>JAUPFV010000004.1:291467072-292852262 GCA_036936605.1 Limnanthes douglasii subsp. nivea
ATTTTTTGTAAGTTAAGAGAGGTGAGAGATGACACTAAAGTGAGGGTTTTATGAGCACATCATCTTTTGTTACAAATAGTGATAGAGCCATACATGTTTGACAGTCTTTGTATAACCGAGTTCTGAAAATAAAAAGAGTGTCTATTGCTGGTAGATGTATGATTATTTCAATAAACTGAAACTCGTTAAATTTGTCATGTGTGCTTGGTTTTATTTATTCTTCTTATATTTGTTTCTCATCTTGAACAGGTTCAAGATTTAATTATTTTTTCCGGCGATTTATTAATCAATTCATCGGTTCTTGCCTCGGCCGCATAAGACGAGCCAAAATAAATGTTGAATGAATTACTCGATTTGTTATCTACTTCTCTATAAGAACCACTTGGTGGAGCATTTTGAGTGATTTATTGATGAATTTATATGTTATATGAAAAACAAATATTTTTAAAGATTTATGATTTTTACCACCATTATAAAAATGCTAACTAATACAATTTAGTATTTTAAAAAATAAAAGTAGTACTCTTTGTGAGTTTGGAGAATTGATAAACGAGGAAGACAAATAGCTCGACAAAATGAGTATTCTATCTTCCATAAATTTTAAAGAAAACGTGAGAGAGAGTCTTGAAAAGAGTTACTCGATCAAAATACAACTTTATACAGAGAATGGAAAGTGATGTGAGCCGATGGATTACATAATAGATTAATTGTCTATAAGTTATGTGGGTTTAAAAATCCGTATAAATTTCAATCATTCTTAAGTCCTATCAAGATTATCAATTATTTTATATATATATATATATATATATATATAATAAAATTGACAATAATTGAGCAAATATTGAATTCCTAAATTATAAAAGTAAGTCTTATTTCGTGAAAGATTCAGATAGTCCATAAAACAAGTATACATTTATTCAAATACTATGTGTGATAAGACAATATTCCTTGTATAATATTCGAATAACAATATAATGTATTTATAGTTTAAGTAGTCGTTTATTATTGCATATTTATTATTTATCTTTTGTAACAAATATAAATAAATAATTAGAGAGAAACATTTATATAATAAATATAAATAAATATAGAGAGACCAAAGGTACCTTATAACTTCTATAAATATTAGCTGAGTTCCATAGGTAAATGAGATCAGATTTTATACAGTAATCATATTATATTTTATACACTAAGCCCAATAAACTATTTCAATCCACCCTCTCTTCTATAATCTCTGGTTCCTCAGTTCAGGAGTCAGTGCCCACTGTTGAGCCAGGAGCGACAGCCACTAGTTTTAGAAAACCTTCTCCTTTTCTCGCTATGGGATCAGACATAGAGCACTCTCCGGAGAAACTGGTTGTTAAGAGGACAAGCCGACTGGTTAAGGGGCAAGCCTCTAAGAATACTCCCTCAAAATCGGGGGCAAAAAATAGTAGTTCTGGGTCTGGAGTGCCCATCAGAGCTCCCCGGGAAATGCCATCTAGTCCGGAGGCTAGCACCCCAGCACCTCTAAGAGAGACCTCTGCCTCAGAGCCCCAGCCTGAGATTAGAGGTCAAGGAAATACTTAAGGCCAGCAGTCCGGAAGCCAGGCTGAGCCAAGTTTGAACCCTCGCCGGACCACTACCACTGATATCGCTCCAACAATCATGGAGGAAAGAATGAAGGACTCTGCTGAAGAAGTCCATTTTGAGTCCGAGTCCTCCGGCCAGACCAGTAACACTGCTGCTGCCAAAAAAGGCAAGGAAAAACTGTGCTTGAGGCATCCGGAGCTGCCGGAGTGCCTTGAAGGGAAGGTGGGGTTGTGTTTTCACAAGGTTGAGCTCAAATACCTCTTGGCCTTACAGAAGACCAAGTATGCATTCATCCATACTGCTGACCTGGGTCGAATGCGCACAAAATGGGGATCCCAGAAAACGTGAAGATAAGGATTCCCATAGATCCTGAAACTCCTATGGATTGCAAGCTGAACGAGATAGTCTTCTTCACGGAGCTATTTAATTGGGGACTCAGATTCCCATTGGACCCGGAGATTGTCAGATACTTTCATCTGGTCAAACTCTGTCTGAGCCAGCTGAGCCCCAACGGTTGGTATACTCTGATGTCATGCATCATGGCATCAAGGCTGTCCGGGATCCCTCCTTCCTATGGAAGAGTTTGCAACAGTGGCCAACCTTTGCAAACATCACCAATTCCCCTTCTACCACTTCAATATGGAGGACGGTTTCAAAGCTGTTAATGATCCATTGGAGTCTGAGAGAAAATAGAGGAGTCAGTTTTTATTCGTCAGTGGCGCTTGGGAAAACGGCAAGAAGATCAAGGCCGGAGAGAACCCAAGCCTCCTCAGAAGCAGGTGGAGGAGTGACCGTAAGTTTCCCACTTTAAATCTTTGTCCATTTCTTCCTTCTTTAAGTTGGTTTAAATTAACTGGTCTCTCTTTTGTCTTAACAGAACTGCCTAAGGAGTTCGGTGATTACTTGAAGGCCGGACAGGTTACCTGTGGCAAAATCAATGCTTGGGCTGCTGAGGAATGGGGGAACCGATTCCATGCCGCCTTCACCAGTGGGAACTTGGCAAGGTCTCACCTGTGGAACACCACAGGTCGGAGAGACCTGACTTGGGAGGAGCTCACCACCCAGCCTTCTGCGGACACTATGCTTAAAAGGTCCCACGAGCCAGATGGGACACTCTTCCTGCCAGGCCGGGCCAAAGCCCCAAGCAAAATGAAGGGCAGGAAGAGAGGCAAAAAGGTGGCGAGTGATGCTGAGAAGGATGCTCCAACAGCCCCGGAGGGGCCGGCCCAGAGCCAAATCGATGCTGCTCTCTTGCAAGTGGTGGAGCAAGAGACCGAAAGGCAGGATGCAGACCTCTCAAAACCTCCAAGGGCTCCCAAGAGGATTCGTAAACAAGAAGGTGAAGGCGCTGACCGGGGAGCCAAGAAGAAAAAGACTTCAAAGGGAGATGAGCTTGCTCTCCGGGATCCGGAGCCTCCTCTCCATGCTGACCCTTCTCACCCAACACAGGCCGAAGAGATCCCAAGGGACTTTCATACCGATGAGGTGGAGGGGGGAGATCTCAACCTCGATGAAGTGGACATCACCGGTCTAGGTGGGCTTGGTGAATACTTCCTTAGCCTCCCCAAAGATGAATTTGCAGGGCCTTATATTCCTCCGAGCAGCTCCAATACGGTCAACTTCAATGGTAAGACTTTCATTGTTTCTAGTGAAAAGGACACCATAGCCCATTCCTTGCTTAGCAATGTGCAGCCAGTACTCACACTGGAAAGACAAGTCCGGGGTCAAGCAGACATCATCAAAGACCTTAATTCTGAGAAGGAAAAGCTGTCCGAAGACCTTCGCACTGCTACTGCCAACGCTGACATGTTAAAGGAGGCAAACGAGGAGCTGAAGAGGAATCAAGAGGAAAGCACCACAAAGGTTGCCACTCTAGAGGAAACCATTAGAGACCTCCAGGAGAAGCTATCCGGTGTGGAAAAAGATCTTACTGCCTCGAAAGAAGAGACCAAGGCAAAGGACAAGATCATCACCAACCTTACAACTGACAAGATTGCTCTTGAAAATGCAGCATCCAAGGCTGCCGAGGAGAAAACCGCTTTGTTAAGGGATCAAGAGGCTACAATCAATGCCAAGATCAATGCCTACGCCAGCCAGATGATTAAAAGCGAAGAGTTATTGCTTGAGAGGGTGAAGTCTGACATGGTTCTACTCTTTCATGAATTTTTTTTGAAGAGGAACCTAGGGGACTTGTGGCTCTATGTAGACGATGATGACCTTCCATATCATACAATGGGCGAAGAGGACGGAGTCTCCAGTGCGTCCTCATTTGATGATGAAGAGAGGACCGGAAAGAGCCCAGACAGGGAGGAAGATGATCCCAAAGGCAAGAAGGTAGTCGAAGGGAAAAGCGACTTTAAGGGCAAGAAGGCAGATGAAGGTGAGCCATCTTCAAAGGCTCAACCTTAACCTACAACCTACTTTGTTTATTTTTCATTTAAACTAAAGTCCTTGGAAGGCCAAGGCACTCTTTTTGTAATGGTGTCCGGTGCTCGACCGGACATATTTTTTGTGTTGTATCTTGACTATTTAAAAGTCCTTGGAAGGCCAAGGCAATTTTAAGTTGTTTTTCTCAATGAATATCTCTGGTTTGTACAACCATCGTCTTCTTTCATTGTTCGTTTTAGTTTTGATAGCCAAAGTTTAAGTAGCCTTTAGTTGTTGCATTGTGAGAGTGTTTACATTCTCTGGCTAGAGTTTAAATAGCCCTTAGATATTTCAGTCGGATAGTATGATAAGGGATAGAACTTTAAAAACACTTAGAAAATTTTGAAGAAGGCATCAAATTTTATTCAACCACCCGGACACCTCATTAAAACCTCCCCGTGCCACCAGGGAGGAAAGAGTATGCCCCCAAATATTTACATGGATGTTTAAACAAGTAAATATTTACACAAGTGCTATTCCAAGTACATTCGGAGATGCTCAATATTCCAAGGATGAGTTAGAACTCTGCCATCTTTGTCTTCCAACCAATAAGTTCCAGGCTTGATTCTTTCAACCAATATATATGGACCTTCCCAAGTTGGGGCCAGCTTTCCGAAGAGCTTTTCTTTAGTGTGTAAGAAGACCTTCCTTAATACTTTGTCCCCTGGTTGGAAATCTCTTCTTTTAACTTTGGAAGCAAACCTGCTCCTCATCAAGACCTGATAGTGTGCAACTCTAAGGTGAGCTTTAACCCGTCTTTCTTCTATCAAATCAAGTTGACTTCTGATTGCCATCTCATTAGCGTGTTCGGAGAAGTTGTGAACACGAAAGGAAGGGAGGGTCTTTTCTATGGGGGCTACTGCATCCATCCCATAGACCAAGGCAAAGGGTGACTCTTGTGTTGCAGCCCCAAGTGTTTTCCGGTAGGCCCACAAGACTTCTTGCAGATAACTAGGCCACTTCCCAGCAGCTCCTTCCAAATTCTTCTTTAAACCGGAGAGTATAGTTCTATTAGCCACTTCAACTTGCCCATTTACTTGTGGGTGGAAAGGTGAAGAAAAACAATGTTGTATACCCCTTGAGGCACAGAAGCTCTCCATTTCTCTATTGTCGAATTGTGGCCCATTGTTTGTTGTTATTTTCTGTGGGACACCAAATCTGCAACATATGTTGGATAGAATGAATTTTATGACAGCTTTTGATGTTGTCCCTGCCAGAGGGGCTTCTTCTATCCACTTCGAGAAGTAATCAATGGCCACAATTATAGTTTTGCGCCCTCCGGACGCCACAGGGAGAGGCCCTACTAAATCCAATCCCCATCGAGCAAAGGGAATGGGCTCAGAAATTGACTCTAGAGGAATGGCTGGTACATGAATTTCATTGCTGTACCTCTGGCATGGGTCACACCTCCTCACCAATTCCTTAACATCTTTTATGATTGATGGCCAATAGTAACCGGAGAGTAAAACTCTTCTTGTTAAAGCTCTAAATCCACAATGGGCTGATCCCTCACCATCATGCAATTCGGAGAGGACTTCTTGTGATTCTTCACCCCCCAAACAGCGCAGGAGAGGTTTACTATAGGACTTTTTGTACAACACTTCTCTCAATATGATGAAACCACGAGCCTTGTGTTTCAACGTTCTGGCTTGTGACTTATCTGGAGGTACGATACCATCGGAGAGATATTGTAGGAGAGGAAATCTTCAGTCTTGAGGCTGTTTCACTTGTATTTCAAGAATTTCCTCTTCGTTTCCCTTACTAAGTTGAATAGAAGGGCTCTCAAGCACATGGTTCCATGGATATGACTCCGTATATGTTATGGTTGCCAATGAGTCTGCTAGCTCATTTTCTGCCCGGGGAATGTGCTCATAGACAACATCTTTAAATTTAAGTGCTTCATTTTTGAGGAGTAGTAAATACTTCACAAGTTGCTCCTTCTTAGCCTCAGATTGGCCTTGGGCATGGTGGATGAGCAATTGGGAGTCACTTAGCAGCTTGACCCTCTTAGCCCCACAAATGTAGGCTAACTTTAACCCAGCTATAGCCGCTTCGTATTCGGACTCGTTATTAGACGCCCTGAAAGCAAAACAAATAGCCTGGTACATCTTGTCTCCATATGGGGAAGTTAAACATACTCCTGCACCACATCCCATGGTGCTAGATCCACCGTCTGTTCGGACGATCCACATTTTCTTATCTTTTATATTAGTAGCTTGCTTTGAATCCCTATCGGAGGGGAATTCAACCAGAAAATCAGCCACACCTTGGGATTTGACTGTTGTCCGGGGAGCAAAGTCTATGTCGAAGTCCCCCAACTCTACTGACCACTTAGTCATTATGCTCGAAATATCTGCGTTTTGAAGGACATTCTTTAAGGGAAAAGAGGTCTGGACGATGATAGGATGAGCCTGGAAATAAGGCCTCATCTTCCTTGCAGCTATCACCAGGGCTAATGCCAATTTTTCAAGTTTCAAGTAACGCCTCTCTGCATCTATCAAGCTTTTCCTCATGTAGTACACTGGATGGGGATGTCCATCAACCTCTCTTACCAGCACAGCACTGATGGCTCAACTTGAAACTGCCAAATATACGAAGAGAGTCTCCCCATCAACTGGTTTGAACAAAGTTTTGGGGGAGGACAGGTGTTTCTTGATTTCATTAAAAGCTTCATCACACTGTGGGGTCCAATCGAAACCCTTTGCACCCTTCAAAGTTTGAAAGAAAGGAGCACACTTTTCCGAAGACCTCGAGATAAATCTGTTTAAGGCAGCTAATCTCCCCGTTAATCGCTGTACTTCTTTAATGTTTCGAGGAGGCTCCATTTGGAATAGAGCATTGAGCTGGTCCGGATCGGGCTGTATTCCATGTTCACTTATGATATACCCTAGAAACTTCCCGGACTGCACTCCGAACACACACTTTTCAGGGTTTAATTTCAAATTCACTTTTACCAAGTTGGCAAAAGTTTCTTGGAGATCAGACAAGTGCAACTGCTCATCTACACTTTTCACCATCATATCGTCAATGTATACTTCCATATTTCTTCCAATTTGATCAGCAAACGCCTTGTTGACTAACCTCTGATAAGTAGCCCCAGCATTTTTCAAACCAAATGGCATCACCTTATAGCAATGTAAACCCCTGTCAGTGACAAACGTGGTATGCTCTTGATCCTTCGGATCTACTTGAATCTGATTGTACCCGGAGAACGCATTCATAAAGGAAAGCAGCTTGTTCCTAGAGGTAGATTCTACTAACTGATCTATCCGGGGGACCGGATACAAATCTTTTAGGCAAGCTCTATTGAGATCTGTGAAGTCAATGCACATGCGCCACTTGCCATTCTTCTTTTTCACCAAGACAGGTTTGGCAGTCCACAAAGGGTATTGAGATTCCTTAATGTGCCCCATCTTTGTGAGTCTGTAAACCTCTTGTACAATGACATCAGCCTTTTCTTTGGAAAAAGCTCTTCTTTTTTGAACTAGTGGAGTTACATCTCTTCGGACGGATAGGTGGTGTGATATCACTTCTGATGGAACCCCAGTAACATCAGCATTGCACCAAGCAAAAACGTGCTGATGGTCTTTCAAAAACTTCAACATTTCCTTTTTCAACATTGGTGGCATCTTAGATCCTATCTTGACACTTTTACCATCTTCCAAACAGTGTGTTTCAACCTCTTCGATTGGTATCAATACTCCAGGGGTCTCTCTGGGGTCATCAATTTCACCCTCACCCCCAGAAAGGCCCTCAAACTGCTATTGTTCATTAATACGGACTGCCACCAGCGTTCGAGGAGCCAGGGCAGTAGCATAGCATTCTCTTGCAATCTTTTGGCTGCTCTGGACGACTGCAACCTGTCCCTGAACAGCATACTTCAAGCACTGGTGGACTGTTGAAGCCACCGCATGCAACCTAGAGAGCCAAGACCTCCCTAGAATGGCATTATAGCAAGTGGGACAATCCACCACAATAAAGAGTATTCTGACCATTTTCTTGAAAGGGCCCTTGCCCAATAACACATCTTCTTCGAACTCTCCGATCACATCTGCTGAGCTGCCTGTGAAGCCCACGATTGACCTGTCCGAATTCTGAATTACAGTTGGGTTTTTCATTTTCTTGTAAGTGGTTAGGAAAAGGATATTGGCTGAGCTCCCAGTATCCACCATGATTCGTCTTATTTCATTTCCCCCTATAGATGCTCCTATGACAACAACATCCTCATGAGGGCTAGCAATGTTTCTCAAATCATCTTCATCAAAAACAATGAAGGGGAATGAGTTTGGTGACTGATAAGATGTCATGCCTCCTTCTAGCTGGGAGGCTAAAGTATGAACATGCCTCTTCCTTGAAGAAGCAGTAGGAGCTGTCATAGTGTCCCCACCAAAAATTGTAAGCGACTCAAAAAACTTAATGAGCCCGGAGACCGATCTAGAACATTCCTCAATAGCACCTACTCTGTTTCGAGTTGGATCAGGATCCAAGTATTCAGATTTCACATCAAACCTTTCAACTATAACCATGGCCCCCTCCGGAGCATACTTACTTGGACCAACCCGGTGAGTGTTGTCAGGCCTGTTGCCTCCTCTTCTTTTAACGTATGCTCCCAACTTTCCCTTCTCAATCAAGTTTTGAACTTCTTGTTTCAATGCTATGCAGTCATTAGTGGTGTGGCCAATATCATTGTGATATTGGCAAAAAGAGTTGTTGCGATGCTCTCTGGGAGACTGCAGTGTTGCCGGTCTCCGGTAATGCACCTTATCTTTTGTTTTATCAAAAATGGTGGCCACACTTTCTTTGAGCTCTGCGAACCACTCCGGTTGGACCCATGGCCCTCTTTTGTTTCTGGATTTCTGACTCTGAGCAGGAGCTGCTGGCTGAGACTGAGCTTTTGCCCTACCATGCCCCTGTCCGGTCTCTCTTGCTTTGTTCCCGGACTGATTTTGATTGGGAGTTGGTGCCACTGGGGTAGACCTCACCTGCCTGTGCACCCTGGTTTTCTTTGTTTCATCAACATTTATCTGTTTGCCAACCTGATTCAGCAACCCTCCCCATGTCATGGCCTTCTTTCTGGTCACTGAATCAGCTAGATTGCCTGGATTCAAACCTTGCCTTAGGGATGCTATTGCCACTTGTTCGAAGCAATCAGCCAACCCATTTTTGGTATTCACAAAACGACTTATATATTCTTTCAAGGACTTATTTGGTTACTGGGCACAATGGATTATTGTGTCTCCATTGCCCTTCAGCTCCTTACTCCCTACGAACTGCCTTCGAAAGGCTACCCAAAACGTATCGAAATCTTTAACACAACCCTGAGGCAGGCTGTTGTACCATTTCAGAGCACTCCCCGTGAATGATTGGGAGAATTCCCTACAAAGTAGTTTATCATCATCGTCAAAGTTCATCATAAAGTTCTTGAATTGCTCCAGATGGTTGTCCGGATCAGTACTGCCATCGTACTTCTCTATTTTAGTGTTGTCAAACCTCTTGGGGAGGTTTCCGGACCGAATTTTAGAAGACAGTGGAGACTGCCTCCAATTCCTTCCACGACTGAACACAGTATCCTCATTGGGAGTTGCAAAGATACCTGGTTCATCGTGGAAAGCAAAGGGATCCATCAGCATCTTGTCCACATGCCTCCGGTTATGAGATGACCCCTTGCCAATATGCCTTTTCATTCTTCCATGTCTGTCTCTTTTTCTTGAATATTTTTTAACCTGCTTTTGCTTTTTTCTGGTTCGACCCTCATCGCTGCTAGAGGACAGGGATTTTTCAATTCCCTCGCTGTCCGAAGAGCTATCAGAAGATTCTGAGCTCGAGTCAGAACTCTCCACAGGCTTGGACCAGTGAGACTTTTTAGAACTGGCATGAGTCTTTTTGGTGCTCACACGAGTTTTCGAAGCCTCATGCTCTCTGGGGTTATCGGTGTGACGAGCAACTGATGCTTTGGATTTTTCTTTCACACCCATCTTGGCCTTTTCTTGCCTCAGAGCTTCTATTTCACACTTTAGTCTGTCACGCTCTTCGATAGTGTATTCATCGTTCTCTTCCACCACTTCGAGTAAAGCCGGTGGTAGCTCTGGATTGTCCGGATTCATTCGGACATATTTTTTTTTAGCTGGTTTCGAATGCTTGATTCAGGTACCTCCTCCTCCCACTGTGGTCGCCAATTTGGTGTGGATAATAATCGCCTGAGGGTAGGCTGGTAATTTCAGTTGGTGTTTTAAGGTGGTGTGTGGGTGTTTAATTGTTTAGAGTAGAGAGATAATTAAGCAGCTTGGTAGCAGTTAATTCTCCTTACCTACAGTTAATGCAGGTGGTTGGGTATTTATACCCTGATGTTTGGGCGCTTATGGGCTTTCGGGTCATGTTTAATGGACCCGGGTCATGTTCAAAGACCCATGAGCTCTAAGCAGGAGAGCAAGTAGCTTAGTCAAGAAGTGTTTAGGTTTTTTAGTACTTTTGTCATAGTTCGAACAGTCCTATGGTCATAGTGTTCGAAGTGATCTGTCCGGTCTATGCGATCTGTCCGATCCATGTGATCTGTCCGGTACCCGGAGAGACTAGACCGATCTTTCCTTGTACGGGGAGCATGCTGAATTCGGACTCATCAAGCACAACAGATCAAACTGGGTTTTGAGCTCGAGTTCGAGCTCAGCAAATTAGGTCTACTCTTGTGTTCTTAAAAAGAAGAGTTCAGCTCAGAATAAAGTGTAGATTGCACTCATAGCTTTTATTTGTAATGTTAACACACGATTCAATCGAAGAATTTAGGGTGTGTTAGTTATTCCACGATTATAGGGATAATAGTGGTAACAGTTGATAGTTCCACAATTATAGGGATAATGGTTAAAGTGGGTTAGTGGCTCTTTTAGCGTAACCAAATGTAACTACCCACTCGTTTGTATATTATAAATAAGGAAAAACCTATTGATGAATAAAATGACCTCTTTCTTGACTAAAGCATAGTAGAATACTTTGGCAGAACTTGTTAGTTCCTTAACAAATTTGGCACCGTCTGTGGGAACTCTTTAACCAATCACCATGGTGGTCCCTAGGTTAGGAATTGAGAGAGATAATCAGGAAACTAGCGAAACAACAACTCATCGAAGGAGAACTGTCAGTCGTCTCGACCCTACGATTCCTCAAGAGTTCAATCATTTGATACCCCCATCAACGGTGGTAGCAAAGGTACCTCTGATCCAAACAGGCACAACTCCTAGGGAAGATACTCATCCTCATCAAACTGATAATGCGTGTGGAGCCCAAAGAGCTACAGAAGTCGTACCAACGAATGACTCGGCAGTTCTCCAACTGGAGCAACGAATCCAAAATTTGGAGGAAGAGCAACTGAAAATAGCGTTTGAACGTGACGCTAGAGAGCAAGCTATGCATGCTACAATGGTAGGTATGAATGACGATATTCATGCTCTAATTGCAAAAATCAAGGGTGCAAGCAAGACTCATTAGTCATCAGGGCTAGAGGCAAGCAAGGTTAACAAGACTGGTCGCTATTCTAAAAGAGAAGACAAACAGGAAGGTGAATGTGAAAGCAGGGGAACAAATCGTAACAGAGGATCACGTGACGAGGCCAAGCAGAGATCTACCAAACGAGCCCGAGAGGACGATGACCTCCGTTATAACCAGATTCGCTCGAAATTATCAGCTTATATATTGAAGGAATCACCGTTTTCAAAGAAAATCCTGGAGGTCCAACTCCCGAGAAAATTCGATCCATTCAGGATGGAAGCTTATGACAGAACAGGGGACCCAGAGAGGCATTTAGAGCAGTTCAGAAACATGATGATGGCTTTCAATCCCGACGATGCAATGCTATGTCGAGCACTGTCCATGACCCTTAAGGGTAACACTATGGATTGGTTTAGTAGCTTGCCAAAGGGGTCTATCTATGATTTTGTTGGACTATGGAAAGCATTTAGAGAGAGGTTCGTGGGCAATAAGGAACTCAAACGCGAGCGAGATTCGATCATGGATCTTTATCGACGTCGAGGTGCGTCTCTCAAAAGTTATGTTAGACAATTTGTCCATGCCATGAATGCCTTACCAGATCTATCTGAGAACATGGCGGTGGCCTCTTTGAAACGAGAGCTCGAAAGGATAGGGGAGCTATATGCAGATCTTATCAGGTTCCCTACTGAAAACATGGGAGATCTGCTTGAAAGAGCAGAAACTTTCATCAGAGTTGAGGATGCTAGAAGAGGAGCGTCACCCGAGCGGCGTGAGCCAGAGGTCAAAGATGGTGGGTCAGAACAGAAAAATTTCGAAGATCAACCAAGAAGGGACTATAATCGAAGACCTCAACAGCTCGACCAGCCTAATAGACGTTTCACTCCATTGACAGAGGCTATTTTGGTAATCTATGACCAAACAAAGGGGCGTACGAGGTACCAAGCTCCGTAAACAATGTGTGCACCTGGGTTTAAACGATCTAATAGGTACTACTGTGCGTATCACCATGACCATGGGCACTCGACTGATGAATCCTGGCAGCTAAAGGATGAAATACAACGATTGATAGACAATGGTGAATTGATTCAGTATATCAAACGAACTCAGCCAAACTAACATGAAGAAGTTCGCCCTCTAAATACTGAAAAAAACCACTTAGAGAGGGGCATGAAGCTAATAAGCAGCGGTGGTTACTAACTATAGCAGGGGGAATTTTGGCTACTGGTCAAGGATCTACCCAGCATAAGCGAGCTAAAAAAAATTCTGGGTTTATGAAGTAGACGAAAGTTCTTATCGGAATTACAGAGACCCGGTCGCCGATCTCACTTTCAATGATGATGATCTCAGAGGCTTAAGTTTTCCCCATAAAGATGCTCTAACTGTTCATTTGGACATAGGAGGGGTAATGGTAACAAGAGTATTGGTCGATGGAGGAAGCTCGGCGAATATTATTTTTAAGGGGAGTTTTGATCGCATGAAGAATGTCCCACCGTATCGACCTACTTAGCGAACCTTGGTAGGGTATGAAGGAAAATCTTCACAATGTGTTGGGGAGGTCGAGCTGGTGGTCAAAGTCGGACATGGAGCTACAAAGAAGGAATTAAAGACGCTATTTTTTGTTCTCTGAAACACTAAGTCCTTATCATGCGATCATCGGACGACCATGGCTCTATAGGATGGAAGCAACGCCATGCACATATCAGCAATTCATTAAGTATCCAGTGGGTAGCTCGACAGGAATAATACGAGGTAGCCAGAGGACCGCGCGAACGTGTTATGCGATCGCATCGGATCCTTCAAAACCCATCCAATAGCAATTAAATGGTGTCGGGGGGGGGGGAAGTTACAGCTGTAACAAGTCTTACCTCGCCAGAAACAGTGGATGATCGGCGCAAAAATGAGGATTCGCCCACAACCGATGTTACGACAGTGGACGCAATCATAGCTGCTAATAGAGTGCTACGCCTGGGGAATAAACTGACTTTAGAGTCAAAAGTACGATTTATGGATTTATAAGCTAAGAACTTAGACGTATTCGCTTCGGAGGAAGTTGACGTTGCAGGAGTAAGTCCTGCAATTATAAGTCATGAATTGGCTATCAATCCATGCGCTAAACCAGTGCGGCAGAAACAAAGAGCATTTTCAGCTGAGAAGCAGGCTGCGATATTGGCAGAGGTCACTAAGCTCACTCGATTGGGGCATATTCGAAAAGTAAGGTATCCGGTGTGGATAGCTAATCCGGTCTTAGTTAAAAAGAAGAGCGAGAAGTGGAGGATGTGTGTGGATTTTACCGATTTCAACCAGGCATGTCCTAAGGATGTTTTTCCATTACCAAGGATAGATCAACTCGTTGATTCTGCTTCAGGTTGCAAATTTCTATCTTTTATGGATGCGTATTCGGGATATAATTAGATTCATATGCATCCGTCTGATCAAGAGCACACCGTTTTTCAAACCGAGCGGGGTCTCTATTGTTATACGGTCATGCCCTTTGGGTTGAAGAATGCGGGATCAACGTATCAAAGGCTAGTTAATCACATTTTTCAGGATCATTTAGGGCAGCATTTGGAAGCGTATATTGATGACATGATTATTAAAACTCATGAAGACGAGCAGTACCTCAACACTCTACATGTTGTTTTTTATTTATTACGCAACTGTAAACTAAAACTTAACCCATAAAATTGTTCTTTTGGTGTGGCCAAGGGCAAATTCCTAGGCTACTTGGTAAGTCAGCAGGGAATTGAGGCAGATCGTGTGCAATTAAGTACAATTTTAAAAATGGAACCGCCAAGGAATGTTAAGGAAGTCTAATGTCTCACACGAAGATTAGCAACCCTTTCAAGGTTCATCTCGCGAGCCTTATATAAAAGTCACCCTTTTTTTGAAGTATTGTAGGGGGCCAAGAAATTTGCGTAGACAAAGGAGTGCGACAAGGATTTTGATGACCTGAAGAAATATCTTACGTCTCCTGAGATTTTATCTGCCCCTGGACTAGAAGAGTCGTTGTTTATGTACTTGGCAGTATCGCCATTCTCTGTAAGTTCGGTTCTTGTACGTGATCAAAAGGGGAAACAGCAGTCCGTGTATTACACAAGTAAAACATTGACAGATGCCGAGACAAAGTATTTGAACCTTGAGAAATTGGCATTAAGCTTGGTTGTTGCAGCTCGGAGAATGAGGCCATATTTCAAGGGCATGTTATCACGGTGTGAACTGCATATTCTTTGCGAACGGTCCTGCAAAAGCCCGATATTTGTGGAAGATTAACCAAATGGAGCATAGAGCTTGTGGAATATGACATATGTTTTGAGCCACGTATAGTTATAAAGGGACAGGAAATTGCTGATTTTTTAGCTTAGTTCAGCTCGTCAAGGGAAGAGTATGATGAGGAAGACGACGAACGTACGATCAGGCTTGATCAGCGGATTATTGAAGTAGATGGTGCATCTTTAACAACAGGGGGTTGTAGGCATTGTGGTCAGGACTCTAACATGAGAGGAGATTAAGCAGGCAGTGCGTTTCAATTTTCCGGTTACAAGTAATGTTGCGGAATATGAAGCTGGCCTATGTGGAATGAAGTTTGCTTTGATATGTGGAGCTCGAGCTATCAAAATCAGATATGATTCTCAATTGGTGGTAAATCAAGCACGGGGCCTTTATGACGTTAAGCAAGATGGCATCAATGAATATATCGTAATTCTCAAAGAATATGAGTCCAAGTTTACGCACGTTTCTTGTGAACAGATCCCTCAGAGCGATAATTCGGCAGCTGGCATTTTGGAAAAGGCAGCAACTGCGGGAGAGCATCCAACAATTTTGGTCAAACAACTCCTTGCGACAGAGCTGATTTTAACAGTCGCTATGGTTGATTCGTCTATTAACAATGATGATTGGCGGACTCCATACCTCCATTATCTTAACCAAGGAGCGTTGCCTGAAGGAAAGAGTGAGGCTCGTGCATTGAAAATCAGAGCGGCGAAGTATTGTGTCCTTGATGATATTTTATATAGGAAAAGCTCAACCAGACCCCTGCTTCATTGTCTTGATCGAATTGAAGCTAATTCTGTGTTAGAAGATCTACACTCGGGAGAATCAGGGGCTCATTGTAGACACCGAACGTTGATTCGATGATTCCTGCTCGCTGGATATTATTGGCCTGAGCTAGCAAATGATGCTGACAATCTCGTCCTGCACTGTCATAAGTGTCAAGAATGCTGAGAATCTCGTCGTGCATAAACCGATGGAGCCCATGCAGAATATTCATGTCCCTTGTCAGTTTGATAAATGGGGGATAGATATGGTTAGACCTCTGCGAATGACCAAAGGCAAGCGATATTTTCTCATTGTGGCAGTCGATTATTTTTCGAAATTGGTGGAAGCTAAAGCTTTGTTTAGAACCCGAGCTCAAGAGGTATGTGATTTTATACACAATGAAATTCTGACTCGGTATGGAATTCCATAAAAATTTTAATGACAGACAACGGGCCTCAATTTCAAAATTTGGTCCTTACGAACTTCTGTAAACGGTATGGAATTCTCCAGCATTTTCCACCCCTTATTATCCTCAGGGAAATGGGCAGGTAGAGGTCACTAACAGAACGTTGTTAGAAGGAATAAAGAAGAAGTTAGAAGGAGCCAAGGGCAAATGGCCAGACAAGTTGGCAGAGGTTTTATAGGCTTATAGGACCACCCCACATTTTACAACAGGTGATACACCTTTTTCTTTGGTATACGGAGCTGAAGCAGTTATCCCAGCAGAAGTCATAGTACTGACCCATAGGATTCAGCTCTATAAGGAAGAAGCAAATCTTATAGCCAGGCCAACGTCACTGGATCTAATTAACGAAAGACAAGACCAGGCGAGGGTTCGAGCAGAGCATTATCTAAGTCTCATGAGAGGATGTTTCAATGCTCGGTTGAACCCAAGATCATATAAGGAAGGTGACTTGGTCTCGAAAAAGGTGTTTCAGGGTTCTGGTAGCAGCGCAGGTGGTAAGTTAGGACGGAATTGGGAAGGCCCTTACTCAGTTATATCGGCAGGACACCATGGCGCGTATAGATTAACATATCAAGAAGGGCAAGCACTCAACCATCCTTGGAATGCGAATCACCTAAAATTGTATCGCCAGAATGTATAAGATGTAAAAATGTGCTCTTTTTCCTCACTGATGGCGCGGGGATGTGTTTTACTAAGGCATCTACGAACAAGCTTTTGAGTTTTTTTAATATAATATATTGTTTTCGCCAAATGTGTGTGTGAATTTTACTTTTATAACCAGCGAATGGGTCAATGACCACGCCTTTGTAAGGCTACGCAACAAACCATTATGAGTCCAGACTAAGTGTCTATAAATGCGAACGGGCTAATTGGCCATGCCTACGGGCTATGCAATGACCAAGTCTGAAAAGACCACGCAATAGGGTCCATAGGATCTCTCCGAAAAAAGCTATTATGGCACATGTTGTCTAAGCTACGCAATGAGCCATACTGAGCTTGGGGTTATAAAAGGTCTCCGAATAACTCAGCACACATATGGTTTACATTTATCAACATACGTTTGGAATAATGATTGAAGAAAAGCATGTATCAATTCAAAATAATGGGGTCCGGATACTACAAGCAGTACCAACAGTGTAACACAATCGAAAGAGAAGACAACAATAGAGTTTAATATAAATAAGCGAGAAAATTATTTAGGCCCACTAGAAGGTAATAATGAGGAAGGATCCACGATGGTATTAGCTTCCGTGTCTTTCTCGAGAGTCACGGTCGAGGTCGGGGCAGCATGCTGTAAAAGGTGAGTAAAGGAGCCCAAGTTCAGACCTGGTTTCAGGGCCATTAATTCTGCAACAGATTTTTGGTTCTATGTGGCGATCATATCGGTTGCAGCTGAGAACACTTGTGTTTCCCTTTCCTCAACAGTTGCGTTTATCTTTTCTTGCATTGGTGTCATTCCCGCTGGAGTTGAGAATGCCCTTCTTCGATTTCCTTGGTCAATTTGCTCACCTCAGAAGTTAGAGAAGCAATCCGATCTGCTTGTTCCTCTACCCTGTTTGCCTGATTGTTGGCCCTATCTAGCAGTTTAACATTCTGTGTCTGCAGATCGCAGTTCCTCTTCAGCAATTTTTCGTTCTGATTTACCACCATGTTAAGGTTTTCAGAAAGAGTTGCGAAGCATTGGTCCTTGAACAACACAGTTTCTTGTAGAGACGCAAATGTTTTCTCTAGCTGGGATTTAGCATTCAATGCTTCGTGTTTAACAGCATGGGCTGAGGAGTACGCATGTCTAAAACGAATAATTTCTGCAGTACAGAACTTGGAAGAGCCAAAAAACATAGCTTCAGGCTTCTATCTCTCCATTGTAGTTATATCAGCAGGAGACATATTCTGATAACTCAAAATGAAGGAGTTATGCTGCATCTGAACAATCAACAATGAAGTTAAGTGTACATATATAGTCTACAATTTGGAGTGTATAAGTTAATAGGTTATACCTCGAACGCTAGCTCTGTTTGTGTTTGTAAGAGATCTGCGTTGGACACCTTATAATAGTATGAGATATTATGTGTCTTGCGTAGTTGCTCGAACATTTAGGAGGAAGGACGAGGAACTTGTACTTTTGAGTGCTCCCATATGGGTACCCTTTGTTGGCTGGTCTCCGCAGCTTTATCTCCAGGGTTAGTCCTTTCAGTATTCTCCACAGAGGGAGTTGGAACTCCCAAAGAGGAGCTCAGTGTTAGTTGTTGCGCTGAGGTCGCATGAGTGGGAGGATGCAGTAGTGTATCTTTTTCAGCTTGGCAATCATTCTCGTCGGAATCAGGTAGATCGACTATCTCCTTAGCCCTAGGAGGATTTTATCCTTCACCAACGTTTCTTGTTGAATGAGCATCGTCAAATACGCTCCACCCCATAGAGAAACAAATGAGACAGATTGCATGAAGAAATTTGTGTGTTTTGTGTATCCAACTTAGACATACTTATATATAAAATTAGAAGTTTAGATCGGAGGGAGTTCTAGAGTGGGAATGAAATTTAGCGGAAAGTGCAAAACGAGAACAAATTGATGAAACAAATATAGCACCAGTAGGGAGTACCTATGGTGCACAGTAGGGAGTACCGATGGTTGTCTAGTCGATGAAACCATCAGTTCGTTACCCTGCACACCAATGGTTCACAAACCAGGGACCATCAGTGCACAAGGTGAGGCACCATCGGGCCAAAGACTACGCACCAGTGGTGCCTAGTACCGGTCGGTACAATATGTATCGATCAGTGCATTGTACCATCGGTTCGTGGTGCTTGTACCGATGATACATGCACCACATGCAGCCGGTACTATACACCATCGGTACACAGTACAGGGAACCCATGGTGCACACCAAGTTGTACCATGGGTAGAGAGTAATGTGCACCATAAGTTGTCATGAGTATGTACCAATGATGCACGGGTACTTGATGTTTTTTATTTTTTTCTGTTGGCAATTTGTTTTTTCAATGACTCTTTCTCAGATATAGTTTGGAACGTTTAGTGTTACTTTTCTGCGAAACAGCTTTTCTCGCAGTTTATGTATTATATCTATATATATTGCTGCGTAACATTTATCGTTGATTTAGTAAGCATAATTAATCTTAAAATTGATTGTTGTTTCAATACGTATAATTTGTCATTTGAAGTGGATTTTCGTTGTTCCAATATGTATAATTTATCATTTTTAGTGGATGTTAATAGTTGAATAGAATCAGTAAATATAATGATGAAAAAAACAGAACTAACATTAATAGCGAAATAACAAAGTTATAGTACAACCCAACAATCAATCGTCCAAGCGATAAAAAAACATTAATAGCGAAATAACAAAGTTATAGTACAACCCAATAATCAATCGTCCAAGCGATAAAAAAACATAAACATGAAGACAAACAAAGATCAACCTAACATAACTCAAAAAAGTTCAATAAGGAGGACAACTAGCCAATGAGAAAAGAGCTGCAACACTTGTTCTCTACACTGAAGGGCACCCTTTAAATCTCGACGTATAAGCAATGTGTTGAAATATCAAATGGCCTTCAGCATTCTATCGGCCGATGTGCGCGAGGGGTGGGCTAATCATATGCCAACCATTCTCAGCTAAGTACCTCCAGTACATGTTCATCGTTGATTGTCTATAGAAGTAAATGCTGACGCCAATATGACCACGCACTCTCACGCCACGTGTATCTAACCAAATCCCCCTTCTTGTAACCCGATCTAAGTACAAGTTGAAGTTCGGTTTCATCCTGAACCCGTCCAAACTGACGCATAACACGATCAGGCATGTAACCCTCAACGGTGCTCATCATCCGCAAATGATAAGCGATGGTACGGATCTCCTGCACGGGGAAGTGAACCCTGATACCCTCGTATAACTCGAACAGAACCTGCTCAAAATAAAGTAAAATATTGAATATATAATAGAATACGACTTAGTATAATGATGTAACTTACTAATAAATAAAATCATTTACATCTGTCTCCTTGAGAACCGAAAGAAGAGTACGTATAAACGATTTGGGGCGGATGTTTGTTCCAACAATCCTCTTAGGTAACGACTTCACAATCCTCGGGTACCTCGCTAAATACGAGGAAATGATTGTAAATCCGCAGTCTAGCATGACGAAAAATCCGTAAAGGTTATGCTTCGATGTTTGCGAAGCATCACACAAACCACAGAACAAAAAGGCCAAAACATTCATACCCCACACGATATCCCATAACACAGAATCCGCATTCTCCAATCCATATAAGTAATCAGCCTTGACAGTTTTCTGACTAGTATCCGGAAATATAATGCAACCAAATAAGAACATCAGGTATGCTCGTCAGACGTGGCGGATAATGTCTGGATCAGTCTGCTCGATATAACCACCCTTAGTAAACTTCTCTCACAGCCACTTTATCTTGAAGCCAACGGCTCTCGTGGAATGGATCTCAGCGCGGACCTCCTCAACAATCAACCGGAGCATAGTGGCGTAGTAGTTGTATGTCTTATCACGTGGAACCGTGACAACATCCAAAGTCCAACCAACTACAGGGAGACCTATTATCTAGCTGACATCGTTGAGAGTAATGGTCATCTCCCTAAATGAGAAATAAAACGTGTTGGGCTCCTGATGCCAATGCTTAAGGAATATCTCATCAAGTATAGCGTGCGTGAAGTACTGAGGCAATTGAGCAATCAGCGGTCCGAAAAGATTCTGTGCCAAGTGTCACTCCACCTACGGCTGAGCAGTAAGGACCTACATATATAGCACATTATAATGTCCCTGGATACTTAGCGACGTGCGAGCCTGTGACTGAAAAACTAAGTCAAACTTCAATGAAAGTAAAACATAACACTGGATACCATATAATAATTTTATACTGACCTACCCGATGCAGACATGGAATTCCTCATATGCCTTATAGTTAGGAAATAGTGGTATCTTGTAGCATTTTAAAAATAAAAAAATCTCCTGTTGCTCCTCAGTGTCTATGGAACCAATATGCTTCTCATCGAGGGCATCATGGTTGGGATCTCTAGTAGCATCCACTATAGCACTAACTGGTAGTGGAGGTGAAGTACTATAATGCATAGGGTTTTGGTGAACAAGTAGCGGGTTATGGTGATCAGTGGACATGTGATGTATCCCGTCGTGATGATCCTCTATGAGTATAATCAATTTTTTTTAAACAAACTTTGTCATTTCGCTTCCCATGGTTTGTACGGCGCAACGACCTATCCGACCTGATCCTCTCCGCCTTTTCCTCTCTCAAACGTTCACTGTCCGTGTCATCTGTTGATGATCGTCCGCGTTTAGCGTCACAGACTCTTTCATCTTCGAGGACCTTTACTGTCTTCAAATTCTTCCCCGGGTGAATCACCCTTGATCGCGGGTGAACCACCCTTGACCGAGGAAGGCCACCGGGTCGCGGATCGACAAAATAAGACCTGAAATAAAACAAAAAACAAACAAAATTAATATTATCATAAAACATACAATACAATCTATAAACCTAAAAAATCCACAAACTAGAGCAAAACATCCATACAAAAAACATTTCATACTTTAAAAAAAAATTTAAAAAGTCTAAACATACTTTAAAAAAATTCAAAAAATTCAAAGCTGCGCACTATAGGTGCACAACCCCTGTACTGGTTGTTACAGGTCACCTGTACCCACCGATACATGTGGTCTGTACCGAGTGGTATAGGTTGTCTGGACCGCTTGGTACAGGTGCCTGTACCGAGTGGTACAGATCTTACGCATCGATGGGGTGCACCAAACACCCCATCGGTGCGGAAGCCCAGTATGGTCGGTATTGGGCATATGCACCGATGGGGTACCTCGCGCACCCCACCGGTAAAGCTGCCAGCTATTTTCCAGCCGGCAACCGTGCTGGAAAATGTCTTCCTAATCCTACCAAAATCTTAATTTCTAAACTAATTCTACCATAATTCGACGAGAACTCAAAATCCTAACCAAATTCCCTAATTTATATCCTAAATATAATAATCTAGAAATTAAAATTAGAGAAACTTACTTTGTTGGTGGTGGATCTTTCTTTTTCACCATGACAGAGGAGGAGAAGGGGAGGAATGTGGTTTTGGGGTTTGTCGAAAATGTTAGAGAGAGGTGGAAGATTTTACAGAGAAGTGATGGTTAGGGTTGTAGAGAGAAGTGAGAAGAGTGAGGGAAGTGAAAGAGAGTTGAGAAAAAATGGGATGGATGAAGGTTAGTAAAAAAAGGCTTATGTATCCCTAAAAGAGTATTTTTGTCAAAATTTGGATTAACTTATACCACATGTGGGTAAACTCAAAACTAGATAAACTGAAACCAGTTTTCGGTATATATAGTATGACCTAAAAAATATTAATGATAAAAATAAATTACATTATTATTTTAACTTTAAAAACATTGAAACATATTTTCTAATCTATTTATTTTTATTTTATTTAAAAAAGTAACTTTTAGATATACTCCATGTCTCTATCGTCGTATCAAATAAAATCTGAGCACACCAAAAAGAAACTAATAATTAATAAAGTAATTATTACGATCTATATAAGAAATCTAACTATAAACGAGAGTTTTGTATGTATGCTCAGTTTGTCATTAACCCTACTCGTCACCATGCAATAAATTTTCGACACCAAATTATATGACAATAGTGTCCGAGAAATTTCTAGGAAGGCCGCACAATGGTCATCTTTCCACCAACGTTGAACCACAATTTCTCTGAAGTTCTTGGCTCTAGTTTAATCTGATTTAAAAAAGACCAAGTTATACAAAAGCTATATTTTTATG
Organism: Limnanthes douglasii subsp. nivea; assembly: GCA_036936605.1. Taxonomy (NCBI): domain Eukaryota; kingdom Viridiplantae; phylum Streptophyta; class Magnoliopsida; order Brassicales; family Limnanthaceae; genus Limnanthes; species Limnanthes douglasii. Next base: position 291,489,877 of record JAUPFV010000004.1, read on the forward strand.
GATCTTACATGATTGGATTTTATACCCAATTGATATATCTTACCAGATTTTGGATAAATTTATCCTTTTCTAGAAAATCTAGGTATAAAAGATTTTATAAACCTCTCATCATTTTGTCCCTCTATTCCTTTCAATCTCATACAACCTTTCAAGCACCCAATTTTCACCGGAAATCAAATGTTATTTTTTGAAGAATATGAACACACAACAACATCAAGGTAAGCCATACAAACCCTTCACTCTAATTTTTTTATTTCGATGCGTTAAAGTGGTAAAAAAGTAGGGTTTTTTTCCATCCATATTTTACATGATTTTAAGGTTTATTTTGATAGATTAGTGTTGTTAGTCATATGCGGATCCATCAACTTGGTTTCGATTTTGTTGGAAATTGTGGTCTTTGGACAAACCTATGGTTTGGTTGTGTGCAGGTGTTCGTTGAACGCGAATGTGCTACCAGATCTGTTTTGGTCGCACGCGACAATACGACCAAGAAGGATTCTAGGTGCACACGACGAGAATTCTTTCGTAGTCGCATGCGACAGACAAATCTTAGCTATCGCATACGACTACTTTGTTACTGTAATGCGTGCGACTACAATCTTAAATGTTTGGGACTTTATTGGTTTATGTTTTCAGTATGATTTCCAAAAAAATGACCGTGAACAATCCCTTTTGCTGCCACACACTTACTCATACATAGGAGCCTTTGGAGGTTGCATATACAACCCCTACGGAAGAAGGAGAAACCCCGGGTAGCCGCACAAAAAGACGCATGCGTGGTGGTGGTGATAAATGATACCATCCATGATGCTGGTTGGGATTCTGCTGGTAGCAGTAGTGCAGGTACGTCTTCGGATGACGTACCTGAGGTCGCTGATGCCGAGTTTTTGTCGGTGCTGCCACATGTCCCCATTCTTTATCCTGATTATGCCATACATGAGGCGTCTAGTGTCTATCATGGCAATTTAAGTTTTTATGCTACTTAAAATTGGTTCGATCTAGGTTGCAAGATAAAGTTTCCTTGCGATGCTTTGCTATGTACGATACTCCAAATGGGACATCAAGAAGCAGACTAAATTACGGGCAAAGACATGAAGAGACGTCCTCGTTCTATTTCTCCTTCGGCGAGATGTCCATGAATTTAGTTGACGTCCACTTCATCACTGGAGTACTGGTCACAAGTACCAGACCAGCCGCTATTTCTCTCTATTCAAGTAGTACTATAATGACCAATAAAGATACACCTTTTACTGAGCACTTAAAAATAACTTTTGGTTTGTATCGGGGTTCTTAAATTTCAAATCTTCTCAGTTATAAAGACTATAACTTTATCCTAGAAAGTTTCACCCTTTTTGGTTTATCCCAATTTCACAATCATTACTAATGTGGAAATAACCACATAACAAAGACTTATTATCATATTTACTCCAAACCCGTATTGTTTTATTGCTGAATTTTTCGGTTGGAGCTATAAAACTAGTAGAGGTATCCTCTTCACTTCCATTAAAAGAAATTTGGGTAGAAAGTTTTTGGATATTTGAGATGTAAGTCTTTGGGTCTTCTATGGTACTTATATTTCCTATTAATCGGATCTTCTTTATTAATTGGGTTTACTATTTCTAAGTTTTCATATTTTAATTAGATTTCCTATTAATTGGATCTTCTATATTAATCAGGTTTCTTTATGAGGTTTCTATTAATAAAAAGATTAAGAGTTATCAGAGTTGTTTAATAAATGGATAATATATTGATATGCAAAATATGAGGAAATTCATTCAAACTTTCATTCGAAATACTCACAAAAATATATAAGAGCAAGGAAGAGAGATGAAGAATGTATTTAATAAATAGTTACAGTTTATTCGACTCGGACTTTGATAATAAAAATAGGATTTTAAAATATTAACAAATTTGTATTTGTTCAAGATATTCAGAACACTTATATTAAGTTTGATGATATCGAAAACAATAATTACACTATTTAGTGTTCTTCATCCCTTGGTAATATGTGACAAACATCAGTTTTTAAGAGGTTAAAATAAAATGCAAGTCCTCGTCCTCAATGTATTGTGGAAGTTCTTATTCTTCAAATAAATGAATGACTACTTCTCGAATAATTCAGGACAACTTAATTCAGAACGCTAACGTAAGACTAAGGTTTAGGTTATTCTCTTAATAATTTTTTAAAAAGGTATGCTCTGCTTATATATTTTTCGAAAGAATACTTGACAAAAAATGAAATCATTATGCTCAATTTTAAAGTTTGAAGAAAAAGAGTTAAAATGGGTTGAATTGCTTCATTTGTATTTAAATGTTTTATATAAACCACTTGGTTGGCCATTTTAAAAGTCTCATCGATGAACCCATTATGAATTTAACCCCATTATGAAAGTGGGAGCTAACAAAAATTGAATGTTTCAAAAAGAGAAATAGTACCATTGGTGTAGGTGAGAGAATTGAAAGAAGAAGGAGGAGAAAAAACTCTACAAAATGAGTGTTTAGCTTCCACTAATTTAAAAAACAAATTAGAGAAAAAGAGTTTGGAAAATAGTTAGTGAATGAGAGTCTACTTTATATAGAGGTGAGCTGTTGGATTACATGTTTACAAATATTTTTTAAAATATTTTTAAAAATGTTTAGTGAATGGTAACCAAATATAGATTTGTTATTATTAAATTATACTTTTATAATTTTGCCAAATGTATTTATGTTAGTTTCTTTCAATAATAAATCATTTTCAAATAAGCTTTATATATATATATATATAATAAAATAATGTGGACTTGTTGAGTTGGATTTAATTTTCTAATAACTTATAATTAATTAATTAATTAATAGAAGATGTTATTAATAAAAATAAAATACTTTATTTATTTAACTTCAAAAATAGATTAATTAATATATATTTTTACATTAGAAAAATATATTTCAAAAGTACTCCGCATTTCCTATTTTTTATCAAATAAGGTTTTCATGAGGTGCATATTTAGCCGACTTATCAATATGAGTCTGTCCATTCTTATATTTCTTCCAAGATTTGAAGCTTACATCTATCAATTTTAATTTTGGACCTCAACGGTCTTCCAACTTCTGTTGTTCAATATCTATCTATTTTAATTTTGGACTTGACGAATCTTGCAATTTTGGTTGGTCAACATCTATCTATTTTAATTTTAGACCAGCGAGATTTTCTAACTTTGGTTGGTCAACACGTCAATTTTTAAGGTTTCATCCGAAGTTGTCTTCCAATATCAGTTAACGAATGGGGTTTGTCATTACATTGAAAACTGATCACTTTAAATAGAAGATAAATACTGGAATTTAAAATTAAAAGGTAAACCAAATTATTCGATTTGAAGATAAAACAACATAAACAACCATGTCCAAAATTCAAAATGACATACGTCTTTAGAAGATTTTCACAAGAACAAGAAAAACAATAAATAAAAAACTTTATGGAGATTTTATTTTGAATTAACAAAGTCATCATCGTTAGGACTATTTCTAGAACTCCCTCTATAGTCGCTTTCTCTTAAACACACAACCTTAGAATGATCTTTTTGGTGTTTGTCTTTCGATTACTTCTGATCGACAGCTAAGTCGTTATCTCTTCCACGACAGCGGTCACGATCACAACCTCTTCCTCTCCCACAGTTTCTACCGTAACTGTCGCTAGAGCCTTGTCTATGCAAGTGCACATACATAAGCTTCTCTTGTTCATATCCATGCGTTTCTTTTCCTATATGCTCTTCATATGCTTTTAATCTTCCAACAATGTCTTCAAACCGCATTCTATTGAGATCAAGACCTTGTTTAACTGAAGCGATTATGTATATGAACTTGTGTTTTGATAGACTTTTAAGAAACTTATTCACCAGTTTTGATTCCTAAATTATTTGACCTAGAGATGCACTTCTTGACGAAAGTTTTGATAATTATCCTATAAAACATCAATATTTTCTGAGTCTTTCATTATCAACCTGTCAAATTCAACAATGAACGTCTGCAACGGAGCCTCTCTGACACGATCTACAATCATATGTCGAGTTTTAATTGCTTCCCACATATCTTTTGTCGTTTCTTGTTCTCCAATCTGCAGGATTAACGATTCTGATATAAATTGGAATAGCAAAGCTATTACAACATCATTTTTCTCTCCATAATTTCTTCCTAGTTCAATAATCTCGCACATTTTATGAACCTTAAACGCTACCTTTATCCACATTGCCCACACGGTGTTATTAGTCAAAGTTAGCATCAAACGTTTAATCGAGAAAGGTTCTTGCGATATCGTCGACATCGTCGATATTGAGTCTCTCTCCATCACGATCTAGGCTCTGATACCAATTCAAGGTTATTCAAGAACATGTGAGAAATAGTGGAAAATCTATGGGAACAAAAACTAAGAACATTCTTCTTTGTAAAAACCTTATGTTATTCTTTTTATTATTCGTATCTGTTTGTGTAGGAAACATATATTTTTATAAGGGTAGCTACAACTACCTGCCTAGCCAAATTCACAACTTTCCGAACTAACATCAACTTGCAGAACAAATTCAAGATTAACCAACAAACACTACTAATAAGATCATACTAAGTTTTGGAAGACTTTAGTTAAAGTATGTGTTGAAGTCCTCCTATTATGGGTTAAAATACACCAAATTACATTGTGAAAACGGTCACGCATAGAATTCAAACACTAACTTTTTCTGAAGACACTAACTCCAATTATTTAAACCTTCATGCTGAGACATTATAGCAAGGCTGATACCCAGTAGTCCATAATGAATCGATCCAAGGTCAATACATTCTCAATCTCACAAATCAAGGTGCGTCAAAGAAGGCGCCTTTAAATGACAATGAGGTTATATTCCTACCCACCTGTACAAGATTAGAAATCAAAAGCTATATTTGAGGCTAAATCTGAGTATAATCTTTGTTTCTCAATTACTAATATATATTTATTAGATGTCTATATTAATCAGATATTCTATGTTAATTAAATCTTATGTTAATTTTGTCTTTTGTATTAAATAAAATTTATATTAATTTATTTTGTTATTAATTAGATTTCATATTAATTACGTTTTTTATATTAATTGATTAAGATTTATTATAGCTGGCCTATAAATAAATGAAGATATTACTTTGCAATTTATGGCAGGACCATGATGTGAGCTACATATTTCTTGAGAAAGAGAAACGAGCCTATAGGTATTTTGAGAGATAAGTAAGGTGAGAGATAAACACTGAAGAGAAGATTTTGTACGTCACGAGTGATTGATTTCTTTGTATTTGAGAGTATTTCTGTAACCTACTTATTTATAGATGGAGTGTCCATTTCCCGTGGATGTAGGACTTCTTCACAATCCGAACCACGTTAAATCTCTTGTTGTGAGAATGTGTACTTTATGTTCTTTATTGTTTATTTTATGTTCTTTCTTGTTAAGTTTGTTATTGAAATAAAGTAAGAGTCAAAGCTCGTATAACCTCCTACGACCTCTCGGCTAAGTGTACGCCAACTATTGGTCATTGTTTAGGCTGAATGGCTAAGATTCGGCCTAACTAGTCTGGTTAGGGTTGGATCAGATCTTGTTCAGATATTGATGATTTCCCTACCAGCTGCAAAAATCTTCTTGGAACAATCCCATCCTTAACGACCTATGAACCGCTGGCTTTCAATAAACAATTAAGTAATCCAATTTTATCAAAAATTGATAATTTCCTATTCGATAATCATTGGAACAATCCCATCCTTAGTAATTTTTCCACTATAGAATCCATCTCGAAAATGAGCACAATCTAACAGTGCATAAACAATGTTTTTCTCCCAAGATACTATTCATGGATTTTTTTTAATTCTAAAAAATTACACTAAAAATACTAATAAAAACAAATTAAATTAATTAGTCTTTGTTTATTAGTCTTTATTTATGAAGATGACATATTTCCACTCCTTGATAAAGCAACCTTCTTGATGAGCCATCATACTCTCCATTCATAGAGAAGATTATTCACCTTGAGTATGGCTCATGGTTTTTGGTAACATGTGTGGGTTCAGTTTTATCATAATTAACCTATACATAAAAGAAGATATTGCTTTGGAGTACGTAGAGAGTGTAATAAAATAGAAGATAAACACTTGAATACGCATTCTCATAAACACCAAAATACCTCCTACGACCTCTAAAGTAATAGAATTCTTTTAATAAATTATAGACGGAAAGAAAATCTAAAATAAAAAACTAAACCCCAAAATATCAACTTTTGGAGCTAAACAATTAGTTTAGAAGTTTGAAATAAGTTTTAAAGTCTTAAAATATACAATAAACAACAATACTAATTAATGAAAAGTTATCGTTGAGTCCACTTTAAAAAGATACAATAAATATCCGCGCTTCATAAATACAAAGAATGGTATTTATCTTTAAGTCCACTATTAACAGATATGCATTACCATTCTCAAAGACGAAACCCTTTTTTCGCAATCCTCAAATATAACATTATCTCCAATATTAAAAATTAAGAAAGAAATTAATTTGGAATTGAAATTTTCGTGATGGAAGTTAAATGGTATAAATTAGTTGGTTAGGCTGCTGAAAGGAAAGGTAAAAAAGGCAAGTCACCATAAAATCGAGTTGCATTTCGATGCTTCATAAATACAAGAATGGTATTTATCTTGTGTCGGTTTAAAATAAGTGAAAGTTAATGTTGAAACAGAAATTAGTTATTTCTGTTAAATGCTATAAAAGTTGTACTCTTTTTTCCTTTAGCTCTTTCTCTTCTCTAATCTTTTAAGAATTTTTTGGGGGCTAATATGAGAATGGACTGTTATGAGTACGTTCTTTTAATAAAGTTAAATAGTTATGGGGCTTTTATAGTTTTCTTTCACGGCTTCTGATCGATATTATTTTTGCAGATGGATTCAGTGAATGGTTATTTTATAGTTGATGAGCTGCTTGGAAACTAATATGGCTTCAACAGAGTTGATGGGCAATTCTAGATTTACTAGTTAGTACTGCTTCCAAACTAATGTGGCTTGGAATGTATTTTCATAAATAAATAAAAATGGTTCAAAACCACTACTAGCTTGCCTTATTTTTTTTTCTTTTCATATATCTACAATTATTTTTTTTCTAGTTCAAAAATCTTGAAACCTCAACCACTTTGGATACTAAAAAAAAAAGAAACAAAATAGCATTCTTTTCATCTTCATCTTCAAACGTAGGCCTTGAAGATGAAACCATTTCATGTATCACTTTCTGCGCTGATGCTTTTGTAACCAAGGGACCAAGACAATGGATAAGCCCACATAATTCTGACTTAGTCGTCCAATTTATACTAATACCGCTCAAATACAACTAAACCTAACACTCGAGAAACAAAAAGATCCAAATCCAAATCATTTTGACACCAAAACTTTTTGACCCAAATCAGAATCATTTTCCACTCTTCCTCACCCATTGTCGACTACTCGAGACAAAGACAATCCATTTAAGGCAGAAACTAAAATCCCAAAAAGGATTCATTTCTTCTTCTTTGTGAAAGTCAATTAATTTTCATAGTTGTTGAAGATTCAAGACCCAAATTATAAGTTTTTAGAGTTCTTCTAGGGTTATCTTCATGTCTCACAAAAAAAAAACTGATGCGAGCCTGGCTCACCAAAGTGAGCCGTGAGATTTATCAACTAAATTGGAATATTTCATTATAATTTTTTGTTTTTGTAGTTTTCATTGCAAAGGTTACATTTTTTATATTGTTTAATTCAATTAGGAAACTAAAATATCCAAACTTTCTAATATTAATACTTTAGTTTGATATATGTATATAAGTAAAAATTACTTATCTCCACAATAGTTTAATATTATCCGTTTTGGGCCCGTAGGTCCTCTTGACTTTGCTTTTGGTCGATTTCAAAAAGACCTCGTACTATTTGAGGTATGTTCTTATTTATATATCACTGATTCTTCTCATGTTTAACCAATGTGGGATGTGGGATGTAGGACTTTGGTCGCCACCCTAACATATCCTCATTTCGAACAAAGTACCACATTAGCCTCCTCTTAATTGATTTTCATCCGCCCACTCTAATTAGGCTGGGGCTACCTGAACTATAGAAGCACTATGAATGTTATTGTTCAACTCCTATTAGACCAACCTGTCTTGTTTCTTAGTGCCACTCTAATGAAGTACCACTACTTGATGAGCCACATACACTCTGAACTGGAACTCTAGAGTAGATCACATTGAGGACGATATATGGATTTTGGTTCATCATGTTCGACTTCTGAGAATTTCACCACCATCGCGTTCTATCTGGGTCTGGGTCTGATATGGGTCTGATATGGGTACCGTTTATTACGTCTCCATATATAAGTAAGAATAACTGATCTCTACACTAGTATGATATTGTCTGCTTTGAGCCTCGTACGCCCTCACGGCTTTGCTTTTGGTCGACTTCCAAAAGGCTCACACTTATATACCACTGATCCTTCCCATGTTTAACCAATATGGGATGTCGTATGCGGGACTTTGCTCGCCACCCTAATATTATAATTATTCATCGAGTTATGTCACGTGATATTTGAGCATTTTCATAGTGAGGTTGAGGTCCATGCACACGGTTGACAAATTTTTTGTATAGTTTTTTGAAATTGATTTTTTTCTTTTTATTGAATCTACGACTTTCACATAAATTTTAATTTGTTAGTAATTTGGGTGACATTCTGCAGTCTTGATTCGTTGTTGTCTCCATATATTATGTTTTTTAATGAATTTAAATAAGTTTTAGGCTTTAAATTTTTTAATTTTAGGAGTATAATTTAATTTAATGTCATTGTTAGAGAAACAAAAAAATATACAATAAAGAATACTAAACAAAACACATAAGACAATATTTAACGTGGTTGGGATTGTAAAGAAGAAACACTTACCAAACACACATGACTCAATCACTTTATAGAGTGATTCACATACCCCTCTCTTCAATGTTTATCTCTCAACTTACTTATCTCTAAAAAACACTTAGAGCTATTTTTCTCTCTAAAAAGATATACAACTAACAACTTTTTTATCCCAGTTGTACCCAAATATCTTCTTCTATTTAAAGAATGGTTGAGATATGCTAATCTATTAATTGAGGAAACTAATTTATATAGAAGACCAACTTAATAGAAAATCTACATGATCTCTCAAGTTGAAAAACTAAGTTGGATATGCTAGCTTCTAAAGATATTAGGAATAAAGATTAAGACTTGATTTTCAATGCTTCCGCGAAAGGTACACGATCTCTCAAATTGGACAGCTAAGTTTGATCAATGCTGCTCAGTAGGGTATAAGGGGGTACCTGGGCCACTAGAAGAAAAACCAAACTTGATGGATGAAGATATTGTATCAACTTCTACAATTCCGCTGTATTACAAACACAATAAATATAGGGGTGCATCATATGATTTTAATCACATTTTGAATCGAGGCGACAAAAAAGGAATCGGCCATTGTAAATCTCGCGTACTAATTGATGTGGTCTCCATGCTTACGCGTATCACAAGCAAGAAAGTGTATTTTGTTAGTTGTATTTATACATATATTTTATATGTGCTTTACATTGTTCTACCTGTAATATTATCTACGCATACGGTTTTGCGATAACTTGATCGCTCACATAAACAACATGAGGAACTACGTCACACTAGACACAACACGTATATATTTGGACAACTTTGGCCTATTTGAATTAGGAGCTACCATATCAGAACTTCAAACAAGTAACGACCTAAAACGAGATATCTCCACAACAGAATCATATCCACACTTTGCAATCAAGACTTCATAGATTCAAATTACACAAAGAATGCTATAAGACAAATTATTTCCTTCTCCACGATAGACCACCAAGTAATCTCCACAATAAATTGCCACGTGATCTCCACAATATATTACCACATGATCTCCATAATAGATCATCATGTAATCTCCACAATGGATCGCCACGTGATCTCCACAATCGATCGCCACGTGATCTCCATGATAAAACACGAATGATCGTCATCGTGATGATAGTTAGGCTCTAAACTAAGTAATTTTCGTGTACTTAACAAAGAACGGTACATATAAGAGTTTGTATATACTCACGTGGTTAATAAGACAAACCTATAAGATCATGTGAGGGCCATACAGAACCCTGAATTAAAATATAAAATAAGGAAACTTGTTAGAAAATGAAGCCGAGCTGAAAAAGTGTTAGAGGCCACACAAGAGACTATAGTGAGCCTTGACTTAAAATGTCAACATTTACGAACTGGCAATCATCCAAGCCCATAAGGCCATGCAAAATCCATATTATGCATGAATCATATGTCAATCTATATACCGACCCCCCACGAAACAACTGAAAGTATGAATATGTTTCTAAATTAGGTATGTGGTCGCAATATAAGCGAATATATGGAGAAATCATTAATCCAGTATGGATTTCCTTAAAAAATATAAAGACTTCATGAAAACAACTATGACAACGACAAATTAAGTATTACAAGCTTCACAAATGACATACTACACTGTCTAGTTTATTATATTTGCAATTTCTTAGTCTTTAAGTTTCATTATACTTCAACTCAAGGACTATGGACGATTCCTAATGAGGGTATAATACCCAAATAAAGATAGAACTCGAGATACAACTCGATTAGTCATGCTTAGATGGTACCAACAACACCCCTCAATGTTCAACACCTCATGTTCAACACCTTGCCATTGGTTTTTTCAATGAGTAACGACTTAAAACGAGATATCACCACAACCAAATCATATCCACTCATTCCCATCAAAATTTTATACATTCAAACTATACAGATTATGCTATAAGATAAAGGGTTTCCTTCTCCATAATAGAACACCAAGTGATCTCCACAATATATCGCCACGTGATCTCCATAATAGATCGTCATGTGATCTCCATAATAGAATACCAATGATCGCTATCGTCATGATAGTAAGGCTGTAACCTAAGTAATATTCATGTAAATAACGAAAAACTCTACAAAAATGAGGGTCATCTACACTGATACATAGACGAACATGGTTAATAAACCATACCTATAAGGTCACGCGAGGGGCCATACTTATTGCCGTCTTCAATTCTGTGATAAATAAGATACGAAAAAAGTAGGCAACATAACCTGTTTGCTACCAAGTGTTAACGATCTTTTAGCATTTACCGTATTCAATAGTTCAACCAAAGGTGCACTTACGGAGACGTAGTATAGACTTCTAATCCCTGTTTTGAAACCACCTAAAAGGTTCTTCTTTTTTCTACCATCCATCTACAACATCAATCACACACACACTGTTCTGATTTTTTTTTGCCCACTGAGCATGTGATTCCGAGTGCCCTACTCAGAATCACATGCTTTTTTTTTTTAAACCGAGCAGCAACTGATTCCGAGAGGGCCACTCGGAATCAGCTGCTGCTCGGTTTAAAAAAAAGCATGTGAATCCGAGTAGGGCACTCGGAATCACATGCTCAGTGGGAAAAAAAAATTCAGAACAGTAGGATATCCCAAGGCGAACCCAAGATCAAAACCTAATCGATTCTAACAATAAAATCAAACCCCAAATGAAACCCTAATCGAATCTAACATAGAAATTTAACTTCAAACCCTAATCGAAATCGAACAACAAAATCTAACTACAAACCCTAAATTTGATAATGGGGAAGAACTTAGAATTTCTTTCTCCAAGCTTTCTCTATCTTCGAATTAGCTGTTATAAGGTAGTGATAAGTGAAAAATGGGTTTTCTATCTTCCTTGTTCTGATTTGATTGTATAGATGGGTATTCTTGTATATGAATCCAAGGGTAGGACTCAGAATATGCTATGGGTGCCAAGGAATCTGCTCGTGTATTCTCTGACCTATGAATATGCTCATAACAAGCACTTTTGAAGTTGGCTGCCACATCTTTCAAAAGAAGTAAGTATTTGATCAACTGTTCATTCTTGGCCTGAGATTGACCTTGAACATGATGGATGAGAAGGTGGGAGTCACTCATCAACCTAACCCTTTTAGACCCACATAGGAGAGCCAATTTAAGACCCACTATAGCTGCTTCATATTCAGACTCATTGTTAGAGGCCCTGAATCCAAAGCATATGAACTAGTATATTTTATCACCATATGGAGAGGTTAGGAATATTCCAACTCCTTATTTCATCAGTTCGAACTACCCATGTTTTCTTGGTTTTTTCATCTGAAGTTTGTTTAGAGCTCATGTCATAGTGGAACTCTACCAGGAAATCAACAACTGATTAAACATTCATAGCAGTTCTTGGGGAAAAATTAATGTCATAATCACTAAACTCTATTGAACATTTCGTCATCCTTCTTGATATGTCTGCCTTCTGAAGAACATTCTTCAATGGGAAAGATGTCCAGACAATCATGGAATGAGATTGAAAATAAAGCCTCATTTTTCTTGCTGTAATTACTAAGGCTAGTGACAACTTTTCAAGCATCAAGTACCTCTTCTCAGAATCTATCAAATTTTTGTTGATGTAATACACCGGACGAGGGTAGTTGTCCACTTCCCTCACCAATACTACGCTTATAGCACATTATGACACAACCAAGTATACGTAGAGTGTTTCTCCTTGAATGGGTTTAAAAAGAGTCTTCGGTGAGTATAAGTGTTTCTTTATTTCAACAAAAGCTTGGGTGCACTATGGAGACCAGTTAAAATCTTTAGCATTCTTCAAGGTTTGGAAAAACGGAGCACACTTGTCTGATGATCTTGAAATGAAACGATTCAAGGCAGCCAACCTTCCAGTGAGTCTCTGTATTTCTTTAATATTTTGACGAGGATCCATTTCCAGTAGAGTATTAAGCTGATTCGGATCGGACTGTATCCCTTTCTCAATTATTACATACCCTAAAAAGTTTCCAGATTGAACCCCAAAGACACATTTTTCTAGATTCAGTTTCAAATTCACAGTTGTCAAATTAGCAAATGTCTCTTGAAGGTCAACTATGTGCAAATCCTCCTCCAAGCTTTTAACCATTATATCATCTATGTATACCTCCATATTTCTGCCAATCTGGCTAGTGAATGTTTTGTTCACCGACCTCTAATAAGTAGCCCATAATTTTTCAACCTAATTTTGGTACATCGTTTATATATTTGGCATAAAAAAAATTTGTGATTCAAATTAAATTGTAGAATTAATTGGTTCCGTTGCAAGATATGTGGAAGGAAAAAAAATATAAGTCACATTAAAAACGAAAATTAGATTATCAAAAGGGCAGAGTAAATAAATAAAAATAATGTTATTTTTAAATAAACAGTTCATTTAGTTTTTCCTAAGAACACTATTCGTCAATTTTTTAAAAAACTTTATCTTGTCCGTTTCACAAGTACTATTGCTTCTCTCTATACAAACAACCCAAATCATCTTTGCCTCATGCTACAACCTCTGACAAAGAACATGTCAAACGCTAATGTTCAACACAATCACTCTATTCTATGACTTTTAACCATAACGAGAGCAACCATCACCTTACCTTTATGATATAAATGTTATAACCAAGTGATCTCCACTATAGAAGGTTATAAGTCAAATGATCTCCAAACTATAAAGGCTCTAGGCCTATTGATCTCCATAATAGAAAGGTTATAAATCAAGTGATCTCCACGATATAAAAGCTATTGGCCAAATGATAAAGAGCCATGTAAAAATGGGGTCATATATAATGACCAGTAAGTGAACATGCTTAATAAACCAAGCCGATAAAATCTTTTAAAAGGCCATACTGAGTCCTGACATAAAATGTCAAATGAACAATTTGCTGGGTTACAAATTTAACCATGCATGTACCCATACCTATCCAATACCATCCGTACTCTGGACCTATTACTCTGGACCTATTGGGATAAATGCAGATTTATATCCCTCCGAAGGTAAATTTTAAGAAGTACACATTTGTATCTCTCTTAAAGTAAATTTTCGTAGAACCTATTAAATTTTAAACCCCATTCATTCGATCAATAAATTATTTTATATATATATAAAGCGAATATATTCTGAATAAGGGCATAAACACAATTGATACCTTATTTAACTATAGCATACAGTAATAGTAGCAATCGTTTATGTTTTCCGATAGAGATGTTCCATTTATATATAATATTATACGATAAGGATGGAAACATTAAAGACAAGAATCAAATACTATAAAACACTGTTTGAAGAAGTTATATTTGTGACTATATTTAAGTGGATTATTTTTAACTTTTTCTAAAGTAATCTACAAAATGCGGTACGCGATATCTAAACGATATCTATTTTAACAAACAATTGTACACTGGTCCATATTTAAGTTCAATAATAAAATCATGAATCTATAAACCAATCAAATCTGATATCAAACGCCTTTCGCGTTTTTTCGAAAACTGGTCCACAAGTATGTTTTATAACATAATTTTTTATGACCATCAACCCAACGGACTTATCAAGTATTCTATAAAAATATCATGTACATCTCTTTCAAAACTTTGTTTTTTTAAAATGGGTAATTGCTAACCAACATTACAACTTTAAACCATTCTTAAAGATAAAACCCTTTTCTCGCAAACCTCAAATATAATATTATCTCCAATATTAAAAAATTAAGAAAGAAATTAATTTGGAATTGAAATTTTCGTGACCGAAGTTAAATGGTATAAATTAGTTGGTTAGGCGGCTGAAAGGAAAGATAAAAAAGGCAAGTCACCAATAAAATCGAATTGCATTTCGATGCTTCATAAATACAAGAATGGTATTTATCTTCGGTCACTTTATAATAAGTGAAAGTTAATGTTGCAACAGAAATTAGTTATTTGTGTTAAATGCTATAGAAGTTCTACTATTTTCTTCTTTCTGCTTTGTAGCTCTTTTTTTCTCTATTCTCTTACGAATTTCTTGGGGCCTAATATGAGAATGGACTGTTATGAGTAAGTTCTTCTAATAAAGTTAAATAGTTATGGGGCTTTTATAGTTTTTTTTTACGGCTTCTGATCGGTATTATTTTTGCAGATGGATTTGGTGAAATGGTTATTTTATAGTTGATGAGCTACTTGGAAACTAATATGGCTTGAACAGAGTTGATGGGCAGTTCAAGATTTTTCCAAACTAATGCGGCTTGGAATGTATTTTCATAAATAAATAAAAATGGTTCAAAACCACTACTAGTTTGTCTTATTTTTTTTCTTTTCATATATCTACAATCATTTTTTAATTTTTTTCTCTTATATCAATAAGTTTGTTTACTATCATTTTTTGAAGTCTACAATTTTGAAAGCACAAACACTCTTGTTATTAAAACAAAGTTCAAACTACATTGAATCAAAATATCATTATTTTTATCTTCATCTTCAAACCTAGGCCTTTGAAAGATATTCGTCGATCAGTCTTGCACCCTACCCTACCACTCAAATTGTTTTATCTTGAAAACACTTACAGCAAACGGTCAAGAAAGAGTTTCTTACTGCATATTATTTTATCCGTTGCCTATGCTTTGGAGTAGTTGCAAATTTGTAACACATTTATAATGGAACCTGTTTTCAAACTGTTTTGACTCATAAAAGCATATCTGAATCAGTATTTACCACGGATTTTCAAGGTGGTAATACTGCGTTGCAAAAGGTGTACAATTTCACCGTATTATCAATCAATTATTTTAAGATTTATCTTTTTAATTGATCCATTAATGCTTCTGTAGCGAATGGCCCGATACAATTGATTAGCCCACATGATTCTGACTATCCTGTTTAAATACAACTAAACTTTAACACTAGATAAACAAAAAGATCCAAACCATTATGACATCAAAACAAAAAATGTCTCAAATCGCAATCATTATCTACTTTTCCTCACCGAAACCTCTCATGTGCTTGTCGATTACTCGAGACAAAGACAACCCATTTAAGGCAAAAACTGAAATCGAAAAAACGATACATTTCTTCGTCTTCGTGAATATCATTTAATTTTCATAGTCGTTGAAATTCAAGACCCAAATTATAAGTTTTTAGAGTTCTTTTAGGGTTTTCTTCACGTCACAAAAAAAAAAAATGAAAAAATTGGTGCGAGCGCCGTGGGATTTATCAACTAAATTGGGGTACTTCATTATTTATATATATATATATATATATATATATATATATATATATATATATATATATATATTAATTTCCATCGCAAATGTTACATTTTTTTGCCTTGTTTAATTGATTTAGGGAACTAAAATATTTAAACTTTCTAATATGAATACTTTAGTTGGATATGGGTACATCATATTATGGGCAATGGATCTCGGCACTACTATGATATTATCTGTTTTGGGCTCGTAGGCCCTCGCAGATTTGCTTTTAGTCCACTTCATTTCATGTTTAACCGATGTGGGATATGGGATTTTGGTCCCCACCATAACAAATCCTCATCTCAAATAAAGTACCACATTAGCCTCCTCTCATTTGATTTTCATCCGTCCACTATAATCAGGCTGGAGCAACCTGAACCATAGAAGCACTACGGATGTTACTGCTCACCTCCTATTAGACCATATTGTCTTGTTCTTTAGTGCCATTCCAATCAAGTACCACTACTTGATGAGTCACATGCACTCCGAACTAGGATCTCTAGAGCAGATCACCTTAAGGACGACATATGACTTTTGGTTCATCGTGTTCGACTTCCGAGAATTTCACCACCATCACGTTCTATTTGGGTCTGACTCTGATACCATTTGTAGGGAATATGAGTACCGCATATTCCATCTCCATATATAAGTAAGAACAACCGATCTCTACACTAATATGATATTATCCCTTTTGGGCTCGTATGCCCGCACGACTTTGTTTTTTGTCTACTTCCACAAGGTCTCATACTAGTTGAGGTATGTTCTTACTTATATATCACTGATCTTTCCCATGTTTAACCAATATGGGATGTGGGACTTTCGTCGCCACCCTAACATTATAATTATTCATCGAGTTGTGTCACGTGAGATTTTAGCATTTAAATAACGAGGTTGAGGTCCATGCACACGGTTCATAAAAATTTTGTATAGTTTTTTGAAATCTATTTTTTATTTTTAATGGATCTATGACTTTCACATAAATTTTAATTTGTTAGTAAGTTAGGTGATATTCTGCAGTCTTGATTCGTCGTTGTCTCCATACATTATATTTTTAATGGTTTTAAATAAGTTTGGGCTTTACAGCTTTTAATTTTATGAATATACGTCGGATTAAGTATAGTTTTATTTAATGGCATTGTTAGAGAAACAAAAAAAATAGAATAAAGAATACTAAACAAAGCACATAAGATAATATTTAACGTGATTGAGATTGTAAAGAAAAAACACTTACCAAACACACATGACTCAATCACTTTATATCGTGATTCACATACCCCTCTCTTCAATGTTTATCTCTCACCTTGCTTATCTCTAAAAAAAACTTAGAACTATTTTTCTATGTAAAAAAATATACAGCTCACAAATTTTTTATCACACTTTGCACACAAATATCTTCTTTTATTTAAAAAATTGTTGAGATATGCTAATCTGTTAATTGATGAAACTAATTCATATAGAAGACAAAATTAATAGATTATCTACATGATCTCTCAAGTTGAACAACTAAGTTGGATATTCTAGCTTCTCAACATATTAGGAATGGAGCTTAAGATTTGATTTTCAATGCTTACGCGAAAAGTACCCGATCTCTTAAATTTAGCAGCTAAGTTTGATCAATGTTGCTCAGTAAAGTATAAGGACCTACTTGCGCCACTAGAAGAAAAGCCAAACTTCTTAGATGAAGATATTGTATCAACTTCTGCAATTCCTCTGTATTACAAACACAATAAATATAGTGTTGCATGATATAATTTTTAATCGTAAAACAATTCACATTTGAAATCAAGGCAACAAAAAATGAACAGGTCATTGTAAATCTCGTGTACTAATTGATGTGGTGTCCACGCGTACGTGTATCATGAGCAAGAACGTGTATTATTGTTAGTTTTATTTATGCATGTATTCTATATGTGCTTCACATTGTTCTACCTGTAATATTATATACACATATGATTTTGCGATAACTTGATCGCTCATATAAACAACATGAGGAACTATGTTACATTAGACACAACACGTATATATTTGGAAAGCTTTGGCCTATTTGAATCGGGAGCTACCGCATCGGATCTTCAAATGAGTAACGAACTAAAACGAAATATCTCCACAACGAAATCATATCCACTATTTTCCATCAAGACATCATAGATTCATACTACACAAGATACGCTATAAGAAAAATTATTTCCTTATCCATAATGGATCGCCACGTGATCTCCATAATGGATCCCCACATGATCTCCATGATAGAATGCCAATGATCGCTATCGTGATGATAGTAAGGCTCTAAACTAAATAATATTTGTGTAAATAAAGAAGGACGATACTGAAGGACGATACTGAAAAAATGTTTGTATATACTGATACATAAGCGAACATGGTTAATAAGTCAACCTATAAGATCGCGCGAGGGGCCATACGGAACACTAAATTAAAATATAAAATAAGGAAACTTGTTAGAAAATGAAGCCCAACTGAAAAAGTGTAAGAGGCCACGCAAGAGACCATACTGAACCTTGACTTAAAATATCAACATTCGCGAACTGGCTAATCAACCAAGCCCGTAAGGCCATGCAAAAGTAACATTAGGCATGAATCATATGCCCAATCTATATACAGACCCCCACGACACAATTGAAAGTATGAATATGTTTCTAAATCACGCATGCTGTCGCAATAAAAGCGAATATATAGAGAAATCATTTGTCCAGTACAGATTTCCTTCAAAAACATAAAGACAGACTACACTGTCCGTTTAATTATATTTGCAATTTCTTAGTCCTTCGGTTTCATTATACGTCAACTTAAGGACTAGAGACGATTCTTAATGAGGGTATAATACCCCGATAAAGATAAAACTCAAGATACAACTTGATCAGTCATGCTTAGCTCAGTTCGTGATGCACAACTTAGTTAGTCATGCTCAACAAGGTTGGTAGCTCAACTCGATCAGCCTCACCTTCAACGCTTATCTTCAGGACCTCCTTGGTTAGTCATACTCAACCCGATCGGTCAACCTAAATTTTAGTACATCATCTTTAGGAAGCTCGATTAGTGATGTTCAGTTCGACTAGTCATACCCGCTTTGGTCAGCCTTGTTGCGAGGGCTGGTTATGTCTTGAATTTCACTGCCTTGTGGCCTCAGATGCCACTTGGGTCGATGTGGCTTGATGTTCTAGAGGAAGATCTCCCTAAAGGCATTGACACTACTGACCAGGACATCGAAGAATCCGAACCTTCTGACGACTTCTCTGATGCTTGATTTTATTAGTTTAAATTTTGTGCTGTCTTTCCTTCACCTCCAGTTTATTTCGTGACTGAATTTTTGTTTTTGTGAACCAAACTTCTCATGTCCGATGCTTATTTTTGTTTAATTCCAACCGTACCGTTTATGTTAGATGTTGTATTTGTCTTTGGAAGTGATCAATTTTCGATGCTAATTGTTTTGATGTGTTTAGTTACATCTTTAAATTGTAGGTCAACTTGAAAGTTAAAAAACCCTTTTTAATAAGTTCGACATTTGTAGATCAACTTGAAAGTTGGAAAACCCTTTTAACAGGTTCGACATTTATAGATCAACTTGAAAGTTGAAAAACCCTTAATAGGCTCGACATTTTGTAGATAAACTTGAAAGTTGAAAAACTCTTTTTAATAGGTTCGACATTTGTAGATCAACTTGAAAGTTGAAAAACCCTCTTAATAGGTTCGACATTTCTAGATCAACTTAAAAGTTGAAAAACCCTTTTAACAGGTTCGACATTTTGTAGATCAACTTGGAATTTGAAAAACCCTTTTAACAGGTTTGACATTTGTAGATCAACTTGAAAGTTGAAAAACCCTTTTAACAGGTTCGACATTTTGTAGATCAACTTGAAAGTTGAAAACCTTTTTAACAGGTTCGACATTTGTAGATCAACTTGAAAGTTGAAAAATCGTTTTAACAGGTTCGACATTTGTAGATCAACTTGAAATTGTTAAAACCCTTTTAACAGGTTCGTCATTTTAAAACTTAGTTTTAGGCTCTGAATATTTACTATAAAATGGTCGGTTTAAGTAGACACCTCATTAAAACCTCCCCGCGCCACCAGGGTAGGAAATAGTGTGCCTTAGACTAAAGTTTCAATTACACCTTAAGAATTAAAAGTTACAAATAATTCTAGATACAATTTAAGGTGCTCGATATTCCACGGGAGACGTATGGGCCGATCGTATCTGTCTTTTAAACGATAAGTTCCTGATATTATCTTCTCTGTTACTTGGTACTGTCCTTCCCAATTTGGTGCTAACTT
Organism: Limnanthes douglasii subsp. nivea; assembly: GCA_036936605.1. Lineage (NCBI taxonomy): Eukaryota > Viridiplantae > Streptophyta > Magnoliopsida > Brassicales > Limnanthaceae > Limnanthes > Limnanthes douglasii. The sequence goes on from JAUPFV010000004.1 coordinate 291,510,334, forward strand.
TCCGAGCTGTTTATCTTTAGTGTGGAGAAAAACCTCTCGTAAAAGCTCTCGAAGCATACCTGCTTCTCATTAGGGTCTGATAATGTAGAGAGCTGGGATGGGCCCTTGCTCGTTTCTCTTTTATCAGATCTAAAGCCAAAGCTCTATTTTCATCGTTACTTCTTTCTTCGTAATGATCGACCCTGAAGGAGGGGAACATGGTTTCTGTTGGTACGACCGAATCCATTCCATACACCAATGCGTAAGGTGATTCTTGCGTCGCTGTTCTAGGTTTTGTTCGGTATGACCATAGTACTTCTTGTAAAAAATCCGGCCATTTCCCGACCTTTCCTTTTAAATTTTTTTTCAATCCACCGATGATTGTTCTGTTGGTGACTTCAACCTGCCCATTTGCCCGGGGGTGATATGGAGTTGAAAAACATTGTTATATGTTATGATTAGCACGGAATTCCCTCATCTCATTACTGTCGAACTGAGGTCCATTGTCCATGGTTATCTTTTGAGGAACACCATACCTACATCAAATGTTTGACCATATGAACTTTACCACATCTTTGGCTCGGGTACCCGACAGTGGTTCCGCTTCAACCCATTTGGAAAAGTAATCCACTGCTACCACAATAGTCTGCCTTCCTCCATGTGCTAGTGGAAGTGGTCCCACCAAATCTATTCCCCATCTATCGAACGGTAACCCCTCAGAAATCGATTCTAGGGGGACTACTGGAGTGTGGATCGAATTAGCAAACCTCTAACAAGTGTCGCATCTTCTGACTAATTCTTTAGCATCCGCCGATAATGTAGGCCAATAAAAACCCGACAAAAAGACTCTCCTGATTAATGTCTTGAAACCACAGTAAGCCGATCCTTCGCCGTTGTGTAACTCAGATAAGATCATTTGTGATTCTTCGTAACTCAAACATCTTAGGAGAGGTCTTGTTGCAGATCTTTTGTAAAGGAGATTTCCCAAAAACACATAGCCTCGTGCCTTATTTCGAACACTCTTTGCCAAACTTTTGTCATCGGGAAACACTTCTTCGGTTAAGAATTTTATAATAGTACTCCTCCAATCAGAACTTGAAACCGTCGAGATTTGGCAGGCTACCTCTGGTTGATTCTCCAGATTTTTCCTCTTAAGAATTGATGGATGCTCTTGCGTTAAAATCCATGGGTACTCTCCCGAATATGCCACTGTGGCCAACGAGTCTGCAGTTGTGTTGTCTTCCCTTCAGACATGTTCAAAAGTTACCTTTTCGAATGACGATGCCAGGATTCTTACAGCCGCTAAATATTGCACCAACTTCTCTTTCCTTGCCTCTGATTGTCCAGTAGCATAATTAATCCACAACTGTGAATCACTGATCAACCGAACATTTCTGGCCCCACAAATTTGTGCCAATCTTAGTCCTGTCAACGCAGCTTCATACTCTGCTTCGTTGTTCGAGGCTTTAAAACCGAAACGGATTGCTTGATGCATCGAGACTCCTGAAGTTGTAGAAATTTGAACACCACCCCCACACCCGATGATACTGGAGCCTCCGTCCGTTCTAACTATCCACTCGTCCGTGTAAACCTCTACTTCCTCTGGTACTTCCTCCGTTCTAACTATCCAATACGAAGTCTGCTAACGCTTGTCTCTTGATAGCCGTTCTTGGTTCAAAGTCGATGTCAAAATCCCCCATTTCTACCGACCATTTCGTCATTCGGCTGGAAATATCAGGCCGCTGTAAAACACTTTTGAGAAGAAATGCGGTTCGAACTGTAATAGAATGTCCTTGGAAGTACGGTCATATTTTTCTAGCGGCTGTTACCAACGCTAGTCCCAACTTCTCGAGCTTTAAGTACCGCTTTTCTGCGTCCAGTAAGCTTTTACTTACATAATAAACCGGCTTAGGGATTTTATCCTCTTCTCGAACCAACGCTGCACTAACAGCGTGTTCCGAAACCGCTATATAAGGAAACAATCTTTCCCTGGGTTATGGCTTTGTTAACAATGTTGAGCACGATAAATAATTCTTGATGCCGACGAACGCTTCGGTACATTCAAGAGTCCAGCAAAAATTCTTGGCATTCCTCAGGATTTGAAAAAATGGTACGCATTTGTCCGACGATCGCGAGATAAATCTGTTCAAAGCCGCTAAACGTCCGGTTAAAATTTGTACCGCCTTTACATTTCTTGGAGGCGCCATGATGTTTAAAGCGTTTAGCTGAGCTGGATCTGCTTCTATCCCCTTCTCGCTAATCATGAACCCTAAAAATTTTCCGGACCGAACTCCGAAAGAACATTTCAATGGGTTCAACTTGAGAATCACCTTCCCAAGATTCCTGAATGTTTCTTCAAGGTCTGCAAAATGACTCTCCCCGGTTATGCTTTTAACCAACATATCATCAATGCAGACCTCTACATTTCTCCCGATAAACGTTCGACATGGGGTCCATCTTTATCTGAATGCCCCTTCCTGTGATAAACGTAATGCTTTCTTGGTCTTTGGGGTCCATCTTTATCTGGTTATACCCTCCATGAAAAATAATATCTTATTTCCTGATGTCGAGTCTACCAACTGATCAATCCTCGGCATGGGAAAATGATCCTTGGGGCACGCTCTGTTAAGGTCTATGAAATCGATGCACATTCTCCATTTTCCATTTTTATTTTTGACCAGAACCAGAATAGCTATCCTTTGCGGGTATCGGGACTCCCGAATATGCCCTACCCAAATCAATCTTTCGACTTCTGATATGATCGCTTGTGCATTTTCTTCAGAAAATGCTTTGAGTTTCTATGTTACGGGTCGAACATTTGGGTTTAGGGACAACTGGTGGTATATGACGTTTTCAGGGACCCCTGTTACATCTTCTGAACACCAAGCGAAAAGATGTAACTTTTTCTTGAGAAAATGAATCAATTTCTTTCGGAACCAAGGGGACAAGTTTACCCCAATCTTCAATACCTTTCCTTTGGAAAATTCATAACTCTCACAGCTTTTATCTGTGAGCAAAAAACCCGGGGTCTCCGTAGGATCATCCGTAGGCTCTGATCCATGGGTCGACCCCGCTAATTGCTAATGTCTTGCATCGACCATTTCCTTATCCGCTTTTCTCGCCAAGGCTGTTCGATAATATTCCCTTGCAGTCTTCTGACTGCTTCTGACAACTCCTACGTTATTACCAATCACATACTTCAAGCACTAGTGAACTGTAGAGGTTACATCATGCATCCTTGATAACCAAGAGCGACCAAAAATTGCGTTGTGTGACGTAGGTGCGTCGATAAGGATGCATAAAACCGTCACCTCTTTCTTCAATGGTCCTCTCCCAAGCTGAACTACTCCTTCGAATTCTCCTACAACTTCTGCCGATGCCCCTGTAAAACCGATGATTGTTCGATCTAACTTTATAATTATTGGTTTATTCCTAAACCCTGAAAAAGTTAATAAGAAAATTATGTTCGCTGAACTGATGGTATCCACCAAAATTCTTAGCACCTCCTCCCCTGCGATAGCCGCGCCTATTACGATTGCATCTTCATGACGGCGTGCCATGTCTCTCATGTCATCATCATTAAAGCACAAAATAGGAGAAGGATTCTGATACAGATACGGGAAAGTCCTCGCTTCAAACTGAGTTGTTAAATTCAATATGTGCCTCTTCCGCGAAGAATTGGTAATACCTGCCATTGAATCGCCTCTGAAAACAGTCAGAGATTCGAAAACTTTGCATAGATCTCTCACCTTTTATCATGCTGGTTGCACCCCTTCCTCAATTACTCCAATCACATTTCTACTCTTGTCCGGATCTAGATACTCAGTGGATACGTCGAACGAATCACTGACCTCAGAAATTGCCAAAGAAACTTCCTACTTAGGTGCTGCTACAATATTCTTAGCCGCTCCGCCTTGCTGAGCTTGCTTTTTCACATATTCAAGCAATTTTCCATTGTCAATTTGCGCTTGGACCTCCTTATTGAGCGTAGTATACTCCTTGGTATCATGACCCACATCATCACGATATCTACAAAAGCGGTTGTTCGGACCTTCGTGGGGGGTACCAATGGAAATCGGCTTCTAAAAATGTACGTTCTTCCGCGTCTTTTAGAAGATTGTTGCAACACATTCAGTTAGGTCAGCAAAGTGATAAGGTCGAACCCATTTGTTTGACATGGGTCGGTAATTATTCCCTTGATAATTACTTCATTGGTAGCCGTTTCGCGCCGTGTGTGTTTGACTTCCCGATCCTTTCACGAATGCTGCAGGAGCTACGGTACTTATCGGTTGCGGCTGAGGGATTGAACTTGTTTTTTAGACTTTTTTATTTGTAACCACCGAAACTTGGTTTGCTTGTTGGATCTGTGCTGCTAATTCTGAGGCTTTAGTTTCCTCAATGAGGATCTGCTTTTCGACTTGGGCTAACAAAGCTGAGAAAGTAAAAGCTTGCTTCTTTGTCACGGCTTGCTTCATCGGCCCTGGTAATAAACCCAACCTGTAACCAGTTAAGGCTACACCTTCATCAGAATAGTCTAAATCTGTTTTTGCATCTATAAAACGTCGAGTGTAATCTCTCAGAGTTTCTCCGACCTTCTGTCGGCAATTGACTATTGTGTCGTCGTTTGCTCTGAAATTTTCGCTACCGATGAATTGTTGTCTGAACATCATCCAAAATATATCAAAGTTCTTGATGCATCCTTGCGGTAATCGATTATACTACTTTGACACCCGATCTTTAAATGTCATTTAAAAGGCTCCACAAATCAGTTTGTCGTCATTGTTGAAACTCAACATAAATTTTTTTAAGGCCTCCAGATGATTATCTCGGTCTTTCTTTCCGTCATACTTCTGAAACTTAGAGATTTCGATACGCTTCGGGAGGTTTCCTGACAAAATCGTATCTGATAATGGAGATGACCTCCAGTTATGCCCGATGTTGAAGGTCCCTCCTCATAGGCCTTCTGCTCGACTTGTGAACAACCCTTCATTGAGTGGGTTGGCAAATTGACTTCCCACTCTATAACCTTGTGATTGGCTTACTGACGGAAACTGGAACTGAGGACCGACCACCTGTCCTCTGTTGAAAGTAAGTGTTTCGATTTTTTCAGCTGATGTGGGTGTTATTTTGTCGATGATCAGTCAGTGAGCTTCGAGCATTTAGCCCTTGGCGATTTTTGCCTCCTGAGCTCCCTTGCTTTGATCATCTTTTTATCTTTCCTAAAGCGCCGGAAATCCCGGACCGTAGAAAAGGACTCGCTCAGATCCTCTCCTGAAGAAAAATCATACTCCAACCTGAAAAGGAATCCATATTTCTTTCGTTCAGCTTCGTTGATCCTCCTCGACCGACTTCTGCCTGAAAAGCTCCACCTCTTCTCGACTGGCATTGCGTCGAGCCTCTTTCATTTCTTCGTCAGATCGTTCACTTCGACCATCCAGCCGACCTTTCTTCTCAGCCAAAGCCAAATCCCTCTCTGCATTTAGTTTGGCGATATCATCTAAAAGCTATTGCCTAGTCATGATTAAGGTCGACCGGCTGCTTCGACCTTGATTTTCATCATTACCTAACAGCTCCTCAGAATTCCGACCCTCTGAGAATGACATCTCTTGGTCAGAACCTTTCTCCTTTGCCTTTTCCTTCCTAGCCTCGGTATTCATTCATAACTTTTTTTTGTAAGATCGAGATTTTAGGGAACTTAACCTCCGGGTATCTCTCGTTCCCACAAACGGCGCCAATGATGTGTGTCAGAATATTTAGGATGGTTTATCGGGACACGTATAAGTGGTGTCAGGCTAGCAAGTACAAAAAGTGTAAAGAGAGAAAGTAGGCAAAATCAAGTAATAATCATTAGAAGGTCCCCTTTTTGGGGGAAAAAATATTTATTTATATAGTGACAGATGTGGGGCCCATGGTCACATGCCAAACTTATTCTAATTGCATATTACCCCCTTCATTTGTACTTATGTCACTTATTTCTTACTTTACAATTAATCCATTGCATACAATTATATTACAATTTAAACCCTCAATTACACTTGGTATTTTATGCCCTTATCAAGCCTAACCTACAGCAACACCCCTCAATGTTCAACAACTAATATTCAACACCTTGCCATTGGGTTTTTAAATGTGTAACGAGTTAAAACGAGATATCACCACAACCAAATCATATCCACTCATTGCCATAAAGTCTTCATAAATTTAACATACACATATTATGCTATAAGACAAATATTTTCCTTCTCCATGATAGAACAACAAGTGATCTCCACAATATATCGCCACATGATATCCACAATAGATCGCAATATGATCTCCATGATAGAACACCAATGATCGCTATCGTCATGATAGTAAGGTTGTAAGCTAAGTAATCTTCATGTAAATAATGACGAACGCTACAAAAATGAGGGTCATCAACACTGATACATAAACGAGCATGATTAATAAACCATAACTATAAGGTCACGTGAGGGGCCATACTGAACCCTGATTTAAAATATAAAATAAGCAACCTAGTCCAAAAACTAAGCATAGCTGGAAAAATGTAAGATGCCATGCAAGAGGCCATACTGAGCCTTGACTTAAAATCTCAACATTCGCAATCTGACCAATCAACCAAGCCCCTAAGGTCATGCAAGAGTCCATATTGTGCATGACTCACATGCCCAATCTATATACCGACCCTCTCGACACAACTGAAAGTATGAATTTGTTTGTAAATTAGGTATGTCGTCGCAACAAAAGCGAATATATGGAGAAATCATTGGTCCGGTGCGGATTTCATTCAGAAACATGATGACTGCACGAACAAAGATAAGATATTCTACAAAATAAGAAGTACAAGCTTCACAAACGACAAACTACACTATTCAGTTCATTATGTTTGTGATCTATTAGTCCTTAAGTTTCTTTATGTTCGACACAATTGCTATATTAGATTGATTTTATCTCGATCTGCTATTTTCGAATGCATACTAAGTATGCATTCCTCAATTCTATGAGATTTCAGATTTAATGAGAAAAACAAACTTTGCATATATTTGAAAGAAACCAAAAATTGGTGTTTGCAAGAGAAAACAAAATCATAAAAAACAATTTCTTTAATTGGTGTTTGCAAGAGTCTGTGTTGATTGGCTTCAATGTTTCTTTTTTCATATTGCTAACGAGTTAATTGCACTTGGGTTTTAAGATTTTTGTTTTGCTCAATTGTTAGGGTTCTTCCTCTTTAAAAGAACTATAAAGCAAGAGAAGAAGAAGATCAAAAGTAAATAATTAAAAGTAAAAATAAAAGTAAAAAGTCAATATTAAAAGTAAAAATTTAGAGGTAAATAATTTAAAGTAAAATAGTAAAAATAAAACAGTTTGGCTAGTCGAACGGTACTTATGGTAGGAATTATGGGCACAAGTCAATAAGAACTAATTTATTCAGATTTTTGAAACACACAGGACCGGTTTATTACAGCCACAAAGTAAAAGGACTATCTTGTTACAAGTGGAAGACAAAAAGGACAAATGGTGTTTTTTACCCAGTTTTCTTATATAATAATTTAGTTCGTCTCTATGAATGTGCATTGAAATACATTTAGTTAGTATTTGGTTTCAATATATAATTGATGTTTTGAAGTTTAGGAGTATAGGTCGGGTTAACAATTCAATACAAATTATTTGAATAAAATATATCAACCCACTCGTTTTTATTAATTTCAATTTTATTAATTTAATGTTATTGTTAGGGAAATAAAAAATTATATATAAAAGAAAGACTACTAAACCAAGCACGCAATACAATATTTAACGTGGTTCAGATTGTAAATAAGAAAAATTTCCAAACACACATAACTCAGTCATTCTATAGAGTAATATTATCTACACATATGTTTTGTGATAACTTAATCGCTCACATAAACAACATAGGGAACTACGTCACACTAGACACAACACGTATAGATATGAACAACTTTGGCCTATTTGAATCGGGAGCTACCACATCAGGTCTTCAAACGAGTAACGACCTAAAACGAGATATCTTCACAACCAAATCATATCAACTAATTGCCATCAAGACTCTATAAATTCAAACTACACATGAAATACTGGAATAAAAATGATTTCATTCTCCACGATAGAAAGCCAAATGATCTCCATAATAGATGTCCATGTGATCTCCATAATAGATCACCACATGATTTCCACTATAGATTGCCACGTGATCTCCATGATAGAACGCCAACGATCATATTTGTCATGATAGTAAGGCTATTAGCTAAGTAATCTTTATGTAAATAACAACGAACAATACTGAAAAAGGGGGTCGTTTACACTGATCCATAAGCGAACATGGTTAATAAACCAAACCTATAAGATCACGCGAACGGCCATACTAAGCCCTGAATTAAAATATAAAATAAGAAAACTGGTGCAAAAACCAACCCAGCTGAAAACGTGTAAGAGGCCACACAAGAGGCCATACTGAGCTTTAACTTAAAATGTAAACATTCGCGAACTAGCTAATCAACCAAGCCCGTAAGGCCATGCAAGATTCCATATTACGCATAACTCACATTCCCAATCTATATCCCAACTCCCACGACACAACTGAATGTATGAATATGTAACTAAATTAGGTATGTCGTCGTAATAAAAGCGAATATATGGAGAAATAATTGGTCCAGTGTGGATTTCCTTCAAAAACATGATGACTTCGTGAACAAAGCTACGAAAATCGACAAACTAAGAAGTACAAGCTTCGCAAACGACAGACTACACTACCCGATTCATTATATTCTCAATTTTTTAGTCCTTAAGTCTCATTATACTTTAACTCAAGGACTAGGAAGGAGTCCTAATGAGGGTGTTATACCCAAATAAAGATAGAACTCGAGACACAACTCGATCAGTCATGCTTAGCTCCATCAAGTTGATAACTCAACTCCATCAGCATCACCTTCAACGCCTCGTCTTCAGGACATGCTCGGTTAGTCATTCTCATTCCGATCGGTCATGCCCAGCTCAATTAGCCTCACTTTCAGTACCTCGGCTTCAGAAAACTCTATTAGTGATGCTCAACTCAACCAGTCATACCCGACTCCGTCAGCCTAACATTCAGCAACTCTTCTCCATCTTCTGCACCTTGCCATTGGGTTTTCAAATCAGTAACAACCTAAAACGAGATATCTCCAATACTAGATAATATCCACTCCTTGAAACCAAGACTTTATAAATGCAAATTACATAGGAAATGCTATAAGAAAAATGCTTTTCTTCTCCTCGATAGAACGTCAAGTGATCTCCAAAATATATCGTCAGGTGACCTCCACAATAGACCACCATATGATCTTCACGATAGAACACCAATGATCGCGATCTTCATATAATTAAGGCTGTTAGCTAAGTAATCTCCATGTAAATAATTGGTCAAATACAGATGTCATTCTGATCCCATCCTTACTTATTTCCACTATAGAATCTATCTCGAAAATGAGCAACATCTAAGAGTGCACAAACCATGTTTTTTTCCTAAAAATATTATGCAACGATTTTTTTTAATTTTTAAAATTAAACTAAAAATACTTAAAAAGCAAATTAAATTAAAATAATATCTATCTGGCTTAAATAAGCGAAAGTGGAACGTTGAAACAGAAATAGTCCTATAAAAGGTGTATTCTTCTTTTCTCTACTCCTTTACAATTAGTTCATCTCTCTCTCTGCTTCTGACCTTTTCTTTTCTCTAATCTTGAGTGGTAATAAGTTTTATTCTTGTTACTCTGAAGGCACTTTTGATCAAATTTTTATTTCTGTAGAGAATTTGGAAGAACCGATATGGCATTTTTAAACTACCTCCTATTGTTCCTTTTACTACTTATTGTTCATCAAATTTTGCTTGCGGTCATAATTAGAGTATGGGACGATTTAACTTCGTTTTGAATCTTTCATTGTATTTTGTATTCCGCGAGAAATTCGAGCAATGATTAATAAGATTATAGACATTTTATATTCTATCCGAGCGGACATGATCACAAAACAAAAATATCTCTTTGAGGTAAGTTTTTTCTTGATCCTTGTATATTAAGCAAAGTTTTCTCTTTCTTTCTGATATTTTATTATTTTTATTGTAAATACTTATGCTTATGACAGATGAAATTTATATTTGGGGAGCATGGTGATGTCTTTTGCATATTCTTGTTTGTTCAAAGTAACGATTTGTTGGAGACAGACTATATCAGTAAGTTCAATAGTTATGGATGCTTATAATTTACTTTCACGGCTTCTGATCGATATTATTTTTGCAGATGGATTCAGTAAATGGTTATTATGAGCTGCTTGGAAACTAATACGGCTCGAACAGAGTTAATGAGCGGTTCTAGATTATACTTCATTGCAAATGTTACATTTTTGGCTTGTTTAATGCATTTAGGAAACTAAAATATTGAAACTTTTCTTATATGAATACTTTAGTTTGTCTTTATGAATGTGTATTTGAAATATATTTAGTTAGTATTTGGTTTCATCATATAATTGATGTTTTGGTTATCATTTTACTGGGTATAATCTTTCTTTGACTTGTGTCATATATGAGATTTTGAGCATTTCCATAGTGAGGTTGAGGTCCATGCCAGTGTCCTACAAAATTTTAATTGACTTGTGTCCTATCAATTTTTTATATAGTTGTTCGAAATTGATTTTTTGATTTTTAATGAACCTATGATTTTCAAATAAAATTTAATATTTTAGTATTTTGGGTGACAATTTTGCAGTCTTGATCCTTGGTTTTCTCCGTATACATTAAGTTGTTCTTAATAGTTTTCTCCGTATACATTAAGTTGTTCTTAATAGTTTATAGTAGTTTAAGTTTTAGGGTTTACAATTTTGAATTTTAGGAGTATAGGTCGGATTAAGTATAACTTAATTCAATGTCACCATTACCAAGTTTAGGAATAGAATTTAGTATATCATTATTCATATATTCAGCTTGTATATTAGGATTAGAGAATGAAGGAGAAGATGCAATGTTTTTTAAATGATTTAGTGCAGATTCCTTGATAGCTTCACTGTTTGTGATCCATTTGTTGCCCATCTTTATGCCTGAATTTTTTGCTTTTCTTCTCTTGTTTTTGACAAAATTTTGATATAGCTTTGTGTTTCGATCTCCATCCTTAAGCCAGCTTGAATAAAAATTATGTTTCCAAAACTCCTCTTCCATAGTTAGAGCAAGGAGATGTTCAACTTTTTCCTTTTCCATTGCAGCTTTGTCTTCAAGGCTATTAGAGTTGAGGAAATTTTGTTCTTGAATGGTAACATTTTCCTTAATATGCTGCACCATATCAAAGATGTTTTTAAAGTTGTTTTTGTTCCAACTTTTTAGAGCCACTTTTAATCTTTTCAACTTGTTCTAAAATATGAAGAGAGGAAATCCCTGCATAGGTTCATTCCAACTTGTCTCAACAACACTTTGAAATTCATCATGAAGAGTCGAGACATTTTGAAATATGAAACTGCTTATAACATTATTTTTTTCTTCGGTAATAGTAATGAACATTGGAGTATGTTAAGAGCACGTTCTTGGCATATGAACCACCCTCATCTCCACAAAGTATTCAGCCCAAGCGTGGTTGATCATAATTCTGTTAAAGTGTTTCCATTTAGTCTTGTTTGTCCATGTGTATTGAGTCCTTACAAAACCTGCATCTTCAAGGAAGCAATCCTTGATTGCATTATTAAAATCGGCTGAATTTTGACTACAATAGTTTATATAACCAGCTTGCTCAGAGGCAGCAACAATTGTGTTAAAATCTCCCATTACCAACCATTCACCTACTGATTTTGAAATTTCCTTTAAAATATCCCAAAGAAACAGCCTATTCAACCTTTGGCATTTAACATATATACAAGAAATGGAAAAAAAATGTATCTAAAAGTTTGTGGTTTATATGCATACAAATACATTGAGCATCATCTAATACAATGTCTATATTATAATCAGCTGAGAAAAGCCATATTCTGTTTGATGAATTTGCAAAAGAATTTGGAAACTTTAGCTTAAGTGACAAGGATTCGATCTTTCTGCCTTCAATCATGGGTTCTTGGATGCAAAGTAGAGAGATTCCTTCCTTCTTAATGATGGATTTAACCTTTGTTGTAGTACTTTTATTACCCACACCACAAACGTTCCATCATAACACCTTAATCATTCTTTGGGTTGATTATTGCAAACCTTCTTGTCTCTTTACAAGGTAGAGATTGGATTTTGAGAGACTTCTTTTCTTTTTCCATCTTAAGCTTTCTGTTAAGAATTTTCTGGAAACTTAAATCAGCTTCTTTGTTGCAGAATGTTGGTGTAAATGGAAGGCTCCCAGTGTTGGTTCTTTTTGGAGTAACGTACCCAGAGGATAGACCAGCCTTGATTTCTTCATTTAAGTCTTCCTCATCAAGAGACTTGATGGCTTCCACTATGTCTGAAAAATCAGCTGTGGCCGTCTTCTCATTAACATTATTATCAGGAGTTTACTTTGACACAATGTTGGGTGTTTCAGGTATTACATTCCTTGGTTGATCACTAGGATTCGTTCTTTCATCAATAATGTCAGTGTTTTGCTCTGATGATACTTCAGTTAGTAATGCAGTTACTTGATCATTTGTTGCAGTTTCTTTCGTAGTTTTATCAGTAACATGGTTTAGATTCTAATTTGAGATATCTGATGGATCTTTATCTTTACTTGTTTGGTGATCATGCTTTTTACATGAAGTTTTTCCATGTCCAATGTGAAAACATAGATCACAGTATTCAGGGACACTCTTATAGCTAAGATGAACCCATGCTCCATATTTTTCACCAATACCTAACCATATGTTATGCTGTAACTTTTTTGAGTTATCCATTTCAATCAAGGAAAAACAAGCATTATATAATGCTTTGTTTTTTAGTGGAATCCAGTATTTGAGATGATTCCCTAAAGAAGAAGCAATCGAATGGAAAATTTCTTCATTATAGATATTTTCTGGCCAATTTTCGATCTTAACCAATATAGGAACTATGGGGCATTTATGTTTTGTCGTGAATGAGGGCATCCACTTCAAAACGCGCATAGAATGATGTCCAACTGTCCAAGAACAGCGACTCCATATTCTATTGATATCATCTTTAAGAGAGAATTCCAAGAACAGATGGTGTGAATCCCAACTGACATATGAGAAATCTCCTTCAAATTTTCTCTCTTCAAAGAACCTATCAAGAACGTGTTTCTTAGATAGACCTTTGGAGAATGTTCCCACCAGGGGGTAGGTGGTGTTTTGTTGAAGGTTTTCAATGATGGAATCATTGAATTGCAGATCGATATGATCAGCTTTATATCTTAGCGACTCATGTTTGATAGTATTCTTCATAGCAGTTCTTGAATCAACCTCCAAGTACGTTCTCTTTACTGCCATCTCTTGAGGCCACAAGTACAGAAAAAACTGAAATCTTGATATGACTTAGAGAAGATTGGGTGTTTCAGAAAGATAAGAATATGATTTTAAAGGATTTCAAGGATGAAATCACAATTGAATGCAAGGATAGAAGGAAGAGCTGAAAGGTTTTCAACCTGCAACCTTAGTTGCTTGGTTTCTTGGAGAAGACGTCTCCTTAAACTTTTCACCGGAGATGGAGGAAATCTGGCTGAATGACTTCAAACATTTTTTTCTCAATCATTCGCGAGGCCAACATCCATTTAACTTGCAGACCCGAAAGAGTCAAGCAAATCAAAATAGACGCAGTCGTCGTAACGTTTTGGATTAACGTTCCGTACTATGTATTAACGGTTATATTTAATTTTTCAATTTATTTTAATATTATTTAAGATTTTTTATACTCATAAAAGCTTTAAAATGAGATAGGTAGGTATATATGTTCAAGAGGTTGGTCTTGCCAAACTCATTGGTCTTACAAGGAGATACCCATGTCAAAGCAAGTGTATAATGAATTCCATTGTGTTTTTGTTTTTTTTTATAGATGACAACAATAGAAGATCCTTAGTTGGGGTTTCACAAGCTAAGTTTATGAGGTATTTTAAATCTTCTTATACAAAGAATAGATGGTAGAGCAGTGGGAGAAAAAACTATTACATTAGTGCAATTGTTAGTGAAACAATGAAACTGTTAGTATCTCATTAGTGGTTGTGATCCACAATCCTGTATTTCGGGTATTAAAACAATGAGGTTACATATTTATTGTTGAATAATATTTTTTATAATGCTATATTTTTGTATTTTTGAATTATGAAATAAAACTACATAACTTTTCAGCTCCCAGCATAGTTATGCAGTTGTTGTTCCGCATTTTCACTAAGTCTAACAATGAACATGTAACACATTCACAATAGAATTTGAACATTTTCACAACAACATTATAATGGAGTTTGCAACAACATCCAAATCACGTGATTTTAAAACTGAGTTGAAAGTTTGTAACACCGAAACTATTTTTCCTACTCATTCATAGTTTCAATTATGTTATTCTTTTTTAAAAAAGTGATTTCTCTATGTGTTTATCAATTAACCGCATCCCGCATCCACATCTATGTCCAAATCACGTGATGGGCAGTTCTAGATTTACTACTTAGTACTGATTCGAAACTAATGCGGCTTGTAATGTTTTTTCATAATAAATAAAAATGTTTCCGGTTGGAATAGATTATCAATGCAGTTAACTTAATATTTATTTTTTAATTCCCTTATTTATAGGAAAATCAAATTACCACACTAACGATTGCTTCTTTTTTAAGCTCCAAGATTTCCTTTCTTGTTTTGCAAGCTTTTTCTTCCTCTTCATTGTTGGTTGATTAATTGCTATTTGATTTTCCTTCTGCTGCTGGAATTTTCCTAAATCAGTAATCTCAATCTTCTCTCCATCTGTTTCTTTGCTTGTTGTGATTTATTGTATTTTTCATTTGAATGAATTTTGACCTGGCTATTCAAAATGGAACAACAACATCGCAATAAGTAGAAGTGGTTAAAATGAGCCTTTACTAACATCCAAGATGCAATATATCGATCTATTCAAGACTAAACATGGTACCCATAATTACAAATCTGAAGATGTTAAATCCAAAGAAGACTATATTGTAGTTCAATTTTCAAAGGAAGATAAAAATACATTACTGAAAACAACAAGATTCACATTGATCGGAATATTTTATAACGGATCCCAAACAAACAACTTTTAAACAAATTCATAGATGATAGAAAATTCAAAGGAAACATAAGTATATCAACAAGAGACGCTCACCATATTCTACTTGGATTTACTCTAAAAGAAGATCTTAGTATCTTATGAAGTAAAACTGCATGGACTATAGGCATCTCTATCATGAGAGTTCTTCAGGGGTCTCCAAACTTCAACACGAAAGTAGAGAGTCCTATTACACGAATTTGGGTTAGAATTTCCAAGATACCAGAATTAGTATACAACGAAAACATCATAAAATCCATAACTAAAACAATCGGAAACCCAATCAAGACTTGGATTCCAGCAAAGAATAAGACACTTTTTCAATGTGGTTTACGTATGAATCGAGTTGGATTTTACTAGTATTCTGCATCATCATCTATGGATTGGTTTTAGCTCTAATGATGGTTGCTGGTTGGAGACAGGATATAAAAATATCCTTCACTACTGTCATAAATGCAAACACATTGGGCATAGTCAAGATTTATCTCAGAAACAATCAAAAACTCAGATAATTGAAGACGAACCTTTACCTGGAAATAGGAACTCTTCAGTTTATAACTTATCCGTTCAAACAAAGCAAAAGCTCAAGTCCATTATTAGAGTTCCACAAAAAATCTCTAGAAATCAAAAATCTATGGAAAATCAAAAGCAACAAGGTCAATCTCCAACCAAAAGAAAAGAGAAAATAACTCATAATAGAAATGAGAAAATCACGATTGCCAACAAGATGATTCAACTAATGTAGAATTGATAGATGCAATCAAGTCTCTTGACTTTGACTATAACTTATCTTCCCCTGAAACAACTAACATTCTATATGGATATCATACCCAAAACCAAACCAAACTTGGAAGTTTAGCACATAACCCAACCTTGATGACAAAATATATTGACAAAAGTTTCAAATTGTTGTTGAATCAGAAGCTCAAACAAGCCAAAAGCAAGATTAGGAGTAGCCTTATTGTGAAAAAGTCTTTACTCATTGTAGAGACCAGAACTCTCACATCACCAGCATATAATGATTAACCGCATAAGCTGGAATGTCCGGGGAATTGACAACAAGTCTTCCCAAACAACGCTTAGGCCTATTGTCTGGAAAAACAACATTAAGCTTCTCTTCATTCAGAAGTCTTTAATTCATTTTAATCATCAAGGAATAAGCATATTGATCATGCTCAATGTATTCACTTCGAAATTAAGCATAAATACTACAACAAGATCATTCACATAACCTCTGTATATGCGAAATGTCAAAGAAGGAATAAAGTTGAGTTGTGGAATATGTTAAAGAAGATTTCTCATACTGTAAAAGATCGGATGATGCTAGGTGATTTTAACTCAACTAGCTCTCATAATGATCAAATTGGATACTTAACTTTTTGTCAGGAAAGTGCAAAAGATTTCAATGATATGATAAAGGAAAGTAAGCTTGAAGATGCAGGATTTGTTCGTCCAAAGTATACTTGGACTACAAAACGCAAAGGCAAAAGGATAGACGGGGTATTAATCAACCATGACTTGAATGGAAGTTTTGGTGATAATGTAGTTACCTACATGGCTCGAATGTGCTCGGATCACACTCTTTTAAGCATAAGAATTACTAACGACAGAATCAAGATCAATAAAAGCTACAAATTTCTAAACTATTGGACTCTTAATAAACATTTCTTAAAACTAGTAGAAGATAGTTGGTATAAAGACATGCAGGGATTTCCCCTTTTTGTTTAACAAAATCAAGCGTCTCAAGAGCGCTCTCAAAGTCTGGAACAAAATAACTTTTTGGAAACATTTTTTATAAGGTTCTTGCTACCGAGGAGGAGGTTAAAGTTTGTGAAGCTAACTACTTATCTTCTAACAATCAAGAGGATAAGATTAGTCTCTTCAAAGCCGTTGTTAATCATCTTTTGGCTCTCACAATGGAAAAAAATTATTCTCATCAAAACAATTATGCTTCTTGGATCAAAGATGGTGACCGCAACACCCAAGTCTACCACAATTTTGAAAAAAAGAAGAGAAGGAAAAGTCGGATTGCAAGCATCAAAATCAATAATAAATGAATACCAAATGAAGATCACATGTGTTCATCTGTTGAAACTTACCTCAAAGATATGTTTTCCTCTCCTTCTATTAATAATTCTACTGATGAGCAAAATATTTTAAATAATACCATCTATAATTCTATTCCTAAACTCGTAAATAATGCAGACAATGAATACCTTCTGGCTCCGCCTTCAAAAGAGAAGATCATACTCACTATCAAGAATCTCAAGCCATCCAGTGCAGCAGGTATGCATGGTTGCCATATATGTTTTTTCATCATATGCTGGCACATAATTAAACATGATCTTTGTAGAGCAATGATTTATTTCATCAAAGTTCATGACATCCCTAAAAGAATCATGGCCACAAGTATTTTCCTAATTCCTAAAGTTGATCACCCTTCATACTGGAATAACTTTAGTTCAATTAGGGGTTGTGATCCACAATCTTGTATTTCGGGTATTAAAACAATGAGGTTACATATTTATTGTTGAATAATATTTTTTATAATGCTATATTTTTGTATTTTTTAATTATGAAATAAAACTACATAACTTTTCAGCTCCCACCATAGTTATGCAGTTGTTGTTTCGCATTTTCACTAAGTCTAACAATGAACATATGAACATGTAACACATTCACAAAAGAATTTGAACATTTTTACAACAAAATTATAATGGAGTTTGCAATAACATCCAAATCACGTGATTTTAAAACTGAATTGAAAGTTTGTAACACCGAAACTATTTTTCCTACTCATTCATAGTTTCAATTATGTTATTCTTTGCAAAAAGTGATTTCTCTACGTGTTTACCAATTAACGGCATCCCGCATCCACATCTATGTTATTATTTAGAGTTAGAGAACTCAAATGGTCAACAATGGATAGAGAGATTTTAAACTTACATAGTACTGTAGAAATATTTTTTAACATCACCACGACAATAGCTTAATTTAATAAAACAAGTTACCATAAACTAAAAAAATTATTATTTGTCATTTTCTTAAAAATAAACTAAAAATATTTAAATAAAATATTTTGGTCCCAATATTGATCAAATTTTTATATTAGTGATATTCTATTAATTTGATCTTATATATTAATTTGATTTACTATTAATTTGATCTTTTATATTAATTTAAATTCTTTAATTAATGAATTAAGTTTTATGATAATTAGCCTATACTTTAAAGAAGATATTGTTTGGAGTGCGTAAAATGTGTAATGAAATAGAAGATAAACACATGAATATGTATTCTCATATTAATAAATATTTTGTTAACCCAGCAGCTTCGTCACGATAAGGATCACCTTAATTCTCTTATTTTTCCTATTTTTTTGTTTACTTTTTTTTTGGAACAAGCTTTTACTGCCTCTTACATTCCTTTAAGATAAGTGCTTGCAATAGAATTCATTTTAATAACATATGTTTGCAATAGAATTCATTTTAATTACTTACCTCCTACCGGCCTCTAAAATAAGTGTTTGCAATCAAATTCATTTTAATAACTTTGAGATGGAAATAAAATATAAAGGAGTATCAAAATAAGAATCTAAACACCAAAATATTAACTTTTGTAGCTTAACAATTACTTTAAATGTTTGAAATAAGTTTTGAGGTCCTAAAATATACAATAAACAATAATACTAAATGATATAAAAGCTGTACTCTCATTTTCTTTCAGCTTCTTAGCTCTTCTTCTATATGGCATGGTTCGAACCATACTAGTTTTGTTGATCCTATTAGTATCAAGCCTTATCCTTTTTGAGGTCTTAATTTACATCTTTCTTTGTGTTCTGTATTCCTGAGAAAGTCGAACAATGGTTAAGAAGATAATAATCACAAAGCAAAAATATCTGTTTGAGGTAAGTTCTTTCTTAATCCTTGTTTGTTTAAAGTAATATTACCAGATTCTTGTCTTTGTATATTACCAAGGTTTTTCTTTTCCTGATATTTTATTAATTTGACTTTAAATTCTTATGTATATTCTTGTTTGTTCATAGCACCATATGAGTAAGTTCTTGCTTGTGATCCATATTATTTTTGCAGATGGATTCAGTAAATGGTTATTTTATAGTTGACGAGCTGCTTGGAGACTAATATGGCTTGAACAGAGTTGATGGGCAGTTCTAGATTTACTACTTAGTACTGCTTCAAAACTAATGTGGCTTGGAATGTATTTTCATATATTAAAAAATGGTTCAAAATCACTACTAGTTTGTGTTATTTTTTTTTCTTTTCATATATCTACAATCGTTTTTTTAATTTTTTCTCTTACATCAATAAGTTTGTCTACTACTGTTTTTTGAATTCGAAAAGTTTGAAACCTCAACCACTCTTGTTGCTAAAAAAAAGTTAAAACAAACTATCTTGTATCAAAATAAGATTCTTTTCATCTTCATCTTCAAACCTAGGCTTTGACGATGAAGATGAAACCATTACATGTATCTCTTTCTGCCTGGAAGAACACACTTATATATCTGGAAACACAAACTCACCTCCAGCTTACAATGATTACCCTACATTTTGAGCAAAGTTCCCTTCTTCGTATTCGCTACACGCCTACCATAGCTCTATCCTCTCTTTAAAATAAATTACGTCTGCACCAGAACGATATTCATCGATCACTCTTGCAAGCTACCTAAGCTCTCAAATAATTTTAGCTTGTAAACTCTTAAAGCAAACAGTTAAGCATGTGTTAACGTACTAATAAGATCATACTGAGTTTTTGCAGACTTTACTCAAAGTATGTGTTATAATACGACACGTTTGTGCACAATACACCAAATTGCATAGTGAAAATGGTCATGCATAGAATTCAGTCGCTAACTTTTTCTGAAGACTTGGACTCCAATTATTCAAACCTTCATGCCGGGACAATATGGGAAGGCCGCTACCTAGTAGTCCATAATGGATCGAACCAAGCTAAATACACTCCCAATCTCCATAATCAAATACCGGTATTGTTGACGCTAAGTATAATCTTCGTTTCTCAATTACTCATTTATATTTATTAGATTCCTATATTAATTAAATCTTATATTAATTTGGTTTTTTTATATTAATTAGATTTTTTTATTAATTAGATTTCATATTAATTACGTCTCCTTTATTAATTAATTTTTTTATTAATTTTTTTAGATTTGTTATAGATGACCTATAAATAGATGAATTTACTTGCCAATTTATGGCGGGACGTGATCTGAACTACATATTTCTTCAGAGAGAGAAACTAACTCTAGGTGTTTTGAAAGATAAATGAGGTGACAAATAAACACTGAAGAGAAGATTATGTGCATCACGAGTGATTGAGTTCTTTGTGTTCGAGAGTCTTTTTGTAACCTACTTATTTATAGATCGAGTGTCAATTCCCCTGGATGTAGGATTTCTTCTCGATCTGAAGCACGTTAGATCTCTTATTGTATGATTGTGTACTTTATGTTGTTTGTTGTTTACTTTATGTTCTTTCTTATTAACTTTGTTCTTGAAATAAGGTAAAAGTCGAAGCTCGTATAACCTTCTACGACCTCTCGAGTGGCTAAGATTCGGCCTAACTAGTCTTATTAGGGTTGAGTTGGGTCTTGTTCGCATATTGATGATTTCCTTAACAACTACAAACAAGTTTCTTGACCGATACTAATCAATGTAAATCAGTGGATATATATACATTAATATTTTATGGAAATAACATCTTGGAATGTAAATGGGTTAAACAACCTAGTTCGCCAAAAACGTAAACCAATTTATCTTTAGTAACCATATTATTTCTATTTGTGATGCTAAAATAACTACATTTAATTTCTTGAAATTTTAAAACAAATCATTATACTCACCATTGAAGTAAACAAATCATTATACTCATAAAATAACTATATTTTTTGGCTACCTTGAATCCTAATGTATATAAAGTTATCAATTAAAACATCTCCTATTAATTAATAAATTGAAATATTACTCATACATCCTCAATGAGGATTTCAAACGCTTTTCAATTTGGAATGATCTTATATCTTTAATAGCAAACCGCTTAAACAATCCCTGGTATTTTTAGGTTACTTCAATGTTATTTACTACATGGGAAATTAATGTTGGAATATATGTATTTACTTCGATCGACATGCTAAATAAAAATATCCGGTGATTGTCTTAAAGAAGTCCAAATTAAAAGTAATCGAGTTAATTATTTAATTAAATAAATTGGACCTATGAGTGAAAAGGCGTTATGAGCTCAAGTGTGGTAACCATGTTGAATTTGGGCACTGTGATGCAGAGGGTCCAAATTTCAACACCTAAGCCTGAATTAATAAGTTAGAGATATAAATTGAAATATTAATTTATCGGGTTATGATCCCGGACACAAGAAAGTAATAAATGATGAGCTTTATAATGTTGGGCTTCACATTGTAAAAACTATACCTAAGGGGCTAGGTTTAGAAATTTCATCATTCAAAACTCTAATCAGAAATACGTTCGCTTCATTCAGTGTCTCGAAATCGCCATTTTCTTCACTAATTTGATTATGCAAGTTTATCAATTGCATAAACAGAATCATTGAAGAACGCAAAAGAACAAAAAAAATACTAGATGGAAAACCGCAGGAAAATCCGTAAGTCTTCTTGGTTTTCTGTTTATTCATTAGGTGAATCTAAAAAAAGGTTTAATTATTTTTCCGCGATTTGTTGTATATTATTTGATGCGGTTTCGAATAATATATAACATTTGATATCAGAACCAGGTTAACCGTTTTTTTTGGATTGGATAGAATAACCGAAGTGTGTATTTATAGATGAAGATGCATGTTCTTGGTTAGGACAGTGATTTAGGGATTCAAATGGTTATATATAGTTGATGAGCTGCTTGGACATAGTTGATGGGCAAGCCTGGATTTATTAGTTATTTCTGTTATACTGCTCGGAAACTAATGCCGCTTGTAATGTATTTTAATAAATAAACAAAAAATGGTGCAAAATCTGGAAAGCAATACTAAACTTTTTATTAATCAGTTCACAAATTGCATTATTCTTTTCTTTCCGGATATTTTCAATAATTTTCTTTATTCATGAGATTGTGTTATAATTTAATAATTCTATTAATAGATTTATCCTTCCTTTAGACTTTAATGTTTTTAAATTTCAAACCTTTATAAAGTTAAAAATGAAAACAAGCTACATTTAATTATAACAAAAGTAGTTTTTCAAATTCATCTTGAAATCTGCTTCTGACCTCTTCTTTTCTCTATTCTTGAGTGCTAATAGGGTATCAGAAGTTTCTACACAAGTTTTATTCTTGAGTTCTAATCTCTATCCTTGGTACACCTTAAGTATGACATTCTTAAACTACGTACAATTGTTCCTATTACTGCTTATTGTTCATCAAATTTTGCTTGGAGACTAATATGGCTTGAACAGAGTTGATGGACAATTTTATACTATTGTTCCTATTACTGCTTATTGTATTATTATTATTTTTTCATGTATCTACAATCATTTTTTAATGCGGCTTGTAATGTGTTTTTATAAATAAATAAACATGGTTCAAAATCACTGCTTCTAGTTTGTATTATTTTTTCTTTTCATATATCTACAATCATTTTTTAATTTTTTTCTTATATTAATAAGTTTATGTACTATTTCTTTTAATTCGAAGATTTTGAAACCTCAAATACTCTGGTTGCCAAAAAAAAGTTGAAACAAACTACGTTGTATCAAAATAGCATTCTTTTCATCTTCATCTCCAAACGTAGGCCTTCAAGATGAAACTATTTCATGTATCACTTTCTGCCTATAAGAACACACTTATCACTCATCCACCTTTTCTTCTCTCTTCCTCCATCTGACGGCCACAGTTTTATGTATCCGCATCATCATTTTCAGAAGCACTCAACACAATACCACCAATTGTTTTGTTCTTGGTGGTATCATAAGCAAAGTAGGTATAGGTAAAGATCTTACAGTGATTACCCTACATTTTTAACAAAGTTCCCCTCTTCCTATTGGCTACACGCCTACCATAGCTCTACCCTCCCTCTAAAATAAATTACCTTTTTTTGGCTTGTTTAATTCATTTAGGAAACTAAAATATTGAAACTTTTCTTATATGAATACTTTAGTTTGTCTCTATGAATGTGCATTGAAATAGATTTAGTTAGTATTTGGTTTATATAATTATCTTTTGAAGTTTAGGAGTATAGGTCGGATTAAAAATTCAATAAAAATGTTCCGAATATGTCAACCCACTGGTTTGTATTAATTTCAATTTTATTAATTTAATGTAATTGTCATGGAAAAAATATAAAAAAGAAAGAGTACTCGTTCGAAAAACGAAGAATGCGACTACACTGATAAATAATCGAACATGGTTAATAAACCAAACCTATAAGATCACCTGAAGGGTCATATTAAGCCCTGAATTAAAATCTAAAATAAGAAAACTGGTTCAAAAACGAACCCAACTGGAAAAGTGTAAGAGGTCACGCAAGCGGCCATACTGAGCATTGATTTAAAATGTCAACATTCGTGAACTGGCTAATCAGCCAAGCCCGTGAGGTCATCCAAGATGCCATATTATGCATGACTCACATTCCCAACCTATATACCGACTACCACGACATAACTAAAGTATGAATATGTAACTAAATTAGGTATGTCGTCGTAATAAAAGTGAATATATGGAGAAATAACTGGTCCAGTATGAATTTCCTTCAGAAACATGATGACTTCATGAACAAAGTTACAAAAATCGACAAACTAAGAAGAACAAGCTTTGCAAACGACATAGTACAATACTTGGTTCATTATATTTGCAACTTCGTTTTCTTTAAGTTGTGTTATACTTGAACTCAGGGACTAAGGATGTGTCCTAATGAGGGTGTTATACCCAAATAATGATACAACTCGATCAGCCATGCTTAGCTCGGTTAATGATGCCCAACTTAGTTAGTCATGCCCAGTCAGGTCGATAGCTCAAGTTGATCATCCTCACCTTCAACACCTCGTCTTCAGGACCTGCTCGGTTAGTGATTCTCATTCCAATCGGTCATGACCAGCTCAGTTAGACTCACTTTCAGTACCTCATCTTCAGGAAGGTCGGTGAGTGATGCTTTATATTCCACACGATCCGAAGTAGTTTCCCGTCTTGGTCTTTTAATTGATAAGTTCCAGGCTTCACCTTCTCGTTTGGCACATATGGGCCTTCATAGTTCTGTCTCAACTTAGCAAGTGGTTTTCCCTTCGTGTGTAAGAAAATATTTCTTAACACCTTATCCTCTACCTTGAACTCCCATCGTCTAACCCTTGAAATGTATCGGGTTTTTTTCCTTTGTTTGGTAATGTATAGAATTTAGATGTGCTCGCCTTATTTTCTTCTTAATTAAATCTAGTTTGATTCGCCTCTCCTTATCAATATTATCTTCAAAATAAGTTGCAACATGATATGAGAGAAAATCTGCTCCTGATGGGGCTACCACATCCATTCCATAGACCAACGTGAATGGTGATTCATGGATCACAGTTCGAGGGGTGCGTGATAAGCCCATAACAATTATGGTGATGATTCCCATCCTATATGTCGTGCAAACGCATGAGTTCCTAAAAATTCTATAGTCCAGTTTGTGTTTGGACAAAATTCCGTGTGTATTTCCTTAGGATCTTCCCAACGCTTTGGCGGCAGTTAATAAATGTATTCAAAATGATGTTGCAAAGTGTCTTAAGGCGTGTTACAAAGATTCGGCATGGCTACGGCATGTTCGATTTGGGCATCTAAACTTTACAAGTTTAGAGTTATTATCCAAGAAGGAAATGGTGAGAGGGTTACCATGTATCAATCATCCTGATCAACTATACGAAGGATGTTTACTTGGAAAAAAATTCAGAAAAAGCTTTCCAAAGGAGTCAGAGTCAAAAGCCACTAAACCTCTCAAGCTTATTCACACTGATGTATGTTGTCCAATCAAGCTGAGCTCTATAGGTAAATGTGACTATTTACTTCTCTTCATTGATGATTTTTCAAGAAAAATGTGGGTATATTTCTTGAAACAGATTTTCGAAGTCTTTTGAAGTATTTAAGAAGTTCAAAGCAGTTGTGGAAAATGAAAGCGAAAATAAGATTAAAGCCATGAGATCTGATCGCGGAGGGGAGTTCACATCCAATTAATTTCTAGAGTTTTGTGAAGCACATGGAATTCGTCGCCGCTTGACAGTTCCTAGATCATATCAAGAAAAGGGTGTGGCAGAAAGGAAGAACATAACAATCCTTCATATGTCACAAAGCATGGTCAAAAGTAAGAAACTTCCTAAGGATTTTTGGGCAGAAGCAGTGGCATGTGCGGTTTACTTGTTCAGCCGATCTCCAATAATAATTTTTTGGGGAAAGACACCACAAGAAGTATGTAGTGGAAGAAAGCCCAGAATTTCCCACTTAAGAGTATTTGGAATCGTAGCTCATGTCCATGTACCAGACGAACAACGAACCAAACTCGTTGATAAAAGCAACAGTTTTATCTTCATCGCTTACGACTCAAATTCCAAAGACTACAAGTTTTACAACCCAAACAACTAGAAGGTTGTGATAAGCCAAGACGTGATAGTTGATGGAGAAGGCGAATGGGATTTTAGGTCTCATACAAATGAGTTCACATTTTTCCCCGAAATTGAAGAAGATGAACAGAAAACAAATGAGCAATCAGAAGATGTTGGAACCCCAAATGCTTCACCAATATCATCTACTCAAGGAGACTCACCACATTCATTATTGTAAAATGATAGTTAAAATGAGAGAGTTGTGGAACATATAAGAAGCCTTAGTGATCGTTATGATGTAACCGAACCAATGGATAAAATTACACTCTTTTGTCTCTTTGTTGATTGTGAGCCAGTGACATTTCCAGAAGCTACACAAGATAAATAATGGAGAGACGCACTGGATGAAGAAATTAGAGCCATCGAGAAGAATGACACATGGGAACTCACCTCACTTCCCAAAGGGTGCAAGACAATAGGCGTCAGATAGTTATAAAAAACTAAGAGAAATACCAAGGGGGAGATTGAAAAACATAAAGCAAGGCTTGTTGCAAAAGGCTATAGTCAAAAGGCGGGAATTGACCATGATGAGGTATTCGCCCCCTTTGCCCGATTAGAAACTATTAGACTAATAATTTCTTTGGCAGCTCAAAACAAGTGGAAGATACAACAAATGGATGTAAAGTCCACATTTCTAAACGGCGTCCTTGAAGAAGAAGTCTACATTCAACAATCATTAGGCTATGAGATCAAAGGCCACGAAGATAAGGTGTTGAAGCTAAAGAAGGCTCTTTACGGGCTAAAACAAGCACCAAGGACATGGAACAGTAGAATCGACAAGTATTTCCAAGAGAATGGATTCAAGAAATGTCTGTACGAGCACACTCTATACACGAAGATCAAATATTGAGATATTTTGATCGTGTGTCTCTACGTGGACGATTTGATCTTCACCGGAAGCAGCCCAAGTATGTTCAATAAATTCAAGGATGTAATAACGAAAGAATTCGAGATGACAGACTTATGCCTCATGGCGTACTACCTTGGCATTTAAGTTAAGCAACAAAAATATGGAATTTTTATCTCACAAGAAAGCTATGCTAAAGATATCATGCAGAATTTTAAGATGGAGAACTATAGCCCGATAAGCACACCCATGGAGGTTGGAGTCAAAATGTCCAAGCATGAAGAAGGCGAAACTGTAGATCCGACATTATTCAAAAGTTTGGTAGGAAGTCAAAAGTTTGGCTAAACTGTGATTTATTCGTATTGAAAATATTTATATTTGTTTTTGTTTTTGTTTTATATGAGTAAATTGTAATTTTGATAGTTTGTGGATTTTTTGGGTTAAATAAGGGTTGATTGATGTCTGAAATTTCTTCTCCCAAAATTAGCATCAAATTAACCTTAATATAACGAATAAAATCAAAACCATTGGGACAATGGCTCATGGACGGCTTAACTCCTTATGTTAACGTTGATCGAAGCTTGTCCGACGATGTTCACAGTGGCCAGCAAACTGCTGACGCTGTGGATGAACACCACAACTTGCGAGGTAATTCGCAATGCACTGTTGTCGCGATGACAGCAGTAGGAGTGTTGTGAATAGCGTTTTTTCAAAATATGAATAGTATATGAATAGTATTTTCGATGATGAATAAAAAAACACCATTCATCAAAAACACTATTCATCGGAAACACTATTTATTCGAAACATTATTCATCAAGTTATGAATTCTGTTTTTTTACAGTGAACATTAATTTTTGGATGATGAACAATGTTTTTTTCTTCGAAAACACTATTCATTGAAAAAAATAAAAAAAATAAAAAAATTAAAAACATTATTTTAATTAATTTAAAATATATGACATGGTTAATTTCACAAATATGCTGTGTTTGGAATGCTAATTGTTGTATGTTTATTTCCGAATTAAATTGTGTATGCTTGAATGATTAAATCGTGATGCATCACTATGGTTTCGTAGACCGGTAGGTGAAACTTAGAAATTAATTTAATCAACCATTTGGAAGGTTAAAATTAATTTCCTTATGGATCTTAAGCTTCGAAAAGGGTAGGTATTAATTTAAATTCAAATATTACCGACCATCCTGAGCGTTTCAGTTTAAATTAATCATGAACGGGTGAATTTTTTTGAAAATGGTCATTGTGTTGATTTTAATTTTAAGTAGATGAAATCAGCCCTCCATAAGGTTTCATTGGTCCTTCAGATAAATTATATTCATCATTGCAATTTTTTTATTTTAATTAGGTGAAATCGGCCCTCCTAAAGGTTTCACTGGTAGTTAAGAAAATCAAATTAGGATTATTTTAATATAATTAAATGATATCGGACCTTTGGAAGGTCTCATTAGTACTTAGGAAATGAAAATAATGATCATTGTATTTTTTTTCTCAAACTCATAAAATTTCATGTTAGTATGATTTACCCTCCAACATGAGGAACTATGTCACATTAGACACAACAAATATATATTTGGAAAACTTTGGCCTATTTGAATCGGGAGTTACCACATCGGATCTTCAAATAAGTAACGAACTAAAACGAAATACCTCCACAACGAAATCATATCCAGTCTTTTCCATCAAGACTTCATAGATTCCTACTACACAAGATATGCTATAAGAAAAATTCTTTCCTTATCCACAATAGATACCAAGTAATCTCCACACTAAATTGCCACGTGATCTCCATAATGGATTGCCACGTGATCTCCATGATAGAATGCCAATGATCGCTAAGGCTCTAAACTAAATAATATTTGTGTAAATAACGACGAACGATACAGAAAAAAAGGTTTGTATATATTGATACATAAGCGAACATGGTTAATAATTCAAACCTATAAGATCACGCGAGGTGCCATACGGAACACTAAATTAAAATATAAAATAAGGAAACTTGTTAAGGCACAATGGGCCGCTAGAGAAACGAGTTTCACTATGATAGAAAAGGTTACAGATTTCAGATTGTGTTTTGTGTAGCCATAATGTCTATTTATACAGAATTAATAGACTTACTAGACAATGGGCCTAATGGGCTCATACCAAAAGATTGACAACGATACTGTCACAACACTTATTTGTACTGCCGAACATAGTACACTGTCAAGGCACAATATCACTATCACAGACACAAAACTGTACTGTCGGACAAAGTACACTGTCAAGGAACTATTTGACTCATTCATAACAAATCTTCCCCTTGAGGCGAATATCTTTTCTTCACTATCAACAAAGAAACTTCTCTTCTTCTAACTCACCAAATTCCCCTAAGGCATTCACTCTATACTGCGAACACGAATCCAGTTTAGGCACTCCCTAAACTTTCAAACTGATACTGCCTTGGTCATTATATCTGTTGGATTATCGTGTGTAGACACTTTCTTCACAAAACACTTTTGTAGTAGTCCTATCCAAGCCCAAATCTGCCACCAAACCTTGCAACTATATTGCCTCTTTAGCTGCTTCTGTTACCGCCATGTACTCAGCCTCTGTTGTAGACAAAACTACATTAGCTTGCAACTGTTCTTTCCAACTGATCGTAATCCCAACTAGACTAAATACATATCCTGTCAGAGATCTTCTTTTATCCATATCACCTGCAAAATTAGAATAAACAAAACCAACCAATGATCCTGCAACATCATTCACCGATTCACCAATATCGGTCTTGTTAAAAGTTAAGCGAACGTTCACAGTATTCTTTTGAAGAGATTCAATCTCTTCCCCCATAACACCAATCCATCGATATTCCTTTGAACTCGCTATAGCTTCTCTGTAGCTACTAGGTTCTTCCATCTCAACTTCTTCTACAACTGACAGAGGATATGCAACTAGATTCGCATACTTTTTGGAAGTCTAATATCTCTTCTTTCTCTGCCCAATGCTATGCTATAAGGTTGTTGTTCTGGTTCAGACCCATCATTATCACTATCATCCGATGCTGACGCTTCACCTCCTGATTCTTGATCCACCTCAGAACCACTTGAATTATTGAAACTACTAGGAACTGATTCTACTTCAAGCTCCACCTGTTTACTCACAACCGATCCGGATTCGACCATTTATCCTACTTTCTTCTGACTGTCTATCGAAGCAAACTCATCGCCCATAACAACACTCCCCTGGAGAATGTAAAGACCCTTCTACAAACTCCATTTCATGCATACCATTGAGCCTTTTGTCACTTTAAATACATCGTCTTCTGCACGGTACTTGTAACCCCGAGAGTCTAGAGTCCCAAGAGAAATCGAATTTCTCTTTAACCCAGGAACATGCCAGCACGTCATGATTCTAACAACCCCGTCAAACATTCTGATTCTGACGTTACCAATCCCACCAACAGTCAACGAATGATTGTTCTCTAAATAGACAGTTCCCTGCATTGTCTTGTACGTATCAAACCACTGCTTGAACTGATACATGTGATATGTAGCGCCAATATCGAGTACCCAAGAGTTTTGCCCAAAGTCTGAACTCATGGACAATACATCTCCTCTACCACTGTTTTCACTATCGTCGGAATCGTTCACACCTTGAACAATGTTTGCTGCATTTTCCTTTTGATTTCCCTTCTTACCATTTAGTTTCGGACAATCTCTCCTGTAATGACCCTGCTCACCGTATTCATAACAGTTTGAGTGCTTTACCCTTGACTTGGACCTCCAGTTCTTCCTTCTTAAAGAACTCTCTTTGCTGCTAAATCTTCCCCTAGTCATAAGACCTTCCCCTTCAGCTTGATTGTCTGGCTGCAACTGTCTCATCTCCTTCGATTCCAGTGCCCTTTTGACATCTACTAGCGATAACTTATCCTTACCATACATAATGATATCTACGAATTTTTCATAGGAAGCTGGTAACAATCTCAATTAAAACAAAGCTTGATCCTCATCCTCAATATTGATATCTATGTTCTCCAAGTCCATTATAATTGATTTGAAATTATCTAAGTGCTCTGTTATGGACATATCTTCTTTCAATCTGAAACCATACAAACATTTCTTCAAGTATAATCGGTTTACTACTGATTTCTCTGCGTAAAGATCTCATAGCTTTTTCTATGCGCAGGTAGTAGTCTTCTCACCACTAATCTCGCGAAGCACATTGTCTTTCACACTCATTACAATCCAGCACAAAGCACTTTTTTGAAGATATTGTTTCTCCTCTTCTTTCATCTCTGCTGGTAACTTATTCTCCAGAGCCTTCCACAGCTCTTGCAGTACCAATGAAGATTTCAGTTTAATCTTCCATAACCCAAAGCTGGATCCCCCATCAAATTTTTTAATCATGTATTTGGTTGCTGTGGATGCCATTGTGAAACCCTAATTGCAAAAAGCGATAATTTCACCACGTGGCTCTGATACCAATTTTGTTATTAAATCACTATGCAATTATCACAAAATGGCTCAAGTACAAAATATATGTGAAGGGAAAACTTGAATGAGCACAGTATTTAACGTGGTTCGACAATTGTCTATGTCCACGGGCGCCGCCAGAGAAAAGAGTTTCACCATGATAGAAAAGGTTACAGATTTCAGATTGTGTTTTGTGTAGTCCTAGTAGTCTATTTATAGGGAATTAATAGACTTACTAGACAATGGGCCTAATGGGCTCATACCAAAAGATTGACAACGATACTGTCACAACACTTATTTGTACTGCCGAACACTGTACACTCTCAAGACACAATATCACTATCACAGACACAAAACTGTACTGCCGGACACAGTATACTTTCAATGCACTATTCGACTCATTCATAACAGCTGCTAAATTGACGAGCTTCATTAGATCTGATTTGATTCCCTTATTACTCACCATGTATCCTAAGAACTTTCTGGACCAGACACCGAAGGTGTATTTCTATGGCTTTAAATTTAAATTTACTCTCTTAAGGTTGTTAAATATTTTAGTCAGGTCATCCGGGTGGTCTTCTTCATGTACGATTGTTACCAAAATAGCATCAATATAGGCTTGTATATTTTTTCATTTTTGGGTTGCGAAGATCTTCTTTACTAGTCTTTGGTAGGTTGCTCCGACATTCTTTAATCTAAAGGTCATGACTTTGTAGCAACGTAGCCTTTATTCAATAATAAGCGTTTTGTATTCCCCATCTTAGTCTTTATTAGATCTGATTGTATCCTACAAAAGCATCCATGAAGGATAACATTTTGTGTCCTGATGTTGTGTCTATGATTTGATCAATTTTTGGTAGTAGGAATTGGTCTTTTAGACATGCTTTATTTAACGTTTTTTACCAATTCAAGGTTAGTTGTCCACATTCGACAATCGGACTCCCGTATGTTCCCTATCATCGTCCGTCTGTTTATTTTAGCAAAAACCGCCTCTGTCTTTTTGTTTGGGACATTTTGTTTTGTATTATGCGGCAGAAATTATTGATGTATGTGATAGTATCTTTAATTTTTTCATAAATCACCGTTAATGACTCAGTCAGTTTTATTAGTGGTCCCCACGATGGCCGATCTACTCTCTTGCTGCTTCTAAATTTTGATTTGCCCTTGTATCATTTAGACTGACCAAACTTGGCATGGTAGAAGCCAAATCACTATTATTCATTGGTTCATCATCTTTTTGGTTAATCTATACTTTGATGTTTGTTTTGCTGGTCGAATCCCCTCTTGGATTATCTGTGTCTCATACTTTTTTTCTCTGACCACTTCATCCACTTTGATGAATCGTTCAAACTGAGTCAATAGATTTTCAAAGTTTAGTGCTTTATTTTTCATTATTGCATCAGACAAGGTTCTTTCTTGAACTCATTGCCTAAAAGTTGTTACGACCACCAAATCGTGGCAATCTTGTAGTTCAGATTTTTTTCAACAAATAGTTTAGTGTACTCCCTCAAACTTTCGTTAGTTCTTTTCTTGTAATAGATTATATAATCTACATCTCCTTTGATTTCTTTTTGAATCCATGAAGTAATTCCTGAATTCCGTCCAAATTATCTTATAGTTCTTGATGCAACTTTTAGAATACCGTTGAACCACTGCATTGCACTTCTTCTGAGGGTTATGAAAAATTCTCAACACTTGATCCCATCATCAACTCCGTACTACAACAACTCGTTGTTGAACGTCTCGATGTGGTCCTCCGGATTTGTTTTCCATATTACTTGCCCATTTTGTGCTTATCATTGTATGGTGACGATGATTGTTCCTTCAACTATTAATATGTTTAACATGTTGTAAGACGTGCTGAAAGATCTTTTTTGCTGTTAGGGCTTTGGATTGTCCATTAGGAGGTAATGAAATCTTAGAGTTCAACGAGTTTAGGAGTGTTGATGGAGATTATGGGCTCACATTTTTTTCATAAGAAGAAACGAAATTGATAAAACTTAAAAGAGTTATTGGGATATACATAAGAGTCGGTTTAAAATAAGTAATAGTGGTATTGTTGACACAGAGTTTAGTTATTTTTTAGTTATATCTCTCTGCTTCCGACCTCTTCTTTTCTCTAATCCTTTACATATTTCTTCACAAGTTCTGCGATTTCCTATCCTGAGTTATAGTTTTATTGTTGATTTCTTGGTTGTTATATCAGAAACAACATTCATATTTGTGTGCTTCCTAACCTCATCTCTTCTCTAATCCTGTACAAATTTCTTAGTTCTTGAGTGCTAATTAACATCGTAGACTAAGGTTCGTCACAGGTTCTTCAATTTTCTCTCTTTAGTTTGAGTTTTGTAGGTTGATTTCTTGTTTGTTTACACTGAAACTATTCTTGGTATTCTTGTTTGTCACACAAAGAAAACTAATTGCCATTGAAGCATTTTTGTTTGTGCAGAAATGAAGAGAAGTGGAGACCATTTTCTTTCAGGCTCGCAATCCAGTCAGCAACCAATAAGAATACCATCATGGTCAGTATGCAATGATTGATGTTACTGCGATTTGCTTGCTCTTGAGCTGAGTGTTTTTTGTTTATATTGTGTTTTTTTTATCTTCTGTGTTTATGGTTGGGTTAATTATGGTTCATGATCAGCTACTTGTCTGTACGAATCACATGAAAATTTTAGCCTTTAGTATGAAATAACATTGGTTTTAATGTACATATTCTAGTAACATGACAGTCGGTGCTACCTTGGCCTTTATCAAGGAAGCCAACGAGACTTTTCAACATGAAAACGAAAAACTTGATATGCTTCTTGATGTCTTGATAGATAATGATGCAAAAAGGTAAACTCTTTGGACCTTTTTGACATCTTTTACGCAAATATTTTAAACTCTTACGGAATGTCAAGGAACCGTTAGGAAGTAAAGATGAATTCCAGAAGTTTACGGACATCTTGTATTCTATGGGATCGGCGGACACAATCACAGAGCTAATGCATGATATGTCCAAGGTACGTTTTTTCCTTCCTAAGTTCTCAGTGGTGTCGACCGTAGGATCTTGAGTTCAAATTCTTCTGTTCATGGTAGATGAATTCTCTACTTAGAGAGCATCCCGATCTCATAGACGAGTTTAATGAATGGTTCAAGACTGGCTATATGAGTAAGTTTTTCTCAAAAGATGAATTCTTGTGGGGCTTTTTAGTTTACTTTTGAGGCTTCTAATAGATAATATCTCTGTAGATGAAAATTCAGGTTAAGTCGTTGTTGCTGCATTTCGGAAGCTAACGTTATGATAGAAATTATTAGCTGGTCCAGATTATGCAAATAAGAAATATCGAAGAATAATAGACAGCATTCTAAATAATATTTCAAATAATTACATAAAACAGTTTAATGGTTGGATTTTGTTCGCCCCATTTTCTTTATAGATATAAAAAATATGGTTGACGTCTAAATGTTTATATAGTACCTTCTTTTATATAATTTTATAGGAGATAAAGTTACTGTCAAATAATTTGTCAATAATTTTTCCTTTTCTTAAATGGAAAACATTTTATGTTTTTCATATAACTAAAAAATTTGAAATATGATCGAATGAAAAATTTATTTTTAAATTCAAAGTTAAATTAAAATAGTTGCGATTAATAGAATTTTGGCTTTGTGAAATTTAGACGTGTTAACTAGAAAACAAAATCCAAATTAGACACACAAGACAAATTTAATGTGGTTTGGATCGAAAATTCTACATACATGGAAAATAGACAAATATTTTACATTAAAAAACGTACAAAAACACTCTCTCAAACACAAATAACACGACATTCTTCTTCTGTTACAAAAAAAATCCGACTAATATAAAGTAACATGGATATCAGTGTTTCTCTTTCTCTCTCCATGTTTATTTCATATATGGCTTCTCTCTAGCAATTTGCTTCTGTGCCCCACACATGTTTGAATACTGTGATTTCCATCCCATATAATTAGTGGCGGTGAGCATGAAGATCTAACAATATTCAGTGTGGTGATAAATACAAGCTAGAAGGATGAAGGTCATTTCAGATATTGATTTAGAGATTTAGATCCCACCGCAAAGCCAAACACAATCATAAAGATGAACTCTATGAAGTTCGACCTCGATAAATTTAGCGCAAAATAATGATTTTAATCTCTGAGGTTAGAGTGTTCATTGTACATATGCAAATTTATATTACCATTTAAGATAAGTGTAAAAAGAAGATTGATGACGAAGTGTTGTCCAAGGCTCATAGTGCTCTGATTTGAGCTTGGGGTGAGGCGCTTCGAAAGGTGTATGAATAGTCTTATGCCACAAGGATTTGGAATACGATAAAATTTATTTACATGAATAAATCGATGGCAAATAGGTTGTAACTTAAAAAGCGTATACATTTTAAATAGATGATATCAAGGAGATCCAAAAATATTTGGATGATTTCAATATAATAATTCTTGATTTAAATGCAGTTGGTGTTACAGTGGAAGATACAGATTAAACGTTTATCCTATTTATTTCTTTTTCGACAATGTATGAGAAATATATTGAAACCATGTTGGATGCCAGAGATTCTTTACCAATTTACAAAGTTAAAAGTGATTTGAATTGAATGATCTTCAAATTAAAATGGTTATATAGAGTAAACCTGAAGGTCTCAGGATAAGTGTCAAGGGAATTACTGGATGGAGAGATTCAAACAAGAAGGTTAAACGAGTGTTAAACGATACCATATGAGTAACAACTTACCCGAGCAGAGGATATCATATAGTTAAACGATGCACGAAGCTGATAAAGCTGGAATGGTCTCTGATGATTATACATACACTAATTCTTTAATGGTTTCTTCTTCCACGTACAATAACAAGTGGGTTCTCCAATCCCGGTCATCATTCCATATGTCATGTTGGGCAAAGACGAGTGTTGTATTGTGAAGTGAACGAGGAGTACTGGTTCAAATTATCCACTGAAGTTGAAAAAGCTTTAACAAATATGAGGTATGTTCTTGAACTTAAGTATAACCTTCTGTGTATAGGATTATTAGATGAAGAAGGGTTTAAGTATAAAAGTGAAAAGAACAGAATTAAGGTTTTGCAAGACTCACCGGCTGATATGGAGGCTAGACAAACTAATGGTGTCTTAGTTCTAAAATGATATATAGTGAAAGGTGCATCAAGTGTTGAGAATGCTTTCCGCGGGGATGCATTGGAAGGCCATTGATGGTTACCGAAGCAGTTTGAAAATCAATATGGGAAGTACCTGAAGAGGTTTAGAACTAACAAAGGCTTAGGATTAATGAATACGTTATTCACTAGCTAATTTTTTCTAAACTTAGAATGTCTTCGCTTGTAACCTTGATAAGTACTTCGAGACTTGGAATAACAGAGAAGATGCATCGAGCCATACTTAGTAAGAGAAAAGATTGTGTGAAGATGAACAAAAGTACTATGAGAAAGGAGTAATAAGTGTACTATAAAAAAATCTCGCATATATCACAGGTGGAATGACGTTCTAAGTGATAAACGTACCATACTATGATAATAAAACTCCGTTTCATTACAAAAATAGTACATTCAAATCTAAATTTAAAGAAGATTGTCTCAACAAGAAGGATAAAATGAGAACGAAATAGAGAAACACACTAAAAAAATCCTACATTGCTTAAGAATAAATATGTTAACAGTATATATATAAATACAATACTAATAGTATTACCGAGCTAGTAACGTGAGATTGTAACTCTTGGATGGTCAAATGATATAATTGAGTTAAAATAGCTGATAATGTCATGAAAGACCAACTTATAGCATTTTTAGGAATTTAGAATGCTAAAGTGAGACAAGTAGCAAAGGAAAGAGACATACCATATTTTTAGCGTTCTTAGCTCATATGGGAAGAAAATCATATTTTCTATTCTATTATTATTATTATTATTTTTTAAACATGAACTTATTTTATTAAAAATTCGGCGAGTTACAAGCCTAAGGCCCACTTGAAGCCTCTTTTTGTTGTATACCTTTTTTAAAGTAACAAAAATCCTAACAATATCACGGTATTATAAATATGCTGCTTAAGTCAAAACCCTAACTGAATCACTATTATAAACACACCACTACAGATCGACCCCATTTTTCTCCTGACCTTGACCTCCAATGGCGGCTGCCACCTCTTTGACTCCTATTCATTTCCGTCTTTTCGTTCAAAATCCTAGCATGGGTGGAATATCGATTTCTTGTTGATTGGTTTTCTTTTTTTAGTCTTCCAAGTCACTGAAACCTCTAAAAATTGTAACCATCGACAGTGGTGGTTTCGTATCAGCTGTCGGTGCTTGGATGGTATCAGTTTCAGTGGTTAAACCAAACTATTTCCTCTTGTATCTCAGTGCTCATCTCCTTTGATGGATTCTCTTCGTAAGGTTCTGAAAATAGATTATCGGTACTAGATATCTTCTATCATGGTCCCCAATGGTTCCAAATATATTTGAAGTGTTATTGGGTCTAAACTATCTTAGCAACGAGGTTTTAGAGAGAAACATGAGAATTAGAGAGAAAAAAATGTCAAAACTAATAATAAAGTAATAATTGTTCACTATTTTTTAAAAAATATATTTTTTTATATAATAATGATGATGGACCCAAAGGATCACATGCAGGCCTATATTAGGATATTTCACCTCATTATTCTACTGACCTTAAACATATTTGTTACTTATTATATAATATACCCTCAATGTTACATATCCTCAATGTTACCTATGTTTTAGGCCTATTCCACTATATATATAAGACCAAATTAACCTAATATTCTGCCAATCCACGCATCTGTTCGGATAAAATCCTCCCCTTATCATGATCAACCCAAGAGACATTAGTAAATTGTTTTTAATTATAACAAGAAAAACTAACACCATAACTATTTTCTTTTTCACTAAATAATTCTTCATCCCAACTTCAAATCAACATAAAATGGTTCTTTAAATGTTTCTGGATCAACCACATCCATAACTATCTTATTAATAATAAGAATAGTAAACCTAACTGATCAACTAACCTAATCTAAAAATCATCAGTACCATTCATAAAACAATCTAAAAATCATCAGTACTATTCATAAAACAATCTAAAAATCCTCAGTTGCATTGAATATTCTAAAACTCAATATCTACCCAAAACTAAATTTATAACCTTTCATTTAAAAACAAAATATTCTTAATATAAATTTTAAATAAAAATCGAGAATGTAAATAACCTATAATTTTTTACAAAAAGAAAAAGTAAATAGTAAAACTCGGTTTTTGATGTGTTTGATTTACTGGTAGTATAATATCTATTTTTAAATCCAGCGTCCTCTATCAAAAGTTATACTGTTATACATATGAGTGAAAGTGGAATATTGAAACCGAAATTAGTTATTTCGGTTTAAGCTATAAAAGTTTTGTTTTTATTAGGGATTCAAATTTCTCTGCTTCTGACCTCTTCTTTTCTCTATTCTTGTGTGCTAATTATCGTAGCCCTAAGGTTCTTCACAACTTCTGCTAACAAAAATTGTTTTTGTTTCTATATTATTGGTACTCTGATTGCACGTTTCGTCAAATATTTATTTATTTTAGACCATTTGAAGAACCATTATGTTATTAACCATATTAGTATTGCAGTTTTTTGCGTTCTTGGTATTTTTATTAGCGCTTCTTTGGGAGGTCTTAATTCAAATCTGGGACTATTTAATTTTGTTTTGAATATTTCTTTGTCTTTTGTATTCGGTGAGAAAGTCGAACAATGGTTAATAAGATTATAGACATTTTATATTTCACGGGACACGCCGATACAATCACAAAGCAAAAGTATCTGTTTGAGGTAAGTTTTTTCTTGATCCTTGTATGTTCCAAGTAACATGACCAGATTTATGTGTTTGTATATTACTGAGTTTTTTTTCCCTGATATTTATTATTTTGACTTGAGATTCTTATGTTTATGGCAGATGAATTTCATACGCGGAGAGCATCGTGAACTCATTGACCAGTATAATGAGTTCTTGGAGACTGATGATCTGCTTTGAAAGTAAATTGGCTTGAACAAAGTTGATGGGAAAGTCTAGATTTATTAGTTATTTCTGTTGTACTGCGTGGAAACTAAAGTGGCTTGTAATGTATTTTCCTAAATAAATAAAAATTGTCCAAAATCAGCTTCGTAGAAGTCATTAGTAAAGTATTAAGTTCACGGATCTCCTCCGCCTTCTCTGGTCCATTCATCCTCCTAACAGCTGCATTTCCTATGTTTGCACACATATCTCTCTTCATTCTTTGTTAGAAGCACTCAATACACCACCACCAGGACTTTTGCTATTCCTTATCATTAGGTAAGTAGCTATATGTAGAAGAAGCTTACAATGATTACTCTACATTAAGAACAAAATGTCTCTTTTCCTATTAGGTACACGCCCGCCATAGCTCGACCTTTTCTATCTCTAGAATAAATTATGTCAGCACCAGAAAGATCTTTAGAAATTCCACATATCTTCCTCAACCACTCTTGCACGTTACGTGGATTCTCAAAACGTTTTCTACTCACAGTAAACACTTAAACCAAACTAGCCGTTTTGAAACAATTTTTTACAACCAATGTCCAAGCAAGTGTATAATAAATTCAATTGTGTTTTTGTTCCTTTTTTTTATAGATGACAATAATAGAAGATCCTTAGTTGGGGTTTCACAAGCCAGGTTTATGAGGTATTTTATATCTTGTTATACAAAGAATGGATGGTAGAGCAGTGGCAGAAAAAACTATTATATTAGTACAATGGTTAGTGAAACAATGAAACAATGATACTGTTAGTATCTCATTAGTTGTTGTGATCCAAGATCCTATATTTCGGGTATTAAATCAATGAGGCTACATATTTATTGTTGAATAATGTTTTCTATAATGCTATATTTTTGTATTTTTGAATTATGAAATAGAACTACATAACTTTTTAGCTCCCCGCGTAGTTATGCAGTTTTTGTTCCGCGTTTTCATTAAGTCTAACAATGAACATGTAACACATTCGTAAAAGAATGCGAATTTTTTCACAACAAAATTACAATGGAGTTTGCAACTACATCCAAATCACGTGATTTTAAAACTGAGTTGAAAGAGTTGAAAGTTTGTAAGATTTTACAATGACGTTATTTCTCTATGTGGTTATCAATTAACCGCATCCACATATATGTTATTATTTAGAGTTAAAGAACTCAAATGGTCAACAATTTATAGAGCGATCTTAAAACTCACAGTAGAAATACTTTTTAACATCACCACCATAATAGTTTAACTAGAAAAAACAAGTTACCATAAAGTTAAAATTATTACTTGTTATTTTTTTTAAATAAACTAAAAATATTTAAATAAAATATTTTGCATCAATATTGATTAAATTTATATATTAGTGATATTCTATTAATTTGATTTTATATATTAATTAGATTTACTATTAATTTGGTTTTTTATATTAATTTAACTTCTTTAATTAATAGATTAAATTTTATAATAATTAGCCTATACATAAAAGAAAGATATTGCTTTGGGATGCGTAAAGAGCGTAGTGAAATAAAAAACAATCATTTGAATATGTATTTTCATATTAATAAATATTTTGTAAACCAGTAGTTTTGTAACCCTATGGACCACTTTAGGGTTTCGCTTCTTCCTCCAACAACGGGGATAATGCTGACTCCGATCTTTCCATTCATTAATGCGCAAAAGAAAGCGATCTATCATACTAGAAGGAAGTTGGTCGTGGGATGGGAGGGAGTAGGTCTTGCTTCATATTTGTTAATTCATTTTTGGTTTACACGACTTCAGGTAGATAAAGCAGCCCATTAAAATGGTACGTGAGCTGGGTTCAGAACGTCGTGAGACATTTCGGTCCATATCCGATGTGGGCGTTAAAACATTGAGAGGACTTTTCCCTAGTACGAAACGACCGGAAAGGACGCACCTCTGGTGTATCAGTTATCCTGCCCACAGTACCTTTAAGATAAGTGTTTGCAATATAATTCATTTTAATAACCTACCTCCTACGACCTCTAAGATAACCGTTTGCAATAGAATTCGTTTTAATAACCTACCTCCTATAACCTCTAAGGTAAGTGTTTGCAATAGAATTCATTTTAATTACTTACCTCCTACCTACCTCTAAAGTAAGTGGTTGCAACGAATAATAAATAAGAATCTAAACACTAAAACATTTCCTTTTGGAGCTTAACCATTACTTTAAAAGTATGAAATAAATTTTAAAATCCTAAAATATATAATAAACAATAATACTTAATAATAAAAAATTATTGTTAAGTCCACTTTTAAAAGTTACAATAAATCTGCCCTTCATAAATACAAAGAATGGTATTTATCTTTAAGTCCACTTTTAAAAATATGCATTAGCATATGAGTGGTTTCAAAATAAGTGAAAGTTAAAACAGAAATTAGTTATTTCTGGTAAATGCTATAAAAGTTGTACTCTTATTTTCTTTCAGCTTCGTAGCTCTTCTTTTCTATATTCTTTTGCGAATTTCTTGGGGGCTAATATCATAAGGTTCTACACAATTTGTAGAGGAAGTATAAGAATGGACTGTTATAGTACGGTTCGAACCATACTAGT
This sequence comes from Limnanthes douglasii subsp. nivea, assembly GCA_036936605.1. Lineage (NCBI taxonomy): Eukaryota > Viridiplantae > Streptophyta > Magnoliopsida > Brassicales > Limnanthaceae > Limnanthes > Limnanthes douglasii. The sequence goes on from JAUPFV010000004.1 coordinate 291,552,095, forward strand.
TTTGATCCTATTAGTATCAATTGTTATCCTTTCGGAGGTCTTAATTGACATCTGGGTCTATATGCTTTTGTTTTGAATCTTCTTTGTGTTAAGAAGATTATAATCACAAAGCAAAAAATATGTGTTTGAGGTAAGTTCTTTCTTGATCCTTGTTTGTTCAAAGTAAGATGGCCACATTAAGAAAGTTTGTCTTTTTCTGAAATTTTATTATTTGTACTTTAAATTCTCATGTTTATGGCGGATGAAATTTATATTGAGGATCGTGATGTCTTTGTATATTCTTGTTTGTTCAAAGCACCATATTATAAGTAAGTTCTTTTAATAAAGTTAAATAGTTATGGGCCTTTATAGTTTTCTTTCACGGCTTGTAATCGATATTCTTTTCAGATGGATTCAGTAAATGGTTATATATAGAGAAACAAAAAACTCCAAATCCGAATCATTATGACACCAAAACTTAACGTCCCAACTCAGAATCATTATCCACTTTTCGTCACCAAGACCTCGAACAACCCATTTGAAGCTCCAAGATTTCCTTTCTTGTTTTGCAAACTTCTACTCCTTCATTGTTGGTTGATTAATTGCTATTTGATTTTCCTCCTGCTGCTGGATTTCCTAAATCAGTAATCTAAATCTTCTCTCCATCTGTTTCTTTGCTTGTTGTGATTTATTGTTCTTTTCATTTGAATGAATCTTGGCCTGGCTATTCAAAATGGAACAACAACATCACAATACTTCCTATCTCACCAACTTCCCAAGCTTTTGTCAAAGTTTGTCAAAGTAGAAGTGGTTAAAATGAGCCTTTACTAACATCCAAGATGCAATATATCGATCTATTCAAGACTAAACATGGTACCCATAATTACAAATTTGAAGATGTTAAATCCAAAGAAGACTATATTATAGTTCAATTTTCAAAGGAAGATAAAAATACACTACTGAAAACAACAAGATTCACATTGATCGGAATATTTTATAACGGTCCCAAAGAAACAACTTTTAAACAAATTCATAGATGAAAGAAAATTCAAAGCAAACATAAGTATATCAACAACAGGCGCTCACCATATTCTACTTGGATTTACTCTAAAAGAAGATCTTAGTATCTTATGAAGTAAAACTGCATGGACTATAGGCATCTCTATCATGGGAGTTCTTCAGTGGTCTCCAAACTTCAACTCTAAAGTAGAGAGCCCTATTACACGAATTTGGGTTAGAATTTCCAAGATACCAGAATTAGTATACAACGAAAACATCATAGAATCCATATCTAAAACAATCGGAAACCCAATCAAGACTTGGATTCCAGCAAAGAATAAGGCACTTTTCAATGTGGTTTACGTATGAATCGAGTTGGATTTTACTAGTATTCTGCATCATTATCTATGGATTGGTTTTAGCTCTAACGATCGTTGCTGGTTGGAGATAGGATATAAAAATATCCTTCACTACTGTCATAAATGCAAACACATTGGGCATAGTCAAGACTTATCTAAGAAACAATCAAAAACTCAGATAACTGAAGACGAACCTTTACCTGGAAATAGGCACTCTTTAGTTTATAACTTACCCGTTCAAACAAAGGAGAAGCTTAAGTCCATTATTAAAGTTCCACAGAAAATCTCTAGCACTCAAAAATCTATGGAAAATCAAAAGCAACTAGGTCAATCTCCAACCAAAAGAAAAGAGAAAATAACTCATAATAGAAATGAGAAAATCACTGATTGCCAATAAGATGATTCAACTAATGTAGAATTGATAGATGCAATCAAGTCTCTTGACTTTGACTATAACTTATCTTCCCCTGAAACAACTAACATTCTATCTGGATATCATACCCAAAACCAAACCAAAATTGGAAGTTTAGCACATACCCCAACCTTGATGACAAAATATATTGACAAAAGTTTCAAATTGTTGTTGAATCAGAAGCTCAAACAAGCCAAAAGCAAGATTAGGAGTAGCCTTCATGTGAAAATATATTTACTCATTGCAGAGACCAGAACTCTCACATCACCAACATATAATGATTAACCGCATAAGCTGGAATGTCCGGGGAATTGACAACAAGTCTTCCCAAACAAGGCTTAGGCCTATTGTCTGGAAAAACAACATTAAGCTTCTCTTCATTCAGGAGTCTTTAATTCACTTTAATCATCAAGGAATAAGCATATTGACCATGCTCAATGTATTCACTTCGAAATTAAGCATAAATACTACAACAAGATCATTCACATAACCTCTGTATATGCCAAATGTCAAAGAAGGAATAAAGTTGAGTTGTGGAATATGTTAAAGAAGATTTCTCATACCGTAAAAGATCGGATGGTGCTAGGTGATTTTAACTCAACTAGCTCTCATAATGATCAAATTGGATGCTTAACTTTCTGTGAGGAAAGTGCAAAAGATTTCAATGATATGATAAAGGAAAGTAAGCTTGAAGATGCAAGATTTGTTCGTCCAAAGTATACTTGGACTACAAAACGCAAAGGCAAAAGGATAGACTGGGTATTGATCAACCATGACTTGAATGGAAGTTTTGGTGATAATGTAGTTACCTACATGGCTCGAATGTGCTCGGATCACACTCTTTTAAGCATAAGAATTACTAACGACAGAATCAAGATCAATAAAAGCTACAAATTTCTCAACTATTGGACTCTTAACAAACATTTCTTAAAAGTAGTAGAATATAGTTGGTATAAAGACATGCAGGGATTTCCCCTTTTTGTTTAACAAAATCAAGCGTCTCAAGAGCGCTCTCAAAGTCTGGAACAAAATAACTTTTTGGGAATATTTTTTATAAGGTTCTTGCTACCGAGGAGGAGGTTAAAGTCTGTGAAGCTAACTACTTATCTTCTAACAATCAAGAGGATAAGATTAGTCTCTTCAAAGCCGTTGTTAATCATCTTTTGGCTCTCACAATGGAGAGAGGCGTATCCTCATCAAACTGAAAATGTGTTGGGAGCTCAGAGAGTTGTGGAAACTATACCGACGAATGACTCGACGGTTCTCCAATTGGAACAACAACTCTAGAATTTGCAAGAAGAATAACTAAAAATAATGTTTGAACGCGACGCTAGAGATCAAGCTATTCACGCTACCATGGCAGGTATGAATGACGCTATTCATGCTCTAACTGCAAGAATCAAGGGTGCGAGCAAGACTCATCAACCATCAGGACTAGAGGCAAGAAAGGCCAACAGGATTGATCGTTCTTCAAATAGAGACGACAAACAAGAAGGTAAAGGTGAGAGCGGGGGAAAAATCGTAATCGAGGACCACGTAATGAGGTCAAGCAGACGTCTACCAAACGAGCCCGAGAGGACGAGGACCTTCGTTACAATCAGATCCGCCCGAAGTTATCGGCTTACATATTGAAGGAATCGCTGTTTTCAGAGAAAATCATGGAGGTCTAACTCCGGAGGAAATTCGATCCATTCAAGATGTAAACTTACGATGGAACAAGGGATCCAAAGAGGCACTTAGAGCAGTTCATACACATGATGATGGCTTTTAATCCTGACGACGTAATGTTATGCTGAGCACTATCTATGACCCTTAAGGGCAACGTTATGGATTGGTTCAATAGCATACCGAAAGGGTCTATGTATGATTTTGCTGGATTATGGAAATCATTCAGAGAGAGGTTCGTGGGCAATAAGGAACTCAAGCGCGAGCGGGATTCGATCATGGATCTTTATCAGCGTCGAGGTGAGTCTCTCAAAAGTTATGTGAGACGATTTGTTCATGCCATGAATGTTTTACCAGATCTAGCCGAGAATATGGCGGTGGCCTCTTTGAAACGAGGGCTCGACATGATAGGGGAACTATATGCAGATCTCATCTAGTTCCCAACTGAAAACATAGAGATCTTCTTGCAAGAGCGGACACTTTTATCAGAGTTGAGGATGCTGGAAGAGGAACGTCACCTGAGAGGCGTGAGCCAGAGGTCAAAGCTGGTGGATCAGAGCATAAATAGTTCGAAGATCAACCGAGGGGGGACTACAATTGAAGACCTCAGCAGCTCGATCAACCAAATAGACGTTTCACTCCATTCATAGAGGCTATTTCGGTAATCTATGATCGAACAAAAGGGTGTATGAGGTACCAAGCTTCGTAAAAAATGAGTGCGCCTGAGTTTAAGCGATCTAGCAGGTACTATGGTGCGTATCATCATGACCATGGGCACTCGACCGATGAATGCTGGAAGATAAAGGATAAAATACAGCAATTAATAGATAATGGTGAGTTGATTCAATATATCAAACGAACTCAACCAGATCAACATGAGGAAGATCGCCCCCTGAATACTGAAAAACCAGCAATTGGAGAATGGTCGGAAGCTAACAAGTAACAGTGGTTACTGACCATATTAGGGGGAAGTTTGGCTACTAGACAAGGGTCTACCCTGCATAAACGAGCTAAAAATAAGTTCTCTTATCGAAACTACAGAGAACCGGTCACCGATCTCACTTTAAATAATGATGATCTCAAAGGGGTAAGTTTGCCCCATGAATACCCCTTAACTGTTCATTTGGACATTGGAGGAGTAATGGTAACAAGAGTATTGGTCGATGGAGGAAGCTCGGCTAATATTATCTTCAAAGAAAGTATTGATCGTATGCAGAATGTCCCACCATGGCTGTATAGGATGGAAGCAACGACATACACATATCAACAATGCATTAAGTATCCAGTGGGTAGTTCGACATGTATATTTCGAGGCAACCAGAGGACCGCGCGAACTAAATGGAAGCGCGGGGGGGGGGGGGGGGACATTGATCCAGCAACAATAAGTATTACCTCGCCAGAACCAGTGGATGATCCATGAGAAAATGAGGATTCACCCATAACGAATGTTACAACAGCGGACACGGTCATAACTGCTCATAGAGTTCTTCGCCTGGGGAATGAACTGGCTTTATATTCAAATGAACGATTTGTGGATTTATTAACAAATAATTTAAATGTCTTTGCTTGGGAGGCAGCTGATGTTTCAGGAGTAAGTCCAACAATTATAAGTAATGAATTGTGAAGTCCCGTACTCAGTCATTTCAGAAGGACACCATGGCGCGTACAGATTAGCAGACCAAGAAGGTCAACCACTCAAGCATCCTTGGAATGTTAATCACTAAAATTGTATCGCCAAAATGTATAAGATGTAAAGATGTGCTATTTTTCCTCTCTGATGGCACGGGGAGGTTTTTTACTGAGGCATCTACGAACAAGCTTTTGAGTCATTTAATATAGATTATTGTTTGCACCAAATGTGTGTGTGGGTTTTATTTTTAAAACCAACGAATGGGTCAATGACCATGCCACTATTAGGCTACACAACAAACCATACTAAGTCAAGACTAAGTGTCTATAAATGCGAACGGGCTAATTGGCCATGCCTATGGGCTACGCAATGACAATACTGTGTCTATACTTTGTACTAGTTATATTAGCGAACTGGTCAAAGACCAAGTTTGAAAAGACTACGCAATAGGATCCATAGGATCTCTCCGCAAAAATGCTATCATGGGACATGTTGTCTAAGCTACACAATGAGCCATACTTAGCTCGGGGTTATAAAGGTCTCCGGATAACTCAACACACATATAGTCTACATTTACCAACATACGTTTGCAGTAATAATCAAAGAAAACATGCATTCATTCAAAATAATGTGATTCACATACTGCAAGCAGTACCATAAGTTTAACACAACGAAAAGAGACGGCAACAATTGGGTTCAATAAGGTAAGCATGTAAATTACTTAGACCCACTAGGGGGTAATTGTCCGGAAGGATCTACAGTGGTGTTAGTTTATGTGTTCTTCTCATGGGCCATGATCGAGGTTGGGGCAGCAGGCTATGAAAGGTGAGAAAATGAGCCTAGGTTTATACCAGGATTCAGGGCCATTAATTCTGCAACAGCTTTCTGGTTCTCCATGGCAATCATATCGGTTTCACCTGTGAACAGTTGTGTTTCCCTCTCCTCAACAGCTGCGTCTATCGTTTCTTTCCAGTGTTGTCGTTCCCGCTCGAGTTGCAAACGCTCCTCTTTGACTTTCTTTGTCAATTTTCTCACCTAAGAGGTCAGATCAGCAATCAGACCTGCTTGTTCCTCCACCATGTTCTCCTGGTGGTTGACTCGATCTAGCATTTTCTCTATAGCAAGCTCTCGTTCTGATTTAGCACCATCTTATGGTTTTCAGATAGAGCTGCGATGCATTCGTCATTGCATAACATAGTTTCTTGTAGATACGCAACCACTTTCTCTAACCGGGCTTTAGCATCCAAGGCTTTGTGTTTAACAGCTTTGGTTGAGGCATAAGCATGCCTCAAACGAATGACTTCAGCAGTGCAGAACTTGGAAGAGCCCAAAAACATGGCTTCAGGCTTCCATCTCTCCATTACAGTTAAATCAGCTGGAGACACATTTCGATAACCCAAAATGAATGAGTTATGGTTCATCTAAACAATCACCATAGAAAATAGGGATACATATATAGTCTAAAATTTGGAATGTATAAGTTAACAGGTTTTACCTCGATCACTAGCTCTGTTTACCTCTGTAAGAGCTCTGTGTTGGACACCTTATCATAGTAGGAAATATCAGGTGTCCTGCGTAGTTGCTCGAACAGATAAGAGGAGGGACGTGGAACTTGCACTTTTGGGCGCTCCCCTGCACATACGCTTTGTTGGCTGGTCTCCGAAGCTTTCTCGTTAGGGTTAATCCTTTCAGTATTCTACATAGAGGGAGCTTGAGCTCCCAAGGATGAGCTCAGCCAAAGTTGTTAAGCTGATGTTGCATGAGTCGAGGGTTGCAGTGTTGTATCTGTTTCAGCTCCAGGCTTATTCTCCTCAGAGTCACCAAGATCGACTATCTCCTTAGCACCAGGAGGATTTTGTCCTTCACCAGCTTCTCTTGTTGATGGGTTAAGAGGTCCTACTCCTTCTTTAGAAGTGGCTTCGTTGCCATCACCTTCTTCATCTGAGAGTTGAAATCTTCTCGTGATCAGAGGAACGACGTCAATTATCTTTTTCTTTTTCTTCCTCCTTGTGTCGAGGGCACCAGAGTTAGTCTTTTCGTCTTCATCATCTCTTTCTGCTCGAGGGTTATTGTGAGAAACTGCAGGCACAGAGGGTGCTTCTTTTTCATTTTGCTCGACAGACTTCTCTTTCTCCTTGCCACCATCGTTACATTGATCAATGGAGAGAGCTGCGGCAGAGGCAGAATCCCCAAGTTCAACAGCTTTGCGTGTTACCTGAGGGACTGTTAGCCAAACGCGAGGACTGTTTTTTCTCACGAAGCTTCTTTTCTAAATTCGTCTTTAGACGATCCATGGTACCTTTAGAGTCGTTTGCCATCCTGACTCCTTCTTCTTCTCTTATGCTGAGCTCAGGTATTGGCCACAGTCCTGATCGTAGATAGTTGTATCGAGTGAAATGCTTTTGGCGCTCTTGTTGCCAGGCTTCAAAGGCTAAGATGCTAACTCTGATTAGAGGAGTTACGTAATTGCATGCTGTTCCTTCTTTCCACAAAGTCTGGTTCGAGAGTTCACCTGAAGGCACAAGGATATGATCAAAGAGTTCGAACAAATTGATATTTCAATACAAAATAAAAACAAGGCTGACAAGTTTTCTTCCATTTGTGTTGTAGTTGAAGATTTAGGGTAGGGGTGCTGTGTTACCAATTACCCGAAACAAAGACAAATGAATTTTTCCAATTCCTACCAAAGTTGGGTAGTTCTACAATCTTCTTAATCCTTTCAAAATTGGTATAAAAGAAAGGAGTCCTGGCTAAATTGGTTACATCGGTACCTGAAAGCAGGTCTGCTAAACACACTTTGATGTTTAACATACGTGAACAAAGAACTAAGTTGAGCAACAGCCTCCAGCCGTTTGCTGACATCTGGGTGGGGCAAATACCCAGGACACTGATATAATCGCGAATTAGTTCAGGGAAGGGTAATCTAAGTCCCCGGTCAAACAAAGTGGTGAAGAGGAAAGTTTTTATCTCTTGTGTCTGATGCTCCATCAGGACTATTTCATCTTTCCCTTAAATTGGCGACTCCATCATCATCTAAATTAGTGTATCTATGAGCTATATGAGAAAATTAGTTTTCTAAGCCGTTCACGTCTTCTTATAAAGGTTCTGCAATTTTGACGGCCTTACTCTTCACTTCCTTTTTGGGTGCCATGGTTTTTAAAAAAACTGCAATTAGGGAAGGACATATATAAAAATGATTGTGATGGTAAGGTCAAGTGACTTGATCTTGGGGACTCGTCTATTGGTATAGTTTTTAAACCCTAAATTTTGTGTTATCTACAACGTTCGACATAAGCAAAATAGTTAAGAAGAAGGGTGTTACATGAATAACTATTGACGAAGAAAGAAGAGAGCTCCTGGGATTGGGGTTGCAGAGAGCTTTTCAAGAAGAATAAAGCAGAATGGTTGAAAAATATGGTTTTTAAAAGTAAATGAGGAAGTTATTTGAGTAATAAAACGTTTTCGTATACGCGTGTAAGTTGTGATTTCATTGTCTATTTGAACATTGTGCCATAAAGCTAAATCGCTAAAAAGTAACTTCAAGAAACGACGTTGTTGGAAAACTGCCACTTGTCTTGTCGATGCGTGTCACAAAGAAACAGACATAGGACGATTCAAATTATTATTATAAGTAGAGTATTTAATATATTTATAATTTCCATGTTTATAATTTTTTTAATAAACCTCTAAACTAGGAGGAGCACTGATAAGGTGGATTCCCCGGAACACGAGCAAGGAGCACTGCGAGTTTAGATTAAGCTAAGAAGGAAAGAAGAGAACGAGCTTTATGGCTTGGACAAGCTCGACAGCAAGTCAACATCAATAATAGATAATGCAGACGAGCTCAATAGATGGATGACGTTATCGATAGATAACGGGGATGATCTTAAAGGGATACTGAGCTCGTCATTAAACTGAACTCAATGGTGTACGCGGCTTGATAATGGAGCAAACTTAAGAGCATTCACAGTGTTGCTGAATTCAAGATCAGGATGAACTCGATGACGACAGAGTAGAGTTGATCAACTGAATTCAGGATGAGGATCAGGATGAGCTCGAGGACATCATAGTAGAGTTGATCGACTAGATGAGGAATATGGTAAAAGGAAATGACTGAAGCGCGTTATCAGTAAGTTCGAGTCCAGCAAAGCAGATCAAACTCGTTCCGTTCGTTAACAAGCTCGAGTCCGAGCTCATTAGACTAGGTCAGCTCCGGCGTTCTTAAAAGGAGAGTTCAGCTCGTCTTGAAGTATAGATTGCGTTCAGAGCTCTTACCAGCACACGATTAACCCACGAGTTTGAGATGTGTTAGTTATTCCATAATTATAGGGATAGTAGTGGTAACATTTTTAGTTCCACAATTATAGTATAAATTGTTAAGTGGGCTAGTGGCACTAAAAGTGTAACCTAATGTAACTACCCACTAGTTTGTATATGGAACGCCAACGATCACTATCGTCATGATACTAAGCCTGTAAGCTAAGTAATCTCCATGTTAATAATGACGAACGCTACATAAATGGGGGTCGTCTATACTGATACATAAACAAACATGAATAATAAAACATACATATAAGGTCAAGTGAGCGGACATATTGAGCCCTGACTTAAAATATAAAATAAGCAAACTAGTTTAAAAACCAAGCCTAACTCAAAAAAAATGTAAGAGGTCACGCAAGAGGTTATACTGATGCTTGACTTAAAATGTCAAAATTCACGAACTGGGTAATCAACCAAGCCCCTAACGTCATGAAAAAGACTATATTGTGCATTACTCACATTTCTAATCTATATATGGACCCCTATGACACAAATGAAAATATGAATATGTTTTCAGGTATGCTGTCGCAACAAAAGAAAATATATAGAGAAAATATTGGTCCAATACGGATTTTATTCAGAAATATGGCAACTTCACAAAAAAAGCTAAGACAATAAAAAAACTAAGAAGTACAAGCTTCGCAAACGACAGACTACACTATCTGGCTTATTATATTTACAATTTGTTAGTGCTTAAGTTTTATTATAGTTCAGCTCAAGTACTAGAGCATAGTCCTAATGAGGGGATAATACCAAGACAAAGATAGGACTCGGGATATAACTCGACTATCATGCTTAGCTCGGTTAGTAATGCATTACTTAGTTAGTCATGAGCCAATGAACGATAGCTCAACTCGATCAGCCTCACCTTTAGTGCCTCATCTTTAAAACCTTCTTGGTTAGTCATGCTCAACCTGGTTGGTCATGCTTAAGTCGGTTAGTCTCATCTTTAGTACCATATCTTTAGGAAACTCGGTTAGTGATGTTCAGCTCGACCAGTCATACCCCGCTCGGTAAGCCTAATCTACAGTTTCCCCCTCCCTATTCAACACCTCATTTTCAGGACCTGCTCAGTTAGTCTTACGAACCCCAGTCAGTCATGCCCGGTCAGCCTAGCCTTCAACACTCATTTTTCGAAATCTCAGTTGGTGATGCTCAGCTCGACCAATCATACCCAACTCGAGCAATTCAAAAAATTTATGATCAATTTTGATGACGATGATAAATTGATGTGTAGAGAATTTTCTCAGACCTTCAAGGGGGTGGATTCCAAGTGGTACAACAGGCTTCCCCATGGCTCGATAAAGAATTTCGACATGTTCTGGGATATCTTTAGACAACATATTTGGGGAGTAGAAAGTTTCGAGCCAATGGAGATATGATAATCTACTATAGGCAGAAAGTTGGGGAGAGTTTGAAGAATTACACCAATCAATTTGTGAAAACGAAAACAGATATGGTGTACTGCAAAGATTCTGTGGCACTAGCGACATTCAGGATGGGGCTTCTCCCCGGACTTTTCAAGGATACTGTAGCAGAGAGTCAGGCAATGGCGTTTGGGGCATTACGGGATCAATTTGAGAAAAGAATTTTGGTGGAGGAGACCGAGGAATTAGAAAAAGGATCAAGTGATCAGCTAGACCATAATCCATTTCAAAGGTCTGTGTCTAGTACTCAAGGGCCTCTTGTTAATGTTCAAATTAAGGGTGTGGGTCAGTATCCGCCGAGGCCAAGAACGAACCAGCAAAACTATAATAATCACCAAAGCTATAACCAAAGAGCAATCCCAATTTGGAACAAGTCGATTCGTCCGGACTATTTTGTTGAGTTAACAGAAAATGTAGGTACGATATTTGATAAGGCAAGGTCAACAGTGCGGTTCAGAAAGCCTTTTCCTATTCAAAATCTGAGGGAAAGCAGAAGTACTAACAGGTTCTGTAACTACCATGAGGATATTAGGCATGACACCAAGAAATGCATCGCTTTGAAAAAAAAGGTGCAAGCTTTAATTGAGAATGGAATGTTTTTAGAATTCGTGAAAAAGCAAACCCCGACTTTTTTTTTTCCGTAAAGGCTGTCCCAAAGAATGTTGACACATGAATGGTAATTTCCGAAGAGGTTGATGTTTTTGATTTTGCAGCAGAGTGTCTGGATCCCAAGGAAGGGATAAATAACATGAACGTGGTAGTGGAGATTATTCCAATAAGGAAAGTACATGACCTATATGATTTTTGCGAGTCGTTAGTTATTTTCGGATGGGATACCATTGCAGGGAACTCCAATAGTTCGCGAAAAAGGCATATGGTGAATCTAACTACGCAGATTGAAACAAGGGTTTCAGCGCAGATGCATCGCTTTCCCTCCTCTATCATATGTTTTGACGATGATGATATGAGGAATGTAGCGGGCCTGCATGAGGATGCGATGGTTATCGCTGCAGGAATAGCTGGTGACCAAGTTCAGAAAATACTTATTGATAGGGGAAGTTCCGCGAATATTTTGTTTACGAGTACCTACAAGAGAATTTTTGATCCACCTGTTATTCGACGGTCCGACAGAACTATAGTGGGCTTTACAAGAGCAACAACAATAGTCGTTGGAGAGTTTCACTGTTTGGTGGAGCTCGGTCGTGTGCCGTTCAAAAAGGAAGTTGAAGTTTTGTTTATAATCGTAGACGCACCAACTTCTTATAATGCAATTTCGGCCCCTTCTTGGCTGTCCAGGATGCATGGTGTTATTTCGACGGTACACCAATGTTTGAAATATGTGGTAGGGAACAATATAGGGGCGATCATGAGAAGCCAAAAGATGGCTCAAGAGTGTTATCAAATAGTTTTATCCTCGAAAAGAGTTTGAGGAGGGGCATCGGAAAAAGCATAGCAGTTAAAGGGAACTTCCTTCGTAGTCACTCCTTGTAATGATCAAAGGGAGGCGATTTTCTGGTTCCGGATGATGAGCATGAGGAACATAAGTTGGAAGAGGGAATTTTTTTGAAAATTTGAGTAAAGCTTTCTTTTGAGTTTAAGGAAAAATTGATTGCATTTTTGTCTACAAAATTAAATATATTTGCTTGGTGTGCAGAGGATGTTACGGGTGTACCTCCGGAGATAATATGTCTTAAACTCGCAGTACGGCAGGATGTTCGGCCTATTGTACAGAAAAGAAGACCAGTTTCTCAGGAGAAGTCTGCAGCTATTCTTTCAGAGGTTGAGGGATTATTAAGTATATGCCATATTTGAGAGTCGCAATACCCTGTCCGGGCCTCGAATCCAGGCTTAGTCAGGAAAAAGAATGGTAAGTGGAGGATGTGCGTGGATTTCACGGATGTGAATAAAGCTTTTGCAAAGGATCCTTTTCTGGTACCTCGAATTGATCAGTTAGTGGATTCTACTTCGGGTAATCGGTTATTGTCTTTCATGGATGGTTATTCAAGATATAATCAAATCAGATTAGATGCAAGAGATGAAGAAAACACATCATTTATCACGAGAGAGGATTATACTGTTATAAAGTCATGCCATTTGGCGTGAAAAATACGGGGGCGACTTATCAACGCTTGGTAAACAAAACCTTTGAGGAGCAAATGGGCTGAAATGTAGAAGCTTACATCGATGATATGCTGGTAAAAATTGTACAGGACGAAGATCATTTCTCTGACTTGGAGGAAACTTTTAATAATTTGGGCAAAGTCAATCTGAAGTTAAATCCAGAAAAGGGCATTTTTTGTGTACGGTCGGGGAAATTTCTTGGCTATATGATAAGTGAAAGGGGAATCGATGTTGATCCAGAACATGTAAAGGCTTTGAAAACTATGACTCCTCCTTTGAATATTAAGGAACTCCAGATTCTCACAGGAAGATTGGCAGCATTGAATAAGTTTATTTCTCGTTCATGGGATAAATGTGCGCATTTCTTTAAAGTGTTGGAAAACGCCAGACAGTTTAGTTGGACCGAAGAATGTTCTGAAGCATTTCGCCAGATTCAAGAGTATTTGGTGTCCCTAGAGATACTTTCCAAACCTTTGATGGGAGAAAAGTGGATCGTATATGTGTCGGTATCAGATTTTATAGTCAGTGCTGTATTACTAAGAGTAGAGATTGATTTGTTGAAGCCGGTATATTATGTTTGCAAAAGTTTGCTAGATGCAGAGAAACGATATCTCAACTTGGAAAAGTTAGCTCTGGGCCTGGTAATAGCTGCTTGAAAAATGAGACCGTACTTCCAAGCCCACCATATAGTAGTTCGAACAACATTTCCCTTAAAAGGTCGGATATATCTGGAAGAATGACAAAATGGTCAGTTGAGCTGGTAGATTTTGACATAATGTTTGAGCCTCGAACGACAATAAAAGCTCAAGTTCTGGCTGACTTCTTGGTTGAATTCCACTCAGAAAGATCAGACATGGAGATTGTTGACCAGTCAGGTAAGACATAATGGTTGGTTCGAACAGATGGGGGGTCGAATGGCTCTGGAAGTGGTGCTGGAGTCCAACTAATTTCCCCAGATGGGATAGCTATGTTTCAAGCTATCCGTTTCGGTTTTGAAGGAACTAATAACGAGGCCGAATATGAGGCAGCATTAGCAGGGTTAAGGTTGGCTTGAGTGTGTGGGGCTAGAAATGTTAAATTGATTAGTGATTCACAGTTGGTGATAAACCAAGCTTTGGGAGAGTCAGAAGCAAGAAATGATCAATTAGTCAAGTATTTAAAAGTCTTGAAGGACTTGGTTTCAAATTTTGATGAAGTTCAGTATGAGCACGTTCGAAGGTAATCAAATCTGATCCTTGATTCCTTAGCAGCTGCCTCGCGATCAGAAGGTCCTCCATGGGTCGTAACTCAGGAGTATCCTTCGGTTACAAGAAGTACAGAGCATTCGATGAATATGGAGGAAGTAAGAAATGTGGTTACAAGTGATTGGAGGTCAGAAATTGTGGATTTTCTGGAAAAATATAGCTTACCTGCAGAAAATCAGAGGCTAAGAGGATCAGGTTTAAATTTCACTGTTATATCCTTTTGGGAGGAGTCTTATTTAAGAAATCCTTAAGTAGACCGTTACTTAGATGTTTAGCTAAAGACGAGTTGCAATTTGTCATGTCAGAACTGCATGGCGGGGAATGGTCGGCTCATTACGGATATAAAGCATTAATTCGACGATTGTTTCTCGCTGGTTATTATTAGCCGACCATTTCCAGTGATGCGAAAGAGTTGGTAAAACGATGTGACACATGTCAAATATATTCCAATATAATATACAAGGCATGGGTGTTGCTAGAAAGTATTTCAGAACAGTGTCATTCGATAGGTGGGGTATTGATTTAGTGGGACCCTTACCTATGGTATCTGGTCGAAGGCAAACGATCATTGTAGTAGTTGACTATTTTTCCAAGTGGGTGGAAGCAGAACCTTTAGCATGGACGAAAACCAAATATGTTATCAAGTTTTTTGTCTCAAACATTTGTTGTCGTTTTGGGGTGGCGATAAAAATCACAACGGATAATGGACCTCAATTCGATAAAACAAGGAGTTTAAGAGCTTTTGCGAGTCTAGGGGCATACATCAATCAAACGATTTTGGCTGGATTAAAAAAGAACTTAGAAAGCAAGGCTGGAATATGGCCCGATTACTTACAGGAAGTATTGTGGGCTTATAGAACAACGCCTCGAACTTCAATTGCAACATCTCCATTTGCTTTAGTGTACAGAATGGATGCGGTTTTTCACTTCGAAATTGTTTTCCCTTCATACCATGTGGCAGCTTATGCTGATGATTTGAATGATCAAAGCAGGGCTATGGAGTTAGATTTGGTGGAGGAAAAGAGACGACATGCATAATTGAAGTCCTTACATTATTAAACATTAATAAGGAGCATGTAAGATTCGATGGTAAAGCAGAAAAATTTCAAGGTGGGGGACAAAGTATTACAAAATTGTTTTCTTTATACCAAGAAGAAAAGCCTTGGAAAATTGGGACCGAATTAGGAGGGCCCTTATGAAGTAACAAAAAAGGTGAAGCAGAGAACGTATCGGTTAAAAGATAAGAAACGGAGATATCTTACACATTCGTGAAACATAGAGAATTTAAAGTTGTATCTGGAATGAGAATGAAGAATTTGGCATGTAATGATTATTTTTTATGTTTATTTTCAAGTTTACAAGAACAGTGAAGGCATACTCTTTCCTACCCTGTTAGGAACAAGAAGATTTTAACGAGGTTCCATTATTAGCTTATCAATACATTTGAACTTTTTCCTCGAATAATTCTTTCTAAGATACAAGGTGTGATTGGACTATTAGGTTAATAATCATGACATTTTATAAGTGTTCCTTAAAGCAACATACAATGATTATTATGACCAATTGAAGTTGGCATAAAGCAACTATTTTATTCAACACAAGTTGACATACAATCATTTTAATACCAAATGTGAAGTTAAAAATTATAAGATTGGTATTCCACACAATGGCATACAAGGAAAGTCAATATAGATGTTCTTCGGAAAATGTTGATACTATTACAAAAATTGCCTTGACAGTTGACAAGGACTTATACAAAAACTTATAATGTAAGTGGACGAAGTTTGTGTTACTCAGAATTTTTCGAGGAGTCGTTTTCCTTGTAATCTGATGTCTCGCTATCACTAACAACAATGTTAAGTGGACGATGTTTGGGGGAGACGAGCTTCCAAAAACTGTCTAAGTCATACTAAGGGTACTTTGAGTGAATTTGGGTGATCAGTTTTGCTCAGGTGGTAGCATCTCGGTCGTTAAGTTTGTCCGCATATTTTGCTACATAAGCATTCACAGCTGCCTCATTTTCGGCTTCTAGCTGCTGAGGAAAATCTACAATCTTCTTTAATAGATTTTTTTTCCTCTACAATAAACTCGAACTCGGCAAGACAATCCTTATATCCCTTTGTTGCAATTTGGTGAGCTTTCTTAAGTTCGGTAAGAAGTCTTTCTTGAGCTCCGGTCTTCTTTTGGTAGAGATCCATTTCTTACTGACATCATTTTTCTAGGACAATGACATAGTTCTCCGAGGCAGACAATGTTTCCAAAATTGCATCAGTTTGACCTTCTAGAATGGAGCATTGCTTCCTTATCTCTTCAAGTTGTGCGGAAACAAGGGAATCCTTGAACTTGTAATGGTTTTTCCGATCTTCCAGATGTTGCATTTTTCTTCCCCTGTTGACAGAGGCATGCAGTATGTTCCGAACACTTAAAGAAAATGCATCGCCCTGAGGAATTTCGAAGGAGCTAGTAGGAGAACCTATTGTTGTGGAGTCAAAATTTGCAGACTCACCAGTTAGAATAATGGGATCAATGTTTTGAGGAGGATCGATGCCGGGGAATTGGGAGCGGTGCTAATCTTGGGATATTGTTAGTTGAAGATGGACTTGAAGTTTGGGTGAGTGGAGAGTTGGGTTTTTGGTCTGAATCTCTTCTAGCTTCATTTTCGTGTTCAGTTGCCACAATTTGAGCTCTAGGCCATTAGAGATTTCCTGGACATCATCTTGTGCTCTAGTGTCCTCAGATATTTCTTGGATGGGCTCCAAAATAGCTTTTTTCTTGGTTTCTTTTTTCCTGACATCTTTTTTCTTGATAGGATGGACTGTTTTCTTGGAGGGGAAACTGTGATGGGTGCTACAGTATTTGACGAAGAAATTGGCTCTTGGTTAGCAGCTTATCGTTCAGAGTCTGATTGAAGATTATTTATTGAAACTTCTTCTTCAGAATCGTCTAAGTGGCTTTTGGCTTGGGAGCACTTCGGAAGATAGATAATGATGTCTTTCTTTTCCACTCGATCGAGGACTTCTTGCTGAGAAGGAAGAGGAGTCAATTCCTTCATAGTTAGCATGTCGAGGGGATTTAGCGTCCAAAGTCGACTTTTGGCCAAGTTGTGTTCATAAAACAGAGGCGGAATTTGTTTCCTAGTTTTCGTTGGCCCATTCACTAAGTTTAGTAAATAACTTGGTGCAACTTTCTACATAGTCAGCACAGGGCTTCGAAATCCCACTCATAGTTGTGCAAAAGTTCGAACAATAAGTTATTAAACGATTATTCGAGGAAGATAAAAGTGAGAGTTGAAAAGACTTACATCTGTTAGTCCACACATTGAAATTTTATGTAGATTGGAGGGTGTTGACTCAGAGCTCCTCTCATAGTGTCCAGAGAAGAAGACGAATTGTTTCCTCCCTTTTTATCAGCCTCCACTAAGTCCTTCACTACTTTTTTACCTCGACCAAAGGTCAGTGAGTAAAACGGGAAAAATGGATTGTTTGCCAAGCCAGATAATCCGATGAGAGGATTAACATGTAGAGGATTCTCACCTTCCGAGGGGAATCTGATATCAATATACGAGGGGATGCACCATTGAGTCCTTAGGTTTCTTCCAAAGGCGAAAAGTATTTGTAAGAGATATGGTGGAGTGCAAATAGGTCCTTTTTTTTTATTTCTCAGATGTTATCACCCTTGGATTTTGAAGCAATTCTTCGAGCTTGCTCTTCAGAAATTGCTAGTGGAGTTGTAGATATCTGACTAGAAGAGGCCAGGGAAGGACCATCAGATTTACCTTTCTCTGGAATCGGAATTTGTTGTGTTTTCTATCTCAGGGTTTTTTGAGGCTATGGCTTCCCCTTATTCTTCAAGGTTTTGTTTCAAAAATGATTGTACATCTTCATCGGTAATTGTAGTTCTAGAGGGGGAAAATTGAGGACTTCCTTGCCCTGTTATCGAAGGGGTGGCTGGAAGATTTGATCCAAAGGCGTCTGTTTTCAAAGGATTGTTAGGTACTAGAGTCAAATTTGGCTCTGGGTTTCCGAAGGAGTTTCTCTTGCTATTTTGCGTTATTGAGACTTTCTTTTGTCTTTGTGATGCCTTTTTCTTTTTCCAAAATAATGTTTGTGAATTTTATCTTTACCCATAGTTTCGAGGGGTTCGAGATCAGGATGTTGGTTGAAACAAGAAATTTCTAAGCGTATGACAGTAGAGGAATTTTCCGATGGGGGCCAGGCATCGTAAAAAGTAGTAACCGGAGGTTGGGTTTGAAGCTCAACGTAGGTACCAGCAGCAACTTTCTCTTTGAATTTTTGGATAATGAACAGCCACTCTGGAATTCGACGAGGCTTGGAGAGCATAATCCATCTTTATCTCTCTCAAACGTTTAGAACAAAAGGTTTGGATTGTAAATGAAAGGGATGAGTATTTATAGAAGTAGATGGGATTTTAAAGTGAGAAAGGCTCGGGGACATTTTCCTTTGTTTGGCTAGGTGTGTTATAGGTAACATAGGCACAATTGTATTGAATCAAGAACTAATGAAGAATGTGAAGAGGCAATCAAATGATGAAACATGTTAGGAAGTGTAATAAGATCTCTAAAAAGATTTATTGACAAGGAATTACGACTAATGACGTCATAAAAAAGGCAGGAGATTGTTGCCTTGGATATGAGAATTGATACTAAAAGTTCGATGACCTTAATCTTGGTAATTAATTAGCCAAGTTTGGGGGGGCCATTTATACGATAATTGATACTGAAAAATTGGATGAGCTTAATCCTTGTAATTAATTAGCCAAGTATGGGGGCTATTGATAGGAGAATTGATACTGAAAAGTTCGATGAGCTTAATCCTTGCAATTAATTAGCCAAGTATGGGGGCTATTGATATGGGTATTGATATGATAACTTTCGAATACGATTTTTAAAAGGTATCACAATGTCCATATGATTATTTCCGATGAGAGTTTCTGAGATAGAAATTGCTTATGTTGATTTATGGTCTAATCTTTGCTAAGAAATGGCAACGATTGGGGGGCTACTGATCAATGTTGTCGAGGAGGTTAATTTTTTAATAACAGATATTTGTCAGAAAGTAATTTGCGAAGAAGACATTCGAAGAAGCATTTTTCGAGGAGTCGCTCTAAAAGATAAGAAGAAATTCGAAGATGTCATCGCAGTCCTAGTAAAAATATTTTTAAAAGGACTGGGGGGCTACTGACATGGGAGAATAAAAGACATAAGGGGAAATTGGAAAAAAAGTGTTGTTATTGCAGAAATATTATAAAATATATTATGAAAGTATCAATTATGAATAAGTGTTAAAATATAGGGATTAGATGTGTAATAGTTGGGAATTAAAGCGTGTGGGTCCCGTTATTGTACTATAAAAGTACCCCACACGAGTTGAGAAATCTAGTTGATTAATATAATACTATTTTCCCTCTTTAGATTAAGTATTACTTTCTCTCTTTAAAAGCACCCTCACAAAGAAGTTTTTATAACAGTTTAGTAACTCGAATATTTGTTTTACACGAAATTACCCTTGAGCAAACTCTTAATTCATAAAATGGATGAAGATATTGTATCAACTTATGCAATTCCTATGTATCACAAACACAATAAATACATTGGTGCATGATACAATTTTAATCAAAAGGAAATTCACATTTTGAATCGAGGCAATAAAAAATGAATTGGTCATTGTAAATCCCGCGTATCAATTGACTTGGTCTCCACGTGTACCCGTACTAGTTGTATTTATGCATATATTATCTACGTGATTCACATTGTTCTACCGATAATATTATTGACACATATGGTTTTGCGATAACTTGATCGCTCACATAAACAACATGATGGAATTATGTCATATTAGACACAACACGTATAAATTTGGACAACTTTGACCTATTTTAGTCCGGAGCTACCACATCGTGTCTTCAAACGAGTAACGAATTAAAATAAGATATCTACACAACCAAATCATATCCACTCCTTCACATCAAAACTTCATAAATTCAAACTACACAAGAAATGCTATAAGAGAAATGGTTTCATTCTACACGATAGAACGTCAAGTGATCTCCAAAATAAATTTCCACGTGATCTCCAAATATATCACCACGTGATCTGCATGATAGAACGTCAATGATCGCTATCGTCATGATACTAAGACTGTAAGCTAACTAATCTTCATGTAAATAACGACGGGCGCTACAGAAAAATGGGTCGTCTATACTGATACATAAGTGAACATGGTTTATAAAACACAAACATAGAAGATCACGCGAGGGGACATGTTGAGCCTTAAAATAAAATTTAAAGAGAAAAATTCGTTAAAAAACCAAGCCCAGTCGAAAAAGTGTAAGAGGCCACGCAAGAGGCTATAGTGACAATTTAATTAAAACGTCAACATTCGTAAACAGGCTAATCAACCAAGCTCATAAGGCCATGCAATAGGCCGTATGATGCATGGATCACATGCGTAATCTATATAATGAGCCCCACGACACAACTGAAATTATGAATATGTTTCTAAATTAGGAATGTTTTCGCAATAAAGGCGAACATATGGATAAATATTGTGTGGAACGGATTTCCTTCAGAAACATGACGACTTTATGAGCAAAGCTTTGACAATCGACAAACGAAGAAGTACCAGCTTCGCAAACGACAGACTACACTATCCGGTTCATTATATTTGAAATTTCTTAGTCCTTAAGTTTAATTATACTTCAAATCAAAAACTAGGGAGGATTTCTAATGATGATATACTACCCTGATAAAGATAAAAATCGAGATACAACTCGATCACTTATGCTTAGTCTGGTTAGTGATGCGCAACTTAGTTAGTCATGCTCAACCAGGTTGGTAGCTCAACTCGATCAACCTCACCTTTAACGTCTCATCTACATGACCTGCTTGGTTAATCATGTTTAACCCGATCGGTCATGTCCAACTCGGTCAGCGTCACTTTCAGTACCTCATCTTTAGGAAGCTCGGTTACTAATGCTCAGCTCGATCAGTCATACCCACCTCAGTCGGCCTAACCTGCATCAACCCCCTTCCATCTTTAGAACCTTTCCATTGGGTCTTCAAATGAGTAACGACTTAAAACGAGACATCTTCACAACCAAATCATATCCACTCATTGACATCAAGACTTCATAAATTCAAACTACATAGAAAATGCTTTAAGACAACTTATTTCCTTCTTTGCCATATATCTCCACGTGATCTCCATAATATAACGCCAATGATCGTTATCGTCATAAATGTAAAGCTTTAAGCTAAGTAATCTCCATGTAAATAACGAAAAACGCTACAAAAATGAGGGTCGTCTATAAAGATACACAAACAAAAATGGATAATAAACCATATCTATAAGTCACACGAGGGGCCATACCGAGCCTTGACTTAAAATGTAAAATATCAGGAACAAGAGGAACCACGTTACATTAGACACAACACGTATATATTTGAAAAACTTTGGCCTATTTGAATCGGGCCCTACCACATCGAAACTTCAAACGAGTAACGACCTACAACGAGATATCTCGTCAACCAAATCATATCCACTCTTTGCCATCAATACTTCATAGATTAAAATTAGACAAGAAATACTATAAGACAAATTATTTCCTTCTCCACGATAAAACACCAAGTAATCTCCATAATAAATTGCCATGTGATCTCCATAATAAATTGCCATGTAAGACGCCATACTCAGCTTTGACTTAAAAATAAATAAATTAGCATAATATTTAATTTATTATAGTCAAAGATTTAGTTAATATATATTGTTGTTAAATAAAACAAATTAGATTAATATCTAATTTATTTTAGTCAAATATCTAGTTAATATATATTATAGAATAATATCTACGATAGTTAAAGTAAAATCGGTACCAGTGATGATAATATCATCCATATAAACCAAGAGAAAGACTATACCCAATTTCGACGTGTGGAAAAATAAAGAAGAATCATACTGACTTTGGGTAAAATTAAAACAAAGAAGTGTACAACGAAACTTCTCAAACCAAGCTCGAGGCGCTTGTTTTAACATTCATTTGATGCAACGGCCACGATTGTGAAACAACAATGGCTAAGACGCTTCGAACTGGGGTAATTTTGGCAGCATGAGGAAATGTCTCCGCATAATCAATCCCATATTCTTGCTTATTACCCGGAGCTATAAGATGAGCTTTATACCACTCCAAAGAACCATCATAACATTGTTTTAAAGAGAAAAATCACTTACTCCCAATTGGTTTAACTGTAGGAAGAAAATGACCAATATCTCATGTACGATTCTCCTCAAGTGCTTGAAGTTTGCCTACATTCATGTTCAATCGCTTGTTTGTAGCTAGTGGGAATTGAAATTCTAGATAAAGTAGTTACAAAAGAGATAGCGGAATAAAAACTATACCTATCAAGGGGTCGAGAATGACGAGTAGATCGACGAAGATTTGTGGAATAAAAAACATGATTAGGTGTGGAGACTGATAAGGACATAAAATGCCTAGGATAATAAAGGGTCTATTTTATAATATATAAATCTATAGGAACTTACTTGTAAAGAAAGAAAATGTAAGACATAAGTATAAACATGGGGGCTAACATGTAATTAGAGTAAACATATCATGTGACAGTGGAGCCCACCACTGACACTATATAAGGAAAGATCTTCTTCCGCAAAAAGGGTACTTTCTAATCATTGATACTTTATTTTGACTACATTCTCTATCTAGAATTTTATATATGTTTGCCTAACACCCTATTTCCATACACATTATCCGATAATCTAACCTAGATATTCTGAGACTTATCATTGGCGTCGTCAGTGGGAAAGAGAGATACCCGGAGATCAAGTTCCATAAAATCTCTACTCTATCAAAAACCTAAAATTCGAGGAATGAGTACCAAGGCTAGGAAGGGAAACGCAAAAGAGAGAGGTTCTGACAAAGAGATGTCGTATTTAGAGGGTCGGTACTCTGAGGAGCTGTTTGGTGATGATGAACAAGGTAATCAGGGTCAAAGCAAACGGTCGACCCTAATTATGACAAGGCAACAACTGTTGGACGAAATTGCTAAGCTGAATACTGAGAAAAAATTGGCTTTGGCTGAGAAGAATTGTCGGCTCGACGGTCGAAGCTAACGATCGGGTGAGGAAGAGAACGAAGCCCATCACGTTGTCGACGGGGTTGCAAGAAAGAAGTCTAGATTCCAGTCCAAGCATGAGTACGAATATTCAACTGGGGAAGATATGTGTGAGTCTTCTTCCCCGGACAGAGATTTCTGATGCATTAGAAAGGATAAAAGAATGGCCAGGGAGCAATAAATTTGAAGGCCTAAGTCATTGCGGGCAAAGATAGTCGAACCTTAAGGTGATAGTGTCGACAAAGTAACTCCAACATCTGCTCAAAATTAAACAACAAAATGACCCCCAGTTTCAATTTCCATCAGGGAGCCAGTCTTATGGCTACAGGGTCGGAAGTCAATTCGCAAACCCACTTGAAGAAGGGTTGTTTGCAAGTCATGCACAAGGTTTAGGAGGCATAACTTTTAGCCTCAAACATAATTGGAGGTCGTCCCCGCTATCAGATGAAATTTTATCGGGACATGTCCCGAAGCTCTTGAAACGCTTTGATATCTCGAAGCTCGAAAAATATGACGGAAAGAAAGACCCTAACAACCACTTCGAAGCTTTTAAGAATATTATGTTAAGCTTCGACAACGATGATAAGTTGATCTGTCGAGCATTCTCGATGACATTTAATGATAGGGCATCAAAGTTGTACAATCGATTGCCACAAGGATGCATTAAAAACTTATGTATGTTCTGGATGATGCTCACGCAGCATTTTGGAGGAAGTAATAACTTTCGAGCTAAAGAAGATACAATCGTCAATTGCCGACAAAAGGTCAAAGAAAGTTTGAGGGATTATACTCGACGCTTTATAGATGCGAATATTGATCTTGAGTATTGTGATGAAAGTGTGGCTCTGGCTGGTTATACATTAGGCTTGTTGCCTGGTCCGATGAAACAAGCCGTAACAAAGAAACATACTTTTACCTTTTTTGCCTTGTTAGCTCAGGTATAAAAGCAGATCATGATTGAAGAAACTAAAGCTTCAGAGTTGGCAGTGCAAATCCAACAAACCACTCAAGCTTCGGTTGTTACTTATCAAAAGAATCCACAAAAAACAGCCATGGTCCTCAGCCCTAACCGATAACTACCGTAGCACCAGCAACAAAACAATCAAACGGGAAAGGACTAGAGAATTAGACTAAGAGGGTACAAAATAATTACCAGGGAAAAAAATTACCGACCCCTATTGAATAAATGGGTTCGACCTGATTACTTTGCTGATTTGACTGAATGTGTTGCAACTATCTTCGACAAGTCAAGGAAAATCGTACACATCCGGAAGCCATTTCCGATCAGAACTCCTCGTGAAGGTCGAAACAATCGCTACTATAGGCATCAAGGACGTATGTAAAGAGACCAAAGACTTTATTGCGCTCAAGAAAGAAGTGGAAGCGTAAATCGACAATAAAAAATTGCTCGAGTACGTAAAGAAACAAGCTCAGCCAAGCGGAGCGGCTAAACAGATTGTAGCAGCACCAAAGCAAGAAATCTCTTTCGTGATAAAAACAGGAATGTGATTGGACCCAGATAAAAATAGGAAGTAGTACTGATGGCGCAAGGAAAGGTAAGCGATTTTTGTAAGTTTTTTCGTGTCTCTAACTATTTTCAAGGGCGACTCAATGGCAGGTATCACGTATTCATCTCGGAAGAGGCACGTGGTTAATCTGGCTACACAGTTAGCGGGAAGAGCTTCCCCTCACTTATACAAGAACTCATCTCTCATTCTATTCTTTGATGATGATGATATGAGAGATATTGGCGGTCCTCATGAAGACACGATCGTAATTGTAGCTTCTATTGCTGGTGAGGAGGTTCGGAGAATATTGGTAGATACTAGGAGTTCGGCGAACATTATTTTCTCATCAACTTTCTCTGGGTTTAGGAATAAACCAGTGATCGTAAAATCGGATCGAACTATTATCGGTTTCACAAGAGCATCGACAGAGGTAGTCGGTGAGATTGAAGGTGTGGTCCAGCTTGGACATGGGCCTTTCCAAAAGGAAGTAACGGTCCTGTTTATAGTCATAGATGCTCCCACGTCACATAACGCAATTTTCGGCCGATCTGAGTTGTCAAGGATGCATGACGCAACCTCTATGGTTTATCAGTTCTTAAAGTATGTGAGCAGAAACAATGTCGGCGTTGTCAGAAGCAGCCAAAAGACAACGAGAGAATGTTACGGAGCAGCACTGGCAAAAAAATCAGATAAAGAGATGGTCGATGTAAGGGATTATCAGTTAGTGGGGTCGACCCCTAGTTGGAGTATGCAGACGATCCTAGGGAGACTGCAGGATTATTACTTACCGATGAAAGTTGTGAAAACTATGAATTTTTCAAAGGAAATGTCTTGAATATTGGTGTAAACTTGTACCCCTATTTTCGAAAAAAAATAATTGATTTTCTGGGAAAAAAACTACATTTATTTTCTTGGTGCTCAGAAGATGTTAAAGGGGTCCCTGAGAGTGTTATCTATCATCAATTGTCCATAAATCCAAGTGTTCGAGGTTATGCCATTTGGTATGAAGAATGCAGGGGCTACATATCAGAGGCTTGTGAATAAGGTCTTTGAGGAGCATATTGGGCTAAATGGTGAGGTCTATATTAACGATATGTTGGTCAAGAGCGTCACGGATGAAAATCATTTTGCCGACCTTGAAGAAACATTCAAGAACCTCGGTAAGGTGAACCTCAAATTGAATCCAGAAAAGTTCTCTTTTGGAGTTCGGTCTAGAAAATTCCTAGGGTTCATGATCAGCGAGAAAGGAATTGAGGCAGATCCAACCCGGTTAGACGCCCTGAATAGTACAGCACCCCAAAGAATGTTAAAGAGGTATAGATTTTGACTGGACAACTTGCAGCATTAAACAGATTCATCTCGCTATCTTCTGACAAGTGCGCACCGTTTTTTCAAGTGTTAA
Organism: Limnanthes douglasii subsp. nivea; assembly: GCA_036936605.1. Taxonomy (NCBI): domain Eukaryota; kingdom Viridiplantae; phylum Streptophyta; class Magnoliopsida; order Brassicales; family Limnanthaceae; genus Limnanthes; species Limnanthes douglasii. The sequence goes on from JAUPFV010000004.1 coordinate 291,578,306, forward strand.
GGAATGCTAAGAATTTCAGTTGGACACCTGAATTTATCGAAGCTTTTCTCAACATAAAAAATTACTTGTCATTCCCAACACTGCTGACAAAACCATTACCCCGAGAAATTTTGTTTTTTATATATAGCATTCTTAGAGCATGCGGTGAGCGCAGATTTAGTTTGAGAAGAAGATATGATCCCTAAACCTATCTACTATGTGAGCAAAAGTTTGTTGCATGATGAAAAGTGGTGTTTGAGCTCAAAAGGTTAGCACTGGCTCTGGTAACAACTGCTAGAAAAATGAAACCGTATTTTCAAGGTCACTTTATTATGGTTCGAACTGTATTCCCCATAAAAAGTGTTTTACAGCGACTTGATATTTCTGGCCATATGTCAAAATGGTCGGTAGAATAGGGGGACTTTGATATTGATTTCAAACCAAAAACGGCTATTAAAGGGCAAGCTTTAACAGACTTCTTAGTGGAGTTCCATTTCAGTAGGCATGAGGAATTACTAGCCGAACCAGCGGTAAATGCGGATTTATAGATAGTCAAAAACTGATGGTGGTTCAAGTAGCAGCAGATGCGGGGGTGGTGTCAAGATTTCTACACCAACAGGGATCGCAATGCATCAAGCGATTCATTTTAGTTTCAAAGCTTCGAACAACGAAGCCGAGTACGAGGCAGCAATGGCGGGTCTAAGGTTGGCACAGGTTTGCAAAGCTAGAAATGTTTGGCTGATAAGTGATTCAGAACTGCTGATGAGTCACGCAACGGGACAATCAGAGGCGAGAAAAGAACACCTAGTGCAATACTTAACGGCTTTGAGAATTTTGGCTTCGTTTTTTAAAAAAGGTTACGTATTAGCATGTCTGAAGGGAAGATAATACAATCACTGATTTGTTCGCAAAAAAGCGTATGTGGGAGAATACCTCTAGATTTTGACTCAGGAGTATCCATCTATTTTGATGAGGAAAGACCTGGAAAGTTGACCAGACATGGCCTGTCAAATTTCAACGATTTCGAACACTAATTGGAGGAGTAACATTATGAATTTCTTGGTTGAGGAAGTATTGTCTGATGATAAAACTCTAGCAAAGAGTATTTTGTACAAAGCGCAAGGTTTTTCCTTATTGGGAAATGTTCTCTATAAGAAATCTGCAAGCATACCTCTATAAAGGTGTTTGGGGCGCGAAGAATCACCGATGGTATTGTCCGAGCTACACTAATTAGGACAGTTCTTTTGTCAAGTTTCTACTTGCCTACGTTATATGCCGACGTTAAAGAGCTGGTCAAAAGATGCGATACATGCCAGAGGTTTGCCAATTCAATCCACACCCCAACAGTCCCCGTTGAATCCATTTATGAGGGTCTACCATTCGATAGGTGGGGGATAGATCTAGTAGGACCACTTCCATTAGCAACTGGAGGAAGATAGACTATTGTGGTCCTAGTGGATTATTTCTCTAAATGGGTTGAAGCAGAGTCATTGTCAGGAACCAGAGCTAAAGATGTGGTATAATTCATATGGTCGAACATTTGCTGTCGATATGGGGTCCTTCAGAAGATAATCATGGATAATGGCCCCCCAGTTTGACAACAATGAAATGAGTGTACCAAGTGATCGAAAAAGTAAAGTTAGGAACTTATCAGTTGGAAGATAAATTCGGTCGACCCCTACGTCTCCCTTCGAATATCGAGCACCTTAAATTGTAATTGGAATAATTTGTAATTTTTATCGTTTTGAATTTCCATTGTAAGACAACTTTTATGGGGGGGGGGGGCACACTCTTTCCTACCTTGGTGGCGCGGGGAGGTTTTAATGAGGTTTCTACTTAAACCAACCCGTTTTAGTAAATTTTTAGAGCCTAAATACATGTCTATATCGGTAACAATGTTAAACCTGTTAAAAGGGTTTTCAGCTATCAAGTTGATCAACAATATCGAACCTGTTAAAAGGGTTTTTCAGCTTTCAAGTTGATCAACAATGTCGAACGTGTTAGAAGGGTTTTTAACTTTCAAGTTGATCAACAATGTCTAATCTGTTAAAAGGGGTTTTCAACTTTCAAGTTGATTAACAATGTCGAACCTGTTAAAATAGTTTTTTAACCTCCAAGGTTATCAGCAAATGTCGAACCCGTTAAAAGGTTTTTCAACGTTCAAGTTGATCAACAATGTCGAACCCATTAAAGGGCTTTTCAAGTTTCAAGTTGATCAACACATTCGAACCTACAAGAGAGTTTTTTAAAAATTAACGTTGATTGACAAAGTCGATCCAGTCACAAGACCTTTTTTCAACCATGAGTTGATCTACAAATTCAGATATAATAAAATCCATTAAATCTTTGCCTCACAAACTGATCACTTCCGATTAAAAAAAAGAGGCAAGATGATGAACAGACTAAAATTCAGTAGTCTGTTGCCAGGAAACTAGTCTCTCTTATATAGAGTGCAACTGCAATAAACTCGGTTCTTGTTTCTATATTCTTGGTACTCTGATTGCACTTTTCGTCAAATATTTATTATTGTAGACGATTTTAAGAACCAATATGTTATTAACCATACTAGTATTGCATTTTTTTTGCGTTCTTGGTATTTTTATTAGCTCTTCTTTGGGAGGTCTTGATTCAAATATGGGGCTATTTAATTTTGTTTTGAATATTTCTTTGTGTTTTGTATTCCGTGAGAAAGTCGAACAATGGTTAATAAGATTATAGAAATTTTATATTTCACGGGACACGCCGATACAATCACAAAGCAAAAGTATCTGTTTGAGGTACGTTTATTCTTTATCCTTGTATGTTTAAAGTAACATGACCAGATTTATGTGTTTGTATATTACTGAGTTTTTTTTCCGATATTATTTTGACTTGAGATTCTTATATTTATTGCAGATGAATTTTATATTTGGAAAGTATCTCATCGACCAGTATAATGAGTTCTTGGAGACTCATGAGCTGCTTAGAAACTAATGAGGCCTTGAACGAAGTGGATGGGCAGATCTAGATTTATTAGTTAGTACTGTTTTACTGCTTGGAAACTAATGCAGCTTGTAATGTATTTTCATAAGGAAGTGCATAATGAATTCAACTGTGTTTTTGTTCTTTCTTTTATAGATGAATGGATGGCAAAGTAGTGGGAGAAAAACTATTATACAAGTGGAATTGTTAGTCGATAAATTAGTATCTCATTATTTTGGGTAAAAAACATGGTTAGTCTTATCCTTTTCGTTTAATTCTGCATAAAATTCATCCTTTTCGTTTTAAAAATTTGCAAATATAGTCCCCGCAGTTATAAACCATTTAAAAACTGACACGTGACACTAAAATTCTAAGTTTTGTATCACTTTAGGTCCCCAGAATATGCGGAGGGACTAATCGTGCAAATTATTAAAAATTATTAAAATGAAGGGAATGAGTTTTATGCAGAAGTGAATGGAAGGATCTATGTTGATACAAGTGGTAAACATGGGGACTAACAGTGTTTTTAGCCCATTAGTTTTTATGATCTACCATGCTATATATTTTGTGTATTAAAACAATGATGTTACATATATATTGTACATATTGTTGAATAATATTTTTTATAATGTTATATTTTTATATTTTTGAATTACAAAATAGAGCTACATAATTTTACAGCTTTTTGCATAGTTATGCAGTTGTTGTTCCGCTTTTCACTAAGTTAGAAAATGAACAAGTAAAACATTTGCAACGACATTTATTAACAGAGCAAGAACAATAATGGGGCAGGACTTATTTTCTTCATTCAAAAATGGTGATCACTGTCCACCAAACTCTGTATGTATTGTCGTTGACATGTCTCTGTTCTTCACAATCTAAGAAAACAAAAAAGCAAAATCAACTCAAAAGAGACAATCTCGAGAAACAGAGAAATTCACTTCTTTCTCCTTCTTTAAATCATTCCTAATTCTGTTTTTGATGAACTCTTTTTTGAGAAAAAAGAAACGAAAAAACAGAGTGATACTATGTTTTCTAAAAAAATAAAAATAAAAATAAAAAAGATATTAAATTTAAAGGTAAAAAATGGAATTAAAAGTCGATGGACTATATGTGAGACATGAACCATTTAACTATGGTGACACGTATGAGAATCAGGGAGAAGACCACGCGCACGGACTAACTTTATAGATTTTTCAATAGTGAAGGGATCCTCACCCGTTATTTTTTAGTCGAGAGACTAAATGACAGAAAAAATGATAGTCGAAGTACTAGACAACGATTTAACCCCCTATGTTATTAGTAAGTTTTAGAGAACCTAAATGATCAACAATTGATAGCACTATTTCAAACTCACTTAGTACTGAAAAAATAATTTTTAACATCACCACCACAATAACTTAACCGAAAATAAAAAAAGCAAGTCACGATGAAATGGAAAAGTAGAGTGTCATAAAGCCAAAAGAAAATAAAAAAAAATGTTTTTGCCAAAAATGAAGAGTACTTTTGAAAAAACAGTGAACACTATATATTTTTGAAATTACTATTCATCATGTTTTAGATATAAACTAAAATATTAAAAAAAAAAAGTATTTTGATCTCATATATTAATTAAATTTATATATTAATAATCTTCTATTAATTTGGTTTTCTATAAAAAAATAGATTTACTATTAATTTGACCTTCTATATTAATTAGATTTCTTAATTAATGGATTAAGTTTTATCATAAATAGTCTACAAATAAAAAAAGATATTGCTTTGGAGTGTGGAAAGAGTACTGTGAAATAGAAGATAATCACTTAAACATGCATTCTCATATTCATAAATCCTTTATAAACCAACAACTTCTTCACATATGAACCACTTTAAATCTCTTGTGCGATTGATTTATTTTTTCTATTTTTTTTATAATTCGTTATTGAAATAAACTTATACTACCTCTTGGTGAGGTTTATTTCTGTTTGAGGGTAAATTTGTCCAGAGCTTTGTGGTATTTTAAAGGTATTTAATGTTTGGATCGAGTGTAGAGGGAGAATTGAGGTGTGTGGTTGTATTTAATTTTCATTACCCCAATTTAATGTGGGTGGTTGGGTATTTATACCATTATCTTTGGGCCATATGGGGTTTCGGGTTGTGTTTAATGGATTAGGGTCGTGTTTAAAAACCAACTAGTTCTTAAGTAAGCATGTAATTAGCTTAGTCATGAGGTGGTTAAATTTTTTATACTTTAGTTCTGTTCGGACAGTTTAGTAAGTGGAGGTTGTCCGAATCGTCCCTGTCTGGTTAGATGGATGATGTCTGAAATGCCTCTATCCAGTTCTCATAAAGAGTGGTGACAAAATCCGGACTCATCACCTCTTACATTCTTTTAAGATAATTGTTTGCTATAGAATTCATGTTAATAACCTACATCCTACGACCTCAAAAGTGTGTGTTTGCAGTAGAATTCATTTTAATTACTTACCCCCCTTTGGGCTTCTAAATTAAGTGTTTGCAATATAATTCATTTTAATAACTTATAAACAGAAAAAAAAATTGATGGACTAATAAAATAAGAATCTAAACATCAAAGTATTAACTTTTGGAGTTTAACCATTACTTTAGAAGTTTGAAATAAGTTTCAAAGTCATAAGATGTAAAAAACAATAATACTAAATGATAAAAAATTTGAAATTTTGTGTTATTTTAATGTCTTAAGATATACTAGGATGGTATTTATTTTATAAATAACATATATCGAATTGCCTTCCGATCCGTGCTTCATAAGTAGCAGAATGGTATTTATCTTCAAGTCCACTTTTAAAAGATATGCATTAGCATATGAGTCGGTTTAAAATAAATGAAAGTTAAAACAGAAATTAGTTATTTATGTTAAATGCTATAAAAGCTGTACTCTTATTTTCTTTCAGCTTTGTAGCTCTTTTTTTTTTATTCTTTTACGAATTTCTGGAGGGCTAATATCATAAGGTTCTACACAATTTGAAGAGGTAGTATGAGGATTGAGTGTTATAGTATGGTTCGAACCATACTAGTTTTGATCCTATTAATCTCAAGCGTTATCCTTTTGGAGGTCTTAATTGAGATCTGTCTCAATTTAATTTTGTTAAGAATATTATAATCACAAAGCAAAAATATCTGTTTGAGGTAAGTTCTGTCTTGATCCTTGTTTGTTTAAAGTAACATGACCATATCTGTGTCTTTGTATATTACCAAGGTTTTTCTTTTCCTCATATTTTATTATTTTTACATTAAAATCTTTTGTTTATGACACATGAAATTTATATTTGGAGAGCATGGTGATGTCTTTGTATATTTTTGGCCGTTTAAAGCAGCATATGAGAGTAATGAGAGTAAGTTCTTTTAATAAAGTTAAATAGTTATGGGCCTTTATAGTTTACTTTCACGGCGTGTGATCGATATTCTTTTTGCAGATGAATTTAGTAAATGGCTAGTTGATGAGCTGTTTGGAGACTTATTCCGCTTGAACATAGTTGATGGGCAAGCCTAGATTTGTTAGTTATTTCTGTTATACTGCTCGGAAACTAATGCCGCTTGTAATTTATTTTCATAAATAAATAAAAATGATGCAAAATCACTACTAGTTAAATTCTTATGTATATTCTTTTAATAAAGTTAAATAGTTATGGAGCTTTTATAGTTTACTTTCACGGTTTGTGATAGATATTCTTTTTGCTGATGGATTCAGTAAATGGTTATTTTATAGTTGACTAGCTGCTTGGAGAAATGATTGAACGGTTATCCAACGGCTAAACATGGGAAGGATCAGTCGTATATAAGTATGAGTCTTTTGGAAGTCGACCAAAAGCAAAGCCGTGAGGGCCTACGAGGCTCAAAGCAGATAATATCATACTTGTGTGGAGATCGGTTATTCTTACTTATATATGGAGATGGAATAAACAGTATCCATATCAGACCCAGACCCAGATAGAACGCGATGGTGGTGAAATTCTCGGAAGTCGAACATGATGAACAAAAATCCATATGTCGTCCTCAAGGTGATCTACTCTGTAGTTCCAGTTCATAGTGTATGTGGCTCATCAAGTAGTGGTACTTTATTTGAATGGCACTAAGAAACAAGACAATATGGTCTAATAGGACGTGAACAATAATATTCATAGTGCTTCTATGGTTCAGGTAGCCCCAGCCTAATTAGAGTGGGCGGATGAAAATGAATTGAGAGGAGGCTAATGTGGTACTTTGTTCGCAATGAGGATTTGTTAGGGTGGCGACCAAAGTCCTACATCCCACATCCCACATTGGTTAAACATGGGAATGATCAATGATATATAAATAAGAACATACCTCAACTAGTATGAGACCTTTTTGAAATCGACCAAAAACAAAAGCGTGAGAGCTTACAGGTTCAAAACGGATAATATTATATTATTGTGGAGATCGGTCGTTCTTGCTTATATACATATATCAAACTATAGTATTAATATTAGAAAATTTAAATATTTTAGTTCCCTAAATGAATTAATCAAGAGAAAAAATGTAACCTTTGCAATGGAAGAAATGAAGATAACCGTAGAAGAACTCAAAAAACTTATAAGTTGGGTCTTGAATCTTCAACAACTATGAAAACTAATGTATTTTCACAAAGAAGAAGAAATGTATCCTTTTTGGGGTTTTAGTTTTTCCCTTAAATGGATCGTCTTTGTCTCGACTAGTCGACAAGCACATGAGAGGTTTGGGTGACGAAGAGTGGATAATGATTCTGATTTGGGCCAAAAAAATTTGGTGTCAAAATGATTTGGATTTGGATCTTTTTGTTTCTCTAGTGTTAGGTTTAGTTTCTCTAGTGTTAGGTTTAGTTGTATTTGAGCGGTGTTAGAATAAATTAGGAAAGGCAACTACATTGGAAAGTAAAGTTAGAATAAGTTGGACGACTAAGTCAGAATTATGTGGACTAATTCACTGTCTTGGTCCATTGGTTACAAAAGCATCAACGCAGAAAGTGATACATGAAATGGTTTCATCTTCAAGGCCTACGTTCGAAGATGAAAATGAAAAAAAATTCGAATTGCATTCTCAATGTAAAATGAAAAAATTCTCAATGAAAAATGAAAAAATTCAAATTCCATTTGATACAACGTAGTTTGTTTGAACCTTTTTTTAGCAACAACAGTGTTTGAGGTTTCAAAAAAATTCGAATTGAAAAAAATAATACAAACTAGTATTAGTGATTTTGAAGCTTTTTTTTGTTTTGAGTGAAAAAAACGTCCAAATCCGGTATGTCAATATTTGATTTTTTTAAGCGAAAATAACTATTATTACTAAATTAAGAATTTTACAAAATGCATTCTCAAACTGAGAACAATTAGAAAGTACAGGACAGAATTGCAAAAGATCATAGTTTATTAATTCCCAAATCGATAGGAAACCTTAATCGACTACAATCTGCTTCTTCTTCTCAGAAACTCCAAAACTAAGAAAAGTGGCTTTGATTTCAAACTCCAAAATCTATCGAAATCGGAGTTACCCAGGATCGATGTATCTGATTCCTCAGCTCTCCAACGTTGTTATCGCTAATAAAGGAATCGGGGCTTCGAATCCTTTGAAACTGTGTTCACGACGAGAAGCTATGGTCCATTTGGCGATGTAATCAGCAGCCATGGTCTGATTTCTTGAGATGTGGCATAGAGTCATGCTAGAGTGTATTAATTTTCGACAAAGATCGAGTATAGGTGAAGAAGAGGAGCAATAGATCCAGTGGCAAGCATGTTGATTAGATTCAGGCAATCTGACTCTATATCAACATTCTGCCAATTGTTCCTCTTGCAAACGACCAGACCCTCAATGAGGGCTCTACATTCATCCTGGAGAGGAGTCAATTTCCCAAAGAGGCACCCAGAGCGAAGAACGATTTCACCGGACTCATTTCTGACGATAATTCCTCCAATGGTCTCACCAGTAGAACTGCAAGCAGCATCGACATTGATTTTAAATCTGCCAAAGCGAGGAGCAATCCATCTCAGGTAAGTAGGTTTTCGCTTTCGGTTATTGATAGTTTTACATCCTAGGGTAGTACTGCATTTATATAAGTGTCATGAGTATTGTGAAACTTACAGTAGTTTGTGTTATACCAAATTGTCCAACAGATTATCTGTGGGACAAGTTGGGTAACATGAAACTTACTGTTAGAAGACCAAAACCAGCAATGCAGTAACTGATTTAGGGTCATAAAACGCCTTATACGAATCCTGAATAATAAGCCAAAGTAGTTCCCCAAGGGCCAGGCAAAGTCGCAGTTGACGAAGAGATGGTTTTTCTCTTCGCAACTGCAACAAAACTGGTATTTAGAGATAGTGTAACTATGCCTGTTGGAAATAATGTTATCAATTGGAGCATAGGTTTTTACTAGCTTCCAACATAAGAAATTTTTTTTGGGAATATAATGATTCCAACTTTTTTTGAAAAATAGAGATTTGTTGTATTTACATCTTATACTTTCCCAAGTTAAATTTGTGTTGAAATTGGTATCAGTTGAAAGCTTCCACACTATTCTGTCTTTCTGGACAGGGTTGAGTTTGAAGCAATTGATTTCCTTAACTCTATTCTGAGTCAGAAAGCTAGAAAGAGTGCGGATGTCCCATTTATTGTCTTTCCAAAATGACTTTACACTGACAGGAAAAAACCAGTTATTTGAGTTGTGGTCCTCATGAGAGGAGGCTGGTCAAGCCAATCATCATACCAAAAGTCAACATCTCCTTCACAAATGATCCATTTTACATTGATTTCAGCCTGATCTTTGCTGTTAAAAAACCTTTTCCAAACACTAGAGTTAGTGTTTTTACAGTTAGCATTGATAGGGTGAGAATTAGAGCTGTAGGTAAGATGCATAACATTGACCCAAAGACAAGTATTCTTCCTAAAGATGTACCAAAGCTTTTGGGATAAGGTTTTTTTGTATATCAGATAGTTTTTTTATATTCAAGCCACCTTCTTCAAAAGGCTTACAAACCTGGCTCCAAGGATCCCAATGTATAGCTTTGTCATTGAATTTGGACCTCTACAGAAATTTATTAGAACATAATTCAATTTTATTTATAATAAAGTTGGGAATGACATTGTTATGCATCCAATAGTAAACAATTGGATGCGGAACATTGTTGAGAAGAGAAAATCTGCCCCCAAAGGACAGATGTTTCATATCCCATTCATGAATTTTGTTATAAAAATTTTCAAGTAAAGGCAAATAATTCTTCCATTTATTATTTCAGAAATGGTGATTCCAAGATAGGTAAAGGGGGCAGAATCAACATTATAATCACAATTTAATTGAGATCTGTCTCAATTTAATTTTGTTAAGAATATTATAATCACAAAGCAAAAATATCTGTTTGAGGTAAGTTCTGTCTTGATCCTTGTTTGTTTAAAGTAACATGACCATATCTGTGTCTTTGTATATTACCAAGGTTTTTCTTTTCCTCATATTTTATTATTTTTACATTAAAATCTTTTGTTTATGACACATGAAATTTATATTTGGAGAGCATGGTGATGTCTTTGTATATTTTTGGCCGTTTAAAGCAGCATATGAGAGTAATGAGAGTAAGTTCTTTTAATAAAGTTAAATAGTTATGGGCCTTTATAGTTTACTTTCACGGCGTGTGATCGATATTCTTTTTGCAGATAAATTTAGTAAATGGCTAGTTGATGAGCTGCTTGGAGACTTATTCCGCTTGAACATAGTTGATGGGCAAGCCTAGATTTGTTAGTTATTTCTGTTATACTGCTCGGAAACTAATGCCGCTTGTAATTTATTTTCATAAATAAATAAAAATGATGCAAAATCACTACTAGTTAAATTCTTATGTATATTCTTTTAATAAAGTTAAATCGTTATGGGGCTTTTATAGTTTACTTTCACGGCTTGTGATAGATATTCTTTTTGTTGATGGATTCAGTAAATGGTTATTTTATAGTTGACTAGCTGCTTGGAGAAATGATTGAACGGTTATCCTACGGCTAAACATGGGAAGGATCAGTCGTATATAAGTATGAGTCTTTTGGAAGTCGACCAAAAGCAAAGCCGTGAGGGCCTACGAGGCTCAAAGCAGATAATATCATACTTGTGTGGAGATCGGTTATTCTTACTTATATATGGAGATGGAATAAACAGTATCCATATCAGACCCAGACCCAGATAGAACGCGATGGTGGTGAAATTCTCGGAAGTCGAACATGATGAACAAAAATCCATATGTCGTCCTCAAGGTGATCTACTCTGTAGTTCCAGTTCATAGTGTATGTGGCTCATCAAGTAGTGGTACTTTATTTGAGTGGCACTAAGAAACAAGACAATATGGTCTAATAGGACGTGAACAATAATATTCATAGTGCTTCTATGGTTCAGGTAGCCCCAGCCTAATTAGAGTGGGCGGATGAAAATGAATTGAGAGGAGGCTAATGTGGTACTTTGTTCGCAATGAGGATTTGTTAGGGTGGCGACCAAAGTCCTACATCCCACATCCCACATTGGTTAAACATGGGAATGATCAATGATATATAAATAAGAACATACCTCAACTAGTATGAGACCTTTTTGAAATCGACCAAAAACAAAAGCGTGAGAGCTTACAGGTTCAAAACGGATAATATTATATTATTGTGGAGATCGGTCGTTCTTGCTTATATACATATATCAAACTATAGTATTAATATTAGAAAATTTAAATATTTTAGTTCCCTAAATGAATTAATCAAGAGAAAAAATGTAACCTTTGCAATGGAAGAAATGAAGATAACCGTAGAAGAACTCAAAAAACTTATAAGTTGGGTCTTGAATCTTCAACAACTATGAAAACTAATGTATTTTCACAAAGAAGAAGAAATGTATCCTTTTTGGGGTTTTAGTTTTTCCCTTAAATGGATCGTCTTTGTCTCGACTAGTCGACAAGCACATGAGAGGTTTGGGTGACGAAGAGTGGATAATGATTCTGATTTGGGCCAAAAAAATTTGGTGTCAAAATGATTTGGATTTGGATCTTTTTGTTTCTCTAGTGTTAGGTTTAGTTTCTCTAGTGTTAGGTTTAGTTGTATTTGAGCGGTGTTAGAATAAATTAGGAAAGGCAACTACATTGGAAAGTAAAGTTAGAATAAGTTGGACGACTAAGTCAGAATTATGTGGACTAATTCACTGTCTTGGTCCATTGGTTACAAAAGCATCAACGCAGAAAGTGATACATGAAATGGTTTCATCTTCAAGGCCTACGTTCGAAGATGAAAATGAAAAAAAATTCGAATTGCATTCTCAATGTAAAATGAAAAAATTCTCAATGAAAAATGAAAAAATTCGAATTCCATTTGATACAACGTAGTTTGTTTGAACCTTTTTTTAGCAACAACAGTGTTTGAGGTTTCAAAAAAATTCGAATTGAAAAAAATAATACAAACTAGTATTAGTGATTTTGAAGCTTTTTTTTGTTTTGAGTGAAAAAAACGTCCAAATCCGGTATGTCAATATTTGATTTTTTTAAGCGAAAATAACTATTATTACTAAATTAAGAATTTTACAAAATGCATTCTCAAACTGAGAACAATTAGAAAGTACAGGACAGAATTGCAAAAGATCATAGTTTATTAATTCCCAAATCGATAGGAAACCTTAATCGACTACAATCTGCTTCTTCTTCTCAGAAACTCCAAAACTAAGAAAAGTGGCTTTGATTTCAAGCTCCAAAATCTATCGAAATCGGAGTTACCCAGGATCGATGTATCTGATTCCTCAGCTCTACAACGTTGTTATCGCTAATAAAGGAATCGGGGCTTCGAATCCTTTGAAACTGTGTTCACGACGAGAAGCTATGGTCCATTTGGCGATGTAATCAGCAGCCATGGTCTGATTTCTTGAGATGTGGCATAGAGTCATGCTAGAGTGTATTAATTTTCGACAAAGATCGAGTATAGGTGAAGAAGAGGAGCAATAGATCCAGTGGCAAGCATGTTGATTAGATTCAGGCAATCTGACTCTATATCAACATTCTGCCAATTGTTCCTCTTGCAAACGACCAGACCCTCAATGAGGGCTCTACATTCATCCTGGAGAGGAGTCAATTTCCCAAAGAGGCACCCAGAGCGAAGAACGATTTCACCGGACTCATTTCTGACGATAATTCCTCCAATGGTCTCACCTGTAGAACTGCAAGCAGCATCGACATTGATTTTAAATCTGCCAAAGCGAGGAGCAATCCATCTCAGGTAAGTAGGTTTTCGCTTTCGGTTATTGATAGTTTTACATCCTAGGGTAGTACTGCATTTATATAAGTGTCATGAGTATTGTGAAACTTACAGTAGTTTGTGTTATACCAAATTGTCCAACAGATTATCTGTGGGACAAGTTGGGTAACATGAAACTTACTGTTAGAAGACCAAAACCAGCAATGCAGTAACTGATTTAGGGTCATAAAACGCCTTATACGAATCCTGAATAATAAGCCAAAGTAGTTCCCCAAGGGCCAGGCAAAGTCGCAGTTGACGAAGAGATGGTTTTTCTCTTCGCAACTGCAACAAAACTGGTATTTAGAGATAGTGTAACTATGCCTGTTGGAAATAATGTTATCAATTGGAGCATAGGTTTTTACTAGCTTCCAACATAAGAAATTTTTTTTGGGAATATAATGATTCCAACTTTTTTTGAAAAATAGAGATTTGTTGTATTTACATCTTATACTTTCCCAAGTTAAATTTGTGTTGAAATTGGTATCAGTTGAAAGCTTCCACACTATTCTGTCTTTCTGGACAGGGTTGAGTTTGAAGCAATTGATTTCCTTAACTCTATTCTGAGTCAGAAAGCTAGAAAGAGTGTGGATGTCCCATTTATTGTCTTTCCAAAATGACTTTACACTGACAGGAAAAAACCAGTTATTTGAGTTGTGGTCCTCATGAGAGGAGGCTGGTCAAGCCAATCATCATACCAAAAGTCAACATCTCCTTCACAAATGATCCATTTTACATTGATTTCAGCCTGATCTTTGCTGTTAAAAAACCTTTTCCAAACACTAGAGTTAGTGTTTTTACAGTTAGCATTGATAGGGTGAGAATTAGAGCTGTAGGTAAGATGCATAACATTGACCCAAAGACAAGTATTCTTCCTAAAGATGTACCAAAGCTTTTGGGATAAGGTTTTTTTGTATATCAGATAGTTTTTTTATATTCAAGCCACCTTCTTCAAAAGGCTTACAAACCTGGCTCCAAGGATCCCAATGTATAGCTTTGTCATTGAATTTGGACCTCTACAGAAATTTATTAGAACATAATTCAATTTTATTTATAATAAAGTTGGGAATGACATTGTTATGCATCCAATAGTAAACAATTGGATGCGGAACATTGTTGAGAAGAGAAAATCTGCCCCCAAAGGACAGATGTTTCATATCCCATTCATGAATTTTGTTATAAAAATTTTCAAGTAAAGGCAAATAATTCTTCCATTTATTATTTCAGAAATGGTGATTCCAAGATAGGTAAAGGGGGCAGAATCAACATTATAATCACAATTTAATTGAGATCTGTCTCAATTTAATTTTGTTAAGAATATTATAATCACAAAGCAAAAATATCTGTTTGAGGTAAGTTCTGTCTTGATCCTTGTTTGTTTAAAGTAACATGACCATATCTGTGTCTTTGTATATTACCAAGGTTTTTCTTTTCCTCATATTTTATTATTTTTACATTAAAATCTTTTGTTTATGACACATGAAATTTATATTTGGAGAGCATGGTGATGTCTTTGTATATTTTTGGCCGTTTAAAGCAGCATATGAGAGTAATGAGAGTAAGTTCTTTTAATAAAGTTAAATAGTTATGGGCCTTTATAGTTTACTTTCACGGCGTGTGATCGATATTCTTTTTGCAGATAAATTTAGTAAATGGCTAGTTGATGAGCTGCTTGGAGACTTATTCCGCTTGAACATAGTTGATGGGCAAGCCTAGATTTGTTAGTTATTTCTGTTATACTGCTCGGAAACTAATGCCGCTTGTAATTTATTTTCATAAATAAATAAAAATGATGCAAAATCACTACTAGTTAAATTCTTATGTATATTCTTTTAATAAAGTTAAATAGTTATGGGGCTTTTATAGTTTACTTTCACGGCTTGTGATAGATATTCTTTTTGTTGATGGATTCAGTAAATGGTTATTTTATAGTTGACTAGCTGCTTGGAGAAATGATTGAACGGTTATCCTACGGCTAAACATGGGAAGGATCAGTCGTATATAAGTATGAGTCTTTTGGAAGTCGACCAAAAGCAAAGCCGTGAGGGCCTACGAGGCTCAAAGCAGATAATATCATACTTGTGTGGAGATCGGTTATTCTTACTTATATATGGAGATGGAATAAACAGTATCCATATCAGACCCAGACCCAGATAGAACGCGATGGTGGTGAAATTCTCGGAAGTCGAACATGATGAACAAAAATCCATATGTCGTCCTCAAGGTGATCTACTCTGTAGTTCCAGTTCATAGTGTATGTGGCTCATCAAGTAGTGGTACTTTATTTGAGTGGCACTAAGAAACAAGACAATATGGTCTAATAGGACGTGAACAATAATATTCATAGTGCTTCTATGGTTCAGGTAGCCCCAGCCTAATTAGAGTGGGCGGATGAAAATGAATTGAGAGGAGGCTAATGTGGTACTTTGTTCGCAATGAGGATTTGTTAGGGTGGCGACCAAAGTCCTACATCCCACATCCCACATTGGTTAAACATGGGAATGATCAATGATATATAAATAAGAACATACCTCAACTAGTATGAGACCTTTTTGAAATCGACCAAAAACAAAAGCGTGAGAGCTTACAGGTTCAAAACGGATAATATTATATTATTGTGGAGATCGGTCGTTCTTGCTTATATACATATATCAAACTATAGTATTAATATTAGAAAATTTAAATATTTTAGTTCCCTAAATGAATTAATCAAGAGAAAAAATGTAACCTTTGCAATGGAAGAAATGAAGATAACCGTAGAAGAACTCAAAAAACTTATAAGTTGGGTCTTGAATCTTCAACAACTATGAAAACTAATGTATTTTCACAAAGAAGAAGAAATGTATCCTTTTTGGGGTTTTAGTTTTTCCCTTAAATGGATCGTCTTTGTCTCGACTAGTCGACAAGCACATGAGAGGTTTGGGTGACGAAGAGTGGATAATGATTCTGATTTGGGCCAAAAAAATTTGGTGTCAAAATGATTTGGATTTGGATCTTTTTGTTTCTCTAGTGTTAGGTTTAGTTTCTCTAGTGTTAGGTTTAGTTGTATTTGAGCGGTGTTAGAATAAATTAGGAAAGGCAACTACATTGGAAAGTAAAGTTAGAATAAGTTGGACGACTAAGTCAGAATTATGTGGACTAATTCACTGTCTTGGTCCATTGGTTACAAAAGCATCAACGCAGAAAGTGATACATGAAATGGTTTCATCTTCAAGGCCTACGTTCGAAGATGAAAATGAAAAAAAATTCGAATTGCATTCTCAATGTAAAATGAAAAAATTCTCAATGAAAAATGAAAAAATTCGAATTCCATTTGATACAACGTAGTTTGTTTGAACCTTTTTTTAGCAACAACAGTGTTTGAGGTTTCAAAAAAATTCGAATTGAAAAAAATAATACAAACTAGTATTAGTGATTTTGAAGCTTTTTTTTGTTTTGAGTGAAAAAAACGTCCAAATCCGGTATGTCAATATTTGATTTTTTTAAGCGAAAATAACTATTATTACTAAATTAAGAATTTTACAAAATGCATTCTCAAACTGAGAACAATTAGAAAGTACAGGACAGAATTGCAAAAGATCATAGTTTATTAATTCCCAAATCGATAGGAAACCTTAATCGACTACAATCTGCTTCTTCTTCTCAGAAACTCCAAAACTAAGAAAAGTGGCTTTGATTTCAAGCTCCAAAATCTATCGAAATCGGAGTTACCCAGGATCGATGTATCTGATTCCTCAGCTCTACAACGTTGTTATCGCTAATAAAGGAATCGGGGCTTCGAATCCTTTGAAACTGTGTTCACGACGAGAAGCTATGGTCCATTTGGCGATGTAATCAGCAGCCATGGTCTGATTTCTTGAGATGTGGCATAGAGTCATGCTAGAGTGTATTAATTTTCGACAAAGATCGAGTATAGGTGAAGAAGAGGAGCAATAGATCCAGTGGCAAGCATGTTGATTAGATTCAGGCAATCTGACTCTATATCAACATTCTGCCAATTGTTCCTCTTGCAAACGACCAGACCCTCAATGAGGGCTCTACATTCATCCTGGAGAGGAGTCAATTTCCCAAAGAGGCACCCAGAGCGAAGAACGATTTCACCGGACTCATTTCTGACGATAATTCCTCCAATGGTCTCACCTGTAGAACTGCAAGCAGCATCGACATTGATTTTAAATCTGCCAAAGCGAGGAGCAATCCATCTCAGGTAAGTAGGTTTTCGCTTTCGGTTATTGATAGTTTTACATCCTAGGGTAGTACTGCATTTATATAAGTGTCATGAGTATTGTGAAACTTACAGTAGTTTGTGTTATACCAAATTGTCCAACAGATTATCTGTGGGACAAGTTGGGTAACATGAAACTTACTGTTAGAAGACCAAAACCAGCAATGCAGTAACTGATTTAGGGTCATAAAACGCCTTATACGAATCCTGAATAATAAGCCAAAGTAGTTCCCCAAGGGCCAGGCAAAGTCGCAGTTGACGAAGAGATGGTTTTTCTCTTCGCAACTGCAACAAAACTGGTATTTAGAGATAGTGTAACTATGCCTGTTGGAAATAATGTTATCAATTGGAGCATAGGTTTTTACTAGCTTCCAACATAAGAAATTTTTTTTGGGAATATAATGATTCCAACTTTTTTTGAAAAATAGAGATTTGTTGTATTTACATCTTATACTTTCCCAAGTTAAATTTGTGTTGAAATTGGTATCAGTTGAAAGCTTCCACACTATTCTGTCTTTCTGGACAGGGTTGAGTTTGAAGCAATTGATTTCCTTAACTCTATTCTGAGTCAGAAAGCTAGAAAGAGTGTGGATGTCCCATTTATTGTCTTTCCAAAATGACTTTACACTGACAGGAAAAAACCAGTTATTTGAGTTGTGGTCCTCATGAGAGGAGGCTGGTCAAGCCAATCATCATACCAAAAGTCAACATCTCCTTCACAAATGATCCATTTTACATTGATTTCAGCCTGATCTTTGCTGTTAAAAAACCTTTTCCAAACACTAGAGTTAGTGTTTTTACAGTTAGCATTGATAGGGTGAGAATTAGAGCTGTAGGTAAGATGCATAACATTGACCCAAAGACAAGTATTCTTCCTAAAGATGTACCAAAGCTTTTGGGATAAGGTTTTTTTGTATATCAGATAGTTTTTTTATATTCAAGCCACCTTCTTCAAAAGGCTTACAAACCTGGCTCCAAGGATCCCAATGTATAGCTTTGTCATTGAATTTGGACCTCTACAGAAATTTATTAGAACATAATTCAATTTTATTTATAATAAAGTTGGGAATGACATTGTTATGCATCCAATAGTAAACAATTGGATGCGGAACATTGTTGAGAAGAGAAAATCTGCCCCCAAAGGACAGATGTTTCATATCCCATTCATGAATTTTGTTATAAAATTTTTCAAGTAAAGGCAAATAATTCTTCCATTTATTATTTCAGAAATGGTGATTCCAAGATAGGTAAAGGGGGCAGAATCAACATTATAATCACAATTTAATTGAGATCTGTCTCAATTTAATTTTGTTAAGAATATTATAATCACAAAGCAAAAATATCTGTTTGAGGTAAGTTCTGTCTTGATCCTTGTTTGTTTAAAGTAACATGACCATATCTGTGTCTTTGTATATTACCAAGGTTTTTCTTTTCCTCATATTTTATTATTTTTACATTAAAATCTTTTGTTTATGTCACATGAAATTTATATTTGGAGAGCATGGTGATGTCTTTGTATATTTTTGGCCGTTTAAAGCAGCATATGAGAGTAATGAGAGTAAGTTCTTTTAATAAAGTTAAATAGTTATGGGCCTTTATAGTTTACTTTCACGGCGTGTGATCGATATTCTTTTTGCAGATAAATTTAGTAAATGGCTAGTTGATGAGCTGCTTGGAGACTTATTCCGCTTGAACATAGTTGATGGGCAAGCCTAGATTTGTTAGTTATTTCTGTTATACTGCTCGGAAACTAATGCCGCTTGTAATTTATTTTCATAAATAAATAAAAATGATGCAAAATCACTACTAGTTAAATTCTTATGTATATTCTTTTAATAAAGTTAAATAGTTATGGGGCTTTTATAGTTTACTTTCACGGCTTGTGATAGATATTCTTTTTGTTGATGGATTCAGTAAATGGTTATTTTATAGTTGACTAGCTGCTTGGAGAAATGATTGAACGGTTATCCTACGGCTAAACATGGGAAGGATCAGTCGTATATAAGTATGAGTCTTTTGGAAGTCGACCAAAAGCAAAGCCGTGAGGGCCTACGAGGCTCAAAGCAGATAATATCATACTTGTGTGGAGATCGGTTATTCTTACTTATATATGGAGATGGAATAAACAGTATCCATATCAGACCCAGACCCAGATAGAACGCGATGGTGGTGAAATTCTCGGAAGTCGAACATGATGAACAAAAATCCATATGTCGTCCTCAAGGTGATCTACTCTGTAGTTCCAGTTCATAGTGTATG
The DNA here is from genome assembly GCA_036936605.1 of Limnanthes douglasii subsp. nivea. NCBI lineage: Eukaryota > Viridiplantae > Streptophyta > Magnoliopsida > Brassicales > Limnanthaceae > Limnanthes > Limnanthes douglasii. The sequence continues at coordinate 291,597,975 of JAUPFV010000004.1, forward strand.
TGGCTCATCAAGTAGTGGTACTTTATTTGAGTGGCACTAAGAAACAAGACAATATGGTCTAATAGGACGTGAACAATAATATTCATAGTGCTTCTATGGTTCAGGTAGCCCCAGCCTAATTAGAGTGGGCGGATGAAAATGAATTAAAAGGAGGCTAATGTGGTACTTTGTTCGCAATGAGGATTTGTTAGGGTGGCGACCAAAGTCCTACATCCCACATCCCACATTGGTTAAACATGGGAATGATCAATGATATATAAATAAGAACATACCTCAACTAGTATGAGACCTTTTTGAAATCGACCAAAAACAAAAGCGTGAGAGCTTACAGGTTCAAAACGGATAATATTATATTATTGTGGAGATCGGTCGTTCTTGCTTATATACATATATCAAACTATAGTATTAATATTAGAAAATTTAAATATTTTAGTTCCCTAAATGAATTAATCAAGAGAAAAAATGTAACCTTTGCAATGGAAGAAATGAAGATAACCGTAGAAGAACTCAAAAAACTTATAAGTTGGGTCTTGAATCTTCAACAACTATGAAAACTAATGTATTTTCACAAAGAAGAAGAAATGTATCCTTTTTGGGGTTTTAGTTTTTCCCTTAAATGGATCGTCTTTGTCTCGACTAGTCGACAAGCACATGAGAGGTTTGGGTGACGAAGAGTGGATAATGATTCTGATTTGGGCCAAAAAAATTTGGTGTCAAAATGATTTGGATTTGGATCTTTTTGTTTCTCTAGTGTTAGGTTTAGTTTCTCTAGTGTTAGGTTTAGTTGTATTTGAGCGGTGTTAGAATAAATTAGGAAAGGCAACTACATTGGAAAGTAAAGTTAGAATAAGTTGGACGACTAAGTCAGAATTATGTGGACTAATTCACTGTCTTGGTCCATTGGTTACAAAAGCATCAACGCAGAAAGTGATACATGAAATGGTTTCATCTTCAAGGCCTACGTTCGAAGATGAAAATGAAAAAAAATTCGAATTGCATTCTCAATGTAAAATGAAAAAATTCTCAATGAAAAATGAAAAAATTCGAATTCCATTTGATACAACGTAGTTTGTTTGAACCTTTTTTTAGCAACAACAGTGTTTGAGGTTTCAAAAAAATTCGAATTGAAAAAAATAATACAAACTAGTATTAGTGATTTTGAAGCTTTTTTTTGTTTTGAGTGAAAAAACGTCCAAATCCGGTATGTCAATATTTGATTTTTTTTAAGCGAAAATAACTATTATTACTAAATTAAGAATTTTACAAAATGCATTCTCAAACTGAGAACAATTAGAAAGTACAGGACAGAATTGCAAAAGATCATAGTTTATTAATTCCCAAATCGATAGGAAACCTTAATCGACTACAATCTGCTTCTTCTTCTGAGAAACTCCAAAACTAAGAAAAGTGGCTTTGATTTCAAGCTCCAAAATCTATCGAAATCGGAGTTACCCAGGATCGATGTATCTGATTCCTCAGCTCTCTAACGTTGTTATCGCTAATAAAAGAATCGGGGCTTCGAATCCTTTGAAACTGTGTTCACGACGAGAAGCTATGGTCCATTTGGCGATGTAATCAGCAGCCATGGTCTGATTTCTTGAGATGTGGCATAGAGTCATGCTAGAGTGTATTAATTTTCGACAAAGATCGAGTATAGGTGAAGAAGAGGAGCAATAGATCCAGTGGCAAGCATGTTGATTAGATTCAGGCAATCTGACTCTATATCAACATTCTGCCAATTGTTCCTCTTGCAAACGACCAGACCCTCAATGAGGGCTCTACATTCATCCTGGAGAGGAGTCAATTTCCCAAAGAGGCACCCAGAGCGAAGAACGATTTCACCGGACTCATTTCTGACGATAATTCCTCCAATGGTCTCACCAGTAGAACTGCAAGCAGCATCGACATTGATTTTAAATCTGCCAAAGCGAGGAGCAATCCATCTCAGGTAAGTAGGTTTTCGCTTTCGGTTATTGATAGTTTTACATCCTAGGGTAGTACTGCATTTATATAAGTGTCATGAGTATTGTGAAACTTACAGTAGTTTGTGTTATACCAAATTGTCCAACAGATTATCTGTGGGACAAGTTGGGTAACATGAAACTTACTGTTAGAAGACCAAAACCAGCAATGCAGTAACTGATTTAGGGTCATAAAACGCCTTATACGAATCCTGAATAATAAGCCAAAGTAGTTCCCCAAGGGCCAGGCAAAGTCGCAGTTGACGAAGAGATGGTTTTTCTCTTCGCAACTGCAACAAAACTGGTATTTAGAGATAGTGTAACTATGCCTGTTGGAAATAATGTTATCAATTGGAGCATAGGTTTTTACTAGCTTCCAACATAAGAAGTTTTTTTTGGGAATATAATGATTCCAACTTTTTTTGAAAAATAGAGATTTGTTGTATTTACATCTTATACTTTCCCAAGTTAAATTTGTGTTGAAATTGGTATCAGTTGAAAGCTTCCACACTATTCTGTCTTTCTGGACAGGGTTGAGTTTGAAGCAATTGATTTCCTTAACTCTATTCTGAGTCAGAAAGCTAGAAAGAGTGTGGATGTCCCATTTATTGTCTTTCCAAAATGACTTTAAACTGACAGGAAAAAACCAGTTATTTGAGTTGTGGTCCTCATGAGAGGAGGCTGGTCAAGCCAATCATCATACCAAAAGTCAACATCTCCTTCACAAATGATCCATTTTACATTGATTTCAGCCTGATCTTTGCTGTTAAAAAACCTTTTCCAAACACTAGAGTTAGTGTTTTTACAGTTAGCATTGTTAGGGTGAGAATTAGAGCTGTAGGTAAGATGCATAACATTGACCCAAAGACAGGTATTCTTCCTAAAGATGTACCAAAGCTTTTGGGATAAGGTTTTTTTGTATATCAGATAGTTTTTTTATATTCAAGCCACCTTCTTCAAAAGGCTTACAAACCTGGCTCCAAGGATCCCAATGTATAGCTTTGTCATTGAATTTGGACCTCTACAGAAATTTATTAAAACATAATTCAATTTTATTTATAATAAAGTTGGGAATGACATTGTTATGCATCCAATAGTAAACAATTGGATGCAGAACATTGTTGAGAAGAGAAAATCTGCCCCCAAAGGACAGATGTTTCATATCCCATTCATGAATTTTGTTATAAAATTTTTCAAGTAAAGGCAAATAATTCTTCCATTTATTATTTCAGAAATGGTGATTCCAAGATAGGTAAAGGGGGCAGAATCAACATTAAATCCAGTGGTCAGCTTCAATCTGGTAGTGCATGTTTGGGTTGATTTCGCTGAGGTAATAATTTTTGTTCTCTGATTGTTTATGATTTGTCCATATGCTAATTGATACTGGTCTAGCAAGTTGCTCAGCTTGTCAATTATGGAAGGGATGTTGTTGGTGAAAATGATAATATCATCAGCAAACGCCAGACTTGGTAAGATGTACCCTGACTTCAAGTAAAATTACATATTGTAATTATATATAAAAATATTAGACAGATTTCTAATAAGAGCCTCCTCGACAAGAATGAAGAGACTCGGAGACAGAGGGTCTCCTTGTCTCAATCCGTTCTTATGAGGGAAATAGCCAACACTAGAGCCATTAATAAGGATAGAAATCGTCACATTGGTAATCATGTCTTTAATGAGAAGAATGAGACTATTAGAGAACCCAAAGGCCTTTAAGATTTTGAGAACAAAGGCATGAGACAATATGTCAAATTCCTTTGACATATCTAGCTGGACCATGATGTTACCCTTGTTGGGTTTTCTATTGATGTTGTGAATCATTTCTTTGGTTAATAGAATGTTTTCATGGATTAGTCTATGCTTAACGAAAGCTCCCTGAGAGTTAGATATGATATTAGGGATGAGAACACCAATTCTACTATTGACTAAACTAGATATGAGTCTGTTGCAAATGGTGAAAAGGCTGATAGGCCTGTAATTGCTCCACTTCACAGGGTTTGGACCTTTGGGAATAAGGCAAATCCCAGTAGAGAAGACACATTTAGGAATGTTATAACCCTTTAGGTAATCATTAAGGGCATTACATAGATCCAAGTTAATAATATCCCAACAAACTTTAAGAACATAAGTGTTAAAACCATCAGTGCCAACTGCACTATCATTTTTCATGTTGTTGATAATAGACCAGACTTCCTCTTTTTATCTAGGCTTGAGAATGGATTTGTTGTCCATGTCATTGATGAGATTAGGAATGTTTTTAAGGAGAGTATCCTGCATTAGATCATTATTGTAACATTAGGAATCATTAGATAAAACTTGTTTAAAGTAGGATTCAGCAGACTTAGCAATGTCATTTTGACTCTGAATCCAAGCTCTATTGTCCTTTATACCATTAATAGCATTCTTGTTTTTCATTTTGGGCACATAGTTATGATACATCTTAGTATTTCCCAATAAACTTTAAGTTTGGACCATAAAACATTATTAGCATTACCTTTACAATGAGTGCTCCAATTTAGCTTGACAACATTCAAAAAATCAGGATCATTAGACCAGGCATTAATGAATTTGAAATTGCATTTGTTGTATAGAGGAACATTATTGTTATTATTAGCTAAAGTAATGAGTAAGGGGGCATGGTCAGAACATGTTCTGACCATGTGAAAAACCTGGATACCATTCATAGTAGACATCATGTTGGTATTGATTAGAGCCTTCTCAAATCTTTTCCAGCACTTGTTGTTACTCCAGGTGTATCTGGAGCCAACATAATCAACTTCTTCAAGGCTGCAGAGTCTAATAACATCATTAAAGTCTTCAGTACCAGTATCATCAAAGGTAGAGCAGCCAAGCTGGTCATCAGTACAGGTGATGGCATTAGACTACTAGATAGGTAGCGGCCTTCCCATAATGTCCGAGCATGAAGGTTTGAATAATTAAAGTCCAAGTCTTCAGACTGAATTCTATGCATGACCATTTTCACTATGCAATTTGGTGTATTGTGCACAAATGTGTCCTATTTTAACCCACAATAGGAGGACTTTAACACGTACTTTGAGTAAAGTCTGCCAAAACTTAGTATGATCTTATTAGTAGTACTTTAACACATACTTAACTGTTTGCTTCAAGAGTTTACAAGCTAAAATGGTTTAAGAGCTTAGGTAGCTTGCAAGAGTGATCGATGAATATCCTCCTGGTGCAGACGTAATTTATTTTAGAGAGAGGGTAGAGCTATGGTAGGCGTGTACCCAATAGGAAGAAGGGATCTTTGTTCAAAATGTAGGGTAATCATTGTAAGATTCTTTTACCTATACCTACTTTGCTTATGATACCACGAAGAAAAAAAAAATTGGTGGTATTGCGTTGAGTTCTTCCAAAAATAATGATGCCGATAGATAAAACTGTGGCAGTTGGAAAGAGAAATAGAGAAGAAGAGGTGGCGGTGAGTTTGTGTTTCCGGATATAGAAGCCTGTTCTTCGAGGCAGAAAGTGATACATGTAATGGTTTCATCTTCAAAGCCTAGGTTTGAAAATGAAAATGAAAAGAATCCTATTTTGATACAAGATAGTTTGTTTAAACTTTTTTTTAGCAACAAGAGCGTTTGAGGTTTCAAACTTTTCGAATTCAAAAAACAGTAGTAAACAAACATATTGATAAAATAGAAAAAATTAAAAAAAAATTATTGTAGATATATGAAAAAAATAAAATAATACAAAGTAGTAGTGATTTTGAACCGTTTTTATTTATTTATGAAAATACACTACAAGCTGCATAAGTTTACAAGCAGTACTAACTAGTAAATCTAGCCATATTAGTTTCCAAGCAGCTCTTGGTGAACTAAGAAATTTGTAAAGGAGTAGAGAAAAGAAGAGGTACGAAACAGAAAGATAATATGAATACAGCTTTTATAGGACTTAACAGAAATAACTAATTTCTGTTGTTGATACTGGACGCTGGACTTAAGAGATAGATATTATTCTAGTATTTTTGAAGCATAAGACAATTCAATGTATGTTTTTATTTTAATTTAATTTGTCTTAATCGGTAACTTTATATACACTAGGATTCTAATATAACCAAATTCTTTTTAAATGCCGAATATTATAATTTGTTTTCAAATTTTAAGAGGAGAGTAATGAGAGCAAATGTTCGTCATTTTAGAATTACAAATAAAAATATTATGGTTAATTGGTTTATGTTTTTGACGAACTAGGTTGTTTAACCCATGCCCATTCCAAGATGTTATTGCCATAAAATTTTAATGTATAAGTACCCAATGACTTACATTGATTAGTGTCGATTAAGAAGTTTTTTTACATGTTAGGGAAATCATTAATATCCGAACGAGATCCGACCCAACCCTAATAATACTAGTTAGGCCGAATCTTAGCCACCCAGCCTAAACAATGACCAATAGTTGGCGTACACCTACACGAGAGACCGTAGGAGGTTGTACGAGCTTCGACTCTTACCTTTTTTCAAGAAAAAAGTTAACGAGAAAGAACATGAAGTAAACAATAAAGATCATAAAGTACACAACGCACAACAAGAGTTTTTACGTGGTTTGAATTGTAAAGAAATCCTACATCCACGGGTAATGGACACTCAAACACAAAGAACTCAATCACTCAAAATGTACATAATCTTCTCTTCAGTGTTTATCTTTCACCTTAGTTATCTCTAAAAAGACATAGAGTAAGGAGGGGTATTGTTCCAACATTTTGTAGGAAGCAAAAAGTTTCGCGAAAATGGGTATACAGTCATTAATTGCCTACAAACGGTCGGGAAGATCCTAAGGAAATACACACGGAATTTTGTCCAAACACAAACTGGACTACAAAATTGTTAGGAACTGATGCGTTTGCGCGACATATAGGATGGGAATCATCACGAAAATTTTAAAGGATAATATTTCCAGGAAGCAAGCTTTGATATTCGAAGCCCTAATAGCCCAAGTAGAAAAGTGGATACTCGTGGAAAGAACCCAAGCGTCGGACTTTTCTTATATGCCACAATAATGGTAGAGTTTGCAGTCACTAATGGTGATCTATCAACAATTTCCTACCCTAGTTTTTAAGCCACAACTGAGACCAAGGATAAATCAACAGGTTATCAGTTTTCAACATGCTGCCAGACCGATGTCAAAGAAGTGGGTCCAACCCACTCATTATGTTGCGTTGACCGAGTGTATGGAACGATATTTGACAAGGTACTAGGACATATATAGTTCCGGAAACCTTTTTTTGATCTAAACTCTTAGGAATGATAAGAACAACATATACTACATGTATCATGAGGAAGTCGGGCATGATACAAACCACTGTATAACTCGTAATATGGAAATCCAAGTGTTAATTAAGAATTGGAAGTTAACGAATTTTGTAAATATAAATGCTTGAAATAATCAGTTAAATACGACAGGAAAAAAAAGCGATCATATTAGCAGCGAAGCAATAAAATACTCTAACGATCACAAAAAAGTGGACTCGTTTGATTTGTCTTTGGAATATCAAAATCCAAAGTATGACCGAAGAATTTTTTAACGTTTGAGAAACCAATAGCCAAGGAAATGTTAGTCAATTGTACAAATTATTTGATTCTCTAACTATTTTTTGTGAGGATACTATTTTTCGACATTTAACAAAAATAATAAAACATAAAATCTAACACATTACTACAACACTAAGAATTGTACTTCTTAGTTTGTTGATTTTCATAGCTTTGTTTATGAAGTCGTCATGTTTTTTAAGGAAATTCGTACTAGACTAATTATTTATACTTGTATTCGCTTTTATTGCGATGACATACCTAACTTAGAAACATATTCATACTTTCTGCTGTGTTGCAGGGGTCGATATATACATTGGGTATGTGAGTCATGCATAATATGGTCTCTTGCATGGCCTTAGAGGCTTGGTTGATTAGCTTGTTCGTGAATGTTGACATTTTAAGTCAAGGCTCGGTATGACCTCTTGCATGGCCTCTTACACTTTTTCAACTGAGCTTGGTTTTTGAACTAGTTTGCTTATTTTATGTTTTAATCCAGGCTCAGTATGACCCCTCGCGTAATCTTATAGGATTGGTTTATTAACCATGCTCGTTTATGTATCAGTATAGACGATCTCATTTTCTTTAGCGTTTGTCGTTATTTACATTGAGATTACTTAGCTTAGAGCCTTAATATCACGACGATGGCGATCATTGGCGTTCTATCGTGAAGATAACATGGCTATCTATTACGAAAATCACGAGGTGATCTATTATGGAGATCACGTGGCAATTTACTGTGGAGATCATTTGGCAATCTATCATGGAGAAAGAAAGAAATTATCTTATAGCATTGAATTTATGAAGTCTCTGTGGGAATGAGTTTGGATATAGCTCGTTTTAGGTCGTAGTTTGAAGACTCGATGTGGTAGCTCTTAATTAAAATAGGCAAAAGTTTTCCAAATCTATATATGTTGTGTCTAGTGTGACGTAGTTCCCTATGTTGTTCATGTGAGCGATCAAGTTATCACAAAACCATATGTGTAGATAATATTACATGTAGAACAATTTGAAGCACATAAATACAACTAACAATGTTACATTTATTTTCTTGTGATACGCATACGCATCGAGATCCTGTCAAATAGTATGCGTGATTTACAATGACCGATTCATTTTGTTGCTCCCTCGATTCAAAATATGAATTGTCTTACGATTAAAATCATATCATCTTACGATTAAAATCATATCATGCACCACTGTATTGATTGTATTTGTAATACAAAGGAATTGCAGGAGTTGATACAATATCTTCATCCATGAAGTTTGGATTTTCTTGAAGTGGCCCAGATCGGTCTTTATACTCCAGTGAGCAGCATTGATCCAACTTAGCTGCTCAATTTGAGAGATCAGGTAGCTTTTACGGAAGCATGGATAATCAAGTCTGAATCTCTCTATTCATAATATGTTGAGAAGCTAGCATATCCAACTTAGCTGCTCAACTTGAGTGATCATGTAGAATTCCTATTTATTTGGTCTTCAATATTAATTAGTTTTGGTAATTAATAGATTAGTATATCTCAACTATTATATAAATTTGAAGAAGATATTTTTATGGAAAGTGTGATGAAAAACATGGTGAGAAGCAAGGTGAGAAGTAAAAAATAAGTCTAACTATTTTTCAGAGACAAACAAGATGAGAAGTAAACATTGAAGAGAGGATTATGTGAATCACCCTATAGAGTAACTGAGTCATGTGTGTTTGGTAAGTCTTTATTTTTTACAATTCGAACCAGGTTAAATATTGTCTTGTGTGTTTGGTTTAGTACTTTTTCTTCTATATTTCTTCCCTAATAATCACATTAAATTAAGTAATACTTAGTCAGACCTATACTCTTAAAATTCAAAAATGTAAACCCCAATGTGTACGGAGAAAACCACGGATCAATACTGCAGAATTGTCACCCAAAATACTAAGATGTTAAATTTTATGTGAAAATCGTAAATTCATTAAAAACAAAAAAAAATCAATTTCGAAAAACTATATAAATAATTTATAGGACACAAGTCAAAGAAAAATTATACCTAGTAAAAAGATAACCAAAACATCAATTATATAATGAAACCAAATACTAACTAAATGTATTTCAATGCACATTCATAAAGGCTAACTGAAGTATTCATATAAGAAAAGTTTCAATATTTTAGTTTCATGAATGAATTAAACAAGCCAAAAAATGTAACCTTTGCAATGAAAACTATAATAAAAAAAAATGAAATACTCAAATTCAGTTGATAAATCCCACGGCTAACCTGGTGAGCCCTGCTCGCACCAAGACTTGCTATTCTAACAAAATGTTCTTATCGTATCAACTTCGTTACATACCTTTTCACATACCTTAACAGTTTTTTCATTATTTTTATTTTTTGAATGAAGATGACCCTAAAAGAATTCTGAAAACTTATTATTTGGGTTTTGAATCTTCAACTTTTTTTTAGCAACAACAGTGCTTGAGGTTTCAAAATTTTGGAATTCAAAACCAGATAGTAAACAAACTTATTGATATAAGAAAAATAATTAAAAAATAATTGTAGATATATGAAAAGAAAAAAGTAATACAAACTAGTAGTGATTTTAAATCATTCTTATTTATTTATGAAAATACATTACAAGCGGCATTAGGTTCCTAGCAGTATAACAGAAATTACTAATAAGTCCATCAACTATGTTCAAGCGGCATAAGTCTCCAAGTAGCTCATCAACTGTATATAACCATTTGAATCCATCTGCAAAAAGAATATACAAAGACGTCACCATGGTCTCTAAATATAAATTGCATCTGCCATAAGCATAAGAATTTACAGTAAAATTTATAATATAGCAGGAAAAAAAAGAAAACCTTGCGTAATATACAAAGACCCAAACAAGGACCAAGAAAAAACTTACCTCAAACAAATACTTTTGCCGAATTTCTCATGGAATACAAAATACAAAGAAAGATTAAAACAAAGTTGAATCGTCCCACATTTTAATTATGACCGCAATCAAAATTTGATGAACAATAAGCTGTAATAGGAACAATAGTACGGAGTTGTCCCATATTTTAATTCTGACCGCAACCAAAATTTGATGAACAATAAGCAGTAATAGGAACAATTGTACGTTGTTTAAGAATGTCATGTTTCAGAGTACCAAGAATAGAGATTAGCACTCAAGAATAGAGAAAAGAAGAGGTCAGAAGCTGCGAGAGAGATGAACTAAGAAATTTGTAAAGGAGTAGAGAAAAGAAGAGGTACGAAACACAAAGAAAATAAGAATACAGTTTTTATAGGACTTAACAGAATTAACTAATTTCTGTTGTTGATAGAGGACGCTGGACTTAAGAGATAGATATTATTCTAGTCTTTTGGAAGCAGAAGGCAATTCAATATATGTTTCTTTATTTTAATTTAGTTTGTTTTAATTGGTAACTTTATATAAATTAGGATTCCAAGCTGGTTAAATTCTTCTTTAGTATAATAATTTATTTTCAAATTTTAAGAGGAAAACATTGAGAGCAAATGTTCGTTATTTTAGCCTTACAAATAAAAATTATATGGTTACTAAAGATAAATTGGTTTATGTTTTTGGGAACTAGGTTGTATAACACATATACATTCCAAGATGGTACTGTCATAAAGTATTAATGTATGAATATCTAATGACTTATATTAGTGTCGGTCAAGAAGCTTTTCTGTAGCTGTTAGAAAAATCATCAAGTAATGACCAACAGTTAGCTTACATTTACCCGAAAACAAAGTTAACAAAAAAGAACATAGAGTAAATAATAAAGAACATAATGTACACAATCGCACAACAAAAGATTTAACGTGGTTCGGATTGTGAAGAAATCGTACATCCACGGGCAATGGACACTCTATCATTAAATAAGTAGGTTAAGAAAGACTCTCAAACACAAAGAACTCAATCACTCGTGATGTACAAAATCTTATATTCAGTGTTTATCTCTCACTCCACTTATCTCTCAAAAGACCTCCACTTATCTCTCAAAAGACCTAGAGCTAATTTGTTTCTCTAAAGAATTATGTAGCTCACATTGCATCCCGCCATAAATTGCAAAGTAATATATTCATCTATTTATAGGCCACCTAAAATAAATCTTAATTAATTAATATAGAAGACGTAATTAATATGAAATCTAATTAATAAGAAATTTATTTAATATAAAAGACCAAATTAACATCAAATTTAACTAATATAGAATAACTAATAAATAAAAAAATCTAATAAATATAGATGAGTAACTAAAAAAGGAAGATTATACTCAGATTTAGCCTCAACAATAACTTTTGATTTATGATCATGTACAAGTGGGTAGGAATATGACCTCTTGAGAAAATGTTAGTGTCTGAATTTTATGGATGACCATTTTCACTAGCAATTTGGAGTATATAAGCGGCGCATTTGATGGCTTCCCCCAAAGAGATAATGATAGAGATTAGTGACTTATCTTGCTTCCAACTATATCTTTTAGTTCTCGGTTCCGTCTCTCAGATACACTATTCAAGCGAGGTGAACCCGACATAGTGCATTGTGGTACTATTCCACACTTCTCTCGGTACTTTGCAAAGGGTCCTAGATGTTATTCACCTGATCCGTCATATCTACTATATTAGTCACTACCACAGTCATATATAACGATCTTCATGCTCTTACTAAGTTGTTTTTCAACTTCGGTTCTAAAAGCTTTAAACTTGTTTAGGGCCTCATTCTTTTCTTCTTGAGGGAACCCTGGGCTCTCTTCATCACATTGCCCAAATTCAACTCGGTTACCACATATGAGTCCATTACGCCTTTTCATTCATAGGTCTAATTTAGTTAACTAAATAATTAACTTGATTACTTCGACTAACAACACCATGTGGGTGATGTGGATGAAGGTAGCGTTTAAGGTTCACAAAGTGTGCGAGGTTATTGAACTAGGAAGAAATTATCCAGAGAAAATCGATGTTGCAATAGCTTTGCTATTCCAATCGATATCAGAATCGTTAATCCTGGACATTGGAGAACAAGAAACGACAAAAGATATGTGGAAAGCAATTAAAACTTGACACATAGTTGTAGATCGTGTCATAAGTTCAGACACATAATCGCTTCAGTTAAACAAGGTCTTGATCTCAATCATGCGCGATATGAAGACATTGTTGGAAGATTAAAGGCATATGAAGAGCATATAAGAAAAGAAATGCATGGATATGAACAAGAGAAGCTTATGTATGTGTACTCGCATAGACAAGACCCTAGCGACAGTTACGGTAGAAACTGCGGGGGAGGAAGAGGTTGCGATCGTGGCCGCAGTCGTGGAAGAGATAACGACCTAGCTGTCGATCAGAAGTAATCGAAAGACAAACACCAAAAAGATCATTCTAAGGTTGTGTGTTGGAACTCTATGATTTTAAAATTAGCTTATAATGGAAATGTGGAAGAAGCTATAGATCTTTTCTCAGACTTACAGTCTTCAAATCTCGAACCGGACTCGGTTAGTTTTATTGGTGTTTTAACAGCTTGTAGCCACACGGGGATGGTAGGAAAAGAAAAGGAGTATTTCATCTGATGGAAACATACAATATTAAACCATCCATAAAACATTATAATTGTATGGTTGACTTGCTAGGTGGTGCTGGGCTTCTCGAAGAAGCAAAAATGGTAATACGGAGTAAGGCAGATGCCGTCATATGGGGATCTCTGCTCTCAGCTTGTAGGAAGCATGGAAATGTGGAGATGGCTACATGCGCGGCAGAGCATGTAATGGAGTTGGATCCCTATGATAGATGTGGTTATATACTTATGTCTAATGTTTATGCAGCCTCGAATCAATATAAGAAGATGCAAATATAGAGCATGTAATGGAGTTGGATCCCTATGATAGATGTGGTTTTTTAATAAGTTTTCTTATTTCATATTTTAATTCAGGCCTCAATATGGCCCCTCGCATGACCTTATATGTATGGTTTATTAACCATTTTACTTAGCTTACGCTCTTACTATCATGACAATATCGATCATTGACGTTCTATCATAGAGATCATGTGGAGATCACGTGACGATATATTGTGGAGATCATAAGGAAATTTATTATGAATATCATTTGGCGTTTTATCGTGGAGAAAAAAAGCATTTATCCTATAGCATTTCTTGTGTTTTTTGAATTTATAAAGTCTTTATGGCAAGGTATGGATATTATTTGGTTGTGAAGATATCTGAGTTTAGGTCGTTACCTGTTTTTCAAGACCGGATGTGGTAGCTCCTGATTCAAATATTCCAAAGTTGTCCAAATCTATACGTGTTGTGTCTGGTGTGACATAGTTCCCCATGTTGTTTATGTGAGCGATCAAGTTATCACAAAACCATATGTGTACATAATATTACACGTAGAACATTGAAGCAAATATATAATATATGCATAAAAACAACGAACAATATTACACTCTCTTGCTCTTGCTGGTGATACGCGTGTGTGTGGAAACCAAGTCAATTAGTACGCGTAATTTACAATGACTGATTCATTTTTTTAATTCAAAATGTGAATTGTCTTACGATTAAAATCATATCAAACACCACTGTATATTGTCTTTGTAATATAAAAGTATTGCATAAGTTGATACAATACCTTCATTGATCCAACTTAGCTGCTCAATTTGAGAGATTGGGTGAGAGATTGGGTATCCTTCACGAAAGCATGAAAAATCAAGTGTGAAGCTCTATTCCTAATATGTTGAGAAGCTAGCATATCCAACTTAGTTGTTCAATTTGAGAGATCGGGTAGATTTTCTATTAATTTGGTCTTCTATATTAATTAGTTTCCGTAATTAATAGATTCGTATATCTCAATCGATCTATATATAGAATAAGATATTTGTATGCAAAGTGTGATGAAAAAGAATTATGAGCTGTATATAATTTTAGATAGTTAAATAGCTCTAAGTCTTTTTGAGAGATAAGCAAAGTGAGAGAGAAACATTGTAGAGAGGGTTATGTGAATCACGTTGTAGAGTGATTGAGTCATGTGTTTGGTAAGTATTTTTTCTTTACAATCCGAATCACGTTAAATATAATCTTGGATACTTGGTTTAATACTTTTTCTTTTATATTTATTTCCCTAATAATGACATTAAATTAAATAATACTTAATCCGACCTATACTCCTAAACTTAAAACATTTAAACCGTAACCATTCAAAACAGCCTAATGTATGGGAAAAAAAGCGGACAAGGACTGCAAAATATCACCCAAATTACTAACAAACTAAATCTCATGTGAAAATCTAGATTCATCAGAAATCAAAAAATCCATTTCAAAAAACTATACAAGAAATGTGTGATCCTGCGCATGGACCTTAACCTCAAAATGCTCAAATCTCGTATGACACAACTCGGTTAAAGATTATACCTAATAAATAGATAACCAAAACATCAGATATATATATTGAAACCAAATACTAACAAAATGTATTTCAATGCACACTCATAAAGACTAACTGAAGTATTCATATAAGAAAAGTTTCAATATTTTAGTTTCCTAAATGAATTAAACAAGCCAAAAAAAAAACGTAGCCTTTACAGTGAAAACTACAAAAACAAAAAGATATAATGAAATACTCCAATTTAGTTGATAACCCACGGCTCACCTGGTGAGCCCCGCTCGCACCAAGACTAACTATTCTAACAAAACGTTTTTATCGTAGACAACTTGGTTACATAAACGGAATGAACCCACCACTGCACATCTAAGTAACCCACTTTGAACATACCCAAATAGTTTTCTCATTCTATTTTTTTGTGAGACATGAAGATGGCCCTAAAAGAACTCTGAAAACTTATTATTTGGATCTTGAATTTGTGTTTCCCGCTGGTGGTAAGTGTGTTCTTCTAGGCAGAAAGTGATACATGAAATGGTTTCATCTTCAAGGCCTACGTTTGATAGTTTGTTTCAACTTTTTTTTAGCAACGAGAGTGTTTGAGGTCTCAAAATCTTCGAATTTAAAACAAGATAGTAAAGAAACTTATTGATATAAGAGAAAAAAATTAAAAGATGATTGTAGATATATGAAAAAAAAAATACAAACTAGTAGCACTGATTTTGAACCATATTTATTTATTTATAAAAATGCATTACAAGCAGTACTAACTAGTAAATCTAGAAGTTCCAATCAACTCTTTTCAAGCCGTATTAGTTTCCAAGCAGCTTATCAACTATAAAATTACCATCTACTGAATCCATCTGCAAAAAGAATATACAAAGACATCACCATGCTCTCCAAATATAAATTTCATCTGTCATAATCATAAGAATTTAAAGTAAAAATAGTAAAATATCAGTAAAAGAAAACCTTCATAATATACAAAGACACAAATCTGTTGCTTTGAACAAACAAGGATCAAGAAAGAACTTACCTCAAACAGATATTTTTGCTTTGTGATTATAATCTTCTTAACAAAAGCCTATAGACCCACATGTCGATTAAGACCTCGAAAAGAAAAACAATCGATAGTAATAGGATCAAAACTAGTATGGTTCGAACCATACTATAACAGTCCATTCTCATACTGCCTCTTCAGATTGTGTAGAACTTTATGATATTAGCCCCCAAGAAATTAACAAAAGAATAGAGAAAAGAAGAGCTACGAAGCTGAAAGAAAATAAAAGTACAGCTTTTATAGCATTTACCAGAAATAACTAATTTCTGTTTCAACATTAACTTCACTTATTTTCAACGGACTCATATGCTAATGCATATCTTTTAAAAGTGGACTTAAGATAAATACCATTCTTGTATATCTTGTATTTTTAGGAAACAATATTGTTCAGGTGCACTGTTCATTTTCCCAGGTAATACCCAGTTTCGAAAATATTTTTTGATTTCGGTGACTTAAGACTTATAAGGACGTTAAACCATTCAACTTCAATCACAAAATTTCAATACCAAATATATTTATGGGATAGTGGAAAATTATTGACTTAAAATAACACAAATTTTAACCTTTTCATCATTTAGTATTATTGTTTAACCTATATTTCACGATGTTAAAACTGATTTCAAACTTCTAAAGTAAGTGTGAAGCTCTAAACGTTAATATTTTGGTGTTTAGATTTTTATTTTTTTACTCCCTTATATTGTCTTTCGGTTAAGAAGTTATTAAAATAAATTCTATTGCAAATACTTACTTTAGAGGCCGGTAGGAGGTAAGTAATTAAAATGAATTCTATTACAAACAGTTACCTTAGAGGTGGTAGGTTATTAAAATGAATTATATTACAAACTCTTTAACAATGTTAAAGGAATGTAAGAGGTAGTACAAACTTATTTCAATAATGAAGTATATATAAAAAAAAAAAATAATCAATCGACAATAAGAGATTTAAAATAATTCATATCGTGAAGATACTGATGGGTTTGCAAAACATTTATGAATATGAGAATGCATATTAAGTGTTTGTTTTCTATTTCACTACACTCTCTACACACTGGAAGCAATATATTCTTTTAAGGAATTGTTAAAAAAAACTGTTTTTACTCTGTGAAGTCGTTTTTTTTCAAATTTCAAAACTACTCCGTGAAGTTATTTTTTTTGACAATTTTGTCCTTCACGAAATCCTTTAAATAAAAAAAAATTACTCCGTGAAGTTACCATAATTTCAAGTGCAAGATTTTTTTTCTCTACTTTCTCTCTAAAAAAATCATCATTAATTTTCGAAACTCTAAACTAAAGCTAAATTAATTAACCTAAAGTAATATATATATATAACATTAACCTAGAGAAATACATATATTAACCTATAATTAAACTAATATATTACATCAAACTAAAATTAAAATTAAGTCCAAGTACTTCTTTCACCTCTCACCCACCAGCAAAACCCTCCTCCCTCAGTCCCTAGCATCGTCACTTCTCTCACCTCATAATCTGGCCACACTAACCCAAACCCTTCACCTTCGGTGCCTAGTGTCGTCACTTCTCTCACCTCACAATCGGGCCACACTAACCCAAACCCTTCACCTCGCACAAGCAGACCTGCACCACACCCTAACCTCGGCAGCCCTACCCTAACCTCAACAACAACCGTAACGCCAATTGACGTACATCAGTAGACCAAAACCCCAAACGACTCTCGGAATCAGGAACTCTAATTGACGTACAACAGTAGACCAAAATCTCAAACGACTCCAAGTATAAGGAAACCCCAAATTCAAAGCCCAGCAGCAGCAATCTGTTGTTCCCATCGCAACTTTCGTTAATCGTTTCGAAATATAGTGTAGTAGTTTAGTAGCTTATGTTAGGTTTGTGAGTTTGCTAGTGTTTCGTCTGTGTTTTGTTGTGTTTTTTAAGCAGGTGTTCTTCGCTGGCCATTGGCGAAGAACACATGGTTTTCGCGGGAGCCCACGCCATGTGTATGGCGTTGGAGCATATACATACACCATGAATTTGGCATAAGCCTATGCTCCCACGCCATACATACGGCGTGGGTCGCTCCGCTCACCGGATTATCTCGTGATGGGGTTGAGTGGTGGTCAATACACTGGTGGTTGAGTGGTAGTGATTCGAGTGGTGGTTGCTGGTGAGTTGTAGCTGCTGGTGAGGTGACGGTAAGGTTTTCACTGACTGCTGCACGGTAAGAGAAACTGTACTATTTTAGGTTAGATTTATGTAAATTAACTTTAGTTTATTATTTTAGTTTATTTAATCATATTTCAAAGATTTGTTACAAGTTCCAAAAGACTACGAGTTGCCATTCCCTTAACAACGGAAAAAATAAAAATGCTGAGGACAAAAAAAAGGATGCCCGAAGAATGTCGTCAGTATCTGGCCAAACCGATATGATCCAACTATGTATATAACTTCAAGTAAAACTACCAAAAAACAATGTATATGTTTTAATTGTTTTTATTCGTGAACATAGATAATGTATAAAATGTTTATAATTCGAATCTTACTAATTCAACCAGAAAGTTTTTTTTACTATTATTGAAACTACAACTTTGGTTTCAAAAATTTGAATTTATTTTTCCAAAGTTTAGTTACTTATTAGATAAGTAAAGACTTGAAATTTAACCATGTTCTCGGAAAAAAACATTATCTCTCTAATCCAATTATTTTCTAAAACGATGGTAGTGTATAGATAATAATAGATACATGAACGCGACATAAGGACCATCAGCGATGAGAGAATGATGGTAGGTATACGTAATTTATGTTAATCGAGAAACCAAACCATTTGTCTGTACTTTGAACCTACTTGGTCATCGAGTCTAAGGTATATTCGTCGTAAGTGGTGAAATGATGAGCGTACTTTGAAACAAGCAAAAATTCGGAGTGCATAAACTCATGCAATATGTAAAAAATAGTTAAACCAATTGAGCCGGCATTCCGGATTAGTTTAAGGGGTTTCGCGAATAGTGTGGCGCAGGACTCCACCACCACGCCCTCCAATGGCGTAATCAACCAACCAGACGCCACATGTGTCGCGAAGGAAAGGGTCACCACGCCATCTTGGGCGTGGTGATGGTGGCTTACGCCACTACATTGACGTCGGGCAGAACACTCACGCCAATGGGTGGCGACGAGCACAAAAAACGGGTTTTTTTAGGAAATATGTTTTTCGAAAAAATAAGAGGGAGGAAAGAAATGTACCTCCTCGGCGTCGATGCTGATGTTGCTGTGCATGAGAAGTGGTTCCGACTCTTTTCCGGCCACGTTTTGAAGGTTTTGAGATTTTTGAAAAAATGGCTAAAATGGGTAGTTGAGTTTTGAAGTTTTTGGTAGTTTGGACAAGAAATTATGGTGGGTGTTTGAAATTTTGTTTGCAACTTCATAGAGTAGTTAGAAGTCCTCAATGGCGTGGGCCGTAATTAAATAGAATTTCAAGGGTTTTTTGTCTAGTGACAATTTTGTAAATATTAAAAAATATAAAAAAGTCACTTCGCGGAGTAGTTTTGACCGTTTTTTTAGCAATTCCCTTCTTTCATTTATAGACTAACTATGATAAAACTTAATCCATTAATTAAGTAATCTATTTAGTATATGAAACCAAATTAATAGTAAATCTAATTTTTATATAAAACTAATTAATAGAAGATAATTAATATTTAAATTTAATTAAAATGTAGGGTAATCATTTTAAGCTTCTTGTACTTATAACTACTTAATTTATGCTGTAAGAGCAAAATTCTTGGTGGTAATGTGTTGAGTGCGTCTAAAAATGAATGGAAAAAGACATGGTGAGCAAATATAAAAACTGCTACCGCGAGAAGGAAGAATAGAGCCTTAGATTTGTAGATGAAGATGGAAATAATCCTATTTTGATTCAATGTAGTTTACTTTTGCCTAGCTGATTTTGGACCATTTCTATTTACTTATGAAAATACATTACAAGCCACATTAGTTTCCGAGCAGTATAACAGAAATAACTAATCAATCTACACTTTCCCATCTACTTTGTTCAAGCCAATTTACTTTCAAAGCAGCTCATCAGTCTCCAAGAACTCATTATACTGGTCGATGAGATCACCATGCTCTCTAAATAAAAAAATCCATCTGCCCTTAACATAGGAATCTCAAGTCAGAACAATAAATATGAGGAAAAGGAATCTCTGTAATATACAAAGACATAAATCTCGTCATGTTACTTTGAACATACAAGGATCAAGAATAACCATTGCTCGAATTTCTCGCGGAATACAAAAGACAAAGAAATATTCAAAACAGAATTAAATATCCCCAGATTTGAATTAAGACCTCCCAAAGAAGAGCTAATAAAAATACCAAGAACGCAAAAAACTGCAATACTAGTATGGTTAATAACATAATGGTTCTTCAAATCGTCTAAAATAAATAAATATTTGACGAATAGTGCAATCAGAGTATCAAGAATATAGAATCGAAAACAGTTTTACTGAGGTTGCACTCTCTGCGAGGACTAGGTGCTTTTTCTGTTTAGAATGACAAAAAATCAACAATAAAACTCGAACTAAAGAGAAAAAATTAGCAGAAGTTGTGAAGAACCTTAGGGCTAGACAAGAATAGAGAAAAGAAGAGGTCAGAAGCACAGAAAGATGAATCCCTAATAAGAACAAAACTTTTATAGCCTTAAACCGAAATAACTAATTTCGGTTTCAATATTCCTCTTTCACTCATATCTATAAGAGTATAACTTTTGATAGAGGATATTATACTACCAGTAAGTCAAACAAATCCAAAACAGAGTTTTACTATTTACTAGTTTTGATATTTTTTTCTCTCTAATTCTTATGTTTCTCTCTCTAAAATCTGGTTGCAAAGATAGTTTGAACCCAATAACACTTTAAATATATTTGGAACCATCATTGGAGGTCATAGTAGGACATATCTGGTACCTAATATCTATTTACAGAACCTTACGAAGGGAATCCATCAAAGGAGATAAGCACCGAGATACAAGAGGAAAGAGTTTGGTGATCAGAGTTGTTTACGAGGACCAGTTTCTTTTTAAAAAACAATATGAAAAATAGCATCATAACGATCAATTTTTCGAAGACCAACTCGAACAATCGGCTTTGGTAGCATTGTTGGAGAAGTTGTTGGAAGATATTGCGAAGCTAAACGCTGAGAAGGACGCGGAGATGACAACTAAAAAAGTCCAGTATGAGGTTAGAAAAGAACGGTGTTCAGAGGGAAATTAAGTTGTGTATGTTTATCGGATAGATGAAAAGTGTGATGAGGAAAGGCACTAAGGCTGTTAAGTTTCAGAAAGGAGGCAAAAACCAAACATCACTATGTTTTTCTCGAGTCTAGTGATTATTCTATCTATGAGTTGGATGAATCTTATTTCCGAAAAGAAAGCATCATTGTAAGAGCGATTTAAGGAGATGGAGTTTGAAGAATTGTTTAGGTTACCATTGTATGTCCTAATGGGTAATGATATGAGGAAGTAGAGCAACAATACAAATAAGCAGACATTGTTGTCTGATACCAATGATAGGGCGATAACAATTGCAACATCCCACGTCCAATTCCCATCAAGTAGTCAGAGTTTTGGCTACATAATAAGTAATCAGTTTATAACCCATACAAGGAGGGATTGTATACAATAGCAAATAAGGGCACCGACAGAAGTTTGTATAAATCAGGCCAAAACTAGAGACCATCTATTTTTTCATGGCGAAGTGGTTTGATATATCCAAGTTTGAAACTTTAGTGAGACACCGGACCCGGATAATCATATCAAACAGTTTAAAAAAATTATAGGATGACGACAAGGTACTATGTAGGAGGTTATCTCACACCTTCAATAATGGTGCTTCAAAGTGGTATACTCGGTTGCCGCAGGGGTGCATTAATAATTTTGACATGTTCTAGACCCTTTTTAGACCATGTTTAGAATCCTCAAGGGGAGCATCAGTGTTAATTTTAGGATTACCTTGTTTTAATGGGACCGAAATGATTGGCATTACAGTCCAATCTTCTTATACCTAGGTATCCCCATCAAAACCTTCATGAATCTCTATGGATTCTTCCTCAAAACAAACATATGTTCCTGTATTCTTCCTCTTAAACTCAACATCCTCTAGAAATTTGACCGTTCCTATCTCAAATATTGTACAAGTGAGAGAATCATAAAACTTATACCCTTTGGAATGTTCCTGTATTGTCCAGTTTCTTTGCTTGAGGTTTGTAAGGCCTCGCCTCAGCTGGACAACCCCACACATGCATATGTTTTAAATAAGGTCCACGTCTGTTCCAAAGCTTTTATGGGGTCCTAATAGTAGCCTTGGTGGGTACTCGATTGAGTATATAAGAGACAAATTTGATGGCTTCCTCCAGAGAGATAATGGTAGAGATTAGTGACTTTTCATGCTTCCAACAATATCTTTTAGTTTTCGGTTCCATCTCTCGGATACACCATTCATGCAAGGTGAACCCGACGTTGTTCACTTGATCCGTCATATCTACCATAGTAGTCACTACCAGAGTCATATATAATGATCATCATGCTTTTACCGAGTTGTTTTCCAACTTCGGTTCTAAAAGCTTTGAACTGGTCTAGGGCATCACTCTTTTCTTCTTGAGCGGACCTTGAACCGGTCCTTTGCAATCTCCTTTCCCTTTAGGCACTGCCGCTTTTGCAGATGTAATCACATTAGCCTCAGTTCTTGCGCCTTTAAGTTTATCATCCTCCTGTGCAGCGTGGGAAATAAACTCATTGATATTCCACTTTTCTCACATGCAGTTATATGTCGAGTGGAAATTTTTAAACTGGTCTGCATCAAATAAAATGTGAATCCCACTATGCATTCCTCATGTAAGTCTAACCCATTTCCTTTAACTTTTCCCAATCATCGACATTCCCATAATGTGCTCCCGGAGTTTACATTTTCCATTATACTTTTTAGTACTTAGCTCGATGAGCAGACGTTGCATCTCTACCTTCTCATTTTTTGCAGAGGCTTTCTCGACCCTCATGAGAAAGAGGTGGTAACATCTTTAGGGACAGCCACACATAATGCTACTAGTATCCCATGTAACAAGAGTGTCATGCATAACTTATTTGACTTCTCCCACCTTTCATCTACCTTAGTTTCCTCCGGTGTACATTCCGAACTAAGGGGGTTGGTTTGCGAGTTGACAATGCATGGTCATAACCATGTAAAGATAAAAACAGCAACATATCTTCCTTCCACATTAAGTCTGAACAATCCAACATGAGTGGACGGTTCTCTAATAGATTGTAACCTAGGGATACTATAATAAGAACAAACAACACAAAGCATATTTAACATATAGACATATAACGGAAACCATGTGCATGAACATGGTAAATACTGAGCATCATTGATCCAACTTGGCTGCTCAATTTGAGAGATCAGAGTACCTTTTGCGGAAGCATAGAAAATCAAGTGTAAAGCTCTATTCCTAATATGTTGAGAAACTAGCATATCCAACTTACTTTCTCAACTTGAGAGATTATGTAGATTTCTATTTATTTGGTCTTCTATATTACTTAGTTTCCGTAATTAATATAAAAAAGATTATAAGCTGTATATTTTTTTAGAGAGAAAAATAGCTCTAAATCTTTTTTAGAGATAAGTAACGTGAAAGATAAACATTGAAGAGAGGGTTATGTGAATTACGCTATAGGGTGATCGAGTCATGTGTGTTTGGTAAGTGTTTCTTCTTTACAATCCGAACCACGTTAAATATTGTCTTGTGTGCTTGGTTTATTACTCTTTCTTCTAATTTTTTTTTCTTTTCCTAACAATGACATTAAATTAAATCATACTTAATCCAACTTGTACCCCTAAACTTCAAACATTTAAACCCTAACCATTAAGAGCAACCTAATGTATGAAAAAAAAAACGACTGAAGACTGCAAAATGTTACCCAAATTACTTACAAATCAAATCTTATGTGAAAATTGTACATTCATTAAAAATAAAAAAATCGATTTAAAAAAAACTATACAATAAATAGCTATCCGTGTGCATGGACCTCAACCTCACTTTGAAAATGCTCAAAATCTCAAGCGACACAACTCGATGAAAGATTATACCTAATAAAAAGGTAACCAAACATCAATTATATAATGAAACCATATACCAACTAAAATGTATTTCAATGCACACTAATAAAGAGAAACTAAAGTACTCATATAAGAAAAGTTTCAATACTTTAGTTTCCTAAATGAATTATAGGAGCCAAAAAATGTAACCTTTGTAATGAAAACTATAATATATAAAAAAAATGAAATACTCCAATTCAGTTGATAAATCCCACGGCTAACCTAGTGAGCCCTGCTTGCACCAAGACTTGCTATTCTAACAAAATGTTCTTATAGTATCAACTTGGTTACATAAACGGCATGAACCCCACCGCTGCACATATGAGTAATCCACTTTGAACAGTTTTTTCATCTGAGTAACCCTAAATTAATTCTGAAAACTTATTATTTGGGTTTTGAATCTTCAACAACTATGATACAACGTAGTTTGTTTCAACTTTTTTTTAGCAACAACAGTGTTTGAGGTTTCAAAATTTTCCAATTTAAAATAAGATACTAAACAAACTTATTGATATAAGAAAAATGATTGTAGATATATGAAAAGAAAAAAATAATACAAACCAGTAGTGATTTTGAACCATTTTTATTTATTTATGAAAATACATTACAAGCCGCATTAGTTTCCGAGCAGTATAACAGAAATAGCTAATAAATCTAGGCTTGCCCATCAACTATGTTCAAGCGGCATAAGTTTCGAAGCAGCTCATCAACTAGCCATTTACTAAATTCATCTGCAAAAAGAATATCCATCACACGCCGTGAAAGTAAACTATAAAGGCCCATAACTATTTAACTTTATTAAAAGAACTTACTCATATGGTATGCTGGTTTAAACAAACAAGAATATACAAAGACGTCACCATGCTCTCTAAATATAAATTTCATCTGCCATAAGCATAAGAATTTACAGTAAAACTTGCGTAATATACAAAGACCCAAACAAGGACCAAGAAAAAACTTACCTCAAAGAAATACTTTTGCCGAATTTCTCATGGAATACAAAATACAAAGAAAGATTCAAAACAAAGTTGAATCGTCCCACATTTTAATTATGACCGCAACCAAAATTTGATGAACAATAAGCTGTAATAGGAACAATGGTACGGAGTTGTCGCATATTTTAATTCTGACCGCAACCAAAATTTGATGAACAATAAGCAGTAATAGGAACGATTGTACGTAGTTTAAGAATGTCATATTTCAGAGTACCAACAATAGAGATTAGAACTCAAGAATAAACTTGTGATATGCTATTAGCAAGAATAGAGAAAATAAGAGGTCAGAAGCTGCGAGAGAGATGAACTAAGAAATTTGTAAAGGAGTAGAGAAAAGAAGAGGTACAAAACAGAAAGAAAATAAGAATACAGTTTTTATAGGACTTAACAGAAATAACTCATTTCTGTTGTTGATAGAGGACGCTGGACTTAAGAGATAGAAATTATTCTAGTATTCTTGAAGCATAAGACAATTCAATGTATGTTTTTTTTTTATATTAATTTAGTTTTCCTTTTTTAGTATTTTTTGTTTAATTATTTAAATTAAAAAAGTCGATTAATAGTATTTCTGAGAAAAAACATTTTTTGTGCACGGTTAGATGGTGCGCATTTTCGAGAATATGTTTACTTTACAATAAGTGTTTATCTTACATTTTTGTAGGATATTGCACCTGCGACCAGCAAAAATATGTTTCCGGACGTGCTTTTTAGTGTCTATACGCATCTACCAATAACTGAGTCGGATAACCCAATGATCTCCATTTTATCTGACTTTCTATATGCAAACATGTGTCCATTTGTACCTTACGGATACTGGAGTACCCTTTTAAATGCTTTCGAGTGATCCATGCCTGGGTTACTAACATATCCCCACGACATATTTACAACACATGCAATGTCCAACCTAGCACAAACTGGACAATACATTAAAATTCAACTGCCGAATCATAAGGGCTAATGACATTTCCTCAATCTCAAATTTTGTCTTAAGACATTGACCCACAATAAGTCTGTCACCCTTTGTTATATGGATATTTAGAAGTTTGCAATCTGTCAATGCGTAACGTTGTAACACACTTTCAATGTATGCCTTTTGTGATAATCCAAGAATACCACGAGAGTGATCCCAATGTGTCTGGATTCCTAACACAAAACTGGAATCACCAAGATCTTCCATATCAAACTTGTCTAATATAAATGTTTTGGTAGTCTGTGATAATTCCTTATTCTTCCAGACAAGAAATATCTCATCCACATATAATATAATATATATGAAATTACTCAAACTGAACTTGTGATATACACAATCCTCAACAGAGTTGATCTCAAAGTCACAACTGACTATCACCTCAACCCTAATTTAACACAAAAAATCCACAAACTATCAAAATTACAATTTACTCATATAAAACATGAAAAAAATATACATGCTTCTCAGTACGAATACATCACATAACATGTTTTTCATGCAATCCCTAAATTCATGCCCCAAACAAGAACATGCATGTTTATCTATCAATACACAATTCGGTTATTCTACCCAATCCAAAAAAAGTGTTAACCTGGCTCTGATATCAAATGTTATATATTATTCGAAACCGCATAAAATAATATACAACAAATCGCGGAAAAATAATTAAACCCTTTTCTAGATTCACCTAATGAATAAACAGAAAACCAAGAACACTTACGGGTTTTCCATCTGTTTTCCATCTAGTATTCTCTTTTGTTCCTTTGCGTTCTTCAACGATTCTGTTTATGCAATTGAGAAACCTGCATAATCAAATTAGTGAAGAAAGGGACGGTTTCGAGACACTGAAGGAAGCGAACGTATTTCTAATTAGAGTTTTGGATGATGAAATTTCTAAACCTAGCGCCTTACGTATAGTCTTTACAATATGAAGCGCAACATTATAAACTCATCATTTATTAATTCTTTGTGTCCGGGATCATAACCCGATAAATTAATAATTCAATTTATATCCCTAATTTATTAATTCAGGCTTAGGTGTTGAAATTTGGGCCCTCTGCATCACAATGCCCAAATTCAACATGATTACCACACTTGAGCCTATAACGCTCTTTGGTCCAATTTATTTAATTAAATAATTAACTCGATTACTTTTAATTTGGACTTCCTTAAAACAATAAGCGGATATTTTTGTTTAGCATGTCGATCCAAATTATTATCGGTCCATTAATATGTTAAATACATATATTCCAACATTAATTTCCAATGTAGTTATTTGATTTCTAAATAACATTGAAGTAACCTAAAACAATCAAGGATTATTTGAGCGGTTTGCTATTAAAGATATAATATCATTCTAAATTGAAAAGCCCTTGAAATCCTCGTTGAGGATGTATAAGTAATATTTCATTTTATTAATTAAGAGGAGATGTTTTAATTGATAGCTTTATATACACTAGAATTCAAGGTAGCTAAATTCTTCTTAAATGGTAAGTATAATGATTTGTTTTAAAATTTTAAGAGGAGGCCATTGAGAGAAAAATGTTCGTTATTTTAGCATCAGAAATAAAAGTAATATGGTTTCCAAAGATAAATTAGTTTATGTTTTTGGAAAACTAGGTTGTTCAACTCATTTACACTCCAAGATGTTATTATCATAAAATATTAATATGTAAATATCGAATGACTTACATTAATTAGTGTCTGTCAAGAAACTTGTTGATAATTGTTAAGGAAATCATCAATATCCGAACAAGATCCGACTCAACCCTAACAAGACTAGCTAGGCCAAATATTAGCCACTCAACCTAAAAAATAACCAACAGTTGGCATGCACCTACCTGAGAGGTCGTAGAAGGTTATACGAGCTTCGAATCTTACCTTATTTCATGAACATAGTTAACAAGAAAGAATATAGAGTAAACAATAAAGAACATAAAGTACACAATCCCGCAACAAGAGATTTAACATGGTTTAGATCGTGAAGAAATTCTACATCGAAAGGAATGGACACTCCCTCTATAAATGAGTAGGTTATAGAAAGGCTCTCAAACACAAATAACTCAATCACTCGTGATGCACACAATCTTCTCTTCGGTGTTTATTTGTCACCTCACTTATCTTTCAAAACACCTAGAGTTAGTTTCTCTCTCAAGAAATATGTAGCTCATATCGCGGTCCCGTCATAAATTGTAAAGTAATTTCATCTATTTATAAACCAGCTATAATTAATCTTAAGCAATTAATAAAAAAATTAATTAATACAGAGGACATAATTAATATAAAATGTAATTAATAAAAAAAGTCAATTAATAAGAAATTTATTTGATATAAAAAACCAAATTCACCTAAAATTTAACTAATATAGAATTCTGTCAAGAATATATAAGCGTGAATACTAGTATGATATTGTCCGCTTTGGGTCAAACAAGAGAATAATATTATATTTTATTAAGTCTCTTTTCATTTCTTTATTTTTATCATGGTATCAGAGCAAAATTCCTAATTTTCTTTATTTTATCATTCCTAATAAAATATAAATAAGTAATTGAGAAACGAAGATTATACTTAGCCTCAACAATAGCTTTTGATTTCCGATCTTGTACATGTGGGTAGGAATATGACCTCCTTGTTATTCAAAATCGTCTTCTTTGACGCACCTTGATCTATGAGATTTGGAATGTATTTAGCGGCCTTCCCATAATATCCGAGCATGAAGGTTTGAATAATTGGAGTCCAAGTCTTCAGAAAAAGTTAGTGACTGAATTCTATGCATGACCATTCTCACTATGCAATTTAGTGTATTGTGCACAAACATGTCCTATTTTAACCCGCAGCAGAGGACGTTAACACAAACGGTTTGCTTTAAGAATTTACAAGCGAAAATGATTTGAGAGCTTGGGTAGCGTGTGGACAACAGTGTTTCGTTTCCGGATAATCTTTGAAGTCTTGTAAACAATTTCTTATTGAAATATTTTTGGGATTCTCCAAAAAATTTAATTGGATAAAATCAGAGATATATTTTTGAACAGAGAGGATGAAAATGATTATATTCTTTATTAACTTGCTTATAATTATATTTATTAACTTACTTATAATTATATTCTTTCCTTTCTAAAGTTAACTTACTTATAATTATATTTATTAACTTACTTATAGTTATATTCTTTCCGTCTAAAGTTATATTTATTAATTTTAAAATTAATGTATAGTTATTTTTTCCTTCCTTCCAAAAAATTATATTTATTAACTCTATTTATAGTTTAAATTAAATAGACTAGTATTTATTTGTTATTTATATTTATTAACTTAATTAGATTAGTGTTTGTTTATATTTTTGTTTCTATTTATATTTTTTAACTTACTTATAATTATATTCTTTCCTTTCTAAAGTTATATTTATTAATTTTAAAATTAATGTATAGTTATTTTTTCCTTCCTTCCAAAAAATTATATTTATTAACTCTATTTATAGTTTAAATTAAATAGACTAGTATTTGTTTATGTTTTTCGTATCTATTTATATTTAGAGAAAAGTACCTGAAAATACTCACTCAACTATCTTATTACCCGGCGGTACCCGCTTTTAACATAGTGTTACTTAATACCCAGACTAATAAATTGGACAAAAATACCCTTCCACTATATATACCTATTTTTCAATTCCAACCCACTTTTTCCACCTTCCTATCACCCTAAACAAACGCAAAATTTTAATTTTAGAAACCACCAGAAAACAAACCGTTCGACTTCGTGATACTCTCTCTCTCTCAAACCCAAAAACCCTACAGCTTCTCACCGTTCGCAACTTCGACACTATCGCACCGGTCAGCCTCTTTTACTCAATCAGACTACACACCTTCAATCTCGTTCGACAAAGTTGTCGTGAAGTCGTCTCTGAAAGCTTCAATCTCATTCTCCGGCCGGTGAAATTTAACAGGTATGCATTATCGTGGAAAACGTACTTTTTTTTGCGTTTTTTACCAATTTGAACCACTTTTTTCTCTTAATTCACGATAGGCGTTGCTTTTTATACTAGAATGAAGTATCTACTGACGATAGTTGCTCAGTTTATGGGTTTATAGTCGCAGCCAGAGTAGAATTTTACTTGCATGTAATACTAATACTCTCCTGAGAAATATTATGTATGTTAGATCTGCATTAGGTAGTTCATTGTTGATTTTGGTGTTTGTTGCATAATTCCCAGATCCCTGCAACGTGCATGTAAAAAGTGTAACAGTTCGCATCCTGATCACCCACTATGCAAGCAATTCGCAGCTCGATTGTATGTTTATACTTATTTACAAACAATTCGCAGCTTGAGCTGCGAATTGTCTGTTAAAACGATATTTATATGTATACAATTCACAGCTTGTGATGCGAACTATTTTCTGACATTCCAACTGATTTGTGTTTGTGCAGAAAGTATGACAACAAAACCTAGCTACTACAAATCGGGGTTGGTGAGCCTTCTGAAGCTACTCAAAGAAATACGTATTACAAAGGCCCACATTGAAGCTGCAAGAAACACACCCTTCTACACGCTTCTGAAAACGGCGTTTCAAATCCGTAATGAGGAAGAGCTGCCAAGGAACAAATTCTACCAAATCATTCAGTATATCATCGAGAAATTCTCTCTGGAAAGAGACGCCTTTACGATTGGCAACAAGTATATAAAGCTAGCTGAAAACGATATCAAGATCATATTCAGGTTGAGGCATGGCACCGAGAAAATGGAGTTAACAAAAACCGGAGCTTTTCACAACAAGTATGCATTCGGCGAGGAGGACGAATCAAGGATGATGAAGAAATACTTCATGGGTAAAACTGGCAAGAAAGTAGCAGCTAGTAATACCAAAACAATAACAAATGCCATTATAAAGGTACGTCTAAAATGGACTTCATCTTTATAGAGCAAGATTATGTACATGTTTAACATAGCATGTTGTCATTGGTTTTACAGAAGGGTATAAAGAAGGCCATAAACGAAGGAGGGGAGCATGAATTGGAAGACGTGGCGAGGCTGTTGATACTGTTTTTGATCTCCACGCTATTCTACTCCGTATCTGGAGATATCCTGGGCTGGAGCACGGTTTATTACGTTGAAGACCTCAACAGAATAAACAATTATGACTGGGCTGGATCAATATTGTTCAAGCTTTGACAGTCTATCAGGAGTTTCTTAGCAGTAGAAAGAGCTGATAAAGTCGTCGGCTGCGTCGCCCTTGTAGTTGTAAGATTGATCTATTCAATATAAAATTAGTTATGTACATCGCATCATGTTCATAAAACTTATCCCCATGCAGCCCTTCATCATGGAGCACACAACAATCGGCCACGAGGTAGCGAAGCCAACCTCGATACCAAGGTTTTTCAAATGGTTGGGGTTAGAGTGTCAAGCATCAACCATGACATATCTTATTAGAACACCCTACCTGGATAATGACCAGGTATAAGCTTTATATATGTATTGAACTGGGGCCGCATACAGTTCGCAGCATATCATGTATTTTGCTTAGAAAAATGTATCAATCATTTCGCAGCCTGATATGAATTTTACTTCGCAGCTTCTTTTTCAACACAGTTCACATCATATGGTTTACACTTAGTTCGCATCATATGGTTTACACTTAGTGTTGGGAATTTTTTTTAGAGATTTTCGGATAAACTCTGAAGTCTTGTTTTAACAATTTCAGATTGAAATTATTTTGGTGGTTCTCCAAAATTTTCAACCGGATAAAATCAGAGCGTATGCATTTGAACAACGTGAATGGATTTTTTTTTGTTGTTGTTATCCTTTCTTCAACAGAACCATACTTATTTATTCAACCAAATTTCAAAAACTGTAAAACAGTTTTAAGTCCAATAACGGCTATAATTTTAAATGATAAAAACGGCCAAAATTATTCAAATTCAAATTTGAATTAATTTTCCAAATTCAAAATTTCCATGAATAT
Source organism: Limnanthes douglasii subsp. nivea (assembly GCA_036936605.1). Classification (NCBI taxonomy): domain Eukaryota; kingdom Viridiplantae; phylum Streptophyta; class Magnoliopsida; order Brassicales; family Limnanthaceae; genus Limnanthes; species Limnanthes douglasii. The sequence goes on from JAUPFV010000004.1 coordinate 291,629,944, forward strand.
TCACAATAGCCTTACCATTTAAAATAAATTTAACCACAACCAGGAGACGCCCCTTGGACCCACTAATCATAATATATTCTTACAAGCGTGTACTCCAGACTCTCCGACTTGCTCGATAATATATTACGACTGCATTGGTCGACTAGTCAATCCAATTACACTAAAATATCCAACAATCTTCCCCCATTTTAGTGCAATTCATGATTAACTAAAACAAACTCACAATAAATAACAAATTTATGCATAAATGAAATATCGTAACGATTAAATTTCATATTAGTATATTACACATTCCAAATATTTGAATATCAAGGTATCACTAAGGATTGAACCTTTACTATCCATAATGAATACTCGAAGATAATATACACATAAATTTACACTCTCAAATGTTCTTACTTGACACTATCTTTTACTAGCCTTGTGTCCTTATCCTTCTTAAGCATATCAAAGCCAATTTCTAGCTTCTTGAAGCGGCTAAACTTCATGCTTAAATAGGTAGATCTTTTACTCTTGCACATGCATATGCAATTTTTCAAAAGAGCTATTAAGAAGATAAACTTCAACCTCCACAACTTGCATGTCTGAACACATACTTTGGGATAATACTACTAATGTGTTCCAATCTCTAGATGTTAAGCTTTCCACATTGAATTCAGCACCTAATGTCATATTAGATGGGAATTGGGTATCTTAACATGAGAGATTTCAAATGGACTTTTAATCCCATCCCAATAGCCAATTTGTGCACAAATTCTCTACTTAACCCTTTGGTTAAATAATCGACTAATTATGTTGAGTTCTTACAAACTCTACTGAAATAACATCATGCGTGATGCGCTCACGAATCTTACTTTGTCTAACAACTAAGTGTCTAGACCTGCCTTTATAAACTTGTCTATCGACATTGGCCAAGGCATCTTCACTATCACATCTGACAGATCTTTACTCGCTGTCTCTAATGCCACAAATTCTGATTTTCATTGTTGAATCAGTAATTCAACTTTGTTTCTTAGATTCCCAAGAGATAACAAATCCTCCAAGTATAAATAAATATTCACTTGTGAAATAGTGGACTTCCATATTCGAAATATAACTCGCATCCGAATATACTACTAAGCTTTTCAACAACAAATCCAACTTAATTTGGTAATCACCAAAAATCAACATGTCATCCACGTATAAACAAATCATGAATATCATCAAAATTTACAAGTATCGTAAATTTTATTTTACGAATAACTTGTTATATTATAAAATAATGTGGACCGCATGTAAATCAATTAATAATCACCATCAATTGTTGGCGAAATTCTACCTAGCATGCAAAATTCATATGATTTTGCAATATATAAATCACAGATTCCAGTTTCCATAGGTCTGCCAATCCTGAACAACTTATATGATATTTTACAACAAGCCATCACAATGTACTTACCACTTCAGTGCCTCTCGAGCCCGCTTTGGTTGTCTCCTGCTGCCACCACTATGGTATAAGGCTACTACGTCACCTTGATTTATAACCTGAATCCTGTGGAAAGTACTTTTTGTTTCGCAGCTGTCCTCTGGCAGCTTCGTTCCGCAGCAAGCCTTATTCAGACCCCTTCGTCTGCAGCTGATCTGCACAACAAACGCGCATAGGCTTTTTACCAGGCATTCCCAACCCTGTCCATCTGGCTATCCTGCCCAACTGTTTCACCCTTTAGAACAACCCTCCCAAAGGCATCCAACTGTGCATGCAAAAGCTTGTTAGCGAGAAGGGGTGATGCACCAATGTCTTTGGACGTACTGTAAAAGGTCAGCTCCGGGCCAATAGCCTGCAGCTCAAGGATGAACTCCATGGATCTATTCGCTGCAGTGGTTGAAGATGAAATTACATTAACATTTTCTTCTGCCCTTTCCAGGTGGACCTCTTCAGTCCCTATGTCCAAATAGACCCCATCATTCGATGAAGCCGAATAGCTGCTGTTGGATCCCAGTGAAATACAAGAATCCAAGTATTGCTCGCTCTTTATAGTAACATTTTTGAATTGCAACTTTTTCCCATTTCCCACATATATAAGAGCCTCTGTACTTGGTGATGAAAGACTGCAGTCATTTCTGTCTTTAAGGAACAATGTTCCATCGTTGCCATCATAAATAAAATTGTCAGACCTTTCATCTTCAACAATTATTTGTCTCTGTGGAGAGAGCGAGATGTCATTAACTTGTTGCTTGTATATTGCCTGATCTATAATGATTGAATCGGCCATATCCAAACTCTTATTTTCTTCTTCACCTGATAGCAGACTGCCAACTGTAGGAACAAAAAATTCTACCGCCAATCTAAATTGATTTTCAGTTCCTTCACGATCATCAATTACTGTGAATCCCTTCAATGTCGCAGAGAGGAAGCCCTCATCTAGTGTATTAGCTTTATAGAGCAGCCATGCACCACTGATCTGTACAGTAGCTAGAGACACATCTCTTGCTGAGCTAGTATACAAACACAGCTCGACCAGGTCGATGATAAGAGAAACCTTCATTGTTATCCATGATTCGCCATTGCGGAGTTCAACAGCAACTGGATCCTGTGGAGTAACAGGTTCTACCTTATCATATGAAGATGTCTCAACAACATTTTTCAAAGGTGGCGCAAAATGTGGAGTTTCAGAAATATTAGATTGTGCACACTCAGTGACAATCTGGTATTCCTTATTAGTTAGGGCTGCTCTTAGCTCCTCTATCTTGATTAGAACTTCCATACTTCGTATCTGATGCAACAAGTCACGCAGTGACCTATGAATGACCACAGAAACCCCCTTAACATCTCGAACAATGCTTTCACCTAATTCCGATTCGGTGCTAACGTTTAAATTGATATCTTCAACCATTATGGTCAGTATATCCAAATGGACAGCACCGAGTTCATGTTTGGCATCACCATACCACTGAAAGGTATTCTTGAGAGTAATATGAACAATATTATAGAATTTAATAACAAACTGTTTCCGTTTGCAGTTTATTTCCTTGTCTTGGCTCAACCTCACGCTATAGAGGTTATAGCCACTGTTAACAGATTTCACAAAATCAGGGTAAAGATAACCATTGCCTTCCTCTTTTCCATGAGCGACAAATAAGATTGAAACATCAAAATTGCCAATAATTTCGAAAACTAGAATCCACAAGATAGGGTCTTTCTAGATTCCTAAAGAACACCACTCTTGTAAAATTATCCCGTAGCCAACAACGGAAACAAAACCAGTACCGTTAAATTCCGCCAGAAAATTGCATTCTGAATATCTAAATTCTGAATATCTAACAAACTGTACTTCCATGACATGTATGGAGGCTATGTATATACCAACAATGTTTCCAAATTTTGATGTTATTCGTAAATTATATTATATATTATATATAAACTTATACTCAATTCATGTATAAATAATTCGATAAATCACCATTTATGTTCTGTCACATGCTTTACATGCATGATATAACATTTAGCAATTATCTGATAAACAAAAACAGTTTTCTATTAAAACTGTTTTTCAAAAACAGTTTTCTATTTAGGCAAGCACCGAAGCCAAACCAGGATCGACCCAGTGGTTCATCTGCATTATCAATATTTTTAACAACTTCTGCATCGCCAATTGCCTCCTCAAAGTCATCCGTTTCATTTGCTATGACTAAATTAAGAGCAGGGTGCATTGAAGCCAGAGTAGCATCTTTCTTTCTCCGGTCTCAAACCAACCTCATCCATGGACGCCGTCGCCGAATCTCCATGCGCCGCTACATCTGTCACTTTGTACCGACCGAGCCCTCTAAATAGCCTCTACAGCCGTTGCATCATCCTCCTCTGTCGGAAGGTTCACCTTTGCATAGGTCCCTATCTCCTTCTCCGTCCGATGATGATAGACGGTACATCGTCTTTTATACGCCACAGGGCTCTTCAGTTAGTAACGTAGACGGTTACTCCATTCTGGTTACTAGACTCATCGTTACCGGAAACAAAGCATGCTATTATACCATCAATCAAAAAACACCCAACGTGGCAACGATGATCGCCATCTCCGCCATCAGAACAAGAGAATCATCATCTAGCCACTGGCTATCTTGTCGACAGACCGAAATTCTCTCAGTCACCACCACCTCTGATGTCGAAAACTTTCGTGATTTCCCGGAAGAGATCCTCAGCTTGGAAATAGTTGAATGATTACCGATCCCTCCATTTTGGGGACGCCGATGAGAAAGCGCCCATCGGAACCGTTCAACCAAATTAAAATCATTCCCAGACACATTTTTATGTTTTAGGCTTTTATCAAACATAACCGTTAATAATTATGTGAAATTGTTTCAGAATACAGTGTGTGCATTTTGAATTTATACTTACCACTCACCGGCCATAAAATGGCATAAATAATACTGAGATATTATCACCATTTTCATGGATAAGTAAAATTCAAGGGAGAAAACTTACAAGATGATGATACCATAGTTCCAATGCGATACTTGATTATGGATTCTCTTAAATATCATAAAACATCTCTCCATTTCAATCTTCGTACAAATATTTGCATAGAACAACAAGATCTTCATATAAATCTCTTTATAAAATAAGAACATATAATTTCAATCTTTTGTTGGGAATTTCGTTTAGAGATTTCCGGATAAACTCTGAAGTCTTGTTTTAACAATTTCAGATTGAAATTATTTTGGTGGTTCTCCAAAATTTTCAACCGGATAAAATCAGAGCGTATGCATTTGAACACTTATTTATTCAACCAAATTTCAAAAACTGTAAAACCGTTTTAAGTCCAATAACGGCTATAATTTTAAATGATAAAAACGGCCAAAATTATTCAAATTCAAATTTGAATTAATTTTCCAAATTCAAAATTTCCATGAATATTCACAATAGCCTTATCATTTAAAATAAAGTTAACCACAACCAGGAGACGCCCCTTGGACCCACTAATCATAATATATTCTTACAAGCGTGTACTCCAGACTCTCCGACTTGCTCGATAATATATTACGACTGCATTGGTCGACTAGTCAATCCAATTACACTAAAATATCCAACACTTAGTTCGCATCATATGGTTCACACTTAGTTCGCATCATATGCTTTACATTTAGTTCGCATCATATGTTTTACATAAAGTTCGCAGCATATTGTCCCATACGCATTTTGCAGCTCAGCATGCGAAATGTGATTTAAAATCACACATTTCGCATCATGTGATGCAAAGTGTTTATAAAAAACAATTTGTTTGTCTACACCCTCATACTTTCGAAACAATTAATTTACTTACATGTGCTTCTGTTGGTAGGTTTTAGAAGGTCCATTACAGCTTACCGAGGCTGAAATTGAAGCTTTCGGACCACAAGAAGATAATGAAGATGCAGAAGTTCCGGTATCTACTTCACCGGAAGAAAGACATAGGAAGAGGACGAAAAGCACAGCATCAAAACCAAAACAAAGGAGACGAGCATCACAGAATGTAATGAATAAGGTGATGTCTCCCATCGAACAACCAACACCACCCGAGCCATCGGTTCCACCACCAAGACTCCCCAAGAAAACGATTCCACCACAACCGAAAGACAAATCCAGGCAGGAGCCCTCCAACACCGACACAACCAGTATGAGTGAAACAATCGGTCAGTATGTAATCAAACTAAGAGGTCCTAATCCCGATATTGCTGCTCAATCAAAGCGTTTGAAGACATATGCCGACAAGAACAAGTACGAGCGAAAAATAGAAAAACAGGCCAGAGAAGTAAGTATGACTTGAACCTTAAATAATCACTACAATCACCACTTAATATGTTTATAAAAAGTTTGCAATCATTTTTGCAGTTGAAAGAATTGAAACGCAAGATAGCGGAACTTGAAGCACAACAACTCCACAATGCTATCTCTCAGCCAATTTGCCGTATTGAAAGCCCAATAAAGCAGGTACCAGCAGCACTTCCAGAGGGACAAAAATCCACTGATCAGCAAGCATCCGTGTCTAATGCTAATCAGCACCATGCTGATGGAGTACTGCCGGAAGAAAGGGACAATGATGCCCACAATTCACCCATCATGGAGACACATACAATTAATTTACCATCAACAACCCCAGCAGCCACAGGTTCAACACGAAGACCGGCAACAAGAACAACAATTCGGAGCTTATCATTATGGCCTTAATTCGCATCCTATCATTAATTATTTTCAACCTTACTGAATATCCTGGTATTTTTATTAAATTACAATTCGCAGCTTATCATATGACAAATATCAGGACTTCTAATTGATCTCCATTTGCATCATAATTTTGGCCCTAATTCGCATCCTATCATGCGAAACGTAAAATATGATAAATGTTTCATATGATTTTACCAACGATTCGCATCCTGTTAAAATTTCACATAATTATACATAATTTGCATGTAATCCTGATAGATGTTTGTAACAACTTACCAACGTATTGCACATAATTCGCAGCACAGGATGCAAAATACTTACAACTCCAATAATAGCAAATACAAAAACAGAGGAATGTACAAATGTTTAGTTTGCTGTACAGAACAATAACTATGCTACAAAAATAAATGTGATATGGCCAACCAGAATTGTCTTTAAACTGGAACATCACAAGTCCTCCGGTTATGGCCTGATTTCGAACATCGGCCACACCTTAACTTCTTGGTTGAGATTTCTCCTCTAGAAGAGATTCGATTTTTCTTAGGCCTTCCGGAGCGTCTCTTAACGTTCGGAGGCAGAACTTCAACAAAAGAAGGATCGTTAGCGCTGGACCCTTCGCCGAAATTAGTTATAGCTGGTATGCTGAAAGAGTAACTTTCCCTGTAATTCTTAACCGTAAAGAAGGGTTCTATTACAGTCAATGGATCTTGGTCGGTGTATTGTAATGCCGCTAGAGCATGAGCACATGGAAAACACTCTTGTTGCCATGATCCGCATGAACATTTGAAATCCAACAGATTAACAATAGCCACAGGATTCGAAAAGACTTCGAACATGGCGGAAGTGAACTTACGTACTACCCAACTTCGGCACATGTCAACATTTTGCTTTAGCTTCTCCTCGTACTCGGGAACCAAATTAGTACTCCAGCTGAGACCTTCTTCGTATCTCCGTGAAACTTGAGTCATAAGCAAGACTCTAATCCAATCAATAAACTCAACAATTGGTAAGTCGCAATATTTTTTAATCTGATTGTTAAACGATTCAGCTGCGGTAGAAGCCATAGAGCCGTATCGCTTCCCTTTTACGTAAGCCTGCGCATACTTTTCAGGGGGTAAATTTGCAAGAAAATCACTCATTCTCTCACCACCTTCACATAGAAAACCTGTTAGTATATCTTTAAAAAGCTCTTGACTGGGAGCATAAGCAAGACAGTGGAAGAAACTCAACATCTTTTTTTTATACTCCCTGTTAGTATGTTCCAGTTTGGCTTTCAAATTCTACATGGGATGAAAATAACAGTACGCATGATAGCAGTTTGGATACAAGACAAAAACAACATTAACAATACCAGAATGGCGGTCGGAAATAAATGTGATCTGGCGATCCAGCAAATGTGGTTTCAAACACCCCAAAAACCACATCCAATTGTCCCAATCTTCAATGCTAACTACACCAACAGCAACAGGGAATAGTCCTGGAAACATGCAGATCAAATGAACACTACAACAGTATGCAAACGTTTAAAAATTGTAAACAATTCGCATGCTATCCTGGAACAATTCGCAGCTTGTCATGCGAAATATGTGTAACATTTTAATTGCTCATGCAAAATAGTTCGCAGCTTGTCATGTGCATTCGCAGCTTGTGACAACTTTAAATAATACCTAACTCAAGCTGCGATGTAAGTACAGTTTACTCAGCATAATACCTAATTCGCATCACCTGCTGCGAATTGCATCATCATTTTCACACAAAAACATCGTTCATTAACTAGATAAATGTAACTAACCGCTGTTTCCGTCCTTTGCTACAGCAGTGAGCAATGTAACCTTGTACTTGCCATATAAGTGGGTTCCATCGACAAATAACATTGGACGACATGAATGGAAACCACTAAGGGACAAAACGAATGCTACAAAACAGCGCTTGAATCGGTTTCCATCTGACAACTTCAACTGGCAGTCTGAAGTAATATCCCGGCTCTTCAAGCGTTTGAAGTATCCGCTTAGTAAACTAAAAGAACTTGAACTATCTCCCAAAACTCCCCTCCTAGCCTTCTCTAAAGCATTCCATGATAAACGATAAGAGATGTCAAGACCGTAATCTTGTTTGACAGTCGATTGTATGGTTTTGGTTGTCAACGAATGGCACGTCCGAAGAGAATCCTGAATTTCCTCTGCAATCAAATCTGATGTCAAATGCCTGTGCCGCTTATGCTTATGCTTCTGGGAGAAAACAGGACTGCAAGTATGGTACGGGACATGCTTCTTGATCGTCATAAGGCCGGTGCTTGAGTCAATAGATGCATAAACCCTCCATTTGCACCCGCTTGTGAGGTTATTTTCACAATAAACAGTGATCTTATTTGTTGTGTTGTGCAGGTATTTGAAAGAAAAACCATGCTCTAACGCAAACTTGCACAAGGATACCCTCAGACGGGCAGCACCTTCTTCAAAAGCTTGACCCACTCCTGTAATAGCATCAGCCCAACCAGCAGTAGCAAGTTGTTTTTTCCTCTTATCAGAATTAACTAAACCGTTACTACTCTCCCCGCTAACTAGTTGATCAAGAGATAGTTCTCCCAAAATCAAGCTACGCTCTTTACGCTTTACACCACAATCCTTACCACCGGAGCTCTTATCAACAGAACTTTTATTACCATGCTCAAATTGATCGGCCTCACCTTCAACGCTTTATATTGAAGACCTGCACGGTTATTCGTGCTCAGCCCGATCGGTCAGGCCCAGCTCGGTCAGCCTCACTTCCAGTACCTCATCTTTAGGAAGATCGGTTAGTGATGCTTGGCTCAACTAGTCATACCCGGTTTGGTCAGCCTAACCTGCAACAGCCCGACCCATCTTCAGCACCTCATCTTCAGCATCTTGCCACTGAGTCTTCAAATAAGTAACGACTTAAAACGATATATCTCCACATCCAAATCATATCCATTCATTTCCATCACGACATCATAAATTAAAACTAACAGGAATGATATAAGACTAAAAAAATTCTTCTCCATGATAGAACACCAAGTGATATCCACAATATATGGCCATGTGATCTCCGTAATAGATCGCCACATGATCTTGACTATGGAACGCCAACGATCGATATCGTCATGATACTAAGAGTGTAAGCTAAGTAATCTCCATCTTAATAATGACGAACACTACATAAATGAGGGCCGTCTACACTGATACATAAATAAACATGGTTAAGAAACCATACCTATAAGGTCAAGTGAGCGGACATACTGAGCCTTGACTTAAAATGTAAAATAAGAAAACTGGTTCAAAAACCAAGCATAACTGGAAAAAAAATGTAAGAGGCCACGCAAGAGGTTATACTGATCCTTGACTTAAAATTTTAAAATTCACGAACTAGCTAATCAACCAAGCCCCTAACGTCATACAAATGGCCATATTGTGCATTACTCACATTTCCAATATATATACCGACCCCCACGACACAACTGAAAATATTAATATGTTTATAGGTATGCTGTCGCAACAAAAGAAAATATATAGAGAAAAAACTGGTCCAATACGGATTTCATTCAGAAGTATAACAATTTAACGAGCAAAGCTAAGACAATCGAAAAACTAAGAAGTAAAAGCTTCACAAACGACAGACGACACTCTCTGGCTTATTATATTTGCAATTTCTTAGTGCTTAAGTTTTATTATAGTTAAGTTCAAGGACTAGAGCAGAACCCTAATGAGGGTATAATACCCAGATAAAGATATAACTCGACTAGTCATGATTAACTCGGTTAGTGATGTGTTACTTAGTTAGTCATGAGCCAATGAACCATAGCTCAACTCGATCAGCCTCACCTTTAGCGCCTCATCTTTAAGACCTGCTCGGTTAGTCAAGCTCAACCCGGTTGTTCATGCTCAACTCGGTTAGCCTCACCTTCAGTACCTCATTTTTGAGAAACTCGGTTAGTGATGCTCAGCTCGACAAGTCATACCCGGCTCGGTAATCCTAATCTATAGTTGCCCCTCTCCCCATTCAAAACCTCATTTTCAGGACCTGCTCCGTTAGTCTTGCGTAACCCAGTCAGTCATGCCCGGTCAGCCTAGCCCTCAACACTCATCTTTCGAAAGCTCAATTGGTGATGCTCAGCTCGACCAATCATACACGGTTCGGTTAGCCACACCTTCAACAGCCCCTCCCCTTCATTCAACACCTCATCATCTTCAGGATTTCTTGTTCGACACCTCAACTTCAGCACCTCATCTTCATAAATGACATTTATGACGAGTAATAAGTTGCAACGAAACGATAAAAACATTACTAACTATTTATTATCTCAAACATGTAACGAATATGAAGTTAATAGGGATATATAATGAGGCTTTGTCACTAATATTAATTGGAAAGACTGTAGGTGTCAAAAAAGGGATACATCATCAAATATATTCTTCTCTCGATTATTTCTTATGTTTTTAACATTGTTTTCTCTTTTGGGAAAAAATTACTTTTATGTTTGATTGAGGTTTTACTTCATCACTGTTGTCTAGGGAATTATTCGGTAGTGGGTGTTAATGATAAAAGTATATTTGGTTTGTTGTAGTAATGTGTTAGATTTTATATTTTATTATTTATCTTAAATGTCGAAAAACAGTATCCTCACAAAAAATAGTTAGAGAATCAAATAATTTGTACAATTGACTAACCTTCCCTTGGCTATAGGTATCTTAGACGTTAAAACAATTCTTCGGTCATGCTTTGTATTTAGATATTCCAAAGACAGACCAAAATAGTCCACTTTTTTGTGATCGTTAGAGTATTTTCTTGCTTCGCTGCTATCATGATCGCTTTGCTTCTTGCCGTACTTATCTGATTATTTCAAGCATTTATATTTACAAAAGTTGTTAACTTCCAATTCTCAATTAGCACTTGAATTTCTATATTACGAGTTATATAGTCCTTCGTATCATGCCCGGCTTCCTCATGATACATGTAGTATATATTGCTCTTATCCTTCCTCATAGTTTAGATCAGAAAAAGGCTTCTAGAACTACATATGTCCTTGTACCTTGTCAAATATCGTTTCCATACACTAGGTCAACGCAACATAATGAGTGGGTTGGACCCACTTCTTTGACATCGGTCTGGCAGCATGTTAAAAACTGACAGCCTGTTGATTTATCCTTGGTCTCGGTTGTAGCTGAAAAACAGCGGTAGGAGATTGTTGATAGATCACCATTAGTGACTACGAACTCTACCCTTGTTGTGGCATATAAGAAAAATCCGATGCTTGGGTTCTTTCCACAGGTATCTACTTTTCTACCTAGGCTAGTAGGGCTTCGAATATTAGAGCATGCTTCCTGGAAATATTATCCTTTAAAATTTTGGTGATGATAATCATCCTATATGCCGTGCAAACGCATCAGTTCGTAACAATTATGCAGTCCGTTTGTATCCCCATTTTCTCGAAACGTTTTGCTTCCTACAAAATGTTGGAACAATACTCATCCTTACTCTAGGTCTTTTGAGAGATAACTGAGGTGATAGATAAACACTGAAGAGAAGATTATGTACATTACGGGTGATTGAGTTCTTTGTGTTTGAGTGTCCATTGCCCGTGGATGTAGGCTTTCTTCACAATCCAAACCACGTAAAATCTCTTGTTGTGCATTGTGTACTTTATGATCTTTATTGTTTACTTTATGTTCTTTCTTGTTAACTTTTTTCTTGAAAAATGGTAAGAGTCGAAGCTCGTATAACCTCTTATGGCCTCTCGTGTAAGTGTACGCCTATTATTGGTCATTGCTTAGGTTTAGTGGCTAAGATTCGACCTAACTAGTCTTATTAGGGTTTGGTCGGATCTTGTTCGGATATTGATGATTTCCCTAACATATAAAAAAACTTCTCAATCGACACTAATCAATGTAAGTCATTAGATATTCATACATTAATATTTTATGGCAATAACATCTTGGAATGTACATGGATTAAACAACCTAGTTCGCCAAAAACGTAAACCAATTTATATTTAGTAATCATATTATTTTTATTTGTAAGGCTATAATAACGAATATTTTGCTCTCAATCCTCTCCTCTTAAAATTTGAAAACAAATCATAATACTCACCATTTAAAAAGAATTTGGTTAGATTGAATGGTCTTATGCTTCAAATATACTAGAATAATATCTATCTCTGGAGTCCAGCGTCCTCTGTCAACAACATAAATTAGTTATTTCTGTTAAGTCCTATAAAAAATGTATTCTTATTTTCTTTCTGTTTCGTACCTCTTCTTTTCTCTTGTCCTTTACAAATTTCTTAGTTCATCTCTCTGCTCCTTCCGACCTCTTCTTTTCTTCATTCTTGAGTGCTAATCTGTATTCTTGGTACTCTGAAATATGACAGTTTACTATTGTTCCTATTACTGCTTATTGTTCATCAAATTTTGGTTGCAATCATGATTAAAATGCGGGACTATTTAACTTTGTTTTATATCTTTCTTTGTATTTTGTATTCCACGAGAAATTCGAGCAATGGTTAGGAAGATTATACACAAAGCAAAAGTATTTGTTTGAGGTAAGTTTTTTCTTGGTCCTTGTTTGCGTCTTTGTATATTTCGCAAGCTTTTCTTTTTTTTCCTGCTATATTATAAGTTTTACTGTAAATTCTTATGCTTATGGCAGATGAAATTTATATTTAGAGAGCATGGTGAGGTCTTTGTATATTCTTGTTTGTTCAAGGCAGCATATGAGTAAGTTCGTTTAATAAAGTTAAATAGTTATGGGCCTTTATAGTTTACTTTCACGGCGTGTGATCGATATTCTTTTTGCAGATGGATTCAAATGGTTATATATAGTCGATGAGCTGCTTAGACATAGTTGATGGGCAAGCCTAGATTTATTAGTAATTTCTGTTATACTGCTCGGAAACAAATGCGCCTTGTAATGTATTTTCATAAATAAATAAAAATGGTGCAAAATATGAATACTAAACTTTTTATTTATCAGTTCACAAATTGCATTATTTTTTTCTTTCCCGATATTTTCAATAATTTTCTTTATTCATGAGATTGTGTTATAATTTAATAATTCTATTAATAGATTTATCCTTCTTTTAGACTTTAATGTTTTTAAACTTCAAACCGTTATAAAATTAAAAGTGAAAAAAAAAATAGTTTTTCAAATTCATCTTCAAACCTCTAAGTCTAAGATAAAATCATTTCATATATTATTTTCTCCTGACAGTTATAGAAAATATAACAAAGATAATGTCAATTAGTTAATGATATTAACCGGAGAAGAGAAATTATTTTGTGTTTCGTTATCTACCTATTTATATATCCATGGGTAGTTTACATGTAGTTACCGATATATCCCTTTAGTAATAATGCACGTAACTTCACATTTATGGTGTAGAGCCTAAATTAATAACCATTATTTTAGTGGGTTGAACGATTAATTAAGATTCTTAAACAATTTCCTTAATTGTTCTTTTGAAGTTAGGTCTAGGTCGGTTTCATCCGCGCTACAAACTGAGCGTTGCTCCGTTTTTTATACCTCTGAGACATTCTCTTTGTCCTCGTCTTTCTTCTACTATGCTCGCTGAGTCTGCTCAACCTAATTTTGGTACATCGTATATATATATATATCAAAAATTTCGTGATTCAAATTAAATTGTAGATTTAATTGGTTCCGTTGCAAGATAAGTGGAAGCAAAAAAACGCAAGTCACATAAAAAACGAAAATTAGATTATCGAAAGAGAAAATAAATAAATTAAAAATAATGTTATTTTTAAATAAACAGCTCATCTGGTTTTTTCTAAAACCACTATTCGTCAATTTCTTAAAAACGTTCTCTTGTACATTTCATAAGTACTATTGCTTCTTTCTATACAAACAACCCAAATCATCTTTGCCTCATGCTACAACCTCTAACAAAGAATGTTCAACAAAATCACTTTATTCTATCATGTTTACTCACATAATAGACCGGCTTAGAGATTCTATCCTCTTCTCGAACTAGCGCTGCGCTGACCGCGTGTTCTGAGACTGCAATATAAAGAAACAAACTTTCATGGGGTAACAGCTTTGTTAAAAACTTTGAGGACGACAAATAATTTTTGATGCCGACGAATGCTTCGGTACACTCAAGAGTCCAGCAAAAATTCTTAGCATTCCTCAGAATTTTAAAAAATGGTACGCACTTGTCCGACGATCGAGAGATAAATATGTTCAACGCCTCTAAACGCGCGGTTAAATTTGTACCTCCTGAACATTTCTTGGAGGTGCCATGTTGTTCGGAGCGTTTAACTGACCTGGATCCACTTCTATCTCCTTCTCGCTAATCATGAACCCTAAAAACTTTCTGGACCGAACTTCAAAAGAACATCTTTCTGGGTTGAATTTAAGGTTCACTTTTCCAAGATTCCTAAATGTTTCTTCTAGGTCTGCGAAATAACTCTTGTCGGTGATGCTTTTAACCAGCATATCGTCAATGTAGACCTCTACATTTCGCCTGATTTGGTCGTTGAAAACTTTATTCACAAGCCTTTGATAGGTGGCCCCCGCTTTTGTCATACCAAACGGCATAACTTTGTAACAATATAAGCCCATTCCCGTGATAAACGGAGTGGTTTCCTGGTCTTTAGGATCTAGCTTTATCTGATTATACCTTGCGTAGGCGTCCATGAAAGACAGTATCTTGTTACCTGATGTCGAGTCTACCAACTGATCAATCCTCAGTATGGGAAAAGGATACTATGGACATGCTCTGTTAAGGTCTGCGAAATCTACGCACATTCTCCATTTTCTGTTTTTTTGTTTTACGAGAACCGGATTAGCTGTCCATCCCGAGTACCGAGACTCCCGAATATGTCCTACCCTTTTGACTTTTGAAATGATCGCCTCTGTCTTCTCTTGAGAAAATGCTCAGTGCTTCTGTGTTATAGGTCGAATACTTAGGTTTATAGAAAACTGGTGGTAGATGATATTTTCATGGACCCCTGTTACATCTTCTCAACACTGAATGAAAATATGTAACTTTTGTTTGAGAAAATCAATTAACTTTTTTTAGAACCAAGGGGACAAATTTACTCCAATCTTCAATACCTTCCTTTTGGAAATTTCGTAATTCTCACAACTTTCATCTGTGAGCAAAAAACTCGGGGTTTCCCTAGGATCATCTGCTGGCTCAGATCCACTGGCCGACCCCGCTAATTGCTAACTCCTTACATCGACCATTTCCCTATTCGGTTTTACAGCCAAGGCTGCCCGATAACATTCCCTTGTGGTCTTCTGGCTGCTTCTGATAACTCCTACGTTGTTTCCAATCACATATTTCAGGAATTGGTGAACTGTAGAAGTTACGGCATGCATTCTTGACAACCAAGAGCGACCAAAAATTGCGTTTTGCGACATGGGTGCATCGACAACAATGAATAAAACCGTTACTTCTTTCTTAAACGGCCCTCTCCCGAGCTGAACTACTCCTTCGAATTCTCCTACTACTTCTGCCGACGCTCCTGTAAAACCGATGATTGTTTGATCTGACTTTACAATCACGGGTTTATTCCTGAACCCTGAAAAAGTTGACAAGAAAATTATATTCGCTGAAGTACCGGTATCCACCAAGATTTTTCGCACCTCCTCTCATGCGATAGCCGCGCCGATTACTATTGCGTCCTCGTAAAGACCTGCCACATATTTGTAAAGTCACATATTTACTCTAAACAATACTTATCACGCGGTCCGTCATACTTATTTGTAAAGTTTATTAATAAACTTCCCTCACAAACACCCATATTAGCCCTCCTCAGCACAACCGAGTTTTTTAGCCTTTCTACTTGAGGTCATGGTCATGTATGGGGTATTGGTATCGGTCTGGGTTTTAAGTTATATCAACCGGGTTTGAAATGAGTTACAACTTTTAAAAATTTCTCAACGGTTATCAACCCAACCCAGGAGATATCCTTTGTCAAATACTATAGAACACTGTTTGAAGAAGTTATATTTGTGACTCTATTTGACTGGATTGCATAAAGAGGTTATTACAACATAGTTTTTTCATGACCATCAACCCAATGGACTTACATCTCCTTCAAAACTTTGCTTTGTAAAATGGGTAATTGCCCACCAACATTACAACTTTAAACCATTCTTAAAGCTGAAATCCTTTTCTGGCAAGCCTAAAATATAATATTATCTCCAATATTAAGAATTAAGAAAGTAATTAATTTGGAATTGAAATGTTCGTGATTGAAGTTAAATGGTATAAATTAGTTGGTTAGGCTGCTGAAAGGAAAGATAAAAAAGGCAAGTCATCATAAAATCGAATTGTTTTTCGATGCTTCATAAATACAAGAATGGTATGTATCTTCAGTCCGTTTAAAATAAGTGAAAGTTAATGTTGAAACAGAAATTAGTTATTTCTGTTAAATGCTATAAAAGTTCTTTCTGCTTTGTAGCTCTTCTTTTCTCTAATCTTGTAAGAATTTCTTGGGGGCTAATATGAGAATGGACTGTTATGAGTAAGTTCTTTTAATAAAGTTAAATAGTTATGGGGCTTTTATAGTTTTCTTTCACGGCTTCTGATCTATATTATTTTTGCAGATGGATTCCGTAAATGGTTATTTTATAGTTGATGAGCTGCTTGGAAACTAATACCGCTCAAATCCAACTAAATCTAACACTAGAGAAACAAAAAGATCCAAATCAAATCATTTTGACACCAATACTTTTTGGCCCAAATCAGAATCATTATCCACTCGAGACAAAGACAATCCATTTAAGGGAGAAACTAAAATCCCATAAAGGATACATTTCTTCTTCTTTGTGAAAGTCAATTAATTTTCATAGTTGTTGAAGATTCAAGACCCAAATTATAAGTTTTTAGAGTTCTTCTAGGGTTATCTTCATGTCTCAGAAAGAAAACTGATGCGAGCGGGCCTCACCAGGTGAGCCGTGAGATTTATCAACTAAATTGGAATATTTCATTATAATTTTTTGTTCTTGTAGTTTCCATTGCAAAGGTTTGTATTGTCTTCATGTCAATTTTTTGTTCTTGTAGTTTCCATTGCAAAGGTTTGTATTGTTTAATTTATTTACGAAACTAAAATATCTAAACTTTCTAATATGAATACTTTAGTTTGATATATGTATATAAGTAAGAACGACTATAATATTATCCGTTTTAGGCCCGTAGGTCCTCACAACTTTGCTTTTGGTCGATTTCAAAAAGACCTCATACTAGTTGAGGTATGTTTTTATTTATATATCACTGATTCTTCTCATGTTTAACCAATGTGGGATGTGGGATGTAGGACTTTGGTCGCCACCCTAATGTATCCTCATTTCGAACAAATTACCACATTAGCCTCTTCTCAATTGATTTTCATCCGCCCACTCTAATTAGACTGGGGCTACCTGAACTATAGAAGCACTATGAATGTTATTGTTCAACTCTTATTAGACCATACTGTCTTGTTTCTTAGTGTCACTCCAATAAAGTAGTACTACTTGATGAGCCACATACACTCTGAACTGGAACTCTAGAGTAGATCACCTTGAGGACGATATATGGATTTTGGTTCATCATGTTCGACTTCCGAGAATTTCACCACCATCGCGTTCTATCTGGGTCTGGGTCTGATATGGGTCTGATATGGGTACCGTTTATTCCGTCTCCATATATAAGTAAGAATAACCGATCTCTACACTAGTATGATATTGTCTGCTTTGAGCCACGTACGCCCTCACGGCTTTGCTTTTGGTCAACTTCCAAAAGGCTCATACTTATGTACCACTGATCCTTCCCATGTTTAACCAACGTGGGATGTGGTATGCGGGACTTTACTCGCCACCCTAATAGTATAATTATTCATCGAGTTATGTCACATGATATTTGAGCATTTTCATAGTGAGGTTGAGGTCCATGCACACGGGTCACAAATTTTTTGTATAGTTTTTTTAAATTGATTTTTTTTCTTTTTATTGAATCTACGACTTTCACATAAATTTTAATTTGTTAGTAATTTGGGTGACATTCTGCAGTCTTGATTCGTTGTTGTCTCCATATATTATGTTCTTTTTAATGATTTTAAATAAGTTTTAGGCTTTAAATTTTCGAATTTTAGGAGTATAATTTAATTTAACGTCATTGTTAGAGAAACAAAAAAATATACAATAAAGAATACTAAACAAAACACATCAGACAATATTTAACGTGGTTGAGATTGTAAAGAAGAAACACTTACCAAACACACATGACTTAATCACTTTATAGAGTGATTCACATACCCCCTCTCTTCAATGTTTATCTCTCAACTTACTTATCTCTAAAAAAGACTTTCAGCTATTTTCTCTCTAAAAATATATACAACTAACAACTTTTTTATCACAGTTGCACCCAAATATCTTCTTCTATTTAAAGAATGGTTGAGATATGCTAATCTATTAATTGAGGAAACTAATTTATATAGAAGACCAACTTAATAGAAAATCTACATAATCTCTCAAGTTGAACAACTAAGTTAGATATGCTAGGTTCTCAACATATTAGGAATAAAGCTTAAGACTTGATTTTCAATGCTTCCGCAAAAGGTACCCGGTCTCTCAAATTGGACAGCTAAGTTTGATCAATGCTGCTCAGTAGGGTATAAGGGCGGACCTGGGCCACTAGAAGAAAAGCCAAACTTGATGGATGAAGATATTGTATCAACTTCTACAATTCCTCTATATTACAAACACAATAAATATAGTGGTGCATCATATGATTTTAATCATAAAACAATTCACATTTTGAATCGAGGCAACAAAAAAGGAATCGGTCAATTTAAATCTCGCGTACTAATTGATGTGGTCTCCATGCTTACGCATATCACAAGCAAGAAAGTGTATTTTGTTAGTTTTATTTAAACATATATTTTATATGTGCTTTACATTGTTCTACCTGTAATATTATCTATGCATACGGTTTTGCAATAACTTGATCGCTCACATAAACAACATGAGGAACTACGTCACACTAGACACAACACGTATATATTTGGACACCTTTGGCCTACTTGAATCCGGAGCTACCATATCGGAACTTCAAACGAGTAACGACCTAAAACAAGATATCTCCACAACCGAATCATATCCACACTTTGCAATCAAGACTTCATAGATTCAAACTACACAAAGAATGTTATAAGACAAATTATTTCCTTCTCCACGATAGACCACCAATTAATCTCCACAATAAATTGCCACGCGATCTCCACAATAGATCACCACGCGATCTCCACAATAGAATACCACATGATCTCCATAATATATCGTCATGTAATCTCCACAATGGATCGCCACGTGATCTCCACAATCGATCGCCACATGATCTCCATGATAAAACGCCAATGATCGCCATCGTGATGATAGTTAAGCTCTAAACTAAGTAATCTTCGTGTACATAACGACGAACGATACTGATAAGAGTTTGTATATACTCACGTGGTTAATAAGACAAACCTATAAGATCACGTGAGGGCCATACAGAACCCTGAATTATAATATAAAATAAGGAAACTTGTTAGAAAATAAAGCGAGCTGAAAAAGTGTTAGAGGCCACACAAAAGACCATACTGAGCCTTGACTTAAATTGTCAACATTTGCGAACTGGCAATCATCCAAGCCCCTAAGGCCATGCAAAAACCATATTATGCATGAATCATATGCCCAATCTATATACCGACCCCCACGAAACAACTAAAAGTATGAATATGTTTCTAAATTAGGTATGTGGTCGCAATAAAAGCGAATATATCGAGAAATCATTGGTCCAGTACGGATTTCCTTAAAAAATATAAAGACTTCATGAAAAAAAACTATGACAACGACAAACTAAGTATTACAAGCTTCACGAATGACATACTACACTGTCTAGTTTATTATATTTGCAACTCGATTATACTTCAACTTAAGGACTATGGACGATTCCTAATGAGGGTATAATACCCAGATAAAGACAGAACTCGAGATACAACTCGATTAGTTATGCTTAGATGGTACCAACAACACCCCTTAATGTTCAACACCTCATGTTCAACACCTTGCCATTGGTTAATTCAATGAGTAACGACTTAAAACGAGATATCACCACAACCAAATCATATCCACTCGTTCCCATCAAAACTTTATACATTCAAAACTATACAGATTATGCTATAAGACAAAGGTTTTCCTTCTCTATGATAGAACACCAAGTGATCTCAACAATATATCGCCACGTGATCTCCATAATAGATAGCCATGTGATCTCCATAATAGAATACCAATAATCGCTATCGTCATGATAGTAAGACTGTAAGCTAAGTAATATTCATGTACATAACGACAAACTCTATAAAAATAAGGGTCGTCTACACTGATACATAAACGAACATGGTTAATAAACCATACTTATAAGGTCACGCGAGGGGCCATACTTAGCCTTGAGTTAAAATATAAAATAAGCAACCTGGTTCAAAAACCAAGCATAGCTGGAAAAGTGCAAGAGGCCATGAAAGAGCCTTGATTTAAAATCTCAATATTTGTGATCTGACTAATCAACCAAGCCCTTAAGGCCATGCAAAAGGCCATATTGTGCATGCCTCACATGCCTAATCTATATATTGACCCCACGACATAACTCAAAGTATGAATTTGTTTGTAAATTAGGTATGCTGTCACAATAAAAGCGAATATATGGAGAAATAATTGGCTAAGTACGAATTTCATTCATAAACATGGCGACTTCACGAACAAAGCTAAGACACTCTACAAACTATGAAGTACAAACTT
The DNA here is from genome assembly GCA_036936605.1 of Limnanthes douglasii subsp. nivea. NCBI lineage: Eukaryota > Viridiplantae > Streptophyta > Magnoliopsida > Brassicales > Limnanthaceae > Limnanthes > Limnanthes douglasii. The sequence goes on from JAUPFV010000004.1 coordinate 291,650,915, forward strand.
CAAAAACGACACACTATATTATTCGGTTTATTATCTTTGTGATTTCATTGTCCTTAAGTTTCATTATACATAAACTCAAAGACTAGAAACGAGTCCTAGTAAGGGTATAATACCCAGATAAAGATAGAACTCGAGATACAACTCGATCAGTCATACTTAGCTTGGTTAGTGATGCTCAACTCAGTTAGTAATGCGCAGCCCACAATCAATAGCTCAACTCGATTAGCCTCAACTTCAGCTCCTCTTCAGGACATGCTCGATTAGTCATGCTCAGCCCGGTCGATCATGCCCAGTTCAGTCAGCCTCACCTTCAGTACCTCATCTTGTCCAAACTCGGTTAGTGATGCTCAACTCGACTAGTCATACCCGGATCAGTCACCCTAACCTGCAACAACCCCTCTCTCCCTTCAACACTTCATCTTCAACACATCACGTCAACCCCTGCTAGGTCAGTCATGCCCGATCAGCCTTACCTTCAGGACCTCATCTTCCGAAATCTCACTTAGTGATACTCAACTCGGCCAAAATTATACCCGACTCGGTTAGCCACACCTTCCGCAGGGCCTGCAACCCCTTCAACACTTCATATTCAACACCTCTATCTTTATGACCTCTTTTTTTACACTTCATCTTCAACACCTCATCTTCATAAATGACATTTATGATGAGTAATAAGTGTTAAAAAGAAATAAATTAGATTAATATCTAATTTATTTTAGTCAATGACTTAGTTACTATATATTGTTGTTAAAGGAAATAAATTAGATTAATATCTCATCTATTTTAGTCAAAGATTTAGTTAATTTGTATTATAGAATAATATCTACGATAATCAATTAATATTACAATATTTATTTTCCTAAAGTCATCTTATTAATCAAAGTTCAATCAGTACCAGGGATGATAATATCATCCATATAAACCAAGAGAAAGAATATACCCGATTTAGACGTGTGGAAAAATAAAGAAGAATCATACTGAGTTTGGGTGAAATTGAAACAAAGAAGTGTACGACGAAATTTTTCAAACCAAGGTCGAGACGCCTGTTTTAGCCCATATAAAAAAACACCTTAACTTACAGACATCATGAGAAGAAGAAGTACTTCACCGAGCTGGCCCGCTTGGAGGAACCTTCTCGTACTGCTGCTCGACTTACCTCAATGACCGAATTGGGTGGGCACTGGTAGTCGTTTGAACACAATTTTGACGTCAGCATGTTACCAACTTCCTGTGGTTCTGGCATGCTCATCTTGTTTGCTATGTCCCTGGCTTCTTGGTCGCGATCCGCCTTACCCTGGGCAGCTTGCAACGTCAAAATTTGTTGATCCAGTCTCTGAACTTCCGTTATGTCCTGGGAAAGGCTAGGTGGTAGGGGCCGATCAGTCAGGTTAGCAACCAGTGCTACGATGGCTGGTGGTGGGTCAACCGGGGTCAGAGCTCTTCTGTATAGAACTTCGTCTGGGTGTCTTGGTTAAGTGGAGGCGGTAGTGTTGGCCCTGCAGCATGATCAGCGACATGGTTGGGGTTGGTCATGGTGATGCATCTCTCGTTTGGTTCGATATCAATCCCGGATCGAGTTACTACCATTGGAAAAAAATACAAACATTTAATGGTAAACTCATTATCACAAATTCCCTTTAATCGTGGTCCTTGGATGTTTGACTGTTGACTACCTTTCCTTGATTATCGGCCTTTAATATAGTCTATAATATTAACTTTTTTATATCATTTGTCGACATAAGGGTTAGTTCCACAAGTTGTTGTGTTGGGAATTCTTTGTAGCTCTGCCCGGTCGATGATGAAGTTGTCATGTCCTCTTAGGCCGTGTCTGATGCCAATTTACTTTTGGCCGGGCACAGAAAAGTCTTATGTTTTCTTTGACTGAGCGTACATGCTTCTAACCGGGCTATGCTCGGCGTACGTTTGAGTGTGCTCGGTCTCGTACCTTTCTTGCTCGGATTTAGCGCATCGTTTGCTTTCACAATCTATCTGCTCGTTCTACTCTATATGGCCTTGCTCGGCTTCGATCTGCTCTGCTCTGCTAGGTTTTGTCTTGCTCTGCTCTACTTTCCTTTGTTCTACTTTGTTTAGTTCCGCTTGGTTTTGATATGTATCATTCATATTAGTTATGGGTGTCTACTCCCTTATCACAATTCAATGTATGTTTTTATTTTAATTTGTTTTTTAGTATTTTTAGTTTTATTTTGAAATTTACAAAAAAATCGATGAATAGCATGTTTGGGAAAAATATTGTCTGTGCACTTTTAGATGGTGCTTATTTTCGAGATGAATTCTATAGTGGAAAATGAGTAAGGATGGATATTGTTCCAATGACTGTTGATTAGGAAATTATCATTTTTTTATAAAAAAGGCTCACAGTATTTAAGTTAGCTTTAATTGTTATATATTATTCAAAATCGGATCAAATAATATATAACAAATCACAAAAAATTAATTAATTTTTTTTAGATTCATCTAATGAATAAACAAAAAATTCAAAACGGATTTGTCTTCTGCTTTCCATCTAGTACTCTCTTTTGTTCTTTTACGTCTCAAATCATGCAACAAATTCTTCAACCGTGGTGGACGATGCAATAAGTGTTTACTTTACACTTTTCCAGGATATTTCCATCTAGTACTCTCTTTTGTTCTTTTACGTCTCAAATCATGCAACAAATTCTTCAACCGTGGTGGACGATGCAATAAGTGTTTACTTTACACTTTTCCAGGATATTGCATCTCCAACGAATAAGAATATATTTCCCTTGTGGAAGATTATCTTGAGGTTTCTCTTGTTCTACCTGGACCATATCAGTATCCTGGTTAGAACCCTCAAGGGGAGCATCAGTGTTAATTTTAGGATTACCTTGTTTTAATGGGACCGAAATGATTGGCATTACAACCCAATCTTCTTATACCTCGGTATCCCCATCAAAAACTTCATGAATCTCTATGGATTCTTCCTCAAAACAAACATATGTTCCTGTATTCTTCCTCTTAAACTCAACATCCTCTAGAAAGTTTACCGTTCGTATCTCAAATATTGTACAAGTGAGAGAATCATAAAACTTATACCCTTTTGAATGTTAGGAATAACTTATGAAGAAATAACTAAGTCTTTTTTGGTCCAGTTTCTTTGCGTGAGGTTTGTAAGGCCTCGCCTCAGCTGGACAACCCTACACATCCATATGCTTTAAATATGGTCCACACCCGTTCCAAAGCTTTTAATGGTAGAGATTAGTGACTTATCATGCTTCCAACAATATCTTTTAGTGTTCGGTTCCATCTCTCGGATACAACATTCATGCGAGGTGAACCCGAAGTTGTTCACTTGATCCATCATATATACCATAGTAGTCACTACCAGAGTCATATATAATGATCATAATGCTTTTACCGAGTTGTTTTTCAACTTCGGTTCTAAAAGCTTTGAACTGGTCTAGGGCATCACTCTTTTCTTCTTGAGCGGACCTTGAACCGGTCCTTTGCATTCTCCCTTCCCTTTAGGCACTGCCTCTTTTGCAGATGTAATCACATTAGCCTCAGTTGTGGCGCCTTTAAGTTTATCATCCTCCTGGGCAGCGTGGGAAATCAACTCATTGATATTCCAATGTTCTCACATGCAGTTCTATGTGGAGTGGAAATTTTGAAACTGGTCTGGCAGCAAATAAAATGTGAATCCCACTATGCATTCCTCAGGTAAGTCTAACCGATTGCCTTTAACTTTTCCCAATCATCGACATTCCCATAATGTGCTCCCGCAGTTTACCTTTGCCATTATACTTTTTAGTACTTAGCTCGATGAGCAGACGTTGCATCTCTACCTTCTCATTTTTGGCAAAGGCTTTCTCGACCCGTATGAGAAAGAGGTTGTAATACCTTTAAGGACAGCCACACATAATGCTACTAGTATCCCATGTAACAAGAGTGTCATGCATAACTTATTTGACTTCTCCCACCTTTCATCTGCCTTAGTTTCCTCCGGTGTACTTACCGAACTAAGGGGGGTGGTTTGCGAGTTGACAATGCATGGTCATAACCATGTAAAGATAAAAAAAACAGCATATCTTCCTTCCACACTAAGTCTGAACAATCCAACATGAGTGGACGGTTCTCCAATAGATTGTAACCTAGGGATACTATAATAAGAACAAACAACACAAAACATATTTAACATATAGACATATAACGGAAACCATGTGCATGAACATGGTAAATACTAAGCATCATTGATCCAACTTGGCTGCTCAATTTGAGAGATCGGGGTACCATTTGCGGAAGCATAGAAAATCAAGTGTAAAGCTCTATTCCTAATATGTCGAGAAACTAGCATATCCAACTTACTTGCTCAACTTGAGGGATCATGTAGATTTCCTATTTATTTGGTCTTCTATATTAATTAGTTTCCGTAATTAATAGAAAAAAGATTATAAGCTGTATATTTTTTCAGAGAGAAAAATAGCTCTAAATCTTTTTGAGAGATAAGTAACGTGAAAGATAAACATTGAAGAGAGGGTTATGTGAATCAAGCTATAGGGTGATCGAGTCATGTGTGTTTGGTAAGTGTTTCTTCTTTACAATCCGAACCACGTTAAATATTGTTTTGTGTGTTTGGTTTATTACTCTTTCTTCTAATTTTTTTTTGTTTTCCTAACAATGACATTAAATTAAATCATACTTAATCCGACTTATACCCCTAAACTTCAAATATTTAAACCCTAACTATTAAGAACAACCTAAAGACTGCAAAATGTTACCCAAATTACTTGCAAATCAAATCTTATGCGAAAATTGTAGATTCATTAAAAATCAAAAAATTGATTTCGAAAAAACTATACAATAAATATGCTATCCGTGTGCATGGACCTCAACCTCACTTTGAAAATGCTCAAAATCTCAAACGACACAACTCGATGAAAGATTATACCTAATAAAAAGGTAACCAAACATCAATTATATAATGAAACCATATACTAACTAAAATGTATTTCAATGCACATTCATAAAGAGAAACTAAAGTACTAATATAAGAAAAGTTTCAATACTTTAGTTTCCTAAATGAATTATAGGAGCCAAAAAATGTAACATTTGCAATGAAAACTATAATATAAAAAAAAAATGAAATACTCCAATTCAGTTGATAAATCCCACGGCTAACCTGGTGAGCCCTCCTTGCACCAAGACTTGCTATTCTAACAAAATGTTCTTATCGTATCAACTTGGTTACATAAACGGCATGAACCCGACCGCTGCACATCTGAGTAATCCACTTTGAACAGTTTTTTCATCTGAGTAACCCTAAATTAATTTTGAAAACTTACTATTTGGGTTTTGAATCTTCAACAACTACGATACAACGTAGTTTGAACTTTTTTTTAGCAACAACAGTGTTTGAGGTTTCAAAATTTTCGAATTTAAAACAAGATAGTAAACAAACTTATTAATATAAGAAAAATAATTAAAAAATGATCATAGATATATGAAAAGAAAATCAATAATACAAACTAGTAGTGATTTTGAAGCATTTTTATTTATTTATGAAAATACATTACAAGCCGCATTAGTTTCCGAGCAGTATAACAGAAATTACTAATAAATCTAGGCCTGCCCATCAACTATGTTCAAGCGGCATAAGTCTCCAAGTAGCTGATCAACTATATATAACCATTTAGTGAATCCATCTGCAAAAAGAATATCGATCACACGCCGTGAAAGTAAACTATAAAGTCCCATAACTATTTAACTTTATTAAAACAACTTACTCATATGGTGCTTTGAACAAACAACAATATACAAAGACATCACCATGCCCTCTAAATATAAATTTCATCTGCCATAAGCATAAGAATTTAGAGTAAAATTTATAATATAGCAGGAAAAAAAAGAAAACCTTGCCTAATACACAAAGACCCAAACAAGGACCAAGAAAAAACTTACCTCAAGCAGATACTTTTGCTTTGTGTATAATCTTCGTAACCATTGCTGGAATTTCTCGTGGAATACAAAATACAAAGAAAGATTCAAAACAAAGTTAAATCGTCCCGCATTTTAAACATGATCGCAACCAAATTTGATGAACAATAAGCAGTAATAGGAACAATAGTACCGAGTTGTCCAATATTTTAATTCTGACCGCAACCAAAATTTGATGAACAATAAACAGTAATAGGAACAATTGTACGTAGTTTAAGAATGTCATATTTCAGAGTACGAAGAATAGAGATTAGAACTCAAGAATAAAACTTGTGATACGCTATTAGCACTCAAGAACAGAGTAAAAAAGAGGTCAGAAGCTGCGAGAGAGATGAACTAAGAAATTTGTAAAGGAAAGAGGTACGAAACAGAAAGAAAATAAGAATACAGTTTTTATAGGACATAACCGAAATAACCGAGATAGATATTATTCTAGTATTTTTGAAGCAAAAGGCGATTCAATATATATTTTTTATTTTAATCTAGTTTTCCTTTTTTAGTATTTTTTGTTTAATTTTTTAAATTAAAAAAGTTTATTAATAGTATTTATGGGAAAAAACACCTAGAGTTGGTTTCTCTCCATGAAGAAGTATGTAGCTCATATCATGTCCCGCCAAATTGCCAAGTAAATTCATCTATTTATAGGCCAGATATAACAAATCTAATATAATTAATATAAAACAGTGGTAGAGAAGATGCATTTTCTGTAAGCCTAGACTACGGGCAAAACTTTTGGGTACACGATACTGGCTATTTCTAGGATATGCTACTGAAGTGAAGGGATAAGTATTATGGTCAGTTAACAAAAGAACAAAACAAAAAAAGAGAAAAACGACTAGGGTTTTGTATAATTTAGAAAGTGTATGAATTACATAGAACATATGCTTATATTTATAGATAAAATAAAGAGCTAATAGGCTTTGACCCTTATAATTCCTGACACCCTTTCTCAAACTAACAATGCAACAGTAATAAGCATTGATTTTGTCACAAAGAAAACGAAACCGCGCTGTTGACTGAGGTTTTTTGAAATTATCAGCAACCTCCAAAGCTAATGGAACATATGGAAGAAAGATAGTGTCAATCTGAAGATGATGCCGAGTGAAATGATAATCTATTTCAATTTTTTTCGTCCTCTAATGAAAAAGAGAATTCTTTGCTATTTACATGACACTTTTATTATAACAATGTAAGGAAGTATGTTTAGTAATGTTAACCCTCGTATCTGCAAGAAGCTATCGTAACTAAACAATCTCACATGTGGTCACATCGAGAGAACGATACTCAGCTTTAGTAGACGATCGAGAGACAACATCTTGTTTCTTTATTTTCCATGAGATTACGGAATCTCCAAGAAAAATACAGAAACCAGTTGTATATTTTGGGTCATGGGGATCACTATACTAATCAACATCAATGGGTATGTCGCTCTTATTTTCAAAAAGATCAGTAGTCTTAAATTAGGTGCTTGTTATATCATGTGATTTCGATGGAATAAAATAAAATGGGATATGCTCAAGAATAAAACATGTGAAGAGACATAAATTTTTTGACTAGTGGGATCAAAACTACGATAACGTTTCTATCTAACACCATAACTTAACAAAAGATATATTGCAGATTTATGGCCCAATTTGTTGTGTTTACCATGAGGACGAATGACAAAACGTGTACATCCAAACACTCGTAAGGAAGAATAATCTGGAATTTTTCCGTATAATAATGAAATGGAGACATCCATGCAATATGAGCAGTGGGAATTCGATTAATAACATATAGACCAGTATTAATTGTTTCTCGCCAAAAAATAATATGAGTATCAACAGATAAAAGCAAACAACGAGACGTCTCAACAAGATAACGATGTTTTCTTTCTGCAACACCATTCTGTTCAGGGGTGTCAATGCAAGAAGACTGACTAATATAGTTCCATCAAATGCAAGTACCTGACTAAAATCATTAGATATATATTCATCCCCTAAGTCACACCTGAAGCAGTTTATTACAGTTGAATGTTGAGTCTTAACAAGTTCCTGAAATTCTCTATAAATTCCAAAAAAAATCCGATCTTTATTTCATAAGGTAAACCCAAGTATATCGAGTATAATCATCGATAAAACAAACATAGTAGGACGAATCACCTTTTATGGAGACAAGATATGGACCCCAGACATCAGAATGAATAATATAAAATGGAGCAATTGAAGAAGTGGCATTTTAAGGCAACGGTAATGCCGAAAATATTGCCAGTTTAAAACATAGAGTTCCTCTATTTTACGAATTCTCGCAATTACTCTATGAGTCTGTTGATTTTGTATAGCACAAACAGAATTAGAAAATAAGACACAATAACCAAATTTACACAAATGGCTGACCGAAACAAGATTCAAAGCAAGGGTAGGAACGTAGTAAATATCGAATAATGATATATGAGTGGTAAAAATAGAGTCAATACCCTTTACTTACATTGTTGTAGCACCCGAATATGAAATCTAAAATAATGAATCAATACCTAAAGTGGAAGACGAAGACATACTAAATGGTATGCAGATGTTTACATAACAAAGTTCTTCTCATTTAGTTTGCTACTACTACATTGTAGAAAATTATATTTTCCTATCATATTGAGAATAAGATCCACAATCTCTAATCGAACAAAACCAAACAATTAAGAGATACCAAATTCAAATAGGAAAAATCGAATCCATATCTTAATCTTAATCAAACCCCAAAAATCCAAAATCAAACAAATTCCAAATTTAAAATCTCATTGGTCCAACAAAATTAAATTGAATACTCAATTAAATTTAAATCCAAAACTAAGTCCAGATACCAAACTAAATCTAAATACCAAGTCTAAATCCAAAACTGAATCCAGTACTAGATCTAAATTAAAATCTAATTTTCAATTTTAAAGTTTTAATTTTTAGTTTACATTTTTAATTTTTAGTTTACATTTTTAATTTTTAATTTCGAGTTTCTAATTTATAGTTTCCAATTTCCAATTTCTAATTTCCAATTTATAATTTTAAATTTCCAATAAAAAAAAATCAAAATCAAAATCAAAGTCAAAATCAAAATCAAAATCAAAATCAAAATCAAAATCAAAATCAAAATCAAAATCAAAATCAAAATCAAAATCAAAATCAAAATCAAAATCAAAATCAAAATCAAAATCAAAATCAAAATCAAAATCAAAATCAAAATCAAAATCAAAATCAAAATCAAAATCAAAATCAAAATCAAAATCAAAATCAAAATCAAAATCAAATTGAATTCACAATTTAACCAACAAAACTGTTTCATTTCTCCAGTAGCGATTTGTCCCAAACCGTAGCACTGATTCATAATCCAACCAGTCAAATTGGAGTGTTCGATGCCCCGAACACGCCTCTGAAATTCAGCAAAAACAGACATCGTTTCCCTTTCGATCGTATCGTTTTATTGGGGATGCACACAATAGATCCAAAAACCAAGGCTTACTATTTACTTTTGCTTTAAAAACATTATAGGTTTTTTAGATTTTGATTTTTATGTAGAATTCGTGTCAAGAAGGTTTTGTTTTTTAATGAAAGGTTATATATTTAGTTTAGAGTAAATTGTTGAGTTTTAGAATATTAAATGCAAAAGCAAAGGTGAAATGCGGGAAAAAAAGTAACGCTGGAAGACTTGGTTAGAGGAACTTTAAGTTAACCTACTATTGCGGTGAACTCAGAATTGTTTGTTGAATAGGTAATGATAATTTTTTAAGTAGTCTTATCAATTGTTGATCATTTAGTTTTACTCACTCTTGTTATTAAGATAGTTTTCGATGTGGTTGATCGAGAAACACTTAAAACCCCACTTTAAGTTGATTTAAAATTGTAGTAAAAATTATTAGTGAGAAAAACAATTATGGTGTTGGTTTTTTCGATCATAATTAAAAATAACTTGCTAATCTTTGTTAGGAGTATTGTGATAAAGGTAGGACTTATCTGCACTGATGCATGGATTGACAGAATATTAGGCCAATTTGGTCTTATATATGTATGGTGGAATATGCCTAAAATATATGTAACATTGATGGTATATTATATAATAAGTAACAAATATGTTTAAGATTAGTAGAATAATAGGGAGGAATATCCTAATATGGGTTCTTATGCGACCCTTTGGATCCACCACCATTATTATATAAAAATATATTTCCTTTTTAGGAAATGATGAACAATTATGGTACAGTGTCGGTGAGAGTTGGAGACGCCCCTATCATGGTATCTGAACCAGTTGGAGCTGAAAATGAAAACACCAAACCAGGTGTTCCAACAAATCTGGAAACTAGAAATACTATCGTTGCTAGTGACGTTGAAAGGGAGCTGCTGCCTCCTGGAACTGTCGATGTTGTAACCGGTTACCACATTCGTCTGAACAACAAACATATCTTGTCCCTTTTCAACAGCAAATGCCTATACTATTCTCCTAATGAGGAAGAGGGTTTGAAGAGAATCTGGGGAATTCCTCATTGTGTTAAAGTCTGCTTTCCCAAGCCTGGTGAAACTTCTTTATTCGTTGAGGCTCGAGAGATAATATTTTTCACCGAGATCTTCAATTGAGATCTGCGACTTCCCCTTGATCCCGAAATCGTCAGGTATTTTGAGATCCTTGAGATAATTCCGACCCAACTAACCCCTAATGCTTGGTATACTTTGATGTCTACCATCATGGCTTCTCGACTATCTAGGATCCCAATTTCCATAGAGCAATATATGGGGATATCTGGGCTGTCAAAATCTCTGGAACTGCCTTTTTTCTACTCCTCCATTGCCAACCCAAAGAAGATAATAAACAACTTACTGGAGGCTGACTGATCATGGAAGTACATGTTTGCCTTTATATGCGACGATTGGGAAAATGGTCGAGCCTACAATAGAGAAAATCTAAGACGTCTTACACTCAAATGGATTCGTGAAGGTATGTATTTGGGCATCATTTAAAAAATAAAATTGGTGATTCACTTTTAGTTTGCAAGGTAACCATTCAGCAGCTGATAAATAGCATTTTAAGGAAGCTTGAGAAATTTTTGCCAAACTCCGAGCCTTTGCCAGGAAGAATTGGGGCTAGAAGTTCTGTCAATGCTTCAAAAACACCATTGTAGCCTCGAAGAGCTACAAATCCCTCCTAATATGTTTGACTTCGTGAGAAGACTCGAGGCCCCGGACTTTGAGGTATTTCTGCCTAAGCGAGATGGGGCGCCCAGAAAGCGTGTGAAGTCGGAGAAGTTGTCTGATACGGAAAATGAGCAAGACGACGACGTGGATAAACCTATTGAAGTGTCGCATTCAGAACCAGATGCCACTGTCATCCTCAATGACCCAGCTGCGAGTGATGACAAAAATCATGTGACTGTCAAAAGAGGGCAGAAATTTCATGGCGAAAAGAGGAAGAAGGACACTGTCGCTGAAGAAGGGAACCCTTCTTTAAACAAAAAGTCTAAAGGGAAGGATGTTGCACATGAAGTGCATGTCGACCTTACCACGGAGAAAATCATCATTCCCAACATGTTCGAACAATTTGGTGGTGCAAAGTTGTCTACCCCCATCGAATATTGTGAGAGAGGACAAGGATCGGAAATAAATTACTCTGGGGGTAAAAACAAAGCCTCGAGTCATTCGGGTGATCTTGTTGTACTAGGATAAGGAACTTCGATGTGCCCTGACCCTGTACTCTTGCATGTTCGCCACCAAAGCTCAAACTTCTTCTTCCTTAAAAACTCCTATGTCTTGGCCAAATCTTTGCAGAACATGCTCGCCCCCATAGCCCAAAACAAGAGAGAGGTGTTGAAGCTTCAGATGGAACTTGCCGAGCTTAAAAGAAGTGTTTCTTCCAAAGCTAAAAAATCACAATACTCAATTGACCTTGCCAACTAATAGGCCGACACTGCCGAGGCTAAAATTTGGGCTTTTGATGTGAAAGAAAAAGACTGGAAAAAAACTCTCTTAAACCAAGGAAGATCGCACCAAATTTGTCGTGGAGTTGGCTGCTCAGGAGCTTAAGAATGGTTTTCTTCATTGGCGATCAACAAAAATGGCTAAGGAAATTTGAGAGCTCTGAATGACCCTCGACCAAATCACGGAAGAAAATCGTCTCTTTGCCGTTTAGTGCAAAATGGTCATGGAGAAGGAAGTCGCCGACGCGAAGGCTGGCTATGTTCTGAATTTCCACCCTCAATGGCCTCGAATGCAACTTGGGTCAATGTGGTTAGATGTCCCTAAAGAAGCGTCGCAAAGGCGGTTATTATACGGACCCTGAATTTGAAGACACCGAACCAACCGATGTATCCTCCGATGCTTGAACTCTGCAGGTCGGATCTTTATGTTTTTTTTGTATAATTATCAAGACTTGGTGGACTTTTTATTCACACCTGGTTTTTGTTTTTAAGATTTTATGTTCATCATCCTGCCTCTTTTTTGCAATCGGAAGTGATCAGTTTCTGATGCCAAGATTTAATGGATTTTATTACATCTGAATTTGTAGATCAACTCATGGTTGAAAAAAGGCCTTCTGACAGGATCGACTTTGTCAATCAACGTTAATTTTTAAAAAACTCTCTAGTAGGTTTAAATGTGTTGATCAACTTGAAAGTTGAAAAGCCCTTTAATGGGTTCGACATTGTTGATCAACTTGAACGTTGAAAAACGTTGTAACGGGTTCGACATTTGCTGATAACCTTGGAGGTGGAAAAACTATTTTAACAGGTTTGACATTGTTAATCAACTTGAAAGTTGAAAAACCCTTTTAGCAGGTTCGACATTGTTGATCAACTTGAAAGTTGAAAAACCCTTCTAACACGTTCGACATTGTTGATCAACTTGAAAGCTGAAAAATTATTTTAACAGGTTCGATATTGTTGATCAAATTGAAAGCTGAAAAACCCTTTTAACAGGTTTGACATTGTTACCCATATAGACTTGTATTAGGCTCTAAAAATTTACTAAAACGGGTCGGTTTAAGTAGGCACCTCATTAAAACCTCCTCACGCACCAAGGTAGGAAAGAGTGTGCCCCTGACAAAAGTTTTCTTACAATGGAAATTCAAAACGATAAGAATTACAAATCATTCAAATTACAATTTAAGGTGCTCGATATTCCAAGGGAGACGTAAGGGTGGACTGAATTTAGCTTTCAACTGATAAGGTCCTGACTTTACTTTTTCTATCACTTGGTACGCTCCTTCCCAATTAGGTGCCAACTTCCCAAGATGCTTGTCTTTTGTATGGAGGAAAACTTTTTGCAAATCGTTTTCCCCAACTTTGAAGTCTCTTCTCTGAACTTTCGAAACATCCCTACTCCTCATCAAGGTCTGATAATGCATGGAGCTTAGATGAGCCTTAGATCATTTTCCTCTACAAAATCCAAAGCCAAAGCCCAATTTTTATCATTAGCACTTTCCTCATAATAGTCGATTATGAAAGAAGCGAACATTGTTTGTGCGGGGATTACCGCATCTATGCCGTATACCAGAGCATAAGACGATTCTTGTGTCGCTGTTCGAGGCGTGGTTCGATATGCCCACAACACCTCTTGTAAAAAAATCCGGCTATTTTCCAGCCATTCCTTAAAAAATCCTCTTCAACCCGTTGATCATTGTTTTGTTGGTTACTTCAACCATCCCATTAGCTCGAGGATGAAATGGAGCTGAAAAATATTGTTATATATTGTGGTTTGCTGTAAATTGCCTCATTTCATTTTTCTCAAACTGGGGGGCCATTATCCATGGTTATCTTTTGAGGGACCCCATATCGACAACAAATGTTCGACCATATGAATTGTACCACATCTTTAGCTCTGGTTCCTGACAATGGCTCTGCTTCAAGCCATTTTGAGAAATAATCCATTGGGACCACAATAGTCTATCTTCCTCCAGTTATTAATGGAACTGGTCCTACTAGACCTATCCCCCACTTATCGAATGGTAGACTCTAATAAATGGATTCAAGGGGGACTGTTGGGGTGTGGACTGAATTGGAAAACCTCTGGCATGTATCGCATCTTTTGACCAGCTCTTTAGCGTCGACAGATAACGTAGGCCAGTAGAAACTTGACAAAAGAACTCTCCTAATTAGTGTAGCTCGGATAATACCATCTGTAATTCTTCGCGCCCCAAACACCTTTACAGAGGCCTGCTTGCATATTTCTTATACAGAACATTTCCCAATAAGGAAAAACCTCGCGCCTTGTACAAAATACTCTTTGCTAGAGTTTTATCATCAGACAATACTTCCTCAACCAAGAAATTCATAATGTTACTCCTCCAATTAGTGTTCGAAACCGTTAAAATTTTACAGGCCATGTCTGGTCAACTTTCCAGGTCTTTCCTCTTCAAAATAGATGGATACTCCTGAGTCAAAATCTAGAGGTATTCTTCCATATACGCTTTTTTTGCGAACGAATCAGTGATTGTATTATCAAAGCCGCTAAGTATTGCACTAGGTGTTCTTTTCTCGCCTCTGATTGTCTCGTTGCGTTATTCATTAGCAGTTGTAAATCACTTATAAGTCGAACGTTTCTAGCTCCGCAAAACTGTGCCAACCTTAGACCCGTCAGTGCTGCCTCGTTCTCGGCTTAGTTGTTCGAAGCTTTGAAACTAAAACGAATCACTTGATGCATTGCGATCCCTGTTGGTGTAGAAATTTGGACACCACCCCCGCATCTGCTGCTACTTGAACCACCATCAGTTTTGACTATCCACAAATCGGCATTTACCGCTGGTTCAGCTACTAAATTCTCAGGCCTACCGAAATGAAACTCCACTAAGAAGTCTGCTAAAGCTTGCCCTTTACAAGTTGTTCTTGGTTCGATATCAATATCAAAGTCCCCCAATTCTACCGACCATTTTGACATACCGCCAGAAATAGAAGGTGTTGTAAAACACTTTTTAGGGGGAATACAGTTCAAACCATAATAGAGTGACCTTAAAAATACGGTCGCATTTATCTAGCAGCTGTTACCAGATCCAGTGCTAAATCTTCGAGCTCAAATACCACTTTTCAGCATGCAACAAACTTTTGCTCACATAGTAGATAGGTTTATGGATCCTATCATCTTCTCGAACTAAATCTGCGCTCACCGCATGCTCTGAGACCGCTATATATAAAAACTAAATTTCTCGAGGTAGTGGTTTTGTTAGCAGTGTTGGGGATGACAAGTAATTTTTGATATTGAGAAAAGCTTCGGTACATTCAAGTGTCTAATTAGGGGAAATGTTGTTCGAACTACTATAGGGTGGGCTTGGAAGTACGGTCTCATTTTTCAAGCAGCTATTACCAGGCCCAAATCTAACTTTTCCAACTCGAGATACAGTTTCTCTGCATCTAGCAAACTTTTGCTAACATAATATACCGGCTTCAACAAATCAATCTCTTTTCTGAGTAATACAACACTGAGTAAAAAATCTGATACCGACACATATACGATCAACTTTTCTCTTGGGAAAGTATCTCTTGGGACATCAAATACTCTTGAATCTGGCGAAATGATTCAGAACATTCCTCGGTCCAACTAAACTGTCTAGTGTTTTCCAACACTTTAAAAAAGGCGCACATTTATCCGATGAACGAGAAATAAACTTATTCAATGCTGCCAATCTTCATGTGAGAATCTGGAGTTCCTTATCAAAAAGCCAAGAAACTTCCCTGACCGTACACAAAAAATGCACTTTTCTGGATTTAACTTCAGATTGACTTTGCCCAAATTATTAAAAGTTTCCTCCAAGTCAGAGAAACGATCTTCGTCCGGTAAAATTTTTACCAGCATATCATCGATGTAAGCTTCTACATTTCGGCCAATTTGCTCCTCAAAGGTTTTGTTTACCAAGGATTGATAAGTCGCCCCCACATTTTTCAAGCCAAATGGCATAACTTTATAACAGTATAATCATCTCCCTGTGATAAATAATGTGTTTTCTTCATCTCTTGCATCTAATCTGATCTGATTATATCCTGAATAACCATCCATGAAAGACAATAACCGATTATTCGAAGTGGAATCCACTAATTGATCAATTCGAGGTACCGGAAAAGGATCCTTTGGACAAACTCTATTCAGATCCGTGTAATCTACGCACATCCTCCACTTAGCATTCGTTTTCCTAACTAATACTGGATTCGAGGCCCAGACAGGGTGTTGCGACTCTCAAATATCGCCTATGCATAATAATCGCTCAACCTCTGAAAGAATACCTGCAGCCTTATCCTCAGAAACTAGTATTCTTTTCTGTACAATAGGCCGAACATCTTGCCATACTGCGAGTTTATGACATATTATCTCTGGAGGTACACCCGTAACATCCTCTGCACACCAAACAAACATATTTAATTTTGTAGACAAAAATGCAATCAATTTTTCTCTAAACTCAAAAGAAAGCTTTACTCAAATTTTCAAAAATATTCCCTCTTCAAACTTGTGTTCCTCATGCTCATCATCCAGAACCAGAAAATTGGGGGCCTCCCTCGGATAATCACAAGGAGTGACTACGAAGGAAGTTCCCTTTAACTGCTATGCTTTTTCCGATGCCCCTCCCCGAAATCCTTTTGAGGATAAATCTATTTGATAACACTCTCGAGCCATCTTTTGGCTTCCCCTGATCGTCTGTATATTTTTCCCTACCACGTATTTCAAACATTGGTGTGCCGTCAAAATAACACCATACATCATAGACAACCAAGAACGGCCCAAAATTGGATTATAAGAAGTTCGTGCATCTACGGCTATAAACAAAACATCAACTTCCTTTTTGAACGGCACACGACTGAGCTCCACCACATAGTGAAACTCTCCCATGACTATTGTTGTTGCTCCTACAAAGCCCACTATAGTTCTGTCGGACCGCCGTATAACAGGTGGGTCAGAAATTCTCCTGTAGGTACTCATAAACAAAACATTCGCTGAACTTCTCGTATCAATAAGTATTTTCTAAACTTGGTCACCAGCTATTCTTGCAGCAATAACCACCGCATCCTCATGCAGGCCCGCTACATTCTAGATATCATCATCGTCAAACCATATGATAAGGGAGGGCAAGTGATGCATTTACGCTGAAACCCCTGCTTCACTCTGCGTAGTTAGATTCACCATATGTCTTTTTTCACGAACTATTGGAGTTCCTGCAATGGTATCCCCTCAAAAAATAGCTAACGATTCGAAAAAATCACATAGGTCATTTAATTTGCCCCTTGGAATAATCTCCACTACCACGTTCACGTTATTTCTCCCTTCCTTGGTATCCAGATACTCTGCTGCAACATCAAAAACATCAACCTCTTCGGAAATTACCATTCCTGTGTCAACATTCTTTGGGACAACCTTTACTGCAAAACATTTCTGGGTTTGCTTTTTCACGAATTCTAATAACATTCCATTCTAAATTGAAGCTTGCACCTCTTTTTTCAAACCGATGCATTCCTTGGTGTCATGCCTAATATCCTCATGGTACTTACAGAACCTGTTAGCAGTTCTGCTTTCCCTCGCAGTTTGAATAGGAAAAGGCTTGCTGAAGTAGCTACATTTTCTTTTAACTCAGCAAAATAGTCCGGACGAATCCACTTGTTCGAAATGGGCATTGTTCCTTGGTTATAGCTTTGCTGATTATTATAGTTTTGCTGTCTCGTTCTCAGCCTCGGCGGATACTGACCCACACCCTTAGCTTGAACATTAACACGAGGCCCTTGATTACTAGACTCGGACCTTTGAAATTGATTCTGGTCTAGCTGATCACTTGATCCTTTTTTTGATGCCTAGGACTCCTCCACCAAAATTCTTTTCTCAACTAGATATAGTAATGCCCCAAAAGTCATCGCCTGACTCTCTGCTACAGTATCCTTTAAAGGTTTGGGGAGAAGCCCCATCTTGAATGTTGCTAGTGCCACATAATCTTTGCAGTACTCCACATATGTTTTCGTTTTCACAAATCGATTGGTGTAATTCTTCAAACTCTCCCCAACTTTCTGCCTACAGTAGATTATCGTATCTTCATTGGCTTGAAATTATCTACTCCCCACAAAATGTTGTCTAAAGATATTCCAGAACATGTCGAAATTCTTTATCGAGCCCTGTGGAAGCCTGTTGTACCACTTGGAAGCCACCCGCTTGAAGGTTTGAAAAAATGTTCTGCAGATCAATTTATCATCGTCGTCAAAATTGATCATAATTTTTTTGAATTGCTCGAAATGATTGTCAGGATCTTGCGTCCCATCAAACTTTTCTAGCTTCGAAATATCAAAGTGCTTTGGGAGGTTGCCTGCTAGAATTTCTGAGGACAAAGGAGAAGCTCTCCAATTATGACATGTCCCATAAACATTAGCTCTTGAATTTTCATGGTTCGGAAAATAGAGACCCTCCTCAGAAGTCAGAATATACTGATGTTGCCACTCTGAATTCCGCTGGTCCACATTTTGGTTCCCATAAGGAAAATTCATTTGGTCATAGCCTTGCTCATTAGCATGAGCATGATAATTCTTTTCCCTCTGAGATTTTCTCTCCAAACTCCTTCCCCTCCGATGCTCCACATGCTTTCTGCCATGTCGTTTCTTTGGATGACTCCTCTCCGGAGACTATTCTGGTGAACTATAGCGAGAATAATCACTTGAATAAGAGGATTCCAAGTGATGTTTTCCTTTCATCTTCAACGAACGTCATCCATGCCCTCTATATCGGTCATATATGTTCCTAGGACGAAGGTCAACTTCACGCTCATCTTTTTCGCTATCATGCTCTCTTCTAATCTCGGAACAAAGATTTGCTTGGACAGTTTCTTTTTCTACCCTCAATTTTTCGATCTCCAGCAGTAACTCGTTTCTTCGAGCCAGCAGAACCGACTCGTCAAAGATTTCTTCGGCGCGCTGACCACCATGCGCTTCATGTTCCATATCGTTTCGATAAGTATTTCTAACAAGATTCTCCTCACAGTCATTAACAAAATCATCCCCCTGCTCTTCCATAATTCCGCTCAGATTATGAACGATTTCTAGAAAATAATTGTCGTTAGGATAATCTTCGTTTCCCACAGACGGCGCCACTGATGAATTAAGAGTTTGCTCGAGGGTAATTTTGTGTAAAACAAATATTCGATGGACTAAACTGTTGTAAAAACTTCTTTATGAGGGTGATTTTTAGAAAGAGAAAATAATACTCAATGTAGAGAGAGAAAATAGTATTATATTAATCAACCAGATTTCTCAACTCGTGCAGGGTCCTTTTATAGTACAATAGCGGGCTCCAGAAGCTTTAATTTCCAACTATTACACATCTAGTCCCTATATTTTACCACTTATTCGTAATTGATACTTTCATAATACATTTTACAATATTTTCACAATAAAAACACTTCTTTCCAATTTCTCTTTATGTCTTTTATTCTCCCTTATCACTATTAAATTTGACTTATTTGCTACTGGCCAGATAGACCTTTATACTGTACTGAGCAGCATTGATCCAAATAAGCTGCTTAACTTGAGAGATTGGGTACCTTTCGCGGAGGCATGGAAAATCAAGTTTGATGCTATATTCCTAATGTATTGAGAAGCTAGCATATCCAACTTAGTTGCTCAACTTGAGAGATCATGTAGATTTTATATTAATTTGTTTCTGTAATTAATAGATTATAAATAGAATAAGATATTTATATACAAAGTGTGATGATAAAATATTATGAGTTATATACTTTTTAGAAAGAAGAAATATCTTTTAAGTCCTTTTTAGAGATATTTATATGCAAATTACTTAGCTTACAGTCTTAGTATCATGACGATAGCGATCATCGGCGTTCTATCATGGAAATCACGTGGTGATTTATTTCGAAGATCACTTGGCGTTCTATCGTGCAGAATGAAACCATTTGTCTTATAGCATTTCTTGTGTAGTCTGAATTTATAAAGTTTTGATAGCAATGAGTGGATATGATTTGGTTCTCAAGATATCTCGTTTTAAGTTGTTACTCATTTGAAGACCCAATGGCAAGATGTTGAAGATGAAGGGGGTCTGCTGTAGGTTAGGCTGACCAAGCCGGGTTTGACTGGTCGAGCGGAGCATCACTAATCGAACTTACTGAAAATGAGGATTACCGAACTGGACATGACCGATCGTGTTAAACATGACTAACCAAGCAGGTCCTGGATATGAAGCGTTGAAGGTGAAGTTGAACGACTTGAGCTACGGACATGGTTGAGTATGAATAACTAACTTGCGCATCACTAACCTAGTTAGCCCTACTGGCACCAAGACATACTATTTTAACAAAATGTTCTTATCGTATCAACTTGGTTACATAAACGGAATGAACCCCTAACCCACTTAACATACCTTAACAGTTTTTTCATTATTTTTTTTTTATGTATGAAGATGACCTTAAAAGAATTCTGAAAACTTATAATTTGGGTTTTAAATCTTCAACAACTATGATTCAACGTAGTTTGTTTGAACTTTTTTTTAGCAACACCAGTGTTTGAGGTTTAAAAAAAATTGAATTTGAAACAAGATAGTAAACAAACTTATTGATATAAGAAAAAAATGAAAAACTGATGGTAGATATATGAAAAGAAAAAAATAACAGAAACTAGTAGTGATGTTGAACCATTTTTATTTATTTATGAAAATGCATTACAAGCCGCATTAGTTTCGAATCAGTACTAACTAGTAAATCTAGAACTGCCCATCAACTCTGTTTAAGCCGTATTAGTTTCCAAGCAGCTCATCAACTATAAAATAACCATTTACTGAATCCATCTGCAAAAAGAATATCGATCAGAAGCCACGAAAGTAAACTATAAAGACCCATAACTATTGAACTTACTGATATTGTCGGTCTCCAACCAATCGTTACTTTGTACAAACGAGAATTTACAAAAGACATCACCATGCTCTCCAAACATAAATTTCATCTGTCATAAGCATAAGAATTTGAACCGATTATAATTAAATATCAGTAAAAGAAAAATAAAACCTTGCGTAATATACAAAGATACAAACAAGGATCAAGAAAAAATTTACCTAAAAAGATACTTTTGCTTTGTGATCATGTCTGCCTGTGCGATAGAATATAAAATGTCTACAAGATACAAACCATTGCTCGAATTTCTTGTCGAATACAAAATACAAAGAAAGAATCAAAACGAAGTTAAATCATCCCATATTCTAATTATGACCGCAAGCAAAATTTGATGAATAATAAGTAGTAATAGGAACAATAGCAGGTACTTTAAAATTGTCATATCCGTTCTTCAAATTGTCTACAGAAATAAAAATTTGATGAAAAGTGCGTTAATTATCACTCAAGAATACAGAAAAGAAGAGGTCGCAAGAAGCAGAGATAGAGAGATGAACTAAGAAATTTGTAAAGGACTAGATAAAAAAAAAAGTTACCAAATAGAAAGAAAATAAGAATATAGTTTTTATAGGAGTTAACAGAAATAACTAATTTCTGTTTCACTCATATGTATATCTGTTGATAGATATTATTCTAGTATTTGTGAAGCAGAAGGCACTTCAATGTGTGTTTTCTATTTTAATTTAATTTGTTTTCATTGGTAATTGTATATACACTAGAATTCCAAGTTAGCCCAAATGTTCGTCATTTTAGTCTTATGAATAAAAATAATACGGTTACTAAAGATAAATTGGTTTATCTTTTTGGGGAATAGGTTGTTTAACCCATGTAGATTCCAATATGTCATTGCCATAAAATATTAATGCATGAATATCCAATGAATTACATGGATTAGTGGTGGTCAAGAAGTTTTTATGTAGCTCTTAAGGAAATCATCAATATCACAATAAGATCCGACCCAACCCTAAGAAGATTAGCTAGGCCGAATCTTAGTCACTCAGCCTAAATAATGACCAACAGTTGGCGTACACCTATCCGAGAGGTAATAGAAGGTTATACGAGTTTCAACTCTTACCTTATTTCAAGAACAAAGTTAACAATCCTACAACAAGAGATTTAACGTGGTTCAGATTGTGAAGAAATCCTACATCCACGGGCAATGGACACTCCATCTATAAATAAGTAGGCTAAAAAAACTGTCAAATGCAAACAAGTCAATCACTTGTGATGTAGATAATCTTCTCTTCAATGTTTACCTCTTATCTCTCAAAATATCTAGAGCTAGATTCTCTCTCTCACGAAATATGTGCTCACATCGCGTCCCGCCATAAATTACAAAGTAATATCTTAATCTATTTATAGGCAAACTATAATAAATCTTAATCAATTAATAAAGAAATATAATTAATATACAAACCGTAATTCATATGAAATCTAATTGTTGTGAATGAGTCGAATAGTGCATTGACAGTGTATTGTGTCCGGCAGTACAGTTTTGTGTCCGTGATACTGATATTGTGCCTTGACAATGTACTGTGCCCGGTACTACAAATAAGTGTTGTGACAGTATCGTTGTCAATTTTGTGGTATGAGCCCATTAGGCCCATTGTCTAGTAAGTCTATTAATTCCCTATAAATAGATTACTAGGGCGACACAAAAGACAATATGAAATCTGTACCTTTTCTATCATAGTGAAACTCTTTTCTCTCGCGGCGTCCGTGGACGTTAGCAAATTATCGAACCACGTTAAATCCTGTGTTTATTTAAATCTTCCATTCGTATATGTTTTATGCTTGAGCCATTTTGTGATAATTGCATAGTAATTTAATAACAAAATTGGTATGAGAGCGACATGCTGAAATTAGGGCAATTAGGGTTTCACAATAGCGTCTACAACAACAAAATACATGATTCAAAAATTTGATGGGGGATCCAGCTTTGCGTTGTGGAAGATTAAACTGAAATCTTCGTTGGTACCGCAAGGGCTATGGAAGGCTGTGGGGAATAAGTTACCATAAGAGATGAAAGAAGAGGAGAAACAAGATGTTCAAGAGAGAGCTTTGTGGTGGATTTTAATGAGTGTGAAAGACAATGTGCTTCGCGAGATTAATGGTGAGAAGACTGCTGTCTGCGCATGGAAAAAGCTAGGAGATCTTTACTCAGCGAAATCAGTAGTAGAAGCGTGTGTATGAATTCAGATTGAAAGAAGGTATGTCCATAACAGAGCACTTAGATAATTTCAAATCAATTATAATGGACTTTGAAAACATAAATATCAATATTGAGGATGAGGATCAAGCTTTGTTTATATTGAGATTTTTACCAGCTCCCTATGAAAAATTCGTGAATACCATTATGTATGGTAAGGATAAGTTATCTTTGGCAGATGTCAAAGGGGCACTGAAATCAAAGGAGATGAGACAGTTGCAGCCAAACAATAAAATCTTATGACTAAGGGAAGATCTAGAAGCAAAGCGAGTTCTTTAAGAAGAAAGAACTGGAGGTCCAAGTCAAGGGTAAAGCACTCAAACTGTTATGAATGTAGTGAGCCGGGTCATTATAGGAGAGATTGTCCGAAACTGAATGATAAGAAGGGAAATCAAAAGGAAAATGCAGCAAACATTGTTGAAAGTGTGAACGATTCCGACGATAGTGAAAACAGTGGTAGAGGAGATGTATTGTCCGTAAGTTCAGACTTTGGGAAAAACTCTTGGGTAATCGATACTGGCGCTACATATCACATGTGTCAGTTCAAGCAGTGGTTTGATGCGTACAAGCCAATGCATGGAATTGTATATTTAGGGAACAATCATTAGTTGACTGTTGGTGGTATTTGTAACGTCAGAATCAAAATGTTTGACGGGGTTGTTAGAATCTTGATGTGCTGGCATGTTCCTGGGTTAAAGAGAAACCTGATTTCTTTTGGGACTTTAGACTCTCAGGGTTACAAGTACCGTACAGAAGACGGTGTAATCAAAGTGACAAAAGGCTCAATGGTATGCATGAAAGACAGTTTGTCGAAGGGTCTTTACATTCTCCATGGGAGTGTTTTTATGGGCGATATTGTAGTGGCATCATCAGGGAGTAATAGCCAAAGTAGGCAGGATCAAAATAAGTTGTGGCATTGGCGTCTTGGTCACATGAGTGACAGAGGATTAGCTATTTTGGGAAAGATAGATTTGTTGAAATGGTATAAAGCATAATCATTGGGATTTTGTGAGCACTATATGCTTGGTAAACAAACTAGAGTCAAATTCAGCAAATCGGCTGTAAGAAATACTAAAGGGACAGTGGACTACATTCACTCAGATCTTTGGGGTCCAAACAGAATTCAATCCAAGAGCGGAGCCAGATACTACATGAGTTTGATTGATGATTATACAAGGATGGTGTAGGTTTACTATTATCCATTTTCCCAAGAGACAAATGAATCATTGAAAGAATATATAAGTAGGTTTGTGAACACAAAGAATAGATTAGCTGATTGCTTTGTTTGAACCCTGAGAATCTGACCGATTTTGTAACCAAGAAGAAGGCCATGACGTGGGGCGGTTTATTGAACCAGGTGGGAAAGAAAATCAATGTAGATGAAATAAAAAAGACTAGGGTGCAAAGGCAAGTGAGATCTGCCCCAGCTACACCAAACCAGAATCAGTCAGGATACAAGGCTAAGGAGGCCGGACATGGTCCCAACAGGGCTGAGGCTCAATCTCACCCAGCTCTAGCTCAGAGTCAGCAGTCCAGAAATAAGCG
Organism: Limnanthes douglasii subsp. nivea; assembly: GCA_036936605.1. Lineage (NCBI taxonomy): Eukaryota > Viridiplantae > Streptophyta > Magnoliopsida > Brassicales > Limnanthaceae > Limnanthes > Limnanthes douglasii. Next base: position 291,675,498 of record JAUPFV010000004.1, read on the forward strand.
AGGACTTTGGGTCCAACCGGAGTAGTTTGCCGATTTAAAAGAGAATGTGGCAATCATCTATGACAAAACAAAAGATGAGGTGCATTTTAGAAAGCCGGCAGCGCTTCAATCTCCAAGGGAAAGTCGTAATGCTTGTTTTTGTCAATATCACCATGATATTGGCCATAACACAGAAGATTGCACCGCTCTGAAGTAAGAGGTGCATAATTTTATTGAAAGAAGAAAATGAGGTGCTTATGTTAAGAGAAGAAGTGGAAATAGGCTTGATAATGCTCATCGGACCGGCCTAACAAACAATGCAGGGACATCGGCTCCGGACAGGGCCATGGTGATTATTGATAGATTCGATGTAGAGTCAGAGTATTTGGATCCTGATCCAGCCCGGAATAAGGTGGGTGTTATAACAGAGCATACCAATATGGTGTCTGGGCTCATAGGCTTTTTGAGTCACTTACCATATTTGGGGGAGATACAATGACTGCACCAACTCCTTTTTCAAGGAACAAGCATGTTCACACTCTAGCTACTCAGCTGGAGGGAGGCGTGTCCTTCTCTCAATCCCAAATTCATTTTTCTTTCATTGTTTTTTTATGAAGATGACTTGAGAGATATATCTGGTCCTCATGAGAGATATCCTAAAGACGAGGCGTTGAAGGTGAGGATGATCAAATTGAGCTATCGACCTAACTGAGCATGAGTAACTAACTTGCGCATCATTAACCGAGCTAAACATGACTGATCGAGTTGTGTCTCGATTTCTATCATTATTTGGGTATAACAGGCTCATTAGGACTCCTCCCTAGTCCTTGAGTTCAAGTATAATACAACATAAGGACTATGAAGTTGCAAATATAATGAACCGGGTAGTCTAGTATTTTGTTTGCGAAGCTTGTACTTCTTAGTTTGTCGATTTTTGTAACTTTGTTCACGAATTCATCATGTTTCTGAACGAAATCCATACTTGACCAATTATTTCTCCTTATATTGGCTTTTATTATGAAGACATACCTATTTTAGTTACCTATGTCGTGGTAGTCGGTATATAGGCTGGGAATGTGAGTCATGCATAATATGCCATCTTGCATGGCCTTACGGGCTTGGTTGATTAGCCAGTTCGTGAATGTTGACATTTTAAGTTAATGCTCAGTATGGCCTCTTGCGTGGCCTCTTACACTTTTCCAGCTGGGTTGGTTTTCGAACCAGTTTTCTTGTTTTACATTTTAATTCAGGGATTAGTATGGCCCTTCACGTGATCTTATAGGTTTGGTGTATTAACCATGTTTGCTTATGTATCAGTGTAGACGCGTTCATCGTTATTTACAGGAAAATTACTTAGCGTACAACCTTACTATCATGACGATTATGATCATTGGGTTCTATCATGGAGATCACGTGGCAATCTATAGTGGAGGTCATGTGGTGATTTATTATGAAGATCACATGGATATCTATTATGGAGATCACTTGGAGAAGGAAATCATTTTTATTCTAGCATTTCATGTGTATTTTGAATTTATGAAGTCTTGATGGCAATGAATGAAGATATCTCATTTTAGGTCGTTGCTCGTTTGAAGAGCAGATGTGGTAGCTCCCGATTCAAATAGGCCAAAGCTGTTCATATCTATATATAAGCGATCCAGTTATCACAAATCATGTCTAGATAATATTACGCTATAAAGTGATCATGTCTAGATAATATTACGCTATAAAGTGATTGAGTCATGTGTGTTTGGTAATTTTTCTTATTTACAATCCGAACCACGTATTTTGCGTGCTTGGTTTAGTACTCTTTCTTTTTTATATTTTTTTCCCTAACAATAACATTAAATTAATAAAATTGAAATTAATAAAAACCAGTGGGTTGACATATTTTATTCGGAACATTTTTATTGAATTTTTAATCCGACTCATACTCCTAAACTTCAAAAGATCAATTATATAAGGAAACCAGATACTAACGAAATCTATTTCAATGCACATTCATAGCGACAAACTAAGGTATTCATATCAGAAAGGTTTCAATATTTTAGTTTCCTAAATGAATTAAACAAGCCAAAAAAAGGTAATTTATTTTAGAGAGAGAGGGTAGAGCAATGGTTGGCGTGTAGCCAATAGGAAGAGGGGAACTTTGCTCAAAATGTAGGGTAATCACTGTAAGATGTTTACCTATAGCTACTTTGCTTATGATACCACCAAGAACAAAACAATTGGTGTTATTGTGTTGAGTTCTTCCAAAAATAATGATGAAAGATTCAATACAAAATGCACATACTCTAATTATGACCGCAAGCAAAATTGGATGAAAAATAAGCAGTAATAGGAACCATAGTATGGAACTGTCCCATATTTTAATTATGACCGCAACCAAAATTTGATGAACAATAAGCAGTAATAGGAAAAATAATGTGTAGTTTAAGAATAAAACTACCATACTCTCAGAGTACCAAGAATAGAGATTAGAACTCAAGAATAAAATTTGTGATACGCTATGAGCACTCAAGAATAGAGAAAAGAAGAGGTCAGCAGCAGAGAGAGAGATGAACTGAGAAATTTGTAAAGGAGCAGAGAAAAGAAGAGGTACGAAACAGAAAGAAAATAAGAATACAATTTTTATAGGACTTAAGAGATAGAAATTATTCTAGTATTCTTGAAGCATAAGACAATTCAATGTATGTTTTTATTTTAATTTAGTTTGTTTTTTAAGTATTGTAAGTTGAATTTTTGAAATTAAAAAAAAATTGATGAATAGTACTTTTTTGAAAAATACATTTTTTTGTGCACTGTTAGATGGTGTTCATTTTCGAGATAGTTTCTATAGTGGAAAAGTGAGTACAGATTGGTATTGTTCCAATGACTATTGATTCAGAATTTTTTTTTTTAAATGAAATTGGGTTACTCAATTGCGTGTTACAAGCCGGTGGTTGATAGGAATTGTTTTTAATTTCTAGTTTAATTCTTTTGCTTCTAACTAACATTGAAGTAACCTAAAACAAACAAGGATTGTGTAGAAAATAGTGTTTCGTTTCCGGATAATCTCTGAAGTCTTGTAAACAATTTCTTATTGAAATATTTTTGGGGTTCTCCAAAAATTTCAATTGGATAAAATCAGAGATATGTACTTTGAACAGAGAGGATGAAAATGATATGATTTCCTTTTCAACAGAACCCATATTTATAAATTCGACCAACCAAAATACAGTTTGGAAGTTAGGGCAGTTAGGGTCTCTCAACCGGTTTTGTGTTAAAATGGTCAAATTTTCAAATTTGAATAAAACGGTCAAATTTTCAATTTTGAAATTCTGTTGACTTGCAACAGTAGCTGATTTAACCAAAATAAAAATTTTCCAAGCTGACCTGTCAGCTCGACCCCAGCCCTACCATAGGATTGAATGGACGGGCTACTGTCTTTTGATTGGCCCAGGAAACTCCCCGGGCCCTTTCCCTCGTAAGAGAGGTGAAGCCTTGGAGAGAGGCTCGTGCCGGGGATTATAGTCTCACATGGTAAGCCAAACCTTTAATGTAGAAAATAGTGTTTCGTTTCCGGATAATCTCTGAAGTCTTGTAAACAATTTCTTATTGAAATATTTTTGGGGTTCTCTAAAAATTTCAATTGGATAAAATCAGAGATATGTACTTTGAACAGAGAGGATGAAAATGATATGATTTCCTTTTCAACAGAACCCATATTTATAAATTCGACCAACCAAAATACAGTTTGGAAGTTAGGGCAGTTAGGGTCTCTCAACCGGTTTTGTGTTAAAACGGTCAAATTTTCAAATTTGAATAAAACGGTCAAATTTTCAATTTTGAAATTCTGTTGACTTGCAACAGTAGCCGACCCCAGCTAGGGGCTCCGCCCCTTGGACCCCGCAAGGGGCTCCGCCCCTTGACCCCGCTAATCGTGATATAATCTAACAAACGTGCACTCCGCACTCTACGACTTGTTTGATAATATATCATGATTAAATTGGTCGACTAGTCGATCCAATTACACTAAAATAAATAACAGATTGTTAGAGCGATTTGCTCTTAAATATATAAGATCATTCCATAGATATGCCGATTGATGTCCATAAGTTTGGTTTGCTGAGGTTTCCCAAAGTTGAGATTGATCTAAGTGCATATTATTAATGTATTTAAGAACATAGATAAAAATAAATATTATAAAAACCTAAAAAAATAAAAAATATTGTAAAGTATATGTTATGTTCAATGATTGAAATTGGATCTTTATATATAGGTCATGCTACATATATAGGGATGATGGATGATATTTCTCTAACCGCTCAGATGTGTAGTTAAGTGTATCTTTGACTATGTATAAATATATATGTTCATGTTTGGATAAGATTATGAGGCGACATAATGAAGTTTTCTCCCCATTACCAAAAATCCACTTGTACAAATTGTTTGCAAGTAGTCTAAGATTTAAAATTTTCTTCCAAGTCCATTAGTATCATTTTTACTAATTGATTCATACTATACTGAGTATCTGATGCAGACAGTTTAGCGCTGGAATTTATCAAGACTGGCGATCACTCGAAGAAAGCGGTGAATTGACAGTTTGGAGCTCCGATGTCTGATTTTGACCCACTACACCTTGTTTCGAAGGAAACGACGCCACAAATGCAAGTCACCAGTTTCGCTCGTGGCATATGGGCTTTTTTGGGCATTTGGGCTAATCTATCAGCTTATTTCGAGTTTTTAATAACTTAGGATATTTTAGTAATTTTCTTATTTTAGTTTTAGGGTTTAAATTGAAACCTTATATATACATATCTTCTTTACAAGTTTGGAGAGAATCTTTGATTAAATAAAATTAGGGTTTATCCCTCTATCTATCTTCTTTTGCGTTCTACTCTGTATCATATTGGTATCAGACACAAGCAGTGCTGCGAGATGGTGCGAGGAAGACTTAAAGGTCGCGGTGGCGCTGCGGTGGCTAGAGATGCAGGTGATTTCGGAGATCGCGAAGATACTGACCTGCGCTGTCAGGTGGCTAATCTTACCCGTCAGATGGCTGATCTGAATGCCAGGCAACAAGGTATGGAGGTTGAAAGTATCGATAACCCTTTTGGGGAGGGGTTAGAACAGAATACTTATTACGGCCGCCACTGGGAGTTTGGATTTAAGGTAGACATTGCTGACTTTGATGGTAGCCTTAAGGCAGAGGAGTTTGTTGATTGGTTATCCCAGGTTGAGGAAGTGCTGGACTTCAACGACGTTCCTAAGGAGAGAAGGGTCGCTTTGGTCACCATCCACCTGCGCGGCAAGGTACAGGCCTAGTGACAGCAAGTGAAGAAGACCCGTGAGCGTGAAAGCAAGGAGAAAGTCCGTAGTTGGGAGAAGTTCAAATAAAAGTCCGCAAGGCTTTCCTACCTTACAACTTTGAACGGGAACTATTCCAGCGATTCCAGAATCTTCGTCAAGGACCACGACCTGTGGACGAATATACAAAAGAATTCTATCAGCTTCTGGCTCGTACGGATTTGAACGAGTCGCCGCATCAGCTGGTATCCCGCTATATTGGTGGGTTGCGCCTTCAGTTTCAAGATGTGTTGAACATGTTCAACCCGTTGTCTATTTCCGAAGCCCATCGGCGTGCCCTCCATGTAGAAAAACAGTTGGTTCGCAGGACCCAGATTGGCGTAAGGACTGGTGCTCCTCCAGGGACTTCGGCGCCCAAACCAGTTCCCCGTCCAACACATGATCAGGTCCCTCCTGGGCGCGGTGCGACCAACCGCTCTTCAGGTAATTTACGTTGCTTTGGCTGTGGTGAGTTAGGGCATCGTCAGGTAGACTGTCCGAATGCTGCTGGTGCTAGGGGTATTTTCTCTCACGAGGCGTTTGAACAGAACCCCATTGTTCTTGATGGTCCTCCAAAATTTGATACACATGATAATGATATGCCTGAGGTTGCGGATTGTGACTGGTGATGTTGGTGCAGTTTTGATGCTACGTCGCACTTTTGTGTCTCCTCGCGTTCCTGATCAGAGTGACTAGCTGCATAATAATGTGTTTCAGTCGACTTGTACGATTGGCGGTAAGGTGTGCACCTTCATTATTGATACCGGTAGCTGCAAGAATGTCATCTCCGAGACAGTGGTTTCAAAGTTCGGGCTGAAATCAGAATCGCACCCCAAGCCATACAAACTCGTCTGGCTGAGTAAATGTACTTATATAACTGTGTCTATATGTGTGCTTATATCTTTTTCTGTGGGGCAAACATACCAGGATGAGGTGTTTTGTGATATCGTCCCTATTCTGGTGCTGCTCGACTTTTTCCAGCCATTTGAGCTTCATTGTGACGCGTCTAAATTTGGTATTGGGGCAGTTCTTTCCCAGTCAGGGCGTCCTGTGGCGTTCATCAGTAAGAAATTGTCGAGTGTTAAGCTGTGATTTAGTACATATGATATTGAATTTTATGCGGTGGTTCGGGCTATCAAGCATTGGGGTCATTATTTGTTTCAGCGTCAATTTGTGTTATATATTGAGCATGATTCTTTGAAGTATCTTGGCAGTCAGGACAAAGTATCTCATAGACATGCTTCTTGGATAGCTTACTTGCAGTAGTTCACTTTTGTCATCAAGCACAAGGTCGGTATTACGAATCGGGTTGCTAATTCTCTGAGCCGTCGTCACAATCTGCTGAGTGAGATTCGAGTTTAGGTTCATGGCTTTGATTCTTTTGTTGACCTTTATGTGAATGACTCGTTCTTCTCTCAGGTTATTAAATTGATTCACCAGGGAGCACAATCTGATTTTTAAATAGAGGATGGATTTCACTTTCGTGGAGTATAGTTGTGTATCCCTGACTGTAGCTTGCGTCTTCAGTTGATCAAGGAGCTGCATAATGAGGGTCATGTGGGCCGTGATCGAACATACAAGTTGATGTCCTCATCTTATTTTTGGCCTTTGATGCAGAAGGAAGTTGGTCATTTTGTGTCTTGTTGTCGAGTTTGTCAGTTGGCCAAGGGAATATTAACAAATACAGGTCTTTATTTCCCATTGCTGATTCCTGCTCAGCCATGGACCGACATCAGTATGGATTTTGTTCTTGGTTTACCCCGGACTCAACGTGGATTCTTGTTCTTGGTTTATTCCTTTGATAGAGAATATTGGAAACAAAATTATGCATTGGGATGGTAAGAAGCTTTCTTACGGTGGAAGACTTACTTTAATTAAAACTGTCCTTTTACCTATCCCTATCGACTGGATACAAAGTTATAAGCTTCCTAAAACTATAATTAACAAAATTAAAAAAATATTTAACAAATTCCCGTGGGGTTCTTTTGGAGGCAACAACAACATTCATTAGTGTACCTGAATTCCAATTGTAAGTTATTTAGTGAATGAGGTCTTAATCTGTCGAAATTAAGGGATTATCAAACTGCATATTCTACCAATCTCTGGTTAAACTTTAGAGATAACAGACCTATTTGGTGTAGCATCCTGCATAGTATCTATTGTAAAAGAATGCATCATTTACAACTTAACTACGAGAAGAATGGTTCTCAAACTTGGACCATAATGAAGGAGCTTAGACTTATAGCTGAAGATAAAATTAGCTAGATGTATGGGAAAGGAAATTTCGACGTATGGCTTGACAATTGGTATGACAAGCCTCATATTATCAAATTTGAACTAGACCTAGAGAATAGATGGTATGACACTATTTATAGGAAGCTCTCCCCTATTTAAGCAGAAGCGTGCGCTCTCCTGGATGGTCTTCTGATCTGCAAACTTAAGGGTATTACTAATATTGAAAAAAAAACTGGTTCAAAAATACTAGTTTCTCTTTTAGCCACTGGTTCTAATCCGAATTCCTTGGGAAATATACTCACAAGTATCAGGAGGCATTTTTCTTCCTCCATGATTCTTTATCAAATATTAAGTTTTCATTTTCTTTGTATTGGATTTATTTTTCACTTTTAATGTATAAGCCTTTTCTCTTGGGCTTTTAATTGGCGAACAATGTTCTGCATAGTGATAGTCAAAGTGCAGTTCAATTGGCGAAGAATTCAACATTTCATTCGAGAACGATGCACATCAGTATTCGTTATGATTTCATTAGATCTTTATTGGAAGATGAGGCACTAATACTGGAAAAGATCTAATGAAGCAAAAATCCAGCTGATATATTGATAAAGACAGTAGCCACAGAAAAATTGAAGTTGTGTTCAACTTCAGTTGGTCTGCAAGAGTAATAAAACCAGAAAGATTTACTTCATAGATCAAGGCGTGAAGACAGGTTGAAACCAGTCTTCAAGTGGGAGATTGTTATTTTGACATAATAGTTCAACCTTATTCAAAATTCATGTTATTGGATAGAAGATATGCTAGATGAAAAGACAGTGAAGCTGATGCAAGTGTTAAACACATTAAAGAGAGCTGGAGTGAATTGAAAAGACAGTGTAACTTAGGGAGTCATAAATTACACATTACTATATTTTAGTCTATATAAAAACCAAAAGCTAAGGTTTTTTGAGTATGCATCTAAAACGGCAGAGTCACTATGTCTTTCTAATAAAATCAATATAGAGCAGGTCCGGAGACGTAGGCATAATTTGCTGAACTTTGTTAACAATTGTATGTTTGATTACACTTTTGTTTTGTGTTTCATTTCTTTTCTTTTGATCTGATTGCAGGAAAATTGTCTATTTTCTCAAAAACATTTTTACCTCAAGCCAATTTAGAAGTGATTTGACGGGAAATTAGTGTATTTCCATTACATATTTTACTTTTCTTTTTGAATTTTCAATTGTGTAAAAAACTGTTCTATGATAGGACAAGATCTTCGGTTTAAATTCTTTTGTTCATGACAGATGAATTCTATACTTGGAGAGCACCACGATCTCATAGAAGAATTTAAGGAGTTGTTGGAGACTGACTATATTAGTGACTTTTTCAATAAAGTTAAATAGTTATGGGAGTTTGTAGTTTACTTTTGAGGCTTTTTATCAATATTCCTTCTGCACATGAATTTGTAAATGGTTACGTAGTTGTTATTGCATGTTAATGATGCTTGAACAAAGTTAATGGAATGTTACTCGATACCAAATTATGATAGCAAACCTAGTTTTATTCCAGGAGAAATTATGAGCTGTTCCTGTTTCTAGAAATAAGAAACCTGGAAGACACATCTTGATTGCTAGCTCGGTTTTCCTCTGCAAGATCTCTTCATTAGACACTTTGTCATAGTACGACAGACCAGGGATCCTACGTACCTGATCGAACATATAAGAGGAATGGCGCGGAACTTACACTTTTGAGCGGTCCCCTACACACAGGCTTTGCTGGCTGGACTCAGCTGCTTTATTACCAGAATTGTTCTTTTCAGTGGTCTCCACTGATGGTGCTTGATTCCCCAAAGATGAGCTCAGCACCAGCTCTTGAGCTTGCTCTCTGTGAGTTGATGGCGCTGCTGGTTCTTTTTTAGCACCATTGTCATTCTCTTCTCGAACCCCTACTAGATAAACTATCTCATTAGCAACATGAGGATTTTGTCTTTCACCAACTTCCGTTGTCATTGGATTAGAAGGATGTGCTCCTTTGTTGGAAGTAGCTTCAGTACCGTAATCCTCTTCATCTCTTAGTTGAAATGTCTCGGTGTTTAGGGGAATAACATCAATTACCTTTTGCTTTTTATTCCTCCTCTTATCAAGAGCACTAGAGGTGGTCTCTTCGTTTTCATCCTCTCTTTTTGCCTGGACTTTGTTGGGCTGAGCAGCTTCAGGCAATTGTAGTGCTTCTTTTTCATTTTGCTCGATAGTTCTTCCCTTATTTTTGACAGCATCATTTCCTTGTTCAATTGAGAGAGCACCGACATGTGATGAATTTCCAGTTTCACCAGCTTTGCGGGGTCTTCTATATTAATTATTTTCCGTAATTAATTGATTAGTATATCTCAATCACTCTATATATAGAATAAGATATGCATGTAAAGTGTGATGAAAAAGAATTATGAGTTGTATATTTTTTTAAATAGTTAAATAGCTCTAAGTCTTTTTAAGAGATAAGCAAGGTGAGAGATAAACATTGTAGAGTAGGTTATTAAAATGAATTCTATTGCAAGTATAAAAAAAAAATCAATCAATCGCACAACAAGAAATTTAGAGTGGTTCATATCGTGAAGACAGTGCTGGGTTTACAAAACATTTACGAATATGAGAATGCATATTCAGGTGTTTATCTTCTATTTCTCTACCCACTAAAAACAATATCTTCTTTTATTTATAGACTAACTATTATAAAACATAATCCATTAATTAGTTTATGCCTAAAAAGAATTGATGAATAGTAATTTTAGAAAAAATATATTGTTCACTATTTTCTCAAAAGTACCTGTTCATTTTTTGGTAAAAACATTCTTTTTATTTTCTTCTGGCTTGTTGACAATCTACTTTTTCATTTTATGGTGACTTGCTTTTTTTATTTTCAGTTAACCTATTCTTTTGGTAAGGTTAAAAATTATTTCTTTCGTACTAGGTGAGTTTGAGATCGTGTTATCAATTGTTGATCATTTGAGTTCTCTAACTCTTATTAATAACATAGATGTTGATGCGGTTCATTAGTGAATACATAGATAAACTACTTCGTGACTATAATAACATATTGGAAGGAAATTTGATTGCACAGACAATCATCAATGAAATGGTTTCATCTTCAAGCCTTAGGTTTGAAGATGAAGATGCAAATAATGCTGTTTTGATTCTATATAGTTTACTTTTACCTGATTTTGGACCATTTTTATTTATTTATAAAAATACATTACAAGCGGGCTGGCATTAGTTTCCAAGCAGTATAACAGAAATAACTAATAAATCTAGACTTTTCCATCAACTTTGTTCAAGTAAATTTACTTTCAAAGCAGCTCATCAGTCTGCAAGAACTCATTATACTGGTCGATGAGTTCACAATGTGCTCCAAATATAAAATCCATCTGCCCTTAACATATGAATCTAAAGTCAGAACAATAAATATGAGGAAAAAAAATCTCAGTAATATACAAAGACATAAATCTGCTCATGTTACTTTGAACATTCAAGGATCAACAAAAAACTTACCTCAAACAAATACTTTTGCTTTGTGATTGTATCAGCGTGTCCCGTGAAATTTAAGATGTCTATAATCTTATTAACCTTTGTTCGACTTTCTCACGGAATACAAAATACAAAGAAATATTCAAAACAAAATTAAATAGCTCCAGATTTGAATTAAGACCTCCCAAAGAAGAGCTAATAAAAATACCAAGAATGCAAAAAACTGCAATACTAGTATGGTTGATAATGTTGGATCATAAACTTGACCCACTTAAAGGGTCCAACCCACTTAATAAGGCCCATATATAAAGTACATTCTACAACCAATTAAATTAATATTTATTTAGTAGTAGAGGTTGTGTGTAATACCTTCTTTAGGTTGAATGCAAGATACACTTTAATGTTGAGTGTAAGAAACACTTTTACCTTGATTGTAGACTTGAGGTTGAGTGTTTAACTATCCATAAGATCTTAGATGGTGGATCCTTGTCTTCACTATGGTTCTATAAATAGTGAAGCTCTCCCACCATCTAGAGCATCACCAAACATACTAAGAACTAAGAGAGAAAGTTAGAGTGAGAAGAAAGAGAGACAAGAATGCTCTCTTGAGTGTTGGAAAAAATATTTTCTCTTCTAGTGTGAGTTGTAAGAGTGTTCTTGTAATATTTCTCCTTTTCTATCTATATCAAAGTTGTTTGTTTGTTTAAAGAGAGTGTTATTTTTATATGTTCCGCCAACAAAGTGGTATCAGAGCCACAAGCTCTTTCTAAAATTTTGTTTTAAAATTTTCAACATATTAAAAAATATGGCAAATGACGTTTTATCCTTCCAAGTCCCAACACTCAACAACAACTACGACAATTTGAGTATCAAGATGAAAGCTCTCCTTGGAGAAAATGATGTGTGGGATGCCGTAGAAAAGGGGTTTGACGAACCCCTTGATGAAGCAAGCCTTACTAAAGAGGATAAAACAAATTTGAAGGATTCAAGAAAGAGAGACAAAAAAGCTCTATTCCTCATCTATCAAGCATTAGATGATGATGGTTTCGAAAACATTTCAAGCGCATCTTCCGCTAAGCAAGCGTGGGAGAAATTACAAATCTCTTACAAAGGAGTCGAAAATCTGAAAAAGGTACGACTCCAAACATTAAGAGGTGAATTCGAATCCTTACATATGAAAGCGTCCGAATCTATTTGAGAATATTTCTCAAGAGTAGCAACCGTTTCTAATCAATTAAAAAGAAATGGTGAGAGGTTAGAAGATGTGAGGGTAATAGAAAAAATACTCCGTTCGTTGGATCTCAGATTTGAGTATATCATCACGATGATTGAAGAAACTAAAGACTTGGAGAAAATGATGATTGAAGAACTTCAAGGCTCGTTACAAGCCTATGAAGAAAAGCACAAGAAGAAGCAAGCGATCATAGAGAAACTCCTCAAAGTAGAACTGAAGGACATGCATGCAAATCAAGGAGATGATAGAAACGAACGTGGTCGAGGCAGAGGCAGACGTCGCGGACGAGGAGGTTATAATGGTCGTGGACGTGGCTGGAATTACAACAACAATAATTCCAACTACAACTACGAGAAACGAGAAAGCTCAACATGAGATCTTGGAAGAAGAAATCTGAAATCGAGGTATGATAAATCTCAAATCCAATGCTACAAATGTCAAAACTTTGGGCATTATGCTTCAGAATGCAGAGGCCCCAGCAATAGAGTTTAGGATAGAGCCAACTATGTGGAGGAGAAGACGGAGGAAAAAGATATGTTACCACTAACATACAAAAACACTAATGAAGGTCAAGAAAACACTTGGTATCTTGACAGTGGTGCAAGCAACCACATGTGTGGGAAAAAAAGCATGTTCGTAAAGATCAATGAAGAAGTGAGTGGAAATGTCTCTTTTGGAGATGGTAGCAAAATATCGGTGAAAGGAAAAGGTAACATTCTTATTCATGCAAAAGATGGTAGTCACCAAATGATTTCATATGTATATTACGTACCTAGCATGAAAAACAACATCTTGAGCTTGGGACAACTACTAGAAAAGGGCTATGATACTCATATGAAACATTATAGTCTTTTTCTAAAAGATGACAAAGGAGACTTAATTGCTAAAGTTCAAATGTCAAAGAATAGAATGCTTCCTTTGAATATTCAAAATGATGTTCCAAAATGTCTTAAGGCGTGTTACAAAGATTCGTCGTGGCTATGGAAAGTTCGATTTGGGCATCTAAACTTTACAAGTTTCGAGTTATTGTCCAAGAAGGAAATGGTGACAGGGTTACCATGTATCAATCATCCTGACCAATTATGTGAAGGATGTTTACTTGGAAATTTATTCAGAAAAAGCTTTCTAAAGGAGTCAGAGTCAAGGGCCAATAAACCTCTCGAGTTTATTCATACCGATGTGTGTGGTCCAATCAAGCCGAGCTCTTTAGGTAAAAGTAACTACTTCCTTCTCTTCTTTGATGATTTTTCAAGAAAAACTTGGGTATATTTCTTGAAACAGAAATCCGAAGTCTTTGGAATATTGAAGAAGTTCAAAGCAGTTGTGGAAAAAGAAAACGGAAATAAGATCAAAGCTATGAGATATGACCGAGGAGGGGAGTTCACATCCAATGAATTCCTAGAGTTTTGTGAAGCACATGGAATTCGTCGTCGCTTGACAGTTCTAAGATCTCCTCAACAAAATGGTGTGGCAGAAAGGAAGAACAGAACAATCCTTGATATGGCGCGAAGCATGCTCAAAAGCAAGAAACTGCCTAAGGATTTTTGGGCGGAAGAAGTGGCATGTGCGGTGTACTTGTCGAATGGATCTCCAACAAGAAGTGTTTGGGGAAAGACACCACAAGAAGCTTGGAGTGGAAGAAATCCCAGAATTTCTCACCTGAGAGTATTTGGAAGCGTAGCTCATGTCCATGTACCAGACGAACAACAAACCAAACTTCATGATAAAAGCAAGAGTTTTATCTTCATCGGTTACGACTCAAGTTCTAAAAGATACAAGCTTTACAACCCAAACAATAAGAAGGTTGTGATAAGCCGAGACGTGATAGTTGATGAAGAAGGCGAATGGGATTTTGGGTCTCATACAAATGAGTTCACATTCTTCCCCCAAATTGAAGAAGATGAGAAGACACCGAATGAGCAATTAGATGATGTTGCAACCCCACATGCTTCACCAACATCATCTACTCATGGAGACACACCACCTTCATCATTTTCAAATGGTAGTCAGAATGAGAGAGAAGTGGAACGTACAAGAAGCCTTAGTGATCTTTATGAGGTAACTGAACCAATGGATAACATTACACTCTTTTGTCTCTTTGCTGATTGTGAGCCAGTGACATTTCAAGAAGCTGCACAAGAGGAACAATGGAGAGACGCGATGGACGAAGAAATTAGAGCCATCGAGAAGAATGACACATGGGAACTCACCTCACTTCCCAAAGGGTGCAAGATAATGGGAGTCAGATGGTTATACAAAACTAAGAGAAATGCTAAGGGGGAGATTGAAAAACACAAAGCAAGGCTTGTTGCAAAGGCTATAGTCAAAAGGCGGGAATTGACTAATATGAGGTATTTGCCCCCGTTGCCTGATTAGAAACTATTAGACTAATAATTTCTTTGGCAGCTCAAAACAAGTGGAAGATACAACAAATGGATGTAAAGTCAGCATTTCTAAATGGCGTCCTTGAAAAAGAAGTCTACATTTAACAACCATTATGCTATGAGGTCAAAGGTCACAAAGATAAGGTGTTGAAGCTAAAGACGGCTCTTTAGGGGCTAAAACAAGCACCAAGGTCATGGAACAGTAGAATCTACAAGTATTTCCAAGAGAACGAGTTCTAAAAATGTCCGTACGAGCAGGCTCTATACACCAAGATCAAAGATGGAGATATTTTGATCGTGTGTCTCTACGTGGATGATTTGATCTTCACCGGAAGCAGCCCAAGTATGTTCAATTAATTCAAGGAAGTAATGAGGAAGGAATTCGAGATGACAGACTTGGGGCTCATGGCGTACGACCTTGGCATTAAAGTCAAGCAACAAAAAGATGGAATTTTTATCTTACAAGAAAGCTATGCTAAAGATATCCTGAAGAAGTTTAAGATGGAGAACTGTAGCCCGATAAGCACACCCGTGGAGTTTCGAGTCAAAATGTCAAAGCATCTTATAAAATTACCCTCAGTCTGAAATAATCCTCACCAAATTGGTGACCACAATGGGAGGAGAAGGTGCCTGAATCTAGCATTCAAAACCAACAAGAAAAACCAGTTCAGATGAATCCGGACGAGCAAGTAGTGCCCCCAATTTTGGTAGAAGTGTTGGGAGAAAACGATGAATACACGATCGAAGAGCGAGACAGGTTGAAAGCTAATATAGAAGCCTTGAGGGTTGCTAAAAAGATGGAGTTAGGCATGAAAAAAATCAAAGGTGTCAGCTATTCACCATACTAACAATCCAAGGGAGCATCACCCATCACCAAAGACCCATTTGAGTACTAAAAAGACTCATGTCAGCTCAAAGAAGTCTCACCGTTGTAAACTGGTGGAGAGCTAGGAGTCAGAATCCTCTAGTAGCTCCTCGAACGAGGATGGAATTGAGGAGTCCCTGTCATCCAGTAGTGATGAAGGCAGGTCTAAAAAGAAACAAAAGTTGGTTAAAAAATATTCAAGAAATAGGGATATGCATGGAAGGTTGAAAAAGCATATGAGTAAAGAGTCATCTCATAGCCATAGCCGGAGGCACATTGACCAGCTATTGATGGAGCCTTTCAATTTCCATGATAAACCAGGTATCTTTGCAACTCCGAATGAAGATACTATTTTTTAGTCGTGGCCGGAATTGGAGCCAATCTCCATTGTCTTCCAAAATACTGTCTGAAAACCTTCCTAAGAGGTTTGACAGTACTAAAATGGAAAAATATGATCGGAGCGAAGATTCAGATAATCATCTGGAGCAGTTTAAAAAATATATGATGAATTTTGACGATGATGACAAGTTGCTTTGTAGAGCCTTTTCTCAATATTTTATGGGGAGTGCGCTGAAGTGGTATAATAGCCTACCTCAAGGGTGCATTACAAATTTTGATACTTTTTGGGTGGCCTTCCGGAGGCAGTTTGTTGGAAGTAAGGAGGTGAAGGGAATTGGAGATAGTATTATCCATTTTTCCCAAGAGCCAAATGAATCATTGAAAGAATATATAAGTCGGTTTGTGAACACAAAGAATGGATTAGCTGATTGCTTTGAACAAGTAGCAATAGCTTCTCTAAGACAGTGTTTGAACCCTGACAATCTGGCTGATTCAGTTACCAAGAAGAAGGCCATGACGTGGGGCGGTTTATTGAACCAAATGGGAAAGAAAATCAATTTAAATGAAACAAAAAAGACTAGGGTGCACAGGAAAGTGAGATCTTCCCCAGCTACACCAAACCACAATCAGTCCGGATACAAGGCTAAGGAGGCCGGACAGGGTCCCAACAGGGCTGAGAGTCAATTTCACCCAGCTCCAGCTCAGAGACAGCAGCCCAGAAATTAGTGAGGACCTTGGGTCCAACCGGAGTGTTTTGCCAAATTAAAAGAGAATGTGGCAACCATCGATGACAAAACAAAAGATGAGGTGCGTTTTAGGAAGCCAACAACGCTTCAATCTCCAAGGGAAAGTCGTAATGCTTGTTTTTGTCAATATCACCATAATATTGTCCATAACAAAGAAGATTGCATCGCTCTGAAGCAAGAGGTGCATAATTTTATGGAAAGAGGAAAATTAGGTGCTTATGTTAAGAGAAGAAGTGTAAATAAGGCTGATAATGCTCATCGGACCGGCCCAACAAACAATGCAGGGACATCGGCTTCGGACAGGGCCATGGTGATTATTGGGAGATTTGATGTAAAGTCAGAGTATTTGGATCCTGATCCAGCCCGGAATAAGGTGGGTGTTATAACAGAGCATACCAAGATGGTGTCTGGGCTCATAGGCTTTTTGAGTGTCACTTACCATATTTGGGTGAGATACAATGACTGCACCAACTCTTTTTTCAAGGAACATTCATGTTCACACTCTAGCTACTCAGCTGGAGGGAGGCATGTCCTCCTATCAATCCCAAATTCCTTTTTCTTTCATTGTCTTTTATGAAGATGACTTGAGAGATATAGCTTGTCCTCATGAGAGATATCCTGAAGACGAGGCGTTGAAGGTGAGGATGATCAAATTGAGCTATCGACCTAACTGAGCATGACTAACTAAGTTGCGCATCATTAACCGAGCTAAACATGACTGATCGAGTTGTGTCTCGATTTCTATCATTATTTGGGTATAACACCCTCATTAGGACTCCTTCCTTGTTCGTGAGTTCAAGTATAATGCAACTTAAGGACTATGAAGTTGCAAATATAATGAACCGGGTAGTCTAGTCTTTCGTTTGCGAAGCTTGTACTTCTTAGTTTGTCGATTTTTTTAACTTTGTTCACAAATTCATCATGTTTCTAAACGAAATCCATACTTGACCAATTATTTCTCCATATATTCGCTTTTATTATGAAGACATACCTATTTTAGTTACATATCCATACTTTAGTTGTGTCGTGGTAGTCGGTATATAGGCTGGAAATGTGAGTCATGCATAATATGCCATCTTGCATGGCCTTACGGGCTTGGTTGATTAGCCAGTTCGTGAATGTTTACATTTTAAGTTAATGCTCAGTATGGCCTCTTGCGTGGCCTCTTACACTTTTCCAGTTCGGTTGGTTTTCGAACCAGTTTTCTTGTTTTACATTTTAATTCAGAGATTAGTATGGCCCTTCACGTGATCTTATAGGTTTGGTTTATTAACCATGTTCGCTTGTGTATCAATGTAGACGCGTTAGTCGTTATTTACATTAAAATTACTTAGCGTACAACCTTACTATCATGACGATTATGATCATTGGGTTCTATCATGGAGATCAGGTGGTAATCTATAGTGGAGATCATGTGGTGATTTATAATGAAGATCACATGGACATCTATTATGGAGATCACTTGGAGAAGGAAATCATTTTTATTCTAGCATTTCATGTGTAATTTGAATTTACGAAGTCTTGATGGCAGTGAGTGAAGATATCTCATTTTAGGTCGTTGCTCGTTTTAAGACCAGATGTGGTAGCTCCCGATTCAAATAGGCCAAAGTTGTCCATATCTATATATAAGCGATCCCGTTATCACAAATCATATGTGTAGATAATATTACGCTATAAAGTGATTGAGTCATGTGTGTTTAGTAATATTTCTTATTTACAATCCGAACCACGTATCTTGCGTGCTTGGTTTAGTACTCTTTCTTTTTTATATTTTTCCCCTAACAAAAACATTAAATTAAAAAAATTGAAATTAATAAAAACCAGTGGGTTGACATATTTTATTCGGAACATTTTTATTGAATTTTTAATCCGACCTATACTGCTAAACTTCAAAAGATCAATTATATAAGAAAACCAAATACTAACGAAATCTATTTCAATGCAAATTCATAGCGATAAACTAAGGTATTCATATCAGAAAAGTTTTAATATTTTAGTTTCCTAAATGAATTAAACAAGGCAAAAAAGGTAATTTATTTTAGAGAGAGGGTAGAGCAATGGTAGCCGTGTAGCCAAGAGCAATGGTAATGACCGTAAGATCTTTACCTATAGCTACTTTGCTTATTGTGTTGAGTTCTTCCAAAAAATAATGATGGGGATACATAAAACTGCCGCCTTCAAATAGAGGAATATAGAAGAAATGGTTTCATCTTCAAAGCCTACGTTTGAAGATCAAGATGAAAAGAATGCTATTTTGATACAAAACTAGTTTCTTTGAACCTTTTTTTTGCAACAACAGTGTTTGAGGGTGCTTTATCTATAAGTAGAATGGTTGATAAAACAAACAAAAATATATTATGTGCATAATTGACTTTCACAAGTAGTCTGAAAAGTATCTGAATTGGATTGATCAAATAACCAGCATTAACAAAAATTATAATAACTCAAAAAGTATAGTTCAAAATTTAAATATTACATTGTGGAAAACTTTAAAGATTACAGTGGATTTTAGAAGTTGATTGTGATTTTGGACATACATAGTCTCAAACTCTATGGGTTGACTTGGGTTTTGTGAATTTTGTGGAATTTTGTTACCATTTTAGCAATTTGTGTTTTTATCAGATTTTCATTGACCTGATTTTAAGTTTAATGACTGAGATTTTAAATTTAATAAATGCGGTGAGGTTTTTTAAACTACTATTGTCACAGTTATCATGGTGCTGATAAGAAGGGATGCACAATGTACATAGTAAGAATTTTAATCATGAATATATTAGAAAATATTGGTCTCTGAATTTTAGAAAGCTTTTACTTTAGACATAGACATTGTTTCCGTATGTTTGTATAATTTTTTTTTGTGTATCTATGTTTTAGAATTAAATGAAAGTGTATAACCTTTTTGTTTATGTATATTTTATGGATATTTGTAATCTTTTGTTTATTTATTTTTGTAATTTTATAATTATTTTATCTTATTATTATAATTATTTTATATCCTTTATCTTATTATTTCATCACATGTTTTGCAACTTTGAGTAGATGAGTATCAAAGTCGCTCTATCCTATATTGATGCAAATTGTAAGAGAATAGTTGATATTTTGTGTTTAAAATAAAGCAAGACAATAGCTTTTATAGTATAGTTAATTTCTAGATTGGTAGGAATAATTGAGCGGGACTTAAACCTGGCAGCAATTAAAAAGCGGGAAAAACATTTGGCTGAAAAGTGGCACCATCGGTGCATCACCCTCTGCACCAATGGTTCTAGGCATCGAGCGTGCATTAGCCCACGGTCGGTCCCTGGCCCCATCGCCGTGAGACCCTTGTACCAATGAGTACAAGCATAATTAGTGATCGGGACTGTTCACCAATAGTGCACAGTAGGCTGAACTGATGGTGCACACCGGTTTGCACCATGAATGTAGACTAGGTTGGACCATTGGTTCTCATGACTAAGCACCCATGGTGCAAAAACACTTGTTAGGTTTTTTCATCCTGATTTTTTTTTGCTGAGTTTCTTGTTAGTTTATTATTATTTCTAATCGTATTAATTTTTTCTTAATTTTCAGGTTTGTGGTGAGGCAAGGCAGTAGCCTTCGTTTTTATGGTAGGGAAAGGAGTTTAAGTTAGGTTTTCTTAGTTTATGCATAAGTTTTAGTATTTCTGGTTAGTTTTGAGTATCAGTTATAGGTCTGTGGTCAGTTGGGAGTATAAGTTCACAATGTGATACAAAACATAAAGACAAATAAAATCAAAATATGTATAAGTTCAAATCATCTATCGGTCGTACAAAGCGATACCAAAACATAAACACGAAGGAAATCATAAGTCAACCTAGCATAACTATAACAAACCTAATAAGAAGACAACTAACCAACGAGACAAAAAAATTGCAATACTTGTTCTCTCCACTCCAATGCATCCTCTAAATCACGTCGGATAGGAAAGGTGATCAAAGATCGATCTGCCTCTAATATTCTATCGTTGGTAGTGTGCGCATGTGGGGTAATCACATACCAACCATACTCGGCCAGGTACTTTCAATATATGTTCGCCGTTAATTTTTTGTAAGTATCAACGGTAACAGTCAAGCTATCCTCTGGAAGTAAGTGTTAAAGCCAATCTAGCCAAATATTTTTACGCCAAGTGTATCGAGAAAGATCTCCTTTCTTGTAACCAGACCTAGGTACTGTCAAAAGTATTGTGTTTCTGAAAAAAAGTATATCTTAATTGTCTGTCTGGTTCACCTTTTTATACTATTTTGTAGCAGTTACAACAATTAATATTATAATATTTATTTTCCTAAAGTTTACATAGACTATAGACTATTGACTATAAAATCTTTGACTAAATAAATGTACTAAATATATATTATACTAAATAAATTAGATGTTAATCTAATTTATTTTCTGTAACACCCTCCCTCAAATTGATGTTGGTAAGTCAACCAGTAACAATTTGCCAATAAGAAATTGATGCCGCTGACGAGTCATAGCTTTGGCGAAAATATCAGCCACTTTGAGATCAGAAGAGATGTGAGGAAGAGATATCACCCGTTTCTCCAAAGTATCTCGAATGGAATGACAATCAACTTCAATGTGTTTGGTGCGCTCATGAAAAACAGGATTGGTGGCAATCGGAATGGCACTAGTGTTATCAGCATGAAGAGGGGTAGAAGTTGTTTGAGGAAATCCAACCTCCTCAAGAAGACCGCGTACGCATACAATTTCGGAACAAGCACTAGACATGGCACGATATTCATCTTCGGTAGAGGATTTAGAAACACGATCTTGTTTCCTACACCTCCAAGAAATTAGAGTGTCGCCTATAAACATATACCAAACTGTAGTAGATCGACGTGTATCTAGACATCCAGCCCAATCAGCATCACTATAGGAAACAAGTTGAAGAGATGAGCCAGTTGGAAAGAACAAACCACGTGTAGACGAGCCTTGAAGATAGCGAATGATGCATCGAACTGCAGCAAGGTATAGATGTCGAGGAGAGAACATAAACTGGCTGACTTGATGAACAACATATGATATATCAGGGCGCGTAGTTGTCAAGTAGATAAGACTCCCAACCAAGCGCCGATAAAGAGTAGGATCATCCAAAAGATTCCCTTCATTTTTCCTAAATTTGACATTTACCTCCATGGGAGTATCAACTGAAGAAGCATCCTCCAGACCAGCCAAAGTGATAAGATCTTCAATATACTTTTGTTGGTTCAAAAAAATACCATTAGCGCGACGATGAACTTCTAATCCTAAGAAGTATGTAAGTTGGCCAAGATCTTTCATATGGAAAGTTGCATGTAACTGTTTTTTAAGCTTAGTAATCAAACTACAATCAGTACCGGTGATGATAATATCATCCACATAAACCAAGAGAAGGACTATACCCGATGTAGATGTGTGGAAAAATAAAGAAGAATCATACTGACTTTGGGCAAAACTGAAAGAAAGAAGTGTACGACGAAAATTTTCAAACCAAGCTCGAGGTGCTTGTTTAAACCCAAGTAAAACGACTAAAATCATAAATGAATGTAAAAAATACTTGTAGTGTGCATGAGAAATAATGGGTGCAATCCCCTAAACATCACTATGAATAACATCAAAACATTGTGAAGCACGAGATGCATGATGAGGAAAAGGTAAAACCTTGCTTTTACCAAGTTTGCATGATGTACAATCAAAAGAAATATCTTGAAAAGAACTTATTTTAGTGCCCAATAATCCAAAATTAACCAAAGTACGAAGTACATCAGAATGTGGATGACCAAGACGTCTATGCCACATTTGGTTTCGCGAACCAACAACATTGCACGCAAACGAAAAAGAAAAACTCGGAATATCAATGGAAGGAGACTTATATAATGGAAAGAGTCGTCCTACTTTAGGACCCTTCGCAATCATCTTTCCCGACACTTGATCCTGCACAACACAACCAGAAGGAAAAAAAGTGACATGACAATTATTATCAACCAATTGAGCAACAGAAATAAGATTTGTGGAGAGGTCAGGAGACACAAAAACATTAGTGAATGTGGAAGAAAGATCACCAACAACACTAATAGGCACATAATGACCATCAGCAGTGTTAATTTTCAAATCTCCATCATATTTTTTAACATTAGACAGAGGAACAACGGTATTTGTCATATTGTTTGAAGCTCCATAATCGAAATACCATGGTGTGGAATAATATTTTGAATTACCTGAGAGTCCAAAAGCAGAAAAAGCAGAAATTATCATTTCTTGAACCATTTCAGGAGTAAGTGTGTTTGGATTTGTTGTTGGAGAAGGAACATGAACAATCGGCGAGGCAGTAGGCAATGCAGTAGAACAAGAACTAGTGGAGGCATGATAAGCAGTACCTTGTCGTCGTTCATGTCGAGTGGGACAAGCAGAGATGATGTGCCCTTGTTTCTTGCAGTAGTTGCAGACCTTTTTGGGACAATTCTGAGCAATGTGGCCGAACGAATTACAACTATAGTATTGGAAGACACGTATGTCTCTATTTTTATTTCTCGCTTGTGTTGCATAAGCTACCGGAACCTGTGTACTGATACTAGCTTGATGTTCAATAGATGCCTGAGTTATCATTCGCTGCTCCTCACGAAGAAGTTCACCCAAACATGCATCCAAAGATGGTACAGGATGACGATTCATCAGATTAGACCGTGCGATGTCAAAATCCGGTCGTAGCTTCATTAAGAACTGATCTCGTCTGCTGGTTGCATGCATTGTCTGGATAGCAAAAAGAGCTGAAGCAGGAATATTGGCATAAATTATATCTGAATAGTCTGCCCAAAGGTTTTGAAAACCTGAAAAATATGCTTCAATGGAAAGACTGCCTTGAGTGTAATTAGCCAATTCATACTCCAATTGAAATCTTCTAGCAGAGTTGTCTTGATTATAAATTGTTTTTAGATAATTCCACATACCAGCAGCGGTTTTATAGGGCTTCAAGTTGAGAACAAGATGAGGTTCAAGCGAACTAAGAATCCAAGTCATGATTCTAGAATCTATTATTTCCCACTTGGACAAAGCATTAGCATCTAGAGGGGCAGGATCACTCCCATCAATATGACCCCATAATTCTTTTCCTTTCACATACAATTGAAATTGAAATTCCCAAGCACAATAATTTTTCCCCGTAAATTTAATATGAAACGGTTCGAATTTATCGAGTGACATGATGTAACCAAGAAAACAGATCCACTAGAACAAAAAAAATCTGAAATAAAAACTAAAATCCCCAAATTCTCAAAAGAAAAAAAATATTTCACTACCCAAATACTCTCAATATTAAGAAAAAATTGAAACTAGAAATCCCCAAATACTCTCGAAATTCAGAAAAGTAAAAAAAACTCACCACCCAAAATACGTGAAAAACTCACCACCCAAAATACGTGATAACTCACCACCAAAAAAAAACTCTACAAGGAAATAATCACTCACCACAAAAAAAAACTCTACGAAAAAAAATCAGCTGCGCTCTGATACCATGTCAACAGTATTGTGTTTCTCAAAAAAAATATATCTTATTTATCTGTCTGGTTCACCTTTTTATATTACAGTACTTATTTATTTTCCTAAAGTTTACATAGACTATAGACTATTGACTATAAAATCTTTGACTAAATAAATGTACTAAATATATATTATACTAAATAAATTACATATTAATCTAATTTATTTTCTGTAATAGGTACAAATGGGTGTTCGGGTTCATCCTGAACCTGTCCAAACTGGTGCATAACTCGATCGATCATGTATACCTCTACCGTGCTCATCATCTGCCATGGATAAGAAATAGTACGAATCTCTTGGACAGGGAACTGGACCCTAATGTGCTCGTACGGCTGGATCACGACCTGTAAAACAAAATAATATAATATTTAATTACAAAAAAGACTAAGTAATAAGTAAATTACTTTTAATGTGGTTACTTACGTCCTTCTCATTGCGATATGATAGAATCATACACATCTTCGATTTTGGGCGGACGTTGGATCTGATAAACCTCTTGCTTAGCCACCTAACAATCTTCAGATGTCTTGATATGTAGTTTCGGTTCCTAGGGGATTTCAATGTGAGGAAGTGATCGTATTTCCATCATCCAAAACATTATATAGAAAGTCCAATGCAATAATACCGCATGCTATGTCCCATAAACCCGAGTCCATGTTCTCCAACTCGTAAAGTATACAGCCTTCACGCTCTTCTGACAAGTGTTCGCAAATATGGTGCATCCAAAGAAGAACATCAAGTCCCCTCATGACACTTGGCGGACAATATCATCGTTTTCTGCTCAAGGTAGTGACCTTTGGTAAATATCTCCCGCGGACATTTAATCTTGAACATAACCGCTCTAAATGGACTCCAGCTCTGCATGGACTTACTATTCTAACAAAATGTTCTTATCTTATCGTATCAACTTGGTTACATACCTTAACAATTTTTTCATTATTTTTCTTTTTGTGAATGAAGATGAACTTGAAAGAATTCTGAAAACTTATTATTTGGGTTTTGAATTTTCAACAACTATGATACAACTTAGTTTGTTTGAACTTTTTTTTAGCAACAACAGTGTTTGAGGTTAAAAAAAATCGAATTTAAAACAAGATAATAAACAAACTTATTGATATAAGAAAAAAAAATAAAAAATGATTGTAGATATATGAAAAGAAATACAATAATACAAGCCAATTGTAATTTTGAACCATCTTTAATTAATTATTTAGGAAAATGCATTACAAGCCGCATTAGTTTCGAAACAGTAGTAACTAGTAAATCTAGAACCGCCCATCAACTCTATTCAAGCCGTATTAGTTTCCAAGCAACTCATCAACTATAAAATAACCATTTACTGAATCCATCTGCAAAAACAGTATACAATGACATTACGATGCTCTCCAAATATAAATTTCATCTGTCACAGTCATAAGAATTTAAAGTAAAAATAATAAAATATAAGTGAAAGAAAACCTTTCGTAATATACAAAGACACAAATCTGCTCATAAATCTGCTCATGTCACTTTGAACAAACAAGGATAAAAAAAGAACTTACCTCAAACAGATATTTTTGCTTTGTGCTTATAATGTTCTTAACAAAACTAAATGGACGCAGATCTCAATTAAGACCACCAAAAGGATAACGCTTGATACTAATAGGATCAAAACTAGTATGTTTCGAACCATATTATAACACTCAATTCTCATACTGCCTCTTCAAATTGTGTAGAACCTTATGACATTAGCCCTCAAAAATGAATATAGAAAAGAAGAGCTACGAAGCTAAAAGAAAATAAGAGTACAGCCTTTATAGCATTTAACAGAAATAACTAATTTTTTGTTTTAACTTTCACTTATTTTAAACCGACTCATATGCTAATGAGTACCTTTTAAAAGTGGACTTAAAGATAAATACCATTCCTTTTTTTTTCTTCGGAGGGAACCCGCAGCCCCTACTTAGAGTGCAATGAGTGCGCATGGTGTAAACCCTCAGTCTGACACGATAGCCTGCAAACCAACGCCAGAAGGTAAACCACACAAAGTGATGAGCACGCGCAGGGTAAACCCTCAGTCTGACGCGATAGCCTGCAAACCAACGCCACAAGGTAAACCACACAAAGTGACAGTCTCAGCCGAAAAAGCGTATGTAGAGGGACTTGAACTCATGACCTTTGGTCACAAACATGCCATACTCAACCAACTCAGCTACCCCCGTGGGCGCAGATAAATACCATTCTTGTATTTATGAAGCGCGGATCGGAAGGCAATTCCATATATGATATTTATAAAATAAATACCATTCTAGTGTATCTTAGGACTTTAAAATAACACAAAGATTTAAATTCTTTTATCATTCAGTATAATTGTTTGTTGTATATTTCAGGATCTTAAAACTATTTCAAACTTCTAAAGTAATTGTAAGAAGCTCCAAAAGTTAATATTTTTGTGTTTAGATTCTTATTTTGTTACTCCTTCGGATTTTCTTTCCGTCTAGAAGTTATTAAAATGACTATTGCAAACACTTACCTCAGAGGTTGTATGAGCTAGGTTATTAAAATGAATTCTATTACAAACACTTATCTTAAGAGAATGTAAGAGGTTATTTAAATAACCAAGTGGTCGTATCGTGAAGAAATTGTTAAGTTTACAAAACATGTATGAATATGATAATGCATATTCAAGTGTTTATCTTCTATTTTACTACACTTTGACACATTCCAAAGAAATTTCTTCTTTTATTTATATGGTAACTATGATAAAAATTAATCAATTGATTAAGGAATCTAATTAATATAGAAGACCAAATTAATAGTAAATCTATTTTTTTTATAGAAAACGAAATCAATAGAATATCATTAATATATAAATTTAATTAATATATGAGATTAAATTACTTTATTTTAATATTTTTAGTTTATATCTACAAAATGATGAATATTAATTTCAGAAAAATATAATGTACACTGTTTTCTCAAAATTACTGTTTATTTCTGGTAAAAATATATTTTTTTCTTTTGGTTTGTTGACAATCTACTTTTCCATTTTGTGGTGACTTGTTTTTTTTTCAGTTAAGCTATTGTCGTAGTGATGTTAAAAATTATTTATTTAGTACTAGATGAGTTCGAGATCGTGTTATCAATTGTTGATCATTTGGGTTCTCTAACTCTTACTGATAACATAGATTGATGCACTTCATTAGTAAACACATAGATAAACTAATTTGTGAAAATAATAACATAAGGTCCAAGGGAATACATGTTGCTTTTTCGGGCCTTAGGTTATTGGGAGCAAGTTTTCATCGGGTACAATAAAGTCACTAGTGTGAGTAAGGGATATTTGGTGGGCTGCAGAGTTTGTTAGGACTTTAATGTTTTATTTGGTCAAGATAGGAGTTACACTTCACTTCAATTTTGTGTCATTTAAGTGTGTTTCCGCTTTTTTATATTGTCCTTTCAGTTTATGTTTTTAGCTGTCGTTTCATTTTGTGTACTCAATCTTTGACTATTTAATAGTCATTTCTATTACCTAATAAAATCATCGAAACTTTTCATAGATTTTGTTTGAGATTTATTCATCTGAAATCAACAAATCTGGTATGAGAGCCATTGACCTAAAAGAGAAAGAGAGCAAACACATAGATAAGATGGGAGAATCGAGTAATATTGGGCCACCTTGTATACCAAAATTCAATGGAGATTATGACCATTGGAGTCTTCTTTTGGAAAATCTTCTTCGGTCAAAGGAGTATTTTGATGTTGTGGAAGATGGAATTGATGAACCAATTAACAAAGAAGGATTGACCGAAGTAGAGAAGAAGATCCTTGTCGATGCAAGGTTAAAGGATTTGAAGGTAAATAATTATTTTTTCAATGTGATTGACAAATCAATTCTTAAGACGATAACTTTGAAAGAGACGTCAAAGAAGTTGTGGAATTCTATGAAGACCAAATATCACAGAAAGAACTATTAAGAAGATAATCTTCAACCTTCACAACTTGCAATTCTGAACACATACCTCGGGATGTAATACAAATGTGTTCCAATCTCTTGATGTTAAGCTTTCCACATTGAATTCAACACCTAATGTCATATTAGATGGGAATTAGGTATCTAAGCATGAGAGATTTCAGATGGACTTTAATACCATCCCAATAGTCTATTTGTGCACAAGATCTCTATATAACCCTTTGGTTAAATGATCGGCTAAGTTATATTGAGTTCTCACAAACACTACTGAAATAACACCATGCGTGATACGCTCACGAATCATATTGTGTCTAACACCTAAGTGTCTAGACCTGCCTTTGTAAACTTGTCTATAAACATTGGCCAATGCATCCTCACTATAACATCTGATAGATATAGGTGATATCGGTTTGGGCCACAACGAAATTTCATACATTAAATTTCGTAGCCACTCAGCTTCTTTACTCGATGCTGTTAATGCCACAAACTCTGATTCCACTGTTGAATCAGTAATACAAGTTTGTTTCTTAGACGCCCAAGAGATAGCACCTCCCCCAAGTAGAAATACCCATCCACTTGTGGAAGAATGATCTTCCATATTGGAAATGTAACTCGCATCTGAATATCCTTCAAGTACAGAAGGAAATCCGGTATAAGTTAAACCATAATTCATGGTTCCTTTCAAATACTTGAATAGTCGATTTAAAGCTTGCCAATGATGTGAACTAGGATTGCTAGTATACCTACTAAGTTGTCCAACAGCAAAGGCAATATCCGGGCTAGTGCTAGTCATGGCATACATAAGACACCCGATGGCTCTCGAGTATTCAAGTTGAGATATAGCAATCCCTTTATTAGGTAGAAGCTTAAGACTATGATCTATAGGTGTGCTTACCGGAGAACAATCTTTAAAATTAAATTTATTTAATATCTTCTCAGTATATTGAGATTGAGAAATCGATATACTATTGTTCTTTCGCTTGATTCTTATACCAAGAATCATTTCAGCTTCCCCCGAATCCTTCATTTCAAAGTTAGATGATAAAAAATTCTAAGTTTCATTTGATAAGGAAAGATATTCTTCAGGGACCTAAATGCAATTGATAAGGACTAAACTGATAAGTTCTGTGAAGATAGAGTTAAATTAGGCTTTCGAAGAAATATAGGGGCTGAATTATAAATAATGCTTTATGTAACCGTTTTTCTAACTAACTCACTCAGTCTATTTAAAGAGGATTAAGAAGTTAGTTGTGACCTATGAAATAATCAGAAGCGGAATATAACTTTCACTACTTAGAATTCTCTCTGTGAAAACTAGTATTCTCTATTCAACTTTTACTCTTACCAAATTGGCGCTAGAAGGAGGGGACGAAGATACCTTGATCAACAGATCAAAAATCGAGTCTCGAGTTTTCGTTTTCTGAAGTTTTTCGTTCGAGTTTTTCTGAACTATTTTGTTTAGTTTTTCGCTGATTGGAGATGAATTCAGAAGAAGGTGACAATCCATCTGTTCGAAAGGTTATGGAAATATTGAAATCCGATCTGCAAGAGGCAGGTAAATCGATTCCAACTCAATCAAACCAATTCGATTTCGAAGGTAAAATGAATGAGATGATAAGGAAGGTGGCAGAGCTTGATGAATTGGTAAAAAAGAAGGAAAATAATGATAGCGCTAGACTTATGTCTAAAATAGCAAGAGGTGATCAAGATGATCAGTCGGATCAGTCGATGGACGATGGCGACGTTCGATATGAACAGCGTAAAGCACGTTTTAAGCGGAAAAAAGAGTATAGTGGAATAAAAAGGAAAGAAAAGTTACAGAAGCGACAGTATGTGAACTCTAGTGATGAAGAGGATTTCGAAAATTCGGAGTCAGATGAAACACCGAGGTACGAGCATTCTCGAGGCCATTCAAGAGGAGCAGAATATGAACTACGGCCAGCTAAGGTGTATAAGGAAGGAAGGCAAAAGAAGGAAAGGCGAGTATATTCACCTCGGAAATATTCGCCTCGAAAATATGAAGTTAAGTCAAGTTTATATGCTACTGTGGGGATGAGAAACGAAGACCAATATGTTCAAGGAGTCGACTGGAGGGACTCACCATTGATCAGGGAGATTAGATCAGTGCCGCTTCCGAGGCGGTTTGACATTTCCAAAATTGACAAGTTTGATGGGACTCAAGATCCCGATGATCATATAGAACAATTCAAAAACTATATGACTAATTTCGAAGATGACGATAAATTGGTGTGTAGAGCGTTCTGTCAGACATTCAAGGGAACTGCACTAAAATGGTACAACAAGATTCCTAAGGAGTCAATTGCAAATTTTAGAGGCTTCTACACAGCTTTCCGAAGACAGTTTGTGGGAAGCAAAGAAATGAGAGCTAATGGAGATACAATAATACAATGCAAGCAGGCTGTGGGAGAGAAGCTAAAGGATTATACTAAGAGATTTGTGTCAACAAAAGCTGGACTAGATGATTGTGAAGAAAGTGTGGCTATGGCGGCGTTTAGACAAGGATTGTTGCCATGAGATTTAGCAGATGAGACTACAAGGCGTAGGGCGTTAACATTTGGAGCTTTCATGGCTCAGGTTGAGGATCAGATCAAGGTCGAAGAATCGACGCAGGTTCGAGGAGGAGGCAGTACTATTCAGAAAGGGAATGGTCAAGCTAACACTTCGAATAACAACTCATCGCGCCCGAGGAGTAATCAAAATGTTTCTAACCGAGGAGCTTCGAGCTCGTATCAAGGGGGATATAATCAACACAATTCTAATAATCAGCAACAGTTCAGATCCAGATCGAATGTGTGGGTAAGACCAGACTATTATGCGGATTTGACTGAAAGTGTGGCTTCGATATATGAGAAAACCAGGGGAACAATAAATTTTAGAAAGCCACCAGCGATTAATAGGCCAAGAGATGAGCGTAATAATAAGTTCTGCAGGTATCATGATGATATTGGCCATGATACAAATGATTGCATTGCTCTAAAGAAGGAGATGCAGATTCTGATAGAAAATGGAAAGTTGCTGGAATATGTCAAAAAGAATGCTAAAGCTGTAGCTTAGAAAATTGGTAATCCTAATTCTAAGCAGGAAACTGCACTGATGATTTTAGATGCTGCTGGTGATGATTTTGATGTGGCTTCGGAATATGTCGACCCAGACCCTAGTCGATGATTATTAATGTCAGTAGATGAGCCGACGCTTCAGGGACGTGTTCGAGATTTGTGTGCCTTCTTTGAGTCACTGACGATATTTGGGGGAGATTCAATGACTAACAACACTAATAATTCGAGGAAGAGACATATAGTAAATTTAACACATCAAATTGAGGGAGGAGCATCGACACGCTTAAGCAACAAGAAGGATGTCCCCTTTATAATTTTCGATGGGGATGATCTGAGAGGAATTTATGGGCCACATGAAGATGCAGTGGTCATAGGAGCAGAAGTGTGCGGGGTGGAGATTCGACGAGTGTTAATAGATACTGGGAGCTCTGCTAATGTGTTGTTCAAGTCAACATATGATAGATTAACCGCTCCACCTCGAATAGAAAGATCAGAGAGAACTATCATTGGGTTTAGTGGCGCAACGGCAAATGTGATAGGAGAGTTCGAAGGTGAGATTTCTTTGGGAAAGGGGCCTTTGAAAAAGAAAGTACAAGTACTTTTTATGGTGGTGGATTGTCCATCGAGCTACAACGCTATTTTTGGAAGGTCGTGGCTGGCTAAAATGTATGCTATAGTCTCTACGGTTCACCAGTGTTTGAAGTATGTGATCGATGATCGAGTCGGCGTAGTTCGAAGTGATCAAAAGGTGGCAAGAGAGTGTTACGCTGCTGCGTTTAGACTACGAAGCAAAAGTACTGATGATCCGATGGAGAATTAGCAGTTTGGGGGGTTGTCTTCTGGTGGCACAGACGAGGGAATTGATTATCCGAGGTCAACCCCGAGTTCTGTGGTGGTAAATGAAGAAATAGAAGAATATGTTTTCAATAATGGCAGGGTACTTCGAATCGGGACTCTGTTGTCTTTATCAATGCGAGAAAAATTGTTGAATTTTTTGTCTGAGAATTTGGATGTATTTGCTTGGAGGTCCGAGGACGTAGTGGGGGTCCCAAGTAATATCAAATGTCATAGCTTGGCGGTGGATCCGAAGATCAAACCGATAATTCAAAAAAGAAGAGCTTTTTCGTTGGAAAAATCTGAGGCCATAGTTGCTGAGGTAGATTGATTGTATAAGATGGGGCATATCAGGGAATCCAATTATCCTAGGTGGACAGCTAATCCTGTGGTGGTGAAAAAGAATAGCGGAAAATGGCGAATGTGTGTAGACTTTACAGATCTAAATAGAGCCTATCCAAAAGATCCTGTTCCAGTGCCTCGAATTGACCAGTTAGTGGATTCCACTTCTGGAAATAAAATCTTGACATTTATGGATGCATTTTCAGGGTATAATCAGATTCGAATGAATCCAGATGATGAAGAGAGCACAACTTTTATCACTGATCGAGGTTTGCACTGCTATAGAGTGATGCCGTTCGGATTAAAAAATGCTGGGTCAACATATCAGAGGCTGATGAAAAAGGCGTTTGCTTCACAAATAGGGAGAAATATCGAAGTGTACATCGATGATATGCTTGTTAAGAGCAAAAGTGATGATGAACACATTGATGATTTAGAAGAGACGTTTTTGAATCTCAGAGCCATACAATTGAAGTTGAACCCAGAAAAATGTACATTTGGAGTCCGATCTGGTAAGTTTTTGGGGTACATGATTAGTGAAAGAGAAATCGAAGTGGACCCAGAACAGTTGAAGGCTCTGATATCAATGTCTTCACCTTGGAATATTAAAGAAGTGCAAATGTTAACGGGCAGGTTAGCAGCTTTGAACAGATTCATTTCTCGTTTTTCAGATAAGTGCTTGCCTTTTTTCCAGGTGCTGCGTCGGCCTAATAATTTTGAGTGGACTTCGGATTGTGAAGAAGCTTTTGTGAAGATCAAAAATCTTCTGTCCTCTCCTGAAATATTATCAAAGCCTCGAAAGGGTGAGTAATTATTTTTGTATATAGCAGTATCAGATTATACAGTGAGTGCAGTTCTGGTCAGTGAAGATACGAGAATTTCGAAGCCTGTCTACTATGTCAGTAAAAGTCTGGTTGATGCTGAGAAACGTAATTTGAAGCTCGAAAAATTGGCACTGTGTATAGTAGTGGCAGCGAGAAAAATGCGCCCTTACTTCCAGGAACATACGATTGTGGTTCGAACTTCATATCCATTAAAAAATGTGTTGCAAAAGCCATACATTTCAGGAAGGATGACTAAGTGGTCTGTAGAATTAGGAGATTTTGATGTGTTATTTTCTCCTCGAACAGCTATCAAAGCTCAAGCCTTAGCAGACTTCTTGGTTGAGTTCCATTCGAGCAGATCCGAAGAGAAAGATGGTGAAAAAGTGAACATGAATCCGACGTGGACGATACGAACTGATGGGGGATCCAGTAATAAAGGGTCAAGTGCAGGAGTTGAATTGGTGGCACCAACAGGGGAGTTTATGTTTCAAGCTATAAAATTTGGATTTCATGCTTCGAACAATGAAGCTGAATATGAAGCTGTGCTAGCGGGATTACGGTTAACAAAGATTTGTGGAGCAATATTCATGCGTTTGGAAACAGATTCACAGTTGGTAGTTAACCATGTTAAAGGGGTATCAGAAGCTAAAAAGGAACGTTTGGTTTTGTACTTGCAAGAGCTACGAGGAATGATGGCACAATTTGAAAATATCGAAGTGGAGCATATTCGAAGAGGTAACAACACAATGGCTGATTCTTTAGCAACAATGGCTTACTCTGAGGAATATCCATGGACCATGACACAACCATCGCCCTCGATCATATCGAATTCTGAGCAGTGTGAATTTGTTGATGAGGTAGTAAGTGATCCGATGTGCACTCGAGGTGATTGGAGGTTTGACTTGTTAAACTTTATTTCGAATGGAATACTACCTCTTGATAAACACTTGCTCAAGAAAATAAAGTATAAAGCTCTTGGCTATGTAGTATTGGATGGGGTATTGTACAAAAGATCTGCGTTGAAACCTTTGTTACGATGTTTAAGTAAGCAAGAGTCTCAAAACATTCTATCTGAATTGCATGATGGGGATGGATCAGCTCATTGTGGATTCAAAGCTTTAACGCATAGGGTATTGTTGGCAGGGTATTATTGGCCTACCATATTGCAGGATGCCAAGTTGTTAGTTCGAAGCTGTGATATTTGCCAAAGGTATGCAAATTTAATACATAAACCAACAGTACCCCTAATGACAATCTCAGAGGCGGTTCCTTTCGTTAGGTGGGGGATTGATTTAGTAGGACCATTACCTATGGCTTCTAGTGGAAGACAGATGATTATTGTTGCGGTTGATTATTTTTCGAAGTGGGCAGAAGCAGAACCTTTAGCTGGGACAAAAGCTAAGGATGTAATCAAGTTTATTCAAAGTAACATCTGCTACCGTTTTGGAGTTCCTCGAAAAATAACGACGGACAACGGTCCCCAATTTAATAACAAGGAAATGGACTCTTTTTGCTCTTCGAAAGGAATACAACAATGTTTTTCTACTCCTTTCCACCCCCAAGCAAATGGGCAGGTGGAAGTTACAAATAGATTTATTTTGGATGGTTTGAAAAAAAAATTGGCAGGAACAGCAGGGAAATGGCCAAATTATTTTCAAGAAGTGTTATGGGCATATCGAACAACCCCTAGAGAGGCTACAAAAGAGACTCCTTTTTATTTGGTATATGGAATGGACGCTGTGTACCCTGCTGAATCTACATTGCCTTCCTACAGATTACTACGATATTCCGATGTGGATAACGATGAAGCTAGAAGGGTTGAGCTTGATTTGTTAGAGGAAAAAAGGGTCCAAGCGCATTTGAATGTGGTCCATTATCAAACATTAATGAGAAGCAGGTACGATGCTAAAGTTAAGAGGAGAGAATTCAAAATTGGCGATCGAGTGTTACGAAAGGTATTTCTTCATACTAGGGACAAGCACCTCGGAAAATTGGCTCCGAATTGGGAGGGTTCTTACGAAGTTAAAATGAAGGTCAAGCCAGGTTCCTACAGGTTGTCTTATCGAGAGGGGAGGATGCTCAAACATCCTTGGAATATAGAGCATTTGAAATTGTACTGTGAGTAAAACCGAACTTCGAATTTTTGTAAAACAGACATACTCTTTCCTTATCTGTTGGCCCAGAAAGGTTTTAACGAGGTGTCTGGTTAATATTGAATTTTTTAATAAAATTTCTTTTGGCCATTGGTTGTTTACTATGATGGGTGATTTATTATTTTGGTGACTTGGCAAAGATTGATCATCTTTGAAAGTTGACCAAGAATAATTTTCTGAAGCAATAGCTTTGAAGAAACAACCAAATTTTCGAGGTGCCACGTCTTATGAGTGCATCTAATTTTCGAGGTGCCACATCTTATGAGTGCATCTAATTTTCGAGGTGCCACGTCTTATGAGTGCATCTAATTTTCGAGGTGCCACTTCTTATGAGTGCATCTAATTTTCGAGGTGCCACGTCTTATGAGTGCATCTACTTTTCGAGGTGCCACGTCTTATGAGCGCATCTAATTTTCTAGGTGCCACGATTTATAAATGCATCTAATTTTCGAAACGACAAGTTTAAATAAGTACACCAGAAGTTTAAAATATTAAAAAAAGTTGCTTGTTCGTCGGATAAAACATGAAGCTTACAAAAAGGGAGAAAACTACTTAACCAAATACACAAAAAACAAGCACGACATGCCTAATCTATTAGGCATCTTCTTCTTCCGATGACCCGTCAGAAGCATCACTTTCTTCCGAAGAACTTGATGGTACTTTGAATGCCTCTTTTGGACGATCTTTCTCTGGGACTTGTTTCCAAAATTCTGTTAAGTTTAGCCTTGGATAGGGAGCATGGATTTCTCGAAGAAGATTTTTAGCTGTATCAATTTCAGCCTTTTTGATACCATTAAGCATCACAGAACCAACAGCAGCTTCGGCTTTCTTGACGGCAGCCTTCTTTTCTTCCTCGAACCCTGTTCGAAGCGTCGTCATTTGAGTTTGACAGTTATCCAATTTTTCTTTGCCTCGGAGATAGCAGTGGAATGTTGAGAATTTAGGTCTTCAAGAGCTAGTCGATGAGAAGCCTCCAGAGCTTCGATTTTTTCTTTGTGTTCTTTAAGAAGCTTTCCTTTCTCAGCTTCGAATTTCTGAAGTGCTTCATTTTTCGAAGCCTTTTCAGATTCTGTTTCTTTTTTGCTCTTGATTAATTCTTGTGCAAGGAGCTCCAATTGTGTGTGTGAATTTTTTACTTCTTCACATAATTTTTTGGCTGCAGCACTTAAGTTATCAAAAGGTCGAAGGATTGAAGTTACCTCATCGGATTTGTCTGAATTGGGAAAGTTTGATGGGTGGTGATGAACAGGAACAATTGCGTTAGATGTCGAAGCCATGGCAGCCCCAGTAGAAGTTGATGGAATAATATTGGTAGGTTGGGAGCCTTCACCAGTAAATGCAAAATCCCCGCTGGAGTTGAAATCTTCGAGGTTAAGGTAATCGTCTACTTGGTTATCTCCTAGTGTCAGTCCTCCTTCAGGATTGTCTTCAATAAAAGTTTTCTCGTGCACCTCGGAAGCCAGTACCTCCTCGAGTATGTCAGCCTCGTTCTTTGTCTTTGGCGTGCCGGACTTGGTCTTTTTCTTCTTTGGAGAATTGTCTTTTTTCTTATTCTTTTTCAGAACAGGTTCATCTTCCTCGGATATTGGGGGAAGTTGAGATGCAGGCATTCTTCGTTTCACTACACACTTCGAAGTTTTGGAAGGGTTAGCCTTGCTTGTATTGGCTTTCTTGAGGGTTAGCTTTCCTTTTTTCTTTAGTGGCAGGTGGCTGTCACTTCGATTCCTGGTGGGAAGATAAGTTTTCCCATCTGGTGCGAGTATTCTTTTGACTGCTATGATGGGATCTGGGGGGGTCATCGGATCTTCAGGGAAGTCAGCTCCTAAGGTGATGCGCCACAGATGGCTGTTGACGAAGTTGATTGGTAAAAAGGCTGAGTGAAAGCCATTTCCCCAGGCCTTCTCTGCCCATTCAGCCATTTTCTGGAAGATATCCTTTGCAGTTGCTCGACGACCTTTGAATCGCCTCAGAATTTATGAAAAGAGAACACGCAGTTAGATAAGAGGACTTGATTAATCTGGCTAGGTTTAATAAGTTATAAATGTTAACAATACAGTAATGATTCACTTGCTGTTATCTCTCCAGGTGAGAGTAAGCTTTGAGGGGTTGTCATCGGAAATCTCTTTCCCATTTTCCCAAGCGCCTGATAGAAAGACAAACCTTTGTTTCCAAAATTTGTCAGCTTCGAGGAGGTCATCGATAATCTTCAGATCATCCTCCAGTGGTAGGTAGTAGAATGGTAAGACTGACCCATTTAAGATCTTGGTCAGTGAGATGAAGTCCTCAATTTCGAGGGGGATGCCTCCTAGCCTCGACACCATAATGGCGGAGAATAAAGTGAATAGTTGGTTTGGGGTAACCTGTGTTGGGCACAACTTGAGAATTTCGAAGTACCTTACAATCATTAGATCGAGGGGAAATCGAAGTCCCCAGTTGAAGAGCTCAGGATAGACTACTAGTTTGTCCTTCTGACAGCTCAGAGGTGTTTCTCCTTCCACTGGTAGTCGAAGAGTCATGTTATCTGTTAATCCCCATAGTTTTCTGAGTTTCTCTTTCTCTGATTCGAGGTAGTAAGTATAGGGTACATTCTTTAGGGCAAGAATGTACGGAGGAGAAAGTGATTGAAGATTTTCTTGAACCAAAGCAGCAACATCCTCGGGGAGTGTAATGAGAGGTTTCTTTCCTCGAATTTTCTTCGGAGGGATCACCCCGTCAGCCTCAGACTCCTCTTCGGCATCAGATTCAGTAGCTTCAGAATCATTTTCTTTGTTGTTGTCCTCATCGGTGGTTTCATCGAGACGACTTCGGATTTGAGTTTCAGTTTGAGTCACAAGAATTGGTTGACTACTTTCTGGTGTAGTGTCAACCACTTCTTGTGGGGGAGGAGAAGAGGCTTCTGCTTCATCACCCATTGCTAGAAAGGTTGATTTTTTGGTACGTTTAACTTTAACAGCTTCGAATTGAGGAGGAAGTGATTTGGGTTGAAGATTTTTTGTTGCTTCGAATTGTAGGATAGGTGATTTGGGTTGTGGTTTTTTATCAGTTTGTGGTTTGTCAGAAGTGACACCCTTAGATTTTCGATGAGGTTTTAGTGGTGGAGAAGTAGGTTGATTTCGAGGAGGAAAAGGTTCTGGGTTAGATTCTGGGTTTGAAGCTAGGGGTGAAGACGAAGTGGCAAGATTGGGGTCGAAGTTACCGTATTTGAGAGTGGTAGAAGAAGAATGAGGACCGTTGTAGATTAACCCAGCAGCCTTGTATTCTTTAGCTCTTTGTGAAATACAAAAATAATCATATGCACCAAATACTTGATTGCTAGAACCAGGGAAGAGAGGTTTCTTTGATTTTACTGGTTTTCTGGGTTTAGATCTTTTGTATTTAGGATATCTTCTCATACAATAGGTATTGATCTGAGAAGGTACTTTAGTGGATGAACAGGATAAAGATGATTTGAAGGTTTATGAAGAACAGGATGAAGATGGCTTGAAGGTAGATAAAGAACAGGATGAAGATGAAGAACAGGATGAAGATGGTTTAGAAGTGATTTCTCTAAAACGTTATCAATGAAGGAAGAGCTGGTAGTTATAGTTAAAAGGAAAGACGTTGAGAATTTGAAGAGGCAAAACCAGTGAGTTGCTCTCATTGGGTGGAATGTGAAACGTAGAGGAAATGTGCAGTGTCATAGATCTATCAAGTAGGGTCTAGTCAGTCTATCAAGTAGGGATCAGAACATTCGAAGCATCAGCAAAATTATGTCTCTAGTAACAAAATTCGAAGTGAAAGAATAGTTATATCTCAAATTGGTAGATTCGAAGTGAATAGAGAAGTCTATTTGCACTTATTCTTTGATTCGAAGAAAGATTGCAAGTCATTAGGCCTAATCGTAATAAAGAGGATGGATTCACTTGGAGTAATCTTCGAAGAGTGAATAGTTCTTATAAAATGTTTGTATAAGAACTAGGGGGGCTACTGATAAGGAAAGATATTCTTCAGGGACCTAAATGCAATTGATAAGGACTAAACTGATAAGTTCTGTGAAGATAGAGTTAAATTAGGCTTTCGAAGAAATATAGGGGCTGAATTGTAAATAATCCTTTATGTAACCGTTTTTCTAACTAACTCACTCAGTCTATTTAAAGAGGCTGAAGAAGTTAGTTGTGACCTATGAAATAATCAGAAGCGGAATATAACTTTCACTACTTAGAATTCTCTCTGTGAAAACTAGTATTCTCTATTCAACTTTTACTCTTACCATCATTAACTCGATTTTGGTCAGTACCAAAAATCAACATATCATCTACATATAGACAAAATCATAACTCCTTTACCAGAATTATTAAATTTGCTATATACACACTTGTCTGCTTGGTTAAGAATAAATCCATTAGATAATATCGCATCATCAAAATTTTGATGCCAATCTTTTGGTGCTTGTTTCAAACCATACAAAGACTTTTTCAACTTCCATACCTTGTTTTCACAACCAGGCATCACAAACCCTTCCGGTTGTTTAATATAAATCTCCTCATCCAAATCACCATTTAAGAATGCAGTTTTAACATCCATTTGATGAATTAAAAGATTGTATACAGATGCAAGTGCAATCAACAAT
Organism: Limnanthes douglasii subsp. nivea; assembly: GCA_036936605.1. Taxonomy (NCBI): domain Eukaryota; kingdom Viridiplantae; phylum Streptophyta; class Magnoliopsida; order Brassicales; family Limnanthaceae; genus Limnanthes; species Limnanthes douglasii. Next base: position 291,715,432 of record JAUPFV010000004.1, read on the forward strand.
CTAACAGTGGAAATAATAGCAACCGGAGCATAAGTATCAAAGAACTCAATTCCTTCTCTATGTCTAAATCCCTGGATAACCAATCTAGTTTTATACCTTTCAATAGTACCATATACTTTCATTTTTCGTTTAAATATCCATCTATTTCCCAATGATTTGCACCCATGAGGTAAATCAGCCAACTCCTGTGTATTATTATGCATGATAGACTCTATTTCATCCTGGATAGCTTCTTTCCAGAATGCAGCATCCCTTGATGCCATAACATCACTGAAAGTCCTTGGATCATCTTCAATAACAAAACTGTATTGATATTGATAGTCAATCTTATCTCTTGACCCTTCAACTAAATATAGTTGAAAATCAGATCCGTACGACTTAGCTTTTCTGGCTCTAGTACTTCTCCTTGGTTCAGAAGGTTCAGGTAAACAATTGGTACCATTTGATATATTTTCAATTTCACTTGAGTTCATATTCAAAGAGTTTTGAATCAAATCTCTAGGTCTAGGTATAGAAGTAAATCTCTCTTCATCAAATATTACATCTCTTGACTCGATAACTGTGTTCACCGACACATAGTAATTGGATTCTAACACAAAGAACCTATATGCAATGGAATGCTCCGCATACCCAATGAAGATACAATCTATACCTCTTTCACCCAAATTTTTCCTTTTAGATTCAGTGAGTCTTACAACTGCTCTATAACCCCAAACTCTCATATAATTCAGTGTTGGAGGCTTCTTAAACCAAAGCTCATACGGGGTCATCTTATTCCTTTTAGTAGGAACACGATTCAATAAATAACAAGCTGTTAACATAGCCTCACCTCAGAATCATTCACTCAAACCCGAATAGGACAACATGGAATTAACCTTCTTTCAAAGTCCTATTCTTCCTTTCAGCTATACAATTTTGTTGCGGTGTATAAGGAGCCGTGGTTTGAGGAATTATACCCGTAGACTGAAAATATATAGGATCATAATATTCACCTCCTCTATCTGTACGTAGATTTTTAATCAAATCATTCTTATGTAGCTTAACTTCTTCCTTATAGATTTTAAACTTATCAAGAGCTTCATTTTTAGCATGCAACAAATAAATGTAGCAATATCTAGATGCATCATCAATAAAATTAATAACATACTTTTTATTTCCTAACGAAGGTGTAGCATGGAAATCACATAAATCACTATGTACTAGTTCCAATATTTTGGAAACTCGGTTAACATTATTGAAAAGTTTTCTAGTTATCTTAGTTAACACGCAAGTTTAACATTTTGTATTATTTGCATCAACAAGAGGAATAAGGCTTATTTTGGACATGTCTTTTATTCTTCCATAATGAACATGTCTTAATCTAGCATGCCATAATTCTGTTTTATTAATATTTCTACACACACTAGTAGAAGTCATGCAAACATAATCATTTTCGAACGAAACATTAATATTTAACATAAGCATACCATTACATAAATATCCAAATCCCATAAATACACCATGTTTTGACAATACATATTTGCGACTTTCGTACACTTATTTGAAACCACAATTGTTTAAAACAACACCAGACAAAAGATTCTTTCGAATCCAAGGAACATACAATACATTGTTCAATAATGTGTGATGAGTCCAGATTCTGTCTCCATCTCAGACAGGGTCAGTTCGGACAATGTCTACCTAACCGGACATGGGCAGTTCGGACACCATCATCCATTGGACTGTGCGAACAGAACTAAAGTACTTAAAACCTAATCACTACTTGACTAAGCTACCTACTCTCCTACTTAGAACTAAATGGGTCCTTAAGCTCGACCCGGGTCCATTAAATACGACCTGAAAGCCCATAAGGCCCAAATATAACGGTATAAACACCCAACCACCAACATTAAATGAGGGTAATGAAAATAAAATATAACGATGCTGCTCGATTCTCCCTTTACAATCTCCCTAAACATTAAATACTTACAAAACTCCACAAAACTCTAAACAGAAGTGACAAATTTACCCTCACACGAAAATATACGACATCAAATTGGCGACCACAGTGGGAGCACGGCGGTTCCTAAATTTAACATTCAAAACCATCAGAAAAACCAGTCCGAATGAATCCGGACGCACCAGAAGTACCACCAGCTTTGCTTGAAGTGGTGGGCTAAAATAATGAATACACCATCGAGGAGCGTGATAGATTAAAAGGTGAGATAGAAGCTCTGAGGGCAGAAAAGGCAAAGATGGGCACAAAAGAGAAATCAAAGGCATCACCTGCTCATCATACTGACAACCCTAGAGAGCATGAACCTTCGAAGACCCATGTGAGTACGAAAAAGACTCATGGTAGCTCCAAAAAGTCTCACCGGTCCAAGCCAGTGGAGAGCTCTGATTCAGACTCAGAGTCCTCTAGTATCTCTTGGGACGAAGATGAATTTGAAGAATCCTTGTCCTCCAGCAACGATGAGGGTCGATATAAAAAGAAACAAAAGTTGATTAAAAAATATTCAAGAAAAAGGGATAGGCATGGGAAGTTAAAGAGGAATATAGGCAAAGGATCATCTCATAACCGGAGACACGTAGACCGGATGCTGGTGGATCCTTTTGCCTTCCATGATGAACCCGGTATCTTTGCAACTCCCAATGAGGATACCGTCTTCAGTCATGACTGGAATTGGAGACAATCTCCATTGTCTTCGAAGATCCTGTCCATAAACCTCCCTAAGAGGTTCGATAGTACAAAATGGAGAAATACGATGACAGTAAAGATCCGGACAACCACTTGGAACAATTCAAAATTTTCATGATGAATTTCGATGATGACGACAAGTTGCTTTGTAGGCTATTCTCCCAGTCTTTTACAGGGAATGCTCTGAAGTGGTATAAAAGCTTACCACAGGGGTGCATCAGAAATTTCGACACCTTTTGAGTAGCCTTCCGCAGGCAGTTTGTTCAAAGTAAGGAATTTAAGGGCAATGGGGACACAATTATCCATTGTGCCCAAGAGCCGAATGAATCACTGAAAGAATACATAATTCCTTTTGTAAACACTAAATACGGGTTGGCTGATTGCTTTGAGCAAGTAGCAATAGCATCTTCGAGGCATGGCTTAAACCCTGGAAATTTGGCTGATTCAGTGACCCGGAAAAAAGCCATGACTTGGGGAGGTCTACTGAATCAGGTTGGGAAGCAAATTAATGTTGATGAAACCAAGAAAACCAGGGTGCACAATGCAGGTGAGGTCTGCCCCGACTGCACCAAACCCCAATCAAAATCAGTCCGGGAACAAGGCAAGGGAGGTCGGGCAGGGTCAAAACAGAGCTAAAGCTCAGTCTCAGCCAGCTGCGCCTGCCCAGAGTCAGCAATCTAGGAATAAGAGAGGGCCTTGAGTTCAACCGGAGTGGTTTGCTGATTTAAAAGAAAGTGTAGCCACCATTTATGACAAAACTAAGGAAGAAGTGCACTATAGAAGGTCGGCTGCACTACAATCCCCTATGGAGCATCGTAACGATTCCTTCTGTCAGTACCATAATGATACTGGCCATACCACTGATGATTGTATCGCTTTAAATCAAGAAGTCTAGAATTTGATCGAAAGAGGAAAGTTGGGAGCATATGTTAAAATAAGAGGAGGAAATAGGTCTAATAATGCTGATCGGTCTGGCCCGAACAATGCAAGCACATCCGCTCCGGAGGGAGCCATGGTAATAGTCGAGAGATTTGATATAGAGTCATAATACTTGGACCCTGATCCAACTCGAAACAGAGTGGGTGCCATTGAAGAACGTTGTAAAACAATGTCCGGGTTGATTAACGTTTTTGAATCACTCACAATTTTCAGAGGGGATACCATGACAGCACCCACTGCATCTTCAAGGAAGAGGCACGTTCATACATTAGCTACCCAGCTGGAGGGAGGCATGACCTCCTATCAATCACAGATTCCATTTCCCTTCACTGTGTTTGATGAGGATGACTTGAAGGATATAGAAGGTCCTCATGAAGATGTTGTTGTCATAGGAGCATCCATTGGGGGCAATGACATAAGACGAATTTTGGTAGATACTGGGAGTTCGGCCAATATCCTTTTTTTAACTTCTTACAAAAAGATGAAAAATCCTGTGGTAATTCAACGTTCGAACAGATCAATTGTGGGGTTCACTGGAAGCTCAGCAGATGTGATCACGGAGTTCAAAGAAGAGGTCTTGTTAGGAAATGGTCTTTTAAAGAAGATGGTTAGAATACTGGTTATTGTGGTGGATTGTCCCACTTGTTACAATGTTATTATAGGGAGGTCTTTGCTATCTATGATGCATGCAGTAGCCTCAACAGTCCACCAATGTTTGAAGTATGCTGTGCAAGGACAAGTGGGAGTTGTTTGGAGCAGCCAAAAGATTGCAAGAGAGTTTTATGCAACAACACTAGCTCCTCAGACGTTGGGAGTGGTTCGTATCAATGAGGAATAGCAGTTTGAGGGGCTTTCTGGGGGTGAGGGTGAAACTGATGACCCGAGAGAGACCCCTGGAGTTTTAATACCGGTTGAAGAAGTTGAAACACATTCATTGGAAGAGGGAAAAAATGTTAAGATAGGGTCCAAAATGCCACCCGAACTGAACGGTAAAATGTTGAAGTTCCTAAAAGACCATCAGCATGTTTTTGCTTGGTGCAATGCTGATGTTACCGGGGTGTCAGCAGATATTATATCACACCACTTGTCCATTCGAAGAGACACAACACCTGTGGTACAAAAAAGAAGAGTTTTTTCCAAAGAAAAGGTTGATGTCATAGTTCAAGAGGTCGACATGCTTACTAAGATGGGGCACATAAAGGAGTCTCAGTATCCTTTATGGACAGCCAATCCGGTCTTGGTGAAAAATAAAAATGCCAAGTGGCGCATGTGCATCGATTTCACAGATCTTAACCGGGCTTGCCCAAAGGATTTGTACCCAGTCCTCCGGATTGATCAGCTCGTGGATTCTACGTCTGGGAATAAGCTACTATCTTTCATGGATGCCTTCTCCGGGTATAACCAGATTCAAGTAGATCCGAATGATGAGGAGCATACTACATTTGTCACTGATAAGGGCCTTCATTGTTACAAGGTGATGCCATTTGGGTTAAAAAATGTCGGGGCTACCTATCAGAGGTTAGTAAACAAAGCTTCTGCTGATCAAATTGGAAAAAATATGGAAGTATGCATTGATGATATGATGGTTAAAAGTGTGAACGAAGAACTACACTTGCGAGACCTCCAAGAAACTTTTACCAACTTAGTAAAAGTGAATTTGAAACTAAATCCAGAAAAGTGTGTGTTCGGAGTCCAGTCCGGAAAATTCCTAGGGTACATTATAAGTGAGCAAGGGATACAGTCTAATCCGGACCAGCTTAATGCTTTGTTCCAAATGGAGCCTCCTTGGAATATTAAACAAATACAAAGATTGACTGGGAGGTTGGCTGCGTTAAATCGATTCATTTCAAAGTCTTCGGACAGGTGTGCCCCGTTTTTTCAAACATTAAAAGGTGCAAAGGGATTTGACTGGACCTCACAATGTGATGAAACCTTCAATGAGGTTAAAAAACATTTGTCCTCCCCCAAGACTTTATTTAAACCTGTTGATGGAGAGACACTCTTCGTATACTTGGCAGTTTCCAGTTGTGCCATAAGTGTTGTCTTGGTAAGAGAGGTGGATAATTATCCTCGTTCAGTGTATTATATCAGCAAGAGCCTGATAGATGCAGAAAAACGTTATCTGAAGCTGGAAAAGTTAGCACTAGCCCTGGTAATTGCTACTAGAAAGATGAGGCCTTATTTGCAGGCTCATCCTATTATTGTCCGGACATCCTATCCCCTGAAAAACGTGTTACAAAAGGCTGACATTTCGAGTAGAACGACTAAGTGGTTGGTGGAGTTGGAAGACTTCGATATTGATTTTGCTCCTCGAACAACAATCAAAGCCTAAATTGTGGCTGATATCTTAGTTGAATTCCACTCGGACAGTGATACAAAACAACCAAGATGAAAGATAAAAAGGCCTGGGTCGTCCGGACGGATGGTGGATCGAGAACTATGGGATGTGGTGCAGGGGTATGCTTGACCTCTCCGTATGGTGATAGAATGTACCAAGCTATATGTTTTACATTTAGGGATTCTAAGAATGAGTCCGAATATGAAGCTGTTATAGCTGGTTGAAAGTTAGCCCATATTTGTGGGGCCAAAAGGGTCAAGTTGATGAGTGATTCCCAACTTCTTATCCATCATGCACAAGATCAATCCGAAGCAAAAAAGGAGTAGCTAATAAAATACTTACTTCTTCTTTAAAATGAGGCACTTAAGTTCAAAGCTGTCATTTATGAGCACAGACCCCGAACAGAAAACGAACTAGCAGACTCCTTGGCAACCATATCCTATACTGAATCATATCCTTGCATCCACGTGCTGGAGTGCCCTTCCATTCAACTCAATATGGGTAAGGAGGAAGAAAGCTTCGATATACAGATGGGACAGCCCCCTGATTGGAGGTTTCTTCTCCTTTAATTTATCTCTGCCGGTATTTTACCTCCGGATAAATCGATAGCAAGAAAGGTGAAGTACAAAGCTCATGGTTTTATCATACTAAGAGATGTTCTTTATAAGAAGTCTTACATTAAACCCCTCTTACAATGTTTGGGGGCTGATGAATCTCAAATAGTGCTCTCCGAATTACATGACGGTGAAGGATCAGCTTACTATGGATTCAGGGCTCTAATAAGGAGAGTTTTATTGGCTGGTTATTATTGGCCCTCTATAATGCAAGATGTTAAGGAGCTGGTGAGGAGGTGTGACCCATGCCAGAGATATAGCAATGAAATACATATCCCAGCCATCCCTTTAGAGTCAATTTTTGAGCCTATACCCTTTGCTCGATGGGGGTTGGATTTGGTGGGACCTCTACCTATGGCATCTGGAGGACGCAGGACAATAATTGTTGCTATTTATTATTTTTCGAAGTGGATTGAAGCAGCCCCGTTGGCAGGTACAACATCAAAAGCTGTCATAAAATTTATCTTGTCCAATATCTGTTGCAGATTTAGCATTCCACAGAAGATAACAACAGACAATGGGCCACAGTTCGACAACAAGGAAATGAAGAGTTTCTGTGCCTTTAAAGGTATACATCATTGTTTCTCTTCACCTTTCCACCCACAAGCAAATGGTCAGGTTGAAGTGGCTAACCGAATTATACTGTCTGGATTAAAAGAGAATTTAGAAGGGGTTGTTGGAAAGTGGCCTAGTTATTTACAAGAGGTTTTATGGGCCTACCGGACTACCCATGGGGCTGCAACACAAGATTCACCTTTTGCCTTTGTCTATGGGATGGATGCCATAGCTCCCATAGAAGCATACTCTTTCCTACCCTGGTGGCGCGGGGAGGTTTAAATGAGGTATCCGGGCTTTTTTATAAACTTTGATGCCTTCTTAAAAATTTGGAGTGTTCTTACTTTGTTTCTTGTCACACCATCCGGATTGAATTAAAGAAATGATGACTACTTAAACATTTGTTATCGGAGAATTTAAACACTCTCGCTTTAGAATATTTATGAAATAACTAATGGCTGTTTAAACATTAGCCACCAAAATTGATGCAAGAGTTGTGCAAAATAAAGACATCAATTAAAATAAACGAAATGCCTTGGCCATCCAAGGACTTTAAGTTTTCAAAACAAACATATATGTCCGACACTGAAACACAGGACATGGTTACAAAAATGCCTTGGCCTTCTAAGGACTTTAGTTTGATCAAAACAACAACAAAAGATAATTGATATTCTAAGACTGAGCCTTTGAAGATGGCTCAGCCTCAACTGTTTTCTTCTTCTTAGGGTCATCATTCCCCTCACCTGGACTCTCCCCGGTGTTCTTTTCTTCACCGGATGAGGACGCACTGGAGAAGTCAAACCTGTCACCCTCAGCCATTGTATGAAAGGGAAGGTCTGGATACTCTACAAAAGACCATAAGTCGCCCAGGTTCCTCTTCCAAAACTTCTCGTGAAAAAGCAAAACCATGTCCGACTTTACCTTGGCATACATCTCTTCTTGGCTGTCTATCACATTTTTAGCATAAGCATCAATCTTGCCCTCGATCTTTGCCTCTTTCTCCCTTAATAGATCATCTTTTTCCTCTATAGCCTTGGAAACCGAGTCCTCTTGTGCGATCTTGTCATTGGTCAGAGTAAGAATGACTTGATCCTTGGTCTTCATCTCCTCTTTTGAAGAGGTGAGATCTTTCTCCAATTCGGACTGCTTTTCCCGGAGGCCCTTGATTGTATCTTCTAAAGCAGCTACCTTGGTGACCCAACCCTCCTGGTTCTTTTTAAACTCCTCATTTTCTCTCTTCAGAGCATCAGCGTTTTGGTTGACAATGAGTAGGTCTCCGGACAATCTCTCCTTGTCAGAATTAAGTGCAGTAATGATTGCTGCCTGACCTTGTACTTGCTTCTCCACGACCAACACTGGCTGAACGGCACTCAGTATAGAGTGAGTTATAGCCTCTCTTTCACTTGAAACAGTGAAAGTTTTACCATTAAAGATAACAGTGTTCGAAGTGCTCGGAGGGAGGTAAGGCCCAGCAAAGTTATCTCTGGGAAGGTTTACGAAATAGTCACCAAGTCCATCAAGCACTGTGATGTCAACACCATCGATGCTGATGTCTCCTACTCCAACCTCATCGGTTTGAAAGTCACCAGGGATCTCTTCTGCTCTTGTTGGATCACTAGGGTCAACAGGAGCTAGAGGCTCCGGAAGCCGGAGAGAAAGCTCATCACCCCTGGAGGTCTTTTTCTTTTTGACCTCCCTCTCCTTGCCTTATGCTCCCCGTTTCCGGTCTCTCTTATGAACCCTTGAGGGTTTTGGAGATCCTACTTCTGCCCTAGCACTCTCATGCTCTACCACTTCTAGCAGAGCAATATCGATCTGGCTTAGAACTAGCTCCTTTGGGTTTGTTGGAGCAGTCTCCTCCACCTCGGCAGGTTTAGCCGCACCCGCAGCCTTCTTGCCTTTCCCTTTTTTTCCTTTCATCTTACTTGGGGCCTTCGCTCGACCTGGCAAATACAGTGACCCGTCTGGTGCATGTGTTTTTTTAAAGACTACATCCGGAGGGGGTGGAGTGGTAAGTTCCTCCCAAGTCAGGTCTCTCCGGCCAATAGTGTTCCAGAGATGAGACATTGCGAGATTGCCTCTGGTAAATGCGTCATGAAATCGGTTTCCCCACTTTTCAGCAGCCCAAGTGTTGATCTTGGTACAAGTGGTCTTTCCGGCTTTTAAATAATCATTGATGTCTTTGGGCAGCTCTATCAATAAAAGAGACAAGACCAGTCAGTTAAACAAGTTTGATAAAAATAAAAATAAAAATGAGAATGTAAGGTGGGATTCTTACGATCACTTCTACATCTGCTGGTGAGGAGACTCGGGTTGACTCCAGCTTTGATCCTCCTCCCATTCTCCCAAGCGTCACTCACAAACATGAATTGAGCCCTCTAATTTCTCTCCGACTCAAGCAGGTCATCCACTACTTTATAATTATCACCCATGTTGAAGTGATAGAAGGGAATGTGGTGGTTTCTGCAGAGGCTGGCCACCGCTGCGAATTCCTCCATTGGTAGAGGAATCCCGGAGAGCCTGAAGGCCATGATGCAGGCCATAAGTGTGTACCAGGCGTTGGGGCTCAGTTGACTGGGGCAAAGCTTAATGAGGTGGAAGTACCTAACTATCTCCGGATCTAAGGGAAACCTTAAACCCTAGTTAAAAAGCTCTGTAAAGATAACTATTTCACTAAGTTTCCAGTCCATTGGGGTTTCAGGGTCTATGGGGATTCTTATTTTCATGTTCTCTGGAATCCCCCACTTGGTACGCATCCGGCCCAATTCGGCTGTATGGATGAAAGCATAGTTGATTTTTTGTAAGGCAAGAAGATATTTAACATTTACCTTGTGGAAGCAAGGTTCCATTTTTCCTTCAAGGATTTCTGGTAGTTCTGGGTGCCTAAAGCATAGTTTCTCTTTGCCTTTATCTTTCTTGGCAGCAACAGCGTCACTAGTTTGTCCGGAGGGTTCAGACTCGAATGGAGCCTCTTCGATGGAATCCTCCATTACCGAGGAGGGGTTTCCAGTTGTTTTGGGGAGGGGGGAGTTAGAAGTTGGTTCAGTTTGACCTCCGGATTGTTGAGCTTCAATGCTTTCCTGGACTCTGGCCTCCGGTTGGAGCTCAGATGTGGTGGTTTCTCTTCAGAGGCTTGAGCTAGTGGCCTCCAGTTCGGACAACCTGTCCATTGGTACTTTTATGGGTGCCTCTGACCCAATTTTGCTATCTTTGGCCCCTGACTTTGAAGGGGTGCCTTTGGAAGCCCGTCCTTTTACCAACCGACCTCTTCTTCGATCGACTAGTTTGTTGGGGGAGACATCTGCATCTGACCCCATGGCGATAAATGGAGAAGGCTTTTTGAAGCTGGTAACTGCTTGCCCTAGTTCAACTGTGGGCTCTGATTCTTGAACCGACGAGCCTGAAACAATAGGAGAAAGGTTGGTTTGAAACAATCTCCTCGGTTTGACACTTCTAGTTGAGGAGGAGCCCTCGTCAGGCTCTATATTTGAGACTGCTAGTTTGTCGATAGGGGAAGTAGGTAGGCCTGCAGCAATACGCCTCTCCCATTCAACTTTTTGTGCTTTTTTTAGCTTTAATAGATTAAGCCACCCGCCTTTGATTAAAGCGTTCCTAGTTGTGAACATAAACTCAAAACCAAAGAGAAGATTTTATGTTTGAGAGAGAAAGCTCTGAAAAAATAGCAAAGTAAATATGAAGATGATGGTTCAACAGTTGAGAAGTGATTAATTTATAGTAAACACCTAAAAATGTGCTTTGGTTCCTATGAGAATTCAAAAGGATTTGCAATGATTAAGAAACGGCACTGATGCCATCTTCATTTAATGAAGAAGTTGCTTTTTAGAGAAGGTGGGAGCGACATTCAAGGTGAAAAAACGGCTGAAATAACGAACCAGGGAGAGATACATGTCCCATGAACTCTAGCAAGAAACCATTTAGATTCAAGGAACCTTTTCCAGTCCGGATAAAACTATAATACAATTCGAAGGACGTGTCCGAATGTAACTGTCACTAGCAACAGACTGTTTTTAGGTTTTGCAAAGGTTTTGCCATATTTACCCTCACACAAAAATATACGACATCAATATGTACTTTCCAGAAGTAAATAGTAATTTAACATTTCCTAGTCCTTTGATTGGAATCAACCCACCAATCGGTTGAAAATTACTAAACCATCGAAGATCTTTACATACATGACTTGTTGCTCCCGAATCAACCCACCAAGCAACATCATCATCTTCCACATAAAATGCTTCAGATATTAGAGATATATAATTTTGCCACATAAAATGTTCCCACTTCGAACAACATTATTTTTTCCTTTTCCAACTCGACAATCCCTTCTAAAGTGACCAGGTTTGCCACATTTCCAGCATGTTATTTTAGGCTTTTTGCTGTTAAAATGATTGTTTCTGTTGTTTCCTTTAAACTTTTGTTTATTCCCCTTATCTGTATATCCATTCTTAAAGAATCCGGTGCTTTCAACCATATTTATGAATGAGTTTACCACTTGGTTTTTACCCTTGGATTACTTATTTCATCTCGAGCCCTTAGAGACTCTTCAATCTTAAAATGACTACCAACTTTGACTAGAGTCATTTCTTCCTTGTTGTGTTTAAGTGTGTGTTTAAAATCCTTCCATGAAGGAGGCAATTTGTCAATAACAGAAGAAACCGAAATACATTCGTCCATTTTCATATTATGTTGAACGAATTGACCCATAATTCTTAGTAGTTCATTATACTGTTCCATTACAGGTCTAGAGTCAACCATTTTGTAATTGATGAAATTACTAACCAGGAACTTCCTACTATAAGCATCTTCTGCCATGTATTTTGCTTCCATAGAATCCCATAACTCTTTTGCAGATTCGACATTTTGGTATACATCAAACAAAGTATCAGACATATCGCTTAATATATGGCCTCAACAAATGCAGTCATCATTCTCCCACTTGATGCGCCTCCTCGTGTGCTCCAATGTTTCATTCTCAGTGATCTTTGGCCAGGGGGAACTCAAGATATACACAACCTTGAGGGTAGTCAACAGAAAATGCATCTTTTTCTACCATCGTCTGAAATCACGTCCTTCGAACTTGTCCAACTTAACGAATTTACTTGTCATCTCCTTCGCAGATTCTCCTCCGTTCGTCATCTCTATCTTCATCAACAAGACCAGAATATTTCAATAAAATGTAGAAAGCAGTGTTTCGTTTCCGTATAATCTCTGAAGTCTTGTAAACAATTTCTTATCCAAATATTTTTGGGGTTCTCCAAAAATTTCAATTGGATAAAATCAGAGATATAATTTTGAACAGAGAGGATGAAAATGATGTGATCTCCTTTTTCAAAAGAACTCATATCTATCAATTTGACCAACCAAAAACAGTTTGGAAGTTAGGGCAGTTGAGGTGTCTAAACTTGGTTTGTAATAAAACTGCTGAAATTCAAAATTTGAATAAAACGGTCAAATTTTCAATTTCGAAATTCTCTTGACTTGCAACAATAGCCAATTCGCCCCCCTTGACCCCGTTAATTATGATCTAATCTAACAAGCGTGCACTCCGCACTCTACGACTTGTTTGATAATGTATCATGATTAAATTGGTCAACTAGTCGATCCAATTACACTAAAATATATAACAGCGTGCAAGAATGATCGATGAATATCCTCTCGGTGCCGAGGTAATTTATTTATTTATGAAAATACATTCCAAGCCGGATTAGTGTAGTAAATCTAGAACTGCTCATCGACTCTGTTCAAGCCATATTAGTTTTGAAGGAGCGCATGGATTATCAAATTATATTTGAGTGTGGTAGTGGGAAAGTTAATAATTCGATGTTTAAATTCTTATTTTATTAGGCTTTTCGATTTTATTTCTGATCGAAAGTTAATAGAATGAATTAGTAGTTGATCATTTAAATTCTCTAAATCTTAATAATAACATAGATATGGATGCGGTTAATCGATAATCACAAAGACGATCCACTTTAAGTATATTTAAAATTATGGATGAAAATTTGAGGCTTGCGAGAAAAATGTTTCATCTTTAAGAATGGTTTAAAGTTGTATTGTTGGTTGACAATTACCCATTGTAAAAACAATGTTTTTAAGGAGATGTAGATGACATTTTTATGCAATGCTCGATAAGTCCATTGGGTCGATAGTTCTGAAAAAAAATATGTTGAAAGACATACTTGTGGATTAGTTTTCGAAATAAAATGAAAGACGTTTCACATCAGATTTGATTTATAGCGTAGATTGATGATTTTATTGAACCTAAATATAGTGTGACAACCAAAAGTGTACAATTTTTTTGTTAATATGGATATGGTTTAGATATCTCGTACCGCATTTCGTAGATTACTTTATGGAAAGTTAGAAGTGATCCAGTCAAATATAGTCACAAATATAACTTCTTCAAATAGTTTTTTTTAAAGTATTTGATTCTTGTTTTCAAAGTTTCCATGCTTGTCGTACAATGTTATTTATAGATGGAACATCTCTTAGCAGAGAACATAAAGGAATGTAATTGTTTTCTATAGTTAAATAAGATAACAATTGTGTTTATGCCCTTATTCAAAATATGTTTTCTTTATATATAAAATCATTTATTGATTGAACGAGGTTTCAAATTTGTTAGGTTTTACGAAAATTTACCTTCAGAGGGATATAAATGTGTATTTATTAAAATTTAGGTTCATAGGGATATAAATGTGCATTTATGGATGGTATTGGATCGGTACGCGTACATGTATGGATGGTATTGGATCAGAGGGATATAAATGTGTATTTGTTAGATATTAATTGTGAGTACCGATGGTATTGGATCGGTATACGTACATACATGTATATATATTGCTAAAGTTGTAACCCATGAGTCTTTATTTTTTAGCATTGGATTCGGATACTCATCCTATAAGAATATTTATTTTCCACACCCAAACCTCTCAAGTATTTATAAAAAATCTATAGAACATATTTATATTTACTTAAAATTTCAATAGAATATATTTATTATTCAACTATAGAAACATTTTGACGAAAAAAATAGTTTCTAATCTGTAGAAATAATTTTTAAAATTTTGTCAATGTCGTTCTTTTGAATATCAAAATGAAATCATAAATGTAAATATTTAAAAAATCAAGAACTAAATATATTTGATATTATTTAATAATATTATGATAACCATCGAAAATTTTGTTAAACTTGTAACTCATTTCAAACCCGGTGAATGATATAATTTAAATTCCGTACGAGAAATTTATTAACAAAGTTGGTAGTGTTTTTGGAAAGGACGCAATTAGTTGTGTTATATATCGATGTTATTAATTTATCTATACTCAAAAGTTAAAAAAAAGTGTCGGAGAATATTATATTTATAGATCCAGTTTCTCTCTTTGAAGAAGTGTGTGGCTCACATCATATCCCGCCATAAATTACAAAGTAATATCTTCATCTATTTATAGGCACTATAATAGATCTTAATCAATTAATAAAGAAATTTAATTAATATAGAAGATGTAATTAATAAAAAAAACACCAATTAATAGGAAATGTGTTTAATATAAAAAACCAAATTATCATAAGATTTAATTAACATAGAATATTCAATTAATATAAAATCTAATAAATATAGATGAGTAATTAAGAAACGAATATTATACTCAGATTTAGCCTCAACAATAATTATTTATCTTGTATAGGTGGGTAGGAATATAACCTCCTTGTCATTCAAAGACATCTTCTTTGACGCCACTTGATTTGTGAGATTGGGAATCTATTGAGCTTGGGTCAATTCCTTGTGGACTACTGGGTAGCGGCCTTCCCATAATGTCTGAACATGAAAGTCTGAATAATTGGAGTTGATATCTTGAGAAAACGTTATTGTTTCAATTCTAAATGACCATTTTCACTATCGAATTTGGCATATTGTGCAAAAACGTGTCGTATTTTAACCCACAATAGGAGGACTTTAACACATACTTTGAGTAAAGTCTGCCAAAACTTATTATGCTCTTATTAGTAGTGTTTGTTAGTTAATCTTGAATTTGTTATACTAGTTGATGTTAGTTAGGCAGGTTGTGTTGTTGGTTAGGCAGGTAGTTATAGCTATTTTTATAAAAAAAAAATGTAGCCTAAACAAACAGATATGAAACATAAAAAGAATAAGATAAGGTTCTTACATAGAAGAATTTTCTCAGTTTTTGTTCTGACACATTTCCCAATATTTCCCACATGTTCTTGAATAATAACCTTGAATTGGTATGAGAGCCTAGATCGTGATGGAGAAAGACTCAACATCGACGACATCGATGATATTGCGAGGACCATCCTCAATTAAAATTTTGATGTTAACTTTGACTAATTACACTATGTGGGCGATGCAGATGAAGGTAGGGTTGAGGGTTCACAAAGTATGGGAGATTATTAAAGTAAGAGGAGATAATCTAGAGAAAAACAATGTTGGAATAACTTTGTTATTCTAATCTATATCATAATCGATAATAATGCAGATTTGAGAACAATAAACAACAAAAGATTTATAGAAAGCAGTTAAAACTCGACACATGGGCGGAGACCGTGTCAGAGAGGCTCGATTGCAGACGTCGAATGCTGAATTTGATAGGTTGATAATGAAAAATACCAGAAAATATCAATAATTTTCCAGGAAAATTACCGGGACTGTCATCAAGAAGTGCATCTTTAGGTCAAATAATTGAGGAATCAAACCTGGTGAAGAAGTTTCTAAAAAGTCTACAAAGATACAAGTTCATACACATAATCGCTTCAGTTGAACAAGTTCTTGATATCAACACAACGGGGTTTTGAAGATATTGTTGGAAGATTATAGGCATATAAAAAGCATAAAGGAGAAGAAATGGATGGATAAGAACAAGAGATGCTTATGTATGTCACTTGCATAGACAAAGCTCTAGCGATTGTTACGGTGGAAACTGCAGGAGAGGAAGAGGTTGCGGCCGTAGTCGCAGTCGTCAAAGAGATAACGACCAAGTTGTCGATCAGAAGTAAACGAAAGACAAACAAAAAAATATCACTCTAAGATTGTGTGTTATCTATGCGATAAGAAGGGTAATTTTGCGAGATTATACCCTGATAGAGTACAAAAACGGGAAGCTAATTTGATTGAGACACAAGAAGTAGATGTTGCATTGTATATGTATGAAGTAGTGTTATTGCACGGGGAGAAAGTAAACCGAGTAAGCGTGTCGTTGCAAGGGGTATCAGAATTTGGTACTTGGACCATGGAACAACCAATCATATGACAAGTAACAAATCACTCTTTGTTGAGTTGAATGAAGGAGTCATAAGAAGAGTGAAATTCGGTGATGGATCTATTGTTGACATACTTGGTAGAGGAATGATTATGTTTGTTTGCAGGTATGGTGAGCAAAGGTCATATTAAAAACTATATAATATATATCTCATCTTCTCAAACATAACATTTTGAGCCTTGGGCAACCGACATAAAATGAATGTGAAGTTGTTCGTTCATGTAACAAAAAATTCCAATTGAATTTATAAGGGAAGTATAAAGATATGGAGTAACCCGTGCTTACAAGTTAAAATCGATGAGAATTAGAAGAGGCATCAAAGGCTTGGTCATGTGAATTTTGGGACTTTGAAATTGATGGGAGATAAAGATATGGTGATAGGTATACCGAAGATTGGAGTAGCTATCAAAGCTTGTGATTCCTGTATCTCCGGAAAAAAAAAACACGGCTCGTTTCCAGCGAAGACGAGGTATCGCGCGTCACGAGCTCTCGAACTCGTGTAAGGTAACCTGTTTGGTATGATCTCACCATCAACACAATGATGGAATATTGTTTGGATATTAATGGTTTCTCTAACAATTTAATGTGTTAATGTTATTTTGGTTTGGTAAAGAGAACTAAAAGGTCCATACAGGTTTTCCTTGCATGCAACTCCCATATTTAAGAGAAGTTGGGCTGAGAGCTATTCGAGCATGACTTGGCAGATCCAACCATTTACAGATGTCAGAGAGGTTGTCATCAGGGATAATAGAGTGACTAGTGTGACCAACGGATATTCAGTGGGTTGCAGAGTTATTCAGTGGGATATTCGATCGATGGTGAAGAGCATTTTCCTTTTTCTAGGTCTCATTCTAGAATAATCATTTCTTTTTCTTATATTCACCATGGTGGTTTAAAGAGAATATGGGGATTTTGATTCAATGTATATATTTTGCAGGAAAAAAAATTATAGTCTATCGTTTGCGGACGATCTACTTATTTTTACGAATGGATTATCTTCCTCCATAGAGAAAATTAGAGATTTAGTGCAGGTTTATCAAAACATCTCTGTCCAATAACTTAACAAAGAGAAAACTAGGATCTCCACATCTTCAAATCTCTCATAGAATAGAAGAAATTCCCTTGCAATTCAAACCAGCTTCAGTCTTAGTTATCTCGCAACTACTTATCTTGCCATTACACTTAGTTCAAACAATAAAGCAAGAAACTACATTCCCTTATTGGAGAAGATAAAGGCAAAGATAGATAACTGGAATGACAAGCTATTGTCCTTTGGTGGAAGACTCACCTTGATAAATTCAGTTCTTATGTC
This sequence comes from Limnanthes douglasii subsp. nivea, assembly GCA_036936605.1. NCBI lineage: Eukaryota > Viridiplantae > Streptophyta > Magnoliopsida > Brassicales > Limnanthaceae > Limnanthes > Limnanthes douglasii. Next base: position 291,733,167 of record JAUPFV010000004.1, read on the forward strand.
CATTCTCCTTTACTGGATTGAAAGTTGTTGGCTTCCAAATTCAGTCATCCTGAAAACCATAAGACTGCTGAATAGATTTATGTGGGGTTCAACAAATGAAGAAGCCAAAATTCACTATTCCTCCTGGCAAAAAGTCTATAAATCATATAGTGAGAGAGGTTTAAATATTAGAAGATTACAAGATTTGCAATCAACCTCTTCTTGTAAACTATGGATCAACTATAGAGAAAACAACTCTCTGTGGGCTAACCTTATCCATAGCATTTACAGTAAGGATAAATATCATTTACAATTAGACTTCTCAAAGAAAGGTTCGCAAATGTGGAGAAGACTCTCAAATTTAAAAAGGTTTGCAGAGGATGAAATCAAATGAATTTTGGGAGAACGTAAAGTAGATCTATGGCTTGAAAACTAGTATGGTAATCACCCTCATATTAAACTAAAAAGTAACACAAATGATAGCTGTTTAAAGGAAATCATGTTAAAACTTTATGGGAAAACTCTGAATGAATCGTTAAAAAACTAAAGAGATACCTAATAGACTCAAACATAAAACGAGTACTAGAGACATGTATTAAAGATTATGTTGAAGACTCTATTTATTGGGGGATTTTAAAGGATGGAAAATTTAGTATTAAAGATATTGTAAATTCTATAAATCCTTCCCTTTTTAACTCATCTCTATTTGCTAATATGTGGAACGATATAGGTCCTATGAAATGTTATTTTCTAGTTTGAAGACTCTTACAAAACAAGGTTCATATAGATTTAATAACGCAGTCTAAGCATGTATCAATGGCATCAAAGTGTATCATCTATAGAAATTTGGAATATAAAAACTATTTATTTGTGACATGTGATTTCGCTTGGAGTATATGGTCTTATTTTGTAGGAATATTGAAAGTTGAAGCAAGGAGATTCATGATCATTCATCATCAACTAAGGCCATGGTTCTGGTCATCTCCATCAGAGATTCATATTAAAACAGTTGTACCTACTCTCTTCTGCTGGTCTATTTGGCAGCAACAAAACAAGACCAAAATCAAAGGGGAAAGCTTATCTCCCAAAGCAATGATAAAATAAATCTCTAATATGCTAGTTCACCTTGATCATGTTGGTCTCCTAATGAGAAAACATTGGAAGCATAATAAAATACATCTCTAATACCCTGTGTTATATCTTCTCTTGTTTCTAAGAAAATTGCTGAGGAATCAAATACAGAGAAAGAAATTTGATGAAATATGAGCAGATACGAGGAGATAATGGTGGAAGAAGTTAAAGAAAGAGCTGAAAGGAATAGTTGGAACGTCGAAACAAAAGAAAGGAATAAGAAGATGAATCTGAAATTTTGAAAATTGATGGGGGAATAATTTGACACCTTCACAAATTCGAAACTTATATATAGGTCCAAAACTTACAATACTTTCTCAATTGTTCCCAATACTTTGTACATGTCATCTTTATGCAATGTTTGATACGTCCATTGGGTTGATAGTCATAAAATTTTTTGTTATAAAACATACTTGTGGGACTAGTTTTCGACGGAAAATGAGAGGTGTTTGGCATTGGATTTGATTGCTACAGAGATAAATAATTTTATTGGACCTGAATATGGCGTGACAACCAAAAGTGTACAATCGTTTGTTAAAATTAATATGGTTTAGATATCTCGTACCGCATTTCATAGATTACTTTAGAGAAAGTTACGAATAATCCTTTTCAATATAGTCTCAAAAATAACTTCTTCAAATAGTGGTTTATAGTATTTGATTCTTGTGTTCAAGTTTTCCATGCTTATCGTACAATGCTATTTATAAATAGAACATCTCTTGCGGGAAAACACAAATGGCTGTTAAAATTTTCTATAGTTAAATAAGGTAACAATTGTGAGTTCTACTATGTCTTAATTTTAATTTGCAAAGAATGTCATATTTTCTCATTCACTAATTATGAAACATGACGTATTTGAAACGTGAAAAATCACATGTCACGTTCTCATTTGTGAATTACAAAACGTACCATATTCTCATCTGCGAATTACAAAACATGCTTGTTCTAATTTATGAATTGTGAAATGGTATTTATGTTTTATTTATGAATTAAAAAAAATCACAATCATAATTTTCTGATTTACGAATAGCGAAACAAATTCATTTAGGAACACATAGTTTGCGAAATGCAGAATATTTCCTAAATAACAATAGTGAAATAAAAATGTGTACTTGTTAATTGTATTGCTTTCATAAACTTGAAAATGTTTTTCTTATCACATTTACTAATTTTCAGTCATAAGATGATGAGAATTGGGTATGGTTTCTTGAGATATTGAAATATCGCATGTTGGATCGTTATATCCCATTTATTTCACTTCGCTATATATGTATAATTGTTGTTATTTATGTATTGTATCTTCATTTTTATCTTGCATATTGTATTTATCATCTTGGCTGAGAATTTGAAATATTCATTGAGGTACTCAAGGAATAGATATTATTTGGTTGTGAAGATATCTCAGTTTAGGTCGTTACCTGTTTCAAGACCCGATGTGGTAGCTCCCGATTCAAATCTATACGTGTTGTGTCTAGAACAAATACAACGAACAATATTACACTCTCTTGCTAGTGATACGCGTAATTATGGAGACCAAGTCAATTAGTACGCGTGATTTACAATGACTGATTCATTTTTTAATTCATAATGTGAATTGCCTTACGATTAAAATCACATCCAACACCATTGTATATTGTGTTTGTAATATAGAGGTATTGCAGAAGTTGATACAATACCTTCACTGATCCAACTTAGTTGTTCAATTTGAGAGATCGGGTACCCTTCGTGAAAGCATGGAAAATCAAGTGTTTAACTTTATTCCTAATATGTTGAGAAGCTAGCATATCAAACTTAGTTGCTCAACTTGAGAGATCGAGTAGATTTCCTATTAATTTTGTCTTCTATATTAATTAGTTTTCGTAATTAATTGATTAGTATATCTCAATCAATCTATATAGAGAATAAGATATGCATGCAAAGTGTGATGAAAAAGAATTATGAGCTGTATATTTTTTTAGATAATTAAATAGTTCTAAGTCTTTTTAAGAGATAAGCAAGGTGAGAGATAAACATTGTAGAGAGGGTTATGTGAATCACGTTGTAGAGTGATTGAGTCATGTGTTTGGTAAGTATTTCTTCTTTACAATCCGGACCACGCTAAATATAGTCTTGGTGCTTGTTTTAGTACTTTTTCTTCTATATTTGTTTGCTTTCCTAACAATAACATTAAATTAAATCATACTTAATCCGACCTATACTTCTAAACTTAAAATATTAAAACCCTAATCATTAAAAACAACCTAATGTATTGGAAAAAAAAGCGAATTTACTTCCAAAGCAGCTCATCAGTCTCCAAGAACTCATTATACTGGTCGATGAGTTCATGATGCGCTCCAAATATAAAATCCATCTGCCCTTAACATATGAATCTAAAGTCAGAACAATAAATATGAGGAAAAAAATCTCAGTAATATACAACGACATAAATCTGCTCATGTTACTTTGAACATACAAGGATTACGAAAAAACTTACCTCAAACATATACTTTTGCTTTGTGATTGTATCAGCGTGTCTCGTGAAATATAAGATGTCTATAATCTTATTAACCATTGTTTGACTTTCTCACAGAATACAAAAGATAAAAATATTCAAAACAAAATTAAATTGCTTCATATTTGAATTAAGACCTCCCAAAGAAGAGCTAATAAAAATACCAGGAATGCAAAAAGCTGCAATACTAGTATGGTTAATAATGTTAGATCATAAACTTGACCTACTTAAAAGGCCAACCCACTTAATAAGACCATCTATAAAGTACATTCTAGAACTAATTAAATTAATATTGAGTGCATTCTAGTACATTCTAGTACATTCTATAAAGTGCAAGACACACTTTAATGTTGAGTGTAAGAAACACTTTTACCTTGATTGTAGACTTGAGGTTGAGTGTTTAACTATCCATAAGAACTTAGATGGTGGATCCTTGTCTCCACTATGGTTCTATAAATAGTGGAGCTCTCCCATCATCTAGAGCATCACCAAACACACTAAGAACTAAGAGAGAAAGTTAGAGTGAGAAGAAAGAGAGACAAGAATGCTCTCTCGAGTGTTAGAAAAATATTTTATCTTCTAGTCTGAGTTGTAAGAGTGTTTTTTTAATATTTCTCCTTTTTTATCTATATCAAAGTTGTTTGTTTCTTTTAAAGAGGGTGTTGTTTTTATATGTTCCGCCAACAAAGTGGTATCAGAGCCACAAGCTCTTTCTAAAATTTTGTTTTAAAATTTTCAACATATTAAAAAATATGGCAAATGGCGTATCATCCTTCCAAGGCCCAACACTCAACAACAACTACGACAATTGGAGTATCAAGATGAAAGCTCTCCTTGGAGAAAATGATGTGTGGGATACCGTAGAAAAGGGGTTTGACGAACCCGAAGATGAAGCAAGCCTTACTCAAGAGGATAAAACAAATTTGAAGGATTCAAGAAAGAGAGCCAAAAAAGCTCTCTTCCTCATCTATCAAGCATTAGATGATGATGGTTTCGAAAAAAATTCAAGCGCATCTTCCGCCAAGCAAGCGTGGGAGAAATTACAAATCTCTTACAAAGGAGTCGAAAAGGTGAAAAAGGTATGACTCCAAACATTAAGAGGTGAATTCGAATCCTTACACATAAAAGCGTCTAAATCTATTTCAGAATATTTCTAAAGAGTAAAAACCGTTTCTAATCAATTAAAAAGAAATGGTGAGAAGTTAGAAGATGTGAGGGTAATAGAAAAAATACTTCGTTCGTTGGATCTCAAATTTGAGCATATCGTCGTGACGATTGAAGAAACTAAAGACTTGGAGAAAATGATGATTGAAGAACTTCAAGGCTCATTGCAAGACTATGAAGAAAAGCACAAGAAGAAGCAAGAGATCACAGAGAAACTCCTCAAAGTAGAACTGAAGGACATGCATGCAAATCAAGGAGATGATAGAAACCAACGTGGTCGAGGCAGAGGCAGGGGCCGCCGACGAGGAGGTTATCATGGTTGTGGACGTGGCTGGAATTACAACAACAATAATTCCAACTACAACTACGAGAAACGAGAAAGCTCAACACGAGGTCATGGAAGAAGAAATTCGAACTAGAGGTATGGTAAATCTCAAATTCAATGCTAAAAATGTCAAAACTTTGGGCATTATGCTTCAGAATGCAGAGGCCCCAATAATAGAGTTGAGGAGAGGGCGAACTATGTGGAGGGGAAGACGGAGGAAAAAGATATGTTACTACTAACATACAAAAAAACTAATGAAGGTCAAGAAAACACTTGGTATCTTGACAGCAATGCAAGCAACCACATGTGTGGGAAAAGAAGGATGTTCGTAGAGATCAATGAAGAAGTGAGTGGAAATATCTCTTTTGGAGATGATAGCAATATATCGGGGAGAGGAAAAGGAAACATTCTTATTCTTGCAAAAGATGGTAGTCACCAAATGATTTCAAATGTCTATTACGTATCTAGCATGAAAAACAACATCTTGAGCTTGGGACAACTACTAGAAAAGGGCTATGATATTCATATGAAACATTATAGTCTTTTTCTAAGAGAAGACAAAGGAGACTTAATTGCTAAAGTTCAAATGTCAAAGAATAGAATGTTTCCTTTGAATATACAAAATGATGTTGCAAAGTGTCTTAAGGCATGTTACAAAGATTCGTCGTGGCTATGGCATGTTCGATTTGAACATCTAAACTTTACATGTTTATAGTTATTGTCCAAGAAGGAAATGGTGAGAGGGTTATCATGTATCAATCATCCTGACCAATTATGCGAAAGATGTTTACTTAGAAAGTAATTCAGAAAAAATCTTTCCAAAGGAGTCAGAGTCAAGGGCCAATAAACCTCTCGAGTTTATTCATACCGATGTGTGTGGTCCAATCAAGCCGAGCTCTTCAGGTAAAAGTAACTACTTCCTTCTATTAATTGATGCTTTTTCAAGAAAACCTTGGGTATATTTCTTGAAATAGAAATCCGAAGTCTTTAGAATATTAAAGAAGTTCAAAGCAGTTGTGGAAAAAGAAAGCGGAAATAAGATCAAAGCAATGAGATCTGACCGAGGAGGGGAGTTCACATCCAATGAATTCCTGGAGTTTTGTGAAGCACATGGAATTTTTCGCCGCTTGACAGTGGTGTGGATAAAAGTAGCCTGAGGGTAGGCTGGTAATTTCAAGTGGAGTTTTAAGGCGGTGTAAGGGTGTTTCACGGTGGTATGGTGGTGTTTAAAGGTGTTTCAAAGTGTTTCAGGGTGTTTCAAGGTGTTTTGAGGTGTTTTAAGGGTGGAGAGAGAATTAAGCAGCCTGGCAGCAGTTAATTTTTCTTTTTCATAGTTAATGCTGGTGGTTGGGCATTTATAGTGTGAAATTTGGGCCCTTATGGGCTTTCGGGTCAAGTTTAATGGACCCGGGTCATGTTTAAAGACCCATAAGTTTTAAGCAGATGTGCAGGTAGCTTAGTCAGATAGTGTTTAGGTTTTTTAGTACTTTAGTCATAGTTCGAACTGCCTTAAGTTTTCAGTGTTCGAAATCATCTGTTCGGTTAACAAGTCCTGTTCGAAAATATTTGGAGTCTGTCCGAATTTACGGGGAGATTTACTTTGGACTACCCTTCCGGGGAGCACTTCGAATTTGGACTCATCAGGAGCCCCTTTTTTAGGTTTTTGAACAAGTGTCTTTGTCAAAGAACTGAAAAACTGTCCGATAGAGGAAGTGGTCTTCCAATTCGGAGAGAGTTGAGGACAGTCCCGGACTGGGCAAACGTTTCGGATTCCAGACGGTTCTTTGTCAGAGTTAGTGGGACACGTGTCACTCTCTGGTTGGTTACTTTTAGCCGTTTTTTCACCTCGAAAGTTGCACCACTTTCTCGAACAAGTTACTTCTTTAAATGCTATTGATGACGTCAGCGCCGTTTTTTTTAATCATTGCCCAACTTTTCGGATTCTCCTAGGAATCAAACCCTCTTTTTTACATTTACTATAAATTTCATTCATCTTTCACAGCCTCACTTATCACTTTCACTCTGCCATTTTACTCAAAGTTTCATCTCTCTAAAACTTCAAGATTTCCTTAGTTGTTTTATGTTCACAGCAAGAACAGCTCTAATCAAGGGTGGCTGGCTTAATCTCTCAGAATTGGAGAAGGCACAAAGGGTTGAAAAAGAGAAAAGACTTGCAGCAGGGCTTCCAACGTCGCCTGTCGAGAAACCAGCCCCTTCAATCGAAGAATCTGATAGAGGTTCGTCTTCTTCGAAAGGTACAAAAACCAGAAAACTCTTTCAGTCAACACTTTCTCCCATAGTATCTGGCTCTTCAGTTCAAGAGTCGATCCCTATTGTTGAACCGGGGGTCACTGTTACAAGTGTCAGGAAGAAATCCACTTTCATTGCTATGGGGTCCGACTCCGACCATTCTCCAGACAAACTAATCATGAAAAGACCAAGCAGATTGGTTAAGGGACTTTCTTCAAAAAATACCAGTGATTCAGGGTCCGGGGCAACTGTTAGGACTCTCCGGGAAAGGCCGGTTGGTCCGGAGGCCAGCAGTCCACTGCCTCCCAAGGAAACTTCGACCTCAGAAACTCAAACTGAGGTGAGAATTCAAAAACATACAAAGAGCCAACAGTCCGGAGGATCAGCTATACCAAGCTTCATCCCTCCCCGGGCTGTTTCTGCAGAAGCTCCCCCAACAATAATGGAGGAGAGGAAGGAAGACTCCACTGAGGAGGTTAGGTTTGAGTCCGAGTCTTCCGGACAAGCTGAAACTGCTGTAGTTGTTGCCAAGAAGGGCAAAGAGGACTTGTATCTGAGGCGTCCGGATCTGCCGGAGAGTCTCGAAGGGAGAGTAGGGCCCTGCTTTCACAAGGTAGAATTCAAGTACCTTTTATCTCTGTTAAAGACCAAGTATGCGTTTATCCATACTAGAGATTTGGGACGGTTTCGCACTAAATGGGGGATCCCTGAAAACGTAAAAATCCGAATTCCCATCGATCCGGAGACCCCGATGGATTGTAAAAGGAACGAAATAGTCTTCTTTACGGAGCTATTCAACTGGGGACGTAGGTTCCCACTGGATCCAGAGATAGTGCGCTATTTCCACCTAATCAAGCTATGTCCATCACAGCTAAGCCCTAACGGATGGTACACCTTGATGTCATGCATTATGGCATCTAGGTTGTCCGGAATACCTCTTCCAATGGAAGAGTTCCCTGCTGTAGCTAACTTGTGCAAACACCATCAGTTCCCTTTCTATCACTTTAACATGGGGAACGATCTTAAAGCTGTGGATGATCTCCTGGAGTCGGAGAGCAAGTGGAGGAGCCAGTTCTTGTTTGTAAGTGGCTCATGGGAGAATGGTAAGAAAATCAAGGCCGGGGAGAATCCTAGCCTTCTTCGAAGTAGATGGAGGAGCGATCGTAAGTTTTACTTTAAGTTTCTGTTCGAATTTCTCTTTTCATTTAGTTCATGCTAATCAGTTGCTTTCTTGTTTTATTAGAGCTGCCAAAGGAGTTCGGAGACTATCTAAAAGCCGGACAGGTCACCTGTGGCAAGATAAATGCATGGGCCGCAGTGAACTGGGAGAACCGGTTTCATAAGGATTTTACCCCTGGGAATTTAGCGAGATCCCACCTGTGGAACACCACAGGTCGAAGGGATCTATCCTGGGAGGAGTTCTCCACCCCACCTGACGAAGATGTAGTGCTGAGAAGGTCTCATGAATTGGATGGGACCCTTTTCCTTCCTGCCCGGGCCAAAGCCCCAAGTAAAATGAAGGGCAAGAAGAAGAAAGGCAGGAAAGCAGTAGAGGATACGGAGAAAGAGGCTCCCACAGGCTCAGAGGTGCCAGCCCGAGATCAAGTTGATGCAAACCTTCTACAAGTAGTAGAACTGGAGAGTGAGAAGCAAGGGGTAAACTCCCCAAAACCTAAAAGGGCTTCTAAACGGACTCGCAAACAAGCGAGTGACAGTGCTGACAGGGAAGTCAAAAAGAAAAAGACTTCTCAAAGTGAAGAGCTCACTCTCCGGGATCCGGAGCCCATCTTCCCAACCGATCCAACATTGGCTGAAGAGATCCCAGGGAATCTTAATGAAGGGATTCCAAGGGAATTCCACACTGATGAGATTGAACGGGGAGAGATTAACATGGATGAAGTGGATGTCACCGGTCTGGGTTCTCTAGGTGACTACTTCCTTGGCCTGTCTAGAGATGAGTTCGCAGGGCCATATGTTCCCCCAAGTAGCTCCAACACAGTAAACTTCAATGGTAAGATTTTCTTGGTTTCCAGTGAGAGGGATGTCATAGCCCATTCCCTCCTTAGCAACGTGCAACCAGTACCCACCCTGGAAAGGCAAGTCCGGAGTCAGGCAGAAACCATCAGAGACCTTAAGTCTGAGAAGGAGAAACTGTCCGAAAACCTCAGAATTGCCACTACTAAGGTTGACTTGCTTAAGGAGTCGAACGAACAGCTAAAGAAAAGTCAAAATGAAAGCAACACAAAAGTTGCTTCTTTAGAAGAGACCGTAAAAGATCTCCGGGCTAAGCTGTCCGGGTTGGAGAAGGACTTGATAGCCTCAAGAGGAGAGACTGCAGCACATGAGAAGCTTGTCACCAACCTGACTACTGACAAACTTGCTTTAGAGAATGCAGTGACTCAGGCTGTTGAGGAGAAAGCTGCTCTGGTGAAGGATCAAGAGGCCATGATCAAGGCCAAAATTAACGCTTATGCCAGGGAGATGATACGGAGTGAAGAATTAATGGTTGAGAAGGTGAAGTCCGACATGGTCCTCTTGTTTCACGAGAAGTTCCCGAAGAGGAGACTAGGGGACTTATGGCGTTATGTGGATGACGATGATCTCCCCTACTGGACCATGGTTGATGAAGGGTACACTGATATATCCTCGTCTGGTGATGAAGAGGAAACCGGAGAGAGTCCCGGTGAGGAAGAGGTTGATCCCAAAGGCAAGAAGGTTATTGAGGAAAAAAGCGATATTAAGAGCAAGAAAACAGATGAGGGTGAGCCATCTTCAAAGGCTCCACCTTAATTTATAATTTGTTTTGTTTATCTTTTACTTGAACTAAAGTCCTTGGAAGGCCAAGGCACCTTTTTTGTGATGGTGTCCGAATTATTCGGACAGATTTTTGTTCTGCACCCAAACTTGTTTAAAAAGTCCTTGGAAGGCCAAGGCAATTTTAAGTTGTTGAATGGATGTTTTGTTTTGCTCAACCATTCTCTTCTTTCATAGTCTGTTTAAATAGCTGGAGTTTAAGTAGTCTTGAGTTATTGTGTTGTGAGAGTGTTTAGTTTCTCTGGCTAGAATTTAAGTAGCCCTTAGACCTTTCAGTCCGGATAGTATGACAATCAACAAAATTTTGCAAAAACTTAGAAAATTATTTAAGAAGGCTCCAAGTTTCATTTAAAGCTCTCCGTGGCGCCGGAGAGAGGTAGTGGTATGCCCCCAAATATTTACATGGATGTTTTAAACAAGTAAATATTTATATAAGTTTTACTCTAAGTACATTCGAAGGTGTTCAATATTCCAAGGGTGAGTTAAAACCCTGCCATCTTTGTCTTCTATCCAGTATGTCCCAGGCTTGATTCTTTCAACCACAGTATAGGGACCCTCCCAAGTTGGGGCTAGTTTCCCGAAGAGCTTTTCCTTGGTATGCAAGAAAACTTTCCTTAACACCTTATCTCCTGGTTGAAAGTCCCTTCTTTTAACTTTAGAAGCAAACCTGCTTCTCATCAAGCCCTGATAGTGTGCCACTCTAAGATGAGCTTTTACTCGCCTTTCTTCAATTAAATCAAGTTGATTTCTAACTGCCATTTCATTAGCCTGTCCGGAGAAGTTGTGGACTCGAAAGGAGGGGAGTGTCTTTTCTATGGGGGCTACTGCATCCATCCCATAGACCAAGGCAAAAGGTGATTCTTGTGTTGCAGCCCCAGGTGTTGTCCGGTAGGCCCACAAGACTTCTTGTAAATAACTAGGCCACTTCCCAGCAGCCCCTTCCAAATTTTTCTTTAAACCGGACAGTATTGTTCTGTTAGCCACTTCAACTTGCCCATTGGCTTGTGGGTGGAAAGGTGAAGAAAAGCAATGCTGAATACCCCTCGAGGCACAAAAGCGTTCCATTTCTCTGTTGTCAAACTGTGGCCCATTGTCTGTTGTTATTCTCTGGGGGACACCAAATCTGCAACATATGTTGGATAGAATGAATTTTATAACAGCCTTTGATGTTGTCCCTGCCAAGGGGGCTGCTTCTATCCACTTTGAAAAGTAGTCAATGGCTACAATTATGGTTTTACGCCCTCCGGACGCCACAGGGAGAGGCCCAACTAAGTCCAATCCCCATCGAGCAAAAGGGATGGGCTCAGAAATTGATTCCAAAGGAATGGCTGGTACATGAATTTCATTGCTGTACCTCTGGCATGGGTCACATCTTCTTACCAGCTCCTTAGCATCTTTCATTATGGATGGCCAATAATATCCGGAGAGAAGCACTCTTCTTGTTAATGCTCTAAATCCACAATGGGCTGACCCCTCACCATCGTGCAATTCGGAGAGAACCATTTGTGACTCATGATCCCCTAAACAGCGTAGGAGAGGTTTGCTATAAGATTTCTTGTACAAGACTTCTCTAATCATGATGAAACCACGAGCCCTGTGCTTTAACGTTCTGGCTTGTGGTTTATCTAAAGGCACGATGCCATCAGACAGATATTGCATTAGAGAAGACCTCCAGTCTTGAGGCCGGTTTACTTGTATTTCAAAGACTTCCTCTTTTTCACCTTCATCAAGTTGAATAGAAGGGCTTTCAAGCACATGGATCCATGGATAGGACTTCGTATATGCTATTGTTGCCAATGAGTCTGCTAGCTCATTCTCTGCCCGGGGAATATGCTCATAGACAACAGCTTTAAACTTCATTGCCTCATTTTTCAAAAGTAGTAAATACTTGATCAATTGTTCCTTTCTAGCTTCTGATAAGCCCAAGGCATGGTGGACAAGAAATTGGGAATCACTTAGCAGCTTGACCCTTTTCGCTCCACAGATGTAAGCCAATTTCAACCCAGCTATAGCTGCTTCGTATTCGGACTCATTATTGGACGCCCTGAAAGCAAAACAAATAGCTTGGAACATGTTGTCTCCATAGGGGGAAGTGAGACATATTCCTGCCCCAGACCCTATGGCACTGGATCCTCCGTCTGTTCGGACAATCCACACTTTTTTGTCTTTTGAATCAGCAGGTTGTTCTGAGTCCCTATCAGAATGGAATTCGACCAGAAAGTCAGCCACAGCCTGAGCTTTTACTGCTGTTCGAGGAGCAAAGTCTATGTCGAAGTCCCCCAACTCTACTGACCACTTTGTCATTCTGCTTGAAATGTCTGCTTTTTGAAGGACATTCTTTAAAGGGAAAGACGTCCGGACAATAATAGGATGAGCCTGAAAATAAGGCCTCATCTTTCTTGCAGCTATCACCAAGGCCAATGCTAATTTTTCAAGTTTCAAGTAACGCCTCTCAGCATCAATCAAGCTTTTGCTGATGTAGTACACTGGGTGAGGATACCCATCAACCTCCCTTACTAACACAACACTGATGGCACAACTTGAAACAGCCAGATATACGAAGAGAGTCTCCCCATCAATTGGTTTGAACAAAGTCTTGGGAGAGGACAGATGCTTCTTAATTTCATTGAATGCCTCATCACACTGTGGGGTCCACTCAAACCCCTTTGCACCCTTCAAGGTTTGAAAAAATGGAGTGCATCTGTCCGAAGACCTGGAGATGAATCTGTTCAAGGCGGCTAACCTCCCCGTTAATCGCTGTACTTCTTTAATGTTTCGTGGAGGCTCCATTTGGAACAAAGCATTGAGTTGGTCCGGGTCGGGCTGTATTCCATGCTCACTTATAATATACCCTAAGAACTTCCCGGACTGCACTCCGAACACACATTTTTCAGGATTTAACTTTAAATTCACCTTGGCCAGGTTGGCAAAAGTCTCTTGGAGGTCGGACAAGTGCAGCTGCTCATCCACACTTTTCACCATCATATCATCAATGTAAACCTCCATATTTCTTCCAATTTGATCAGCAAATGCCTTATTGACTAACCTTTGATAAGTAGCCCCAGCATTTTTCAAGCCAAAGGGCATCACCTTATAGCAGTGCAGACCTCTATCAGTAACAAAAGTGGTATGCTCTTGATCTTTTGGATCCACCTGGATCTGATTGTACCCGGAGAAAGCATCCATGAAGGAGAGTAGCTTGTTCCCAGAAGTAGAGTCTACTAACTGATCTATCCGGGGAACCGGATATAAGTCTTTTGGGCAAGCTCGATTGAGATCTGTGAAGTCAATGCACATTCGCCATTTACCGTTTTTCTTTTTTACCAAGACTGGATTGGCAGTCCACAAAGGGTACTGAGATTCTTTAATGTGTCCCATCTTTGTGAGTCTGTCAACCTCTTGTACAATGACATCAGCCTTTTCTTTTGAGAAAGCTCTCCTCTTTTGCACCAATGGTGCCACGTCTCTCCGGACAGATAGGTGATGGGAAATCACCTCTGATGGAACTCCAGTAACATCAGCGTTGCTCCAAGCAAAAACATGCTGATGGTCTTTTAAGAATTTCAACATACCTTCTTTCAACATTGGTGGCATTTTGGACCCTATCTTGACAATTTTTCCTTCTTCCAAGCAATGTGTTTCAACCTCCTCAACCGGGATCAACACTCCGGGGGTCTCTCTGGGGTCATCAATTTCACCCTCACCCCCAGAAAGGCCCTCAAACTGCTATTGGTCATTTATTCGGACTGCCCCCAGCGTTCGTGGAGCCAAGGCAGTGGCATAGCATTCTCTTGCAACTTTTTGACTGCTCCGGACAACCCCAACCTGCCCCTGAACAGCATATTTTAGACACTGATAGACTGTCGAAGCCACTGCATGCATCCTAGAGAGCCAAGATCTCCCTAGAATAGCATTGTAACAGGTGGGACAATCCACCACAATGAAAAGTATTCTGACTGTTTTCTTGAAAGGGCCTCTACCCAACAATACCTCTTCTTCGAACTCACCGATTACATCAGCTGAGCTGCCCGTGAAGCCTACGATCGATCTGTCTGACTTTTGAATCACAGCTGGATTTTTCATCTTCTTGTAAGTATCTAGGAAAAGGATATTGGCAGAGCTCCCAGTATCCACCAAGATTCGCCTTATCTCATTGCCCCCTATCGATGCTCCTATAACAACAGCATCTTCATGAGGGCCAGCAATGTCTCTCAAATCATCCCCATCAAAGACAATGAATGGGAATAAACTTGACGATTGATATGAGGTCATGCCCCCTTCTAGCTGGGTAGCCAAATTATGAACATGCCTTTTTCTTGATGAAGTGGTAGGAGCCGTTACAGTGTCCCCTCCGAAAATTGTCAAGGACTCAAAGAACTTAATGAGCCCGGAGACCGACCTGGAACGCTCCTCTATTGCACCCACTCTGTTTCTTGTTGGATCAGGATCCAAGTATTCGGATTCCACATCAAACCTTTCAATGATTACCATAGCCCCCTCTGGGGCAGCATTAACCGGACCAGCCCGGTGAGTGTTATCAGGCCTGTTGCCTCCTCTCCTTTTAACGTATGCACCCAATTTCCCTCTTTCGATCAGGTTTTGAACCTCTTGTTTCAGTGCTATGCAATCATTAGTAGTATGGCCAATATCATTGTGATATTGACAAAAAGAACTGTTTCGATGTTCTCTGGGAGACTGCAAGGTTGCTGGTCTCCGGTAGTGTACTTCATCTTTAGTTTTATCGAAAATGGTTGCCACACTTTCTTTGAGTTCTGCAAACCACTCCGGTTGGACCCATGGTCCCCTTTTGTTTCTAGACTGTTGGCTTTGTGCAGGAGCAGCTGGTTCAGACTGAGCTTTTCCCCTTCCATGCCCCTGTCCGGTTTCTCTAGCTTTGTTCCCGGACTGGTTTTGATTTGGAGTTGGTGCCACCGGGGTGGATCTCACCTGTCTGTGCACCCTGGTCTTCTTTGTTTCATCAACATTTATTTGCTTGCCAACTTGATTCAGCAATCCTCCCCAGGTCATGGCCTTCTTCCTGGTTACTGAATCGGCCAGGTTGCCCAGGTTCAAACCTTGTCTCAGGGAGGCTATTGCCACTTGTTCAAAGCAATCAGCCAGCCCGTTCTTTGTGTTCACAAAACGACTTATGTACTCCTTTAATGATTCGTTTGGTTCCTGGGCACAATGGATTATGGTATCTCCATTACCCTTTAGCTCCTTACTCCCCACAAATTGCCTTCGAAAGGCCACCCAAAAAGTATCAAAGTCTCTGATACAACCATGAGGAAGGCTGTTGTACCACTTCAGAGCACTCCCCGTGAAGGATTGGGAGAATGCCCTGCAGAGCAGTTTATCATCATCATCAAAGTTCATCATGAAGTTCTTGAATTGCTCCAGATGATTGTCTGGATCAGTACTGCCATCGTACTTCTCCATCTTGGTGCTATCAAACCTCTTGGGGAGGTTTCCGGACAGTATTTTGGAAGACAATGGCGATTGCCTCCAATTCCTCCCATGACTGAACGCAGTATCCTCATTAGGTGTTGCAAAGATACCTGGCTCATCATGGAAGGCAGAAGGATCCACCAGCATCCGGTCTACATGCCTCCGGTTGTGAGATGATCCTTTCCCAATGTGCCTTTTCATTCTTCCATGGTGATCTCTTTTTCTGGAATACTTTTTAACTTGCTTCTGTTTTTTCCTGGTTCGCCCCTCATCACTACTGGAGGACAAGGATTTTTCATTTCCCTCACTGTCCGAAGAGCTGTCCGAAGATTCTGAGCTTGAGTCAGAACTCTCCAAAGGCTTGGACCGGTGAGACTTTTTAGAACTGGCATGTGTCTTTTTAGTGCTCACATGAGTTTTAGAAGCCTCGTGCTCTCGAGGGTTATCAGAGCGATGAGCAGCTGACGCTTTGGATTTCTCCTTCATACCCATCTTGGCCTTTTCAGCCCTCAGAGCTTCTATTTCAACCCTCAACCTGTCACGCTCTTGGACAGTATACTCATCGTTCTCTTCCACCACCTCGAGCAAAGCTGCTGGAAGCTCTGGATTATCCGGATTCATTCGGACAGAATTTCTTTACTTGGTTTTGAATGCTTGATTCAGGCACCGTCGTCTCCCACTGTGGTCGCCAATTTGGTGTGGATAAAAGTAGCCTGAGGGTCGGCTGGTAATTTCAAGTGGAGTTTTAAGGCGGTGTAAGGGTGTTTCACGGTGGTATGGTGGTGTTTAAAGGTGTTTCAAAGTATTTCAGGGTGTTTCAAGGTGTTTTGAGGTGTTTTAAGGGTGGAGAGAGAATTAAGCAGCCTGGCAGCAGTTAATTTTTCTTTTTCATAGTTAATGCTGGTGGTTGGGCATTTATAGTGTGAAATTTGGGCCCTTATGGGCTTTCGGTTCAAGTTTAATGGACCCGGGTCATGTTTAAAGACCCATAAGTTTTAAGCAGATGTGCAGGTAGCTTAGTCAGATAGTGTTTAGGTTTTTTAGTACTTTAGTCATAGTTCGAACTGCCTTAAGTTTTCAGTGTTCGAAATCATCTGTTCGGTTAACAAGTCCTGTTCGAAAATATTTGGAGTCTGTCCGAATTTACGGGGAGATTTACTTTGGACTACCCTTCCGGGGAGCACTTCGAATTTGGACTCATCAGACAGTTCCCAGATCTTCTCAACAAAATGGTGTGGCAGAAAGGAACAACAGAACAATCCTTGATATGGCGCGAAGCATGCTCAAAAGCAAGAAACTTCCTAAGGATTTTTGGGCGGAAGCAGTGGCATGTGCGGTGTACTTGTCCAACCGATCTCCAACAAGAAGTGTTTGGGGAAAGAAACCACAAGAAGCGTGGAGTGGAAGAAAGCCCGAAATTTCCCACCTGAGAGTATTTGGAAGCGTAGCTCATGTCCATGTACCTAACGAACAACGAACCAAACTCGATGATAAAAGTAAGAGTTTTATCTTCATCGGTTACGACTCAAGTTCTAAATAATACAAGCTTTACAACCCAAACAATAATAAGGTTGTGATAAGCCGAGACGTGATAGTTGATGAAGAAGGCGAATGGGATTTTGGTTCTCATACAAATGAGTTCACATTCTTCCCCCAAATTGAAGAAGATGAGCAGACACCGAATGAGCAATCAGATAATGTTGCAACCCCACATGCTTCACCAACATCATCTACTCATGGCGACTCACCAACTTCATCATTTTCAAATGGTAGTCAGAATGAGAGAGAAGTGGAACGTACAAGAAGCCTTAGTGATATTTATGAGGTAACTGAACCAATGGATAATATTACACTCTTTTGTCTCTTTGTTGATTGTGAGCTAGTAACATTTCAAGAAGCGGCACAAGAGAAACAATGGAGAGACGCGATGGATGAAGAAATTAGAGCCATCGAGAAGAATGACACATCGGAACTCACCTCACTTCCCAAAGTGTGCAAGATAATAGGCGTCAGATGGTTATACAAAACTAAGAGAAATGCTAAGGGGGAGATTGAAAAACAAAAAGCGAGGCTTGTTGCAAAAGGCTATAGTCAAAACGCGGGAATTGACTATGATGAGGTATTCGCCCTCGTTGCCTGATTAGAAACTATTAGACTAATAATTTCTTTGACAGCTCAAAACAAGTGGAAGATACAACAAATGGATGTAAAGTCAGCATTTCTAAATGGCATGCTTGAAGAAGAAGTCTACATTCAACAACCATTAGGCTAAGAGGTCAAAGGTCACAAAGATAAGATGTTGAAGCTAAAGACGGCTCTTTACGGGCTAAATCAAGCACCAAGGGCATGGAACAATAGAGAGAAAGGCTTCAACAAATGTCCGTACGAGCACGCTCTATACACCAAGATCAAAGATGGAGATATTTTGATCGGGTGTCTCTACGTGGATGATTTTATCTTCACCGGAAGCAGCCCAAGTATGTTCAATTAATTCAAGGAAGTAATGATGAAGGAATTCGAGATAACAGACTTGGGGCTCATGGCGTACTACCTTGGAATTGAAGTTAAGCAACAAAAAGATGGAATTTTTATCTCAGAAGAAAGCTATGCTAAAGATATTCTAAAGAAGTTTAAGATGGAGAACTGTAGCCCAATAAGCACGCCCATGGAGTTTGGAGTGAAAATGTCCAAGCATCTGATAAAATTACCCTCAGTTTGAAATAATCCTCACCAAATTGGCGACCACAGTGGGAGGAGAAGGTGCCTGAATCTAGCATTCAAAACCAACAAGAAAAACCAGTTCAGATGAATCTGGACGAGCAAGCAGTGCCACCAATTTTGGTAGAAGTGGTGGGAGAAAACGATGAATACACGATCGAAGAGGGAGACAGGTGGAAAGCTAAGATAGAAGCCTTGAGGGCTGCTAAAAAGATAGAGTTAGGCATGAAAAAAAAATCAAAGGTGTCAGCCATTCACCATACTAACAATCCAAAGGAGCATGACCCATCAGCAAAGACCAATTTGAGTACTAAAAAAACTAATGCCAGCTCAAAGAAGTTTCAACGGTCTAAACCGGTGGAGAGCTCGCAGTCAGAATCCTCTAGTACCTCCTCAAACGAGGATGGAATTGAGGAGTTCTTGTCATCCAGCAGTGATGAAGGCAGGTCTAAAAAGAAGCAAAAGTTGGTTAAAAATATTGAAGAAAGAGGGATATGCATGGAAGGTTAAAAAGGAATCTGAGTAAAAAGTCATCTCATAGCCATAGCCGGAGGCACATTGACCAGCTATTGATGAATTCTTTTCGATTTCCATGATGAACTAGGTATCTTTGCAACTCCCAATGAAGATACTCTTTTTAGTCATCGCCGGAATTGGAGACAATCTCCATTGTCTTCCAAAATACTGTCTGGAAACCTTCCTAAGAGGTTTGACAGTACTAAAATGGAAAAATATGATGGGAGCAAAGATTCAGATAATCATCTGGAGCAGTTTAAAAAATATATGATGAATTTTGACGATAATTACAAGTTTCTTTGTAGAGCCTTCTCTCGATCTTTTACAGGAAGTGCTCTGAAGTGGTATAATAGCCTACCATAGGGGTGCATCATAAATATTGATACTTTTTGGGTGGCCTTCCGGAGGCAGTTTGTTGGAAGTAAGGAGGTGAAGGGAAATGGAGATACTATTATCCATTTTCCCAAGAGCCAAATGAATCATTGAAAGAATATATAAGTCGGTTTGTGAACACAAAGAATGGATTAGCTGATTGCTTTGAGCAAGTAGCAATAGCTTCTCTAAGATAATGTTTGAACCCTGGCAATCTGGCCGATTTTGTAACCAAGAAGAAGGTCATGACGTGGGGCGGTTTATTGAACCAGGTGGGAAAGAAAATCAACGTAGATGAAACAAAGAAGACTAGGGTGCACAGGAAAGTGAGATCTGCCCCAGCTACACCAAACTACAATCAGTCCGGATACAAGGCTAAGGAGGCCGGACAGGGTCCCAACAGGGCTGAGGCTCAATCTCACCCAGCTCCAACTCAGAGTCAGCAGTCCAGAAATAAGCGAGGACCTTGGGTCCAACCGGAGTGGTTTGCCGATTTAAAAGAGAATGCGGCAACCATCTATGACAAAACAAAAGATGAGGTGCGTTTTAGGAAGACGACAGCGCTTCAATCTCCAACGGAAAGTCGTAATGCTTGTTTTTGTCAATATCACCATGATATTGGCCATAACACAGAAGATTGCACCGCTCTGAAGTAAGAGGTGTATAATTTTATTGAAAGAGGAAAATTAGGTGCTTGTGTTAAGAGAAGAAGTGGAAATAGGCCTGCTAATGCTAATCGGAGCGGCCCAACAAACAATTCAGGGACATCGGCTCCGGACGGGGCCATGGTGATTATTGATAGATTCGATGTAGAGTCAGAGTATTTAGATCCTAATCCAGCCCGAAATAAGGTGGGTGTTATAACATAGCATACCAATATGGTGTCTGGGCTCATAGGCTTTTTGAGTCACTTACAATATCTGGGGGAGATACAATGACTGCACCAACTCCTTTTTCAAGGAACAAGCATGTTCACACTCTAGCTACTCAGCTGGAGGGAGGCATGTCCTGCTATCAATCCCAAATTCCTTTTTCTTTCATTGTTTTCTTATGAAGATGACTTGAGATAAATAGCTGGTCCTCATGAGAGATATCCTGAAGACGAGGCGTTGAAGGTGACGATGATCAAATTGAGCTATCGACCTAACTGAGCATAACTAACTAAGTTGCGCATCATTAACCGAGCTAAACATGATTGATCGAGTTGTGTCTCGATTTCTATCATTAGTTGGGTATAACATGCTCATTAGGACTCCTCCCTAGTCCTTGAGTTCAAGTATAATACAACATAAGGACTATGAAGTTGCAAATATAATGAACCGGGTAGTCTAGTATTTTGTTTGCGAAGCTTGTACTTCTTAGTTTGTCGATTTTTGTAACTTTGTTCACGAATTCATCATGTTTCTGAACGAAATCCATATTGACCAATTATTTCTCCATATATTCGCTTTTATTATGAAGACATACCTATTTTAGTTACATATCCATACTTTAGTTATGTCGTGGTAGTCGGTATATAGGTTGGGAATGTGAGTCATGCATAATATGCCATCTTCCATGGCCTTACGGGCTTGGTTGATTAGATAGTTCGTGAATGCTGACATTTTAAGTTAATGCTCAGTATTGCCTCTTGCGTGGCCTCTTACACTTTTCCAGCTCGGTTGGTTTTCGAACCAGTTTTCTTGTTTTACATTTTAATTCAAGGATTAGTATGGCCCTTCACGTGATCTTAAAGGTTTGGTTTATTAACCATGTTCGCTTATGTATCAGTGTAGACGCGTTCGTCGCTATTTACATAAAAATTATTTAGCGTACATCCTTACTATCATGACGATTATGATCATTGGGTTCAATCATGGAGATCAAGTGGCAATCTATAGTGGAGATCATGTGATGATTCATTATGAAGATCGCATGGACAACTATTATTGAGATCACTTGGAGAAGGAAATCATTTTTAGTCTAGCATTTCATGTGTAATTTGAATCTATGAAGTCTTGATGGCAATGAGTGAAGATATGTCATTTTAGGTCGTTGCTCGTTTTAAGACCAAATGTAGTAACTCCCGATTCAAATAGGCCAAAGTTGTTCATATCTATATATAAGCAATCCAGTTATGACAAATCATGTGTAGATAATATTACGCTATAAAGTGATTGTGTTTGGTAATTTTTCTTATTTACAATCCGAACAACGTATCTTGCGTGCTTCGTTTAGTACTCTTTCATTTTTATATTTTTTCCTAACAATGACATTAAATTAATAAAATTGAAATTAAGAAACAACCAATGGGTTGACATATTTTATTCGGAACATTTTTATTGAATTTTTAATCCGACCCATACTCCTAAACTTCAAAAGATCAATTATATAAGGAAACCAAATACTAACGAAATCTATTTCAATGCACATTCATAGCGACAAACTAAGGTATTCATATCAGAAAAGTTTCAATATTTTAGTTTCCTAAATGAATTAAACAAGCCAAAAAAAAGGTAAATTATTTTAGGAAGAGGTGGATGAGTGATAAGTGTGTTCTTATAGGAAGAAAGTGATACATGAAATAGTTTCATCTTCAAGGCCTACGTTTGGAGATGAAGATGAAAAGAATGCTATTTTGATACAAGGTAGTTTGTTTCAACTTTTTTTTAGCAACAAGAGTATTTGAGGTTTCAAAATCTTCTAATTAAAAGAAATAGTACACAAACTTATTAATATAAGAAAAAAAACTAAAAAATGATTGTAGATATATGAAAAGAAAAAATAATACAAACTAGAAGCAGTCATTTTGAACCATGTTTATTTATTTATAAAAACACATTACAAGCCCCATTAGTACTAACTAGTAAATGTAGAACTGCCCATCAACTGTGTTCATCAACTATGAAATAACTATCTGCAAAAAAATATCCATCAGAAGCCGTGAAAGAAAACTATAAAGGAGTAATTATATAACTTTATTAAAAGAACTTACTCATATGGTGTGATGAACAAACAAGAACATACATAAGAATTTAAAGTAAAATTAATAAAATATCAGGAAAAGAAAAACCTTGGTAATATACAAAGACACAAATCTGCTCAAACAGAGGATCAAGAAAACAATTACCTCAAACAGATACTTTTGCTTTGTGAATTGTGATCATGTCCGCTTGTGCCATAGAATATAAAATGTCTACAATCTTCTTAACCATTGCTCCAATTTCTCACCGAATACAAAAACAATGAAAGATTCAATACAAAATGCCGATACTCTAATTATGACCACAAGCAAAATTAGATGAAAAAGAAGCAGTAATATGGACCATAGTATGGAACTGTCCCATATTTTAATTATGACCGCAACCAAAATTTGATGAACAATAAGCAGTAATAGGCAAAATAATGCGTAGTTTAAGAATAAAACTACCATACTCTCAGAGTACCAAGAATAGAGTACCAAGAATAGAGATTAGAACTCAAGAATAAAACGTGTGATACGCTATTAGCACTCAAGAATAGAGAAAAGAAGAGGTCAGAAGCTGCGAGGGAGATGAACTAAGAAATTTGTAAAGGAGTAGAGAAAAGAAGAGGTACAAAACACAAAGAAAATAAGAATACAGCTTTTATAGGGCTTAACAGAATTAACTAATTTCTGTTGTTGATAGCGGACGCTGGACTTAAGAGATAGATATTATTCTAGTATTTTTGAAGCATAACACAATTCAATGTATGTTTTTATTTTAATTTAATTTGTTTTTTAAGTATTGTAAGTTTAATTTTTGAAATTAAAAAAAAAACGATGAATAGTACTTTTGGAAAAAAACATTTTTTTGTGCACTGTTAGATGGTGTTCATTTTGGAGATAGTTTCTATAAGTTTCTATAGTGGAAAAGTGAGTACAGATGGGTATTGTTCCAATGACTATTGATTAGGAAATTAATTTTTTTTGATGAAATTGGGAACCCGGTGGTTCATAGGAGTTATCTTTAATTTCTAGTGTAATTCTTTTTCTTCTAAATAACATTGAAGTAACCTAAAACAAACAAGGATTGTTAGAGCGGTTTGAGATTTAAGATCATTCCATAGATATGGCAATTGATGTCCATAAATTTTGTTTGTTGAGCTTTCCCAAAGTCGAGATTGATCTAAGTGTATATTATTTATGTATTTAAGAACATAGATAAAAATAAATATGGTAGAAGACTAGAAAAAATAAAACATATAGTTATATGTTATGTTCATTGATTGAAATTGGATCTTTATATATAGGTCATGTTACATATATAGGGATGATGGATGATATTTCTTTAGCCGCTCAGATGGGTAGTTAAGTGTATCTGTGACTATGTGCAAATATATATTTTCATGTTTGGATAAGATTAGGAGCCGGCAGAATGAATTTTTCTCCCCATTACCAACAATCTACTTGTACAAATTATTTGCAAGTGGTCTAAGATTTGAAATTTTCTTCCAAGTCCATGACTATCATTTTTACTAATTCATTCATACTATACTGAGTATCATTTCTACTAAAGATAAATCACAGATGTTTGAGGACAGTACCTGATTCCAAGGTTTTAGGTCTAGAATCCCGAGATCGCACTCACACAAGGGAAATGTAAGAATAGACCAAACCCCTTTTGGAACCTGTGAACTTTATCGTATGGCCAGACGAAGCAAACGACATATATACTAGGAGAGTTCTTTAAGAATTATAGTGATGAGAATGAAGATCGAAGACTAATAAGCCTACCCCACCAAAACACAAATTTGAGTTGAACCTTACCAACATATGAGATAGTTTGGAAGTTCATGGGGCAACATGGACATTAATTTTTCCAGAATTGATGGTATGAAACCAAAGATCTTGATCTCATAAAGGAAGATGTGTCTCCTATGATGGTTAAATTTAAATCCAGAGACATAAAAAAATCATAAGATCATCATTGATGAGATTGAATGAGTTAATTTTAACTCAACAAAAAATCATCAGATCATGTGGAGAACAAAGGTTGACAATCTTAAGTTTCGATACTTCTAGTGGAAATAGAAGTTTGCATCATTACTTTTCTCGTTGAGCACACTGGAGATAACTTGCATGACCAAAAAAAAATAAGAAAATGACAAATGATTACCTTATCTTAGACCATTTATTCTAGTGAAATTCTTGTGAGGGTCATCGTTAATATTAATGTATATGAAAGGGTCGTGACACATTGAATAATCGAGTTGAACATTTGATCTAACAAATTCATTATGTCTTAGGGTGCTTTATCTATAAGTAGAATGATTGATAAAACAAACAAAAATATATTATGTGTATAATTGACTTTCACAAGTAGTCTGAAAAGTAATCTGAACTGGATTGATCAAATAACAAGCATTAACAAAAATTATAATAACTCAAAAAGTATAGTTCAAACTTTAAATATTACATTGTGAAAAACTTTAAAGATTACAGTGGATTTTAGAAGTTGATTGTGATTTTGGACATACATAGTCTCAAACTCTATCGGTTGAGTTGGGTTTTGTGAATTTTGTGGAATTTTGTTACCATTTTAGGAATTTGAGTTTTTATCAGATTTTCATTGACACGATTTTAAGTTTAATGAATGAGATTTTAAATTTAATGAATGGGGTGAGGTTTTTTAAACTACTATTCTCATTTTATCATGGTGCGGATAAGAAGGGATGCACAATGTACATAGTAAGAAAGATAATCATGAATATATTAGAAAATATCGGTCTCTGAATTTGAGAAAGCTTTTACTTTAGACATAGATATTGTTTCCGTATGTTTGTATAATTTTTGTTTGTGTATCTATGTTTTGTAATCTTTTGTTTATTTATTTTTGTAATTTTATAAAGAGGAAAGTACCCATAAATACCTAGTCAACTATCAAATACCAAAATGGTACCCGCTTTTAGACTAGTTTCATAAAATACCTAAAGCCATATTTTGGACAAAAATACCCTTTAGGGTATAAAATGAAGTTTTTTGGTTGAAGCCCACTTTTTTAACCTTCTAATCTGACTTTTGGGTTCCAATTCCCTCCACTTTCACATTTCTAAATTTGAGGAGAGAGAAACACATAAAACGAGAGCGAACCCAAAAGACGATTTTGAACCGAAACGAGAACGACTCCACCGTTGACCGTAACTGTCGAGCCGATTCCGATCAATCCATCTAACCGCCGAACACCGTCGTCCCTCTACTTCCTCCTAATCTATCGAACACAGTCGAAGATGTACGTTTTTTTCTCCCTCTGGCTGTCGAACACTGTCTGTCTGTGAGTTATATGCTTCGATGTATAAGCGTCGCCGGAGGACTGTTAATCCACTGGTAGTTAGAATGTATAAGCGTCTCGTTAGTCCGGCGAGATATACTCCTTTCTTTTACAGTGATATTCGATGGTGTTAACACAGTACGTGTAGTTCGTAGTGTTCATCCACCGGTAGTTAGACATGGGTCGATGTTAGTTGTTAGTTGTGTTGATAGTGCCGTCCGACTGCATCGACAACAACTTGTTAGAACCTGTCCTGGTTGAAATCGCAATGTGTAGCGTCGTCTATCAGACTTACAGAGTTGAGGTTGATCTTTGTTAGTATACCTAGATATGTTAATGATCTAGCAATGTAGTTTGGCCGTATCTAGCAGTGTCTGCGACTAGTTTACTATCAGCACTGCACGTCAAGCAAAGTAGTAGATCAATTTGGTCACGTCTAGCACTATTGCAATGCAGTGAGTTATACGATGTTGTGGAGTAAGTTGGAACAGTGCTGTCTTGAAGAGTTAATGTATATACTGGCTGCTTAGTTTTATTGTTTTATTGTTTTAGTTACTATGAGATTACTAACTAGTTTGAAATGGGAATGTTAACAGGGAAACATGACTAAAACAGGAGTATTCTACAGGTCCGGGTTGGTAAGCATAATCAACCTACTAAGACGGGATATATTTAAATCCGAACACATAGAGGCTGCTAGAGGCACACCGTTCTATACCTTCTTGAAAACATCGTTCCACGTAAGGAACGAGGTTCTGAAGCTTAAAAAGTTCCACTACTTGATCGAGGCGATTTGTGGTTTTTACGATGTAAGATGGAAGTCTTTCCAGATAGGATGTAAGCATGTAAGGCTGACAGGGAAAGATGTGAAGGCGATATTTGGGCTGAAACATGGTAACGAAAAGATGCCGATGAGCAAATCAGGTGCATTTATCGCTCGGTACGCTGATGGGGCTGAGTTAGATTCCATTCTAATACAGAAATATTTTTTGAGCCCACAGACGAGTAGGAGCGGGCCAACAAACGACAAATCAGTGTCTAATGCGTTGATTAAGGTAAATCTAGTCTGTTAAAATGTATTTAGTTTTAGTTTATGCTGCAGGCATATGAGGATGATACCAAAATTGACATGTGTATGCAGGTATCTAGCAATGTAGTATACCATATCTAGCAGTATGGTAGGAGTATAATAGTATGTTGGTGTTTGGGAATATGAATCTAGCAATATCTTGGTTCATATCTATCAATGTCTTAGTACGGGTAACTACTTTAAATTGTTATTTTTGTATTCTTGGTATGATGTTGTTCATTTTGTACTAATGTCATCGGATCTTCGCTTAGAGATGCAATTGCAGCCAATGCATGAGCGCATGGAAAACATTCTTGCTGCCAAGAGCCGCATGTGCATTTGAAATCAAGTATGTTGACCACCATAACTGGGTCTGATAAAAACCTCAAAATAAGCGGCAGAAGACTTGCGAACTAACCACGTCTGACTGCATTGTACATTCTCTTTGAACATCTTGTCAAACTCGGTGCCTAAATGTGTGTTCCAACTTAGGCCCTCTCCCAAATGTCGCGACATTTGAGTCATCAGAAGAACTAATTTGGTTGACCAATTCCACTATAGGCAGATGGCAAAACTTTTTAATCTGGGAATTGAAAGAATAAACAGTTGTTGATACCATCGCCCCATACCGTTTGCCTTTGACGTATGCCTAAGACTATTTTGCTAGTCGCGAATTGCTTACAAATTTGCCGATACGATCACCCCCTTGGCGCGCAAACTGAGCAAAACGTTGATTAAAAAGGTCCACAGTCGGTTCATAAGCACAGCTCTTAAACATCACTAGCATATTGTTTTTGTACACTCTGTCAGTGTGTTCAAGAGCTTTAGTCAAGTTCTGTATCATATGGAATATACAATAAGCGTGGTTGTCATTAGGATAAAGAGTTGCGATATCGCTAATAATACCAGCAAGACGGTCTGAAATGAAAGTTATTTGCCGCCCTAACAAATGAGGTTTTAAACTTTCCAAAAACCAAAACCAGTTGTCTGAGTCTTCACTACCAAAGATACCAAAAGCTACAAGGAAGAGACCTGAAACGGAAACGATACCGGTGAACAACAGATCTACATTGCACGGGTTGCATGTACTAAAATTGCAAGGTATGTAGAACCTATCTATCAGAACCATGAAGCCTGTGTAATCATCAACGTAGCAATAAAAAACAGGCGTAAATCCCAATCACATCAAAACAACCAAACTAGCAACCTAAGCCTGTCTGTCTAAGTTGAGTAATGAAATCGCAGTGCAAACGTAACTAATCTAGCAATCGTTGCACATGATAGACATTTCCTAGGTGAGTGGACTGAAATCCCAATGTATATTTAACATATCTATCAGAATAAGCGAGTATGTGAGATCGTCAATGTAGCAATCTAAAATATGCGTAAATCACAAGTACATCAAAACAACCAATCTAGCAACCTAGGTCAACCTATCTAGGGTGCATGTTCAAATCGCAATGTAAAACTAACCAATGTAATAACCTTAGATCATGACAAAAATTTGAAATAACAAAAGCACTTATGCAGACCAAAAGTGTAGTGAAATATGGACTGACCGTTGTTTCTATCTTTTGCCACTGCTGAAAGCAACACGCCACCAATCTTCCCTTTTAGGTGGGTTCCGTCAACGTACAGTAGAGGGAGACACCAATGGAAACCCAGCAGACACGCCCCAAACGCTCTAAAACAGCGACGGAAAACATTGTCGGGAGCCAAATCCAGATGGTAGTCTGTAGTGATGTCACAACTCTTTAGTCTCTTGAAGTATGATTTTAGAAATCCAAAAGAGTTATTGCTATCTCCATATACAACACTTCGGGACTTCTCTAACTCATTCCACGAAAGATGATATGAAATGTCTAGACCGTAGTCTTGCTTGATAGAGGATTGTATAGTCTTAGCTGTTACGGATTGGCAGTTCCTAAGAGAATCGTGAATTTCATCAGCAATCAAATCGGACGACAAATCCCTGCTCTTCTTCTTTGTGAATACGGGACTGCACGTATGGGTACTGAAAAATCTTTTTATGGTCATCAAACCGGTCTTAGAATCAACAGAAGCAGAAAGCCTCCATTTGCAGCCGTCCGAATCTTTGTTTACACAATAAACGGTGATCTTGCTAAAGGTATTGTGCATGTACCTAAACGCAAAACCGTTCTCTAATGCATAACGGGATAAGGATAACCTTAGACCTGGAGCACCATCTGGAAAAGACTGTCCAACACCGATGATAGCTTCTGCCCATCTAGTTGTAGGAAAATGCCTTTTTTTGGGGGTTGAAATCTCCAAGCATCTACTGCTTTCACCGCTAGTTCGTTGCATATGCGAGGATTCTTCGAACAGTTGAACAGGTTGTTTACGTTTAATGGTGAAGCCTTTATCAGCAACATGTTCTTCGATAAGAAAACTAACACTCTTCAGACGCTCAACATCAAAGTAACATTCCAACCCAATAAAATCGGTCTCCTTTATAAACATACAATTATTGTGATTACCGCAAGAGTAGGTAATACTGTAGTTTCCTCTAACAAGACCCTGCCATGTTTCCTCAACGTACTGCTGAAAAGACTCAAAATTTTCTAATTCAGATAGCAGAGCAATAGCTTTTTCGTGACCAAATTTGAAAATGCAAACTTTTGGTTGCGACATTGTGTAACTTAAATTTTAGGAGTTTTGGTTAGTTTGTTGTAGGGCAGCGTACAAGAGCTCAATGTGTTACAGCGATAAGTACATGTCGAAATGGTATATGTATGAAGACATCTAGCAATCTCTCATAACTAAAATCGTATGATATGTAACCTAATCTACCAATCACTGCATTAAAATCGCAATGTCTACACTCTCATCTAGCAACCATAGACTACATGCACAAATCGCAAAAACAATATGTCAGTCCTAGCTAAAATTGCAACGACACACAAAACACAGCCACAGTCAATACTATACCAATCTAGCAATAACAAGAAGCAAAATCTACCCACAAATCGTAACAACTAACATACAATAACAAAACATAAATCGCAAACTATATAACAGAGATGGAAAACTGCTATCGGAGCTGCTATCGATGCTTTGAATCGACCAGAAACAGAAACTAATCGATGCTTTGAATCGACCAGAAACAGAAACTAATCGATTTCCTGTGATTAACGTACATTAGCTACGCCAGTGATTCTATTATCAAGATAAAAAATGGAAAACGATTTTGCAGTTGAGAATGGTAAACAATTATTACCTTACTGTTGTGACGTCGAAGATGCTTTCAACGGTGAGGTCGACGGACTTTAACGGTGCACCGGTGGAGCTAGGATGCTGACTCGACGGTACTCGACTGACTCTGGAACTGTTGACCTGAAATTGCAGAGTTCGTCGAAAAAACAGTTCGTCGGTGATCGGAACACTAGTCGACGGTGTTTGTATGGTTCGCCGGTGATTATGATGATTCACCGTTTATTAGATTGGGTCGCCGGAAAGAGTGTGATCACGTCGTCGTTTTTTGAAAAGAACAGACGTTCTTGAAAAATGGGCTGTTTGTTAGGTTAGGAGAGAGGAGAGAGAGAGAGAGGCTAATAAATTCAAAATTCAAAATTCAAAAGTAATAAAGAAGGTACTGTAGCCAAAATGGTCGTTTTTTCTTAAATTAACGCTTATATACTAGGTTGAGGGTTATTATAAAATTAGGTATTAGAAGTAAATATGTTTAATGAGATGGATATTAAGTGAGCATTAACCCATTTTTGGGTACTAGATAGTAATAGGTTTGGCCAAAAGGTACTTAGTATGTCATATCTTATTATTTGGGTTTGGAATCTTCAACAACTATGATACAACTTAGTTTGTTTGAACTTTTTTTTAGCAACAACAGTGTTTGAGGTTTAAAAAAAAATCGAATTTAAAACAAGATAATAAACAAACTTATTGATATAAGAAAAAAAATTAAAAAATGATTGTAGATATATGATTGTGGATACCTGAGTGTTACTGTAGTTGTCATATCCAACAGAGGACTGAGAAGACTCAGAAGCCCGCGACTGTGGTGTTAACGTCTGGGTGTTATTGCCACTATGGTTGTCATCACCATACTCCACGATTTCGGTCTCATCTTGACCTGTTTCATCAACCTTAGGCATACTTGCCACAATAAAACTCTCCTGTGTCTCCTCCCTATCTGCAATCATACTCCACGGCCATTGCTTCGTTTCTTCAAAAATGACGTCACGGCTTATATGTATACGATCTTCCTTGGGATCATATAAACGGTATCCTTTAGTTCCAGGCTCTCTCGCCAGATTAACTAACTTTTTACTGCGATCATCCAGCTTTGTGTTGTGCACACTTGGAGTTTTCATGTGCGATAAGCACCCAAAGACCCGTACATGACTTATCTGTGGTTTTCTTGTTGTACATGCTTCATACGGCGTCTTACCTGTCAATGCTCGCGTGGGTAGTCTATTGAGGATGTATACCGAGTCTCTGACTGCTTCAGCCCACATCTTTGATGGCAATTGCATTTCCTTGAGACTGCTTCTAGTCATCTCCACAATAGTTCGGTTTCGACGCTCTACCACTCCGTTTTGTTGCGGAGTGTAGGGTGTCGTGAGGTGTCGCTCAATTCCTGCATTCTCACAGTATTCTTTAAACTCATTAGAATTGAATTCACCTCCTCTGTCAGTTCTCAGCACCTTGATTCTTTTCTCTGACCCGTTCTCAACCAATACACGAAACTTTTTGAATGCTTCGAATGCCTCATCCTTAGTTCTTAGATAGTACACCCACATAAACCTGCTAAAGTCATCAACTAACAAAAAGAAATATCTGTATCCAGAGGTAGTAGTTGGAGATATCGGACCGCACAGATCACCATGTATAAGTTCTAGTACCTTTTTTGCACTAAACTTGGATTTGGCTGGAAATACCTTCCTGGTTTGCTTTCCCATTAAGCACCCATCACACACGACATTTGGTTTTATTATCCTGGGAATTCCTTCTACCATCTGGTGCTTAGACATGAGAGCCATGGCTTGATAATCGACGTGCCCAAGACGGGCATGCCACAATCTCGTGATGTTATCCGTTTTAGTCATCATACATTCCTGTTTGTTAGTCTCAATAATAATTTTGTAAAGTCGATTGGCAGATCGTTTTACCTTCATCAATAATCTGTCTTTGTTGTCGTAGATCCTCAGAAATTCTCCCTTGAGTTCCACATTATTGCCTTCTTCAGAAATCTGTCCCAATGATATGATGTTATTACGTGGACTAGGTATATAATACACCTCTCGCAGCATCTTTTCTTCTCCATTTTTGCACAGTAATATCACAGTGCCCTTTCCTTTTATCTCGACTTTTGAACCATCTCCAAAACGCACTACACAAGATATACTCTCATCCAGTTCTGCAAACTTTTCTTTAAAACCTGTCATATGACTGCTTGCACCATTGTCCAGGTACCAGACATTTGATTCGCCTGCACATTCTCCACGCCTTGGAAATTGAGTAGATATCAGTTTTCCCTCATTCAGGAGAAGCTTTGACGAGTCTTTATCATGTTTGGCCAAGAGTAGGGCCATTTCATCATCTTCCATCGCAGCCAAATTCTCCTCCGCTTCTTGTGTTTCCTTGTGTTTCCTTGGTTTCCTGCATTCTGAGGCGAAGTGACCATATATATTACAGTTGAAGCATTTGATAACACTCTTGTCAAACCTTCCATGGCCTCTCTGCCTTGTGGATCTGTCACCATTGTTTCGCCTCAGCCATTCTTCACGCGTCAATAGAAGCTTTTTGTTGGCTCCTTCTCGTTTAGCCCATTCCTCTTCTGTCAACATGAGTTGAATCTCCTTCGTTTCTGTCCTTCCTTTTACTCGTTCTTCATGTGCTTTGAGTGAACCCACAGCTTCTTCGACAGTCATGCTCTCGATGTCTCCAAATTGCTCCAGTGTTGAAGTTATCTGTAGGAATCTGGCAGGGACAGCACGCAGAAGTTTCTTTACGACGTATGATTCTTCCATCGTTTCCCTCAAAGCTCGAATATTTGTAACGAGGCTATTCATTCTCATGTGAAAATCTTCAAATTTTTCATTGTCACCCATATTCAGCATTTCGAATTCAGATTTTAGGGTTTGAATCCGTGCCTTCTTTGCTTTGTCTGCACCTTGGCATAAGGTTCTTATCATATCCCAGGCGTCCTTCGCTGTTTCCTTGTTCGCAATTGAGAGCAATACATCTTCGGGAATTGCCTGATACACCATTGCTAGCGCTATCTTATATGTCTTCTCTTCGACAGCTACATTGGGATCTTTTGGCTCTACTGCATTCCAGACCCCTTGCGCTTGCATATAAACTTTCATTTTGATAGCCCAAGCCGTATAATTACTTCTATCCAGCATTGGGTAGCTTAGGCCGTACGAACCTCCTTTTCCTTTGTTCACCTCCATCGTTAGTGAAACAAATACGTCTGCTAACACCTTCACGCTCTCATACCAAATCTAATCTTAAAACAGATTAATATACACCGTTTTGAGACAACAGGGATAATGCTAAATCTCAGATCTGATTTATTAGGTAATAGAGAGACTATTAAATAGTCCAAAGTTGAGTACACAAAAAGACAGCACAAAGTGAAACGACAATGTGAAAAAGAAACGGACAAATTCAAAGGATACAATTAAAGTTGGAGATTAAATGCAACAATTTCGTGGGTATTTATGAATTCAAATTATCTTTAAACGCTAGTTTACTTTTTGGCGTCTGATTGAATTTAGTTTTTGCAGATGAATTTAGTACATGGCTACTTGTTTTTTGACAATGCAGCCTCCTTGAACACAGTTGACGGGCTGTAACTCGATTTTAATAATGTAATTTAGTCTGCAATTTGTATAAACTTGAGGAAAAAATAACTTAGAAGTAATTAGATAAAGTGATTCGTCAGTCATATTATGTAACTATGATACTTTCTTCAGAATGAAATATTTAACGTGTCCGGCGTTACTTGTTCAATCAATTCATTTAATGGAGTATTGGATATGAACTTAGTGTTGTTTCAACAATTTTGGTGATCAAGTTTATTGTACTGATGTACCAAGTCCAGCAGCAACTGTCACATTGTTCGGAATCTCTACACAAGACCATTAACATAATAAAACATAGTTGGATTTGCGGATATACTAGTTTTTGGGTATAGGTTTACAAAAGGTATGTTTATTTGCATTTTGTCAAAATTTAGGTGTCATCAAGGGTTTGTTGAATAAAGCTCCTTTTATTACTAGTTAGCCTTCCCTTAGCTCCTCAAATGTGTTTAGGCAAGTGAATATTTAAAGTCTTGGGTAGAACTGAGTTCACACTAGCTAAGAGGCATGTATCTTAGCTCCTCACATGTGTTTATCGCCAATTTCCCTTTTAAGATGCATCTTCGAACTCTTAGTCGTCGGCCTTTTTTAAGAAGAAAAAACAAATGATAAAACTCAATCAAAACATAAAACTTGATCAAAAGATATGTTGGGAGACCTAACCAGATATTGACAATATATTAGAGTCGGTTTAAAATACATGAAAGTAAGAAAGGCGAAACAGAAGTTTGTTATTTCTGTTAAATGCTATAAAAGTTGTGTAATAGTTTACAAGAATGGTATTTCTCTCTTCCTACCTCTTCTTTTCACTATTCCTTTACAAATTTCTTCACAGGTTCTGCAATTTTCTCTCTCGAGTTAGAGTTTTATTGCTGATTTCTTGTTTGTGTACACTAAAACTAGTCATTTTGTCAAATTTCTTTACAAACACCGTTGCTCTATGGAAGGGGAAGATCTTGAGTTTAAATTCTTCTGTTCATGGCAGATGAATTCTATACTTTGAGAGCATCGCGATCTCATGGACGAGTTTAATGAGTTGTTAAGGACTGACTATATTAGTAAGTTTTTCAATAAAGTTAAATCTTTATGGGACTTTATAGAGCGTCTGATCAATATTCCTTCTGCAGATGAATTTGTAACCATTTCTGATCAATATTCCTTCTGCAGATGAATTTGTAAATGGTTACGTAGTTGTTGTCGCATGTTTGGAATCTAATGCTGCTTGAACAAAGGTGATGGAATGTTACTCAATACTAAAGTGTGATAGCAAATCTTGTTTTCTTCGAGGAGAAATTATGAGCTTTTCCAGCATTTCCATCAATTACGTAAATCATTTTGATGGTTGGATTTTGTTCTATCAATTTAGATATCTAAATCACGTTTCACATGCTTTGATAGTAACATTTTAAATGTAATTTTATACCAAGCAATGATATTATCAAATAATTGGACCAATAATTTTGATTTTCTATATCTCCCCGATGTTGAAGGAATAATATCCAATACAAAACTTATTATGTTTTCACATCGTCTGGATGTGATTAAATAGAAATATTTTTCAGATTTAGTTGTAAATTACAATATCAAGTGATCTAGTACTGGCTGAGACTTTAAACTTAAGTAATATGTCTTTGAACAGTAGACAAAGTTTTAATATTAGGGGTTTACTTCTTTTAAGTGTACCAAAAAAGAATCAAAATTTTGGTTATGGAAACCTCCAACAAAATATATAATTAGAAAAACATAAACTAAACTGATAGATGAAAATCAAAGTTTCACATCCTACATCGGTTAAACATGAGAATGATCAGTGGTATATAAGTAAAAACATATCTCAATTAGTATGAGGCCTTTTGGAAGTGAACAAAAAACAAAGTCTAGCGGGCCTTTAGGTGCCAAATGAGACAATAACATACTAGTGTGGAGACCGGTTATTCCGTACATATATAAGGAGATGGAATATGCGGTACCCGTATTCCCAATATAAACCAATCACAAAATAAATATATAATCATGTTCAGATTGTGAAGATATACTTATATTTAAATTTTATATAGAAAAAGTTACAAAAAGACTATTTCAAACACAAATAACACCACCATTTTTCTTCTGTCACAAAGCAGATTCGACTTTCAGTAGGAAATGTAGTAAATCATTGTTAAAAGATTTGAATGAACTTGAGAAATTCAATTAATTTGTACTAAAACTGAACATTTACATTTTATAGTGATTATTTTCTAACAATGTTTAATATAATGCATTGGTACCGTGGACCAACTTCTTGTTACAATGAACTAACTTGTTACTTACTCAAGAACCATGAAGTTGACAAATTCAATTAATTTGTGAATATACATTCGTAGAATGTGCCTTGGAACTTCTTTTTGTAATTTATTTTTTATCTCTAACTCATATACATTGTAAGTAGTATATTAGATTTGGAAATTTAAAAGTAATACTAAGACCTTTTTAAATTAAAAAATTATTAATTTATCGATATAATTGTATCTCTCTAAATTAATAAAGTATCCCGGTCCCAACTATATTAATTTATAACTGTTTTACTGTATAGATTCATTATTTCTTTGAATGTTTATCTCCTACATTATTTCCCTCTCTATCATTTTTCTCATCTGCGCCTCACATACCTCATGCCTCTCTTTCACTATTTACATAACCAATTATGACTTATCTGATCCACTAGGCTGACAACATGTTCCCTAAAAAGTAAACAGAAATGGTGTTCACTTCCGTACGATCGTACAATGTTCCAAGAAATGGCACCACCAACAATGACACCTGATATTGACGTACCTTGTATTACCATATTCATTCAGATTCTTCGACACAATAGTAAATGAGTTCCTTCTATGAACATGTAGTATCATAAAAAACAATTGAAAATAAGTGTTCGTTCCTAGGTCCAACAAGTAATGATATTTCCCCTTTGGTTCATTTTTTTAGTTATCAACTTGTCTCAGCAAATATCCTCATTTAGGTTCCATCAGATGTCTATACATTTAAGTCTCGTTTAAGCATCCTGCCACTTACGGATTCAACATTTCCTGCCCTTCAGTCCCGAAGTACACAAACCTTCAGCTCTAAACGTTCAGTTGCACTTTTATCTTATACATAACAATTCTCCACCTATGCTTATATTAAATTGATTAGGCATTTTTCAGATGCTCGACTTAGCCATTAGATAAAGAAGTTTTACCTGCTTCCTCCACTTGCATAAGTCTCAAGTCGTTCATGAACTTTGAAACTAGTAACACTTTGGTTAGAGCATCCAAAATATTTTGGAGCATCTGGCAAAATATGTAATAAATTCTCATTTTGTTAAATATATGTTGTCATTTGGAATCCTAGGGAGATTCACCATATATAATGGCCCACAATTCAAAAATAGAGATATCAAAGCTTTTCGATACCTTTTCACCAACATACTAACGGTTAGGTCGAAGTGACAAAGAAAACTATTCTTGAAAACCTCAAGAATTATCTGGAAAGAAAAGATACGAATTTGGAAGAATTATTTACAAGAGATATTATGGGTGTGTCGAACCACTCCCCGCACCATAACACAATAATCGCCTCACGCACTGGTCTATGTTATGTTTTTGTAACCTCGTCCAATGTTATGTTTTGCTCGTATCATGGTCAATATTACTATGAATAGGATAATGATGAGGGTAGATGAGCCAAAATCCATTTGATTGAGGAAAAAGGAGGTGAACACAACTAATTTATTTATATTATCAAAATCTAATGAGAATAAAGTATGCATTAATGGTCAGACAAAGCGAGTTTAGGGTTGGAGATAAGGTGCTAAGAAAAGTGTTTTTACATATTGAAGAAGAGAGAATAGGAAAGTTATCCCTAAACTGGGAAGGCTCGTACGCTATAACTGAAAAGGTGAAGCCCGAAACGTACTAGTTAAGAGATAAAGAGGAAAGACAAGTATGACACCCGTGAAACATCAAACATTTAAAGTTGTACCTAGAGTAAATAATAACATGTTGTACAATATATTCTTTATTTCGTATGTATCAATCAGTATCATACTCTTTGATACCCTAATGGTCCAGGAAGATTTTAACGAGGTGCTTATTTTGTCGATTTATCAATATAAGTTTGTCATTATTATATATCTTCCAACTTCGGTTGGTCCACATCATTCTATCTTAGTTTTGGACTGCAAAGGTCTTCCATCTTGGGTTGGTAAACATCTATTTTTTCTAATTTTAGGCTTGAATGGTGGTCCAACTTCAGTTAGTAAACACATCAATTTTTAAGTTTTTAACCGTAGTAGTCTTCCAACGTAGGTTAACGAATGAGGTTTATCTTTACATTGGAAACTGATCACTTTCAATAAAAGATAAAACAAGAGTTTAAAATTAAAATATAAACCAAAGTATTCAATTAAAAAGATAAAAACAACATTAACAAATATACCCCACATTCAAAATGACATCAGTCTACAAGAACGTTTCAGAAAAACACGAAAAAGAAAAAACAACAAACTTTATGGGGCTTCTATTCCGAATTGGCAGAGTCACCGTTAGTAGGAGTATTTCCTAAAGTCTATCTGGACTCACTTACTGAAGTTACTTTGGTTGATTCCTCGACTTATGACCTATCACTACATGCACTATATTCACAAGAAACCCTAGAAGAACAATCCCTCTCAAGAACAAGTTGTTTGTACGACCTAAGTTTCAGGTATGGAAACCTCCCATGAATGTCCAGAATCAGCGCAGCCTTGGCCCCAGCTTCTTGAGTAGTTAAGGTCTCAAGACAACTTCTGACATAAGAGTTTGATGTGGCTGTATTGTCCTTATTCAACTTATTGTGGTTAGTTCTTGAACAACTTCATCCTTCTTCTTCTAAACTACTTTCACAGCAACTCCAAATGCTTCGAGGTACAAGTTTTAATTCTTATCCTGCTTTGCTATAAAATTACGAAAATTGTTAAGCCTTTTCTGAGAAGTTTTACCTCGTTATTCGAGTTCTTTGGAAGCATATGGAGCCCACTCTCGAGCACGTTAGTATCATTTCTCTTTCTCCTCGACTTATTGCTCAATTTGTGAAATATGAAGTTAAATGTGGAAAGTAATCTTTTTCAGGAGGTAGATGACCTTAGAGAAGGTCCTCGGCTGGTTCAGCTAGAAGAAGAAGTAGAAGAAATATCACGATCGGTAGAAATATACCAAATGATCTCATATTTCAAAAGATTATTATTTTTAGAAAAATAATTAAGATATGTTTGCATGGAGTACACATGATGTAACATGAGTCCTAGTCGAAGTCACATATCGGTAGTTAAATAATAAACAAAACATTTAGACCAATAATATAAAAAATCAGATCTTACTCTCAATAAAAAACTGAGGTGATCACTGCCGAGATAGACAAAATGCATACTAAAGTCTCATTACCTAACGTCGACCCCAAATCTTTTTGGTAAAAAATAATGCTAGATATAAAAAGATACCACATAAATATATCAAAGAATGGTATGTATAAGCTTTATAACTCATATAAGAATAAACATATACGCCTAAATCAATAACATATTGGTACCAAACCAATATGAAGAAGACTATCTAGCGAATCTTTTTAAGATGTTTGACAACCTTGGACGTGTGAAGCTTATATTGAATCTAGAAAAAATGTACCATTGTTATTCAATCTATAAATTCCAATGTAATATAGCGAGTGAAAGTGGGATCGAAAGAGGTTGAACCCAAACAAATCTTGTTTATTCTCACTCTAAATATCCATTTATTGCTGGTGATTTATTGCTGGTGCACCTCTTGTTATTCGTTGGAAGCACTTCATCCTACCAAATCTAATAGGCCGACTCTTCCGTTGGTCGTTGATGGATCCCTGATTGGCCAATATATAAAGAAAGACAGTGTGTGAGCTATGGTGGTGTCTGTGAGGGCCTTGGAACCCACTATTTTCTGTATATAACGTTAAAAACATAAAAAAATATAAAACAGATCATATTCTAGTGAAAAATCAGATGTAGTAACCCAGAGGTCTAGGCTTCAAATCGCAACCACCTATATTTTATTTTTTACGATTTTTTATGGCTGCGGTCCTGATAAGTCCCTCATTTCAACTACATGTGTAACTATTTTACCATTCAAAAATACAATTTTATTCTTCATATCTAGGTGGTACTTACGTTGAAACATCAGATGACAATCAAACCAACATACCTTCTTACCTCTCATAAAGGTAATGTGTATTTGTTTAGTCATACAATACGAACATGCTAATTACCATGCGTACAACGACCAAATAACATGCTAGAAGCGGGGGAATACCATATTAGCGCTACTCGCATTTTCAAATTGGTTTTATTTCAACAACGTACGTCACATAACCATCACCCAACATGTGTTTAAGCTCGTCTATTAATGGTCGCATAAACACATCAAGATCTATTCATGGACTCAGATGACCAGGTATTATAAGTGCAATAAAACTATACAGATCCTTCAGTGTCATATTGTAAACGGACACCATTACTGGCCAACAAGAATATTTCTTTGCAAATTTATCAAATGGATTGAATCCATCGTTACATAAGACAACTTTCATATTACGTGGTTTTCATGTAAACTCTTGATGAAAATTACCGAAATGCTTTCGCGTGCCATCATGGCTTGGGTGTTTCATAAATCCGTCAACATATGGTTTACTATAGATCCTTATCATATTCTTAACAGTCTTTCCTGACATATTCATCCTTTGCAATCTCGGTCCTATTGGAAATTAATTAGCATATTTTGAGCCACACATTTTCTCGTATTAGATTCTACTTTGTAAAGTGACTTACCGCACTACAAACAACACTAAAGGCTCGTTGGATCTTCATAAAACAACATAAAATTGTCAACACATGCGTTTATTGTTTGGTCAGGGAGATGGAGAGGAATCAACAACTTTTTTACTTGCCAATATATAGAAGGAATTTTTTTTATCTCTGTTTGGTCTTAGTTATTTCATAATAGACACATAGTGCTTGTGGTTCTTCTTGGAATCCTTGACTCAGATTTCAAGTTGATAAGTTCAGACACCAGCGCTAACTTAGATATTGTGGTGCAACCTACGTAAGCTGGTTTCATCAGCATCTCGCGGCAGCTTGTAGTATGCAACAACAATCCTATTTGGAGCCTGACCATCATTAATGTGCTCTCTGAATCTAATACCAACAAATGGGTTAGGAAGACTGCGATGAGAATTATCCTCAATGCG
Source organism: Limnanthes douglasii subsp. nivea (assembly GCA_036936605.1). NCBI lineage: Eukaryota > Viridiplantae > Streptophyta > Magnoliopsida > Brassicales > Limnanthaceae > Limnanthes > Limnanthes douglasii. The sequence goes on from JAUPFV010000004.1 coordinate 291,773,830, forward strand.
CAAACTCTCTCCATAATATAACCAATAGTGGTAGTCTTATACAAATCTATGTCTCACTATATATTGATGCACTATATCAATTGCATGTGGTTAAGTATTTCTGCATTTTGAATATGGACACAATATCAAACTACTCGCTCTTATGAAAATTGTGTGCATTTGAGCTCGTAAAATGAAATTATCGACACCGTCAAAGAATTCATCTCTACTACACGACCTAGTAACGTATAAATGATGATACATCCACTCATGATGTTTCATTCTTACAACAGATAGTTTTCTATCACTACTAGTATTTCAATTTACGTTAGATTAATTATTACTACTAGTTTTTCAATTTACGTTATATTAATTACACTTTTAAAAATTCTACGTTTAAGTCCCGTGGTACCTATTTAGTTCTGATGGACCACTAAATTAATTATAATTATGTACAAATAAATTATGTACAATTAAGTCCTATGGTACCTACATTCAATTTTGAAAACCATATATTCAAACAAAATTAATTAAAATTATTGCACCACAAAATTATATTAACACCAAATGTACTAATTTTGGGAAATTTAATTTTGGTTGATCGTAAGTTATGATATTAATTTAAATACTTAAAATACTACTAAAAACAAGACTACTAGATTTTGAGAAGACATAACATACATAACTAAGAGAAGTGATATGTGCATTATAAGTTATGGTCATACAAAAAACGAGTTTTCAAATTACAAAATATATAAAATTGATGTACAAAATACACCAAAACCACTCGTACATCATACAAAAGAATAGATGAAATTATATTATTACAACATAAAAGATAAAACAAAAAATTAAGCTGGAAAAAAACGTCCAGTACCATCACCATTACAACTACCGTTGCCATCATTCGTACAGTCACTTGTATTATTTTCATTCACATCGCCGAACCAATTCACGTCACCCGACATAATCTTCCTCGCAACATCACATTTAGAATGTACAACACTAAATTTGATAACTTTCTCAAACATCACCATCCTCTCCGACATCTTTTCATTCTTCTCGACCAATTGTTTTACTTCCTCACAACCCAAAATAGTAGACATTGATCCTTGCAATGAACTCCCCATAAACATGTTATAAGAATGTTTTGCTAGTCCTGTTCGAATTAAATACCCCTTCCTCTTTCTCGACTTTGGCATTGGAAAAGAGAAGAATAAGTCTTGATCATCGACAGATTTAGGGTCAGTATTGTAACCTTGTTTTGACATGACCGCTTCTTTTTAGTCTTCTGAATAATTGGCATAACAAAAATCAAGACCTTTAGTAGTTATACATAAAACCATTAAAACATATAACTATATGAATAAATTGATAAGGTCAAAAGATCTCTAAAACTACAAAGATAATCACATAGTACAAACAAGGCAATAACCCACAAGCAAAAATACAAAACCAACGCTCACAACACGAGAAAAGTAACACCGACCGTATTGTAAAACATATATATAAATTGTTTCTTGATATCGCAAACACACAAAAACAATTATTAATCCTACTATGCAACATATATCGGCAATGTCTTTTGGAACCCACAAGGAAACACAAACAATTACTAATCCCACAATGTAACATATATACATAATGATCAACTAAACCAAATATACAAGAAACTATGTACATATACATATAATTCTATAAGAAACGGATTAAAAATATATACCATGATTTTTGAAGACGAGGGGTACACAAATTTGGACGTAAGGTTGCACATGTCATCCTTCTTGCTGAATGTAAAACTTAACCGTTTGGCCAACAACCAAATTTCTTCAGTTTCTTCAAACTGCACCAGAGGGTAAAAATTAATATAATAAAACAAACTTAGCTTAAATTCTAACAAATGATAAACACTATCATGTCCACTGACTGGTCGAGAATGGATCATCGATCCACAATCATGAGTTTGTGCCCCACCTTGATGAGTTGTGCAGTTTCTTGAGTTTGTTTCCAACAACTTAATCTCCTTAAGACTGCACTAGAAATCAACCAATGACTTCCATATTATTCGCCTATTTGTTAAGTAAGATTCCAGAACATCGATCAACTATTTAATTATTCCAAGGACAACATGTGGCCAACATTATGAATGATGTCTTGTACAAAGTCATATTGCTTCAAACAAAACAAAAATAAATCAGTGATGAAATTCTAAAAATAAATACAAAGACAAATAATAATATGGTTAATGATGAGGTTTGATTTTACTTCAGTAAATTGCTAAGGAAGAATTCTAGAGAAAGAGAATGCGAGAGAGTTTTTAGAGACTTAATGAATTTCAAAGTAAAAGTGTTTAACCCCTTTGTAATCACTCTGGATCGATATAACTACTTTTTATGAAACTTTCCCTCGAAATATTATATAGATAAATTATCCTCGCGTATAACTGTTACGTATGTAACTGTTACATTCATCATGACCCTAGTAATCTAGCCTGACAGATGTCCAACATCTGATCCACCCAACGATTAATATTCCAACCTATCACCATATGGGTCTCTCAATCTTCACACGTCTTCTCTTACTTTAGTATAAATACAATATATCTTTCATTCCAACTCTCCTCACACAAAAACCACTTTAGAGAGAAGTTAGAATTTTTGGCTACCTTCATTTGCTCCTCCCTTATTCCTAGAATTCTCACCGCAAAACTCGAATATTTCGATCAACCTTCATCTTCTCCGATCAACCCATACTTGGTTTATGAGAAAGAAACCACGAACCAAAAAATCGAAGCCCATTCTTCCTAAAGAACTAGAATCTTCTGATACTGACAATAACCTAGTGTTCGGATCTTACAAATATTTTTTTTTTACGCAAAGAGCTGAAGAATATCAAAGAGCAAGGTTAATTCGAAGTGGTCCAATCAGAACTACAACTGAGACATTTTATTACGGTAATTTCGATCATAACAAAGTCCCAAAGCTTTCACCTTCTCCCAAAATTGAAGAACAACCATCATCTAGAATCTTAGGTACTAAAACGCCTCGAGCTTCCTCATCTCAAAGCAGAGTTTCTCCTCTGAAATTGAAAACAAATAACCCTTCCTCAGAAAGATCTTCATTAACCAAACCAAGAAAGACCTTCATCGCCATGGGAGATGAATCAGCAATTATTTGATCTCTCTCTCTCTCCTCTAAATCCCACTACTAACGATCCTCCTCAAAAAGAAGTGATAGAGGAGGCGCCTCGAACTCCTAACCCTCTTACATGACCAATTATTCAAACCTCTCAAGACCCTTGAGAAGAAACTTCAAAATCTAACGAAGCTGACTCGGAGGCTACGAAAACTGATCTTGAGGCTGACTCTCTCAAGAAGAAGATGACATTTTCTCCATCTCTGAAGAAGAAAGAGCAAAAATTGGGAGAAACCTATGAAACCGCGAAAGAAAGTATATTATCGCCTTAAAGAAGGTTCGATATATATACTACAAAGAAAGTCAAGCCTCGACCTTTAAGAAGCAATGAGAATGGGAGAAAACATAACCCTTCGTATGCCAAAAGAAGGATAAACTCCCCTCGACTAAAAGGATGATGAACTAGTAGTATACCCAGAAATATCAACTGGAGTCTTCGATTTCCACCAGATCCGATGATCGTAGAGTACTTCGAAGTCCTCAGCTTGTGCCCTACTCAGGTGACACTGAATCAATGGTTCACCTTCATGTCATGGATCATGGCATCTCGTCTATCCAAAATACCCATCAGCATTAAATACTTCATCTCACTGACTCAACTTTCAAAAGGTCCGAAACTTCCATTCTATTACCTCACATTGATGGATGGCCTCAAGATCATCGACGATCTACTAGAGGCTGATAAATTCTAGAAACAAAGATTTGTTTTCATATCTAAGGCTTGGGAAAATGACAAGGAAATTTCCGAAGCTAACCTTTCGAAATTAAATCTTGTTTGGAGAAGCAATCGTAAGTTCTTCAAAAAATTTATGTTTTAATACAAAAAATTTATTTTATCATTTTTTAACATTTTATTTTGTTAACTTATACTAGAAATTTCAACGGCCTACTCAACACGTCCAGAAGCTGCTAAGGATGTTTTCCAAAAACTCGTTGTCTGGGCTAAAAAGGAATGGAATAATGCATTTCATACTGCCTTTCAGCCCATCAATTTCCTCCATTGCCACATGTTTTCGATCAAAGAAGGTGGCTTGCCTCCTGAAGATTTTTTTACCGATTCAGATCCAAAACTCGTGTGCCACCGAATACCCCAGCCTGACTGCAAAGTCTTTATTCCTATTCGAAACAGATTGGATATCCATCAACCAAAAAAGAAGAAAGAAAAAATCACCAGAGTAAAGAAAGGTAAAAAGGTAGTTAGCAAATCTGGTGCTAACTCTTCTACACCCTCGAAACCAAAGTGTCGAAAATGCAAAGTTGCAGAACAGTCTCTTTCGTCCATCGAAGAGGTAAATGTCTAAGAACCATCATAAAAAAAAAGAAAATATCTTATGATCCCTTCGGAAAGAAAAAGAAATAAAAGAAAATACCTTCGTACACTTTGGTTGATAAAGACGAAGACGCTGCTGCCGGAAACCAACAACACCCCCCAAACCCTTCGACCGAAGAAAATCCTAATAAAGAGAACCCTGTGATTCTCATTAATGAATACTCTCCATCCGTTAGCTCTCATCTCTTTGCTTCCCAAACTGCCTTCGAAAAGTAGTATAAAAATGCCTAAAATTTGATATGGACCCCCTCAGAATCCTATTGTACCACTTGAGAGCTGTTCCCTTAAACGTTTGAGAAAACGCATGTCACACAAGTCGATCATCATCCTCCAAGTTCATCATCATCGAAGTTCATCATATAATTTTTGAATTGTTCGATGTGATCATCGGGATCCTGCATCCCATCGAACTTTTCAAATTTTAAAATATCAAAACGCTTCGGAAGCGTCATGGAACAAATTTCATCTGTTAATGGAGAATTTTTCCAATCAACGCCTTGAACGAATTGATCATCGGTTCACATCGTCACATACAGATTCCTGTTAGGTTCAGCATACTGATTCGAAGGATTCCATTCATGCAAATTTGATCGAGGAGCATTCTTAGACTTATTCTACTTTTTATACCGCCTCGAATAATCTCTTTCAAATTTCCCTTTTGAATAACCTCTATCCCTTTTAAGTCCCGAGGCTGAACTTTATAATTCCTCGTCATTGGAAGTTATTAATTTTTGTTTATCTTTTTTCTCCTTTCGAGACGAATATCGCTCTTTAGGAGACACAAAGCGTGTTTTTTTGTCCTCAGACTTAGCATGTCGATCATCAAAAGACCGATCTGACTAACCTTCCACATCGGTTTTTCATTTCCTGATAATACTTCAGAAAGTATCTCTTGTTCTCTCCGTTCATATTTTCATTCAAAGAATTAATTTTATCTAGGAATTGATTCATTCTTGTCTCAATATCAGATCGAACTTGGACCGGAGACGATCCATCAGTTCTATTCCCATCAGTTCCATTCTTTTGTAAATCATCTCTCACAGTTTCTATCGCTGATTGAAGCGTTGGATTATTATCGGGATTCATCGTATGCACTTTAGTCAAGAAATACCACTAAATAGTATCATTTTCGAACAAAATGAGCCACCGATTTTTCTTATTCAGTCCCCAATGAAGTTGCCAATTTGATGAGGTTTGATTTTACTTTTAGTAAATTGCTAAGGAAGAATTCTAGAGAGAGAAAATAATACAGAGTTTTTACAGAGAGAAAATACAAGTAAAAAAGAGTTTTAAAGTAAAAGTGTTCAACCCCTTTATTAGAGTAGTCTAGTCTTTTATATAGAGGAGCCAAGATATAGTCTCAAACTGAATCTGTTACAAAAGTGGACTAATTCCCGTTTAGTCCTTATAAATTATGCAAAGTCACAAATATCCTTTAAAAGTTACACTAGTCACAAATTAAGGACAAAACTTACTTTAATTACAATTAAATCCCTATATTTACATTATTTGTAAATTATTCCTTAAAACTCTATTTCCATATCAGTTAATACTTTGAATGCCTTCCATATGTCAGTCCTAAAACCAGGGGGTGTCTTTTCAAAAGTCTCCCAAAGGCTTGTAATCTGAAGCCTTATCTCAAGAGCGAACCAACAAGGAATATCTTATGGCCGTAGTCTGCAAGAAAAAATTAATTAGTTTTGGAAAAAATAAACAATACTTAGAGGAAACTAAATCTAGTTGTACATTACTAAGAAAATTACATATCCTCCTAGATCGTCACCTGTTTACGGTCTAGACTAGGCTTATGTTTGGGTAGAGCATACCCAAGACATTTGCAATGCTTTGCCCCTTCCTCTTGATCAGTGTTTCCTTTCGACTAGCTTCTTTTTGAACGACGTCCGCCTCTTTTTGTTCCACTCCCTCCTGATCGACGCTAACCTCTTCTTGCTCCACTTCCACTTGATATTTGGCCTCCTCATTAGAATTTTACCCCTCATCAACGGTCTCTATATCAACATCTTCCTGCTCCTCTTTTGAACTTTGTTCAGATTCTTAATTCTCAATTATACTTCGAGCATGATGCTGGTCCGATGTGCTTGGTTCAGACGGGATGAGAACAAACAAAGAGTCGTTAGACCCTATCTCTGGTGAACTGCTATCTGGAAATATGATAACTGAACTCATCTTCGCCATAGTCTATCTGGAAATATTTCTTCGATTTGGGGTCAAGCTTGTTCATTCCTTCATCATTTATATGAACATAAAATGCAGAACCAAAAACTCTTAGACGTGATAAGGTTATATCCTTACTACTCCATACTTCATTAGTTATTCTATGTTCTAATGGAAACGATGGTCCTCGGTTAACCAGGTAAGCCGATGTGTTGACTTCTTATGCCCAGAACTACTTCGGTAAACCAGACTGTATACGAATTTTTCTGGCTCTTTATGTCAACGTTATGTTCATACAATTGGCAATAGCATTGTGTTGAGGCTTACCTGCCACGATTCTCTCCATCCTGATCTCGTTCTCATAACAAAACTTCTTGAATCTGGTCTCCTCATATTCACCACCATTATCGGTTTTGAGATTTTTAATCTTGAGATATATCTTATTCTCAACCATAGATTTTCAGCTCCTAAAAACATCAGACATTTCCTATCTACTAAAAACATCAAATACATAAGATTTATGTTTTAGAAAAGAAACCCATACCTTTGGATAATGATCATCGATAAAGGTCACGAAGTAGTGTTTCCCTCATATAGAATAAATAGTCGTTGGCCTCCAAACATCATAGTGAACCAGGTGCACCCTTTATTTCTTCGAGGTTCTGCCACTCATGTGGCCAAGCTTTTGGTGCCAGACATTTGGATTTTTGTTTTATGCTACTATTGCAATTAAACAACTCGTCTTTCCTTTTTTTGTAATGCGTACTACTCTTCTTTCCGCGAGAAACCCTCATTTCTCCTTTTGAAATCTTCTAATTGTCACCATGGAAGATCACAGTGTAGCCTTTGCTAGCAAACTGCCCTATGGAGATTATGTTTTTTCTCATATCGGGGATATGTCTGACAAGTTTCAGTTTTGAGATAGACCCATTCAACTTAATCTCCACGGTACCATGGACATACCTATCCAAGAATTCTTTCGTCCAAGTAGCGTGGAACGATGCTCCATAGTCTAAAACCCTAGCCTCTTCATTGCTTTTTGAAGAGCATATTAACGCATCGTCTTCTTTTGAAGTGACCGTTCCCTTTGTCTTCTTCTCTTATTCCTTTGATTCTCTATTTTGCTAATATTAATAGTACCCGGTCTTCTCACAATTCCAATACTCGACGTTTTTCAACCACTTGATATTTTGGGATTTCTGGACTTGGACCTCCAATCTCTTGATTCACCTCAGTAGTTCGATTTAACGCGTTCATACCCTATGGTTGAATTTATTCCACTCGACTTTGTATGTAAGATTGAGGAGATTGACGACTCACTCTATTCTCTCATTCAAATAGCTTTACTGAGAACTAGGTTACGAACATCATCAAATTTCAACTTATTACTTCACGACGAGCTACTCATCGCCGTGACAATAGCATTCCAACTATCTGATAGCGAAGACAAGAGTATCAATTCTTGTACTGCTTCATCAAAATCAATTTCAATTGAACTCAACTAGGTCGTGATTATATTAAATTCATTGATTTGTTGACCTACAGACGCGCTTTCCGTTATTCGCAAATTGAATAAACGCCTCATCAAGGGAACTTTATTGGACACCGATGAATTCTCAGACATATTGAAGAGAGCCTTCATCCTACCCTTTGTTGTTGTTTTCTTTACAATGTTGAAAGCAATATTATGTCAAGAAGGGTCCACTTTTCATCTTTCATACTCTATGGGATTTTTTATGAGAGGGCCACTTTTCATCTTTCATACTCTATGGGATTTTTTATGAGAAGGCCACTTCAATTTTTTTCTGGTACATAAAATCTTCAATCTGCATATTCCACTACCCAAAATCTACACGATCAAACTTTTCGAGTCTCACGTTTTCTTCACCTGTAGACATTTCTCCAACTCAAATCTGACCTCCTTTGGATCGCTACCAAACATGGTGCTTCACAATCTCGACACTAGTGTGATATTATCCGCTTTGGTCCCAAAGACCTGCGCAAATTTTCTTTGGTCCACTTCCAGGGGCTTCACACTAATGAAGATACATTCTTAACTTAAATACTGATCTTTCTTCCCACGTGTAACCGATGTAGAAAATGGGACTTTGGTCGCACCTAACAATTAAACCTTTCATGAGAAACCCAAAATTAGTCTTTTATTTAATCCGAAATAAATGCTGTAAATAACTTATCTTCTTTAGTATAACACAAGAATGTTTATCCAAATAAAATTCGGACAATATCTCTTTAATGTTTATCCTCCCTCTTAGAGTTTTGAAAAAACTTGCCGACTATCTTCTTTTTTTTTTAGTCAAGACATGAGATAAAAAAATTGGATGATAAAGTTGATTGACCAAAAATCACCTTTCCCTCGTTTGAGGGTGGCCTTGTGATAATGGAACTGAAAGCAATGAATCAGACAGCTCCTTGAAACACATTTGTTATAATTTAAATTGGAAAAACACTAAAGAATGAGTGTTACTAGATTTTATCCAAAAAAAACAAACATAAATATTTCTACAACTTCTACCCATGGTCCTTACCCAATTGGGGTGGAAGAAAATTTTAAATCTTACACCCCATGCAGTAAATAAATATAAATTAGAACTTATTTTAGTAAAATCTTGATTCTTCTAAACTTCGAAACGAAACCGGTATGGTAATTGTATTTTCTATGTGGTAGTTTTAGAAGATAAACTTGATCCTTCACTTATTCGATGTCCCACATCGCTTGCATTGAAAATAATATACACTATATAACTGAAAGAAATATCTCAATTATATGAGGTTTTCTGGGAGTATAACTAAGAGCAAACCCATGCCTGGTAATAAGTGAGACCTAATTCGCACTTATTCTTTCTTGACAAAGCACACCTAAGAGGAAAGTCGTGCGGATCTTCTAACTGAAAGCCAAAAATATCATACTAGCAAGTACTTATGTAACAATATAGAATGAATAGACCTAGTAAAGTTTGAAAAATTAAATACACCCCAATCACCTAAAAAATCGCTCTCAAAATTTATCATCCTAGCAATTGAGACCTAATTCATACTTATATAACATAGTAAAATTTGAAACATCATTTCGCGAAACAAGCTTAGTACTAGCCTACCCAAACACACCACAGTCAATTAAAAAAATCGAAATGGCTATCCAATCAAAGGAATTATAATTTATATCTATACTGTAAAATGTACTGACCATTAAATCTCATTCTTTTCCATGCTAATTGAGCTAATCTCATTTAAAATAAATACAATATTTTCGGATACTGTTTAATTATTTCGCTTCCCATTTTAGAGGAAACTACTACCATAGATAAATTGATTAGTTTTTGACAGACGTTGCATATATGACTCAACATTCCCATGACAAATATTACATTTCTACTAATTACTGTATTTCGAGCTCCATTTATACATTGTATAAATGTATTCTATCTGACGTGACAGACCTCAATTATACATTGCATTTGTATTTTATTTTCTTTGAAATTAATTTTTATTGTAAAAAGCAACAAAAACGATAAGTAAAACTTGAATGTTGAAACAGAAATTAGTTATATCCGTTAAATGCTATAAAAGTTGTATTCCTTACAAATTTCTTAGTTCTTGAAATTTTCTATCTTTAGTTAGTTAGGGTTTTATTTTTGATTTCTTGATTGTTTATACTGAGACATAAGTTAGTTATTTCTGTTATATAGTATAAAAGTTGTGTAATAGCTTACAAGAATCATATTTCTCTCCATCTTTTTTCTAATCCTTTACAAATATATTCACAATTTCTTGGTTTGTTTACCAAAAGTGAGTAGTCAATTACCAGGTTGATATACTTTAGAAATAAACACTGTTGCTGTGCTCTTTTTCTCTTCACTAGGTCTTGTTTCTACATTCTTGGTGCACAAGTTTGTGTTCTTCGATTTTCACCGAAAAATACTAATTGTTACTGAAGTCTTTGTTGGTGCAGAGATGAAGAGAAGTGGAGATGATTTGCCTTCAGGTTCGCGAGCCAAAAAGCCGCTATTAGGAAAGCTGTCATTGTTAGTAATACGATCATTCTTTTATCCTTTTTCATTTTGTGATCTTTGTTTGGTTGTCGGTAATCGAGACCTCGGGTTGTTGGTGTTCTAGTGAAATGACGGAGGAAGATGCGGTGGCCTTTTACAATAAAGTCAGCGAGACTTTTAAAGATGAAAATGAGAAACTTGATATATTTCTTGAACTCATGAATGGCTTGAGTACCCAACGGTACACTCTTTGTACCTTTCTTTGATATCTTTTAGGCAAAAAAGATTTAAACTCCGAGCTGACTGTTAAACGTTATGCCACAATGTCTTGTTCAGTCTTGGTCAAATGGCTTTTCTGGTTAGAGTAAAAGATATAATCAAAGGGCATCAAAATCTTATTGATGCATTTAAGGCCTTTTTGCCTGAGCGGGATGAAATGTACCTCAAAGGCTGTTACTTCGTTGAGAGAGTCGAGGACCGGTTAGGTTATACAGAAGATAAATTCCCCAAGTTTCTGCAGACCTTGCGTTGTTTGGTAGCTGCGGACAGAGCCGCAGCCCAGATGTATTTGTATGAGGTACATTCCATCCGGATACTTGTTTGTTCAAAGTGACATTTGCTAAATTTGTTTAAATTCTTCTGTTCATCCCAGATAAATGCTATACTAAGAAACCATCGAGATCTCCTCCACGAGTTTCACCAGATGTGGGCGAGTGGCTATATGAGTAGGTTTTTAACTAAAGATAAATATGTATGGGGCTTTATAGTTTACTTCAACAGCTTCTGATCAAAATTCTTTGTGCAGATCCATTTGGTACATGGTTATTTCATGCTAGTTGATGGGCTGTCACTCGGTATTCTAGTCTGCAATTTAGTTCTATTGGTCTTATGGTTATATCTGCAATTTGTACAAACTTGACGTAATTATATCAAGCATTTTTATAGTTGGATTTTGTTGTTTGAGTTTGATTTTTCTTAAATATCAGGGTATTAAAGTTTTACCGAACATTGGCTTAGTAAATTTCGGTAAATATCCGGCAGTGCCAAATTCTATTTCTGTCCAGAACTGCAATTATTATTAGTAAATTTTGTTTCATCAACATTAATCTGCTTTCCAACCTGATTCAGCAACCCTCCCCAAGTCATGGCTTTCTTTCTGGTCACCGAATCAGCCAAATTCTCAGGCTTTAAGCCCTGTCTCAAGGACGTTATTGCTACTTGCTCGAAGCAATCAGCCAACCCATTCTTGGTGTTCACAAAACGACTTATGTATTCTTTCAATGATTCGTTCGGTTCCTGTGCACAATGGATTATTGTGTCCCCATTGCCCTTCAATTCTTTACTCCCAACGAACTGCCTTCGAAAGGTCACCCAAAAAGTATCGAAATTCTTGATGCAGCCTTGTGGTAGGCTGTTATACCATTTTAGAGCACTCCCCGTAAAAGATTGGGAGAATGCTCTACAAAGTAGCTTGTCGTCATCATCAAAGTTAATCATGAAGTTTTTAAATTGCTCCAAATGGTTGTCCGGATCAGTACTGTCATCGTACTTTTCCATTTTAGTGCTATCAAACCTCTTAGGAAGGTTTCCAGACAGAATTTTGGAAGACAATGGAGATTGCCTCCAATTTCGGCCATGACTGAACACAGTATCTTGATTGGGAGTAGCAAAGATACCTGGTTCATCGTGGAAAGCGAAAGGATCCATCAGCATTTGGTCTACATGCCTCCGGCTGTGAGATGACCCTTTGCCAATATTCTTCTTCAACTTTCCATGTCTATCCGTTTTCCTTGAATATTTTTTGATCAACTTTTGCTTCTTTTTAGTTCGACCCTCATCGCTGCTAGAGGACAAGGATTCTTCAACTCCCTCCTCATCCGAAGAGTTATCAGAAGACTCTGAGCCTGAGTCAGAACTCTCCACTGGCTTAGACCGGTGAGACTTTTTGGAGCTGGCATGAGTCTTTTTGGTACTCACATGAGTCTTTGAAGGCTCATGCTCTCTAGGGTTATCGGTATGATGAGCAACTGATGCTTTTAATTTTTCTTTCATGCCCATCTTGGCCTTTTCTGCCCTCAGAGCTTCTATCTCACCCTTTAATCTATCACGCTCTTCAATAGTGTACTCATCGTTTTCACTCACCACTTCAAGCAAAGCTGGTGGTACTTCTGGGTCGTCCGGATTCATTCGGACTGACTTTTCTTTATGGTTTCGAATGCTCGATTCAGGCACCTTCTTCTCCCACTGTGGTCGCCAATTTGGTGTGGTTAATTTTCGTCTGAGGGTAAATTTTTAATTTGTTTAGAGTTTGTGGAGGTATGCAAGTGTATAATATTTGAGTAGAGAGTAGAGGGAGAATTAAGCAGTCTGGTTGTATTTAATTTTCATTACCCATATTTAATGCAGGTGGTTGTGTATTTATACCCTTAAATTTGGGCTTTTATGGGTTTTCGGGTCATGTTTAATGGACCCGGGTCATGTTCAAAGACCCATGAGCTCTTAGTAGAAGAGCAAGCAGATTAGTCAAGAATTTTTTAGGTTTTTAAGTACTTTAGTCATAGTTCGAACAGTCCAATGAGCTAGGTGTTCGAACCTCCTTGTCCGGTTCAGTGATCTTACTCCGAACTGTCCCCGTCCGGAGGGGTAGCAATATTCGGACTCATCATAGGTAGCCTTGTACCTTTAACTCACCCTTACCAAAGTACAAACACTTTTCACTGGTGCCTAGTAGGTAACTCAAAATCAACTTTTCAGCTTCTCACCAAATTTTCCTTAGGTTTGACATAAATCTGCTCACAACTCCCACTGCATGATTAATGTCTGATCTCGTACATGAACCTTAGCTGAGGCGTAAAGAACCTTAGCTATAAAGTCTTTCTCTTTCTCTGAATAAAGAGATTGATCCTTGACAATTGATGCTTCAATATTCTAGTATCATCTATATCGGATCGTGCTACTAACATATCATCAACATAGAGTATAAAAAATATATAATTGGACTTATATCTTTTGAAGTAGAAAAATGGTCAGCATTACACTTCTGGAATTCTCTTTGTGCATAAAACCGTTAAGTTTTTTGTGCCACTATAAACGTTTTTCTTGACTTCATACAATGTTTTTTACCTTCTTTTAGTAAACCTTGTGGTTGATACATATATATCTCCTCATCCAAGTCCTGGGTAAGAAATCACGTCTAACTACTCAAGATAAAGGTATTACATGGCAACAATACTCAGCACCGATCTAATAGTATTTAAAATCACAACTACAGCAAATAAATTGATGTAATCAATTCCTTCCGTTTCCCTGGAACCTTTTGACAACTAGTCGGGCTTTGTATCTGCTAGAGCCATCTTGTTCATCTTTCAGCTGGTACACCCATTTGTTATGAAGTACCTTCTTACTCATAGGTAACTCAGTTAGTTCCCCTGTCTCAGTTGAAATTAAAGACTCAATCCCATTTTTCATGGCAAGGTCCCACTTGCTAGCATCACTTGTCTGATAAGATTCATCATAACATTCAGGCTCCCATTCATTGGTCGGTTATAAATAATTCAAGTATTTCTTGTTGGGAATATAGGGTGGGGAAGATCTTCTCAGCATAAGAACTGCCTTGGTCGACTGTACGGTGTCAGACTGTTATCGATCGGTCTATCTAACTGACCCTTCTATGAGAAGGGTTAATCTAATTTATTCTATTTTTTGTCTATTTGGGACTCCCTTAGTATCTGCAAATTTTGATCCGTACAGCCTTGAGTTATTTGCGTCTGTTTTATGTTTATCCTTGTACATCACTGTTTTATTGAAGATCACATCTCTTCTTTGTATCATCTTTATGTTTTCCTCATCCCAAACATGATAATTGAACTCATCTTCGCCATAGTCTATCAGGAAATATTTCTTCGATTTTGGGTCAAGCTTGTACATTCCTTGATCATTTATATGAACATAAAATGCACAACCAAAAACTCTTAGATGTGATAAGGTTATATTCTTACTACTTCATACTTCATTAGGTATTTTATGTTCCAATGGAAACAATGGTCCTCGGTTAACCAGGTAAGCCGATGTGTTAACTTCTTATGCCCAAAACTACTTTGGTAAACCAGACTGTATACGAATTTTTCTGGCTCTTTATGTCAACGTTATGTTCATATAATTGGCAATACCATTGTGTTGAGGCTTACCTGCCATGATTCCCTCCATCCTGATCTCGTTCTCATAATAAAACTTCTTGAATCTGGTCTCCTCATATTCACCACCATTATCGGTTTTGAGATTTTTAATCTTCAGACATATCTCATTCTCAACCATAGATTTTCAGCTCCTAAAAACATCAAACCTTTCCTATCTACTAAAAACATCAAATACTTAAGATTTATGTTTTAGAAAATAAACCTATACCTTTGGATAATGATCATCGATAAAGGTCATGAAGTAGTGTTTCCCTCGTATAGAAAAAACAGTCGTTGGCCTTCAAATATCAGAGTGAACCAGGGGCACCCTTTATTTCTTCGAGGTTTTGCCACTCATGTGGCCAAGCCTTTGGTGCCACACATTTGGATTTTTATTTCATGCTACTATTGCAATTGAACAACTCGTCTCTCTTTTCTTGTACTGCGTACTACTCTTATTTTCGCAAGAAACCCTCATTTCTCCCTTTGAAATCTTCTAATTGTCACCATGGAAGATCACAGTGTAGCCTTTGCTAGCAAACTTCCCTATTGAGATTATGTTTTTTCTCATATCGGGGATATTTCTGACATGTTTCAGTTTTCAGATAGACCCATTCAACTTAATCTCCACGGTACCATTACCAATAACACAAGGTGGATCATCACCAAGATATTCATTTTCAAGGTTACCATGGACATACCTATCAAAGAATTCTTTCGTCCAAGTAGCGTGGAACGATGCTCCATAGTCTAAAACCCTAGCCTCTTCATTGCTTTTTGAAGAGCATATTAACGCATCGTCTTCTTCTGAAGTGACCGTTCCCTTTGTCTTCTTCTCTTGTTCCTTTGATTCTCTATTTTGCTAATATTAATAGTACCCGGTCGTCTCACAATTCCAATACTCGACGTTTTTCAACCACTGGATATTTTGGGATTTCTGGACTTGGACCTCCAATCTCTTGATTCACCTCAGTAGTTCGATTTAACGCGTCCATACCCTATGGTTGAATTTATTCCACTCGACTTTGTATGTAAGATTGAGGAGATTGACGACTCACTCTCTTCTCTCATTCAAATAGCTTTACTGAGAACTAGGTTACGAACATGATCAAATTTCAACTTATTACTTCACGACGACCTACTCATCACCGTGACAATAGCATTCCAACTATCTGATAGTGAAGGCAAGAGTATCAATGCTTGTACTTCTTCATCAAAATAAATTTCAATTAAAATCAACAGGTCGTGGTTATATTGAGTTTATTGAGTTATTGAGCTACAGACGCGCCTTCCATTATTCGAAAATTGAATAAACGCCTCATCAAGGGAACTTTATTGGACACCGATGGATTCTCAGACATATTGAAGAGAGCCTTCATACGACCCTCTGTTGTTGTTTCCTTTACGATGTTGAGAGCAATATTATGTGATAACGTCACTCTGATAAGTCAATGACCATGTATGTCAAGAAGGGTCCACTTTTCATCTTTCATACTCTATGGGATTTTTTATAAGAGAGTCACTTTCCATCTTTCATACTCTATGGGATTTTTTATGAGAGGGGTTGATAAAAAAAAAATTCTGGTACAGAAAATCTTCAATCCGCATCTTCCACTACCCAAAAATCTACACGATCAAACTTTTCGAGTCTCACGTTTTCTTCACCTGTAGACATTGTTCCAACTCAAATCTGACCTCCTTTGGATCGCTACCAAACATGGTGCTCCACAATCTCGACACTAGTGTGATATTATCCGCTTTCGTCCCAAAGACCCGCACAAATTTTCTTTGGTCCACTTCCAGAAGCTTCACAATAATGAAGATACATTCTTAACTTATATACTCATCTTCCTTCCCATGTCTAACCGATGTGGAAAATGGGACTTTGATCGCACCTAACAATTAAACCTAACAATCAAACCTTTCATGAGAAACTCAAAATTAGTCTTTTATTGAAGCCGAAATGAATGCTTTAAATAACTTATCTTCTTTAGTATAACACAAGAATGATTATCCAAATAAAATTCGGACAATATCTCTTTAATGTTTATCCTCTCTCTTAGAGTTTTGAAAAAACTTGCCGACTATCTTCTTTTTTTTCTTTAGTCAAGACATGAGATAAAAAATTTGGATGATAAAGTTGATTGACCAAAACTCACCTTTCCCTCGTTTGAGGGTGGCCTTGTGATAATGGAAGTGAAAGCAAGGAATCAGACAGCTCCTTGAAATACATTTGTTATAATTTAAATTGGAAAAACACTAAAGAATGAGTGTTATTAGATCTTATCCAAAAAAAGACAAACATAAATATTTCTACAACTTCTACCTATGTTCCTTACCCAATTGGTGTGGAAGAAAATTTTAAATCTTACACCCCATGCAGTAAATAAATATAAATTAGAACTTCCTTTTAGTAAAATCTTGATTCTTCTAAACTTCGAAACGAAACCGGTATGGTAATTGTATTTTCTATGTGGTAGTTTTAGAAGATAAACTTGATCTTTCACTTATTCGATGTCCCACATCGCTTGCCCTGAAATAATATACACTATATAACATCTAATTCACACTTATGTGACAATTAGAATGAATAGAACTGGTCTACCAAAATACACCCCAATCACGTAAAAAAATCGCTCTCAAAATTTGTCATACTAGCAATTGAAACCTAATTAACACTTATATAAAATAGTAAAATTTGAAACATCATTTCGCGAAACAGCTTAGTACTAGCCTACCCAAACACACCACAATCGATTAAAAAAAAT
The DNA here is from genome assembly GCA_036936605.1 of Limnanthes douglasii subsp. nivea. Lineage (NCBI taxonomy): Eukaryota > Viridiplantae > Streptophyta > Magnoliopsida > Brassicales > Limnanthaceae > Limnanthes > Limnanthes douglasii. The sequence goes on from JAUPFV010000004.1 coordinate 291,791,461, forward strand.
CGAGATGGCTATCCAATCAAAGGAATTATAATTTATACCTATACTGTAAAATGTACTTACCATTAGAAAAAATCGAGATGGCTATCCAATCAAAGGAATTATAATTTATATATAATTATCTATACTGTAAAATTCTTTTCCATGCTAATTGAGCTAATCTCATTTAAAATAAATACAATATTTTTGGATACTCTTTTATTATTTTGCTTCCCATTTAGAGGAAACTACCGACCATAGATAAATTGATTATTTTTTTACACACGTTGCATATATGACTCAACATTCCCATGACAAATATTACATTTCTACTAATTACTGTGTTTTTTTTACCGAGCTCCATTTATACATTGTATACATGCATTCTATCTGACGTGGGAGCCCTCAATTATACATTGCATTTACATTTCATTTCCTTTAAAATTAATTTTTATTGTAAAAAAACAACAAAAACGATAAGTAAAAGTTGAATGTTGAAACAGAAATTAGTTATATCCGTTGAATGCTATAAAAGTTGTATTATTTTCTCTAATTCTTCACAAATTTTCTCTCTTTAGTTAGTTAGGGTTTTGTTTTTGATTTCTTGCTTGTTTAATACTGAGAGGGCGGTTGAAACATAAGTTAGTTAATTCTGTTATATACTATAAAAGTTGTGTAATAGTTTACAAGAATCATATTTCTCTGCTTCTTTTTTCTAGTTTTCTACAAATATATTCACAATTTCTTGGTTTGTTTACCTAAAGTGAGTAGTCAATTACCAAAGTTGATATCCTTTACAAATAAACACTCTCGCTGTGCTCTTTTTCTCTTCAATTGGTCTTGTTTCTACATTCTTGGTACTCTGGGTGCACAAGTTTGTGTTCTTCGATTTTCACCGAAAAATACTAATTGTTACTGAACTCTATCTTTGTGCAGAGATGAAGAGAAGTGGAGATGATTTGCCTTCAGGCTCGCGAGCCAAAAAGCCGCTATTAGGAAAACTGTCATTGTTAGTACTACTATTATTCTTTTATCCTTTTTCAGTTTGTGATCTTTGTTTGGTTGTCTTAATCGAGATCTCGGGTTGTTGGTGTTCTAGTGAAATGACGGAGGAAGATTCCGTGGCCTTTTACAATAAAGTCAGCGAGACTTTTAAAGATGAAAATGAGAAACTTGATATATTTCTTGAACTCATGAATGGCTTGAGTACCAAACGGTACACTCTTTGGACCTTTCTTTGATATCTTTTAGGCAAAAAAGATTTAAACTCCGAGCTGACTGTTAAACGTTGTGCCGCAATGTCTTGTTCAGTCTTGGTCAAATGGCTTTTCTGGTTAGAGTAAAAGATATCATCAAAGGGCATCAAAATCTTATTGATGCATTTAAGGCCTTTTTGCCTGAGCGGAATGAAACGTACCTCAAAGGCTGTTACTTCGTTGAGAGAGTCGAGGACCGGTTAGGTTATACAGAAGATAAATTCCCCAAGTTTCTGAACACCATGCGTTGTTTGGGAGGCACAGACAGAGCTACAACCCAGTTGTATTTGTATGAGGTACATTCCATCCTCATACTTGTTTGTTCAAAGTGGCATTTGCTAAATTTGTTTAAATTTTTCTGTTCATCCCAGATGAATGGTATACTAAGAGACCATCGGGATCTCCTCCACGAGTTTCACCAGATGTGGGCGAGTGGCTATATGAGTAGGTTTTTAACTAAAGATAAATATGTATGGGGCTTTATAGTTTACTTCAACAGCTTCTGATCGAAATTCTTTGTGCAGGTCCATTTGCTACATGGTTATTTCATGCTAGTTGAAGGGCTGTCACTCGGTATTCTAGTCTGCAATTTAGTTCGATTGGTCTTATGGTTATATCTGCAATTTGTACAAACTTGACGTAATTAGATCAAGCATTTTGATAGTTGGATTTTGTTCTTACAGTTTGATTTTTCTTAAATATCCGGATAGTAAAGTTTTATAGATAGTAAATTTTGGTAAATGCCGGGCAATGCTAAATTCTGTTTCTGTCCAAAACTGCAATTATTATTAGTAAATTTAGACTCATCTTTGTACCATTATGTTTAGTAAATGAAGCTAGTTTTGTCCAAGACAATCACGATCTTTAATAAATTTGGCCTTAATTTTAATATTACAAAACATGCCAAACTTAATAAATGTAGTTACAAATCATTTTTCAATATTTTACAAAAATGTTACCAATTCAAAATTTTAATAAATATTGTTTTAAAGTTATTAGAAAACAATTACTAATTATTAATTGTAATTAGAAATATAGTTAATGTTTAAAGATAAGTTATGCACAAGTTTTTTACTTTTTTTTTTCTAACATATAAAACTTTAATATTTTTCTAAAATCAATATAGTGAACCATCACTATTTTAAACCTTTTTAATTTAACAAATCCACATTAAACACAATGTTTAAAGATAGGTTATGCACAAGTTTTTTACTTTCTTTTCTAACATATAAAACTTTAACATTTTTCTAAAATCAATATAGTAAACCATCATTATTTTAAATCTTTTTAATTTAACAAATGCACCTCAAAGACGATGTTTAAAGATAAGTTGCGGTAGATTAATATTGTATAGTATTCAAAATTTATTTCAAATTTAATCTCATAAGGAAAAATATTCTTCAGGGGCCTAAGTGCAATTGATAGGGACTAAATTGATAAGTTCTGTAAATATAGAGTTAAATTAGGCTTTAGGAGAAATGTAAGGGCTGAACTGTAAATATTCCATTATGTAACCATTTCTCTAACTAACTCACTCAGTCTATTTAAAGAGGCTGAAGAAGTTAGTTATGCCTATGAAATAATCAGAAGCGAAATACAACTTTCACTACCTAGAATTCTCTCTGTGAAAACTAGTATTCTCTACTCAACATTTATTCTTACCAAATTGGCGCTAGAAAGAGGGGTGCGAAGATACCTTGATCAACAGATCAAAAATCGAAGTCTCGAGTTTTCGTTTTCTAAAGTTTTTCGTTCGAGTTTTTCTGAAGTATTTTTGTTTAGTTCTTCGCTGATTGAAGATGGATCCAGCAGAAGGTGACAATCCATCCGTTCGAAAGGCTATGGAAACATTGAAATCCGATCTGCAAGAGGCAGGTAAATCGATTCCAACTCAATCAAACCAATTTTATTTCGAAGGAAAAATGAATGAGATGAAAAGGAAGGTGGCAGAGCTTGATGAATTGGTGAAAAAGAAGGAAAGTAATGACAGCACTAGACTTAGATCTAAAATAGCAAGAGACGATCAAGATAATCAGTCGGATCAGTCAATGGACGATGGCGACGTTCAGTATGAACAGCGTAAAGCACGTTTTGAGCGAAAAAAGGAGTACAGTGGGATAAAAAGGAAAGGAAAACTGCAGAAGCGACAGTATGTGAACTCTAGTGATGAAGAGGATTCCGAAAATTTGGAGTCAGATGAAACACCGAGGTATGAATATTCTCGAGGCCATTCAAGAGGAGCAGAACGTGAACTCCGGGCAGCTAAGGTGTATAAGGAAGGGAGGAAAAAGAAAGATAGGCGAGTATATTCACCTCGGAAATATTCGCCTCGAAAATATTCGCCTCGAAAATATGAAGGTAAGTCAAGTTTATATGCTACTGTGGGGATGAGAAAATAAGACCAATATGTTCAAGGAGTCGACTGGAGGGACTCACCATTGATCAGGGAGATCAGATCTGTGCCGCTTCCGAGGCGGTTTGATATTTCCAAAGTTGATAAGTTTGATGGGACTCAAGATCCCGATGACCATATAGAACAATTCAAAAACTATATGAATAATTTCGAAGACGACGATAAATTGGTGTGTAGAGCATTCTCCCAGACATTCAAGGGAACTGCGCTGAAATGGTTCAACAAGATTCCTAAGGAGTCAATTGCAAATTTTAGAGGCTTCTATACAGCTTTCCGAAGACAGTTTGTGGGAAGTAAAGAAATGAGAGCTAATGGAGATACAATAATACAATGCAAGCAGGCGGTGGGAGAGAAGCTGAAGGATTATACTAAGAGATTTGTATCAACCAAAGCTGAACTAGATGATTGTAAAGAAAGTGTGGCTATGGCGGCGTTTAGACAAGGACTGTTGCCAGGAGATTTAGCCGATGAGACTACGAGGCGTAGGGCGTTAACATTTGGAGCTCTCATGGCTCAGGTTGAGGATCAGATTAAGGTCGAAGAATCGACGCGGGTTCGAGGAGGAGGCAGTACTATTCAGAAAGGGAATGGTCAAGCTAACACTTCGAATAACAACTCATCGCGCCCGAGGAATAATCAAAATGTTTCTAACAGAGGATCTTCGAACTCGTATCAAGGGGGAGTTAATCAACACAATTCTAATAATCAGCAACAGTTTAGATCCAGATCGAATGTGTGGGTAAGACCAGATTATTATGCGGATTTGACTGAAAGTGTGGCTTCGATATATGAGAAAACCAGGGGAACATTAAATTTCAGAAAGCCACCAGCGATTAATAGGCCAAGAGAGGAGCGCAATAACAAGTTCTGCAGGTATCATGAAGATATTGGGCATGATACAAACGATTGTATTGCCTTGAAGAAAGAGATGCAGATCCTGATAGAAAATGGAAAGTTGCTGGAATATGTCAGGAAGAATGCTAAAGCTGCAGCTCCGAAAATTGGTAATCCTAATTCTAAGCAGGAAACTGAACTGATGATTTTAGATGCTGCAGGTGACGAGTTTGATGTGGCTTCGGAATATGTCGACCCAGACCCTAGTCGACTATTGTTAATGTCAATAGATGAGCCGATGCGTCAAGGACGTGTTCGAGATTTGTGTGCCTTCTTTGAATCACTGACAATATTTGGAGGAGATTCAATGACTAACAACACTAATAATTCGAGGAAGAGGCATATAGTGAATTTAACGCGTCAAATTGAAGGACGAGCATCGACACACCTAAGAAACAAGAAGGATGTGCCCTTTATAATTTTTGATGGGGATGATTTCAGGGGGATTACTGGGCCACGTGAAGATGCAGTGGTCATAGGAGCAGAGGTGTGCGGGGTGGAGATTCAACGAGTATTGATTGATACCAGGAGCTCTGCCAATGTACTTTTCAAGTCAACTTATGATATATTAACCGCTCCACCTCGAATAGAAAGGTCAGAGAGAACTATCATTGGGTTTACTGGCGCAACAGCAAATGTGATAGGGGAGTTCGAGGGACAGATTTCTTTGGGAAAGGGGCCTTTCAAAAAGAAAGTACAAGTGCTTTTTGTGGTGGTGGATTGCCCATCGAGCTACAACGCTATTTTTGGAAGGTCGTGGCTGGCTAAAATGTGCTGTAGTCTCTACGGTTCACCAATTTTATAAGTATGTGATCGAGGATCAAGTCGGTGTAGTTCGAAGTGATCAAAAGGTGGCAAGAGAGTGTTACGCTGCTGCGTTTAGACTACGAGGCAAAAATAATGATGATCTGATGGAGAATTAGCAGTTTGGGGGATTGTCTTCTGGTGGCACAGATGAGGGAATTGATGATCCGAGGTCAACCCCGAGTTCTGTGGTGGTAAATGAAGAAATAGAAGAACATGTTTTCAGTAATGGCAGGGTACTTCGAATCGGGACTTTGTTATCTTTATCAATGCGAGAAAAATTGTTGAAATTTTTGTTTGAGAATTTGGATGTATTTGCTTGGAGGTCCGAAGACGTAGTGGGGGTCCCAAGTGATATCATATGTCATAGCTTGGCGGTAGATCCGAAGATCAAACCGATAATTCAAAAAAGAAGAGCTTTTTCGTTGGAAAAGTTCGAGGCCATAGTTGCTGAGGTGGATAGACTGTATAAGATGGGGCATATCAAGGAAGCCAATTATCCGAGGTGGACGGCTAATCCTGTGGTGGTGAAAAAGAAGAACGGAAAATGGCGAATGTGCGTGGACTTCACAGATCTGAATAGAGCTTGTCCAAAAGATCCTTTTCCAGTGCCTCGAATCGATCATTTAGTGGATTCCACTTCGGGAAATAAAATCTTGACATTTATGGATGCATTTTCAGGGTTTAATCAGATTCGAATGAATCCAGATGATGAAGAAAGCACAACTTTTATCACTGACAGAGGTTTACACTGCTATAGAGTGATGCCGTTCGGATTAAAAAATGCTGGGTCAACATATCAGAGGCTGATGAATAAGGCGTTTGCTTCACAAATAGGGAGAAATATCGAAGTATACATCGATGATATGCTTGTTAAAAGCAAAAGTGATGATGAACACATTGATGATTTAGAAGAGACGTTTTTGAATCTCAGAGCCATACAATTGAAGTTGAACCCAAAAAAATGTACATTTGGAGTCCGATCTGGTAAGTTTCTGGGGTACATGATTAGTGAAAGAGGAATTGAAGTGGATCCAGAACAATTGAGGGCTCTGATATCGATGTCTTCACCTCAGAATATCAAAGAAGTGAAAATGTTAACGGGCAGGTTAGCAGCTTTAAACAGATTCATTTCTCGTTTTTCAGATAAGTGCTTGCCTTTTTTCCAGGTGCTGCGTAGACCTAATAATTTTGAGTGGACTTCGGATTGTGAAGAAGCTTTTATGAAGATCAAAAATCTTTTGTCCTCTCCTGAAATATTGTCAAAGCCTCGAAAGGGTGAGCAATTATTTTTGTATATAGCGGTATCGGATTATGCAGTGAGTGCAGTTCTGGTCAGTGAAGATACGAAAATTTCGAAGCCTGTCTACTATGTTAGCAAAAGTTTGGTTGATGCTGAGAAACGCTATTTGAAGCTCGAAAAATTGCCACTGTGTATAGTAGTGGCAGCGAGAAAAATGCGCCCTTACTTCCAGGCACATACGATTGTGGTTCGAACTTCATATCCATTAAAAAATGTGTTGCAGAAGCCAGACATTTCAGGAAGGATGACTAAGTGGTCTGTAGAGTTAGGAGATTTCGATGTGTTATTTTCTCCTCGAACAGCTATCAAAGCTCAAGCCTTAGCAGACTTCTTGGTTGAGTTCCTCTCGAGTAGATCCGAAGAGAAAGACGACGAAAAAGTGAACGAGAATCCGACGTGGACGATACGAACTGATGGGGGATCCAGTAATAAAGGGTCAAGTGCAGGAGTTGAATTGGTGGCACCAACAGGGGAGTTTATGTTTCAAGCTATAAAATTTGGATTTCATGCTTCGAACAATGAAGCTGAATATGAAGCTGTGCTAGCAGGATTGAGGTTAGCAAAGATTTGTGGAGCAATATTTGTGCGCTTGGAAACAGATTCGCAGTTGGTAGTTAACCATGTTAAGGGAGTATCAGAAGCTAAAAAGGAACGTTTGGTTTTGTACTTACAAGAGCTACGAGGAATGATGGCACAATTTGAAAATGTCGAAGTGGAGCATATTCGAAGAAGTAGCAACACAATGGCTGATTCTTTGGCAACAATGGCTTACTCTGAAGAATATCCATGGATCATGACACAACCATCGCCCTCGATCATATCGAATTCTGAGCAGTGTGAAGTTGTTAATGAGGTAGTAAATGATCCGATGTGCACTCGAGGTGATTGGAGGTTTGACTTGTTAAACTTTATTTCGAAGGGAATACTACCTCCTGATAAACACTTGCTCAAGAAAATAAAGTATAAAGCTCTTGGCTATGTGGTATTGGATGGGGTATTGTACAAAAGGTCTGCGTCGAAACCTTTGCTACGATGTTTAAGCAAACAAGAGTCTCAAAACATTCTATCCGAACTGCATGATGGGGATGGATCAGCTCATTGTGGATTCAAAGCTTTAACGCGTAGGGTATTGTTGGCAGGGTATTATTGGCCTACCATTTTGCAGGACGCCAAGTTGTTAGTTCGAAGTTGTGATACTTGCCAAAGGTATGCAAATTTAATACATAAACCAGCAGTACCCCTAATGACAATCTCAGAGGCGGTTCCTTTCGATAGGTGGGGGATTGATTTAGTAGGACCATTACCTATGGCTTCTGGTGGAAGACAGATGATTATTGTTGCGGTTGATTATTTTTCGAAGTGGGCAGAAGCAGAACCTTTAGCTGGGACAAAAGCTAAGGATGTAATCAAGTTTATTCAGAGTAACATCTGCTACCGTTTTGGAGTTCCTCGAAAAATAACGACTGACAACGGTCCTCAATTTAATAACAAGGAAATGGACTCTTTTTGCTCTTCGAAAGGGATACAGCAATGCTTTTCTACTCCTTTCCACCCCCAAGCAAATGGACAGGTGGAAGTTACGAACAGATCTATTTTGGATGGCTTGAAGAAAAATTTGGCAGGTGCAGCAGGGAAATGGCCAAATTATCTTCAAGAAGTGTTGTGGGCATATAGAACAACTCCTAGAGAGGCTACAAAAGAGACTCCTTTTTCTTTGGTATATGGAATGGACGCTGTGTGCCCTGCTGAATCTACATTGCCTTCCTACAGATTACTACGATATTCCGATGTGGATAACGATGAAGCTAGAAGGGTTGAGCTTGATTTGTTAGAGGAAAAAAGGGTTAAAGCGCACTTGAATGTGGTCCATTATCAAACATTAATGAGAAGCAGGTACGATGCTAAAGTTAAGAGGAGAGAATTCAAAATTGGCGATCGAGTGTTACGAAAAATATTTCTTCATACTAGGGACAAGCACCTCGGAAAATTGGCTCCGAATTGGGAAGGTCCTTACGAAGTTAAAATGAAGGTCAAGCCAGGTTCTTACAGGTTGTCTGATCGAGAGGGGAGGATGCTCAAACATCCTTGGAATATAGAGCATTTGAAATTGTACTGTGAGTAAAACCGAACTTTGAATTTTTGTAAAACAGACATACTCTTTCCTTATCTGTTGGCCCAGAAAGGTTTTAATGAGGTGTCTGGTAAATATTGAATCTTTTAATAAAAATTTCTTTTGGCCATTGGTTGTTTACTATGATGGGTGATTTATTATTTTGGTGACTTGGCAAAGATTGATCATCTTTGAAAGTTGACCAAGAATAATTTTCCGAAGCAATAGCTTTGAAGAAACAACCAAATTTTCGAGGTGCCACGTCTTATGAGTGCATCTAATTTTCGAGGTGCCACGTCTTATGAGTGCATCTAATTTTCGAGGTGCCACGTCTTATGAGTGCATCTAATTTTCGAGGTGTCACGTCTTATGAGTGCATCTAATTTTCGAGGTGCCACGTCTTATGAGTGCATCTAATTTTCGAGGTGCCACGTCTTATGAGTGCATCTAATTTTCGAGGGGCCTCGATTTATAAATACATCTAATTTTATAATCGACAAGTTTAAATAAGTACACCAGAAGTTTAAAATGTTTTTAAAAAAAGGGTGTTGTTCGTCGGATAAAACACACAGTCTACAAAAAGGGGGAGAATTACTTAACAAAATACACAAAAAACAAAGCATGACATGCTTAATCCATTAGGCATCTTCTTCTTCTGATGACCCGTCAGTAGCATCGCTTTCTTCCGAAGAGCTTGAAGGTACTTCGAATGCCTTTTTTGGACGATCTTTCTCGGGGACTTGTTTCCAAAATTCTGTTAAGTTTAGCCTTGGATAGGCAGCATGGATTTCTCGAAGAAGATTGTTAGCTGTATCAATTTCAGCCTTTTTGATTCCATTAAGCATCACAGAACCAACAGCAGCCTCGGCTTTTTTAACAGCAGCTTTCTTTTCTTCTTCGAATTCTGTTCGAAGAGTCGTCATTTGATTTTGACAGTTACTTAATTTTTCTTGGAATTCTTTAACAAGTTTCTCAGCATCAGTAGATTTTTTCTTTGCCTCGGAGATAGCAGTGGAGTGTTGAGAATTTAGGTCTTCAATAGCTTGTCGATGAGAAGTCTCCAGAGCTTCGACTTTTTCTTTGTGTTCCTTAAGAAGCTTGTCTTTCTCAGCTTCGAATTTCTGAAGTGCCTCATTTTTCGAAGTCTTTACAGACTCTGTTTCTTTTTTGCTCTTGATCAATTCTTGTGCAAGAAGCTCCAATTGTGTGTGTGAATTTTTTACTTCTTCACATAATTTATTGGCTGCAGCACTTAAATTATCAAAAGGACGAAGGATTGAAGCTACCTCATTGGATTTGTCTGAATTAGGAAAGATTGATGGGTGGTGATGAACAGGAACGATGGCGTTAGATGTCGAAGCCACAGCAGCCCCAGTAGAAGTTGATGGAATAATATTGGTAGGTTGGGAGCCATTACCAATAAATGCAAAATCCCCGCTTGAATTGAAATCTTCGAGGTTAAGGTAATCGTCTACTTGATTATCTCCTAGTGTCAGTCCTCCTTCAGGGTTTTCTTCAATAAAAGTTTTCCCGTGCACTTCGGAAGCCAGTACCTCCTCGAGTATGTCAGCCTCGTTCTTTTTCTTTGGCGTACTGGACTTGCTCTTTTTCTTCTTTGGAGAATTGTCCTTTTTCTTTTTCAGAACAGGTTCATCCTCCTCGGATATTGGGGGAAGTTGAGAGGCGGGCACTTTTCTTTTCACTGCACACTTCGAAGTCTTGGAAGGGTTAGCCTTACTTGTACTGGCCTTCTTGTGGGTCAACTTTCCTTTCTTCTTTAATGGAAGATGGCTGTCACTTCGGTTCCTGGTGGGAAGATAGGTTTTCCCATCTGGTGCAAGTATTCTTTGAACTGCTATAATGGGATCTGGAGGGGTCATCGGATCTTCAGGGAAGTCAGCTCCCAGAGTGATGCGCCACAGATGGCTGTTGACGAAGTTTATTGGTAAAAAGGCTGAGTGAAAGCCATTTCCCCAGGCCTTATCTGCCCATTCAGCCATTTTTTGGAAGATGTCCTTTGCAACTTCTCGACGACCTTTGAACCGCCTCGGAATTTCTGAAAAGAGAACAAGCAGTTAGACAAGAGAACTTCATTAATCTGGCTAGGTTTAATAACTTAGAAATGTTAACAATACAGTAATAATTCACTTACTACTGTCTCTCCAGGTGAGAGTTAGCTTTGAGGGGTTCTCATCGGAAATCTCTTTCCCATTTTCCCAAGCGCCTGATAGAAAGACAAACCTTTGTTTCCAAAGTTTGTCAGCTTCGAGGAGGTCATCGATAATCTTCAGATCATCCTCCAGTGTTCGGTAGTAGAATGGTAAGACTGGCCCGTTTGAGACCTTGGTCAGTGAGATGAAGTCCTCAATTTCGAGGGGGATGCCTCCTAGCCTCGACACCATGATGGCGGAGAATAAAGTGAATAGTTGGTTTGGGGTAACTTGTGTTGGGCACAACTTGAGAATTTCGAAGTACCGCACAATCATGGGATCGAGGGGAAATCGAAGTCCCCAGTTTAAGAGCTCAGGATAGACTACCAGTTCGTCCTTTTGACAGCTCAGGGGTGTCTCTCCTTCCACTGGTAGTCGAAGAATCATCTTATCTGTTAATCCCCATAGCTTTCTGAGTTCCTCTTTCTCTGATTCGAGGTAGTAAGTATAGGGTATATTCTTTAGGGAAAGAATGTACCGAGGAGAAAGTGATTGAAGATTTTCTTGAACCAAAGCAGCAACATCCTCGGGGAGTGTAATGAGAGGTTTCTTTCCTCGAACTTTCTTCGGAGGGATCACCCCGTCAGCCTCGGATTCCTCTTCGGCATCAGATTCAGTAGCTTCAGAATCATTCTCTTTGTTGTTGTCCTCATCGGTGGCTTCATCGATACGACTTCGGATTTGAGTTTCAGCTTGAGTCACGAGAATTGGCTGACTACTTTCTGGTGTAGTGTCAACCACTTCTTGTGGGGGAGGAGGAGAAGAGGTTTCTGCTTTTTCACCCATTGCTAGAAATGTTGATTTTTTGGCACGTTTAACTTTGACAGCTTCGAATTGAGGAGGAAGTAAGTTGGGTTGAAGATTTTTAGGTGCTTCGAATGTGAGGACAGATTATTTGGTTTGTGGTTTTTTGTCAGTTGATGGTTTGTCTAAGGTAACTCCTTTAGATTTTCGATGAGGTCTTAGCAGTGGAGAAGTAGGTTGATTTCGAGAAGGAAAAGTTTCTTGATTGGTTTCTGGGTTTGAAGCTAAGGATGAAGACGAAGTTGCAAGATTGGGATCGAAGTTACCATATTTAAAAGTGGTAGAAGAAGAATGAGGACGGTTGTAGATCAACCCAGCAGCCTTGTATTCTTTGGCTCTTTGTGAAATACAAAGATAATCGTATGCACCAAATACTTGATTGCTAGAACCAGGGAAGAGAGGTTTCTTTGATTTTACTGGTTTTCTGGGTTTAGATCTTTTGTATTTAGGATATCTTCTCATACAATGGGTATTGATCTGAGAGGTTGCTTTGGTGGATGAAAAGGATGAAGTAATTTAAAGGTTTATGAAGAACAGGTTGAAGATGGCTTGAAGAACAGGATGAAGATGAAGAACATGTTGAAGATGGTTTAGAAGTGATTTCTCTAAAAAGTTATTAATGAAGGAAGAGTTGGCTATTTATAGTTTAAAGGAAAGACGTTGAGAATTTGAAGAGGCAAAACCAGTGAGTTGCTCTCATTGGGTGGAATGTGAAACGTAAAGGAAATGTGCAGTGTCATAAATCTATCAAGTAGGGTCTAATCAGTTTATCAGGAAGTGTCAGAAAATTCGAAGCTACAACAAAATTACGTTTCTAGTAACAAAATTTGAAGTGAAAGAATAGTTATATCTCAAGTTGAGAGATTCGAAGTGAATAGGAAAGTTTATTTACACTTATTCTTTGCTTCGAAGAAAGATTGCAAGTCATCAAGCCTGATCGTAATGAAGAGGATGGATTCAAATGAAGAGTAATCTTCGAAGAGTGGATAGTTCTTATAAATGTCTGTATAAGAACTAGAGGGGCTACTGATAAGGAAAGATATTCTTCAGGGGCCTAAGTGCAATTGATAGGGACTAAATTGATAAGTTCTGTAAATATAGAGTTAAATTAGGCTTTAGGAGAAATGTAAGGGCTGAACTATAAATATTCCATTATGTAACCATTTCTCTAACTAACTAACTCACTCTATTTAAAGAGGCTGAAGAAGTTAGTTATGCCTATGAAATAATCAGAAGCGAAATACAACTTTCACTACCTAGAATTCTCTCTGTGAAAACTAGTATTCTCTACTCAACATTTATTCTTACCATAATGTATGAGCGATTGCAACCATCAAATAAAGATCCAAATCATACCGATTGTTGGTTTTTATTACTTGCGAAAGGTCTTCCAGATATTATGATAGAATTCACGTGCCAATTTTTTTTTATAAAATTCGTCATCGATAGACATCGTATTAAGCAAATAAACCACACCACTTTCTAAAAGTTTTATACCAATGCTTAAACGTAAAAAATGAACCATCTTTTTACTTTATAAGGTAAATTCAATAAATGTATAATTTTGGTGTTTCGTGTAATAATAAATAAATATATTTAATATTAATGAATTAATATCGTGAAAGCACAAAAAATAGACTAATCATATATGTCAAAATGCCCACTACCCTTCTATAAAAGGTAGTGTATTTCTTTTAGATGGTGAATAAGTATTAAATTTTACTACTTTTAAGAGTTTCTCCGTCTAGAATCCCCTTTCAATCTTAACTTTTTCTAAGGTATGTGTGATTCAACGCAAAATATTTTAAACATTTTTACCCTTCTAATATTTCTGAAGTTGTCGGTGCAGACCACATTAAGTGAGAGACTCGATAGGTACTTGATATAAATATTTCAATGGACGTATCTTCTTTTGTAGAACACGGGAATCTTTTTTAAAATAAAATTCGCACAAGATCTCCATCAAGCTATGAGACCGCAATTCTAAGTTATTTCAAAATAGCTTCAAAATTTATAATTTTCCGAATAAAATAATTTTCATCAAAAAATATCCTTGTATTCAAGAAATTAATACCTTCATGATACCAAGCTTAACTCATCTCATGATGCACAAATTGTTGGATCATAAACTTGATCCACTTAAAGGGTCCAACCCACTCAAAGGGTCCAACCCACTTAATAAGGCCCATCTAGAAAGAATATTCTAGAAACATTCAAATTAAATATTTAGTAATTTAGGTTGAGTGCAAGACACACTTTTAGATTGAGTGTAAGAAACACCTTAACTTTGAGTGTAGTATTGATGTTGAGTGTGTTAGTATCCAAAAGTCTCTTGGATGGTGGATCTTTGTCTCCACTATATTCCTATAAATAGTGGAGCTCTCCCACCATCTAGAGTATCACCAAACACACTAAGAAGTAAAGTTAGAGAGAAAGTTAGAGTGAGAGAAAAGAGAGACAAGAATGCTCTCTTGAGTGTTAGAAAAAATATTTTCTCTTCTTGTGTGAGGTTTAAGAGTGTTCTTGTAATATTTCTCCTTTTCTATCTATATCAAAGTTGTTTGTTTGTTCTAAAGAGAGTGTTGTTTTATATTTTCCGCCAACACAAATGATTCAACCAATTACCATTAAGGAAATTAAACACTTATTGTTTACTAATGATATCAAGCAAACTTTTCGTCCAAGTGGATATAACTCTAGTTTTCTTTTTAAATTGTAGGGAACTATGTTTAAAAACTCTATAAAGAGGTCTAACATTTTTCAGTAGCAGTCGTATGGACTCTTGGAATTTGTATAATTTCGCGTCAATATTTAAGCCCTAAGAAAATACAAATTTTATCTCTTATGGTCAATGAATCTCATCGTCGAAACCCTATTAACAATGTAAGTTCCGAGGATTGATGTCTCTGCTCGTTACTAAGGAGTTCTACTGATCACCAGTAGATTAACCTAAAGTGATTATTGCATAATGTCCAAACTAATTACAATTCATATAGGATCATAAACCTAAACATCTAATATATGCGTACACATTACCAGGTATCAATGTTTTTTGCGAATTATATTAGTGTTGAGCTACGAATGTGATTTCCATCATTCGCAAATTAAATAAGTGCCTCATCAAGTGAACTTCTTAATGCTGATGTATTTTTCATACATAGTGGAGAGAGTCTTCATAAAGTTTGTTGTGGTTGTTTCCTTTACGATATTGAAAGAAAGATTGCGGGATGACGTCTATTAGATAATTCCAAGAGCTTGGCTCTAAGAAGAATTCATTATTTATCTTCCATACTCTGTGGCTTCTTTTCTGAGATGGGTTCATAAATGTTTTTCTTGTATATATAATCTTTAATCTGCATCTTCCAAAACCTAAAATTTACAACATCAAACTTTTCGAATCTGTATAGCTACCAAACATGTAGCTCTAATACCAGGCGTTAGGATTCTTATGTAAATTTTTAGTAATCACATTAGTGAATACAAAGAATAACAATATAAAAAACAAAAATTGTTAACAAATTTCAAAAGATTAACGTAAATCTTTAGACCTGCTGCAGATTGATTTTATTATAAACGATTATGTGACTTTATTTTTAATGAACTTATAAAAGTTAGCGAAGGGTCATATATATATATATAGACCTCAACAAAGAAGAAGATGACTTAACTGGTCTCATTAGTAAGCCATTTGTGACTAATTAAATGACTTTATTGGTCATTCGCTATATGATCATTCGTATAAGGACCACTGTCTAAGGATCCCTCATCTTCAAAACTCTCGACTAAAGGTTCATTGGTTTCAAATCCCTCGATTAAAGAAGCCTCATCTTTAAAATCTTTGTATAAGGACTCTCGTTTTCAGACCCCTTGGTTACAGAAGCTTCATCTTCAAGATCATTGGTTACGAACTCTGTGATTCAAACCCTTTGGTTACAAAAGCCTCATCTTCAAGATCCATATCTAAGGACTCTAGGTTTCAAAGCCTTCGGTAAATTCTATATACTCAACCTTTATTATGGATAAAGTTACAATTTTCTGTAACTTTGACATCCAACTAACAGATGTAGTTCCAATACTGAATACATAACCGATGATGTTTTTTTGATGATCAACTTTACCTCCAAAATCTGCATCTACGTACCCTTGTACCTTTAACTCACCATTACCAAAGTATACAAACTTTCTTTTGGTTGATAGTATGTACCTCAAAGTACACTTTACACCTTCGTAATGAATTTTCTACGGGTTTGACATAAACCTACTCGCAACTCGCACTGCATAACCAATGTTTAGTCTCGTATAGACCATATTTGTATTCCTCCGTTTGAAGAGATTAATCATTGGATAAACGAAAGTGACTTTCCAAGGATGTATTACATGGATTGGCATCACTACTTTAAATATCTGCAAAATACGATTGATGACTCAGACTGAGATAACTTCAAAGCTCTTCTTCGTTTATCTCTTGTGATTTGCATTCCGAGGATCTTCTTTGTTGGACCGTTTTTTTCATGTTAAATTATTTGGACAATTTGTGTTTCAATCTTCTAATATCATCTATGTCTGGACTTGCCACTAACATATTATCAACATAAAGTAGCATAATGATATAATTGTACTTACTTTTTTTAAAATAACAACAATGGTCAGCATTGCAATTTTGGAAACTTTTTTTGTGTATAAAACCATCAAGTTTCTTGTATTAGTGTCTTGAGGCTTGTTTTAGACCAAACAAGCTTTTCTTGAGTGTGCAAACCATGTTTTATTTTCCTCTTTTGAAGAAGCCTTCTCGTTGATACATTTATATCTCCTTAACGAAGTCTTCGTGAAGAAATGCAGTCTTTATGTCTAACTGTTCAAAATAAAGGTCTTTAATGGCAAAAATACTGAACAATAATCTAATTATATTGTGTTTTATAGCTAAAACAAACATCTCGGTATAGTCAATACCTTTATTTTTCAAGAATCCTTAGACAACTAGTCGGGTTTCGTATCTCTTAGGGCCATCATACTCGAATTTCACCTAATACACCCATTTGTTATGAAGTGCTAACTTTCCCACAGATAACTCAGCTAGTTCTTATGGTTGGTTTGAAACTACGGTCTCCATCTCATTTTCCATGGCAAACTCCTACCTGCTAGCATCACTACTCTGACTAACTTCATGGAAAATTCCGCTCCATTAATAAGAAATAAATAGTTTAAGTATAGCCTATTAAGTAAAGATCTTCTCAATACAAGAACGGGTACTACCAGATGTGGAGTGTCCATCTGCTGCGGACTGTATATTCTTTGTACATCTCTACTGACTCTCCGACTTCATTACTTGATGCGAGCGGTTCTGTTTTAGGTCTGTCTACACCTCCTCGGCATATGCAAACACTCACCTCGATTTTTAAGTCATTTGATTTAGTTTTATGTGTGTCCTATTACATCGCTTATTCATTGAAGACTATGTCTCCGCTAGAAACATCTTACAAAAACGTGTATTTAATATTTTTAATTAATTTATTGTTTTTTCTACTAAAAAATAAAAATGTAATTTTTGTTTAAATGTTAAACCACAAAATAATGTTATACGAAGAAATTGAAGTGAAGTCAAAACTAGTTCATTGATATAAATAAAAAATGGACTATGTCCAAAATAGCAAATACGAAAAGGATTAAGCAACTAAAGCAACTACCATTTATAATGTTGACATTTTGGGAAAGAACTTTGTGATTCGGTTGATATAAAATAACTCTCTTCATCGCTAGAACCCAATTCATTAATGTTTTATAAGAAAATTTGATTTTATATAGTTTATTTTTATTTTCTTTCAAAATTAAAATCGTATTTTATTATTTTATTTTATTGTAAAAAGCAACAAAAACAAGGAATGAAAATGGAATGTTGAAACAGAAATTAGTTATTTCTGTTATATTTCTCTGCTTCATTTTTTCAATCCGGTACAAATAAACACTGCTGCTGTCCTCTTTTTCTCTTCAATTGGTACTCTGGGTGCACCATTCCTACAAAATTTAAAAAACCAAAACGTTTGTGTTCTTCGATTTTCACCGAAAAATACTCTTTGTTATTGAAGTCTTTGTTTGTGCAGAGATGAAGAGAAGTGCAGACGAAGTCGCGATCCAAAAACCCGCTATTAGGGAAACCGGCATTGTTAGTACTACTATCATTCTTTTTTTCTTTTGCAATAGTGTGATTTTTTGTTGTTGTTGGATTCTGTTCTGAATCTTTCATATTGCAGTGAATTGAAGGAGGAAGATGCGGTGGCCTTTTACAATCTAGTCACCAAGACATTTAAAAATGAAAGAGAGAAATTTGTTGCATATATAACTGCCCCAACCTGTTTTAGTTTTTTTATCGCGTATAATAACTTCAGTGTAAACTATTAACTCAAGACTACGAAATGAACACACAATTACAACGTATTCATTCTGCAGAACATTACATAAATAGAGAGGGATTACAACCACCTATTACTAGAAGCAAGGCCACTACTTCAACTAAGGAAACCATTTCCTCAACTACTGCTAGAAAAATGGAAACAACTATTGTCCACGTACTAGCCAAAAATGCTAAAAACTAGGACTCTTATTTGACTAAATCTTAACAATCCTTCCCTTGAACTAGACTGCATTTGCAGCTAGTTAACTCCTGAAATGTCACAAACACAAAGCTTCTTTCTCAGTTCCCGAAATGTCTCCAGTTTCAACGGTTTGGTAATAATGTGTGCTAACTGATTTCTTGTTCCACAAAACTGAAGCTGCAAAATTCCATCGTTCACAAGTTCCCTTAGAAAATGATAGTGCGCGTCAATGTCCTTGCTTCTGCCATGTATTACTGGATTTTTTGACAGCTTAATTGTTGAACTATTTTCACAGAAAATCAGAGTACTTTCACTGCCTCTGTAGCCTATCTTCTTTAGTACCCTTTGCATCTATATAGCTTGACAACTACTCCATGCGGCTGCTACAAACTCAGCTTCTGTCGTGCTTAAAGTTACTATGGGTTGCTTTCGAGATGACCAAGATACTGCAGCTCCACTTAGCATAAAAACATAACATGACGTACATCTTATGTCTTCAATTGATCCAGCATAGTCACTATCAGTAAACGCAATCAATACACGATTTCCTTCCTCTTTGTAAAGAATACCATACTTTGATGTTCCTTGCAAATACCGTAGAATTCGTTTTGCAGACTCATAGTGGATACTAGTGGGTCTTGACATGTATCTGCTAAGTAAACTAACCGCATACGTTATGTCTGGCCTCGTTGCAGTTAAATACATTAGGCTCCCAATCAGCTGCTTGTAGAACGAGCCATCCATCTCCACACCATCTTCATCCTTAGAGATTTTAATTCCTGGAACCATTGGATTTTCAACAGAATTGCAATGCTCCATTCCAAACCTTCTCAACACCTCCATTACATACTTTGTTTGGTTGATAAATATGTCACCATTAAACTGCATCACCTCAATTCCAAGAAAATACCTCATCTTACCCAAGTCTGAAATATCGAACTCTTTCATCATGGATTCTTTAAATTCACGCATCATCCTTTCATCATCTCCAGTAAATATTAAATCATCGACATACAAACTAACAATCAAACATTTTCCTTGTTCAACTTTGGTGAACATTGTTTGCTTACTATCCTCCTTCTTCAAACCTTCTCTTTTGAAGTATGAATCAATCCTGCTGAACCACGCTCGCGGCGTCTGCTTGAGCCCGTACGAAGCTTTGTTAAGCTTATAGACCTTCTGCTCCTCATTCTTTCTTTCATAACCCCTTGGTTGATCCATATACACATTCTCAACTATTTTCCCATGAAGAAATGCTGATTTTACATCAAGCTAAAATACACACCACCCTCTTTGTGCAGCAAGAGCTAGAATCATTCGAACTGTATCCATGCGAGCTACAGGAGCATAGACTTCTTTATAATCAATTCTGTTCCTGAGCATACCCCTTGGCAACCAGACGAGCCTTGTATTTTTGTACTTCTCCAAGCTCATTCAACTTTGTTTTCTATACCCATTTGACTCCTATCTTTTTTGCTCCTTTTGGCAGCTCTATAAGATCCCACGTATTGTTCTTCTCAATTGACTTCATTTCCATATCCATAGCTTCTCTCCACTTGTTATCTTTTACTGCCTCATCAAATATAGTAGGGTCGGAATGAGCAGCAGTAACAAACAAAACTAGGTAAGTCTCTTCCTCCTCAAAAGAATCGTGATTTTCCTCCTCATAAAATCCTTCTCTAGAAACATAATTATCCATCCATCTTGGTGTTCTTCTATTTTGAGGTTCTATTAGCGGAGAATCCTTTATATTTCCTTCATCATTTTCATCTGTATTGTCTTCTTCTTCATCTGCATTTCTTTGTTCATTTCCACCACCTGAATCTGCATCTGTTTCATTCCTTTCTTCACTGGTCTCATCTTCCCATTCCAAATAAAAAAAGTTGTCTTCTTCCGTGTTTTCTTTCCAATCCTATAGTTTATCTTCTTCAAAGACAACGTCCCGACTGATAATAATCTTATTGGAAATTGGATCACATAATCGGTTCACTTATACCAACAAGGACACAATGACTACTTTTATCTTCGAGCTTTGTTCGTCTAGCATCAGGTACATGAGCATGGGCAATACAACCAACGACCCTCAAGTTCCCAACTGAAGGTTTCTCCCCATACCAAACTTCCTCTGGTGTTTTTCCTTTTACTGCTGCTGTTGGATATCGATTAAGAACGTGGACTGCCCAGTTTACTTCCTCTGCCCAGAATTTTCTTAGAACATTCTTCTCAATCAACAAAATCCTCACCATATTCATCACGGTTCTGTTTTTCCGCTCCGCAACTCCGTTCTGCTGTGGTGTATAAGCAGCAGTTAATTATCGTTTGATCCCATTCTTCTGAAAAAATTCGTTGAACTCACTTGATGTGAATTCACCTCCACGATCTGTTCGTAGGCATTTGATGGATTTCTCCATTTCTTTTTCAACAAGAGCCTTATAAAGTTTGAAAGTACTGAATGCATCTGACTTATATGCAAGAAAATAAACCCATGCCTTTCTACTGTAGTCATCAATGAAACAAAGGAAGTACCTCTTTTTTCCCTCTGAAGCTGGAGAAATCGGGCCACAAATGTCAGCATGAATCAGTTCCAGGTTTGTCGATGCTCTCCATGTGCTTTTATTTGGAATTACTTCTCGATGTTGCTTGCCTTTCAAACAATCCGTGCATACAACTTCGCATACTGAGAAACTTGGCAAGTTATTGACCATCCTCTTCTCCTGCAATGTCTTCAAGCCTTGATGACTAAGATGACGGAATCGTTTGTGCCAGAGAGAAGCCACGTCTTGAGTGATCACTTGGAGATAATTCTCTTCTTTTTTGATTGATTTAGCTTTTGATCTCAACACAAACATCCGATTTTATGTCATGTTTGTTTGAAATACCAAGCCCTTTGTGTCATGATAGATGTGACACTCATTCGACTTCATTAGTATGGCCCAGCTTTTTTCTTGCAACTGTCCAACACTGAGAAGATTATTCTTCAAGCCAGGCACATAGTATACATCCCGTATTGTATAGTTAATTCCTTTGATGGTTAAGCAAACACTTCCTTTTCCAGCAATATTCATACTTGAAGAGTTTCCCAATCTGACCACCTTTCTAAGTCCTTTCGTTACATCACAGAAAAGAGATAAATCCGCACACATGGGATTGTTGCACCCGGATTCGATGTACCACACAACATCTTTATCACCTTCAAGCGTCTCAATATAAACCATTAAAACTATCTCCTCAGATTCTTCCATATCGGCAAAGTTTGCTTGACACTCGTACTTAAAGTGTCCAAGATTATGACACTAGTAACACTCAACTGTTGCCTTATTCCATGGCTGACGACCCCTGCCTCTGCCTTGTCCTCGACCTCCTCAAAAAATAGTTTTTCGTTGTCTTCCTCCACCATAGTTGTCTTCATGAGTTACCTTCAAGGCCTGCTCATCATCTCCACCTATTTTAAATTTTTACTCATGAACAAACAGAGAACTCTGCAATGCATCTACAGACAACGGATCTATGTCTTTGGCTTCCTCAATCGAACAAAAAATATAGTTCCACTTATCAGTAAGCGATTGTGTTGAGCTCTCTTTACTCGAGCATTTCCTTGGCACTTCACCTTCATGGAATCCCAGAGCTGTTTAGATGTCTCCTTCTGAGTGATTGTCTTCAGAATTGACTTGTCAAGTGACCGAAACAAGTAATTCTTAGCCTTCAAATCCTTCAGCTTCATCTACTCTAAGCTATTTATTGTCGCTGGTGTCAATCCATCCCTGCTCGCTGGCTCTCCATGACCATGCTCCAATGGTCGTAGTCACCATCAAACTTTGGATCTTCTACACTTATCTCTTGTTATTTTCATTCCAAGGATCTTCTTTGCTAGACCTAAGTCTTTCATGTCAAATTATTTGGACAGTTTATGTTTGAATCTTCTGATATCATCTATATCTGGACCTGCCACTAACATATTATCAACAAAAAGTAGCATAATGATATAATTGGACTTACTTCGTTGAAATAGCAACAATGGTAAATATTTCACTTTTGGAAACTTTCTTTCTGCATAAAACCATCAAATTTCTTCTATGATTGTCTTGTGGATTGTTTTATACCATACAAGCTTGTTTTGAGTGTCCAAACCACGTTTTATTTTTGTCTTTTTAAGAAGCCTTTTGACTGATACATTTATATCTCATCAACCAAGTCTTCATGAAGAATTGCAGTCTTTATCTCTAACTATTCAAGATAAAAGTCTTCTCGAACTAGGAAATCTCGTCGCGAACCTGACTGTCGACTCAAACTTGTGAACCAGTTCTTTCCTCAACCTCACGTTACTGTCAACTTCACATGAAAATCAGAACAAATGTGAGATTAACCTGACTGCACATCGACATTCTCCTGTTTTCCTTTTTCCAGCTTAACATGAGATTAACTAGACAAAATCATGTATGTTAATGGAAAGAAAAAGTTTAGATTTTGTTTTGTTTATTGTTTTGGTCGATTAACGATCGATACATTGTTCAGTAACTTTCCTGTAAGCATTTGCAGTTTTTCAGTCCGATGAAACAGGATGCATTTGCTGTCTGTTTAATCTGAGAGGTGATAATGCGATTTAGGCGTTGTTTTTATACTGTAGTTGCTAGTTTGGTTGAGTCTTCTATTGTTGTTGCGTTTTATTTGTTGAATACTTACACTGATAGATACATGAACTATTACCTTTAGTCATTGTGTTTTTACCTGGCACTAATACATGTATTTGCATTTTGTGTATGAATATAGTGGTTGCTCGATGTCAGTATGAACATTACGATTTGCCTTAGTTAGTGTATGGTTTATCGGTATATTCTTGACACACATTGCAATTTTAAGTTAGAGACATTTCTAGATTGGTTTCCATAAATTGCGATTGTAGTTATGCGACATTGCTAGATGGGTTCAATTAACATTTAGATAGAAATTTTCTGTAACACATTCATGCTTTGTATTTTCCCCTACAACAAACTAACCCAAACTCCTACAATTCAGTGTAGTATATGCCAAAACCCAAAGTTTGTATTTTCAAATTTGGTCACGAAACAACGATTATTCGGTTGTCTGAATTTGAAAATTTTGACTCTCTGCAACAATACGTTGAAAGCACATGGCAGGATCTTGTTAGAGGAAACTACATCATTAATTATTCTTGTGGTGCTCAGAAGTATTGTTTGTTTAATAAGGAGACAAATTTTATTGGTTTGGAAGTATACCTTGATATCGAGCGTCTCATGAGTGTTACTTTTGTTATGGAAGAACAGGTGGCCGATAAAGGCTCTGCAATCAAACGTAAACAACTTGTTCAACTTTTCAAAAATACTCCCACAACCAACGAACTAATTGTGAAAGTAGTAGCTATTTAGTTATTTCAACCCCGCAGAGAATGCATCTTGCTACAACTGGATGAGCCGCAGCTATCGTCGGGGTTGCTCAGTCATTTGCTGATGGTGTTGTAGGTCTAAGGTTATCCTTATCCCATTATGCATTAGAGAACGGTTTTTCCTTTAAGTACATGCATAATACCTTTAGGAATATCACAGTTTATTGTGTACACAAAGATTTGGACGGGTGCAAATGGAGGCTCTATGCTTCAATTGATTCTAAAACCGGTTTAATGACCATAAAAAGATTTGGTAATACCCATACTTGCAGTCTCGTATTTAAAAAAAGAGAGTAGGTATTTGTCATTTGATTTGATTCCTGATGAGATTCATGATTCTCTTAGGAACTGCCAAAGTGTAATAGCTAAGACTATACAGTTCTCTATCAAGCAAGACCACGGTTTAGACATTTCTTATCGTCTATTGTGGAATGGTTAAGAAAAGGCAAGGCGTGTAGTATTTGGAGATAACAATACTTCTTTCGGACTGCTAAAAGGATACTTCAAGAGACTAAAGAGTCCTGATATCACAACGGACTGCCATTTGGATTTAGCGTTGGACAATGTTTTCCGACGCTGTTTTATAGCATTCGGCGCGTGCCTTCAGGGTTTCCATTCGTGCCGGCCTTTTTTGTTAGTTGACGGAACCCATCTAACAAGGAAGTGGGGTGGTGTGTTGCTCTCAGCAGTGGCATAGGATGGCAACAACGGTCAGTCCATCTTTCAGTTTACATGTTGCTAGACATGTGCTTTTTGGTTTCAAACAAATATCATTAACTAAGATTGCTAGATTGCTTATATTTAGATTACGATTTTTAAGTTTTATTGCAAACACATATGATCCACGCTAGATTGGCAGATTTAGGTTTCTACATAGGTTAGTCAAGTGTTTGCGATTTACGGCTACTCTAGACTGATAGATTGAAGATGCAACTATTACAATGGTGTTGCTAAATAAGTGTTATCTATATTGCGATTTGCGTTCATTCAATCTAACAATGTAGTCTTGTTGTCTGTTTGCAACTTTTTTGTGTAACCCTGGAAACAAATGTAATCATACATGTTGGTGCAGGTCTCTTTCCCATTTCTTTTGGTATTTTTGGTAGTGAAGACTCGGACAATTGGTTCTGGTTTTTGCAAAGTCTAAAACCGCATTTGCTAGGGTGCCAAATAACTTTCATTTTAGACCATCTTGTTGGTATTATTAACGATATAGTAACTCTGTATCCTAATGACTACCACACATATTGTATTTTCCTTCTACACCAAAATTTGAATAAAGCTCTTGAACACACAAACAGAGTCCACATAAACAATATGCTAGTGATGTTTAAGAGTTGTGCTTATGCCCCGACCGTGGACCTTTTTAACGAACGACTATCTCAGTTTCAACGCCAAGGGGGTGATCGTATTGCCAAATTTCTAAACAATTTGCCACCAGAAAAGTATGATCAGGCATACGTTAAAGGCAAACGGTATGAGGCGATGGCATCAACAGTTCCGGAATCGTTGAATGCGCAGATTAAAAAATTGTGCAATCTTACTATATTGGAATCGGTCGACAGGATTAGAGTTCTTCTTATGACTCAGATGTCTCGACGTTTATCAGAGGGTCTAATTTGGAACACACACTTATGCCCTGAGTTTGAAAATCTGTTCAAAGAGAATGTACAATGCGGTCGAATATAGTTAGGACGCAAGTCTTCTACCGCTTATTTTGAGGTTTGATCAGACCCAGTAATAGTGGTAAACATCCTTGATTTCAAATGTACATGCGGGTCTTGGCAACAAGAATATTTACCATGCGCTCATGCATTGGCTGCAATAACATCTTTAAGCGAAGATCCGATGACATTAGTAGAGCCCTTTTTCACTGCTACAAATTTCAGGTCCAATTATTATTTTAACATACCTACTATAACAGATTTTGGTGAAGCTACTACCACTAATGATGATGAAGAGCCAGTGTTTAATCCACCGAACGTTAAAAGACGAGCAGGACGGCCAAGAAAAAAATGTATTCCATCAAGATGAGAGGTAACCACCAATCAGTTCTGGTGTGGTCGCTGTTTCAAATTCGGACACAATAGGAGGTCCTGCGATGCTCCGTTCTGAACTTATATTTGTTTTTTTGTTCTTTTGGATATCCTTAGATAAGCACTTCTTTTCTTTCGATTTGTATGTTTCGAAACTGTTTACATTACTCCGTACAACGTCTGATTGTATCGTTAATTCTATTCTTAACCAATATTTGACATGGCTAAATAAGTTATGCTTACAATGCTAGATACTTGTACATCATCCATAGTTGCATTCAAATTAATTTTGTGATGCCACGTTGATAGATACAGTGTAATACATCTGCGATTGTAAGTCTACAATGATATTGCTAGATACGTGTATATGAAGTTGTTAGATACAAAATTATCTAGACATGAACATTCTACTAACATGAAGTACATGGACGTCCTAATCTAACATTACTAGATATAAAAAATTATCCCTGTGATTTTAAGGTTAATATCAAATTGGTAAATATCCCTGCGATTTACTAATTAATTTGGTTACTTACATTGTTATTGTCAGTTGTAACTGCCTTTACAACTGCTTCATGTAACTACTTACTCTCTAATCTTTAGTTAAACTCTTAAAATTGGAACAACATACAAACTAATATATATAACACAAAAAAAGATTTGGCAAACATCATAATAATATTTGAAAATCATTCATGGCAGTACAACTGCCACATACAATAACCCTCTCAAAAAATAGAAATGCTCGGAGGGTTGCCTTTGTTTTTAGCCCATCAAAACATAAAAAAAACATAAGAAAACGAGGCTGCATGAACTGCCATAAACCTAATCAGAATCCCTGTCGTCGTCCTCGTCATCAGACCCTTCAACTTCCTCCTTCTCTTATTATTCTTCTTCTTCATCCTCTTCGTCTTCTAACTTTTCATCATCGGCTTCATCTGAGTCATCATGCTCTCCCTTTGCAGAGTCTCAGCTATCCTGTTGTCACTTCCATTTTGGAAGTTGTTCAGGGTCGGACTCGTAGCTGTCATCCAGTGACCATGAGTCCCATGAAGGGTAGTTTTCTTCATTGTCGGACGACTAAAGGGAGCAGTTATCCTCCTCGTCTGACGAGTACTCTGAAGTGGTTGTTCACTTGTATGCCTTGTTGTCTAGGTAGTAGTCGGAAGATCATCCGTCGTCCGACGAGTACCTTGGTCTCACTGGGAAATAAGGGTCAATTTTCAAGAGTGGTTTTCTTACAAAGTGGTTTTAGATGATTTCTTTGCAGAGTAGTGTGAGATGAATAAGCTAAAATATCATCCCCTACTTATAGCCAAATGCAATGACCAATGCTACACCCAATCTAGCAACTCCAATTAATTGCAAATATTTAATTGTACACGTCTAATTAATGCATGTAATGATTCAAAACATCTACCTTTGTTTTTTCAACTAACAAGCTAACCAATAGGATTAAAACATCTATTTTTAATTACTGATGGATGTAGTTAACCGTAATTTCGAACTCATTTAATATACTCATCGCCCAATAAACCTATATAGCAATGCAGTAATATAGTTGGCCCAACATATGTATATCATTGCGATTTACGAACGATTGGCATTGTTAGATAAACCACATGTGACATTAACAAACACAACAATATATCATTGCTAGATACAACATCTAATCATTGCTAGATAAAGTGTAACGACTTTGATAGATACAACATCAAAAGATTGCTAGATGGGTTGTGACAAGGTTTCTAGATACAGTATATGAACATTGCTAGATGCAACATATGAACATTGCTAGATGCAGCATAAGAACATTTCTAGATGCAGCGTATGAACATTTCTAGATGCTGAAAAAACAATGATAGATGGGTTTTAACGAGGTTGATAGATACACCCGTATAACATTTCTAGACTTTTTATAAAGACATTGCTAGATACATTATAAGGAGATTGATAGATACAGCAGTGTAACATTGCTAGATACGATATAAAGACATTGGTAGATAAAAAAGTATAGGATTGCAAGTTATGTTAATTTTATTCATATAAAAATAATAGCAGGATCTCCCTATATACTTCAGAAAAACATGACATTGGTAGGAATACTATAAAAATTTAGAGTAGTACTAAAGTTGGTAGAAATGACTTTGGTAGTAATGATTTACATAACATTTTCGATATCCTTAACACAATGAGATACGTTACAATTGTTATATAAGTTTCGAGTAATCTTCTTATACTGGCATCCATTTTTAACTGAATCACACAACCCTTGTCCCAAAAAATGAATTACATAAAAACATTTCTCCTAACACTACCATCGTCGGTTTGTGTTTAAATCATTGAGGAAATTCTTAAATATTTCAGCTCTTGTTTTGGCTTGCATTTCCTTTTCATATTTCAGAGGAAAATACCCTTTCTGAAAGATATCTTTCGCGTACTTACAAATGAAAATCCCACAGTCAAGGTTGTCTTTCTCCTGTTGTGGGATATCTCTCATTGTCTTGATTTTGTATCCACCTTTCATAGCAGGTATGTATTTTTTCTTCACGCAATATGCCAACTGTAAAATCAAGGAATTCCTTGTTATATTGTGATTTATGAGACTATTTTATTGTTAGATAAGACTTCTGGAATTACTAGATACAACATGAGACATTGCTAGATACATTGAAATAACTGTTGGAGAGTAATTCTGATATCACATTGCTAGATTTATAGATATGAGATTTCTAGACATGGCCACAAACACTTGCAATACAGTACTCTACTGAAACAGTAACGTTCACTCAAACACTTAGGTGGTAGCTTTTGCAAGACGTAAATAAATATATTTTTGGCATAGAGTTTTTTACCAAGGCATCGGCTGTATTTCTCGTCTTATCTGGAATGTGTTTGATCCACGACAAAAGGGATTTGTAGCTACTAGCAATCCCATTCTCCATATTAATAACCAATAACGTCTAGTGGTTGACGTCGGGCTTATTAACGGTGCAAAGAGGAACAAGGGCAACATATGTGTCTGGTTTCATTGTTTTAAAAACTTTAACCACAATGACAGACATATCTCCCTTCATATCCAGTGTTTCCTGCAATTTTTGGTCATTACTATAGGAAGTATATTGTTGAAATATAACACAAATAATTCCTGATGCACTTATAGTTGCAATTCCAGATATTTGATTAGCGGTGACCATAAATGAATACTTGTCGTCAAACCCTTTCACAATGACTGTTCAATTTGTATCCTTGAGAAGCTTATATATCCAAGCATCTATGATCTATCAATTAACAATTAGTTGTTTAAAACAGGTAAATGACAATGATTAAAAACAAAAAACAACACTATATACGTAGACAACTTAGATGGTAAAATCTCTAGGTACCCTATACTTGGACATTTCTAAATACATTATTGTAAGATTACTAGGTGGACTAATTACCCATTGCTAGATATATTAATTTAACATTGCTAGATAGATGTAATTTAACATTGTTGTTGCGATACCAACGTAATATTACGTTGAAGTCTACTTCAGTTTGGTTCGGCAGTTCCATTATCTCGCTCATACTAATTGAAATCCTATGTAAGAACTCTGACATTGACAAGTACCATACTTCTGGATATTCTTGTTCTTCTTCTCTGCTTATTTTCAACACCTTTTTGTACTCACTAACATTGATGAGTTGCGTTGTCTCTGTACGCTTCAGCCAATCTTCGACCACAACCTGTTGTTGTCCCACCTGCGTCTGAGTAAGTAAGTTCTGGTGTGGATTATTTTCAATTGAGGTTAATGTTTTCTAAAGTTTTGTGGTGTTTCAAACGTATTTAATACTTGAGTAGTTTGTAATGAGAGATTTGAACTTCCTGGTTGTATTAAATGTTCATTATCCTCATTAATGAAAGTGGTTGGGTATTTATACCCTTAATTATGGGCCACATGGGGTTTCAAGTCATACTTATGAATTCAGGTCGAGTTCAAAAACCCATTAGCTATTAAGCAGGTAGGTAATTAGCTTAGTCATGACGTGATTTAGCTTTTAGTACATTTGTCCTGTTCGGATGGTTCCGTGGGTGGCTTTTGTCCGAATTGCCCCAATCCGGTTCCCATAGTGAGTGGTGAGAAAATCCGGACTAATCAGTAGCCCCTTTTCTAGGTTATGTTCGAAGGCCTTTGGAAAGACCTATAAAATAATTCATGTGTACCCGTACTTACGTCCGGACAGATTTCGAATTGTGTAACGGCTTTATCCGGACTGGTGAAACTCCTAGAAATTGAACAGTTTTGCCACAGATCGTGGGACACGTGTCCTTCTTTGATTCGCCTCACCGGCCGTTTTTCTCCTAGAACGGCGCTCCCACACACTTAAAAAAAACAACCTCTTCAATTAATGTTGGTGACATCAGTGTTGTCTTTAATCATTACTCTCATCTTTTCGTCTTCTCCTGGGTATCAAGGCATCTTTTGTCCTTTTAGTATAAATTAGTCCATTTTTCACTGTTTTACCATCCTCATTATCTCTACTCTATTAATCTTCATAGCTTTTACCTCTAAAAAAACCCTTTTCTTGGTGTAAGTTTATGTTCACAGCAAGAAACGCCCTTGTAAAAGGTGGGTGGCTCAACTTGTAGGAGTTAGAGAAAGCTCAAAAAGTCGAACGAGAAAGGCGCATTGCTGGCCTCCTTGTTTCCCCTATCGACAAATCTGAGACACTAAGTTCAAAGCCTGATCGTGGTTCCTCTTACACCAAAAGTTCTAAACCGAGAAGTTTATTCTAGCCCATCTTTCACCAATGGTTTCAGGCTCATCGGTTCAGGAATCATAGCATGTTGTTGAACCAGAGCAGGCAGTTACAAGCACTAAGAGACCTTCCCCTTTCATTTCCATGGGATCAGATGCTGACATCTCCCTAGAGAAACTGATAGATCAACGAAGGGGTCGTTTCGTGAAAGGGCAGGCTGCCACTGCACAACCTAAGTCTTCAAAATCTGCGCCTTCTAAGTCTAGGGCTAAGAATAAAACTACTGGGTCAGAAGCACCCATAAAAGTCCCTAAGGACAAGCTGTCCGGTCCGGAGGCAACCAGTTCAAGCCTTCAGAAAGAAACCTCTGAATCTGAGCCCCAGCCGGACTCCAGACCACAAGAGGAAAGTAATTCCCAACCATTCGGGAGCCTCCTGAGCCAACCACTAGCTCTTCTCTCCCAAAACTAACTGATAATCCTTCAATGGTAATGAAAGATGTTATGGAGGACAGCATCGAAGAAGCCCCTTTTGGGACCTTGCTTCCACAAGGTGAGTGTAAAGTACATGCTAGCTATGCAAAAGATCAATTATGCTTTTATTCATACAGCCAAACTGGGTCGGATCCGGACAAAGTGTGGGATCCCTGAGAACGTTAAAGTGAGGGTGCCGGTGGATCCGGAAACATCGATGGATTGTAAGCTTAGTGAGATAGTTTTCTGCACTGAACTATTCAACTTGGGGCTTAAGCTTCCCTTAGATCCGGAGATCGTCAGATACTTCCATCTCATGAAGCTCTGCCCAAGCTAATTGAGCCCCAACGCTTGGTATACGCTCATGGCCTGTATCATGGCCTCCAGGCTCTCCAGAATCCCTCTTCCAATGGAGCAGTTTGTTGCTCTGGCAAGCCTTTGAAAGAACCACATAATCCCTTTCTACCATTTTAACATGGGTGATAATTACAAGGCGGTGGATGACTATTAACCGAAACACTCCGAATTTTTTAAGAAGGCATCAAATTGTATTAAAAAGCCCGGACACCTCATTAAAACCTCCCCGCGCCACCAGGGTAGGAAATATTATGCCCCCAAATATTTACATGAACTTTTGAACAAGTAAATATTTACATGGTTTTCATTCCAAGTATAACCGGAGGTGTTCAATGTTCCAAGGGTAATTGTTTCTTCTTTCTTCTTACACGTCTGTTTGCAACAGACGTCTTTCTTTTCCGGCTCCTTCGGTGACTTTTTTCTGCAACACCTTCAGATTTCCTCCCCAATTTAATTTCTCCAAAAGCTTGACATTAGCCTCTGTCAGCGATAGCTCATCGTCCATAACCTAAGAAATACAATTTGACAGTATAATAGACATTCATATAGGCACATGCGGTTGACTCACAATATTTTAATCATGATTGTGATTTATTAACTACTACTACTGCGTACTCATGTTACAGTCGTTGCGATGGCTTTGAATATGCAGCTGCTATATAGGCTATACTACGAGTCATTGCTAGATACATAGTTGCGATTGTGGTCTTCGATGTCACTGTTTTTAAATACAATGCTAGATATGTTAAATCCAATCAATGCTATGGGATTATCATATTTATCACACATGGGCGTCTCTCAGTTGGTGCACTATCTGGATCATTTCAAAAGTTGGTTCCTTCCCCTCCAATCCCCACCACTTATAACACATAGGGATTATGTTTGGCCTTGGTATTTCAACGTCTATGAAACTGTACTCCATCAAAAAAGGGCTGCATACAATATCACTCAACATTCAAATATGGTTTTGAAAAATAATGTGATAACACAAGCCATCGTGTTTAAAAATAGAAGAGCAACGCATCCGATCATTCTACCAGGATTCACAACCTTAATACATTTTCAAGTGACTTCTGCAGCTTCTCAACTATGGCTCTCGACTAGTCGTAGTCGTTTATTTTCTCTAGATCCTCCACGTAGACTACTGTTGTGCACCCGATGACATCGCCTGACACTGAAAAGAACAGTGTCGAGCATATGAAAAGTATCAACAAATGAGCAACTTCATCGCCTCATCCTCCCCTCCGTCCCTTATTGCTTTCTCAATCGATTCCTCCAAGATAAATAACATCATACTCATATACTGCAAGAACAATTCAAAATAGATAAGCCTACTATGACATTGTTAAATATACATGAAGACATTGCTATGTACATGTAAAAAAACAACAACATACTAATATACTGCAACAACAGTTCAAAACAAGTACGCCTACTTTAGCATTTCTTGATAGAGTACGCTGGCATTGCTAGATACGTGTAAAATTACATTAGCATACTAATATATTGTTACAACAACTCAAAACAAATACAAATTTCTAGAATTCGTTCACCTTTATCAATGCATTAGACACTGATTTGTCGTTCGCGACCTGCTCCTCCTTGTGCGGGGACTCAAAAACTATTTCTGCATTAACATCGGATCGTTCTCAGCTCCATCCGCAAACCGACCAATAAAGACTCATGTTTTATTCATGGGCATCTCCTCGTTCCTGTGTTTCGGCCGAGATATGGCCTTCACATCCTTTGTAGTTAGCTTGACATGTTTACGACCTATGTTGAAAGCCTTCATTTTCACATCGTAAAAACTACAAATTTCCTCCATCAGGTTGTGAAAAAATTTCAGCTTCAGATTCTCGTTTCTTATATCGAACAATGTTTTCGGAAACGTATAGAACGGGGGGTTGTCTCTTGCAACTTCTATGTGTTCTGCTGTAATTATATCCCGTCTTAGAAGGTCGATTATGCTGACTAAGCCTGGCCAGTAGAATACGCCCGTCTTAGTCATGGTTGCCTGCATATATTCCAATTTCAACTCAACTTAATCATAATCCTTACATCGCATTGGTAACATCTATTTCAATCATCACGCAATAACACAAAATACTATGCAGAAACGAACAAACATTACCAATCAAACACTCCACTGATGCAACTAACCAAACATCAGCATCAGGCGTACTCCATGGCTATATCGCTAGACATGAACAAGATTCACTATAACATTGCTAGACGTGCTGTGTGTTATTGTAAACACACTACTGACATTGCTGGATATAGCCACAAATATTGCATACACTGTTAGATATGTACAACATTTCCTCTATATGAGCCAAATACTTCATGAAACGCATACATTTCTAGACATGGCTACATGAACACGGCGAGGTTGCTATTCTCGACAAAAAAAACAACTAACCACTTCTTGCTACATCAGTATTCTCCGATATCAATGTCGACACTAACATAACAACTACGCTATCACCCATCCATCTTTAACTACTAACTAACACACGAAATGTCAGAAAAAAACGACATTTCATTAGCAACAAATAACATCAACATTACGAAAAAACGTCGCCGGAGAACTTCGAATTGTTCAATACAATACCTAGATACAGTGGCTCGACCGGCCAAAATATGACTCGAAGGTGTAGTCTACGACAGTACATTGCAAAGTCCGGCGACAACAAAACCACCGTCAAACTAACCTGTTTGACAGTAACCACATCGCGAACTGTATTAAAACAACTATGCCTAGACGACAACGTGCTCCTTTGACTGATGATCGGTGTCGGAAAATGATATCGTCGCCTAAACGGTTACTTTACGGTTGGGTTGAAGTTTGTTTTTGGGTTCGCTCTGGTATTTCGTGTTTCACCCTCCTAAAAATTAGAAATGTGAAAATGGACGGAATTGGAACCCAAAAGTCAAATTTAAAAGGTGAAAAAAAGTGGATTACAACCAAATTCCCCCTTTTATATCTTAGAGGGTATTTTTATCTAAAATATGGTTCGAAATATTTTATGAAACTAGTCTAAAAATATATACCATTTTGGTATTACAAAATTGAGTAGGTATTTATGGATAGTTATTTCATAAAACAATCGCCCTTTCTAATATTGACATTTTCGGAAAGGAACCTGTGATTCGATTGATATAAAATAACTCTGTTCATCGCTAGAACCAAATGCATTAATGTGTTGTAAGCTAAATTAATTTTGCATAGGTTACTTTTATTTTCTTTATAATTAAAAACTTTTTTTTTATTTTAAAAAAAACAAAAACAATAAATAAAAATGGAATGTTGAAACAGAAATTAGTTTTTTCTGTTATATAAACACTGCTGCACTTCTTCTTTTGGAAAAGTTCTGGAATACTTTACAAGAATCATATTTCTCTGCTTCTTTTCCCCAATCCTTTACAAATAAACACTGCTGCACTTCTATTTCTCTAGAAAATTTAAAGAACCAAACTTAGTGTTCTTCGATTTCCACCGGAAAAAACTAGTTACTGAAGTCTTTGTTTGTGCAGAGATGAAGAGAAGTGGAGAGGATTTGCCTTCAGTCTCGGGATCCAAAAACCCGCCATTAGGGAAACCGGCATTGTTAGTATTCTTTTTTTTTCTTTTGCATTTTGTGATTTTTTTTGGTTGTCTTAATTGAGATATCGGGTTGTTGGTATTCTAGTGAAACGACGGAGGAAGATGCGGTGACCTTTTACAATCGAGTCCGCGAGACATTTAAAAATGAAAGAGAGAAATCGGTTATGTTTGTTGACCTCATGAATGCCTATGTTACGAAAAGGTAAACTCTTTGGACCTTTTATTGATATCTTTTAGGGAAAATGTTTTGAAACTCCGAGCGACTGTCAAAGGCTATGCTGCAATGTCTTTCTCAGAATTGGTGAAATGGCTTTTGCGGTTCAAGTACAAGATATGATCAAAGGGCATCAAAATCTGGTTGATGCATTTAAAGCCTTTTTGCCTGAGTGGGATCATACGTACCTCAAAGGCTGTTTATTCTGTGAGAGAGTCGAGGAACGCTTAGGCAGGATAGATGATAAATTCCCAGGGTTTCTGCACACCATGCGTTGTTTGGGAGCCGCAGACACAACCACAAACCAGATGTATCTGTCCCAGATGCATTCTCTACTAGGAGGTCATCAGGATCTCATTGACGAGTTTAATGAGTTGTTGGCGACTGGCTTTATCAGTAAGTTTATAAGTAAAGATAAATAGTTATGG
This sequence comes from Limnanthes douglasii subsp. nivea, assembly GCA_036936605.1. Taxonomy (NCBI): domain Eukaryota; kingdom Viridiplantae; phylum Streptophyta; class Magnoliopsida; order Brassicales; family Limnanthaceae; genus Limnanthes; species Limnanthes douglasii. The sequence continues at coordinate 291,827,077 of JAUPFV010000004.1, forward strand.
GGCTTTATAGTTTACTTTTACGGCTTCTGATCGAAATTCTTTCTGCAGATGAATTAGGTACATGGTTATTTAAATCTTCTTGAACGCAGCTGATGGGCTGTCACTGGATACCAAATCTAGTTTTATTAGTTTTATGGTTATATCTGCAATTTGTACAAACTTTAGATGAGAAAGAAAAAGAAAACTTGATGTAATTACATCAAGCATTTTGATAGTTGGATTTTGTTTTTTCAGTTTGATATTATGTAAAATACTACTGCACATATTTAGGCTGTTCAGTATAACAAAATATGTTTAAGCTTCCAACTAGGTCAATCTTAACTAATATTAAGGCGGAAAGGTAAGTCAAGACGAATCTACTTAACTGAAGCCCTAAACAAGTTAGGTGTCAGACGATCAAAGATACAAATCTGAAAAGGATCAAGTTATCACGGTTGAAATAGGTTATCTTGGTAAAAGCTAATATGGGAGATGTCTCAGTAAAAATTATTATTGGTGTCCAATATCTATTTAACATTTCAGTATGATTCATGTTTATTCTTTTAGTAAATAGATTTACTAGATTTAAATTTTTTATATCGTTGATTCTTCATATTAGGCCAAAGTCGCTAAATGTTTAATCTTTTTATAAGACTATCCCCATGTTTCAAATAGTTGGGTTGGTTTTGAACCGTAACTAATTCACTGTTAAATTTAGTGGCAGATAGTGTTTTGACTCTAAAAATATGTTGGTAGTCATTAAACTAGACAAACTGTCTAGTTTGGTGGCATATAGTTCATCTATTTTCAAAAGTTGGATAGTAGTCTTGGACTATTTATTTTGGGGCATGGTTATTGAAGGTAGTAAATTTATCGTAAATAAAAAATCAAAAAACTAATCTTATCGAAAATGAATAGTTGAATGACTGAGTGTCACAAAAATAACTAATTTTATACAAACTGGATTGTCCAAAAACTACCGATAGACTTTTAAAAAATCATACCCTACCTGTCAACAAATTTGATAATCCACGGACTACTTACTCTTCCTAAACCAATTGAGTGTGTAGTTTCACTCACATGGTTCACTTTAGTGTATTCGTACTAGACATTTTAGAGGCAGTTTTGGAGAAACTCCTAAATAATCTTACATACTACCGTTAAACACGTAGCTTTTGAAATATATACTACGAGTTTTATACTATGAAAAACCATATTACATTTTGGACCAACACGAAAGACTAATATTACTTTTACCATGTTATTTCCATAATATAAATTACTTCAAATTTAGTGTATTTTCAAACACAAAATATTGTTTACTTTTATTTTTTTAGTTTATTAAAAGGGAATAGTAAAATATAAAATATGTTCTAATTTTTTTTAATTTTAATTGGACTATGAGAAAGAGGAAAAAACCATCCGGAAAGTAATTTTCCAAAATTATATAAGATCCAACAATAAAAATAGGAAGAAACCATTGTTTTTTTATCATATTTATCATACCTGGGCGTCTTTTAGTTGGCGCACCATCTGGATCATTTCAAAAGTTGACTCCTTCCCCTCCAATCCCCACCACTTATAACACCTAGGGATTATGTTTGGCCTTGATATTTCATTGTCTATGAAACTGTGCTCCATCAAAAATGGCTGCACACAATATAACTCAACATTCAAATATGGTTTTGAAAAATAACTTGAAAACATAAGCCATCGTCTTTAAAAATAGAAGAGCAACGCATCTGATCATTCTACCGGGATTCGCGGCCTTAATACATCTGTCAAGTGACTTCTGCAGCTTCTTAACTATGGCTCTAGACTAGTCGTAGTAGTTTATTTTCTCTAGATCCTCCACATAGAGTACTGTTGTCCACCCGATGACATCACCTGACACTGAAAAGAACAGTGTCGAGCATATGAAAAGTATCAACAGACGAGCAACGTCCTCGTCTTGTCCTCCCCTCCATCCCTTATTGATTTCTCAATCGATTCCTACAAAATAAATAACATCATACTCATATACTTCAAGAACAATTCAAAACAGTCAAGCCTACTATGACATTGCTTGATATACATGAAGATATTGCTAGGTACATGTAAAAAAACAACAACATACTAACATTGCTAGATATGTGTAAAATTGCAGTAGCATACTAATATGTTATTACAACAACTCAAAACAAATACAAATTTCTAGAATTCGTTCACCTTTATCAATGCATTAGATACAGATTTATCGTTCGCTGCCCGTTCCTCCTTGTGCGGGGACTCAAAAAATATTTCTACATTAACATCGGATCGTTCTCAGCTCCATCAGCAAACCGACTAATAAAGGCTCATGTTTTATTCATGGGAATCTCCTCGTTCTCGTGTTTCAGCCCATATATGGCCTTCACATCCTTTGTAGTTAGCTTGACATGTTTACAACCTATCTTGAAAGCCTTCTTTTTCACATCATAAAAACTACAAATTTCCTCGATCAGGTTGTGGAACTTTTTCAGCTTCAGATTCTCATTTCTTATATCGAAAGATGTTTTAAAAAACGTATAGAACGGGGTGGGGTGTCTCTTGCTGCTTCTATGTGTTATGCTGTAATTATATCCCGTCTTAGAAGGTTGATTATACTGACTAAACCTGACCATTAGCATACACCCGTGTGAGTCATGTTTTCCTGCATATATTCCAATTTCAACTCAACTTAATCATAATCCTTACATCGCATTAGTAACATCTATTTCAATCATCACGCAATAACACCAAAAACTATACAGAAACAATAGATATTACTAATGAAACACTCCACTGGTGCAGCTAACCAAACAACAACATCAGGCTTACTCCATGGCTACATTGCTAGACATGAACAAGATGCACTACAACATTGCTAGACGTGATGTGTGTTACTGTAAACACACTACCGACATCGCTAGATATAGCCATAAATATTGCATATAATGCTAGATATGTACAACATTTCCTGCATATGAGCCTAATACTTCCTGAAACACATACATTGCTAGACATGGCTACATGAACACGGCGAGGTTTCTATTCTCGACAAAAAAAACAACTAACCACTTCCTGCTACATCGGCATTCTCCGATATCACTGTCGACACTAACATAACAACTACGCTATCACCCATCCATCTTTAACTATTAACTAACACACAAAATGTCAGGAAAAAACGACATTTCATTAGCAACAAATAACATCAACATTACGAAAAAACGTCGTCGGAGAACTTCAAACTATCCAATACAATACTGAGATACCGTGGCTCGTCCGACCAAAATAAGAATCGAAAGTGTAGTCTACAACAGTACGTACATTGCAAAGTCCGGCGACAACAAAACCATCGTCAAACTAACCTGTTCGACAGTAACCACGCCGGGACCTGTATTAAAACAACTGTGCCTCGACGACAGTGTGCCCCTCTGACTGATGATCGATGTCAGAAAATGATATCATCTCCCGAACGGTTACTTTGCAGTTGGATTGAAGTTTGTTTTTGGGTTCGCTCTCGTATTTCGTGTTTCTCTCTCCTAAAAATTAGAATAGTAAAAATGGAGGGAATATGAACCCACAAGTCAGATTTAGAAGGTGAAAAAATGGGTTGCAACCAAATTACCCCCTTTTATACCTTAGCGGGTATTTTTATCCAAAATATGATTCGAGATATTTTACGAAACTAGTCTAAAAATATATACCTTTTGATCGCCCCGAACTACTCCAACTCTGTCTCCAACCACGTACTTAAAACATTCATGGACTGTTGAAACCACACCATACATTTTTGAAAGCTATGATCTTCCAAAAATAGACTTATAACTTTTGGGACAGTTCACCACCATAAAAGGCACTTGAACCTTCTTCTTGAAGGGTCATCTCCCCAAACTAACTTCTCCCTCTAATTCCCCAACAACACGAGTTGTTACACCCGTGAATCCAATAAATATATGATCTGATTGAGTAATCCGAGGTGGGTTTGTTATCCTATCATAGGTGGACTTAAAAAGAACATTGGCAAAACTGTCAATGTCAATCAACACACATTGAATCTTGACGTCAGCCACCTCAGCTCTCATTACCACATCTTCCTCATGTGGTCCTGCAGTTCCTCTTAAATCATCCTCATCAAATAAAATAAAAGGGATATCTTTCTTTCCATACAAATGCGTTGACATCCTCTCTTCAATTTGAGTTGTCAAGTTGACAACATGCATTTTCGTTGAGCTATCTGAATTTCCAGTCATTGAATCGCCCCCAAAAATTGCTAACGATTCAAAAAACTTATGCAATTCCCGAACATGTCCCTTTTCTATAGAAACAACCTCAACAGGCTCCTCGACTGCCATCAGAAGCAAGTTGTTCGGATCCTTCTCATAATTACTCAACCTGTGAATCCATAATCATTAAATTCTCAGTTGGCTGGGAAGCCTTCGAAGTTGATGCACCGTTATTCTTCGATGCACTTCCATGTGACTTCACATAAGTTAAGAGCCTCCCATTCTCAATTAAATATTGGATTTATTTTTGCAAAACAATACAATCATTTGTATCATGCCCAATGTCATCATGATACCTACAAAATTTATTATTCCTTTCTTCCCTCGGTCTGCTGATAGGAGCTGGTTTCCTAATGTTCACAGAATTCTTAGTTTTATCCCAAATAACAGAAATGCTCTTTATTAAATCAGCATAGTACTCTGGCATAACCCAAATATTCGGCCTAGGTCTGTTGAAATTGTTGGATGGAGTGTGGTTGGAATATCCACCACTCCATGGAGGCAAATTACTGTTCTTCTTCCTCAACTGCTGATTATTCCCATTAGCATTATTATTTCCGTTCGAGGGATGCCCCTGATTATTGATTACATGTCCCGAATTCTTTAAAGTATTAATTGATGCACCTCAGAATCTGCTAGATTCTTCAACCTTATTTTGATATTCGACCTGAGCCATCAACGCTCCAAATGTCAAAGCCCTTCTTTTTGTCGTCTCATTAGCTAGATCCTCTGGTAACAAACCGTGACAAAAACCAGCTATTGCCACATTCTCTTCACAATTATCTAAACTTGCTTTGGTTAATACAAATCTCTTAATATAATCTTTCGATTTTTCTCTTGGTGCTTGCTTACACTGGATAATTGTATCACAATTAGCTCTCATTTTCCTTGCTTCCAACGAACTGCCTTCGGAAAGTAGTATAAAAATCCCTAAAATTTGAAATGGACCCCTCGGAATCCTGTTGAACCACTTGAGAGCTATTCCTTTAAACGTTTGAGAGAAAGCACGACACACAAGTCGGTCGTCATCCTCGAAATTCATCATATAATTTTTGAATTATTCAATGTGATCATCGGGATCTTGTATCCCATCGAAATTTTCAACCTTCAAAATATCAAAATGTTTCGGAAGCGCCATAGAGCAAATTTCATCTGTTAATGGAGAGATCGTCCAATCAACTCCTTAAACAAATTGATCATCGGTCCTTATTGTAACATAGAAATTCATGTCGGTCTCAGCGTATTGATTCGAAGGATTTCCTTCATGCCAAGTTGATCGAGGAGAATTCTTATAATTTCTCTCATTTTTATACCTCCTCGAATAATCTCTTTTCGATTCTCACTTCGAAGAACGTCTATGCCTCTTAATTCCTGAAGCTGAGCTTTCTACCTCCTCATCACTGGTGATGTGGTTTATTTTTGTATGAGGGTAAGTTTGTAACTTTTTTCTAGAGTTTTGGGAATTTTGAGAGTATTTAATGTTTGGGTAGAATGTAGAGGGAGAATTAAGCTGCTTGGTTGTATTTAATTTTCATTACTCCCATTTAATGTTGGTGGTTGGGTATTTATACCCTTATATTTGGACCTCATGGGCTTTCGGGTCATGTTTAACGGATTCAGGTCGAGTTTAAAGACCCATTAGTTCTAAGTAAGCAAATAAGCAGCTTAGTCAAAAAGTGATTAGGTTTTAAGTACTTTAGTTCTGTTTGGATAGTTCAGTAGATGATAGTTTTCCGAACAGCCCTTCTCCGGTGAGGTGCACATTGTCCGAATTGACCCTGTCCGGTTCCCATAAAGTGTGGTGACAGAATCCGGACTTATCAGTAGCCCCTTTTTTAGGTGGTGTTCAAAAACCTTTGGCAAGACCTAAAAAATAGTATGTTTGCTGGTGACAGTTACATCCGGACAGGTCCTTTGAACTGTGTTATAACTTTATCCGAACTGAAAAAGTTCTTGAAAACTAAACGGTTTCTTGCCAGAGTTCGTGGGACACGTGTCTCTCTCTGGTTCGTCACATCAACCGTTTTTTCACCTAGAATGACGCTCCCACCTTCTTCAAAAAGTAACCTCTTGATTTAATGAAGATGACATCAGCGTCGTCTTCAATCATTGCAATCCTTTCGAATTCTCCTAGGTATCAAAGCATTTTTTGCTCATTTAATATAAATTAGTTACTCCTTTACTGTTTTATTATCTTCTTCATTCTTACTTTGCTGAACTTCAGAGCTCTCTCTCTCAAAAAACAAACACTTCTTTTCGGTGTAAGTTTATGTTCACAACTAGGAACGCTTTAATCAAAGGCGGGTGACTTAATCTATCAGAGTTAGAAAAGGCACAAAAATTTGAACGGGAAAGGCACATTGCTGCAGGCCTTCCTACTTCCCCTGTCGACAAATCATAAATTCCAAACACAGAGCCTGACTAGGGCTTTTCTTCAACCAGAAGTGTTAAACCGAGGAGATTGTTTCAAACCAACCTTTCACCTATTGTTTCAGGCTCATCGGTTCAAGAATCATAGCCCACTGTTGAACCAGGGAAATCAGTTACCAGTTTCAAGAGGCCTTCCCCATTTATCTCCATGGGATCAGATGCAGATGTCTCTCCCTATAAACTAGTTGATTGGAGAAGAGGTCGTCTGGTATAAGGGAAGGCTTCAAAAGGTACACCTTCTAAATCTGGGGCCAAAGACAGCAACACGGGGTTAGAGGCACCCATAAAAGTTCCTAAGGACAAGCTGTCCGGACCGGAGGCATCTAGCCCAAGCCTCCGAAAAGAAACCACCTCATCTGAGCACCAGCCGGAGGTCAGAGTTCAAGAAAGCATTGAAGCCAAACAGTCCGGAGGCCAGACTGAACCAACTCCTAACTCCCCTCACCCAGAAACAACTGAAAACCCCTCCTTGGTCATGGAAGAAGTAATGGAGGATTCAATTGAAGAGGCTCCGTTCGAGTCTGAAGTCTCCGGAGAAACGAGTGATGCTGGTGCTGCCAAGAAGGATAAAGGCAAAGAAAAGCTATGCCTAAGGCATCCGGATCTGCCGGAGATCCTTAAGGGAAAAGTTGGACCTTGTTTCCACAAGGTCAGTGTTAAGTACTTACTTGCTTTGCAAAAAATTAATTATGCCTTCATCCACACAACCGAAATGGGTCAAATGCGAACGAAGTCGGGGATTCCAGAGAATGTAAAAATAAGGATCCCAATAGACCCCAAAACACCGATGGACTGCAGGCTTAGTGAGGTGGTCATCTTCACTGAACTTTTTAACTGCGGACTAAGGTTTCCCTTAGATCCGGAGATAGTCAAATATTTCCACCTCATGAAGCTTTGCCCAAGTCAACTGAGCCGTAATGCCTGGTACACTCTCATGGCCTGTATCATGGCTTCCAGGCTCTCCCGAATTCCTCTTCCAATGGAGGAATTCGCAGCTGTGGCCAGGCTCTGGAGAAATCTTTATATTCCCTTCTATCACTTCAACATGGGTGATAACTACAAAGTAGTAGATGACCTGCTCGAGTCGGAGAGAAATTGGAGGACTCACTTCTTGTTTGTGAGTGACGCTTGGGAGAATGGGAGGAAGATCAAAGCCGGAGTCAACCCGAGTCTCCTCACCATCAGGTGGCGAAGTGATAGTAAGAATCCCACCTTACATTCTCATTTTTATTTTTATCAAATTTGTTTAACTAACTTCTCTTGTCTCTTTTCTCTCATTTTTTTTTTGTTTCTTGAAAGTTCTGTCTAAAGACTTCAATGATTACTTAAAGGCTGGGAAGATTACTTGCACCAAGATAAACACTTGGGCTGCTGAAAAGTGGGATAATCGCTTCCACAACGCCTTTACTGGAGGCAATCTTGTAAGGTCTCACCTCTGGAACACTACTGACCGGAGGGACTTAACTTGGGAGGAACTTATTACTCCACCCCTCCGGATGTAGTCCTTAAAAGAACACACGCACCGGACGGGTCACTGTCCTTGCCTGGTCGAGCCAAGGCCCCAAGTAAGATGAAAGGAAAAAGAGGGAAGGGCAAGAAGAATGTGGTTGAAGCTAACCCCACCGAAGCGGAGGAAACTTGTGGAGCACAAGAGTACTAGGGAAGAGGCAGGATCTCCAAATCCTCTAAGGGTTCCTAAGAGAGACAGGAAACGAGGAGCAGAAAGCAAGGACAGGAAGGCCAAAAAGAAAAAGACCTCCAAAGGTGATGAAATTTCTCTCCGGCCTCCGGAGCCCCTCCCTCCTGTTGACCGTATTGATCCAACAGATCCCCGGTGAGTTTCAAACCGATGAGGTTGGAGGAGGAGACATCAGTATCGATGGTATCGACATTACAGGGCTTGAGGGACTTGGTGACTATTTTGAAAACCTCCCCAGAGATGACTTTGATGGGCCCTACTTCCCTCCGAGCACTTCGAACACTGTTACCTTCAATGGTAAAACTTTCACCGTTTCAAGTGAAAGAGATGTTATAACTTACTCTATATTGAGTAATATTCAGCCAGTGCTGGTTCTGGAGAAACAAGTGCGAGGTCAGTCAGCAATCATTACTGCCCTTTATTCTGACAAGGAGACACTGTCCAATGACCTTCTTATTTCCACCCAAAATGGTGATGTTTTGAAGAGAGAAAATGAGGAGTTAAAGAAGAACCATGAGGGTTGGGCCACAAAGGTAGCTACCCTAGAATATACTATCAAAGACCTCCGGGTGAAGCAGTCCGGGTTGGAGAAAGATCTCTCATCTTTGAAAGAGGAGATGAAGGCCAAAGACTAAGTCATTCATACTTTGACCAACGACAAGATCGCACTCGAGGACTCGGTGTCCAAGGCTCCAGAGGAAAAAGATGATCTGATAAGGGAGCAAGAGGCAAAAATCCAATCCAAGATTGATGCTTATGCCAACAATGTGATAGATACTCAGGAGGATATGTATGCCAAGGTGAAGTCGGACATGGTTCTACTCTTTCATGAGAAGTTTCCGAAGAGGAATCTGGGGACTTATGGACTTTTGTAGAGTACCCCGACCTTTCCTTTCACACAATGGCTGATGGATACAAGCACGATTATTCTAGTGCTGAATCATCTGATGAAGAGGAGAACACCAGAGAGAGTCCAGGCGAGGGAAATGATGACCTCAAGAAGAAGAAAACGAGCAAGGCTGAGCCATCTTCAAAGGCTCGGTCTTAGAGTATCAATTGTTTTTTGCTTTTTGTTTTGATTGAACTAAAGTCCTTGGAAGGCCAAGGAATTTTTGTAATTGTGTATGGTGTTTGACCGGATAGATCTTTTTGTTTTGATTGACAATTTAAAGTCCTTGGAATGACCAAGGCACTTCGGTTGTTTCAATGGATATCTTTACTTTGCACAATTCTTGCATTCTTTTATAGTTTTTCAATTTCGGTGGTTAATGTTTAAACAGCCCTTAGTTATTTCACAAATATCCTAAAGTGAGAGTGTTTAAATTCTCGGATGACAAATGTTTAAGTATTTATCACTCCTTTAATTTAAGCCGGCCTGTGTTTAAATAAAAATTTGACAAAGAACTATTAAGTAAAAACACTCCGAATTTTTAAGAAGGCATCAAATTTTATAAAAAAAGCACGGACACCTCATTAAAACCTCCCCGCGCCACCAGGGTAAGAAAGATTATGCCCCCAAATATTTACATGGACTTTCAAACAAGTAAATATTTACATAGCTTCTACTCCAAGTACATCCGGAGGTGCTCAATATTCCAAGGGTGATTCAAAACCCTTCCATCCTTGTCTTCTAGCCAGTGTGTCCCAGGTTTAAGCCTTTCAATGACCATATACGGTCCTTCCTAAGTTGGGGCTAGTTAACCGAGCAGCTTCTCTTTAGTGTGTAAGAAGACTTTACTTAACACCTTATCCACCGGCTGAAAATCTCTTCTTTTACTTTTGGAAGCAAACGTGCTTCTCTTTTACTTAACACATTTAACATATAAATGATGATACATCCACTCATGATGTTTCATTCTTACAACAGATAGTTTTCTATCACTACTAGTATTTCAATTTACGTTAGATTAATTATTACTACTAGTTTTTCAATTTACGTTATATTAATTACACTTTTAAAAATTCTACGTTTAAGTCCCGTGGTACCTATTTAGTTCTGATGCACTAAATTAATTATAATTATGTACAAATAAATTATGTACAATTAAGTCCTATGGTACCTACATTCAATTTTGAAAACCATATATTCAAACAAAATTAATTAAAATTATTGCACCACAAAATTATATTAACACCAAATGTACTAATTTTGGGAAATTTAATTTTGGTTGATCGTAAGTTATGATATTAATTTAAATACTTAAAATACTACTAAAAACAAGACTACTAGATTTTGAGAAGACATAACATACATAACTAAGAGAAGTGATATGTGCATTATAAGTTATAGTCATACAAAAAACGAGTTTTCAAATTACAAAATATATAAAATTGATGTACAAAATACACCAAAACCACTCGTACATCATACAAAAGAATAGATGAAATTATATTATTACAACATAAAAGATAAAACAAAAAATTAAGCTGGAAAAAAACGTCCAGTACCATCACCATTACAACCACTGCTGCCATCATTCGTACAATCACTTGTATTATTTTCATTCACATCGCCGAACCAATTCACGTCACCCGACATAATCTTCCCCGCAACATCACATTTAGAATGTACAACACTAATTTTGATAACTTTCTCAAACATCACCATCCTCTCCGACATCTTTTCATTCTTCTCAACCAATTGTTTTACTTCCTCACAACCCAAAATAGTAGACATTGATCCTTGCAATGAACTCCCCATAAACATGTTATAAGAATGTTTTGCTAGTCCTGTTCGAATTAAACACCCCTTCCTCTTTCTCGACTTTGGCATTGGAAAAGAGAAGAATAAGTCTTGATCATCGACAGATTTAGGGTCAGTATTGTAACCTTGTTTTGACATGACCACTTCTTTTTAGTCTTCTGAATAATTGGCATAACAAAAATCAAGACCTTTAGTAGTTATACATAAAACCATTAAAACATATAACTATATGACTAAATTGATAAAGTCAAAAGATCTCTAAAACTACAAAGATAATCACATAGTATAAACAAGGCAATAACCCATAAGCAAAAATACAAAACCAACGCTCACAACACGAGAAAAGTAACACCGACCATACTGTAAAACATATATATAAATTGTTTCTTGATATGGCAAACACACAAAAACAATTAGTAATCCTACTATGCAACATATATCGGCAATGTCTTTTGGAACCCACAAGGAAATACAGACAATTACTAATCCCACTATGTAACATATATACATAATGATCAACTAAACCAAATATGCAAGAAACTATGTACATATACATATAATTCTATAAGTAACGGATTAAAAATATATACCATGATTTTTGAAGACGAGGGGTACACAAATTTGGACGTAAGGTTGCACATGTCATCCTTCTTGCTGAATGTAAAACTTGTTGAATAATAAAAGAGATGGGAGAAGAAGAATTTTTTATTTAATCTTTTGTTGTGATGTTATTTTGATACATTGTATATCCTATATTTATATTAGCATATTATTCTGTTTTAATGACAGAATAATATTTTTGACTAATATAATATTTTTTCTAAAATACAAAATCAAATCCTAAGAGAATATTATGAATAATATTTTTACATCAAAAAATATATTATCCAAATCTTTGAGCAATATATTAATTAATTAATTAACTTAATTAATTAATTAATATATTTCTAGCTTAATTTAATTTTGGTTCCAACAATGCCTCTCTTAAATTAAGCTTTCGGATAACTTTAAAACTTTTCGCATGCATTCCCATTCCGTTTGAAGATATCGTTCTTTTTTGAAGACTCGTGTAGTTGATGAGTTTGTGAAGATATGGTCCATCTGATCAAATATTTTTTTCTCCCTGTTCCGGTCGCCTCCGATCTTCTACGGTCTTTTCCGGCCTATTCCAGTTACCTCCGATCATCTACGGTCTTTTCCGGTCACCTCCGATCTTCTACGGTCTTTTCCGGTGTTTCCCGGTCACCTCCAATCATCCACAGTTCTTTTCCGGCCACCTCCGATCTTCTACGGTCTTTTCTGGTCGGTTCCGATGACCTCCAATCATCTACGGTCTTTTTCCCGGTAACTTCTGATCCTCGATGGGTTTTTTCATATTCTTCTTTACCCATTTTTTTAATCTTCTTTTTCTTTTTCTTTCTGTCTTCTTCTTCCATCTTTTTTTTTTTAAAAAAAAAACATGTTTTTCTCTGAAGAACAACACTATTCTTCTTTTTCCTCCCCAACGGATTTTTCTTCCGTTTTTTTTTCTTCAACAGACAACGCTTTTTTTTTCGACGGACAATGCTCTTATTCTTCTCTTCTCCGACGGACAGTAAAAACGCTTATTCTTCTCACTTTTTCTTCTCCAGATGACAATGCCTTTTTTCGTCTTTTTTTTCTTTCTTTTTTTGACGGACAAAAAAAAAACTGCTGCTTCTTTTTTTCTTCTCTTTTTTCTCTCTTTTTTCTCTTTTTCCGGCGGACAGCAAATCGATGTTTCTTCTCCAACAGACACCGCTAAATCGTTGGTTCCTCTCCAGCTGACACCGCTCTTCTTATATTTTCTCCGGCGGATTCTGCTTCTTGTGCCTTATTTTTTTTTACAAACGACACTCTTTTTCTTTTTTTCTCCAGCGGATACAGCCAGTGTTTTTCGTCTTTTTTTTCTTTTTTTCTCCGGCGGACAGCGATTTGCTGTCCGCCGACAGCGCGTAACACTCTTTTTTTTGCCTCCTTGGCTCTGATACCAATTGTTGAATAATAAAAGAGATGGGAGAAGAAGAATTTTTTATTTAATCTTTTGTTGTGATGTTATTTTGATACATTGTATATCCTATATTTATATTAGCATATTATTCTGTTTTAATGATAGAATAATATTTTTGACTAATATAATATTTTTTCTAAAATACAAAATCAAATCCTAAAAGAATATTATGAATAATATTTTTACATCAAAAAATATATTATCCAAATCTTTAAGCAATATATTAATTAATTAATTAACTTAATTAATTAATTAATATATTTCTAGCTTAATTTAATTTTGGTTCCAACAAAACTTAACCGTTTGGCCAACAACCAAATTTCTCCGGTTTCTTCAAACTGCACAAGAGGGTAAAAATTAATATAATAAAACAAACTTAGCTTAAATTCTAACAAATTATAAACACTATCATGTCCACTGACTGGTCGAGAATGGATCATCGATCCACCATCATGAGTTTGTGCCCCATCTTGATGAGTTGTGCAGTTTCTTGAGTTTGTTTCCAACAACTTAATCTCCTTAAGACTGTACTAGAAATCAACCAATGACTTCCATATTATTCGCCTATTTGTTAAGTAAGATTCGAGAACATCGATCAACTATTTAGTTATTCCAAGGACAACATGTGGCCAACATTATGAATGATGTCTTGTACAAATTCATATTGCTTCAAACAAAACAAAAATAAATTAGTGATGAAATTCTAAAAATAAATACAAAGACAAATAATAATATGGTTAATGATGAGGTTTGATTTTACTTTAGTAAATTGCTAAGGAAGAATTCTAGAGAAAGAAAATGCGAGAGAGTTTTTAGAGACTTAATGAATTTCAAAGTAAAAGTGTTTAACCCCTTTGTAATCACTCTGGATCGATATAACTACTTTTTATGAAACTTTCCCTCGAAATATTATATAGATAGATTATCCTCGCATATAACTGTTACGTATGTAACTGTTACATTCATCATGACCCTAGTAATCTAGCCTGAAAGATGTCGAACATCTGATCCACCCAACGATTCATATTCCAACCTATCACCATATGGGTCTCTCAATCTTCACACATCTTCTCTTACTTTAGTATAAATACAATATATCTTTCATTCCAACTCTCCTCACACAAAAACCACTTTAGAGAGAAGTTAGAATTTTTGGCTACCTTCATTTGCTCCTCCCTTATTCCTAGAATTCTCACCGCAAAACTCGAATTTTTCGATCAACCTTCATCTTCTCCGATCAACCCATACTTGGTTTATGAGAAACAAAACCAAGAACCAAAAAATTGAAGCCCATTCTTCCTAAAGAACTAGAATCTTCTGATACTGACAGTAACCTAGTGTTCGGATCTTACCAATATTTTTGTTTTACGCAAAGAGCTGAAGAATACCAAAGAGCAAGGTTAATTCGAAGTGGTCCAATCAGAACTACATCTGAGACATTTTATTACGATAATTTCGATCATAACAAAGTCCCAAAGCTTTCACCTTCTCCCAAAATCGAAGAACAACCATCATCTAGAATGTTAGGTACTAAAACGCCTCGAGCTTCCTCATCTCAAAGCAGAGTTTCTCCTCTGAAATTGAAAACAAATAACCCTTCTTCAGAAACATCTTCATTAACCAAACCAAGAAAGACCTTCATCGCCATGGGAGATGAATCAGCAATTATTTGATCTCTCTCTCTCCTCTAAATCCCACTACTAACGATCCTCCTCAAAAAGAAGTGATAGAGGAGGCGCCTCGAACTGCTAACCCTCTTACATGACCAATTATTCAAACCTCTCAAGAACCTTGAGAAGAAACTTCAAAATCTAACGAAGCTGACTCGGAGGCTACGAAAACTGATCTTGAGGTTGACTCTCTCAAGAAGAAGATGACATTTTCTCCATGTCTGAAGAAGAAAGAGCAAAAATTAGGAGAAACCTATGAAACCGCGAAAGAAAGTATATTATCGCCTTAAAGAAGGTTCGATATATATACTACAAAAAAAGTCAAGCCTCGACCTTTAAGAAGCAATGAGAATGGGAGAAAACATAATACTTCGTATGCCAAAAGAAGGATAAACTCCCCTCGACTAAAAGGATAATGAACTAGTAGTATGCCCAGAAATATCAACTGGAGTCTTCGATTTCCACCAGATCCGATGATCGTAGAGTACTTCGAAGTCCTCAGCTTGTGCCCTAATCAGGTGACACTGAATCAATGGTTCACCTTCATGTCATGGATCATGGCATCTCGTCTATCCAAAATACCCATCAGCATTAAATACTTCATCTCACTGACTCAACTTTCAAAAGGTCCGAAACTTCCGAAGCTAAACTTTCGAAATTAAATCTTGTTTAAAGAAGCAATCGTAAGTTCTTCAAAAAAATTATGTTTTAATACAAAAAAATTATTTTATTATTTTTTAACATTTTATTTTTGTTAACTTATACTAGAAATTTCAACGCCCTACTCAACACGTCCAGAAGCTGCTAAGGATGTTTTCCAAAAACTCGATGTCTGGGCTGAAAAGGAATGGAATAATGCATTTCATACTGCCTTTCAGCCCATCAATTTCCTCCATTGCCACATGTTTTCGATCAAAGAAGATGGCTTGCCTCCTGAAGATTTTTTTACCGATTCGGATCCAAAACTCGTGTGCCACCGAATACCCCAGCCCGACTGCAAAGTCTTTCTTCCTATTGGAAACAGATTGGATATCCATCAACCAAAAAAGAAGAAAGAAAAAATCACCAGAGTAAAGAAAGGTAAAAAGGTAGTTAGCAAATCTGGTGCTAACTCTTCTACAACCTCGAAACCAAAGTGTCGAAAATGCAAAGTTGCAGAACAGTCTCTTTCGTCCATCGAAGAGGTAAATGTCTAAGAACCATCACCAAAAAAAATAAAATATCTTCTGATCCCTTCGGAAAGAAAAAGAAATAGAAGAAAATACCTTCGTACACTTTGGTTGATGAAGACGAAGACGCTGCTGCCGGAAACCAACAACACCCCCCAAACCCTTCGACCGAAGAAAATCCTAATAAAAAGAACCATGTGATTCTCATTAATGACTACTCTCCATCCGTTAGCTCTCATCTCTTTGCTTCCCACAAACTGCCTTCGAAAAGTAGTATAAAAATCCCTAAAATTTGATATGGACCCCCTCAGAATCCTATTGTACCACTTGAGAGTTGTTCCCTTAAACGTTTGAGAAAACGCACGTCACACAAGTCGATCATCATCCTCGAAGTTCATCATCATCGAAGTTCATCATATAATTTTTGAATTGTTCCATGTGATCATCGGGATCCTGCATCCCATCGAACTTTTCAAATTTTAAAATATGAAAACGCTTCGGAAGCGTCATGGAACAAATTTCATCTGTTAATGGAGAATTTTTCCAATCAACGCCTTGAACGAATTGATCATCGGTTCCCATCGTCACATACAGATTCCTGTTAGGTTCATCATACTGATTCGAAGGATTCCATTCATGCAAATTTGATCGAGGAGCATTCTTAGACTTATTCTCCTTCTTATACCTCCTCGAATAATCTCTTTCGAATTTCCCTTTTGAAGAACCTCTATCCCTTTTAAGTCCCGAGGCTGAACTTTCTACTTCATCGTCATTGGAAGTTATTAATTTTTGTTTATCTTTTTTCTCCTTTCGAGACGAACATCGCTCTTTAGGAGACACAAAGCGTGTTTTTTTGTCCTCAGACTTAGCATGTCGATCGTCAAAAGACCGATCTGACTAACCTTCCACATCGGTTTTTTTCATTTCCTGATAATACTTCAGAAAGTATCTCTTGTTCTCTCCGTTCATATTTTCATTCAAAGAATTAATTCTATCTAGGAATTGATTCATTCTTGTCTCAACATCAGATCGAACTTGGATCGGAGACGATCCATCAGTTCTATTCCCATCAGTTCCATTCTTTTGTAAATCATCTCTCACAGTTTCTATCGCTGATTGAAGCGTTGGATTATTATCGGGATTCATCGTATGCACTTTAGTCAAGAAATACCACTAAATAGTATCATTTTCGAACAAAATGAGCCACTGATTTTTCTTATTCAGTCCCCAATGAAGTTGCCAATTGGATGAGGTTTGATTTTACTTTTAGTAAATTGCTAAGGAACAATTCTAGAGAGAGAAAATAATATAGAGTTTTTACAGAGAGAAAATACAAGTAAAAAAGAGTTTTAAAGTAAAAGTGTTCAACCCCTTTATTAGAGTAGTCTAGTCCTTTATATAGAGGAGCAAAGACATAGTCTCAAACTGAATCTGTTACAAAAGTGGACTAATTCCCGTTTAGTCCTTATAAATTATGCAAAGTCACAAATATCCTTTAAAAGTTACACCAGTCACAAATTAAGGACAAAACTTACTTTAATTACAATTAAATCCCTATATTTACATTATTTGCAAATTATTGCTTAAAACTCTATTTCCATATCAGTTAATACTTTGAATGCCTTCCATATGTCAGTCCTAAAACCAGGGGGTGTCTTTTCAAAAGTCTCCCAAAGGCTTGTAATCTGAAGCCTTATCTCAAGAGCGAACCAACAAGGAATATCATATGGTCGTAGTCTGCAAGAAAAAATTAATTAGTTTTGGAAAAAATAAACAATACTTAGAGGAAACTAAATCTAGTTGTACATTACTAAGAAAATTACATATCCTCCTAGATCATCACCTGTTTACGGTCTAGACTAGGCTTATGTTTGGGTAGAACATACGCAAGACATTTGTAATGCTTTTCCCCTTTCTCTTGATCAGTGTTTCCTTTCGACTAGCTTCTTTTTGAACGATGTCCGCCTCTTTTTGTTCCACTCCCTCCTGATCGACGCTAACCTCTTCTTGCTCCACTTCCACTTGATCTTTGGCCTCCTCATTAGAATTTTACCCATCATCGACGGTCTCTATATCAACATCTTCCTGCTCCTCTTTTGAACTTTGTTCAGATTCTTAATTCTCAAGTATACTTCGAGCATGATTCTGGTCCGATGTGCTTGGTTCAGACGGGATGAGAACAAACAAAGAGTCGTTAGACCCTATCTCTGGTGAACTGCTAAGACAGTTCCCAAATGCAGAAACATCCAGACGTATTGGGAGTGGGAGTTAGAGTGGGAATGAGAGTTCGAGTGGGAGTGAGAGGTGGAGAGGGAGTGAGAGTTGGAGTGGGAGAGATTAAGATTGGGAACGATTGCGAATTTGAGACAAACGGTAGCTACCCTCCCTATTTCAGGGAACGATTGCGAATTTGAGGCACCAGAACGAACATGAACTTAGTCTTCGGCTTATCTACCATGACTTATTTCCCTTACGTTTTTTTATCTTACGTGCTATACCTACAAAAAAAATTGAAAACATTAAATAAATAAAATTAAAACAATAAGCACAATAATAGCAATAAACATAAAAGACTACCCATATGTACCATATGAACTCATTCTCATAAAAATATGAATATTTTATACTTAAACCGCTATAGTTAAATTCCAGTAGCTAATCAGATATGTGAACCCAAAACCGTGATATAAAACATAACATAAAAAATGCATGTATCAATTAACACACATACATCAACATATGCATGCATCGATTAGCAGACAAACATCAACCTAAACATAACCATAATAAGGACATCAAACCGAATGAGTGAATGAAAACAGAAACACAATATAATAGCCATAAATCAATAAATCAATGAATCACAACGTTAACGCAATATAATATCCATGTAAATTTGATAACCATAAATCTTCCTAGCATCAATTTTACATATGAATCCAAAACATAAATAGCCGTCAAGGTTTTTTGGTAAAAGAAAATAAAATGCAATAAAACTGGATTTGGATGTGTTTGGCTTACACGTTATATATAATCTATCTTTAAATTCAATACACTAAATCGATCAAAAGAAACGTACAAGAGTCGGTTTAAAATAAGTGAAAGTAGAACGTTGTAACAGAAATTAGTTATTTCTGTCGAATGCTATAAAATAGTGTAATAAGTAATAACATTCCTATTTATATGCTTCCAAACCTCTTCTTTTCTATAATCATTTACAAATTCTTAGTTCTTGACTGCTAATATCATATTGGTTCGTCACAAGTTCTCCAATTTTTTCTCTTTTGTTAGAGTTTTATTGTCGATTTCTTGTTTATTTACACAGAAAGATCACCAATATGAGAAGATCCACAACAAAAAAATTATCAGTAATAATTATGTTATTATTACCATACTTACTATCTGTCTTGGGATTCATAATTCACTTCTGGGGTTATTTCATTTTGTTATCAATCTTTCTTTTCGTTTTATATTATTTTGTGAGAAAGTTGGAGAACATATTCTATGGAACCCGCAGATACAATAAGAAAGCAAAGAGGTACGTTTTCTGGTGATCCTTGTTTGTTCAAAGTAACATGAGCAGATTTGTGTCTTTGTATCTTCAAGTTTTATGAAACCAGAAAATGTTGAGTTGAAATTCTTCTGGCCATATCAGGTGAATTCTTTACTTAAAGACCACGAGGATTTCATGGACGAGTTTAATGAGTTGTTAGAGACTGACTATTTCATTTCAAGTTTTATAATAAAGATAAATACTTATAGGCCTTTATAGTGTACTTTTTATTGCTTCTCATCCAAATTCTTTCTGCAGATGAATTTTGTAAATGGTTATCTTATAGTTGATGAGCAAATCTAGATTTTTTAGTTCTGATGTATGGCTGTTGTACCTGAGGATAAATTATTAGTTGCTCTAATTTTTACTAAGCAGTAAACTTGTAATGTATTTAGCATTACAACTAGGCTATCTTTCAAACGCATTACACTTCCGAATGACCTAATATATTTAGCATGAAACTGCCCAAACAACTTTTGTTTGTTCTAGGCTACTTTAATTTTATTTGGAAACCATAGGACTCAACTGAAAATTCAGATATTTGGATCCTCTTAACAAAAATATGACAAGTATTGTTATTATAATGAATTTAGCGAACTTGCGAGCCACTGACTTCCAATAATCCAAGTCAAGTAAGAAAGTGAGTAATCCAATTTCGTCAAAAAAGAAAATTGATAATGTACTTGTCAATAATCATTGGAACGGTATCCATTCCCATTCATTGTACCATTATATAATCCAACAAAACTCTAATCATACATCGATTTCCTTTTACCGCAACTCCTCTCGTATTAACCAAAAAAAAAATACAATACAATTATTGCCACTACTTGGAACATTTGTCAATAGTTCCAACATGCAACTCATACCATCAAAACTCAGTTGGCGGCAAAGTTAACTCTTTAACCTCGACAAAAAGAAACAATTCAATAACATTGGTGAATGGACATCAATTGTCCAAAAACACTCTTCCAAGGACAATTAATGTTAGGTATATGGTTACCACATTTTTTTTATATAAGTACGAATAAACCGATCTCCATAGAGTTTTGATTTTGGTCAACTTCCAAATGTCTCATCCTAATGGAGATATATTTTTAATTTATATATTGATCTTCCTTCTAATGTATAACTGATGTGAGTTATGAGACTTTGGTTGCAGTTAACAATCCTCCTCTTTAACAAAGTACCACTCTAGCATCCTCTTGATTGACTTACACCCGCCTACTCTAGTGAGGTTGAGGGCGGATCTATTCGCTCACTATCAAATGACATTGTGCCGCTCCTTGATCAAGCCACATCCTAAATGAGCTATCAGGCACTCCATCTATCAATGACAATGTGCCACTCCTTCATCAAGCCACCTGCTTAATGAACCACCAGGCGCTCCATCTATAGAGGTGATTATTCACCTTGAGTATGGCTCATTGCTTATGGTAGCATTTTTGGCATCTGAGAAGTTCATCCACATCACCCACCACATTGCATTCCGTCTGGGTCTGGTGCTTTGTAACTATTATTTGGGATCTTACGGATAAGATCTTGTAATTCGATTGGTGAAGAACATATAATAACAATATGTTGTTGGGAAACACAATAAACTAACAGAAATATCAAAGACAAAATAAACTAACAGTAAGATCAAACACACAAATTGTTAACGAAGTTCAGCAAACTATTCGTACGTCTCCGGACCTGCTGCATATCAATTTTATTAGAAAGGACCGTGTAACTGTATTTTTTGATACATTCACCAAAACCTAACTATTGGGTTTATAGAGAGTTTAATACAAAAAACAAGTAAAAACGATTACAAACCTTAATGAGTAATTTATGACTCACTAAATTATTGTCTTTTCAAATTCAAAACTTTTTTCAGCTCTCTTTAATGAGTCTAAAAATCTCCCACTTGAAGACTGCTTTCAACTTATCTTCACACCTTGATCTATGCAGTAGATCTTTCTCGTCTTGTTACTAATGCAGACCCATTGAAACTAAAAACAACTTCCGTTTTTCAATGGCCATTGTCAACATATCAGCTGAATTTTTGCTTGATTGGATCCTTTCCATTATTATCACCTCATCTTCTAATAAAGATCTAATGAAATGATAAAGAAGACTAATATGCTTGGTTCTTACTGAAATTTTTAATTTTTTGCCAACTAAATTGCACTCTGATTATCACTATGTAGTACGTTCTTCTTCAGATCAAATCCCAACTCGAAGTTAACAAACCTTAAAGCCATATAATCTTTTTGCTGGCTTCGGTCAATACTACTGGCTCAACCTCTGTAGTCGATAGAGTGATAATTTTCTATAACTTTGACATCAAATTAAAATCTTTAGTTCCAACAGTAAGTATATAACCCGTGATTCAATTCCGGAGATAAACTTCACCTTTAAAATCTGCATCTAGGTAGCCTTGTACCTTTAACTCACCCTTACCAAAGTACAAACACTTTTCTGTGGTGCCTAGTAGGTACCTCAAAATCAACTTTTCAGCTTCTCACATAATTCTCCTTAGGTTTGACATAAATCTGCTCACAAATCCGACTGCATGATTAATGTCTGATCTCGTACATGAACCTTAGCTGAGGCATAAAGAACCTTAGCCATAAAGTCTTTCTCTTTCTCTGAATAAAGGGATTGATCCTTGGTTAAATGAAAGAGACCAGCCAATGGTGTATTAACTCGTTTGGCATCACCCACGTTAAATCTCTACAAAACGTGATCGATGTACTCTAAGTGAGATAACTTTAAAACTTTTCTATACTTATCTATTGTGATTTTCATTCCAAGGATCTTCTTCGTCGGACCCAAGTTCTTCATGTCAAACTCTTTTGATAATTGATTCTTCAATATTCCAATATCATCTATGTCGGATCGTGTTACTAACATATCATCAACATAGAGTAGAAAAAATATATAATTGGACTTATATCTTTTGAAGTAGAAAAAATGGTTAGCATTACACTTCTGGAATTCTCTTTGTGCATAAAACCGTCAAGTTTTTTGTGCCACTGTCTTGGAGCTTGTATTAGACTATAAAAGTTTTTCTTGACTTCATACAATGTTTTTTACCTTCTTTTAGTAAACCTTCTGGTTGATACATGTATATCTCCTCATCCAAGTAATCGGTAAGAAATGCAGTCTTCACGTCTAACTACTCAAGATAAAAGTATTCAATAACATTGGTGAATGAACATCAATTGTCCAAAAACACTCTACCAAGGACAATTAATGTTAGGTATATGGTTACCGCATTTTTTTTATATAAGTACGAATAAACCGATCTACATAGTGTTTTGATTTTGGTCAAGTTCCAAATGTCTCATCTTAATGGAGATATATTCTTAATTTATATATTGATCTTCCTTCGAATGTATAACTGATGTAGGTTATGAGACTTTGGTCGCACTTAACAATCCTCCTCTTTAACAAAGTACCACTCTAGCATCCTCTCGATTGACTTACACCCGCCTACTCTAGTGAGGTTGAGGGCGGATCTATTCGCTCACTATCAAATGACATTGTGCCGCTCCTTGATCAAGCCACATCCTTGATGAGCTATTGGGCACTCCATCTATCAATGACAATCTTGTTGATTTCAGATGAATAAATCTCAGACAAAAGCTATGAAAATCTTCGATAATTTTATTAGGTAATATAAATGACTATTAAATAGTCAGTACATAAAATGAATCTGACACCTAAGAAGAGAAACTGAAAGGACAATAAAAAAACGGAAACACAATTAAATGACACAAACTTAAGTGGAGTGTAACTCCTATCTTGACCAAATAAAGCATTAAAGTCTATCTTAATCGAACAAAAGCTTCCAACTTCAATGGTTTAGTCAATATGTCTGCAACCTGATCATTGGTACCACAATGAACCAATTTCACAATTTCATCTTTCACAAGATCCCTCAAAAAATTGAACCTAACATCAATATGCTTGCTACGACCATGAAGAACATGGTTCTTTGATAGTTTAATTGTTGAGTTGTTATCACACATAATCGTAGTGCAACCTGACTGCATCATACCAATTTCTTCTAAAATCCTTCTCATCCAAATATATTGACAAGCACAAAATGATGCAGCTATGAACTCTGCTTCAGTGGTGGATAGAGTGACTACCAGTTGTTCCTTTGAAGCCCAAGAAACTGCTCCTCCACTCAATAAGAAAGCATATCCACTTGTGCTTCGTCTATTATCAATGTCTCCACTATAATCACTATCAGTATAGACACTCAACTCCTCCAACATTCCTTTTTGTAAAACACACAGAATCCAGTCGTTCCTCTTATGTACCTTAGCACACGCTTTGTTGCTTGCATATGTTCCTCTCTAGGATCGGACATGTATCTGCTCAGTAGACAAACCACAAACATCAGATCAGGCCTTTTCGTCGTGATATACATTAAACTTCCAATGAGTTGTTTATATATTGTGCAATCAACTATCTTAGCATCACTATCTTTTGATAACTTCACTCCAGGCACAATACGATTCTTGACATCATTTCCGTTACGCAGATTAAACCTTTCAAGAATCTCTCCAGCATATTTCTTTTGATGGATGAAGATTCCATCACCATCCTGTGTCACCTCAACACCCAAAAAATACTTCATTTTCCCCGAATGAGTCATCTCAAAATCATTTTTCATCGATAATTTAAACTCCTCAAGCATATTTTCATCATTTCCTGTGAAGATTAAATCATCTACATAAAGACTAACAATAATAATCTTGTTACCTCCATCAGTTTTAACGAATAGTGTGTACTCATGCTCACACCTGTGAAATCCTTCTCTAACAAAGTATGCCTCAATTTTACTGTACCAAGCTCTTGGGGCTTGTTTTAAACCATATAAAGCCTTCACCAACTTGTAAACCTTGTGTTCTTCTCCTTCCTTTATGTATCCTTGCGGTTGATCTACAAACACATCTTCTGATAGTTCGCCGTAAAGAAACGCACTCTTTACGTCTAACTGATAAACACACCAATTCTTTTGAGCTGCTACAGCTAGCATCGTACGAATAATATCCCAACGCGCAACAGGAGCAAAGACTTCACTGTAATCTACTCCTTCTTCTTGCGCATAGCCTTTGACCACGAATCGAGCTTTGTATTTTTCAACTTCTCCCTTCTCGTTGAGCTTGGTTTTATAAAGCCATTTAACACCAATTCTCTTCGCTCCACTTGGAAGATTTGTGAGAAACAAAGTTTCGTTCTTTTCTATTGACTCCAACTCTGTCTTCATAGCATTAACCCATTTTTCTTCCTTAATAACTTCATTGAATGTTACAGGATCATCGCTTGACATAAACATTACAAGACCCGAAACTTCTTCTTCTTCCTCCCATCCGGTCTCGTAATCCTGCAAATAAGTTGGTCTTCTTCTGATTCTCTGAGGCCTAAGAGATTCTGCTGGATTCAAAACTTCTTCTTCTTCATTTATTTGCTCTGTTTCAGGCTCATGAGTCACTTCTTCAACATTCTCCTCAGCTTTGGTTTCTCTATCCTCCCAGATTAATTTCTCAGCCTCTGATTCTTTTGTTTTATGTTCCCAATCCCAACTTGTCTCTTCTTCGAAAATCACATCCCTACTTGTAATGACCTTTTTTGTTTTTGGGTTGTATAGGCGATAACCCTTGGATTCGCTGCTTACTCCAATAAGCACAAATATGTTGCTTTTATCATCAAGTTTTTTTCTTTTCTGATCTGGAACATGGACATGAGCGATACAACCAAAAATTCTAAAGTAATCAACTCTAGGCGTTATTCCACTCCACATTTCTTCAGGTGTTTTTCCTTGTGTCACGGAAGTTGGACTTCGATTCAAGACATGTATAGCCCATTTTGATTCTTCCGCCCAAAAATGTTTAGGAACTCCTTTATCATTCAAAATACACCGCACCATATTCATTATTGTCCGGTTCTTGCACTCCGCAATTCCGTTTTGTTGCGGAGTGAAAGCTGTAGTGAGTTGTCTGCTAATTCCGGCTTCCTCGCAAAAATCAGTGAACTCATTTGAAGTGAATTCACCGCCTTTGTTCGTTCGTATACATGCTAGCGTTTCTCCACTCTCTTTCTCTACTTGGATCTTGAATCGAGTAAAGAATATAAAAGCTTCCGACTTTAATGACAAAAAATATATCCATACCTTTCTGCTAAAGTCATCGATGAAAGTAAGAATATATCTCTTGTCGGAGTTCGATGCTGGAGAAATTGGCCCACATATATCAGAATGTACCAGCTGCAACCTCCTTGACGAACGCCACAAACTTTGTGTAGGGATACTCTCACGATGTTGTTTACCAACAAAACAGCTAACACATTTCTCAGCTTCGTTGGTACTCAGATGTGGTATCGCTTTGACCATATTCTGATATTTGAGAGTTCTTAAAACTTTGTAACTTAAGTGCCCATACCTTCGATGCCAAAGTTTAAGCTCATCCATTGTTGTTATTTTCAATCATTCTCAGCCGTAAACAAGTTACCTTTTGAGGCCAAAATCTTGAACAATTTATTTTCCGTCATTTTTGCTTGCATAACAAGCCCTAACTCCGGGTGATAAAGCTTGCATACTTCATGATGTATCAAAATCTTGCAGCCTTTTTGTACAAGTTGTCCCAAGCTTACCAAGTTACTCGTTAATTCTGGTACTAGATATACATCTGAAATGACATGAGTCCTTCCATTGACAAGTAAAGTTACATCACCTTTTCCAATTACCGAAAGAATAGAATTTTTACCGAGTTTTACGGAGGATTGAAACTCTTCATCCAGCTTTGAAAACCATGCGTTGTCTCCTGTCATGTGGTTGGAACAGCCTGAATCAAGATACCACACAAATTTTCTTTCTTCTAGAACTGGTGTGTACACCATTAACAAAACATCACCTTCCTCTTCTCCAATCTCTGCATAGTTCGTCTTCTCTTCCATAGGACATTCGTATGAAAAATGTCCAAGTTTGTGACAACGATAGCATTCCACCGTTTCCTTGTTAAATCTACCTCTTCCTCTTCCTCAGCCAAATTGTCTTCCTCTGCCCCTTCCATTTCGATACTCGTATGAAACTTTGAGTACCTGTTCTTCTTCTACTATACTTGGCTTTCTCATTTTCTGCTCATGAACAAGTAATGGGCTTTGCAAGGTATCGACTGATAAACTGTCAATATCTTTCGATTCTCCAATTGAACACACAATGTAGTTGAAGTTTTCAGTCAGAGTTCGCAGGATCTTTTCCATAATTTTGACATCTTGCATATCATCCCCACAGTTTCTCATGTCGTTTGCTACCACCATCACCCTTGTGAAGTAATTGGAGATGGATTCTCCATTTCTCATCTCCAGTAATTCAAACGTTCTCCTCAAAGTTTGTAACTGCGCACGCTTCACTCTTGCATTTCCGTGATATTTGGTATTCATAGAATCCCACAACTGCTTTGACGTCTCTTTCAAAGTTATCGTCTTAAGAATTGATTTGTCAATCGCATTGAACAGATAATTCTTTGCCTTCAAATTCTTTAACCTTGCATCGGCAAGGGTCTTCTTCTCTGATTCGGTCAATCCTTCTTTGTTAATTGGTTCATCAATTCCATCTTCCACAACATCAAAATACTCCTTTGACCAAAGAAGATTTTCCATAAGGAGACTCCAATGGTCATAATCTCCATCGAATTTTGGTATACAAGGTTGCCCAAAATTACTCGATTCTCCCATCTTTTCTATGTGCTTGCTCTCTTTCTCTTTTAATTTAATGGCTCTGATACCAATTTTTTTGATTTCAGATGAATAAATCTCAGACAAAAGCTATGAAAAGCTTCGATCATTTTATTAGGTAATATAAATGACTATTAAATAGTCAGTACACAAAATGAAACTGACACCTAAGAAGAGAAACTGAAAGGACAATAAAAAAAGGAAACATTAAATTCCTATCTTGACCAAACTTAAGTGGAGTGTAACTCCTATCTTGACCAAATAAAGCATTAAAGTCTAACACTTATTAGATACCTCTGCTGGTAGATGCATCTCCGATGTGTCCTTTGCTAGTAGATGCACTATTTGATCCCTCAAATAAAACATTAAATTCCTAACAAATGTGCCACTCCTGCATCAAGCCACCTGCTTAATGAACCACCGGGCGCTCCATCTATAGACCTGATTATTCACCTTGAGTATGGCTCATTGCTTATGGTAGCATTTTTGGCATCTGAGAAGTTCATCCACAACACCCACCACATTGCGTTCCGTATGGGTCTGGTGCTCTGTAACTATTATTTAGGATCTTACGTATAAGATTATGTAATTCAATTGGTGAAGAACATATAATAACAATATGTTGTTGGGAAACACAATAAATTAACAGAAATATCAAACACAAAATAAACCAACAGTAAGATCAAACACACAAATTGTTAACGAAGTTCAGCAAACTATTCCTACGTCTCCGGACGTGCTGCATATCAATTTTATTAGAAAGGACTGTGTAACTGTATTTTTTGATACATTCACCAAAACCTAACTATTGGGTTTATAGAGAGTTTAATACAAAAAAACAAGTAAAACGATTACAAACCTTAATGAGTAATTTATGACTCACTAAATTATTGTCTTTTCAAATTCAAAACTTTTTTCAACTCTCTTTAATGAGTCTAACAATCTCCCACTTGAAGACTGCTTTCAACTTATCTTCACACCTTGATCTATGCAGTAGATATTTCTGGTCTTGTTACTGTTGCAGACCCATTGAAACTAAAAACAACTTCAGTTTTTCAATAGCCATTGTCTTTGTCAACATATCAACTGACTTTTTGCTTTATTGGATCCTTTCCATTATTATCACGTCATCTTCTAATAAATATCTAATGAAATGATAAAGAAGACTAATATGCTTGGTTCTTAATGAAATTTTTAATTATTTGCCAACTAAATTGCACTCTGATTATCACTATGCAGTACGTTCTTCTTCAGTTTAAATCCCAACTCGAAGTTAACAAAACTTAAAGCCATAGAATCTCTTTGCTGGCTTTATTCAATACTATTGGCTCAACCTCTGTAGTCGATAGAGTGATAGTTTTCTATAACTTTGACATCAAATTAAAATCTTTAGTTCCAACAGTAAGTATATAACCGGTGATTCAATTCCGGAGATAAACTTCACCTTTAAAATCTGCATCTAGGTAGCCTTGTACCTTTAACTCACCCTTACCAAAGTACAAACACTTTTCTTTGGTGCCTAGTATGTACCTCAAAATCAACTTTTCAGCTTCTCACCAAATTTTCCTTAGGTTTGACATAAATCTGCTCACAAATCGCATTGCATGATTAATGTCTGATCTCTTACATGAACCTTAGCTGAGGCGTAACAAACCTTAGCCATAAAGTATTTCTCTTTCTCTTTCTCCGAATAAAGGGATTGATCCTTGGTTAAATGAAAGTGACCAGGCAATGGTGTATTAACCGGTTTAGCATCACCCACATTAAATCTCTGCAAAACGCGATCGATGTACTCTAACTGAGATAACTTTAAAACTTTTCTATACTTATCTATTGTGATTTTCATTCCAAGGATCTTCTTCGCCGGACCCAAGTTCTTCATGTCAAACTCTTTTGATAATTGATTCTTCAATATTCCAATATCATCTATATCGGATCGTGCTACTAACATATCATCAACATAGAGTAGAAAAAATATATAATTGGACTTATATCTTTTGAAGTAGAAAAAATGGTTAGCATTACAATTCTGGAATTCTCTTTTTGCATAAAACCGTCAAGTTTTTTGTGCCACTGTCTTGGAGCTTGTATTAGACTATAAAAGTTTTTCTTGACTTCATACAATGTTTTTTACCTTCTTTTAGTAAACCTTCTGGTTGATACATGTATATCTCCTCATCCAAGTCCTCGGTAAGAAATGCAGTCTTCACGTCTAACTACACAAGATAAAAGTATTCAATGGTAACAATACTCAACACCGATCTAATAGTATTTAAAATCACAACTAGAGCAAATATATTGATGTAATCAATTCCTTCCATTTCCCTGGAACCTTTTGACAACTAGTTGGGCTTTGTATCTGTTAGAGCCATTTTGTTCATCTTTCACCTGGTACACCCATTTATTATGAAGTAACTTCTTACCATAGGTAACTCAGCTAGTTACCCTGTCTTAGTTGAAATTAAAGACTCCATCCCATTTTTCATGGCAAGGTCCCACTTGCTAGAATCACTGGTCTGATAAGATTCATCATAACATTCAGGCTCCCATTCATCGGTCGGTAATAAATAATTCAAGTATTTTCTCTTGGGAATATAGGGTGTGGAAGATCTTCTCAAAACAAGAACTACCTCGGTCGACTATACGGTGTCGGGCTGTTGTCGATCGGTCTATCCAACTGACCCTTCTATTAGAAGGGTTAATCCGATTGATTCTATTTTTTGTCTATCTGGGACTCCCTTAGTATCTGCAAATATTGATCCGTACAACCTTGTGTTATGCTTTTGTTTTATGTTTATCCTTGGACATCACTGTTTTATTGAAGATCACATCTCTTCTTTATATCATCTTTATGTTTTCCTCATCCCAAACATGATAACTAAACTCATCTTCGCCATAGTCTATCTGGAAATATTTCTTCGATTTGGGGTCAAGCTTGTTCATTCCTTCATCATTTATATGAACATAAAATGCACAACCAAAAACTCTTAGATGTGATAAGGTTATATCCTTACTACTCCATACTTCATTAGTTATTCTATGTTCTAATGGAAACGATGGTCCTCGGTTAACCAGGTAAGCCGATGTGTTGACTTCTTATGCCCAGAACTACTTCGGTAAACCAGACTGTATACGAATTTTTCTGGCTCTTTATGTCAACGTTATGTTCATACAATTGGCAATAGCATTGTGATGAGGCTTACCTGCCACGATTCTCTCCATCCTGATCTCGTTCTCATAACAAAACTTCTTGAATCTGGTCTCCTCATATTCACCACCATTATCGGTTTTGAGATTTTTAATCTTGAGATATATCTTATTCTCAACCATAGATTTTCAGCTCCTAAAAACATCAGACATTTCCTATCTACTAAAAACATCAAATACATAAGATTTATGTTTTCGAAAATAAACCCATACCTTTGGATAATGATCATCGATAAAGGTCACGAAGTAGTGTTTCCCTCATATAGAATAAATAGTCGTTGGCCTCCAAACATCATAGTGAACCAGGTGCACCCTTTATTTCTTCGAGGTTCTGCCACTCATGTGGCCAAGCTTTTGGTGCCAGACATTTGGATTTTTGTTTTATGCTACTATTGCAATTAAACAACTCGTCTTTCCTTTTTTTGTAATGCGTACTACTCTTCTTTCCGCGAGAAACCCTCATTTCTCCCTTTGAAATCTTCTAATTGTCACCATGGAAGATCACAGTGTAGCCTTTGCTAGCAAACTGCCCTATGGAGATTAGGTTTTTTCTCATATCGGGGATATGTCTGACATGTTTCAGTTTTGAGATAGGCCCATTCAACTTAATCTCCACGGTACCATGGACATACCTATCCAAGAATTCTTTCGTCCAAGTAGCGTGGAACGATGCTCCATAGTCTAAAACCCTAGCCTCTTCATTGCTTTTTGAAGAGCATATTAACGCATCGTCTTCTTTTGAAGTGACCGTTCCCTTTGTCTTCTTCTCTTGTTCATTTGATTCTCTATTTTGCTAATATTAATAGTACCCGGTCTTCTCACAATTCCAATACTCGACGTTTTTCAACCACTTGATATTTTGGGATTTCTGGACTTGGACCTCCAATCTCTTGATTCACCTCAATAGTTCGATTTAACGCGTTCATACCCTATGGTTGAATTTATTCCACTCGACTTTGTATGTAAGATTGAGGAGATTGACGACTCACTATATTCTCTCATTCAAATAGCTTTACTGAACTAGGTTACGAACATCATCAAATTTCAACTTATTACTTCACGACGAGCTACTCATCGCCGTGACAATAGCATTCCAACTATCTGATAGCGAAGACAAGAGTATCAATTCTTGTACTTGTTCATCAAAATCAATTTCAATTGAACTCAACTAGGTCGTGATTATATTGAGTTCATTGAGTTGTTGACCTACAGACGCGCTTTCCGTTATTCGCAAATTGAATATACGCCTCATCAAGGGAACTTTATTGGACACTGATGAATTCTCAGACATATTGAAGGGAGCCTTCATCCTACCCTTTGTTGTTGTTTTCTTTACGATGTTGAGAGCAATATTATGTCAAGAAGGGTCCATTTTTCATCTTTCATACTCTATGGGATTTTTTATGAGAGGGCCACTTTTCATCTTTCATACTTTATGGGATTTTTTATGAGAGGGCCACTTCAAATTTTTTCTGGTACATAAAATCGTCAATCGGCATATTCCACTACCCAAAATCTACACGATCAAACTTTTCGAGTCTCACGTTTTCTTCACCTGTAGACATTGCTCCAACTCAAATCTGACCTCCTTTGGATCGCTACCAAACATGGTGCTTCACAATCTCGACACTAATGTGATATTATCCGCTTTGGTCCCAAAGACCTGCGCAAATTTTCTTTGGTCCACTTCCAGGGGCTTCACACTAATGAAGATACATTCTTAACTTAAATACTGATCTTCCTTCCCATGTGTAACCGATGTAGAAAATGGGACTTTGGTCGCACCTAACAATTAAACCTTTCATGAAAAACCCAAAATTAGTCTTTTATTTAATCCGAAATAAATGCTTTAAATAACTTATCTTCTTTAGTATAACACAAGAATGTTTATCCAAATAAAATTCGGACAATATCTCTTTAGTGTTTATCCTCCCTCTTAGAGTTTTGAAAAAACTTGCCGACTATCTTCTTTTTTCTTTAGTCAAGACATGAGATAAAAAATTTGGATGATAAAGTTGATTGACCAAAAATCACCTTTCCCTCGTTTGAGGGTGGCCTTGTGATAATGGAACTGAAAGCAAGGAATCAGACAGCTCCTTGAAACACATTTGTTATAATTTAAATTGGAAAAACACTAAAGAATGAGTGTTACTAGATTTTATCCAAAAAAGACAAACATAAATATTTCTACAACTTCTACCCATGGTCCTTACCCAATTGGGGTGGAAGAAAATTTTAAATCTTACACCCCATGCAGTAAATAAATATAAATTAGAACTTATTTTAGTAAAATCTATATTCTTCTAAACTTCGAAACGAAACCGGTATGGTAATTGTATTTTCTATGTGGTAGTTTTAGAAGATAAACTTGATCCTTCACTTATTCGATGTCCCACATCGCTTGCATTGAAAATAATATACACTATATAAGTGAAAGAAATATCTCAATTGTATGAGGTTTTCTGGGAGTATAACTAAGAGCAAACCCATGCCTGGTAATAAGTGAGACCTAATTCGCACTTATGTATTCTTGACATGGTATCATAGCCAAGTCCTTTGCAAGAACGGATTGCTTCTTTTAGGAGTACACCTAAGAGCAAAATATCATACTAGCAAGTGAGACCTAATTCACATCTTATGTGACAATTAGAATGAATAGACCTAGTAAAGTTTGAAACAGTAAATACACCCCAATCACCTAAAAAATCGCTCTCAAAATTTATCATACTAGCAATTGAGACCTAATACATACTTATATAACATAGTAAAATTTGAAACATCATTTCGCGAAACAAGCTTAGTACTAGCCTACCCAAACACATCACAGTCAATTAAAAAAATCGAAAAGGCTATCCAATCAAAGGAATTATAATTTATATCTATACTGCAAAATGTACTGACCATTAAATCTCATTCTTTTCCATGCTAATTGAGCTAATCTCATTTAAAATAAATACAATATTTTCGGATACTGTTTAATTATTTCGCTTCCCATTTTAGAGGAAACTACTACCATAGATAAATTGATTAGTTTTTTACAGACGTTGCATATATGACTCAACATTCCCATCACAAATATTACATTTCTACTAATTACTGTATTTCGAGCTCCATTTATACATTGTATAAATGTATTCTATCTGACGTGACAGACCTCAATTATACATTGCATTTGTATTTTATTTTCTTTGAAATTAGTTTTTATTGTAAAAAGCAACAAAAACGATAAGTAAAACTTGAATGTTGAAACAGAAATTAGTTATATCCGTTAAATGCTATAAAAGTTGTATTCCTTACAAATTTCTTAGTTCTTGAAATTTTCTATCTTTAGTTAGTTAGGGTTTTATTTTTTATTTCTTGATTGTTTATACTGAGACATAAGTTAGTTATTTCTGTTATATAGTATAAAAGTTGTGTAATAGCTTACAAGAATCATATTTCTCTCCATCTTTTTTCTAATCCTTTACAAATATATTCACAATTTCTTGGTTTGTTTACCAAAAGTGAGTAGTCAATTACCAGGTTGATATACTTTAGAAATAAACACTGTTGCTGTGCTCTTTTTCTCTTCACTAGGTCTTGTTTCTACATTCTTGGTGC
This sequence comes from Limnanthes douglasii subsp. nivea, assembly GCA_036936605.1. Lineage (NCBI taxonomy): Eukaryota > Viridiplantae > Streptophyta > Magnoliopsida > Brassicales > Limnanthaceae > Limnanthes > Limnanthes douglasii. Next base: position 291,861,140 of record JAUPFV010000004.1, read on the forward strand.
ACAAGTTTGTGTTCTTCGATTTTCACCGAAAAATACTAATTGTTACTGAAGTCTTTGTTGGTGCAGAGATGAAGAGAAGTGGAGATGATTTGCCTTCAGGTTCGCGAGCCAAAAAGCCGCTATTAGGAAAGCTGTCATTGTTAGTAATACGATCATTCTTTTATCCTTTTTCATTTTGTGATCTTTGTTTGGTTGTCGGTAATCGAGACCTCGGGTTGTTGGTGTTCTAGTGAAATGACGGAGGAAGATGCGGTGGCCTTTTACAATAAAGTCAGCGAGACTTTTAAAGATGAAAATGAGAAACTGGATATATTTCTTGAACTCATGAATGGCTTGAGTACCCAACGGTACACTCTTTGTACCTTTCTTTGATATCTTTTAGGCAAAAAAGATTTAAACTCCGAGCTGACTGTTAAACGTTATGCCACAATGTCTTGTTCAGTCTTGGTCAAATGGCTTTTCTGGTTAGAGTAAAAGATATAATCAAAGGGCATCAAAATCTTATTGATGCATTTAAGGCCTTTTTGCCTGAGCGGGATGAAATGTACCTCAAAGGCTGTTACTTCGTTGAGAGAGTCGAGGACCGGTTAGGTTATACAGAAGATAAATTCCCCAAGTTTCTGCAGACCTTGCGTTGTTTGGTAGCTGCGGACAGAGCCGCAGCCCAGATGTATTTGTATGAGGTACATTCCATCCGGATACTTGTTTGTTCAAAGTGACATTTGCTAAATTTGTTTAAATTCTTCTGTTCATCCCAGATAAATGCTATACTAAGAAACCATCGAGATCTCCTCCACGAGTTTCACCAGATGTGGGCGAGTGGCTATATGAGTAGGTTTTTAACTAAAGATAAATATGTATAGGGCTTTATAGTTTACTTCAACAGCTTCTGATCGAAATTCTTTGTGCAGATCCATTTGGTACATGGTTATTTCATGCTAGTTGATGGGCTGTCACTCGGTATTCTAGTCTGCAATTTAGTTCTATTGGTCTTATGGTTATATCTGCAATTTGTACAAACTTGACGTAATTATATCAAGCATTTTTATAGTTGGATTTTGTTGTTTGAGTTTGATTTTTCTTAAATATCAGGGTATTAAAGTTTTACCGAACATTGGCTTAGTAAATTTCGGTAAATATCCCGCAGTGCCAAATTCTATTTCTGTCCAGAACTGCAATTATTATTAGTAAATTTTGTTTCATCAACATTAATCTGCTTTCCAACCCGATTCAGCAACCCTCCCCAAGTCATGGCTTTCTTTCTGCTCACCGAATCAGCCAAATTCCCAGGCTTTAAGCCCTGTCTCAAGGACGTTATTGCTACTTGCTCGAAGCAATCAGCCAACCCATTCTTGGTGTTCACAAAACGACTTATGTATTCTTTCAATGATTCGTTCGGTTCCTGGGCACAATGGATTATTGTGTCCCCGTTGCCCTTTAATTCTTTACTCCCAACGAACTGCCTTCGAAAGGCCACCCAAAAAGTATCGAAATTCTTGATGCAGCCTTGTGGTAGGTTGTTATACCATTTTAGAGCACTCCCCGTAAAAGATTGGGAGAATGCTCTACAAAGTAGCTTGTCGTCATCATCAAAGTTAATCATGAAGTTTTTAAATTGTTCCAAATGGTTGTCCGGATCAGTCTAGCCATCGTACTTTTCCATTTTAGTGCTATCAAACCTCTTAGGGAGGTTTCCAGACATAATTTTGGAAGACAATGGAGATTGCCTCAAATTTCGGCCATGACTGAACACAGTATCTTCATTGGGAGTAGCAAAGATACCTCGTTCATCGTGGAAAGCGAAAGGATCCATCAGCATCCGGTCTACATGCCTCCGGCTGTGAGATGACCCTTTGCCAATATTCTTCTTCAACTTTCTATGTCTATCCCTTTTCCTTGAATATTTTTTTATCAGCTTTTGCTTCTTTTTAGTTCGGCCCTCATCGGTGCTAGAGGACAAGGATTCTTCAACTCCCTCCTCATCCGAAGAGTTATCAGAAGACTCTGAGCCTGAGTCAGAACTCTCCACTGGCTTAGACCGGTGAGACTTTTTGGAGCTGGCATGAGTCTTTTTGGTACTCACATGAGTCTTTGAAGGCTCATGCTCTCTAGGGTTATCGGTATGATGAGCAACTGATGCTTTTAATTTTTCTTTCATGCCCATCTTGGTCTTTTCTGTCCTCAGAGCTTCTATCTCACCCTTTAATCTATCACGCTCTTCAATAGTGTACTCATCGTTTTCACCCACCACTTCAAGCAAAGCTGGTGGTACTTCTGGGGCGTCCGGATTCATTCGGACTGACTTTTCTTTATGGTTTCGAATGCTCGATTCAGGTACCTTCTTCTCCCACTGTGGTCGCCAATTTGGTGTGGTTAATTTTCGTCTGAGGGTAAATTTTTAATTTGTTTAGAGTTTGTGGAGGTATGCAAGTGTATAATATTTGAGTAGAGAGTAGAGGGAGAATTAAGCAGTCTGGTTGTATTTAATTTTCATTACCCATATTTAATGCAGGTGGTTGTGTATTTATACCCTTATATTTGGGCTTTTATGGGTTTTCGGGTCATGTTTAATGGACCCGGGTCATGTTCAAAGACCCATGAGCTCTTAGTAGAAGAGCAAGCAGCTTAGTCAAGAATTTTTTAGGTTTCTAAGTACTTTAGTCATAGTTCGAACAGTCCAATGAGCTAGGTGTTCGAACCGCCTTGTCCGGTTCAGTGATCTTAGTCCGAACTGTCCCCGTCCGGAGGGGTAGCAATATTCGGACTCATCATAGGTAGCCTTGTACGTTTAACTCACCCTTACCAAAGTACAAACACTTTTCACTGGTGCATAGTAGGTAACTCAAAATCAACTTTTCAGCTTCTCACAAAATTTTCCTTAGGTTTGACATAAATCTGCTCACAACTCCCACTGCATGATTAATGTCTGATCTCGTACATGAACCTTAGCTGAGGCGTAAAGAACCTTAGCCATAAAGTCTTTCTCTTTCTTTGAATAAAGAGATTGATCCTTGGCTAAATGAAAGTGACCAGCCAATGGTGTATTAACTGATTTGGCATCACCCACGTTAAATCTCTGTAAAACTCGATCGATGTACTCTAACTGAGATAACTTTAAATCGTTTATATACTTATCTGTTGTGATTTTCATTCCAAGGATCTTCTTCGCCAGACCCAAGTTCTTCATGTCAGACTCTTTTGACAATTGATGCTTCAATATTCCAGTATCATCTATATCGGATCGTGCTACTAACATATCATCAACATAGAGTATAAAAAATATATAATTGGACTTATATCTTTTGAAGTAGAAAAAATGGTCAGCATTACACTTCTGGAATTCTCTTTGTGCATAAAACCGTTAAGTTTTTTGTGCCACTATAAACGTTTTTCTTGACTTCATACAATGTTTTTTACCTTCTTTAAGTAAACCTTGTGGTTGATACATATATATCTCCTCATCCAAGTCCTGGGTAAGAAATCACGTCTAACTACTCAAGATAAAGGTATTCAATGGCAACAATACTCAGCACCGATCTAATAGTATTTAAAATCACAACTAGAGCAAATATATTGATGTAATCAATTCCTTCCGTTTCCCTGGAACCTTTTGACAACTAGTCGGGCTTTGTATCTGTTAGAGCCATCTTGTTCATCTTTCAGCTGGTACACCCATTTTTTATGAAGTACCTTCTTACCCATAGGTAACTCAGTTAGTTCCCTGTCTCAATTGAAATTAAAGACTCAATCCCATTTTTCATGGCAAGGTCCCACTTATTAGCATCACTTGTCTGATAAGATTCATCATAACATTCAGGCTCCCATTCATTGGTCGGTAATAAATAATTCAAGTATTTCCAGTTGGGAATATAGGGTGGGGAAGTTCTTATCAGCACAAGAACTGCCTCGGTCGACTGTACGGTGTCGGACTGTTATCGATCGGTCTATCTAACTGACCCTTCTATCAGAAGGGTTAATCTGATTTATTCTATTTTTTTCTATTTGGGACTCCCTTAGTATCTGCAAAGTTTGATCCGTACAACCTTGAGTTATTTGCGTCTGTTTTATGTTTATCCTTGTACATCACTGTTTTATTGAAGATCACATCTCTTCTTTGTAACATCTTTATGTTTTCCTCATCCCAAACATGATAACTGAACTGATCTTCGCCATAGTCTATCAGGAAATATTTCTTCGATTTGGGGTCAAGCTTGTACATTCCTTGATCATTTATATGAACATAAAATGCACAACCAAAAACTCTTAGATGTGATAAGGTTATATCCTTACTACTCCATACTTCATTAGGTATTTTATGTTCCAATGGAAACAATGGTCCTCGGTTAACCAGGTAAGCCGATGTGTTGACTTCTTATGCCCAGAACTACTTTGGTAAACCAGACTGTATACAAATTTTTCTTGCTCTTTATGTCAACGTTCTGTTCATATAATTGGCAATACCATTGTGTTGAGGCTTACCTGCCATGATTCCCTCCATCCTGATCTCGTTCGCATAATAAAACTTCTTGAATCTGGTCTCCTCGTATTCACCACCATTATCGGTTTTGAGATTTTTAATCTTCAGACATATCTCATTCTCAACCATAGATTTTCAGCTCCTAAAAACTTCAAACATTTCCTATCTACTAAAAACATCAAATACTTAAGATTTATGTTTCAGAAAATAAACCTATACCTTTGGATAATGATCATCGATAAAGGTCATGAAGTAGTGTTTCCCTCGTATAGAAAAAATAGTCGTTGGACTCCAAACATCAGAGTGAACCAGGTGCACCCTTTATTTCTTCGAGGTTCTGCCACTCATGTGGCCAAGCCTTTGGTGCCATACATTTCGATTTTTATTTCATGCTACTATTGCAATTGAACAAATCGTCTCTCCTTTCTTGTAATGCGTACTACTCTTCTTTTCGCAAGAAAACCTCATTTCTCCCTTTGAAATCTTCTAATTGTCACCATGGAAGATCACAGTGTAGCCTTTGCTAGCAAACTGCCCTATTGAGATTATGTTTTTTCTCATATCGGGGATATTTCTGACATGTTTCAGTTTTCAGATAGACCCATTCAACTTAATCTCCACGGTACCATTACCAATAACACAAGGTGGATGGATCATCACCAAGATATTCATTTTCAAGGTTACCATGGACATACCTATCAAAGAATTCTTTCGTCCAAGTAGCGTGGAACGATGCTCCATAGTCTAAAACCATAGCCTCTTCATTGCTTTTTGAAGAGCATATTAACGCATCGTCTTCTTCTGAAGTGACCGTTCCCTTTGTATTCTTCTCTTGTTCCTTTGATTCTCTATTTTGCTAATATTAATAGTACCCGGTCTTCTCACGATTCCAATACTCGACGTTTTTCAACCACTGGATATTTTTGGATTTCTGGACTTGGACATCCAATCTCTTGATTCACCTCAGTAGTTCGATTTAACGCGTCCATACCCTATGATTGAATTTATTCCACTAGACTTTGTATGTAAGATTGAGGAGATTGACGACTCACTATATTCTCTCATTCAAATAGCTTTACTGAGAACTAGGTTACGAACATCATCAAATTTCAACTTATTACTTCACGAAGACCTACTCATCGACGTGACAATAGCATTCCAACTATCTGATAGTGAAGGCAAGAGTATCAATGCTTGTACTTCTTCATCAAAATAAATTTCAATTGAAATCAACAGGGTCGTGGTTATATTGAGTTTATTGAGTTATTGAGCTACAGACGCGCTTTCCGTTATTCGCAAATTGAATAAACGCCTCATCAAGGGAACTTTATTGGACACCGATGGATTCTCAGACATATTGAAGAGAGCCTTCATACGACCCTCTGTTGTTGTTTCCTTTACGATGTTGAAAGCAATATTATGTGATAACGTCAGTCTGATAACTCAATGACCATGTATGTCAAGAAGGGTCCACTTTTCATCATTCATACTCTATGGGATTTTTTTATAAGAGAGCCACTTTCCATCTTTCATACTCTATGGGATTTTTTGATGAGAGGGGTTGATAAAAAAAATTCTGGTACAGAAAATCTTCAATCCGCATCTTCCACTACCCAAAAATCTACACGATCAAACTTTTCGAGTCTCACGTTTTCTTCACCTGTAGACATTGTTCCAACTCAAATCTGACCTCCTTTAGATCGCTACCAAACATGGTGCTCCACAATCTCGACACTAGTGTGATATTATCCGCTTTCGTCCCAAAGACCCGCACAAATTTTCTTTGGTCCACTTCCAGAGGCTTCACAATAATGAAGATACATTCTTAACTTATATACTCATCTTCCTTCCCATGTCTAACCGATGTGGAAAATGGGACTTTGATCGCACCTAACAATTAAACCTAACAATTAAACCTTTCATGAAAAACTCAAAATTAGTCTTTTGTTGAAGCCGAAATGAATGCTTTAAATAACTTATCTTCTATAGTATAACACAAGAATGATTATCCAAATAAAATTCGGACAATATCTATTTAATGTTTATCCTCTCTCTTAGAGTTTTGAAAAAACTTGCCGACTATCTTCTTTTTTCTTTAGTCAAGACATGAGATAAAAAATTTGGATAATAAAGTTGATTGACCAAAACTCACCTTTCCCTCGTTTGAGGGTGGCCTTGTGATAATGGAAGTGAAAGCAAGGAGTCAGACAGTTCCTTGAAACACATTTGTTATAATTTAAATTGGAAAAACACTAAAGAATGAGTGTTATTAGATCTTATCCAAAAAGACAAACATAAATATTTCTACAACTTCTACCCATGTTCCTTACCCAATTGGTGTGGAAGAAAATTTTAAATCTTACACCCCATGCAGTAAATAAATATAAATTAGAACTTCATTTTAGTAAAATCTTGATTCTTCTAAACTTCGAAACGAAACCGGTATGATAATTGTATTTTCTATGTGGTAGTTTTAGAAGATAAACTTTATCTTTCACTTATTCGATGTCCCACATCGCTTGCCTTGAAAATAATATACACTATATAAGATCTAATTCACACTTATGTGACAATTAGAATGAATAGAACTGGTCTACCAAAATACACCCAATCACGTAAAAAAATCGCTCTCAAAATTTGTCATACTAGCAATTGAAACCTAATTAACACTTATATAACATAGTAAAATTTGAAACATCATTTTGCGAAACAAGCTTAGTACTAGCCTACCCAAACACACCACAATCAATTAAAAAAATATTTAGGGAAATTGTACTTAAAGTACCCACTCAACTATTCAATTGTCACTTACCACCCAAGGTTTGATCATATGTTACTTAATACCCATCTCAACTACCTTATTGTCACTTACAACCTAATTTTATTTTAATATCCTAACTACCCTTAACCCACTATATAAACGTTATTTTTTGTTTTCTTTCTATTTTTTCTTACTTTTTGAAGATTTGAATTTTTTAGCCGCTCTAACCACCTAACCCTACCAACCACCACGAGCTGGGTTGAAATCACATTTTCCGGTGATCGGAAGCTGCTAAAGGTTTGTTTCTTTATGTAAGTTGTTGTGTTAGACCTGTCTAACCTCTGTTTTATACGTACAGGAGTTTATCACGACTTTTTGGAATCTTATAACTTACAAGTAATCGTGTTGCAAGCTTTTTAGTTAATTACCTACCGATTTCGAAGTTTTTTATTCGTTTTCTCTATTGGAATAGGTTCTATTCTACTGTTTTTGGATGCCATTGCCTGATTTCGAGCTTTTCTCTGTTTTTTTGTTATAGTGATCTGTTATTGTTTAGTTAATATTGTTCGTTATATAGTTACGTCCTTGTTTCTGATGTTATATTCTAATTTGGTAGTGCTTTAGTTTTGTCTTGAATGTGTAGATTACGAGTTTTTAGGTCAGTTAGAGTATTGTATTTCGAAACAAATATCAGGACAGGCTGCATAGAAATATCAGGACAGGCTGCAAATAGAGCGTAGCTTGATTTTGGGAGAACCATCTCTTGATCAACTAGTTAGCGGGGAGAGTAGTAACGGTTTAGTTAATTCTGATCAGAGGAAAAAATAACTTGCTACTGCTGGTTGGGCTGATGCTATTACAGGGGTGGGTCAAGCTTTTGAAGAAGGTGCTGTCAGTCTGAGGGTATCCTTGTGCAAGTTTGCGTTAGAGCATGGTTTTTTCTTTCAAATACCTGCGCAACACAACAAATAAGATCACTGCTTATTGTGAAAATAAGCTCACAAGCGGGTGCAAATGGAGGGTTTATGCATCTATTGACTCAAGCACCGGCCTTTTGACGATCAAGAAGCATTTCCCGTACCATACTTGCAGTCCTGTTTTCTCCCAGAAGCATAAGCATAAGAGGCACAAGCATTTGACATCAGATTTGATTGCAGAGGAAATTCAGGATTCTCTCCGGACCTGCCATTCGTTGACAGCCAAAACCATGCAATCGACGATCAAACAAGATTACGGTCTTGACATCTCTTATCGTTTGTCATGGAATGCTTTAGAGAAGGCTAGGAGGGGAGTTTTTGGAGATAGTTCAAGTTCTTTTAGTTTACTACCCGGATACTTCAAACGCTTGAAGAGCCGGGATATTACTTCAGACTGCCAGTTGGAGTTGTCAGCTGGAAACCGATTCAAGCGCTGTTTTGTAGCATTCGGTTCGTCCATTAGTGGTTTTCATTCATGCCGTCCAATGTTGTTTGTCGATGGAACCCACTTATATGGCAAGTACAAGGGTACATTGCTCACTGCTGTAGCAAAGGACGGAAACAACGGTTAGTTACATTAATCTAGTTAATGAACGATGTTTTTGTGTGAAAATGCTGATGCAATTCGCAGCAGTTGATGCGGATTAAGCAGGGTTGTGATCCTCACATTTCGCAATTGAGGCTGCGAATTAGGTATTATGCTGAGTAAACTGTACTTACATCGCAGCTTGAGTTAGGTATTATTTAAAGTTGTCACAAGCTTCACATAACAAGCTGCGAACTGTTTCTATGATCAATAAAATGTCACACATATTTCGCATGACAAGCTGCGAATTGTTCCAGCACAGCATGCGAATTGTTTACAATTTTTAAACGTTTGCATACTGTTGTAGTGTTCATTTGTTCTGCCTTTTTCCAGGACTATTCCCTGTTGCTGTTGGTGTAGTTAGCATTGAAGATTGGGACAATTGGATGTGGTTTTTGGGTTGTTTGAAACCACATTTGCTGGATCGGCAGATCACATTTATTTCAGACCGTCATTCTAGTATTGTTAATGCTGTTTCTGTCTTGTATCCAAACTGCTATCATGCGTACTGTTATTTCCATCTCATGCAGAATTTGAAAGCCAAACTCGAACATACTAACAGAGAGTATAAAAAAAGATGTTGAGTTTCTTCCATCGTTTTGCTTATGCTCCCACTCAAGAGCTTTTTAAAGATATACTAACAGGTTTTCTACGTGAAGGTGGTCAGAGAATGAGTGATTTTCTTGCAAATTTACCCCCTGAAAAGTATGTGCAGGCTTACGTAAAAGGGTAGCGATACGGCTCTATGGCTTCGACCGCAGCTGAATCGTTTAACAATCAGATTAAAAAATATTGCAGCTTACCAATTGTTGAGTTTATTGATTGGATTAGAGTCTTGCTTATGACTCAAGTTTCACGGAGATACGAAGAAGGTCTCAGCCGGAGTACTAATTTGGTTCCCGAGTACGAGAAGAAGGTAAAGCAGAATGTTGACATGTGCCGAAGTTGGGTAGTACGTAAGTCCTCTTCCGCAATGTTCGAAGTCTTTTCGAATCCTGTGGCTGTTGTTAATCTGTTGGATTTCAAATGTTCATGCGGATTATGGAAACAAGAGTGTTTTCCATGTGCTCATGCTCTAGCGGCATTACAATACACCGACCAAGATCTATTGACTCTAATAGAACCCTTCTTTATGGTTAAGAATTACAAGGAAAGTTACTCTTTCAGCATACCAGCGCTAACGATCCTTCTTTTGTTGAAGTTCTGCCTCTGAACGTTAAGATACGCTCCGGAAGGCCTAAGAAAAAGCGAATCCCTTCTAGAGGAGAAATCTCAACCAAGAAGTTAAGGTGTGGGCGATGTTCGAAATCAGGCCATAACCGGAGGACTTGTGATGTTCCAGTTTAAGGACATTTATTTTTGTAGTATAGTTATTGTTCTGTACAGCAAACTAAACATTTGTACATTTCTTGTGTTTTTGTATTTGCTACTATTGGAGTTGTAAGAATTTCGCATCCTGTGCTGCAAACTATGTACAATACGTTGGTGTTTGTTACAAACATCTATCAGGACTACATGCGAATTATGTACAATTATGTGAAATTTTAACAGGGTGCGAATCATTGGTAAAATCATATCAAACATCTATCATATCGTACGTTTCGCATGATATCATGCGAATTAGGGCCAGAGTTGTGATGCGAATGGAGATCAGTTAGGAGTCCTGATATTTGTCATGTGATAAGCTGCGAATTGTTATTTAATAAAATAGCAGGATATTCAGTAAGGTTGAAAATGAGTAACATAGCAGGTTAACATGAGAATGATGTACAAAATGTATTTGGATTACAAAAAGTAGGATTACAAGTTGGATTACAAAAAGGAGGATTACAATATTTCCAGAAACTAACAACTGTTTACACATATCACTACAAGCTACTGGTGCTAGTTAGTTGCATTTCAAAAAAAAAAAACCAACTCTAGCAGTTGGTAGAGGACTCATCACCAACTGTTTCCTCTTTCTCCTCTTTGTGCTGATAATCTTTGTCTTTCTCCTTTTTGTCTTCGACTTTCTTTTTCTCTTCCACTTTCCCTTCAGGTTCAATATCTACGTCCATCATGCTTAAAAAATTTGTCCTTGATGGACCGGCTTCGTCTTCCCTCTTCCTTTTGTTGTTTCGAACCTCTGGCTGAGCTGCAGTAGGAAGCACTGGAACCTGTTCTGGCTGAGGTTCAGCAGCAATCTGTGGAACAACTTCCAATGGTTGAGACTCAGCTGAGTAGTAGTCATCATATATGTCTAACCCAAAAAACAGAGACTGGGCTGGGGGGTGGTGTTGCTGGCATGATCAACTCATCACTCCTGTTAACGGTTAAGGATGACCACGAGTCACCCAGGGAACCGAGTGAACCAGAGTTTGAGTATGAGCTGGTTGTTGTTGTGGCGGAAGACATGACTGTTTGAATTCGAAAAGAAGAAGAGGTTTTTTAAAAAAATATAGAGTTTGGTGTAAAGTTAGCCTTTGGTTACTAGAGGTATTTATAGGGAAATGAGGTGATCATTACATAACCTCCATGTCCAATCAGCATTTAATGAATTATGTACTTGATTAGATTGTTTTTTTTTTGTGCTCAATGTAGAATACGTTTACCAAGGCATAAGCCACAGCCTGTTCGTATCCTTGTACTTTGTATTTTTAATATTTTATTTATGCACCAGGCTGCGAACTGGGTTTAAGCTGGTATACCAGGCTGCGAATTGTGTGTGTAGTGATAACCATCTATCAGGTTAGGCTGCGAACTATTTGATATAAGTTAGGCTGCGAACTGTTCATACAGGTTGGGCTGCGAACTGTTCATACATACCAGGATCATAATCAACCATTATATATCAGGTTATGATGCGAACTATAAGATAAGGAATATTCAAATTTCTGAAATTGTAATTTGTTTATGTATGCACAACAAAACTAAAATTTACAACAGATGTATTTACAAGCAACTAATGTATTTACAAGTAATACACGAATCAGCCATATGTGATGGTGTCTTTGTAATTTAAAAAGAAATAGAACATTTCTTTTCTGAAGGCAATTACCATATCAGCATCGTATTTTTTATGCACTGTTCCATGCTGAATAATATCCCTTGCATATTTGCATACGAAGACACCACAGTCCACGGTGCCTCGCTTTTGTTGTGGGATGCCTCTTTCCACCTTCACCTTCCACCCTGTACTATATTTGGGTAGGAATTCTCTATCCAACAAATATTTGATCTGCGTATAGTAATTAGTGTTCGGAATATGCACAAAAATAAAAACAGTTGGTGACATACAATTCGCATCATTAGGCTGCGAATTATATGACAATGAATCCAAAACAATTCGCACCTTAGGCTGCGAATTATATGACAGTCAATCCAACATGGACAGGCTGCGAATTGTGTTGTGGACAGGCTGCGAATTGAGTTATGAACAGGCTGCGAAAAACAATTTATTTGCTCACAATTCGCAACATACCAGAACTCAGTTCGCAGCTTGTATACTTACAATGTGTTCAGAATTAAGTGTATAGTTTGGAATATTTACCAGTAGTCCAGGTGTCCTTGTGGTCATGTCTGTGCCATGAAGCTTAGGCAGAAGCGAATTGTAGTTTGAAATTGTCCTGCCGTCGACGTCGATGACGAGCAACGTCCAGTGGTTTACATTGTCCTTTTGCTCGGTGCACACTGGAATCATGATGATGTTGGCATTTTTGCGCGCCTTCCTAAAATCCATGTCCACCAAATTTTCCACTTGCCACCCTACTTTCATTTGTTGATGCATCAAAGCAAGAGTATATTAAAGTGAGAACATTTCTGAGAACTTTCTTCAATTTACGTGAACTAAACTTACCGCAGTCATGTCAGAAATCAGTATGGCGTCGTGATGCTCTCATTTAGCTTTAGTGCATGGGACTTTGTAGTCTGCTTCTTCAAGCATCTTTCGAATTCAAGCATCGATAAGCTAACAAAGGAGTTGTAGATTTATGTTAAATATAGAATACATATTTGAAACATTGAAAATAGAATTGGTTGACAATTGGATACCTTTACGTCCAGCTCCATTTCTAAAGGTAGTGCCATGACATCACTCGCTTGCACCCAGATTCCGTATGTAAACTTGGACTCTGGTAACTGCCATACCACTGGATCAGGTGTGTCGCTCTCATAGGCTTTAACCAACTGTATTTTGTCGTATTCTGCCACATCGATATAGTCAGTTACTTTTGTTTTCTTTGGCCAGTCGTTGTATTCTACTACTGGCGGTTCCGCATTGTTATTACGAACTCTTCTTCTTCCTATGCCACTTGAGGCTGCGTTTGTGTCAGTAGCGCAAAACTTGGCTCCTCTATCTCATCAACCGTCTCGAGCTTAGTATGAAACAAAAATCAAAAGTAAAGGGCGTCAGTGATTATAACTGCAACGAGTCCAAACACTTCGCATCTTAGGCTGCAAAATGTGTGGTTCCAGTGAAATAAATTTATTAGTATCTATCAGGATAGGGTGCGAACTATTCGAGGTTCCATTGAACAGTTCGCATCCTACCCTGATATTTGTTTGTAATACTCCAACCAGCATTTTCCACAAGTCACATGTTATGATGCGAAATCATTATAACTAGGCCTTACCGCACGGTCAGCGACAACCACTGCCGTTGACTTGTTCGGCATAGAGGCTGGATCGTGTCGGCAAAAATCATTAATGTCATCGTCCTACATGTTCTCCAGAGACCGTTGTATTATAGAATTATAATATACATTATCAGTTTCATTTAAAAATGTCTGTGAAACTTGAGTACTAATACCATCAACAAAAGCATCAGGTAAACCTACTGTGTTATCGTGGGACTCTGGAGCTAGGAGTTGATTTGTTACCGGGCCTACAATTTGACGTTGGCTTAGCAATTCTAACTTTGCTGACAGCACCGTTGGTCTTTGAGGTTCCACCGAAGAAGTGGTTTTGTCTTCTAAGGATGGTCCTTCCTGGCTGAGTAGTTATGTCTTCTCACCGGGATGGACAGGTTCTGACTCTTGAGGTGCTACCTCTTGTGTTAGCCTTTCTTTCTTCGCCAAGGTTATCTGTTACTGCTGTTGTTGATCTTGTTGTCCTTGTTGCTCTTGTTGTGGTTGTTCTTTTTACCGGTCTTGTTAAACCTGTGGCTGCTGGTGTTGTTGCTGGGGGTGTTCTTCTTCTTGTTGTTGTTTGTGTTATTGCTGTTGTTGCTGTTGTTCCTGTTTTTCTTGTTGTTGGGGGTGTTGTTGTTCTTCTTCTTCTTGTTGCTGTTGCTGGGGGTGTTCTTCTTCTTGTTGTTGTTGTTGTTGTTGTTGCTGTTGTTCTGTTTGCTCTTGGTGTTGTTGGTGGGGGTGTTCTTCTTGTTGGTGTTGTTGTTGTTGTTGCGGTTGTTGTTGTTGTTGCTGTTGGTCTTGCTGTTGTTGTTGTTGTTGCTGCTGGTCTTGCTGTTTCTGCTGGTGTTGTTGTTGTCTTTCGGTCTCCTATTTCATACAAAAAAAAACAAAAGGGTGGAAGGGTTAAGCATAAGTTAATCATTGTGTAATCACATTTCGCATCCTGACCTGATATCTATGTTATACATTCCCCCAGTTTGTTACATAATTCGCATCCTGACCTGATATCTATGTGTAATAACCAAACCACCAGTTTATTGCACAATTCGCAGCTTAAGCTGCGAAACGTATGGGCAGGACTACACAAGAGTCCTGATATTTGTTTGATAACATCATATCATCTACTTACATTATCTACCTCCTCTGTATGTGTCTCCATGATGGGTGAATTGTGGGCATCATCATCCCTTTCTTCCGGCAGTACTCCATCAGCATGGTGCTGATCAGCATTAGACACAGATGCTTGCTGATCAGTGGATTCTACTCTCTCTGGAAGTGCTGCTGGTACATGCTCTATTGGGCGTTCGATACGGCAAATTGGCTGAGAGATAGCATTGTGGAGTTGTTGTGCTTCAAGTTCCGCTATCTTGCGTTTCAATTCTTTCAGCTGTAAAAATGATAGCAAACTTTTTATAAACATATTAAGTGCTGATTGTACTGATTATTTAAGGTTCAAGTCATACTTACTTCTCTGGTATGTTTTTCTATTTTTCGCTCGTACTTGTTCTTGTCGGTGTATGTCTTCAAACGCTTTGATTGAGCAGCAATATCGGTAGTAGGTTCTCTGCGTTTGAATAAATAATCACCGATCGTTTCACTCATACTGGTTGTGTCAGTGTCGGAGGGCTCTTGCTTGGATTTGCCTTTGGGTTGTGGTGGAATCGTTTTCTTGGGGAGTCTTGGTGGTGGAATCGATGGCTCGGGTGGTGTTGGTTGTTCGAGTGTGGGAGACATCACCTTATTCGTTACATTCTGTGATGCTCGTCTCCTTTGTTTTGGTTTTGATGCTGTGGTTTTCGTACTCTTCCTAGGTCTTTCTTCCGGTGAAGTAGGTACCGTTACTTCTGCATCTTCCCCATCTTCTTGTGGTCCGAAAGCTTCAATTTCAGCCTCGGTAAGCTGTAATGGACCTTCTAAAACCTACCAACAGATGCACATGTAAGTAAATTAATTGTTTCGAAAGTATGAGGGTGTAGACAAACAAATTGTTTTTTATAAACAGTTCGCATGCTGAGCTGCGAAATGAGTGTGGGACAGTATGATGCGAACTAAATGTAAACCATATGATGCGAACTAAGTGTGAACCATATGATGCGAACTAAGTATAAAACATATGATGTGAAGTGTGTTGAAATAGAAGGTGCGAAGTAAAATTCATATCAGGCTGCGAAATGATTGATATATTTTCATAAGCAAAACGCATGATATGCTGCGAACTGTATGCACCCCCAGTGCAATACATATATAAAGCTTATACCTGCTCATTATCCAGGTAGGGTGTTCTAAGGAGATATGTCATGGTTGATGCCAAGCACTCTAACCCCAACCATTTGAAAAACCTTGGTATCGAGGTTGGCTTCGCTACCTCGTGGCCAATTGTTGTGTGCTCCATGATGAAGGGTTGCATGGGGACAAGTTTTATCAACACAATGCTATGTACATAACTAATTTTTATATTGAATAGATCAATCTTACAACTACAAGGGCGACGCAGCCGACGACTTTATCAGCTATTTCTACTGCTAAGCAACTCCTGATAGACTGTCGAAGCTTGAACGGAATCGATCCAGCCCAGTCATAATTGTTTATTCTATTGAGGTCTTCAACGTAATAAACCGTGCTCCAGCCCAAGATATCTCCAGATACGGAGTAGAATAGCGTGGAGCACAAAAACAGTATCAACAGCCTCGCCACGTCTTCCAATTCATGCTCCCCTCCTTCATTTATGGCCTTCTCTATACCCTCCTGTAAAACCAATGACAACATGCTATGTTAGAAATGTACAGAATCTTGCTTTATAAAGATGAAGTCCATTTTAGACGTACCTTTATAATGACGTTTGTTATTGTTTTGGTATTACCAGCTGCTACTTTCCTGCCAGTTTTTACCATGAAGTATTTCTTCATCATCCTTGATTCGTCCTCCTCGCCGGCTGCATACTTGTTGTGAAAAGCGCCGGTTTTTGTTAACTCCATTTTCTCGTTGCCATGCCTCAGCCCGAATATGATCTTGATATCGTTTTCAGTTAGCTTTACATACTTGTTGCCAATCCTAAAGGCGTCTCATTCCAGAGAGAATTTCTTGATGATATACTGAATGATTGTGTAGAATTTTTTCCTTGGCAGCTCTTCCTCATTACGGATTTCGAACGCCGTTTTCAGAAGCGCGTAGAAGGGTGTGTTTCTTGCAGCTTCAATGTGGGCCCTTGTGATACGCATGTCTTTCAGTAGCTTTAGAAGGCTCACAACCCCTGATTTGTAGTAGTTGGGTTTTGTTGTCATGCTTTCTGCACAAACACAAATCAGTTTGAATGTCACAAATAATTCGCATCACAAGCTGCGAATTGCATACATATAAACAAGGGCTTAACAGACAAGCTGCGAAATAAGTTCTGATATGATGCGAATTAGGTAGCTCAAGCTGCGAATTGTTTGTAAATAAGTGTAAACATACAATCGAGCTGCGAATTGCTTGCATTGTGAGTGATCAGGGTGCGAACTGTTACACTTTTTACATGCACGTTGCAGGGATCTGGGAATTATGCAACAAACACCAAAATCAACAATGAACTACCTAATGCAGATCTAACATACATAATATTTCTCAGGAGAGTATCAGTGTTATATGCAACTAAAATTCTACCCTGGCTTCGACTATAAACCCATAAACTGAGCAACTATCGTCAGTAGATACTTCATTCTCGTACCAAAAGCAATGCCTATCGTGAATTAAGAGAAAATAGTGGTTCAAATTCGTAAAAAACGCAAAAAGAAGTACGCTTTCCACCATAATGCATACCTGTTAAATTTCACCGGCCGGAAAACGAGGTTGAAGCTTTCAGAGACGACTTCACGACAACTTTGTCGAACGAGATTGAAGGTGTGTAGTCTGAGTGAGTAAAAGACGGTGACCGGTGCGATTGCGTTGAAGGTGCGAACGGTGAGAAGCTGTAGGGGTTTTGTTTTTGAGAGAGAGAGTATCACGAAGTCGAACGGTTTGTTTTCTGGTGGTTTCTAAAATTAGAATTTTGCATTTGTTTAGGGTGATAGGAAGGTCGAAAAAGTGGGTTGGAATTGAAAAGTGGGTATATATAGTGGAAAGGTATTTTTGTCCAATTTATTAGTCTGGGTATTAAGTAACACTATGTTAAAAGCGGATACCGCAGGATAATAAGATAGTTGAGTGGGTATTTTCAAGTACTTTTCTCTATAATTTATATCTATACTGTAAAATGTACTTACCATTAGAAAAAATCGAGATGGCTATCCAATCAAAGGAATTATAATTTATATCTATACTGTAAAATGTACGTACCATTAGATATCTCATTCTTTTCCATGCTAATTGAGTCTAGTCTCATTTAAAATAAATACAATATTTTCGGATACTCTTTCATTATTTTGCTTCCCATTTAGAGGAAACTACCGACCATAGATAAATTGATTATTTTTTTACAGACGTTGCTTATATGACTCAACATTCCCATGACAAATATTAAATTTCTACTAATTACTGTGTTTTTTTACCGAGCTCCATTTATACATTGTATACATGCATTCTATCTGACCTGCGAGCCCTCAATTATACATTGCATTTACATTTCATTTCCTTTAAACGTAATTTTTATTGTAAAAAAACAACAAAAACGATAAGTAAAAGTTGAATGTTGAAACAGAAATTAGTTATATCCGTTGAATGCTATAAAAGTTGTATTATTTTCTCTAATTCTTTACAAATTTATTAATTCTTTACAAATTTTCTCTCTTTAGTTAGTTAGGGTTTTGTTTTTGATTTCTTGCTTGTTTAATACTGAGAGGCGGTTGAAACATAAGTTAGTTAATTCTGTTATATACTATAAAAGTTGTGTGATAGTTTACAAGAATCATATTTCTCTGCTTCTTTTTTCTAGTTTTCTACAAATATATTCACAATTTCTTGGTTTGTTTACCTAAAGTGAGTAGTCAATTACCAAAGTTGATATCCTTTACAAATAAACACTCTCGCTGTGCTCTTTTTCTCTTCACTTGGTCTTGTTTCTACATTCTTGGTACTCTGGGTGCACAAGTTTGTGTTCTTTGATTTTCACCGAAAAATACTAATTGTTACTGAAGTCTTTCTTTGTGCAGAGATGAAGAGAAGTGGAGATGATTTGCCTTCAGGCTCGCGAGCCAAAAAGCCGCTATTAGGAAAACTGTCATTGTTAGTACTACTATTATTCTTTTATCCTTTTTCAGTTTGTGATCTTTGTTTGGTTGTCTTAATCGAGATCTCGGGTTGTTGGTGTTCTAGTGAAATGACGGAGGAAGATGCGGCGGCCTTTTACAATAAAGTCAGCGAGACTTTTAAAGATGAAAATGAGAAACTTGATATATTTCTTGAACTCATGAATGGCTTGAGTACCCAACGGTACACTCTTTGGACCTTTCTTTGATATCTTTTAGGCAAAAAAGATTTAAACTCCGAGCTGACTGTTAAACGTTGTGCCGCAATGTCTTGTTCAGTCTTGGTCAAATGGCTTTTCTGATTAGAGTAAAAGATATCATCAAAGGGCATCAAAATCTTATTGATGCATTTAAGGCCTTTTTGCCTGAGCGGGATGAAACGTACCTCAAAGGCTGTTACTTCGTTGAGAGAGTCGAGGACCGGTTAGGTTATACAGAAGATAAATTCCCCAAGTTTCTGAACACCATGCGTTGTTTGGGAGGCACAGACAGAGCTACAACCCAGTTGTATTTGTATGAGGTACATTCCATCCTCATACTTGTTTGTTCAAAGTGGCATTTGCTAAAGTTGTTTAACTTCTTTGGTTCATCCCAGATAAATTCTATACTAAGAGACCATCGGGATCTCCTGCACGAGTTTCACCAGATGTGGGCGAGTGGCTATATGAGTAGGTTTTTAACTAAAGATTAATATGTATGGGGCTTTATAGTTTACTTCAACAGCTTCTGATCGAAATTCTTTCTGCAGGTCCATTTGCTACATGGTTATTTCATGCTAGTTGAAGGGCTGTCACTCGGTATTCTAGTCTGCCATTTAGTTCGATTGGTCTTATGGTTATATCTGCAATTTGTACAAACTTGACGTAATTAGATCAAGCATTTTATAGTTGGATTTTGTTGTTTGAGTTTGATTTTTCTTAAATATCCGGATGTTAAAGTTTTACAGAGCCATGGTTTAGTAAATTTCGGTAAATATCCGGGAATGCCAAATTCTATTTCTGTCCAAAACATGATTTTATAGACATGACACAGTCCGTGACTAACCAAGATTTTTAGTACCATTACTTTTAGCAAATGAAGCTAGTTTTGTCCAAAATGATAATTATCTGTGATAAATTTGGCCTAATATACCTTCAATGAAATTCAAAATATTACAAAAATTCCAAACTTAATAAATGTAGTTACAAATCATTTGTTTAATATTTTACAAAAATGTTAGCAAATCAAAATTTGAAAAAGTATTGTTTTAAAGTTATTTGAAAACAATTTCTACTAATTATTAAGTGTAATTACAAATATATAAAAAAATCACAAAACACTTAAATTAATTTTTTTCTAAAATCAATATAGTTAACCGTCGTTATTTTAAACCTTTTTAATTTAACAAATCAACATCAAATACGATGTTTAGAGATAACTTATGAACAAGTTTTTTACTTTTTTTTTTTCTAACACATAAAACTTTAATATTTTTCTAAAATCAATACAGTGAACAATCATTATTTTAATTTTTTTTAATTTAGCAAATACACCTCAAACACGATGTTTAAGGATAAGTTGTGGTAGATTAATATGGTATATTTATCAAATTTTATTTCAGATTTAATAGATTAAAATCAAACATTTGGAAATCTCCATGGGGTAGCCGAGTTAGTTGAGTATGACATGTTTGTGACCAAAGGTCATAAGTTTGAGTCCCTCTACATACGCTTTCTCAGCTGAGCATGTCATCTTTTGTGATTTACCTTCTGGCGTTGGTTTGCAGACTATCGCGTCAGATTGAGAGTTTACTTTGTATGTGCACTCATCGAACTCTGAGTAGCGGCTGCAGATTCCCTCCGAAAAAAACCGATATTTGACTTTCATTACTTCCAAAAGGTCTTCCAAATATTATGATAGAATTTAAAATATTTTAAACATTTTTGCCCCTCCGATGTTTCAGAAGTCGTTAGTGAAGACTAGAGTAAGAGAATGAATAGTTACTTGAAATAAATATTTCAAAGGACATATCTTCTTTTGTTGAACACGAGAATCCTTTTTAAAATTAAATTCGCACAAGATCTCAATCAAGCTATGAGACCGTCGTTCTAAGTTATTTCAAAATAGAATCAAAACTCATAACATTGGAAATAAAATAATTTTATA
Source organism: Limnanthes douglasii subsp. nivea (assembly GCA_036936605.1). NCBI lineage: Eukaryota > Viridiplantae > Streptophyta > Magnoliopsida > Brassicales > Limnanthaceae > Limnanthes > Limnanthes douglasii. The sequence goes on from JAUPFV010000004.1 coordinate 291,881,915, forward strand.
AAAAAATTATCCTTGTATTCAAGAAATGAATACCTCCATCGACCCCAAGCTTAACCCATATTGAACCAATCACCATATAGGAGATTAAACATTTATTGTTTACTAATGATATCAAGAAAGCTTTTTGCCCTAGTTCTAGTTTTTTTTAAATCTTCTTAAGCAACAATATTTAAAAATTCTATAGCAGGGTCTAACATTTTTCAGTAGCAGTCATATAGATCCTTGGAGTTTTTATAATTTCGCGTCAATATTTAAACCTTAGGAAAATACAGATTTATCTCTTAGGGGTTGGTGAAAATAGAAATTAGCTAGAGAAGATTGAGAATATCTACTAAGAATCAACAGAGATTTTCAGATGTGAATATGATCTTTATCCTCTAATTATTTCATAGGTGTAATCAGCCTCCTCGACCTCTTTAAATAGGCCTAGTGAGTTAGTTACAAATTCGGTTACATAAGAGATTTATTTACAGTTCAGTCCCTATTCTTCTTATAAAACTTTAATCTTATTCTATATTAATAGAACTTATCATCTAAGTCCTTATTAATTGCATTTAAGTCCCTTGTGAATATATTTCCTTATCAGTAGCCCCCTTAGTTCTTATAAAGACAATTTTATAAGAACTATATTCTCTTCGAACATTACTCCAAGTGAATAAAACTTCTCTTCGAACATTACTCCAAGTGAATAAAACTTCTCTTCGAATATAAGAATGAGCGCAAATAAGCTACCCACTCACTTCGAATCTACCAATTAGAGATATAACTCTACTTCGACCTTGAATCTCGTACCCCTACTTGAAAGATTGATCGGATCCTTCTTGATAGGTCTATGACACAACAAGTTTTTCTCCACGTTTTACATTCCACCCAATAAGAAAAGTTCACTGGTTTTGCCTCTTCAAATTCTCAACGTCATCTTTTCCCAAGTATAAATACTTAGATCCATCTTACTAAGAACTTTTTAGAAAAATCATCTCTTTCCTAAGCCATCTTCATCTGGTTCTTCTTCAACCTTCAACCCCATTAGCTGCTACCTTCCCCATAAACATCAATTTCTTCAGTCACAAGAACAATTCCCCAGATTAACGTCTCTTGTATGAGAAAATATCCCAAATACAAAAGATCTAAACCCAAAAAACCAAGAAAACCAAAGAAATCTCTCAATCCTGGTCCTAGCAATCAAGTGTTTGGTGCTTACGGCTATCTCTATATTGGAGAAAAAGGTGAGGAATACAAAGCTGCTGGGTTAATCTACAATGGTCCTCGTTTCTCCTCTACCACCTTCAAATACGGTAACTTCAATCCCAATCTTGTTAATCCATCTTCACCCCTAGCATCAAACCCAGAATCTAGCCAGCAATCTTCTCCTCCTCGAAATCAATCCACTTCTCCATCAAGAAAACCACATCGAAAATCTAAGCCTGTCAATTATGACAAACCTCCAACTCCTAAAAAACCACAACCCAAATCACCTATCCTACAATCCGAAACAGTTAAAGTTAAAGTTCACAAAAAACCAACCTTCCTAGCAATGGGTGACGATGCAGAAACCTCCTCTCCTCCCCTACAAGAAATGGTTGATGTTACTCCAGGAAATAGTCAACCAGTTCTTGTGGAAAACGAAAAACAATCCCAAACTGAAACTCAAACTGAAAAACAATCCCAAACTGAGACTCAAACTCAAGTTACTGATGAAGAAAATGATTCTGAAGCCATTGAATCCAATGCCGAAGCCGAATCCGAGGAGGAACAAGAAGTAAACCCTTCAAGGAATATTCGAGGAAAGAAACCTCCTATTACCCTCCCCGAAGACGTTGCCGCCTTGGTTCAAGAAAACCTAAAACCACTTTGTCCTCGGTACATTATAGCCCTAAAAAATGTACCCTATACTTATTACCCCGAATCAAAAAAAGAAATTCTTAAGAAAGAATGGGGATTAACAGACAACATCGTTCTTCGTCTACCAGTAGAAGGAGAAACACATTTGAATTGTCAGAAAAACGAATTGGTCGTTTACCCTGAACTTTTCAACTGGGGACTTCGATTTCCCCTCGATCCAATGATTGTAAAGTACTTCGAAATTCTTGGGTTGTGCCCAACGCAAGTCACTCCAAACCAATTGTTCACTTTATTCTCCGCCATTATGGTGTCGAGGCTAGGAAACATCCCCCTCGAAATAGAAGACTTCATTTCACTGACCAAAATCTCAAAGGGGCCAGTTTTACCATTATACTACCTAACTTTGGAGGATGATCTGAAGATTATCGATGACCTCCTCGAGGCTGACAAGTTTTGGACGGGGAGGTTTGTTTTTTTATCAGGAGCCTCGGAAAATGGTAAAGAAATTTCTGATGACAACCCCTCAAAACTTACTCTCATCTGGAGAGATAACAGTAAGTAAATCATGATTATTATTGTTAATCCTAGTCAAACTAACCATGCCTACTTATCTAATTATTTACTTTTTCCCAGAAATTCCGAGGCGATTCAAAAGTCGTCGGAAGACTGCAAAGACCATCTTCACAAGAATGGCTGAATGTGCTGAGAAAGCCTGGGGAAATGTCTTTCACTCCGCCTTTCAACCAATCAACTTCGTCAACAGCCATCTCTGGCGCATAACCTTGGGAGCTGACTTCCCTGAAAATCTGATGCTCCCCCCAGATCCCATTATAGCGGTCCAAAGAATACTCGAACGAGATGGGAAAACTTATCATCCCACCAGGAACCGATCTGACAGTCACCTACCACCAAAAAAGAAGGGAAAACTGGCCATCAAAAAGTCCAACACAAGCAATCCTAGCCCTTTTAAAAATTCGAAGCCTACAAGGAAACAAAAAACGCCTGCATCTCAACTTCCCCCAATATCCGAAGAAAGTGAACCCATCCCTAAAAGGAAAAGGAAAGAAGATAATGCTTCAAAGAAGAAAAAGGACAAGTCCACCACCCCAAAAAAGAACGAAGCTGAAATGCTCGAAGAGGTACTGGCTTCCGAGGTCCATGAGAAAACCTTTATTGAAGAAAATCCTCAAGGTGGATTGGCACTAGGAGATAGCTAGGAAAACGAATATCTTAACCTCGGCGATTTCAACTCGAGTGGGGATTTTATAGTCACCTGTGAAAATTCTCAGCCTACCAATACTATTCCATCATCTTCTACCGAGGTTGCCATAACTTCAACATCTAATGCGATTATTCTGGTCCATCATCGCCCATCAAACTTGCCCAATCCTGACAGATCCGATGAGGTAACTTCAATCCTTCGACCTTTTACTACTTAAGTGCTGCAGCCAAAAAATTGTGTGAAGAAGTAAAAAATTCAAATACACAATTGGAGCTCCTTGTACAAGAATTAATCAAGAGCAAAAAGGAAAAAAAAATCTGAAAAAGCTTCGAAAGATGAAGCACTTCAAAATTTTGAGGCTGAGAAAAGAAAACTTCTTAAAGAGCATAAAGAAAAAATCGAAGCTTTGGAGACTTCTCATTGTCTGGCTCTTGAAAATATAAATCTTCAACATTCTGCTGCCATTTCTAAGGAAAAGAAAAAATCTACCGATGCTGAAGAACTTGTCAAGAAAAATCAAGAAAGCCTGGAAAATTGTCAAACTCAATTGACTACGTTTCACACAAGATTCGAGCAGGAAAAGAAGGACGCCATCAAGAAAGCCGAAGCTGCTGTTGGTTCTGTGATGCTTGATGGGATCAAGAAGGCTCCAGAGGAAGATCGCCCAAAGGAAGCATTCGAGGTTGCATCAAGCTCCTCAGAAGAAGATGACGTTTCTGAAGGGTCATCGGAAGACGACTAAGCAATAGATTATATATGTCATGTGTTTGTTGTTGTTGTTTTTTGTGTGTTTTTATTAAGTAGTTTTCTCCTTTTTGTAAGCTTCAAGCTTTATCCGATGAAACAAGCAACTATCTTAATATTTCAAAGTTCTGGTGCACTTATAAAACGTGGTGCTCCAAAATTTTATGCGCTCATAAAACATGGCACCTCGAAAATTTGGTGCACTCATAAAACGTGGCACCTCGAAAATTTGGTGCACTCATAAAACGTGGCACCTCGAAAATTTGGTGCACTCATAAAACGTGGCACCTCGAAATAGGTTGTTTCTTCAAAGTTATTGCTTTGGAAAATTACTCTTGGTCAACTTTCAAAGATGATCAGTCTTTGCCAAGTTACCAAAATAACAAATCATTCATCATATTAAACAACCAATGGCCAAAAGAAATTTTATTATGAAATTCAATGTTAACCAGACACCTCATTAAAACCTTTTTAGGCCAACAGATAAGGAAAAAGTATGTCTGTCTTGCAAAAATTCTAAGTTCAATTTTATTCACAATACAATTTCAAATGTTCTATATTCCAAGGGTGTTTAAGCATCCTCCCCTCACAATCAGACAACCTATATGACCCTGGCTTGACCTTCATTTTGACTTCATAAGGACCCTCCCAATTCGGAGCCAATTTTCCGAGGTGTTTATCCTTGGTGTGAAGAAATACTTTTCGCAACACTTTATCGCCAACTTTGAACTCCCTCTTCTTAACTTTAGCATCGTACCTGCTTCTCATTAAAGTTTGATAATGAACCACATTCAAATGTGCTTTGACCCTCTTTTCCTCTAACAAATCAAGCTCAACCCTTCTAGATTCATCATTATCTACTTCGGAATAGCGCAATAATCTGTAGGAAGGTAATGTGGACTCAGCAGGGCATACAGCATCCATTCCATACACCAAAGAAAAAAAGAGTTTCTTTTGTGGCCTCTCTAGGAGTTGTACGATATGCCCACAACACCTCTTGAAGATAATTTGGCCATTTCCCCGCTGCTCCTGCCAAATTTTTATACAAACCCTCCAAAATAGATCTATTTGTAACTTCCACTTTCCCATTTGCTTGTGGGTGGAAAGAAGTAGAAAAGCATTGCTGTATTCCTTTCGAGGAGCAAAAAGAGTCCATTTCCTTGTTATTAAATTGGGGACCGTTGTCCGTTGTTATTTTTCGAGGAACTCCAAAACGGTAGCAGATGTTACTTAGAATAAACTTCATCACATCCTTAGCTTTTGTTCGAGCTAAAGGTTCTGCTTCTGCCCACTTCGAAAAATAATCAACTGCGACAATAATCATCTGTCTTCCACCTGAAGCCATAGGCAATGGTCCTACTAAATCAATCCCCCATCTATCAAAAGGAACCACCTCAGAGATTATCATTAGTGGTGTCGTTGGTTTATGTATCAAATGTGCATACCTTTGACAAGTATCACAATTCGAACTAACAACTTGACATCCTGCAATATAGTAGGCCAATAATATCCTGCCAACAATACCCTACGTGTTAAAGCTTTGAAGCCACAATGAGCTGACCCATCTCCATCATATAATTCAGATAGAATGTTTTGAGATTCTTGCTTACTCAAATATCGTAATAAAGGCCTCGACACAGACCTCTTATACAATACCCCATCTAACACCACATAACCAAGAGCTTTATTCCTTATTTTCTTGAGCAAGTGCTTATCAAGAGGTAGTATTCCCATTGTAAGAAAATTTAACAAGTCAGTTCTCCAATCACCCCGAATGCGCACCGAATCATTTACTACCTCCTCTACAAATTCACATTGCTCAGAGCTTGTTATAATCGAAGGCAGTGGTTGTTTCACGATCCATGGATATTCTTCAGAGTAAGCCATTGTTGCTAAAGAATCAGCCATTGTGTTATTTCCTCTTCAAATATGCTTCACCTAAACATTTTCAAATTGTGCCATCATACTTCAAAGTTCTTGCAAATACAAAACTAAACGGTCTTTTTTAGCTTCTGATATTCTTTTAACATGGTTAACTACCAACTGCGAATCTGTTTCTAAGTGCCCGAATATTGCTCCACAAATTTTTGCTAACCGCAATCCTGCTAGCACTGCTTCATATTCAGCTTCATTATTCGAAGCATGAAATCCAAATCTTATAGCTTGAAACATATACTCCCCTGTCGGTGCCACCAATTCAACTCCCGCACTCGACCCTTTATTACTAGATCCTCCATCAGTTCGTACCGTCCACATCGGATTCGTGTTCATTTTTTCATCTTCTTTCTCTTCGGATCTACTCGAATGAAACTCAACAAAGAAATCTGCTAAGGCCTGAGCTTTGACAGCTGTTCATGGAGAGAATAACACATCGAAATCTCCCAATTCAACAGACCACTTAGTCATTCTTCCTGAGATATTTGGTTTTTACAATACATTTTTCAATGGATAAGAAGTTCGAACCACAATTGTAAGTGCTTGGAAGTAGGGACGCATTTGTCACACCGCAACTACTGACATAATAGACTGGCTTCGAAATTCTCGAATCTTCACTAATCAGAACTGCACTCACTGCATAATCCGATACTGCTATATACAAAAACAATTGCTCACCTTCTCGAGGCTTTGATAATATTTCAGGAGAGGACAAAAGATTTTTTATCTTAATAAAAGATTCTTCACAATCCGAAGTCCACTCAAAATTATTCGGTCGACGCAACACCTGGAAAAAAGGCAAGCATTTATCTGAAAAACGAGAAATGAATCTGTTCAGAGCTGCTAACCTGCCTGTTAACATTTGCACTTCTTTGATATTCCGAGGCGAAGACATCGATATCAAAGCCTTCAACTATTCTGGATTCACTTCAATTCCTCTTTCACTTATCACATATCCGAGAAACTTACCAGATCAGACTCCAAACGTGCATTTTTCTGGGTTCAACTTCAACTGTATTGCTCTTAGATTCAGAAACGTCTCTTCTAAATCATCAATATGATCATCATCACTTTTGCTCTTAACAAGCATATCATCGATGTATACTTCGATATTCCTGCTTATTTGTGAAGCAAATGCCTTATTCATCAACCTTTGATATGTAGACCCAGCATTTTTCAATCCAAACCGCATCACTCTATAACAATGTAAACCTCGATCAGTGATAAAAGTTGTGCTTTCTTCATCCTCTGGATTCATTCAAATTTGATTATATACTGAAAATGCATCCATAAATGTTAGAATTTTGTTTCCAGAAGTAGAATCCAGTAATTGATCAATTCGAGGTACTGGAAAAGGATCCTTTGGGCAGGCTTTGTTTAAATCTGTGAAGTCTACACACATTCTCCATTTTCCATTCTTCTTTTTCACCACTACAGTATTAGCTGTCCACTTCGGATATTTGGACTCCCGAATATGCCCCATCTTATACAATCTATCTACTTCAGCAATTATGGCCTCAGATTTTTCCAACGAAAAAGCTCTCCTTTTTTTGTATTATCGGCTTGATCTTCGAATCCACAGCCAAACTATGACATATAATATCAATTGAGACCCCCACTACATCCTCAGACTTCCAAGCAAACACATCCAAGTTCTTTGGCAAAAAATTCAACAATCTTTCTCGCACTTATAAAGACAATAAAGTCCCAATTCGAAGTACTTTGTTATCACCGAATACGTATTCTTCTATTTCTTCACTTACTACCACAGAACTCGGGGTTGACCTCAGATCATCAATTCCTTCATCTTTACTATTAGAAGGCAACCCCCCAACTTGCTATTTCTCAATTGGATCATCGGTACTTTTATCACGTAGTCTAAACGCAGCAGCGTAACACTCTCTAGCTACTTTTTGATCACTTCGAACTACACCAATTCGATCCCCGACTACATATTTCAAACATTGATGAACTGTTGAAACTATAGCGTACATTTTTGCCAGCCATGACCTTCCAAAGATAGCATTGTAGCTCGACGGACAATCTACCACCATAAAAAGTACTTGTACTTTCTTTTTAAAAGGCCCTTTTCCCAGAGAAATTTCACTTTCAAACTCTCCCACTACATTCGTTGTTGCACCAGTAAACCCAATTATAGTTCTTTCTGATCTTTCTATCCGAGGTGGAGCATTTAATCTATCATATGTTGATTTGAACAACACATTAGCAGAACTTCCAGTATCAATCAATACTTGTCGAATTTCTACCCCACACACTTCTTCTCCAATGACCACTGCAACATCATGTGGTCCAGTAATTCCTCTCAAATCATCCCCATCGAAAATTCAAAATGGGACATTCTTCTTATTATTGTATACATGTGCTGATGCTCCTCCTTCAATTTGATGCGTTAAATTTACTATATGTCTTTTCCTCGAATTATTAGTATTATTAGTCATTGAGTCTCCCCCAAATATTGCCAATGACTCAAAGAACGCACACAGATCTCGAACACGTCCCTTACACATCGGCTAATCAACTGACATCAACAACATTCGACTAGGGTCTGGGTCGACATATTCTGAAGCCACATCAAATTCATCATCTGCAACATCTAAAATCATCAGTGCAGTTTCCTGCTTAGAGTTAGGATTACTAACCTTTTGAGTTACAGCTTTAGCGTTCTTTTTGACATACTCCAACAATTTTCCATTCTATATCAAAATCTGCATCTCCTTCTTCAAAGCAATAAAATCATTTGTATCATGTCCAATATCATCATGATACCTACAGAAACCTGTTATTGCGTTCCTCTCTTGGCCTATTAATCGCTGCCGGTTTTCTGAAATTTACTGTTCCCTTGGTTTTCTCATATATCGATGCCATATTTTCAGTCAAATCCGCATAATATTCTGGTTGTACCCATACATTCGATTTTGGTTTGAATTGGTATTGATTATTATAATTGTGATGATTAGAACCCCCTTGATATGAGTTCGAACCTCCTCGGTAAGAAACATTTTGATTACTCCTCGCCTTTGACGAGTTATTATTCGAAGCGTTCACTTGATTATTTCCCACTTGACTATTCCCTTTCTGAACACCAATATTTCCTCCTTGAACTCGAGTAGACTCTTCGACTTTGATCTGATCTTCAACCTGAGCCATGAGAGCTCCAAACATTAATGCCCAACGCCTTGTTGTTTCATCAGCTAAATCTCCTGGCCACAATCCTTTTCGGAACGCTGCCATAGCCACCACTTCCTCACAATCATCTAATCCTGCTTTTGTTGACATAAATCTTTTAGTATAATCCTTCAACTTTTCTCCCACAGCTTGCTTACATTGTATTATCGTATCTCCGTTAGCTCTCATTTCTTTGCTTCCCACAAACTGTCTTCGAAAGCTGTGTAAAAGCCTCTAAAATTTGCAATGGACTCCTTAGGAATCTTGTTATACCATTTTAACGCAGTTCCTTTGAATGTCTGAGAGAATGCCCTACAAACCAACTTATCATCATCCTCGAAATTAGTCATATAGTTCTTGAATTTCTCTACATGATCATCTGGATCTTGAGTTCCATCAAACTTGTCAATTTTAGAAATGTCGAACCGCCTCGGAAGCGCTACAGATCTGATCGCACTAATCAACGGCGAATCCTTCCAATCTACTCCTTGAACAAACTGGTCTTCATTCCTCATTCCCACAGTAGCATACAAACTTGGTTCCCCTTCAAATTTCCGAGGAGAATACACTCGTTTTTCCTTCTTTGGCCTTCCTTCCTTATACATTTTAGCTGGCCAAAATTCATATCCTCCTTCTTTTGAATGACTTCGAAAATTCTTATATCTCGGTGTTTCATCTGATTCCGAATTTTCATCATCTTCTTCACTAGAATCTACATACCATCGCTTCTGCAACTTTTCCTTTTTTTTCTCATTCCACGGTGCTCCTTCTTACGCTCAAAACGTATTTTACGTCGAGCATCTTGAACGTCATCAACGTCATTCGATTGATCCGACTGATCATCCCGATTACCTCTGGATATTTCAGATCTAAGTTTAGCGCCATTATTATCTTGTTTCTTTTGAGCAAATTCATTAAGTTCTGCCACTTTTTTTATCAACTCATTCATTTTTCCTTCAAAATCAAATTGGTTTGATCGAAACGGAACTGATTCATCTGCTTCTTTCTCCTGCAGATCAGATTTCAATGTCTCCAAAGTTTTTCGAACAGACGGATTATCACCTTCCTCCGAATTCATCTCCGATCAGCGAAAATATAAACGAAATGCTCCAGAAAACAAAAAAAATTGAGACTCGATTTTTGATCTATCGATCAAGGTATCTTCGCCCCCTCTTTCTAGCGCCAATTTGGTGAGAATAGAAATTAGCTAGAGAAGATTGAGAATATCTACTAAGAATCAACATAGATTTTCAGATGTGAATATGATCTTTCTCCTCTAATTATTTCATAGGTGTAATCAGCCTCCTCGACCTCTTTAAATAGGCCTAGTGAGTTAGTTACAAATTCGGTTACATAAGAGATTTATTTACAGTTCAGTCCCTATTCTTCTTATAAAACTTTAATCTTATTCTATATTAATAGAACTTATCATCTAAGTCCTTATTAATTACATTTAAGTCCCTTATGAATATATTTCCTTATCAGGGGTCAATAAATGTCTATGCTCGTTACTAAGGAGTTCTACTGATCACGGTAGATTAACCTAAAGTGATTATCGCAGCATGTCGAAAACAATTACAATTCATATATTATCACAAACACGAAAACATATAATATATGCATACAAATTACCACATATTAAATTTTTTTGGTGAACTATATTGGTGTTGAGTTACAAATGTGCTTTTCGTCATTCTCAAATTGAATAAGTACTTCGTCAAATGAACTTTATTAAACGCGAATGGATTTTTATACATATTGGAGATAGCCTTTTTAAGGTCCGTACTGGTTGTTTCATTTACGATATTGAAAGCAACATTTTGGGATGACATCGCTTAGATAATTCCAAGGGCTTGGCTGTCAAGAATAATTGATTATTTATCTTCCATACTCTTTGGTTTCTTTTCTAAGAGGGGTTGATAAAAAAAATTTATAGTACATATAATCTTTAATCTGCATCTTCCAAAACCTAAAATCTACACCATCGAACTTTTTGAGTCTCAATTTTCTTTTTCCCAATAGCCATTGCTCTCACTCAAATCTAACCTCCTTTGGATCGCTACCAAACCTGTAGCTCTGATACCAGTCGTTAGGATTCTTCTGTAATCACATTAGTGAAAGAGAAAGAATAACAATAGAAAAAACATAAATTGTTAACGAAGTTAAAAAAAAGTAGCCTACATCTCTAGACGTGCTGCATATTGATTTTATTTTAAAGGATTATATGACTTTATTTTCAATGAAATTACAAAAGTTATCTAAGGGTCATATATATAGACTTCAATACGGAGGAAGATGTCTTAAATGGTCTCATTAGTAAGCCATTTGTGACTAATTAAATTACTTCACCGGTCCTTCGTCATATGATTATTCGTATAAGAACCCTTGTCTATGAATCCCTCATCTTCAAAAATCTAGACTAAAGATTCCTCGGGTTCAAACCCCTCGACTACAGAAACCTCATCTTCAAAATCCTTGTATAAGGACTCTCAGTTTCAGACCCCTTGGTTACAAAAACTTCATCTTCATGATCATTGTCTACAGACTCTCTGATTCAAACCCTTCGGTTACAGAAGCCTCATCTTCTACATCCATGTCTAAGGACTCTCCCTTTCAAACCCTTCAGTAAATTCTACATACTCAGCCTTTATTATGGATAGAGTTATAATTTTTTGTAACTTTGACATCCAACTAACAGTTGTAGTCCCAATTGTAAATACATAAACGGTGGTGCTTTTCCGGTGATCAACTTCACCTCTAAAATCTGCATCTATGTAACCTTGTACCTTTAACTCACCATTACCAAAGTACAAAAACTTTATTGTGTTGCATAGTAGGTACCTAAAAAACCACTTAACAGTTTCTCAATGAAGTTTCTATGGGTCTTACATAAACCTACTCACAACTCTTACTACATAACCAATGTTTACTCTTCAACAAACCTTTTTCTTCCCTCCATTTGAAGGGATTGATCCTTGGATAAACGAAGTGAATAACCAGTGATGTATTATATGTATTACATGGATTGGATCTTCTACACTTATCTCTTGTGATTTTCATTCCAAGGATCTTCTTTGCTAGACCTAAGTCTTTCATGTCAAATTATTTGGACAGTTTATGTTTGAATCTTCTGATATCATCTATATCTGGACCTGCCACTAACATATTATAACCAAAAAGTAGCATAATGATATAATTGGACTTACTTCGTTTGAAATAGAAACAATGGTCAACATTTCACTTTTGGAAACTTTCTTTCTGCATAAAACCATCAAATTTCTTCTATGATTGTCTTGTGGCTTGTTTTATACCATACAAGCTTGTTTTGAGTGTCCAAACCATGTTTTATTTTTGTCTTTTTAAGAATCCTTTTGGCTGATACATTTATATCTCATCAATCAAGTCTTCATGAAGAATTGCAGTCTTTATCTCTAACTATTCAAGATAAAGGTCTTCTCGAACTAGGAAATCTTGTCGCGAACCTGACTGCCAACTCAAACTTGTGAACCAGTTCTTTCCTCAACCTCACGTTACTGTCGACTTCACATGAAAATCAGAATGAATGTGAGATTAACCTGACTGCACATCGGCATTCTCCTGTTTTCCTTTTTCCAGCTTAACATGAGATTAACTAGTCGAAATCATGTATGTTAATGGAAAGAAAAAGTTTAGATTTTGTTTTGTTTATCATTTTGGTCGATTAACGATCGATACATTGTTCATTAACTTTCCTGTAAGCATTTGCAGTTTTTCAGTCTGATCAAACAGGATGTGTTTGCTGTCTGTTTAGTCTGAGAGATGATAATGCGATTTAGGCGTTGTTTTTATACTGTAGTTGTTAGTTTGGTTGAGTCTTCTACTGTCGTTGCGTTTTAATTGTTGAATACTTACACTGCTAGATACATGAACCATTACATTTAGTCATTGTGTTTTTACCTGGCACTAATACATATCTTTGCATTTTATGTATGAATATAGTGGTTGCTCGATATCAGTATGAACATTACGATTTTCCTTAGTTAGTGTATGGTTTATCGGTATATTCTTGCCACACATTGCAATTTGAAGTTAGAGACATTGCTAGATTGGTTTCCATAAATTGCGATTGTAGTTATGCGACATTGCTATATGGGTTCAATTAACATTTAGATAGAAATTTTTTGTAACACATTCATGCTTTGTATTTTTCCCTACAACAAACTAACCCAAACTCCTACAATTCAGGGTAGTATATGTCAAAACCGAAAGTTTGTATTTTCAAATTTGGTCACGAAACAACGATTATTCGGTTGTCCGAATTTGAAAATTTTGACTCTCTGCAACAATACGTTGAAAGCACATGGCAGGATCTTGTTAGAGGAAACTACATCATTAGTTATTCTTGTGGTGCTCGAAAGTATTATTTGTTTAATAAGGAGACAGATTTTATTGGTTTGGATGTATACCTTAATATCGAGCGTCTCAAGAGTGTTAGTTTTGTTATGGAAGAACAGGTGGCCGATAAAGGCTCTGCAATCAAACGTAAACAACTTGTTCAAATTTTCAAAAATACTCCCATAACCAACGAACTAATTGTGAAAGTAGTAACTATTTAGTTATTTCAACCCCGCAGAGAATACATCTTGCTACAACTGGATGGGACGCAGCTATCGTCGGGGTTGCTCAGTCATTTGCTGATGGTGTTGTAGGTCTAAGGTTATCCTTATCCCGTTATGCATTAGATAATGGTTTTTCCTTTAAGTACATGCATAATACCTTCAGGAATATCACAGTTTATTGTGTAAATAAAGATTTGGACGAGTGCAAATGGAGGCTCTATGCTTCAATTGATTCTAAAACCGGTTTAATGACCATAAAAATATTTGTTAATACCCATACTTGCAGTCCCGTATTCAAAAAAAAAAGCAAGCATTTGTCATCTGATTTGATTGCCGATGAGATTCATGATTCTCTTAGGAACTGCCAAAGTGTAACAGCTAAGACGATACAGTTCTCTATCAAGCAAGACTACGGTTTATATATTTCTTATCGTCTATTGTGGAATGCTTTAGAAAAGGCAAGGAGTGTAGTATTTGGAGATAACAATACTTCTTTCGGATTGCTAAAAGGATACTTCAAGAGACTAAAGAGTCGTGATATCACAACGGACTGCCATTTGGATTTAGCGCTCGACAATGTTTTCCGACGCTGTTTTATAGTGTTCGGCGCGTGCCTTCAGGGTTTCCATTTGTGCCGGCCTTTTTTGTTAGTTTAAGGAACCCATCTAACAGGTAAGTGGGGTGGTGTGTTGCTCTCAGCAGTGGAATAGGATGGCAACAACGGTCAGTCCATCTTTCAGTTTACATGTTGCTAGACATGTGCTTTTTGGTTTCAAACAGATATCATTAGCTAAGATTTCTAGATTGGTTATATTTAGATTGCGATTTTTATGTTTTATTTCAAACACATATGATCCACGCTAAATTGGCAGATTTAGGTTGCTACATAGGTTAGTCAAGTGTTTGCGGTTTACGGCTACTCTAGACTGCTAGATTGAAGATGTAACTATTATAATGGTGTTGCTAAATAAGTGGTATCTATACTGCGATTTACGTTCATTCAATCTAACAATGTAGTCTTGTTGTCTGTTTGCAACTTTTTTTTGTAACCTTGGAAACAAATGTAATCATACATGTTGGTGCATGTCTATTTCCTATTTCTTTTGGTATTTTTGTTAGTGAAGACTCGGACAATTGGTTCTGGTTTTTGTAAAGTTTTAAAACCACATTTGCTAGGGTGCCAAATAACTTTCATTTTAGACAATCTTGCTGCTATTATTAACGATATAGTAACTCTGTATCCTAATGACTACCACACATATTATACTTTCCTTCTACACCATAATTTGAATAAAGCTCTTGAACACACAACAGAGTCCACATAAACAATATGCTAGTGATGTTTAAGAGTTGTGCTTATGCCCCGACCGTGGACCTTTTTAACGAACGACTATCTCAGTTTCAGCGCCAAGGGGGTGATCATATTGCCAAATTTCTAAACAATTTGCCACTAGAAAAGTATGATCAGGCATACGTTAAAGGCAAACGGTATGGGGCGATGGCATCAACAGCTGTGGAATCATTGAATGCTCAGATTAAAAAATTGTGCAATCTGCCTATAGTGGAATTGGTCGACAGGATTAGAGTTCTTCTTATGACTCAGATGTCTCGACGTTTATCAGAGGGTCTAAGCTGGAACACACACTTATGCCCTGAGTTTGAAAAGCTGTTCAAAGAGAATGTACAATACGGTCGAACGTAGTTAGGACGCAAGTCTTCTGCCGCTTATTTTGAGGTTTTATCAGACCCAATAATAGTGGTAAACATCCTTGATTTCAAATGTACATGCGGGTCTTGGCAACAAGAATATTTACCATGCGCTCATGCATTGGCTACAATAACATCTTTAAGCGAAGATCCGATGACATTAGTAGACCCCTTTTTCACTGCTGCAAATTTCAGGTCCAATTATTCTTTTAACATACCTGCTATAACTGATTTTGGTGAAGCTACTACCACTAATGATGATGAAAAGCCAGTGTTTAATCTACCGAACATTAAAAGATGAGCAGGATGGCAAAAAAAAACGTATTCCATCAAGATGAGAGGTAACCACCAACCAGTCCTAGTGTGGTCGCTGTTTCAAATCCGGACACAATAGAAGGTCCTGCGATGCTCCATTCTGAACTTATGTTCATTTTTTTTGTTCTTTTGGATATCCTTAGATAAGCACTTCTTATCTTTCGATTTGTATGTTTTGAAACTGTTTACATTACTTCGTACAACGTCTGGTTGTATCGTTAATTCTATTCTTAACCAATGTTTGACATTGCTAAATAGGCTATGCTTACAATGCTGGATACGTGTATATGACGTTGTTAGATACAAAATTATCTAGACATGAACATTCCACTAACATGAAGTACATGGACGTCCTAATCTAACATTACTAGATATAGAAAATTATCCCTGCGATTTTAAGGTTAATATCAAATTGGTAGATATCCATGCGATTTACTAGTTAATTTGGTTGCTTACATTGCGATTGTCAGTTGTAACTGGTTTTAGAATTGCTTCATGTAACTACTTACTCTCTAATCTTTAGTTAAACTCTTAAAATTGGAACAACATACAAACTAATATATATAACACAAAAAAAGATTGGCAAACATCATAATAATATTTGAAAATCATTCATGGCAGTACAACTGCCACATACAATAACCCTCCTAAAAAATAGAAATGCTCAGAGGGTTGCCTTTGTTTTTAGCCCATCAAAACATAAAAAAACATAAGAAAATGAGGCTGCATGAACTGCCATAAACCTAATCGAAATCCCTGTCGTCGTCCTCGTCAACAGACCCTTCAACTTCCTCCTCCTCTTATTCTTCTTCTTCTTCATCCTCTTCGTCTTCCAACTTTTCATCATCGGCTTCATCTGAGTCAGCATGCTCTCCCTTTGCAGAGTCTCAGCTATCCCGTTGTCACTTCCATTTTTGAAGTTGTTCAGGGTCGGACTCGTAGCTATCATCCAGTGACCATGAGTCCCATGAAGCGTAGTTTTCTTCGTACTCGGACGACCAAAGGGAGTAGTCATCCTCCTCGTCTGACGAGTACTCTGAATTGGTTGTTCACTTGTATGCCTTGTTGTCTAGGTCGTAGTCGGAAGATCATCCGTCGTCCGACGAGTACCTTGGTGTCACTGGGAAAGACGGGGCAATTTTCAAGAGTGGTGTTCTTACAAGGTGGTTTTAGATGATTTCTTTGCAGAGCAGTGTAAGATGAATAAGCTAAAATCTCATCCCCTACTTATAGCCAAATGAAATGACCAATGCTACATCCAATTTAGGAACTCCAATTAATTGCAAACTTTTAATTGTACACGTCTAATTAATACATGTAATGATTCAAAACATCTACTTTTGTCTTTTCAACTAACAAGCTAACCCATAGGATTAAAACATCTATTTTTAATTACTGATGGATGTAGTTAACCGTAATTTTGAACTCATTTAATGTACTCGTCGCCCAATAAACCTATCTAGCAATGCAGTAATATAGTTTGCCCAACATATGTATATCATTGCGATTTACGAACGATTGACATTGCTAGATAAACCACATGTGACATTAACAAACACAGCAATATATCATTGCTAGATACAGCATCTAATCATTGCTAGATCCAGTGTAACGACTTTGATAAATACAACATCAAAAGATTGCTAGATGGGTTGTGACAAGGTTGCTAGATACACCATATGAACATTGCTAGATGCAGCATATGAACATTTCTAGATGCAGCATAAGAACATTGTTAGATGCAGCGTATGAACATTTCTAGATGCTGAAAAAACAATGATAGATGGGTTTTAACGAGGTTGATAGATACGCCCGCATAACATTGCTAGACATGTTATAAAGACATTGCTACATACATTATAAGGAGATTGATAGATACAACAGTGTAACATTGCTAGATACGATATAAAGACATTGGTAGATAAAGCAGTATAGGATTGCAAGTTATGTTAAATTTATTCATATAAAAATAATAGCAGGATCTCCCTGTATACTTCAGAAAAATATGACATTGGTATAAATACTATAAAAATTTAGAGTAATACTAAAGTTGGTAGAAATTACTTTGGTAGTAATGATTTACATAACATTTTCGATATCCTTAACACAATGAGATACATGGCAATTGTTCTGTAAGTTTCGAGTAATCTTCTTATACTGGCATCCATTTTTAACTGAATCACATAACCCTTGTCCCAAAAAATGAATTACATAAAAACATTTCTCCTAACAGTACCATCGTCGGTTTGTGTTTAAATCATTGAGGAAATTCTTAAATATTTCAGCTCTTGTTTCGGCTTGCATTTCCTTTTCATATTTAAGAGGAAAATACATTTTCTGAAAAATATCTTTCACGTACTTACAAACAAAAATCCCACAGTCAAGGTTGTCATTCTCCTGTTGTGGGATATCTCTCATTGTCTTGATTTTGTATCCACCTTTCATAGCAGGTATGTATTTTTTCTTCACGCAATATTCCAACTGTAAAATCAAGGAATTCCTTGTTATATTGTGATTTATGAGACTATTTTATTGTTAGATAAGACTTATGGAATTACTAGATACAACATGAGACATTGCTAGATACATTGAAATAACTGTTTGAGAGTAATTCTGATATCACATTGCTAGATACATAGATATGAGATATCTAGACATGGCCAAAAACACTTGCAATAGAGTACACTACTACAACAGTAACGTTCAGTCAAACACTTAGGTAGTAGCTGTTGCAAGACGTAAATAAATATATTTTTGGCATAGAGTTTTTTACCAAGGCATCGGCTGTATTTCTCATCTTATCTGGAATGTGTTTGCTCAACGACAAAAAGGAGTTGTAGCTACTAGCAATCCCATTCTCCATATTAATAACCAGCAACGTCTAAGGTTTGACGTCAGGCTTGTTAACGGTGCAAAGAGGAACAAGGGCAACATATGTGTCTGGTTTCATTGTCTTAAAAACTTTAACCACAATGACAGACATATCTCCCTTCATATCCACTGTTTCCTGCAATTTTTGGTCATTACTATAGGAAGTATAAATTTGAAATATAACACAAATAATTCCTGATGCACTTACAGTTGCAATTCCAGATATTTGATTAGCCTTTACCGTAAATGAATACTTGTCGTCAAACCCTTTCACAAGGACTCTTCAATTTGTATCCTTGAGAAGCTTATATATCCAAGGATCTATGATCTATACATTAACAATAAGTTGTTTAAAACAGGTAAATGACAATGATTAAAAACAAGAAACAACACTATATACGTAGACAACTTAGATGGTAAAAGCTCTAGGTACCCTATACTTGGACATTTCTAGATACCTTATTGTAACATTGCTAGGTGGACTAATTACCCATTGCTAGATATATTAATTTAACATTACTAGATAGATGTAATTTAACATTTTTGTTGCGATACCAACGTAATATTGCCTTGAAGTCTACTTCAGTTTGGTTTGGAAATTCCATTATCTCGCTCATACTAATTGAAATCCTATGTGAGAACTCTGACATTGACAAGTACCATACTTTTAGATCTTCTTGTCCTTCTTCTCTGCTTATTTTCAACACCTTTTTGTACTCACTAACACTGATGAGTTGCGTTGTCTCTGTACACTTCAGCCAATCTTCGACCACAACCTGTTGTTGTCCCACATGCGTCTGAGTAAGTAAGTTCTGGTGTGGATTATTTTCAATTGAGGGTAATTTTGTCTAAAGTTTTGTGGTGTTTCAAAGGTATTTAATACTTGAGTAGTTTGTAGTGAGAGATTTGAACTGCCTGGTTGTATTAAATGTTCATTACCCTTATTAATGAAAGTGTTTGGGTATTTATACCCTTAATTATGGGCCACATGGGCTTTCAAGTCATACTTATGAATTCAGGTCGAGTTCAAAAACCCATTAGGTATTAAGGAGGTAGGTAATTAGCTTAGTGATGACGTGATTTAGTTTTTAGTACATTTGTCCTATTCGGATGGTTCAGTGGGCTGCTTTTGTCCGAATTTCCCCTTTCCGGTTCCCACAGTGAGTGGTGAGCAAATCCAGACTAATCAGTAGCCCTTTTTTTAGGTTATGTTCGAAGGCCTTTGGAAAGACCTAAAAAATAATTCATGTTTGCCCGTATTTACATCCGGACAGATTTCAAATTGTGTAACGTCTTTATCCAGACTGGTGAAACTCCTAGAAATTGAACAGTTTTGCCAGAGATCGTGGGACACGTGTCCTTCTTTGATCCGCCTCACCGGACTTTTTTCTCCTAGAACGGCGCTCCCACACATTTAAAAAATCAACCTCTTTAATTAATGTTTGTGACATCAGTGCCGTCTTTAATCATTACTCCCATCTTTTCGTCTTCTCCTAGGTATCAAGGCATCTTTTGTCCTTTTAGTATAAATTAGTCCATTTTTCACTGTTTTACCATCTTCATTATCTCTACTCTGTTAATCTTCAAAGCTTTTACCTCTAAAAAACCCTTTTCTTGGTGTAAGTTTATGTTCACAGCAAGAAACGCCCTTGTAAAAGGTGGGTGGCTCAACTTGTCGGAGTTAGAGAAAGCTCAAAAAGTCGAACGAGAAAGGCGCATTGTTGCTGGCCTCCTTGTTTCCCCTATCGACAAATCTGAGACACGAAGTTCAGAGCCTGATCCTGGTTCCTCTTACACCAAAAGTTCTAAACCCTGAAGTTTATTCTAGCCCATCTTTCACCAATGGTTTCAAACTCATCGGTCCAGGAATCCTAGCCTGTTGTTGAACCGGAGAAGGCAGTTACAAGCACTAAGAGACCTTTCCTTTTCATTTCTATGGGATCAGATGCTGAAATCTCCCCGGAGAAACTGATAGATCAACGAAGGGGTCGTTTCGTGAAAAGGCAGGCTGCCACTGCACAACCTAAGTCTTCAGAATCCACGCCTTCTAAGTCTGGGGCTAAGAATAAAACTACTGGGTCTGAAGCACCCATAAAATTCCCCAAGGACAAGCTGTCCGGTCCGGAGGCAACCAGTTCAAGGCTTCAGAAAGAAACCTCTGAATCTGAGCCCCAGCCGGACTCCAGACCACAAGAGGAAAGTAATGCCCAACCATTCAGGAGCCTACTGAGCCAACCACTAGCTCTTCTCTCCCGAAACTAACTGATAATCCTTCAATGGTAATGGAAGATGTTATGGAGGATAGCATCGAAGATGCCCCTTTTGGGACCTTGCTTCCACAAGGTGAGTGTAAAGTACATGCTAGCTATGCAAAAGATCAATTTTGGCTTTAAGCATACAACCAAACTGGGTCGGATCCAGAAAAAGTGTGGGATCCCTGAGAACGTTAAAGTGAGGATACCGGTGGATCCGGAAACATCGATGGATTGTAAGCTTAGTGAGATAGTTTTCTTCACTGAGCTATTCAACCTGGGGCTTAAGCTTCCCTTAGATCCGGAGATCGTCAGATACTTCCATCTCATAAAGCTCTGCCCAAGCCAATTGAGCCCCAACGCTTGGTATATGCTCATGGCCTGTATCATGGCCTCCAGGCTCTCCGGAATCCCTCTTCCGATGGAGCAGTTTGCTGTTCTGGCAAGCCTTTGCAGGAACCACATCATCCCTTTCTACCATTTTAAAATGGGCGATAATTACAACGCGGTGGATGACTATCAACCGAAACACTCAGAATTTTTTAAGAAGGCATCGAATTGTATTAAAAAGCCCGGACACCTCATTAAAACCTCCCCGCGCCACCAGGGTAGGAAAGAGTATGCCCCCAAATATTTACATGAACTTTTAAACATGTAAATATTTACATAGTTTTCATTCCAAGTATAACCGGAGGTGTTCAATATTCCAGGGGTAATTGTTTCTTCTTTCTTCTTACACGTCTGTTTGCAACAGACGTCTTTCTTTTCCGACTCCTTCTGCAACACCTTCAGAGTTCCTCCCCAATTTAATTTCTCCAAAAGATGGACATTAGCCTCTGTCAACGATAGCTCATCGTCTATAACCTAAGAAATACAATTTGACAGTATAATAGACATTCAGATAGGCACATGCGGTTGACTCACAATATTTTAATCATGATTGTGATTTATTAACTACTACTACTGCGTACTCATGTTACAGTGGTTGCGATAGCTTTGAATATGCAGCTGCTATATAGGCTATATTACGAGTCATTGCTAGATACATAGTTGCGATTGTGGGCTTCGATGTCACTGTTTTTAAATACATTGCTAGATACGTTAAATCCAATCAATACTATGGGATTATCATATTTATCATACCTGGGCGTCTCTCAGTTGGCGCACTATCTGGATCGTTTCAAAGTTGACTCATTTCCCTCCAATCCCCACCACTTATAACACATAGGGATTATGTTTGGCCTTGGTATTTCAACGTCTATGAAACTGTACTCCATCAAAAAATGGTTGCATACAATATGACTCAACATTCAAATATGGTTTTGAAAAATAACGTGATAACATAAGCCATCGTGTTTAAACACAGAAGAGCAACGCATCCGATCATTCTACCGGGATTCGCGACCTTAATACATTTTCAAGTGACTTCTGCAGCTTCTCAACTATGGCTGTAGACTAGTCGTAGTCGTTTATTTACTCTATATCCTCCACGTAGACTACTGTTGTGCACCCGATGACATCGCCTCACACTGAAAAGAACAGTGTCGAGCATATGAAAAGTATCAACAAATGAGCAACTTCCTCACCTCATCCTCCCCTCCGTCCCTTATTTCTTTCTCAATCGATTCCTCTAAGATAAATAACATCATACTCACATACTGCAAGAAAAAATCAAAATAGTTAAGCCTACTATGACATTGCTAGATATACATGAAGACATTGCTATGTACATGTAAAAAAACAACAGCATACTAATATACTGCAACAACAGTTCAAAACAAGTACGCCTACTTTAGCATTTCTAGATAGAGTACGCTGGCATTACTAGATACGTGTAAAATTACATTAGCATACTAATATGTTGTTACAACAACTCAAAACAAATACAAATTTCTAGAATTCGTTCACCTTTATCAATGTATTAGACACTGATTTGTCGTTTGCGACCCGCTCCTCCTTGTGCGGGGACTCAAAAAATATTTCTTCATTAACATCGGATCGTTCTCAGCTCCATCAGCAAACCGACCAATAAAGGCTCCTGTTTTATTCATGCGCATCTCCTCGTTCCTGTGTTTCAGCCCAGATATGGCCTTCACATCCTTTGTAGTTAGATTGACATGTTTATGACCTATCTTGAAAGCCTTCATTTTCACATTGTAAAAACTACAAATTTCTTCCATCAGGTTGTGAAAAAATTTCAGCTTCAGATTCTCGTTTCTTATATCGAACGATGGTTTTGGAAACGTATAGAACGGGGTGTCTCTTGCATCTTCTATGTGTTCTGCTGTAATTATATCCCGTCTTAGAAGGTTGATTATGCTGACTAAGCCTGGCCAGTAGAATACGCCCGTCTTAGTCATGGTTGCATGCATATATTCCAATTTCAACTCAACTTAATCATAATCCTTACATCGCATTGGTAATATCTATTTCAATCATCACGCAATAACACAAAATACTATGGAGAAACGAACAAACATTACCAATCAAACACTCACTGGTGCAACTAACCAAACAACAACATCAGGCGTACTCCATGGCTATATTGCTAGACATGAACAAGATTCACTACAACATTGCTAGACGTGCTGTGTGTTACTGTAAACACACTACTGACATCGCTAGATATAGCCACAAATATTGCATACACTGCTAGATATGTACAACATTTCCTGTATATGAGCCAAATACTTCCTGAAACGCATACATTTCTAGACATGGCTACATGAACACGGCGAGGTTGCTATTCTCGACAGAAAAAACAACTAACTACTTCTTGCTACATCGGTATTCTCCGAAATCACTGTCGACACTAACATAACAACTACGCTATCACCCATCCATCTTTAACTACTAACTAACACACGAAATGTTAGAAAAAAACGACATTTCATTAGCAACAAATAACATCAACTTTATGAAAAAACGTCGTTGGAGAACTTCGAACTGTTCAATACAATACAGAGATACAGTGGCTCGTCTGGCCAAAACAAGACTCGAAAGTGTAGTCTACGACAGTACATTGCAAAGTCCGGCGACAACAAAACCACCGTCAAACTAACCTGTTTGACAGTAACCACATCGCGAACTGTATTAAAACAACTATGCCTCGACGACAACGTGCTCCTCTGACTGATGATCGGTGTCGGAAAATGATATCGTCGACTAAACGGTTACTTTACGGTTGGGTTGAAGTTTGTTTTTGGGTTCGCTCTGGTATTTCGTGTTTCTCCCTCCTAAATATTAGAAATGTGAAAATGGACGGAATTGGAACCCAAAAGTCAGATTTAGAAGGTGAAAAAAGTGGATTACCACTAAATTCCCCCCTTTTATATCTTAGAGGGTATTTTTATCCAAAATATGGTTCAAAATATTTTATGAAACTAGTCTAAAATAGATACCATTTTGGTATTACAAAGTTTAGTTTATGGATAGTTTTTTCATAAACCAATGGCCCTTTCTAATATTGACATTTTCGGAAAGGAACTTGTGATTCGATTGATATAAAATAACTCTGTTCATCGCCAGAACGAAATGCATTAATGTGTTGTAAGCTAAATTAATTTTGCATAGGTTACTTTTATTTTCTTTATAATTAAAAACTCTTTTTTATTGTAAAAAAAACAAAAACAATAAATAAAAATGGAATGTTGAAACAGAAATTAGTTTTTTCTGTTATACACTATAAAAGTTCTGGAATACATTACAAGAATCATATTTCTCTGCTTCTTTTCCCCAATCCTTTACAAATAAACACTGCTGCTGTGCCATTTTTCTCTTCAATTGGTCTTGTTTCAATTGGTGCACTTCTATTTCTCTAGAAAATTTAAAGAACCAAACTTAGTGTTCTTCGATTTCCACCGAAAAAAACTAGTTACTGAAGTCTTTGTTTGTGCAGAGATGAAGAGAAGTGGAGAGGATTTGCCTTCAGTCTCGGGATCCAAAAACCCGCCATTAGGGAAACCGGCATTGTTAGTATTCTTTTTTTTTCTTTTGCATTTTGTGATTTTTTTTGGTTGTCTTAATTGAGATATCGGGTTGTTGGTATTCTAGTGAAATGACCGAGGAAGATGCGGTGGCCTTTTCCAATCGAGTCCGCGAGACATTTAAAAATGAAAGAGAGAAATCGGTTATGTTTGTTGACCTCATGAATGCCTTGGTTTCGAAAAGGTAAACTCTTTGGACCTTTTATTGATATCTTTTAGGGAAAATGTTTTGAAACTCCGAGCGACTGTCAAAGGCTATGCTGCAATGTCTTTCTCAGAATTGGTGAAATGGCTTTTGCGGTTCAAGTACAAGATATGATCAAAGGGCATCAAAATCTGGTTGATGCATTTAAAGACTTTTTGCCTGAGTGGGATCAAACGTACCTCAAAGGCTGCTTATTCTGTGAGAGAGTCGAGGAACGCTTAGGCAGGATAGATGATAAATTCCCGAAGTTTCTGCACACCATGCGTTGTTTGGGAGCCGCAGACACAACCACAAACCAGATGTATCTGTCCCAGATGCATTCTCTACTAGGAGGTCATCAGGATCTCATGGACGAGTTTAATGAGTTGTTGGCGACTGGCTTTATCAGTAAGTTTTTAAGTAAAGATAAATAGTTATGGGGCTTTATAGTTTACTTTTACGGCTTCTGATCAAAATTCTTTCTGCAGATGAATTAGGTACATGGTTATTTAAATCTTCTTGAACGCAGCTGATGGGCTGTCACTGGGTACCAAAACTAGTTTTATTAGTTTTATGGTTATATCTGCAATTTGTACGTACAAACTTTAGATGAGAAAGAAAAAGAAAACTTGATGTAATTACAATGAAGCATTTTGATAGTTGGATTTTGTTCTTTCAGTTTGATATTATGTAAAATACTACTGCACATATTTAGGCTGTTCAGTATAACAAAATATGTTTAAGCTTCCAACTAGGTCAATCTTAACTAATATTAAGGCGGAAAGGTAAGGCAAGACGAATCTACTTAAACTGAAGCCCTAACAAGTTAGGTGTCAGACGATCAAAGATATAAATCTGAAAAGGATCAAGTTATCACGGTTGAAATAGGTTATCTTGGTAAAAGCTAATATGGGAGATATCTTAGTAAAAGTTATAATTGGTGTCCAATATATATTTAAAATTTCAATATGATTCATGTTTATTCTTTTAGTAAATAGATTTATTACATTTAAAAAATTTATATCATTGATTCTTCATATTAGGCCAAAATCGCTAAATGTTTAATCTTTTTATAAAACAATCCCCATGTTTCAAATTTGTCCATGTTTCAAATAGTTGGGTTGGTTTTGAACGTTGACTAATTCACTATTAAATTTAGTGTCAGGTAGTGTTTCCATTTTAAAAATATGTTGGGAGTCATTAAACGGTCAAGTTTGGTGGCATATAATCCACTTTGGTAGTTATTAAACTGTCCAATTTGGTGGCATATAGCCTACGGACTTTCAAAAGTCCGATGGTAGTTTTGGACTATTTATTTTGGGACATGTTTATTGAAGACACTGATTTTATGTAAATAGAAATCAAAAGACTTAATCTTAACTAAAATAAATAACAAAAATAAATAGTTGAATGACTATCTGTTACAAAAATTAATAATGAACATATACAGGGATTAATTTTATACAAACCATTGTCAAAAACTACCGATAAATTTGATTACTCTTCCAAACCCAATTAAGTGGATAGTTTCACTCACATGGTTCACTTTAGGCTATTCGTACTAGACATTTTAGAGGCAGTTTTGGAGAAACTCCTAAATAATCTTACATACTACCGTTAAACAGGTAACTTTTGAAACATGTACTACGAGTTTTATACTATGAAAACCCGTATTACATTTCGGACCAAAACGAAAGACTAATTCTACTTTTACGATGTTATTTCCATTATATAAATTACTTCAAATTTAGTGTATTTTCAAACAAAAATACTTTTTATTTTTATTTTTTTCAGTTTATTAAAAGGGAATAGTAAAATATAAAATATGATAAACCATTTTTTATTTATCTTCTAAATCTTTTTAATTTTAAATTTCTGACAATGAAAAAAGGAAAAAACCTTCCTGAAAATAATTTTCCAAAATTATATAAGTATAAAAATAGGAAGAAACAATTGTTTTTAAGGAAACAAAGCTAAAAACAATCCAATATGGCAGTATGCCCTTACATGTATGCTATATTTAGGGTTGTTATCGGATCGGTCCGGGTTTTGACGGAACCTGACCGGACCGCTAAGCTTATCGGTTCGGATCTGACCGGACTGTTAAGTTTTCAGTTCTAATTTTTGGAACCGGATCGGATCGTTAAGTTTTCGGTTCTGTCCGGTCCGATTCGGTTCGGTCCGATTCGGTTCGGTTCCGGTTCCGATTTAGTCCGAGGTCGGTTCGGTCCGAGTTTGGTCCGGTCTCGTTTCGGTTCGGTCCGAGTTCGGTTCGGTCTAGGTTCGGTTCGGTCCGGTTTTGGTTCAGTTCCTTATCAGTCCTGTTCGAGCCACTTAAAAAAATTCAAATCCAATTTAAATTTGATTTTTATTTATTTTTATTTAAATAAATAATAATGTTTATAATTTAATGTTTGATTTTGTTAAAAATGGGTAATTAACTATTATTTTTGGTAATATAATTTATAAAAGAATCAATAATAATAATAAATAATTGATTTTAACGGTTTTATTGGTCCGATTCCCGGTTCTACCGGTTTATCGGTTCGATTCCGTATCAATTCTATCGATTTACCGGTTTTATCGGTTCAATTCCATATCGGTTCTATGGATTCGGTTCCTAACCAATTTTTTATTTCGGTTTTTTCTCGGTTTTCGATTTTTAGAATGGAATCGCAAACCGAACCGTTAAAGTTCGGTCCGATCCTTATCGATTCCGACAGACCCAGCTATATTTACTCGAAACAACAAGTAAATGCCGTCATCCTCATATGTCTAATCGGTTCCGGACAGCCCCAGCTACATAAATACCTTTATTTCGTATAACTAGCGATCCACAACTATTTAAGCCACTTTGTCATGATGATATACTTTGTCATCTAATATTCTGATTTTAGCTTAAATTTATGTTGATAAATTTAAAAGATAAATGGGGAATGAATCATTAGACCATATATATCATAGAATTAGAATATACTATTTTCAACTAACTCTTACCTTTCTCGTCATCTAAAACTGATCCAAAACGGAAGACATATAATTTATATCACTTGGTAAGAATTTAAAATCTAACAATTCTCTATTTTGGAAGTAATAGGTAAGTTAAAACTACACAAGCAGAATAAATTCACATTAAGATTACAAACAATTTAATTATTAATTACATGATAGATGAAAATGTTTGTCCTCTGCATCGCTAAATTTATATGGCTTCGTCTTACGATAAATTTGTTTGTCTTCTAATACTATTTGACTAACGATTTTGAACTCAACCGTTTAATAGTATCGTACAAAAAATTTACCATCCAAAACCTTTGCTAACACCTTACCGTAATGACTAAGATTTGATTACTTGATAGTTAACTAGAGATTATAGTTCATCTTATCTTACTTGTAGATATTATGTTGTACAACCTTGTCTATGGCATAACGGTGATGCATTTTAAAAAAATTCGCGACCATAATAATTGTCTTTTTTTTATTCTAAACAATGACATAACTATCTTAGATTTATTTCATCATTTGAAATAATGGATGCATTTATAGTCGGGATAGGATAGTATAATGACACAAAATCGTTATTAACAAATAAATGACCGAAAAGTGTGTAAATGTTAAGACACTGCTTTTAGAAGTAATGTAAAATGATCCACCCGAATCTAGGATTCATTTATCGTTATAGCTACAAGAATAGGAGGTTATCCGTCTACGTATTCACAATCATCAAACACCATTACAATATCTCTCATTTCGGTCTTGAGATAGTTGTTTCCCTTTCCTTCGAAAAAGTTTCGACTAATATGGTTTTTCTTCTTCAATACTAAATGTATTTCCTTTGAACTTGTCCGAGCCCCTTTAGAATATAAACAATACTTTCTCATCCTCTTACTTAAATCACTCTTTCTAGAATGATTCTTCACACTCAGATAGCTCCCTTCATAGTAACCAGTGAGAACAATTTTCTTCTAAAGTTCTTTGGAATTTTATGCACTTTTTAGTTTGGCCATCGTAAAGGGATCCTTGATGCATATTATAATATTTGTGATGTGTTCATACTCCTTCAACAGAGAACTTAGAAGGGATATTACTTTGTCCTCCTCATCGACCTTCACACCAACTGAATTATTTCCGAATACGATTCAGTTGTAATCATCTAGGTACATTCATATATTTATGTTACTATATATCGACAATGTGTAAATTTGTTTCCTTATATAAAATATGTTTGCCAAAAGATCCGTCATGTCTATCGTATGCAACATATTTCACATATGTATCAATTTAGGTTGTTCATATACCTCTATTAGCACTTCGTCTCCCAGCCTCAGTATAAGGTCTAAATGAGATTTGGAAAGTACAATGACATCAACTTGCGTATGTTTATCATTAATAGCAACAACAAATGCCTTATGTAAATTGGTTTTTGTCTCCACCGAATGATTGTTGTTGCGCTGGTCTATGAAAAATAACGGTTGGTAGGTCAAACCAAATATTGACATGTGTCCCACGATCCAAGAAGAAAAATCTTAGAATTATGGAAAGAGAAACCAGTCGTGATAAATTTCAAACTGGATTCATGTCGAAAATGAACTTCTTAGTCCGAACGACACGAGCAGATCAGATTAAGTTGACACTGGATTTATAGATTTTTTATCCCCACCAAAAATATTTTGTGAGGCCTAAAAAACATGCTACTGATGATTTTAGATACTTTAGACACAACCCACTGCTTAATCCGGACAGGGGCAATTCGGACCATAGCACTCCACTGGAAAATCCGAATCGGACAAATGTGAATCACCTTTTGACTAAGTTATTTAATAATCTACTTAAAAGACTAATGGGTCTTTAAACTTAACCCGGTAAGCCCATGGGTCATAAAATTAAGAGTATAAATACCCCAACCGCTCTCATTAATGAGGGTGATCAACATTTAATACAAGCAGGCTGCTCAATTATCTAACTACTCCTTACACTAAACACTAAATAGTTTAAACTTACTAAAACACTTTACCAAACTACCCCTAACCCAAAATAAACCAAACCACCAGTCTCTTATTTCGGTTTTTTATATTAATTAGATTCCTTATATTAAGTGGGTCTTCTATAGCAGTTAAGATTTGTTATTTATGAGGACTAGTGAACGTCTTTTGGGTCACAAGGGCTTAGACAATCTGTCAAACCAGCTTGCTTCGGCTTAACAAATGTCTCATTTGAAATAATGTTTATTGGTCTTTGATAACTTGTATCACTCATTAGGACCCAATATATATCTCGGCCACTAATTCACGGCTCAAACTTCTCTAAAGAGTTTCAATAGTCATTCATAGTACACGTCTTAGGCAGATCCAATGATGCTGATGTAGTTCTATGGTAATACCTCTATTGACGAGTTACTTCTACCCTACACTTAAAAAATGATGTAAATTCGTTTTTGTATTATCTTCAAACTCCAATCACTTTTTGAAAAAGTTAGTCTTGGATAAGACCATTATCGTTTAGAAACTTCAAAACAACAAGAGATGATATTTGCACTTGCTAATAAATAAGATATTGTATTTGCAAGAAGGTACCAGAATAAAGTTATGCAATACTACTGAATCATATATTTTAGTATTTAGTTTAAAGTTTACGGTTTGAAAAAACCGTCGAGTAAATACACATGAAAAGGAGAAAAAGTATTACATGTATCAATAAATAAAGACGGATTACAACACATATGATTTGAAGCAGCAATGTTCATTATACATAAACTATTATTCTCATTATAAGTTTTGAAGAATAAAGTTAGCCATGTATGCAGACTCATCAAAATGAGCAAAGTTAGCTCTGGTAATCCATGCATTAAAGTGTTTCATCATCTTTTCAAATATCGTGTTGCATTTTTATCATGTGCAAAATTTCTTGTGTTGTTATCTTCATGATTTTCAAAAATTGTCACTAGTAGATTAACAACATTCTTCATAACATTATGTTTTTTCGTTTTTATTCATCTTCTTTCACCATTTAGGATAACTATAAATATCAAAATATTTATCCACCATATAACCTTTTTATTGCAATGATTACACGTTACTCCAAATTTTGTTGTTTTGTCAAAGTTATTCCAACCTCCCCTTTATCATTTCTCAACTTTAGTGCGGAAAAATTGTTGTTTTATTCTCCATTTTGAATAGTTAGACTTAATTCTTCTCAACTAACAATGCTACCGTATAAGCTTTATCTAAAATGAGAAGATGATCCATTAAAAGCATCTGATATTTCAATCCTTCAAAATTGTTATACTAACCAAACAAAAATTAAATGAGTTTATCGTCTTATTTTCTATTATAACACTGTACACACCGCAGTCACAGTTGATAATATATTTATCTCTCCGCAAATAAGAAACCATAAGTCCATTATAGGAGTCATATCTGAAACCATAAGTCCATTATAGGAGTCATATCTCTCTGCAATGAATAAAAACTCTTCTTTCAAATTTTTCCGTCAAGTTTCATGAAATATAGTTGATAATCCACGAGAATACCATGCTATTTACTCGGTTCTATTAATCGTATTACAAACTATCTATTTCAATTTTAGGAGATCTTCAGCTTAACTTATTTTTTATCGGCCAAAAAGAGACTCAATGATATGCACCAAACAATAGAATTTCTTTCGCTAAATTTTAAAGTGATAACCATCATTTTAGAATTATCATAAGGTTAATTCATCATTACATCACCATTTTTATGACGTTTTTGTGCTTCAAAATTCATCGCAGGACTTCGTAGAACAATTGGAGAAGAACCATCCAAATACTCTATTTGATTACAAAGATTCAACAAAATATATAAAAAATCAGATTAAAATTTAAAAATCAAACTACACCTTGCTTTGATACCATAAAATAATATGAAAAACTTAACTAATGGGAAGTTTTGGTCTAAAAAAATAAAGTTTCCAAAAAAGAAAACCTAAAACAGCTTTTATAATTTTTATTATCAAAGCCTTCACTTCTTTACAAAGAAGCAACAAGTTATATACATGATCATTGCCAGCATGGTGATTTTTTTTATTACAACTAAAATTAGTTATAACTTGTGTTATAAAATACTATGCAATTATCACTAAATGGCTCAAGCACAGAATATATGCGAATGAAAGATTTAAATGAAACACAGGATTTAACGTGGTTCACAATTGTCTACGTCCACGGGCGCCGCCAGAGAAAAGAGTTTCACTATGATAGAAAAGGTTACAGATTTCAGATTATGTTTTGTGTCGTCCTAGTAATCTATTTATAGGGAATTAATAGACTTACTAGACTATGGGCCTAATGGGCTCATACCACTGGACTAGCTCTTTTGAAGTGATTGGACAATATCATTATCACAACACAAAACTGTCCTGCTGGACACAGTACACTGTCAAGGCACTATTCGAACTGCCGGACACAGTACACTGTCAAGGCACTATTCGACTCATTCACAACAAATCTTCCCCTTGAGGCGAATATCTTTTCTTCACTATCAACAAAGAATCTTATCTTCTTCTGACTCACCAAATGCCCTTAAGGCATTCACTCTATACTGCGAACACCGATCCAGTTTAGGCATTCCCTAAACTTTCGAACTGATACTGCCTTGGTCATTATATCTGCTGGATTATCGTGTGTAGACACTTTCTTTACATCAACAATTCCCTTTGATATTATATCACGAATAAAATAATACCTGACATCTATGTGCTTTGTACGCTCATGGTACATCTGGTTCCCTGTAAGGTGTATGGCGCTTTGACTGTCACAAAACACTTTTGTAGTAGTCCTATCCAAGCCCAAATCTGTCACCAATCCTTGCAACCATATTGCCTCTTTAACTGCTTCTGTTACCGCCATGTACTCTGCCTCTGTTGTAGACAAAGCTACAGTAGCTTGCAACTGTGCTTTCCAACTGATCGCACTCCCAGCTAGAGTAAATACATATCCTGTCAGAGATCTTCTTTTATCCATATCACCTGCAAAATCAGAATCAACAAAACCAACCAATGATCCTCCAACATCATTCAGCGATTCACCAATATCGGTTTTGTTAAAAGTTAAGCCAACGTTCACAGTATTCTTTTGAAGAGATTCAATCTCTTCCCCTATAGCACCAATCCATCGATCTGCCTCTGAACTCGCTATAGCTTCTCTGTAGCTACTAGGTTCCTGCATTTCAACTTCTTCTGCAACTGGCAGAGCATATGCAACTAGATTCGCATACCTTTTTGGAAGTCTAATATCTCTTCTTTCTCTGCCCAATGCTATGCTATAAGGTTGTTGTTCTGGTTCAGGCGCATCAGCGTCACTATCATCTGATGCTGACGCTTCACCTCCTGATTTTGGATCCACCTCAGAACCACTTGAATTATTGGACCTGCTAGGAACTAATTCTACTTCAAGCTCCACCTGTTCACTCACAACCGATCCTGATTCGACCATTTCTCCTACTTCCTTCTGACTGTCTATCGAAGCAAACTCATTAAAAGTAACGTCCCTACTGATGAGAAAACCTGGAGACTTTGGAGAGGTATACCATAACCTATATCCCTTCACTCCAGTAGCATATCCTAGAAATATGCATCTCTTTGCCCTCGGCTCAAGCTTACCATCTCTCACATGAGCATACGCAAGACAACCGAACACCCTCAAATGTTCATAATCAGCCGACGATCCAGACCAAATCTCAAAAGGAGTTTTACAATCAATAGCCGTTGATGGAGACCGATTCACCAAGTAACACACTGTATTGATAGCTTCAGCCCAAAAATCCTTTCCCACACCGGAATGTGAGAGCATACTTCGTGCCTTGTCACAAAGCGTTCTGTTCATTCTTTCTGCGACTCAATTCTGTTGTGGTGTTCTAGAACAAGTGCGATGGCGCACTATTCCCTCAGCTTCGCAGAACTCGTTGAACTCACGACTGCAATATTCTAACCCATTATTTGTCCTAAGACGTTTGATTTTTCTTCCCGTTTGCTTCTCAATCATCGTCTTCCATTTGACAAAGGTTGAATATGCCTCATCTTTCGTTTTCAGAAAGTAAACCCACACCATCCTTGAATAATCATCAATCAAACTCATGTAGTATCTGGCTCCGCTCTTGGATGGAATTCTGTTTGGACCCCAAAGATCTGAGTGAATGTAGTCCACTGTACCTTTAGTCTTTCTTACAGCCGATTTGCTGAATTTGACTCTAGTTTGTTTACCAAACACACAGTGCTCACAAAATCCCAATGATTCTGCTTTATACCCTTTCAACAACTTGAATTAACTAACCTACCGAAACTCGTTATTGTTGGTAACCCAATGAACTCATTATTTATAAGTTAGTTGACAAGCTCTCTTTTGCAAACTCTATAATTTGGCAAAAGCGCATGTATTTTATATTAAGATGAAATTTTACTAATATTCACAGCGACAATAACTTATTAATTTTTACTTCCTTTATGATTTCTACATAAACCGCCAGTACGGTTGAAGATATGATATTAAGTTTTAGTAAGCTTAGTTAGATTTCAAGATGGATCGGTTTAGTTGAAAATGATAGTGCTCGAACCAAAGATACTAACGCTATACATAAAAGTCCGTTTAAAATAAGTGAAAATTGAACGTTGAACAGAAATTAGTTATTTCAGTTAAATGTTATAAAGGTTGTCTAATAGTTTGCAAGAATCATATTTATTGCTCTTTTCTCTTCAATTGTTCTTATTTCTATATTTTTGGTATTCTGGTTGCTCTTTTCGTCTACGTTTTCTTTTTGTGAACAAAATTTCAAGAATAAAAAAAAGACTAATTGTTATTGAAGTCTTTGTTTCTTGCAGAAATGAAGAGAAGTCGACACGGTTTGCCTTTACGCTCGCAACCCAAAAAGCCGCAAATACGAAAACTATCATTGTTAGTATTACTATCATTCTTTTTCTTTTTGATATTTTGGTTGTCTTAGTTGAGATTTTGGGCTATTTGATTCTGTTATGAATCTTTCTGTATCAAAGTAATAAGTTGTATGTGTAAGATAACTTTTGTTTAATGTTCATATTCTAGTGATATGACCAAGAATAATGCCTTGGCCTTTCTCAAGGTAGTGGACGAGACTTTTCGATATGAAAAAGAGAATCGTCAAATGTTTATTGATGCCATGAATGCCTTGAATGAGAAAAGGTGAACTCTTTCGACCTTTTTGACATCTTTTAGGGAAATACTTTAAACTCTTATTGACTGTCCAAATGTAATGTGAAAATGATTTGTTCAGGATTGGAAAATCACTGTTTATTGCTCGAGTACTAGAAATAATCAAAGGGCATGATCATCTGGTTGGTGAATTTAACGCTATTATACCCCTGTGGCATAGAATGTACCTCCAAGGCTTTGTATTCTATGATAAAGTCGAGGAAAGGTTAGGAAGTACAGACGAATTTCAGACGTTTAAAGACATGTTGTATTTTTTGGGAGGCGATAACACAATCACAAAGGAAGAGTTTATGTCTGCGGTAAGTATTTCCTAATACTTGATAAAGTCGAGGAACATTTAGGTATATTACTGAGGATTTTTCGTGTTTTGAGTTTAAATTCTTGTGCTCATGGCAGATGAATTGTATAATTGGCAAGCATGCGGATCTCATGGAAGATTTTAAGGAGTTGTTGGACAGTGGCCATATGCGTAAGTATTTTATTAAAGATGAATTTTGTATGGGTCTTTATAGTTTAGTTTTACGGCTTCTGATCCAAATTCTTTCTGCAGAAGGATTTACTGCATGGTTATTTAGCTAATATGGCTTGAACACAGTGGTGGGAAGACTAGACTTGTTAGTTATCATTGTTATATAAATGTTGTAAACGAAGTAGTAAACTTGGAAAACGGCTAGCAAAGAGTAAACTTGTAACTACATCAATGAGTATTAAGTTCACCTCTTATATTATATTTTTCTTTTCGTATATCTGAAACTTGTACAAACTTGATAGAAGAAAGAATAACAAACCTGGAAGAATAATAGGCAGCATTGTAAATAATATTTGAAATAATTACATTTAACAGTACAAGTTAGATTTTATTTGAGCTGTGACTCTGGGGTCCACACTTGAGCCCAATATCCTTAGACACCCGGTCTAGCATTGTTGGCGGAAAAATAATAAAACAACACTCTTTTAAAAACAAACAAACAACTTTGATAAAATTGAAAAAAAAAATATTACAAGAACACTCTCACAACTCACACTAGAAGAGAAAATATTTTTTCTTTCACTCAAGAGAGTTTAAAACGTTCTGGTGTGAATCGATGAATGCAGTACAAGATTAAATAGTAAAACACATACAAGGCAGTTACTAAAAAATAGCACTTAATGTTGGTAACTCCCGTAACGCTTCAGCACTTAATGTTGATAACTCCCGTAACGCTTCAGCACTTAATGTTGATAACTCCCGTAACGCTTTAGCACTTAATGTTGATAACTCCCGTAACGCTTCAGCACTTAATGTTGATAACTCCCGTAACGCTTTAGCACTCAATGTTGATAACTCCCGCATTCTCTTAACTACGTGGAAGACCAAATCAAAGCAAATAACTATTTTCAAATATCAAATAAATAACCCTAACGGAATAAATAAGTTTAGATTAATAAACCCAACATTCTCCCCTTTAATCTAAACTCGTGCCTGAAGAACTCGTGACCCCTAGTAGTTTCCTTAATCGTTTGAAGTCTTCGCTTTTGAGTGGCTTGGTGAAAATATCAGCAGCTTGATCTTGTGTCTTCACATGTTCAACTTGCACATCCTTTCTTGAAATACACTCCCTTATGTAGTGGTAGCGGACATCTATATGCTTGCTTCGATCATGGAATACTGGATTCTTGGCTAAGG
Source organism: Limnanthes douglasii subsp. nivea (assembly GCA_036936605.1). Lineage (NCBI taxonomy): Eukaryota > Viridiplantae > Streptophyta > Magnoliopsida > Brassicales > Limnanthaceae > Limnanthes > Limnanthes douglasii. The sequence goes on from JAUPFV010000004.1 coordinate 291,918,639, forward strand.
CGATTGCTGATTTATTATCGACATAGACCTTAGTTGGCTCATGCTGTGTTAGGTCTATCTCCTTCAATAGATTTCTAAGCCAAATTGCATGACTAACACAGGTGGTGGCAGCAACATATTCTGCCTCACAAGTGGATAATGTGACAATCGGTTGTTTCTTTGACATCCATGTGAAAGCAATGTTTCCCATAAAGAATACAAATCCAGTAGTACTCCTTCGATTGTCTATGTCTCCACCCCAATCACTATCACTATATCCAACAAGCTTGTAATCATTAGAAATTGAATAGAGTAATCCAAAGTCGATTGTACCTTTCAGATAACGAAGGATTCTCTTTGCAGCCTTGAAATGAGTTGTTGTTGGAGATTCCATATAGCGACTAACCAATCCAACTGCATGGAGAATATCTGGTCTCGTACAAGTTAGATAGCGTAGGCTACCCACCAACCTTTTGAATAATGTTGGATCTACACTTTCGCCTTCTTCATGCTTGGATATTTTGACTCCAAACTCCATGGGTGTGCTTATCGAGCTACAGTTCTCCATCTTAAACTTCTTCAGGATATCTTTTGCATAGCTTTCTTGTGAGATAAAAATTTCATCTTTTTGCTGCTTAACTTCAATGCCAAGGTAGTACGCCATGAGCCCTAAGTCTGTCATCTCGAATTCCTTTGTCATCACTTCTTTGAATTTATTAAACATGCTTGGGCTGCTTCCGGTGAAGATCAAATCATCCACGTAGAGACACACAATCAAAATATCTCCATCTGTGATCTTGGTATACAGCGCGTGCTCGTAGGGACATTTGTTGAAGCCGTTCTCTTGGAAATACTTGTCGATTCTACTGTTCCATGCCCTTGGTGCTTGTTTTAGCCCGTAAAGAGCCTTCTTTAGCTTCAACACCTTGTCTTCGTGGCCTTTGACCTCATAGCCTAATGGTTGTTGGATGTAGACTTCTTCTTCAAGGACACCATTTAGAAATGCTGACTTTACATCCATTTGTTGTATCTTCCACTTGTTTTGAGCTGCCAACGAGATTATTAGCCTAATAGTTTCTAATCGGGCAACAGGGGCGAATACCTCATCATAGTCAATTCCCGGCTTTTGACAATAGCCTTTTGCAACAAGCCTCGCTTTGTGCTTTTCAGTCTCCCCTTTAGCATTTCTCTTTGTTTTGTATAACCACCTGACGCCTATTGTCTTGCACCCTTTGGGAAGTGAGGTGAGTTCCCATGTGTCATTCTTCTCGATGGCTCTAATTTCTTCATCCATCGCGTCTCTCCATTGTTTCTCTTGTGCAGCTTCTTGAAATGTCACTGGCTCACAATCAGCAAAGAGACAAAAGAGTGTAAGGTTATTCATTGGTTCGGTTACCTCATAAAGATCACTAAGACTTCTTGTACGTTTCACAACTCTTTCATTTTGACTGCCATTTGACGATGATGAAGATGGTGAGTCTTCATGAGTAGTCGATGTTGGTGAAGCATGTGGGGTTGCAACCTCTTCTGATTGCTCATTCGGTGTCTGCTCATCATCTTCAATTTGGGGGAAAAATGTGAATTCATTTGTATGAGATCCAAAATCCCATTCGCCTTCTTCATCAACAATCACGTCTCGGCTTATCACAACCTTCTTATTGTTTGGGTTGTACAACTTGTAGCCTTTGGAACTTGAGTCGTAACCGATGAATATAAAACTCTTGCTTCTATCATCGAGTTTGGTTCGTTGTTGATCTGGTACATGGACATGAGCTACGCTTCCAAATACTCTCAAGTGGGAAATTCCAGGTTTTCTTCCACTCCATGCTTCTTGTGGTGTCTTCCCCCAAACACTTCTTGTTGGAGATCGGTTGGACAAGTACACCGCACATGCCACTGCTTCCGCCCAAAAATCCTTAGGCAATTTCTTGCTTTTGAGCATGCTTCGCGCCATATCAAGGATTGTTCTGTTCTTCCTTTCTGCCACACCGTTTTGTTGAGGTGATCTAGGAACTGTCAAGCGGCGACGAATTCCATGTGCTTCACAAAACTCTAGGAATTCATTGGATGTGAACTCCCCTCCTTGGTCAGATCTCATGGCTTTAATCTTATTTCCGCTCTCTTTTTCCACAACTGCTTTGAACTTCTTAAATACTTCAAAGACTTCGGATTTCTGTTTCAAGAAATATACCCACGTTTTTCTTGAAAAATCATCAATGAAGAGAAGGAAGTAGTTACTTTTACCTAGAGAGCTCGGCTTGATTGGACCACACACATCGGTATGAATAAGCTCGAGAGGTTTATTGGCTCTTGACTCTGACTCCTTAGGAAAGCTTTTTCTGAATTGCTTTCCAAGTAGACATCCTTCGCATAACTGGTCAGGATGATTGATACACGGTAACCCTCTCACCATTTCCTTCTTGGACAATAACTCTAAACTTGTAAAGTTTAGATGCCCAAATCGAACATGCCATAGCCATGATGAATCTTTGTAACACGCCTTAAGACACTTTGCAACATCATTTTGAATATTCAAAGGAAACATTCTATTCTTTGACATTTGAACTTTAGCAATTAAATCTCCTTTTGCATCTCTCATAAAAAGACTATAATTTTTCATATGAATATCATAGCCTTTTTCAAGAAGTTGTCCCAAGCTCAAGATGTTGTTTTTCATGCTAGGTACGTAATAAACATTTGAGATCATTTGGTGACTACCATCTTTTGCACGAATAAGAATGTTACCTTTTCCTTTCACCGATATTTTGCTATCATCTCCAAAAGAGACATTTCCACTCACGGCTTCATTGATCTCTACGAACATGCTTCTTTTTCCACACATATGGTTGCTTGCACCGGTGTCAAGATACCAAGTGTTCTCTTGGCCTTCATTAGTGGTTTTGTATGTTAGTAGTAACATATCTTTCTCCTCCGTCTTCTCTTCCACATAGTTGGCCTTCTCCTCAACTCTATTGTTGGGGCCTCTACATTCTGAAGCATAATGTCCAAACCTTTGACATTTATAGCATTGGATTTGAGATTTATCATACCTCGAGTTCGGATTTCGTCTTCCACGACCTCGTGTTGAGCTTTCTCGTTTCTCGTAGTAGTAGTTGGAATTATTGTTGTTGTAATTCCAGCCACGTCCACGTCCATGATAACCACCTCGTCCGCGGCCTCTACCTCTTCCTCGGCCACGTTGATTTCTATCATCCTCTTGACTTGCATGCATGTCCTTGAGTTCTAGTTTGAGGACTTGCTCGGTGATTTCTTGCTTCTTCTTGTGCTTTTCTTCGTAGGCTTGTAATGAGCCTTGGAGTTCTTCAATCATCATTTTCTCCAAGTCTTTAGTTTCTTCAATCGTCACGACGATGTGCTCAAATTTAGGATCCAACGAGCGGAGTATTTTTTCGATTACTCTCACATCTTCTAACTTCTCACCATTTCTTTTTAATTGATTAGAAACGGTTGCTACTCTTGAAAAATATTCCGAAATAGATTCGGACGCTTTCATATGTAAGGATTCAAATTCACCTCTTAATGTTTGGAGACGTACCTTTTTCACCTTTTCGACTCCTTTATAAGAGATTTGTAATTTCTCCCACGCTTGCTTGGCGGAAGATGCGCTTGAAATTTTTTCGAAGCCATCATCATCTAATGCTTGATAGATGAGGAAGAGAGCTTTTTTGTCTCTCTTTCTTAAATCCTTGAAAGTCGTTTTCTCCTCTTGAGTAAGGCTTGCTTCATCTTCGGGTTCGTCAAACCCTTTTTCTACGGCATCCCATACATCATGTGCTCCAAGGAGAGCTTTCATCTTGATACTCCAATTATCGTAGTTGTTGTTGTTGAGTGTTGGAACTTGGAAGGATGATACACCATTCGCCATATTTTTCAAAATGTTGAATATTTAAAAACAAAATTTCGGAAAGAGCTTGTGGCTCTGATACCACTTTGTTGGCGGAAAAATAATAAAACAACACTCTTTTAAAAACAAACAAACAACTTTGATAAAATTGAAAAAAAAAATATTACAAGAACACTCTCACAACTCACACTAGAAGAGAAAATATTTTTTCTTTCACTCAAGAGAGTTTAAAACGTTCTGGTGTGAATCGATGAATGCAGTACAAGATTAAATAGTAAAACACATACAAGGCAGTTACTAAAAAATAGCACTTAATGTTGGTAACTCCCGTAACGCTTCAGCACTTAATGTTGATAACTCCCGTAACGCTTCAGCACTTAATGTTGATAACTCCCGTAACGCTTTAGCACTTAATGTTGATAACTCCCGCATTCTCTTAACTACGTGGAAGACCAAATCAAAGCAAATAACTATTTTCAAATATCAAATAAATAACCCTAACGGAATAAATAAGTTTAGATTAATAAACCCAACAGTCTAGCATTGACACCACCTGACAGCTCAAAGAGTTACCTCCTAGGATTAGCAATAAGTTGTGTTTCAGTTCAACACTTTTGAGTTGCCTCCTCGAGCTCGAACTTGTTCTTGTTTGCCACAACACCGCACCTTTTTTTTTCTTCACCATAAGTTATTCTACCTTTATCCTCTCAATTGTATCATTCCCACGCCCTAGACGGAGAGGAGAGTAACGGAAAACCAAGTTTGTCTCTTAAAAACACGAACGAACGTGAGATATTGGTTTAGTGAAAGAAACAGTTGTCTATTGATTATCCTAGCACATAATAGGAGAGCGACTTAAGGGTATTTGAAGCAATAAAAAACTGATTTTAACCAAATGAGTTCAAATGATAGGTTCGCATTGGCCTATAGACTTATCAGGCTCAAACGAGCAACCACATGTTTGTTAGTGGAGGATCACAACAATAAAGAGTCACCAAGAAGAACAAAATGGCCCTCCACAGATTTACAATCATATCCACCTAACAGAATTTATGCGGGGGCTTGAGATGAACACAAAGAGGCTTGTACTATATAAGTAACTTATGTATAAAAAAGAACAAGTTGAGAAATTTAAGTAACTTCTGTATTAAAAAAAATAAGTTGAGGAGAGGTTTTGTGTTTCACAAATATTGAAGATACGATAACAAGCATGTGTATGTGTAAGATTAGGTGATGTGTTCCATCTTGCATAAAAAGGAACCGACCCACTATCCTTAGGCTGTGACATGGTTTGGAGGTGCTCATACAAATACACGTAAGTAAATCATCAATGTATCTCTTTTGGATTATATACAGGTGAGACATGTCTCTTAAAACCTCAATTCCAAAAAACATAAGGAGGTTGCTCATGCTGGTTAATAAAAACTTACAATGTAGCTGTTTGATGAACCTGTGAGGGTCTCGTGTCCTTTATGTATTGAAAATAATGTCATCAACATAGACTAAGATAATAAAAATTACATGTTTAATTATGTAAAAGAAAATATAACTTTTTGAGTTGGAATTTCAGAAAACGTAATAGATAGGACATCTCTCAAACTTAAATATCTGGCTCTTGGTCATGTGTCAATCCATAGATAGCCTTGTTGTACGTTCGCTCAAGTTCTGGATTAAGGGGATCCTCAAAACCCTGAAGCTAAATCATTTAGATTGTCTCTTGTAGATATCGATTTACAAAAGCATTGTTCATGTCTAACTTGAGAATACAAAGTTTAGACATGGCAATGCTAAGCGCAAGTCTAATGGTTGGGGCTCTGATAATTGGAATATAGGTTTCATCCCAATCCACACCAAGAGACTAGTAGAATCCTTTAATAACTTGTACACCCATTTAGACCTTGCCATATTCATACTTCACACCAAAGGAGTGAAATACCAAGTTTAATTTGAGTATAAGGCATTGAATTGTGTTTGCAAAGCATTAAGCTAGTTACGATCAAATTATGTTTCCTTAAAATTAGTTGTTTCTTTAGACATGTTCATGGAAGTAGTAGTCAAGCTAATGTAAATGCATTCAGGCTTTGTTATGTCGGCTTTGGCTATGTTATACTTGTGGTGTGAATTGGTAAGGAGTGAAAGGTTAGTTGTGAGGTCTAAGAGTGATGCATTAGACCTGGCAGGAACTTTAATTGTGGTTTGATGGGTTGAAAGTGATCAATTTATATTTTAAGGCATGTATTCGTGTTTTTTTGTCTAAGTAGTTAGGTATCTTTTCTCAGAAGTAAATGAGTTTTCATTATAGGTTGACTATTCAAAGAAGGTGTATCGAAATATTATTTTTTAGTACCAGGTTTATTTAGCCTACATAATGTACTTAAACTAGAAAATTAGTGAATATATTTTGCTACTAAATTGTTTGCTGGATTTGTGTAAGCATAGTGATTGAAGAAGTACTGAAGTAAGGATGGCTTTGTACTTTTTAAGGACGAGTTAGATAAGTGTATTCTTTTGGTAAAATCATGTAGATTAGGAGTACCTTGCATTGAGGGACCAATAGACTTAAAAACCTGACGAAATGTAAAAACCCAACTAGAGTAGGACATAGGTACAATAGACTCAGGTTTCTCAGTATTAAAGAACGTGTTTGACAAGTTCATTAAAAATAGCATGTCCATGGATCAGGTTTTTCAAGTAAGAGTGAGAAACTTGCAATGTTTACACACTTTAAGGAATGAGAATGTGATTTTTGCTGTGGATATGGCATAATGCATGGGTAATAAGCATAATCATATACCTTGAGAAAATAGTAATTAAGCTTTCTATGATAGAGATCTCATAAGGAGTTTGATGATTAAGAATAAGAGTATGAAGTTTATGTTGGGGAAACCACGAGCAACATACACTCTTTTAAATATATCTAGGCTAGAGAAAGACTCTCAAACACAAAAGACTCAACCACTCTTCGTAACAACGGACCGATAATTACACATAATATCCAACAAGATCGAGGATCATCAACAGAGGAAGCCCAATCCGCTACTGTCCCAGCGCTACTGTCCCAGATAAGTATCGACAAACCCTTTTAACTGCTTGTAGATGCACATTTATAGGTTTTTATTGAAATTAACTTAACTTGTTCACATCATACGAAATATCTGCCCGTGTGTGTAGCAATTATTGAAGCAATCCTAATATAATTCAGTATGTTGTAAGTTGCAGAAAGGGTTATCCAGCATGCAAGGAAAGATGAGGAGACACACGCATAGGAGTGGTGCAACAGTTGGCACCGGTAATTCCTACTGTAGTGAGTAGATTTTGAATGTATTGTTGCTGTGAGAGATAAAAATAAGAAACGTCTTTGAAAACCTCGATACCTAGAAAATAGTGTACGTAACGTTGGTCTTTTAGGGAAAAAGAAGAATCGAGTCTTTTAATAAACCTCTTTAGTGATAAGGTTTGTTCCCTTTGATAATGATATCGCGACGTAGTCCAGTGGGATAATAATAAGTTGGTTTGACTCATAGAAGAACATAGAAATATATGTTTTGGAATTTTTGAAGCCCGAGTGAAATGCGATCAAATCAACCGAATTTCTTTCTCTGTTAAATAATTTCTCATATCAATACCAAATATCACCATGAACTCTCTTTACCCTATAATTTATTCTATAAATATCATAGTGGTGAGACCAACACTAGGGGGCTCCAGCCCCTGCACGCCCTAGAGTGGATCCGCCGGTGCATGAAGGGATCAAACTCAAGAATAGAAGATAGGTGAGACAGACCAGGTGTAACAAGTCCATTAGTAGAGGTGGCCAAACACTTAGATCAGTTTGTTTGATGTTTAGAAAACCAGTGAGAAAATGAAATTCTAGTTTATCAAAAATAACATTTCTAGAAATGTAGAGTACTTATAGTGTTTATGAATGTCATTACACCCTAGGAAGACACACTTAGTAGAGTGAAACTTAAACTTGTGAGACTGATAACTCTGATGCCAAGGGAAAGCTACAAAAATTTTGGAGTGTTTTTGTTATGTTTGAATTTTGGATTCACTTGTTATTTTATTTCTGTTTTCGTACAGAGAATAAATACACACATGTGAGGCTCACTAACCTAGCACAAATTATAGGTGTAAAAAATATTCTTATCTCGCCAGACAAACTCGAGTTACCTGGTTTAATGGTCTTCTCTTACTATCTTCTTATCTCGCCAGACAAACTCGAGGTACCGGGTTCAGTCAAACCAACCAGTAGCTTCCATTCCAATAGAAAATTTGTTTCTGATAGACATTAAGCTTTTATTGAACATTTATTGCGATTGTTATAGAGTCTCTACCGCCAATAATGTTGAAGACTTGATATTTAGTTTTTGAACCTTAGTTAGATTTGGAGATGGACTGATTTAGTTGGATATTTTTTTGTGTAAAGTAATAGCTTAGACGTCTGTTTTTTCTCTTCTAAAAAGAAAAGAAAATAATAAAACTCTATCAAAAGATATACAAGAGTCAGTTTAAAATAAGTGAAAGTAAAAGGTTGAAACAGAAGTTAGTTATTTCTGTTAAATGCTATAAAAGCTGTGTAATAGCTTACAAGAATCATATTCGTCTGCTTCCTACCTCTTCTTTTCTCTAATCCTTGACAACTATCTTCACAAGTTCTGCAATTTTCTCTCTTTAGTTAGAGAATTATTGTCGTCGATTTCTTGTTTCTTTACCAAAAGTGAGTAGTCAATTACAAACAGCTGTACATTTGCTATTTTTCTGATCAATTGTTCTTGTTTCTATATTCTTGGTACTCAAGTTGGTGCAGGAATGAAGAGAAGTGGAGACGATTTGCCTTCAAGTTCGCGACCCAAGAGGCCGCAATTAAGACAACAATCATTGTTAGTATTAGTATTATTCTTTTTCTTTCTAGATTTTATTATATCATGAATCTTTCTGTATTGTAGTAATATGCTGAATGTATGAAATAACTTTTGTTAAATGTTCATGTTCTAGTGATATGACTAAGGAGGATGCCTTTGCCTTTTTCCAAGTAGTCGACGAGACTTTTCGAGATGATAAATTGAAAAGTGACATGTTTGCTGATGTGATGAATGACTTGAGGGAAAAAACGTGAGCTCTTTCGACCTTTTTTGATATGTTTGAGGGAAATATTTTATACTCGTATCAACTGTCAAATGCTATGCTTCATTGTCGCTTTTTCAGGATTGGTCGATCGATTTGTATTTCTCGTATAAAAGATATAATCAAAGGGCATCAACATCTGGTTGATGGATTTAACGCTATTATACCCCTGGGGCATAAAATATACCTCAAAGGCTATGTATTCTATGAAAAAGTCGAGGAACGGATAGGCAGTAAAGATGAATTCAAGACGTTTAAAGACATATTGTATGCTGTGGGACGCGATAACAAAATGACAAAGGAAGAGTTCCTGGGTGAGGTAAATTCCTGACCATTTCTTTTTCTGATATTTTCGTACCGAATTTTCAATGCTATCAAGATGCGTTCATTGCAGATGCGTAGTATAATTGGAAGGCATGGGGATCTCATGGTGGCTTTTAAGGAGTTGTTGGACACTGGCTATATGTGTAAGTGTTTTAATAAAGATGAACTTTTTATGGGCCTTTATAGTTTACTTTTACGCCTTCTGAACGATATTCTTTCTGCAGCAGGATTTAGTAAATGGTTATTTGAGAATTGAGTTGGTTGGAAAGTAATCCTGGTTGCACACAGTTGATGGGCAAATCTTGATTTATTAGTTGTCAATGTTATATATGGCTGTGTAAATGAAACCGTAAACTTGTAAAATTCATTCTCATAAATAAATAAAATTGCTACTATCAATGAGTAAACATGTAACTTCATCATTCATAGAGTATTATATTATTTTTGCTCTTTTCATATATCTGCAATTTATACAAAATTTATATAAATAAAATAAAAAATCTGGAAAAATAATCGGCAACATCGTAAATAAGACATGGATTTTGTTCCGTCAATCTTCGTCATATTTTGATAATATGACCAATAAGTTCTTTTTATTTCACATAAATTTTTTTATCAATAATTTAGAAATTTTTAACTTCGGGATATTCAAAGTTTCTAGATAATAACAAAATACTATATTTCGGAAAAAAAAATTAATAAAGGGAGACTTCTATATTAGATTAAATTCAATATTTGATACTAAATATCATCATTATCCATTTTTAGTACCAACTATTTATGAAAAGGGTCAAGCTATATATACCCAATTCGGGTTTAAGTATATCCAATTTTGAGTATACCCAAAGATGATCTAAGTATACCCAAATTTTGACAAAAATACCCTTTTCTAGGTATATAAGGTTTTTTTTTTTACTAATCTTATCCACCTCATTTTTTCAATTACACTCTCTAACTTCTCTCTAAAACCTTCAAGTTCTCTCTAATTTATCCGGCGAACTAAAATCCGGCGAACTAAAATCCGGCGAACTAAAATATAAAAACATAGTCTTAGTATCAAAATTTAGGGTTACGGTTGAATTAGGTAAAAAAAATCAGAATTTTAGAGTGTTTAGATGCCATTTTCCGGCCGAAATTCGACCGGAAAATGGCCATTTGCGAAGGCTGAGCGTACCGGTCGGTACAGAGGGGGTGTACCCGTCGGTACAGACCCTCTGTACCGACCGGTACACCCCCTCTGTACCGGTCGGTACAGAGTGTACCATAGGTACAGAGGGGGTGTACCGGTCGGTTCACCCCCTCTGTACCTATGGTACCCTCGGCCATCGCAAATGGTCATTTTCCGGCCGAATTTCGGTCGGAAAATGGCTTCCGAACACCCGAAAATTATGAATTTTTTAGTAATTAATTTTTTAATTTTTTTTAAAAAAAAAACTTCAAAAAAACAAGTTTTGATTTTGTGTTTTTATTAGAAGAAGTTTAAAAAAATTAAAAAAAGTTTGAATGTTTTTGAGGCAACTTTGAATGTTAAAGAACAATTTGAAAAATTTCACAAAATAGTAGTAATATGGGGTTTGATCTAGTAGAGAGTTGTGTTTTTTTGGGTATACATAACCAAATAGATTGTTTTGTGAATTGGGTGTATCTAGGATATATTTAGTGTTTTTTTTACTTAGTGGCAATTCGGATATTAAATGAAATTTCAAGGGTTTTTTCGTCCTAAAAAAGTCAAATAAAAGTCAACTGCGTATTTTGGGTATACTTAAATCACATTTGGGTATATATAGCCGTACCCTTTATGAAAATGCTTTAATGTTCATAATGGTAAGGATAAAAAAATACAATTGTTTTTTATGATTTCGTGTAAGACTTGGATAAAAGTCAGGTCAACCTCAAAGTCAACAAAATCCCAAAAATCATGTGGTACAACCAAGACTTATTTCGCTGAAATAGAGGGATATGGGGTCTTCTCAAAACCCTAAACCAATTTAATCGGAGAGGTGATTATGTTGATGTCTGCCCATAGACGGTTCATAAGTTTCCTAAGACAAAACGTAGGGTAACATGGAGCAAGTATTTGCAGGTCGTCTTTTTTGTTTACTCTAGAGGAGACTCACAACCATTGTCTTACGCAAGGTATTTGATGGAATGCCTGAGAAAGATATGGTCTTAGGAAATAGTCTTTTAAGAAGAAAACAATTGGTAAAATTCTTGTTTATCATCAATTTATTGTCCCGGTATATTCTGTGAGTTTTTTGAACTTGGTTCCATTTGTTTCTAAATTAGCAGACATTTATTATGGTGTCATGTATGACATTTGGTCCTTTCGATGTTCTATGTTGTCAAGTATGATATTTGGTTCTTTGGATGTTATATGTACGATGCGTTAGGTGGAAAATTAAATTAAGAGAGAAAATTGAGAAAGATAAAATTGTCTACGTTAATGAAAGGATAAAAGAGACCCATTAGATAAGCTTTATACAAAATTTCTAAAACTCTAGTCAAACTTAATAAAGAGCTTTAAATAAGAGTTAATACTCATAAAGACTTGGTCTAACCTATTAAATAACTTTGAATGGAAATAAATAGAAACTAAAATATTTAAACTTTAACATCCTCCCTTAAACTGAAATGTGCAGATATGAGTTTAAAAGAAAGAACCCTCTACAAAAAAAACTATTCTAGGACACTATGCGAACATACTCCAAGTAAACAACGAAACTTCACAAATATAGCCAACTTGGTCTTCACTTCGACAATAAACCAGTTTGATTGTCCCCTGATTACTAAGATCTCTCAAAAATTAATATTTCACATCAATATGTTTACTTCTTCTGTGTAACAAATAATTCTTGGAGAGTTTGATCGCTAAGTTGCTATCACAAAAAACTGTAGTAGCTTCTACTTGCTTGAACTTGAGATCTTCAAGAATTCTCCTCAAGCAGACAGCTTGACAAGCATCAGTTGTAGCAGCAATAAATTCAGCTTCTATAATTGATAAAGTGACAATTTGTTGCTTCTTTGAACACCATGAAATAGCCCGCGTTCCCAACATAAAAATATAGCCAGAAGTGCTTCTTCTATCATCTTCATCTCCGGCATAATCACTGTCAATAAAACCAAACAAGTCTAATTTTTCACCATTTTTATAAAACAACCCAAAATCTCTAGTTCCATGCAAATAACGAAGGATTCTATTGGCAGCTAACAATTGCAGTCCTGTTGGATTCTTGGTAGCGACGAGGTACGAGATGAAGCAGGCGGCGGAAAACACAGATTATGAATGACGAAAAACAAAAAAGATGGATAATCTCTAACCTTAGGTAGGTCAAAGTATAAGAGACTTTAAAGAAAACTCAAATTCTATTAAAATACGTATGAGGCAAAACTATAGGGTTTGAGAGCCTTTTAGAAAAGTGCTCGAAACCCTAGCCCAAAATTACAGCTTGTTCCTTATGAAATAAAATAAAGCCTAAGAGAATTCCAAAGCGATTGGAGTTGGTTAAGTATTTTAATAAAATCCAATAAAAATACGAAAATGCAGAATATTCACGAAAACAACAAAAAGAGGACTTAAACGATAGAATTTAGAGCTTGAACTCAATCTTCGTTGGGATTCTCGACGAGTTTAATTTGAGTGGTCGTAACACCTAATTCGGATACTTAGGCCCCAAGTAAAGCCCGTTTTAGTTTGTCCAAAAGGGCCATATCGCCATGGGACCGTGAAACTACATCATCCTCTCCTTCTTCGAAAGAATTCGCCCACGAATTCTCGGCTTCATCATCTTCAATAGCCTTGTTAGACGATAACAAATGCTTCACGCTGAAAACGTTATGGGTCTTTATGTGGTTGGGTAGCTTCAACCTGTATGCATTGGGATTAATCTTTTCAATAATTTCAAACGAACCCACCTTCTTTGAAGCCAACTTGTTGTACTTGTGCGCAAGATAACGATACTTGGTCAAAACTGCCCATACAAAGTCCACTACTGCAAACTCCACAAGTCAGTGCTTTTTATCTGCGGCAACCTTGTACTTCTATGTGGTTTCCTCCATGGGGTTTTTTGATGCATCTCTCATAGATCACCAAAAATGTTCTTGACCTTAGCTAGAACCATATCAACCGTTGGGAAACCAAATCCATAGAACCCCATGGGTTATAACCATATACTACAATGAAGGGGTTATACCTAGTACTACGCTTGTGGAACCTGTTGTAGGTGAATTCTACGTGATAAAGGTAGGAATCCCATTCTTTCAAGTTCACAGAGACCTCTGTGTATAACATGTGGCCTAACGTTCGATTGGTTACCTCGTTTTCGTCGTCTGTCTGCGAGTGATACACGCTGCTAAAACTGATGTTTGTGTTAGTGAGGCGCCACAAACTCCTCCAAAAACGCACGACAAACCGCGTATCGCGATCATAAATGGTATTTAAGGATTGACCATATAAGCGGTTAACCTCACGAAATCATAAATTAGCAACATTCACAACATCTGTCGTTTTTTACATGCGATGAAGTGGGTCATCTTAGAAAACCTGTCAACCACCACAAAAATAGAATCATTACCTCTTTGTGTTGTTGGCATCCCAGAGACCAAATCCATGTTGACGCTTCGCCACGTTTCTTCTGGTATTGGGAGTGGTAGGTGTAGACCTGTGTTGGGGGATGTATCTTTTGCCACGTGTCAAACTCGTCAACGGCTACAAGATGCATAACATCTCGCCTCCAATGCGGCCAAAAGAACTGAATGGATATAGAGTTAAGGATTTGATATCTACCCCCATAACCCTCTATGTGTCTCTCATGTACAATCAGTAGCCTCAAACTGCCCTCAGGAACTGAGAGTAAATTAGCTTTGAAGAGGTAATCGTTTCTCACTGCAAAATATTTTCTGAAACCTGCGGCGACGTCCTCTAGAATAGGACAAAAATATATATCAATATCCAGTAGATCCTTCATCATGTCAAATCCTAAAAGTTATCATTTAATATGAATCATTGTCTTGCGTTGGATTAGTGGGTCAACTACGCGGTTAACTGCCACGAAGTATGCTTGATGGAAAAGGTAAATTGTTGAGTAAATGCTGCCTAATGTGCATGGCGGGAAGAAAGCTTCTCTTGACTCTGTAGATGCTTCAAGGAATCATGATCGATGTACAGGACAAAGTCATTGTAGACAAATTAGGAACTCCAGTGCTTCAAGGCTCGTACAACTCTATAGAGCTCCTTGTCATAGGTGTTATAGTTGAGTTAGCTCCACTTAACTTCTCTCCAAAGTATGCTACAGGTTGGCCTTGTTGGTTGAGTACAACTCCAATGCCCAATCCCGACGCATCACAATGCAGTTGAAACCTTGTAGAGAAATTAGGTAAGACTTATCCACTGACAACCCATCTTTTGAAACATCGTACCCCAAGAAGAGGACTGAATCAGCCATAAAACAACACTTATCGAGTCCCCCATAAAACTCATTTCGTCTCAAAACAACCAACACTTATCGTAAGTGCTGGAGATGCAACTCCTATGTACTACTATATATAAAAATATTATAGAATTACACAACTAGAAAGTATCCGATGAACTGGTGAAATAGTTGGTTCATAACCCGCATGAACGTGCTAGGAGCGTTAAAAAGGATGAATGGCATTACTATCCATTCAAACAGACCTTCTCGGGTCGTGAAGGTTATTTTCCACTCATTCCCCATAAACACGGTGATACCCGTTCTTTAGATCCAGCTTCGTAAACACGGTAGCACCATTCAACTGATCTAGTAAATCATCAAGGCGAGGAATAGGAAACCGATATCTGCTGTAATTTTATTGATAGCCCGGCTATCCACACACATTCTCATTGAGCCATCCTTCTTTGGTGTTAACAGTGCAGGAACCGCACAAGGACTAAGACTCTCACGGATGTGGCCTTTCGTCAACAGTTTTTCCACCTGTCTGTGGAGCTGTTCATGCTCGTTTGGGCTCATCCGATAATATGGTCGGTTTGGTAGACTATCACCCAGCACTAGGTCAATTTGGTGCTGGATATCTCTCAATGGAAGAAGACCCGTACGTAGAGTATCAGGAAAGGAAACAGAAAATTATGCTAATAGCGGTCGAACTCGCTGAGGTATACCAGCAAATCGATCAACATTAGATATTTTTTTCTACCAAAAGATAGACAATCCATGTACCACTATCATGTTCTATAAATTTCTTTCGAGCTAGAAAATTCTTACCCGAATCATGTGATACAACAATGGTAGGTTTTGGGGATACCTCCCTAGTTAGTGTTAATATGAACCTAAGATTATTCCATATGAAACTATAGCGGTTTATCCTACCATCATATCTCACACTTCTATCATACTTCCATGGTCGGCCTAGAAATAAGTGACACGCATCCATCCCACTAATATCGCACCATGCCTTATCCCTATAGTTACCAACATAGAAAGATACCAGACATCTTCTAGAGATATTTATCTCACAATTTCTGCACAACTTCTTCAGAGATAACATTTTTGCAGCTGCCTGAATCAATAACCAATTTGAATAAATAACCAATAACCAATTTGCATACCTTATAACCAATAACCATTATGTATAATCAATCCCATATTCTTGCTTATATCCCTTATACTTTTCAACTTCACTATTTTCTTTTAGTTTTGTTTTGAAGACCCGCTTTACACCAATCAACTCCCAAATATCATTTTTATAGCACTAATTTCATCATTCATCGCCTTCATCCATTTTCATCTTTGACAGCACTTTCAGAGGATGTAGGATCACAATCTAAAAATAAAGCAAAGTAAGTTACTGGATCATCAATTTCAGTTACCTCATAGTCTTTCATCCATGCATATCTCTTCCAAATACGAGGAAGAGATTGAGCTGCTACATCATTAGCTTATGTTGCTTCATCAATAGTTTTGACTACTATTCGAAATATTTTAGCAGTTGTTGGAGTTACTTCTAATGAATTTTGAGGCATAATGGTTGCTGGAGTTGGTTCACTTTCAGAATCGTTGTCAAAGAAAAGAACTTGAGTAGTTTATTTCCCATTCTAATCCCATGTGTTTTCTTCATCAAAGACAACGTCTCTGCTTGTCATAATTTTTTGAGTTAACGGATTCAACAACTTATAAGCTTTGGATGTTTCACTAACACCAAGAAAAAATCATTTTCCCCTTTATCATTATGTTTCTTCCTTTTCTCATTTGGGATCTGCGCATAAGCAATGCAACGAAGAATTCTAAAATTATCTACACTTGGTTTCCTTCCACTCCAAGCCTCTTCCGGTGTCATATGTTCAAGATATGAATACTCCAATTTATTACCTTAGACAAAAATTATTTTAGAATTCTCCCTTTTGACAACAAGCTTCTCACCATATTGACGATGGTTCTATTTTTCATGTGATACACCATATTGTTGTGGTTTATAAGCAACTATTAAATCTCTTCGAATTCCATGAATATCACAAAAAACTTTAAATTCAGTTGAGCAATATTCTCCACCACGATATGTTCGAAGGGTTTTAATGGTCTTTCATGTTTCATTTTCCACACGAGCATTGAAGCTTTTAAATGCACAAAGAGCATCTATTTTTTTCTATAAAAATTAAACCCCAAGTTTTTGGGGTATAATCATCAATGAAGGTAATTAAGTATCTTTTACCTCCATTAAAAATATGTGTTATCATGCCACAAATATCATAATGAATTAGCTCTAAAACTCATTTGCTTGCCATGACTTCCCTTGGGTAAATTGAGAACGATGCTATTTGCGAACAACTTTCTTCACAAACTTGGGTTGTAATACTAATATGAGGAAGACATGTCACCATATTTTTATGTTTTAGGATCTTCAATCCACCAAAACTTAAGTGACCATAACGAAAATGCCACAACCAAGAAGGATCTTTTACTTCAGTGACGAGACAAGTTTGTACACTTTCAATATTTAATGGAAATAACCTGTTTGAACTCATTAGCAAAACATCAATAGGTACTCTAGTATGACCATAAGCCTCACAAACACTTTTTTTATTAGTGATTATATAATCATTTTCTAGAAATTGACTAGCACTTAACAAATTACTTTTCAAGACATGAAAATAAAAACTATTTGGGATTATTTGCGAGAAGGCCCGACATAGAAGTTTATGATCATCATAAAAATTCCTCATGAAATTTTTGAATTGCTCAAGGTAATTATCCTGATCTTCGCTTATATCGTATTTATCTATTTTGGAGCTGTCAAACAGCCCTGGCAGATGTCTAGAAAGAATCTTTGAAGACAAATGTGACTACCTCTAGTTGGTTGTGTGGCTAAACATATGGTCTTCATTCGGATTGGAAAATATACATAGTGTGGACTGCATAACAAATCGATCACTTAACATATGATCAATATCGTGATATCTCGATCGCTTTACTATCCCTTGATATTTCTTCTTTCTCATTTTCCCTTCCTATCCTTTTTCTTATAATGTTTATTGGTTAACGTTTATTTCTTCGTCTGACGGTCATGTTCCCTACTAAATGAAGAAGTAGAAATATGTAAATCAAATTCGATGGTCGAGTTTTCAACAGAATATGATGTGTTCATTAACAACTTAGCCCGATGTTTCTTCTTTAAACCCATGTGAGCCTTCAGAGATTGATCACTTTCATCTTGTTTATGATTGTTTACAGGCCCGCCTGTAACAACACATTACGCAACAAACTTTCCTTTTAATTCATTTTCAGCTTGATTTTGGGATATTAAAGGTTCAATTTCAGCCTTTAGCTGATAACACTCGTTTTGCATGATCTTTCTTTCTAATGTATTATGATTGACATGTGATCTAATAGCATGCTCATTCTCACCTCTTATTCCCTCATTGTCACAAGGGTGGATTTCTTGCATATCAAGATCTAT
Organism: Limnanthes douglasii subsp. nivea; assembly: GCA_036936605.1. Taxonomy (NCBI): domain Eukaryota; kingdom Viridiplantae; phylum Streptophyta; class Magnoliopsida; order Brassicales; family Limnanthaceae; genus Limnanthes; species Limnanthes douglasii. Next base: position 291,936,859 of record JAUPFV010000004.1, read on the forward strand.
GCCTCAAAGAATTATGAAGTACGATATGCAATTATTGTTTCAAATAAAGCTATTCACGCACCTCACGCTCCCACTGTGGACGTCAATCTTGTGACGATACAAACGGGATCACGAGGTATTTGTGGAATGTTATAGATTTTTATGGAGTCTAGAGAGCGAATATATATGTTATATTTGATGTATTTAAGACAAAGAGTTTTACTCATCCCTTTAAATGTTGTTTTTGAACCTATTTATAATTTAGAAGATCCATGAACTGACCTGGTTGGTTCATATATTAGGGTCAATTAGATAGGCTTAAAAGCCCAAAATAAGATGAAGCAAACACTTAGCTTACTATGTTAGACACACAATTTACTCTTCATTATTTTTGTTAATAGTACGAAGTGACCTCTAAAAAAAATCTAAAATGATTTGTAAATCTACTTCCAATATTCAGATCCTATCCCATATCAATTAGTTAATTAGTTAGTATGATGTTTATAATATTTAGAGATTGGTAAGCTATTTGACTTTATAGCAGTTATGTAAAGATTTATCTCAAAATGTTTTGGCACCGTACTCCAAATACAGCTTCGAGGCCCAAAGTTAGTTCACCATGTACTTGTAATATAAATTGATGGGCTTTTGGTAAAGAGAAAGTCTAAAGACCCTAGCTTAAGAGTGTAATAAGAATAACTCTTTTATTTTCGAATATAGTTTCATCGAAAACAACTAATACGGTTGAAGACTTTATAGTAAGTTATTGTAAGCTTAGTTGGAATTTGGACATGGATTCATTTAGTTGGACGTTAGACGTTAGTGGTTTTTCTCTTAAGAAGATAAGAAAATGATAAAACTCTATCAAAACATATATAAGAGTCGGTTTAAAATCCAAACAGAAATTAGTTATTTCGGTTAAATCATATTGTTCTGCTTCTTACCTCTTCCTTTCTTTAATCCTTTATGAATATCTTCAAAAGTTCTGCTATTTTCTCTCTTTAGTTAGAGTTTTATTGTCGTCCATTTCTTTTTTTCTTCTGACCTGATATCTCAATTCTTATTTTCTGCAAGAATGAAGAGAAGTGCAGACGATTTGCCTCCAGGCTCGCAACCTAAAAGGCCGCAATTAAGACAACTATCATCGTTAGTATTAGTATCATTCTTTTTCTTTTTGGATTTTGTTATAATTTTCATTGTCTTAATGAGATCTGTTATGAATCTTTCTGTATTGAAGTAATATGTTGAATGTATGAAATAACTTTTGTTCTATTTTCAATGAGATCTGTTATGAATCTTTCTGTATTGAAGTAATATGTTGAATGTATGAAATAACTTTTCTTCTATTTTCGTTTTCTAGTGATATGACTAACGAAGATGCTACGAAGGCCTTGAATGTCTTTTTCAAACTAGTCTATGAGACTTTTAAAGATGACAAAGAGAACCTTGAAATGTTTGATGATGCCATAACTGACTTGAGCGAAAAAAGGTGAACTCTTTCGACCTTTTTGATGTCTTTGATGGAAATATTTATTTTATACTCTTATCGACTGTCAAATGGTATGCGACAATGTCGCATTTCAGGATTGGTGAATCGCTTTTTGTTGCTCGAGTGCAAGAGATAATCAAAGGGCATCGGCATCTGGTTGATATATTTAATGCCTCTATGCCGAAGGGGTATAAAATGTACATCAAAGGCTTTGTTTTCTATGACAAAGTCGAGGAACGGTTAGGTAGTACAGATGAATTCCAGACGTTTAAAGAGATGTTGTATGCTGTGGGACGCGATAACAAAATCACAAAGGAAGAGTTCATGGCTGAGGTATATTCCTGACGATTTCCATAGGATGAATTTAAATTTTTTAGTTTAAATACTTCGTTCATTGCAGATGCGTAATATAATTGGAAAGTATGGGGATCTCACGGTCGCTTTTAAACACTTGATGGACACCGACTATAGGGGCAAGTTCTTTAATGAAGATTAATTTTTTTGGGCCTTTATAATTTAGTTTTACGGCTTCTGAACGATATTCTTTCTGCAGCAGGATTTAGTAAATTGTTATTTGAGGACTGATTTGCTACTTGGAAACTAATCCTGGTTGAAGACCGTTGATGGGAATATCTAGATTTATTAGTTGTCCATGTTATATGGCTGGTGTAAAAGAAACAGTAAAGTTGTAAAAATGATTTTCATAAATAAATAAACATGGTCGAAAATGATTTTCCATAGAGGAAACATGTAATCCCGAAATGAGTAGCTAAATTTATTAGCTTGTAATCAATAGTTCATGAACGATTTCTTGCTTGAGCCGAACATCTTCTGTTGTTTCCCTCTTCAACCATGTAAATTGATCATTAATAAAATATTAAGTTAACTTACTATATTACTTTTGCGGTTTTCATATATATATATATATATACAATTTTTACAAAATGATTTGAAAAAAGAAAAAAAGAGAAACTCGGAAGAGTAATCGGAAGCACTGCAAACAATTACGTTAAAGGGTAAGAGTTTAATTTTGACGCGGCAATCTTCCACCTATTTTGATAATGTTACAAATAATTTCTATCAATTTTAGATAAACAATTTATCAATAAGTTTAAACTTTTTAACTCTGAGATATTTGAAGTTTTCAAATAATAATAGAACACCGTATTTAAAAGAAAATATAGATAATAAAAGATGATTTCCATATTAGGACCAATATTAGACCAAACTCAACATTTTGGTATTAAAATTTATCATTATGCACATTTGATATCAACTAATTATGAAAAGGGTCAAAGTTAAAAGCATATTATTTTTAACTTTGTATAAATATTTTACATTGTTAATTAACTTTTCAAGCCAAGTAGTAAACTTAAGATTTGTTGTGCATATTTAAAGTTATGTGAAATGACGCACCTGAATCCAACACTAATTTATGGTTATACCTACCAGAATAAAAAAGTGATTAACCTATCAATATATTCACAATTATCAGACAAATTAAAATTACGATTCACCAAGTCCACGCACTTCTAATCCACCTTTTATAATATTCTTTTTTAAGATCTTTAGAGTTCAATGTGCTCTTAATTCTAGCAATCGTATGAAACTATATTCCGTAAAGCGTGGTGTCTCTGAAGTTTTCAAACTTCTTTAATAGAGAAATTAAAATGATGATTCACTAGTGTTTATCCTCCACTTTCACACCAACTTCATTCAAGTCGACTAAATTTTTATTGTAATCATAAAAGTGCTTTCAGCTCTATGTGCTACTATCGAACGATAGTGTGTAAAGTTGTTTCTTATGATATAATCTATTGGCCAATGATTTTTTCATGTAAATCACCTCCAACCGATTTGATATCACCAATGTTGTAGAATTTTTAGATATTGTTGTAGCATTTCCTCTTAAGCTCAGTGCCATGTAACTATGAGCTTTGGACACTACCACGACATCAACATGTATAGATTTAGTATCGATAGAAACCACCAATCCTTTGTGTACTAGGTGAGCATTAATCTTCATTATCCAGAGATTAAAATTATTCGATAATTTACATTAATCTAGGCTAGGCTTCATGGTTTCGAGATGAGATTTACTTCTTCAACCTACAGATCACGATCGATCTACTCATTCTATTATTGCTCCTCGCTTACCGCACCACTTGTTAGGGAAACCAGTACACCGTGTATCCTAGGAAAGAACAGATATATACGATTAAACGAACCTATAGAAGAAAGATATAATTATCTTATTCAAGACGAAAAACAAAAGAAAAAATCACACAATATAATATTTAATGTGGTTTGGAATGTGAAGAAATCATACGCAAATGATTTTTTTTATGACAAACACTCTTTTATATATTAGTAGGTACATAAAGACTTTCAAACATAAATGAATGGATGACTCTTTGTAACAAAATATAATATGATTCAGAGAAATCTCTCTTCAATATTATCTCTCCTTTCAATTACCTCTCAAAAAACATAGAGCTATTTAATTCTCATATTTATTGGTTTAAGTAAAATCCTAATTCTATATAAGATGTTTTAGATTAAAGTTCATTAATAAATGATTCAAATAACTCACAATCCATTCATATGAGAAACCTCACAAGTTATAAATACTAATTAATATAGAAAACCCAATTAATATATGAAATCTTATTAATATAGGAAGGAAAAAATCGGACATTCAATTAATATAAAAGACATTGAAAATAGAATACGCTACTTTCGGCGAAGCAATGATTCTACATACAACTCACTTAATATCATAATACTTCATATCAACTTGATTTGGACCACTCAAATTCGGTTAAACATATATTTTTTTCGACCCAATGGGGGCCAGTGTTCGAAAACTTGTTTTATCCCTTAGGATCAGCAGACATCTCTGCATCAAAGCACGACTGAAGCACTACAAAATATAATACTTCTTGCCTAAAACATATCACGGCATATCTACATATGCCCATATAGTCCTAGCACCATACCTCTGTTGACGAGTTACTTCTAGCCTACACCTAATATGCTATTTATTATATAAGTGGGAGTATTAGAAGCATCATGTTAACAGGTGAAAGACAATTCAGATTGATCCAACAATGTCAAGTCTTTTCAATCAACTCATCCTTATCCTTTCATGTTAAGATTATCTTTCATAATTCAAAGTCCTTTCGGTGTAGTGCTTTTAAAAGAAACGCAACATATTATATTTTGTGAGGTTTTCCTGTAAGATTTACCTCCAAAATAAAAAAATTATCATCAGACTTGAATTGTGAGTAACATGATGTGTAGTTCCTAAATGAGCATACAAGGTACCATTTGTTCTTTGATAATGAGTAATAATGAATGCTTGTTGACTTATTTATACTCTTTTTTATTGAACATGTAGAAAACTCATTGTTGTAGGATCATCCTTGAATAAGCAATTTGGTGCAACACGCCCAAACTAGAGACAATTCTGGCAAGTAGGCCTATTTGGAGATTGTCTCATTTACCTTCCTTGTAAGTATAGTTGTTTCTCCCACTATAAATATTTTGATATGTCTTTATATCTCATTACCCGAGTATAATTTGGTTGGAAAATAAAAATTGAAACAAATTTTATATTTTAAAAATCGACCGACCCGATTTATTATGATTTGTTTTTGTCGCTCAGTTTATTCTTTTTGGGTTTTTGCTCACGTCGACTTCTACCTTTATCTTCCGTACTCTATTATAAAACAGTTAATGTTCTATATGGGTTCCCCTATCTATTTGTATCTATATGTAGTCTTCGACAATACTATATTGTCATTCTGTTTTAGCATACACCTGACGTATCACATGACCAATTCATTTATTCAAATTCTTTTCGATATGTAATTGCGGTGGTTCCAACAAGTATCGATGATGAAGTTGTTTATACTATTGTATTAAATCAAGCACATCCTGCCCCATTATTTTGAATCTATTCTCAAGATATTTAGCATCTTACACTTTTGTTTGAATTGTTGATATCTTAGTTTTTGGAAAATGACTTGTTTACCTAAGGAACTTTTATTAATATTTTGTCAAAATGATTCAGTAGTTTTCCTTGATATTAAGGGTTCATAATGCAACGAAATATTTACCAGTAAACGATATATGAAATTATCCATAAAAGATAAAAATACTTAAATTTTTCTAAAAAAAATTGTATTATTAAATAAAACGTTTCTTAAAATTGTATAGTGGACGCCATATATATTAGAAATATCTAAAACCTTAATCAAAATACAATCGAATTGATTTTCTCTTTAAAATATATTCCTAAGCTAACTTATATGTAAAAAAGTTGAGAACGATAGATAGTCGCAAGAGTTGGTCACTTGTCCCAAGTCAAGATTTTAAATTTATCTTGCTTCACACGAATCGTTTCAGTTCATGCCACCACAATACACCCTGATCATGAAATTGTGTTGCAAATAACTAGACCCTCTTATCATCTGAAATGTCTTTGAAGTTTAAAATTTCTTCCACTCATACCATTCAATCCACAAATTCTTTCGGATGAAGACTCTTATGGAAATCTTGAATTTTAAGTTTAAACTATGATTCTCATCAATTGTTAGTACTTTGAATGTGAACACGATTTGGACGTTATTCAAACGCCAGTACGTGAGGATTCCATGGAGGCACAAATCCTCCTCAAAAAACACTAATTTGTCTGGACAAGGTCACATCCTCACTATGTTCTTCTCGGGACCCTCTGGCTGATTATTCTCGTCTTTCTGGTCAATTGCAACAATTATTTTCCCTTATTTTGGCAGGAAAAGTTTCCTAGATTGATGGGTTTTTGAGTAGTGAGATGTTCAGTACCCCTTCGATTATTGATACTATGGCTTCTAATTAGATGACATGTGACATTTTTCTATTGCAAAATGTTAATGTTATGCCAGCCTGTGTAGTATCCATGTCCGATGGTTCTCAGGTTACTGCTGCACATTATTGTAGTGTGCTCTTGTCTTGTCAGTTGTCTTTGCCAAATATATTTTTGGTTCTCAAGCTTACATGTAATTTGTTTTCAATATCCCACTTGACTGATGATCTCGACTGTATTGTTTGTTGTGTTATGTTTGGTTGTGTTATTGAGGACCGACGATCAGGGACTGTGATTGGACTAGGTAAGCGGAGAGGTGGAGAAATCCGAAGTTTGTAGTCCTCTAGTGGTTCATAGTGATGTTGAGTTGTGGCACCGTAAGTTGGACCATCTCTCAGCTAAGATAGTTCAGTCTTTAACCTAGAGGAGACTCACAAGATTTGTCTTACGCACGCAAGGTATTTGATGAAAGAACTGAGAAGGATATGGTATTTGGAAATAGTCTTTTCATTACAGAAATTTGTCAACTTTTGGTTCATCCTCAGTTTGTTGTCGCTGTATATTCCGTTAGTTTTTTGAACTTGATTATATTTATTTCTAAATTTAGTAGACATTTAATATGGTGTCAAGTATGATATTTGGTCCTTTAGATGTTCTATTTTGTCAAGTATGACATTTGGTCCTTAGGATGTTAGGGTACAAAAAAATTGGCAAGACTTGCATTGCTGTTTTGCTTGCTATTATAATTACTCAAGGCTGCTTTGTTAGGAATATAAATTATTTTAGTCCTGTCCTAAAGAGAGAAAGTTGAAACATTTTCATGACCTTTACTTTGGACTCATATGTGTTGGGCTCTTCCTATGTGGGAGTCCAATTATCATATGGGCTAAGTCCAATTTGGATAACACATATAGTTTTGGTTTATGTATAAATATATATATTTATATAGTGTCTTTCGTAGATGAGCATCATATTCTATAGTGCAGTTTTTGAGAGAAAAAAGTGATTCGAGGCGGAACTTTGTGCTTTCAATCGGACTGTCTCCGGTTGTCCTATCGGCTTCAATTGTGGTGAGAAGGCTCGTCTATTTGTCGGCTACAATCTGTCCAGAGGGTTTTTGATTTGGAGTCATCTAAGTATGCTTTTCGATCATCTTCTTCTAACTGTGTTTTGGTGATATTTCAGTGAGTTTTCTGATTTCGGTTCATTATCTTGTGTATTGGGGTTGTGTATGAAGTTTTCATACTTTTTGTGGCGTATGCTCTAGTTTTATATAAAGTATAGTTTTGTAACCCATCTTCTGATAGTGAATATTTGGTTGGACTCTGAAATCAGTCCCGTGGTTTTTACTTCCTACACTCGGAAGGTTTTCCACGTAAAAAGTGTTCTGTGTTGTTTGTGTTTATTTTATTCAGACTTGATATTTTGTTTGGGATCGTTATCTCTATCATACTTGATACAAGAAGGAAGATTTCATTTTTGCTTCTATTTCTTGTCAAAGTTGTATCAGAGCGAGTGGTTGTGTACTTGTCTTGTATCAAATATGGAGGTGAATACAAGCAGAATGGTGACGATGAATGGTTCGAATTATCATATATGGAAATCGAAGATGGAAGATCTTAATCATGTTAAAAGTTTTCATTTACCAGTGTTCGGTGATGAAAAACCTAAAGATAAGTCTGATGCAGAATGGATAATTATTCATCGACATGTTTGTGGCTTTATTCGGCAATGGGTTGATGATAATGTGTTGAATCATGTTGTAGACGAAACTGATGCAAGAAAATTGTGGAGTAAACTTGAAGAGTTATATGCTCGGAAGACATGAAACAGTAAGTTACTTTTGTTCAAACAAATGATGTATTTGAGGTATCAAGAGGAATCACCTCTTACAGATCACTTGAATACATTTCAACGATTGATTAATCAGTTGGCTGCTATGGGTATCAAATTTGATGACGAGGTTTTGGCGTTATGGTTGCTTGGTTCGCTGCCAGACTCATGGGATACTTTTAGAATGTCTCTTTCTAATTCAGCTCCTGAAGGCAATATCTCAATGGCATTAGCTAAAAGTAGTGTGTTGTATGAAGATATGAGAAGAAAAAAAGTTGGCTTCTCTTCACATTCAGAAACTCTAATCGTTGAGAAACGTGGAAGAAATGAAAATCGCGGTTGGAAAACTAGAGGTAAAAGTAGAAGCAAGAGTCGGAACAAGTCTAATAAATTTGCAGATTGGGAGTGCTATTACTGTCATGATATCGGGCACACTAAGAAATTTTGTCCTAAGTTGAGAAAAAAGAATAATTTTGGGAAATCCAACAATGGTAAAGAAGAAAAGAACAAGAAGAAAAATTATGATGAAAGTGGTGACGAGAAATATGTAGCTGCAGTTTCAGAGAGCTACTTCGTTGTTATTAATGATGCTGTTGTGATTTCTGTGTCTGATGAAAATGGTTGGGTAGTTGACAGTGGTGCTATAATTCATGCCACTTCCCGTAGAGAATTTTTCTCATCTTACACCTCTGCTGACGTTTACTTCTGGTGAATTTTTCCCGTAGAGAAAATGGGAAATAATGATTTGTCTAAAGTGGTTGGTATTGGTGATGTTTATCTAGAAACAATCATGGGTGCAAGATTGATTTTGAAGGGTGTTAAACATATACCCGATCTTTGATTGAATTTGATCTCTACAGGGAAGCTAGATGATGAAGGCTATTGCAGTATTTTTGCGAATGGGCAGTGGAAACTTATTAAGGGCTCGTTGGTTGTGGCAAGAGGACAAAAATATTATTCCCTCTACATCATATCTGCAAGGGTTTCTACTGAGAAAATCAATGTTGTTAATGATTAAGCAATGCTTGATTTATGGCATAAAAGACTCAGTCACATTAGCGAAAAAGGATTAGATATTCTGAGGAAGAAACAGTACATTTGTGGGATACATAAAGCTCATTTAAAGAAATGCGTACATTGTATGGCTGGAAAGCAAAATAGAGTATCTTTCAAGAGCTCGACTCCTTCAAGAAAACCAAGTTTGTTTGACTTGGTACATACTGATGTTTGTGGTCCTTTCAAAACGCGAACACTTAGTGGTTGTCTCTACTTTGTTACCTTTGTTGATGATCATTCCAGGAAAGTTTGGGCTTACGCTTTGAAAATAAAAGATCAAGTGTTAAATGTCTTTAAGCAGTTTCAAGCTTCAGTTGAGAGACACACTGGGAAACAATTGAAGTGTGTTATAAGTGATAATGGGGGAGAATACATTGGTCCTTTTTATGATTATTGTAGACAGCAAGGTACTTGGCATCAAAAGACACCTCCCAAGACCCCTCAGTTGAATGGCGTAGTGGAGAGACTAAACCGAACATTAATTGAATGGGTAAGATGTATTCTTTCACAATCACCACTCCCTAAATACTTTTAGGGTGAAGCTTTGAATAGAGTGATACATGTCTTGAATCTTAGTCCTTCTGTACCTTTAGATGGAGATATCCTAAATAAAGTTTGGACAGGTAAAGATGTTTCTTATGATCATTTGCGTGTCTTTGGGTGCAAAGCTTATGTATATATTCCTAAAGATGAGAGATCTAAACTCAATTCGAAGACAAGACAATGTGTATTCATTGGTTATGGTCTTGATGAGTTCGGCTACAGATTTCATGATCCAATTAATAAGAAGCTTATTAGGAGCAGAGATGCCGTGTTTATGGAAGATCATATAGTTCATGATATTGATAAGAGTCAAAATTCAGCGCCTATGTCTGATACTGACTTGGTAGAATTGGAGCATATTCCGCTTGCACATACTCCTACAGAATTTGAAAAAAAATCAGATGGTGACTCATCTGCCTCAAGAGGTTCACATATTGTTGATACTGGTGATCATGCTAATGATTTCATGCATGAACAAGAGAATGAAGAAGATGTTGAACAACTTGAAGTTCCAACGCGGAGATCTACTAGAGATAGACAACCCTCTACTACATATCCTTCTGATGAATATATTTTGTTAACCGATTCAGGTGAGCATGAGTGTTATGATGAGGCTATTAGTGGTGTATGCAAAAACCCATGGATTGAAGCGATGAATGAAGAGATGAAATCACTTCATGAGAATCATACATTTGAGTTAGTGAAGATACCTGAAGGGAGAAAATCCTTGAGTAACAAGTGGGTGTATAGGTTGAAGCAAGATGATATTTCTCTGCAACCTCGGTACAAAGCGAGATTGGTAGTCAAAGGATTTGGTCAGAAAAAAGGTATTGATTTTGATGAAATATTTACTTCACTTGTAAAAATGTCTTCTATTCGTGTGGTTCTAGGCATTGCAGCGAGTCTAGACTTGGAAATTGAGCAAATGGATGTAAAAACAGCATTCTTGCATGGTGACTTGGAAGAAGAGATTTTTATGAAACAGCCTCAAGGTTTTGTGGTTGAAGGAAAAGAAGATTATGTATGCAGACTGAAAAAGAGTTTATATGGTTTGAAGCAAGCTCGGAGGTAGTGGTATAAGAAGTTCCTGTCAGTTATGGGGGAGCAGGACTACAAGAAGACTTCTTCTGAGAATTGTGTATTTGTGAAGAAATTTTCCGATGCCAATTTTATTGTTCTCTTACTTTACGTGGATGATATGCTTATTGTTTCTTTAAAGAAACAGTTAAGTAAGTCTTTTCGCAATGAAAGATTTAGGTCCACCAAAGCAGATTCTCGACATTCGAATTCCTAGAGACATAGACTTGAAGAAGTTGTTCTTATCAGAAGAAAAATACATTGAGAAAATTCTTCAGAAGTTTAATATGGAGAAAGCTAAAGTGGTTAGCTCACCACTTTCCGATTACTTCAAGTTAAGCAAGAAACAATGTCCTTCAACTAATGAAGAAAAGAGAGACATGGCTAATATTCCATATGCATCTGCAGTTGGAAGTCTCATGTATGCCATGGTATGTACTCGTCCTGACTTAGCTCATAGTGTTTGTGTTGTGAGCAGATTTTTGTCAAACCCAGGTAGAGAGCATTGGGAAGCCGTGAAATGGATTATGAGGTATCTGCGAGGAACCTCTAATTTGAAGCTCAGTTTTGGGATGAATAAACTTGAGTTGTTGGCTTATTTAGATTCAGACTTGGCTGGAGATATTGATACTCGCAAGTCTACTTCTGGATATTTGATTAACTTTTGTGGTGGCGATGTTTCATGGAAATAAAGACTACAAAAGTGTGTTACCCTTTCAACGACAGAAGCCGAATTTATTGCAGTGACTGAATCGAGTAAAGAGCTACTATGGATGAAGAAGTTCTTGAAAGAACTTGGATTTGAGCAACACAAGTATGTACTGTTATGTGATAATCGGAGTGCTATTCATCTCGTGAAGAATTCGTCATTTCACTCAAAGTCGAAACATATTGATGTGAGATATCATTGGATTTGAGATATTCTTGATGCTAAACTAATGGAGGTTGATAAAGTTCATACAGATGATAATGGGTATGACATGATGACAAAGGCTTTACCTAGGGGAAATCTTGAACATTGTAGATTGATCGCCTAGATGGCGAATCCTCCCACATATTCGTGAGGGGCAGATTTGTTGGGATCTTCCAATGTGGGAGTCCAATTATCATATGGGCTAAGCTCAATTTGGATAACACATAGGATTTTGGTTTATGTATAAATATATACTTATACAGTGTCTTTCGTGTCTTTCGGAGATGAGCATCATATTCTATAGTGCAGTTTTTGAGAGAAAAAGATGATTCGAGGCGGAACTTTGTGCTTTCAATCGGACTATCTCCGGTTGTCGGATCGGCTTCAATTTTGGTGAGAAGGTTCGTCTATTTGTCCTCTACAATTTTTCCAGAGGGTTTTCGATTTGGAGTCATCTAAGTTTGCTTTTCGATCATCTTCTTCTAACTGCGTTTTGGGGATATTTCAGTGAGTTTTCTGATTTCGGTTCATTATCTTGTGTATTGGGGTTGTGTATGAAGTTGTCATACTTTTTGTGGCGTATGCTCTAGTTTTATCTAGAGAATAGTTTTGTAACCCATCTTCTGATAGTGAATATTTGGTTGGACTCCGAAATCAGTCTCGTGGTTTTTACTTCCTACACTCGGAAGGTTTTCCACGTAAAAAGTGTTTTGTGTTGTTTGCGTTTATTTTATTCAGACTTGATATTTTATTTGGGATCGTTATCTCTATCATACTTGATACAAGAAGTAAGATTTCGTTTGATGAAAGACCTGAGAAGGATATGGTATTTGGAAATAGTGTTTTCATTAAAGAAATTGGTAAAATTTTGGTTCATCCTCAGTTTGTGGTCGCTGTATATTCCGTGAGTTTTTTTAACTTGGTTCTATTTGTTTCTAAATTAGTAGACATTTAGTATGGTGTCAAGTATGATATTTGGTCCTTTAGATGTTATATTTTGTCAAGTATGACATTTGGTCATTAGGATGTTATTTGTAAAGTGATGGGTACAAAAATATTGGCAAGACTTGCATTGCTGTTTTGCTTGCTATTATAATTACTCAAGGCTGATTTGTTAGGAATATAAAATATTTTAGTCCTGTCCTGCATAAAGAGAGAAAGATGAAACATTTTCATGACCTTTACTTTGGACTCATATGCACTCTTTATGGATACAAATTCAAGAAACTAAGTCCTAATTACAACCATTCACTTGCAGACTTGTATTAGATGGTGCTAATAGTAGGTACTGAAATTTACGTGGTTGGTGTTCCTGCTACTTGTGGCTTTGCTGCTTCTGATATTATTTTGACGGAACCTAGGTTGAGTGTTTTTAGTAGTGTAATGCTTACCAGTAGAACTAACTACATTTTTTATGGGTTCCGCTCTAAACTGCTCTTGTCGTTTGTATACTCTAGCGTTGGATTCGTTTTGGCAGTAGAAAACCTAGAGTTATACGTGTTGTAGGTTGGCCCGAAGCTAAGTGCAGAACTTGTTGAGCAGTTGGAATGAGCTAATATTAGTCATATGTTTCAACTAAAGGGCTGATTCTCTTCTTGGATATGTCGTGACTTAGGGATCCCTGCATCATCAATTTTTTCAAGTGTTAGATGTGGTTTGGAAATAGTTATTCTCAGTGCAATAGCAGCTAGGCTAGGTTCTAATCGAGCAATGATACAAAAGAAACAGCTCACGTTTAAAGTTCTGGCCGGTTAAACCAGGTTCAGTAATGGATACTCCGATTTTCCAATGATAATTGGTTTGAAGGCTAAAATCTGAAGAAGAAAAGAAAATGATAAAACTCTATCAAAACATATATATAAGAGTCGGTTTAAAATCCAAACAGAAATTAGTTATTTCTGTTAAATCATATTGTTCTGCTTTTTACCTCTTCTTTTGTTTAATCATTTATGAATATCTTCAAAAGTTCTGCAATTTTTTCTCTTTAGTTCAAATTTCATTGTCATCCATTTCCTCGTTTCTTCACCAAAGTTGATATCTCATCAGTGGTATTGAATTCTTATTTTCTGCAAGAATGAAGACAAGTGCAGACGATTTGCCTTCAGGCTCGCAACTTAAAAGGCCGCAATTAAGACAACTATCATCGTTAGTGTTAGCATCATTCTTTATCTTTTGATTTTGTTATATTTTTCTTTGTCTTAATGATCTGGGCCTATTTGATTCTGTTATGAACCTTTCTGTATTGAAGTAATACGTTGAATTGATGAAATAACTTTTTTTAAATCTTCATATTCTGTTAGGAATGCCTTGAATGTCTTTTTCAAACTAGCCTATGAGACTTTTCAAGATGAAAAAGAAAGCCGTGAAATGTTTGATAATGCCATAATTGACGTGAGCGAAAAAAGGTGAACTCTTTCGAACTTTTTGATGTCTTTGAGGGAAATACTCTCGTGCCAAAAGATCATGGATTCGACTTTTTCACAAATACTTTTATGTTTAAGTATGTCACCCTGTATGTTTTACTCTTTGCAAACATGTAACTTACTATATTATATATATATATATATATATATATATATATATATATATATATATATGCAATTTATACAATATAAAATATTTTTTAAAAAGAGAAGAAAAAAAAATCGGAAGAATATTCGGCAGTATTGTAAATAATTACATTAAAGGTAAGAGTTTAATTTGTTCCTTTCAATATTCCTCCTGTTTAGATAATGTTACAAATAATTTCTACCAATTTATGAATAATTTATCAGTAATTTTGAATTTTTTAATTTTCGGATAATCAAAGTTTTCAGATACTAACAGAACACCATATTTTAAAATAGTATATAAATAATAAAAGATGAGTTTCATACTATGACCAATATTAGATCAAATTAAACCTGTGATGCCAAAAAATATTATTATTCATATTTTGTACCAACTAATTATAAAATGGGTCACATTAAAAGCATATTATTTTTAACTTTTGGTAAATACCTTACATATTTAATTTGAAAACTTAAGATTTGTTGTTCCTAATCTTGAAGATGAACCTTCCGCCATCAAGTATTCGTAAGTTCAAACAAATGCTTATTTAAAGTCATGTGAAATGACGGACCTGAATCGAACACTGATTTATGGTTATACCCTACCATAATAAAAAGTCATTAACCCATCAATATACTCGCAATCATCAGAGAAATTAAAATGACGGTTCACCAAGTCCATGCACTTCTAATCCACCATTTATAATATTCATTTTAAAGATCTTTAGAGTTCAATGTGCTCTTAATTTTAGCAATCGTATGTGTTAGGGTGGCGATCAAAGTCCCACATCCCACATCAGTTAAACATGGGAAGGATCAGCGGTATATAAGTAAGAACATACCTCAACTAGTATGAGGCCTTTTGGTAGTGGACCAAATGCAAAGCCGTGAGGGCCTTCGGGTGCCAAAGGGGACAATATCATACTCGTGTTGAGATCGGTTGTGTTCTTACTTATATACGGAGGCGGAATATGCGGAACCCCATATTCACAACACCGCATATTCCCAACACGTACGCGATGGTTGTGAAATTCTCGGAGTTCGAACATGATGGACCAATAGCCATGATCAAGGTGATCTGCTCTAGAGATCCTAGTTCGGAGTGCTCGTGGCTCATCAAGCAGTGTGGCTTGATTGGAGTGGCGCTAAAGGAACAAGACAGTGTGGTCTAAGAGGAGGTGAGCAGTAACATTCGTAGTGCCTCTATGGTCAGGTAGTCTCCAACCTGATTAGAGTGGGCGGATGAAAGTCAATTGAGAGGAGGCTAAGTGGTATTTTGTTCGAGAGGAGGATTTGTTAGGGTGGCGACCAAAGTCCCACATCCCACATCGGTTAAACATGGGAAGGATCAGCGGTATATAAGTAAGAACATACCTCAACTAGTATGAGGCCTTTTGGTAGTGGACCAAATGCAAAGCCGTGAGGGCCTTCGGGTGCCAAAGCGGACAATATCATACTAGTGTTGAGATCGGTTGTGTTCTTACTTATATACGGAGGAGGAATATGCGGAACCCCATATTCACAACACCGCATATTCCCAACAGTATGACACTATTTTCGAATCTATGTGCCATTATCGAACGATAATGTGTAAAGTTGTTTCTTATGATACAATTTATTGGTCAATGATATTTTCATGTAAATCGCCTCCAACCGATTTGATATCTCCAACATCGTAGAAGTTTTAGATACGTGTTGTATCATTTCCTCTTAAGCTTAGTATTAGGGAACTATGAGCTTTAGACACTACCATGACATCAACATGTATAGATTTATTATCGCTAGCCACCTCCAATCCTTTTTGTACTAGGTAAGCATTAATCTTCATTATCAAGAGATTAAAAGCATTTGATACTTTACATTAATCTAGGCTAGGATTCATGGTTTCGAGATGAGATTTACTTCTTCCACATACAGATCACGATCGATCTACTCATTCTATTGTTGTTCCACGCTCCCTGCACCACTTGTTAGGGAAACCAGTACATTGTTCATCCTAGGAAAGAACAAATATATACAATTAAACGAACCTATAAAAGAACGATATAATTATCCTATTCAAGACGAAAAACAAAAATAAAACAAAAATAAAACCAAGCACACAAGATAATACTTAACGTGGTTTGGATTGTGAAGAAATCATACACAAATGGTTATTTTCATAACAAATAATCTTTTATATATAAGTAAGTTACATAAAGACTTTCAAACGCAAATGAATGAATGAATCTTTGTAACAAAATATAATATGATTGAGAGAAATCTCTGTTCAATGTTTATCTCTCCCTTCACTTACCTCTAAAAACACATTTAGTTATTTAATTCTCCTATTTATTGGTTTTAAGGAAAATCTTAATTCTCCATAAGATATTGTAGATTAAAGTTCATTAATCAACGATTGAAATAACTCATAATCCATGAATATGAGAAACCTCAAAAATTATAAATACTGATTACTATAGAAAACCCAATTAATATATGAAATCGTATTAATATAGGAAGGACAAATTAGGACACACAATTAATGTAAAAGACATGGAAAATAGAATACACTACTTCGGCCAAGCAATGATTCTACAATACAACTCACTTAATAACATAGTACTTCATATCAACTCGATTTAGACCACCCAAATTTGGTTCAACATATATTTTTTTCGACCCAATGGGTGCCAGTCTTTGAAAACTTGTTTTATCAATTAGGATCAACAAACGTCTCTGCATCAAAGCGTGACTGAAGCACTACAAAATACAATAGTTCTTGCCTAAAACTTATCACAACAAATCTACATATGCCCATGTAGTCCTAGGACCATACCTCTACTGACGAGTTACTTCTAGCCTACACCTAATATGCTATTTATTATACAAGTGGGAGTGCTAGAAGCATCATGTCAATAGGTCAAAGATGATAAGGGCATAAAATTACAAGATTGATAAGGGGCTCAATTGATAATGTAAAAACCTATATGAGCTTACTTGTAAATATAAGAGATAAGTGTAAATGCGGGGGCTAATATGTAGTTAGAATAAAAATAGCATGTGACATTAGAGCCCACCGCTGGCACTATATAAGAAAAGATCCCTTTTTGGGAAAAGGGTACTTTCTAATCATTGGTAATTTATTTTGACTACTTTCTCCCTCTAAAATTTTATACTTACTCGCCTGACACCCATCCACCATACACGTTGCGCGATCATTCATCAAAATTGTTCTTAGACTTATCATTGGCGCCGTCTGTGGGAACGACTGATACCCGTAGATAAGGTTCTCCAAAATCTAGACCCTAGTAAAACATAAATTTGAGGAATGAATACGGAGGCTAGAAAGGGAAAGGAAAATTAGAGAGGTTCTGACAAGGAGATGTGTTATTCAGAGGGTCGGTACTCTGAAGAGTTGTTTGGTGATGACGACCAAGGTACGCTGAAGCAAGCGTTCGACCCTAATCATGACCAGACAACAGCTGTTGGACAAAATTGCTAAGTTGAATGCTGAGAAAAAATGGCTTTGGCTGAAAAGAAGTATCAGCTCGACGGTCAAAGCAAGCGATCGTGCAAAGAGGTAAAAGAGGCCAGTCGCACTGTCGATCGGGATGAAGTTGACTTTTATAAAGGCAGAACTCGAGACCGGGATTCCGAGCCAAGCATGGGGATGAATATTCAGTTGGGGAAGATATGTGTGAGTCTTCTTCCTCGGACCGAGATTTCCGATGTTTCAAAAAGGATAAAAGAATGACCAGGGAGAGAGCGTTTCGAAGGCGTAAGTCGCAACAAGCGAAGATAGCCAAACCTCAAGGGGACAGCGTCGACAAAGTGACTCCAGCGTCTTCAGAAAAGGTGGGTATAATCAATTCCCATCAGGGAGTCAATCTTATGGCTACAAGGTCTGAAGCCAATTTGCAAACCCACTTGAAGAAGGGTTATTTGCAAGTCACGCACAAGGGTTAGGAGGCAAAGTTTTTAGCCTCAGACATAATTCGAGGTCATCCTCCTTTCAGATAAATTTTTTTCGGGACACCTACTGAAACGCTTTGATATCTTGAAGCTTGAAAAATACGATGGAAAAAAAGACCCTGACAACCACCTGAAGGCATTTAAGAATTTTATGTTAAGCTTCGACAACGACGACAAGTTGATCTGTCGAGAATTTTCAATGAGGTTTAAAAAACCGAGCATCAAAATGGTACAATCGATTGCCGCATGGATGTATTAAAATTTTTGATATGTTCTGGACGATGTTCAGACAGCAGTTTGTAGGTAGTAAGAAATTCGAGCTAATAGAGATACAATCGTGAATTGGCGACAAAAGATCAGAGAATGCCTGAGGGATTATACTTCACGCTTTATAGATGCAAAGACTGATCTTGACTGTTGCGATGAGAGTGTGTCGCTGACTGTTTATAGGTTAGGTTTGTTGCCTGGTCCGATGAAACAAACAGTAACGAAGAAGCAGACTTTTAGTTTTTGACTGGAGGATGGGTATGAGTGACAATCTAAGTGTTTCGAATAGCATGGGTATGAGTGACAATCTAAGTGTTTCGAATTGTCATGGTTTTAAATATCAACAATAACTTCTGATGATAATTGATTAGGAGTAACCATGGTGCCTTTAAGCTCGAAAGAACAATCAATATTTTTAGTTCCAATAGACTTTCTTTTACAATCTCCTGTGATGAGTTCGGATTTTGCAGTCACAACCAACCCATTAATCCGAACAGGGGTAATTTGGAGCATATAACACCACTATATATCTGAACAGGACAAACGTAAATGACTTTTAACTAAGCTATTTGTTAATCTACTTAAAAATAATGGGTCTTTGAATTCGACTAGGTTTCACAACCCGACCAGATAAGGCCATGGGTCAATAATTAAGTTATAAATACCCCAACCACTCTCATTAATGAGGGTGATCAGAATTTAATACAAGCAGGTTGGTTAATTATCTCACTACTCTTCACACTAAACATAAAACACCCCAAAATTATTAAAACATTTTACCA
This sequence comes from Limnanthes douglasii subsp. nivea, assembly GCA_036936605.1. Lineage (NCBI taxonomy): Eukaryota > Viridiplantae > Streptophyta > Magnoliopsida > Brassicales > Limnanthaceae > Limnanthes > Limnanthes douglasii. Next base: position 291,956,150 of record JAUPFV010000004.1, read on the forward strand.
AACTACCCTCAGCCCCAAAATTAACAAAACCAAATTGGCGACCCCAGTGGGAGGGGACGATGCCTGAATTTTACATTCAAAACCAGTAAGAAAAACAATTTGGATGGATCTGAATGAGCAAGGTAATTCACCTCCTGACGTGGAAACGGTGAAGAAAAATAAGGAATACACTGTTGAGGAGCGAGATCAGCTGAGGACAGAGATAGACGCACTAAGGGCAATAAAACAAGCAGAAAAAGGTATCAAGGAGAAATCTGGAGCATCAATCCTCCACCATACTGATAAGCCAGGGGAGAATAATCCATAACTAAAGACTCGTCTGAGTTCAAAAAAGACTCATTTCAGTTGAAAGAAGACACATCGGTCTAAGCCTATTGAAAGTTGTGGATCTGAGTCCTCCAGTAGTTCTTCAAATGAGGATGAGCTTGAAGAATCGTTACCATCAAGAAGTGACGAGGGGAGGTCTAGAAAAAATATAACATTAACCAAAAATCACTCAAGAAAGAAGGACATGCATGATAGGCTTAAGAGACATCTGGGCAAAGGTTCGTCGCATAGGCATGCTAATCAATTGTTAATAGATCCTTTTGTTGTTTAGTGTGAACCAGGTATTTTTGCAATTCCTAATAAAGATACAGTCTTTAGTCGCAATAAAAACTGGAGGCAGTCACATTTGTCAGCAAAAATACAGTCTGGACACCTTCCCAAAAGGTTTGATAGCTCAAAAATGGAAAAATATGGTGAAAGTCGAGATCCGAAAACCATATGGATCAATTCAAGAACTTCATGATGAATTTTGATGACGATGATAAGGTCTTGTCCATAACTTTCTCCCAATTTCTGGGGGAGTTCTCTTAAATGGTATAATAGCTTACATCGGGGGTGTATTAGAAAATTTGATACCATTAAACATTGTGCCCAAGAACAAAATGAATCTTTGAAAGACTATATAAGTCGACTCGTGAATACAAAGAATGGATTAGCAGATTGCTTTGAGCAGGTGTCCATTGCTTCTCTAAGGCAAGATTTGAATCCTGGGAACCTAGCTGATTCTGTAACCCGGAAGAAAGCTATGACCTGGTGTGGCTAGTTAAACCAAGTGGAAAAGAAGATTAATATGGAGGAAAAAAAGAAAACCAGGGTGCCCTGTCATGTGAGGTCCACCATACCAGCTCCTCCAGTCGTTAACTAGTGCGGTTACAAGGTTAAGGAGACCGATACAGGATCTAACCGTTGTAAGCAAACTCAATCCAACCAGAACCAGACCTAGAGCCAATAATCTAGGGTCGAGAGGGGTCATTGGGTTCAGCCTGAGTGGTTTGCGGAGTTAACGGAAAATGTAGCCATAATATATGATAAAATTAAGGATGAAGTACACTTGTTTTTGCCAGTATCACAATTATATAGGCCATAAAACACAAGACTGCATAGCATTAAAACAAGAAGTTCAGAACCATATTGAGAAGGGAAAACTGGCATCATATGTTAAAAGACGAAGTGGAAACAAACCTGGCAAAGCTTATCGGACAAGTCGTACAAACAATCTTGGAACGTCTGCTCAAGAAGGGGCAATGGTAATCCTTAAGAGGTTCGATATGGAATCTCAATATCTAGATCCAGATCCAACTCGAAATAAGGTGGGGGTGCTAACAGAAGAAACAAAGACAGTATCTGGACTGATTAGTATCTTTGAGTCATTAACTATCTTTGGAGAGGATACTATAACTTCACCAACCCCTTCATCAAGGAAGAGGCATGCCCATAATTTGACTACTCAATTGGAAGGGGTGATGTCTTCCCATCAGTCTCAGTCCCCTTTTCCATTCATCGTTTTTGATGAGGATGATTTACGGGATATTGTTGGGCCTCACGAGGATCTGGTGGTTAAAGGAGCTTCTATAGGAAGGAATGATACACGCCAAATTCGAATCGATATATGCAGTTTGGCAAACATCGTGTTCTTAAGGTCCTAGAAACAAATGAGGAATCCGGCTGTTATTCAACGTTCAAACAGAACCATTATGGGTCTCACAGGTATTTCTTTGGATGTAATTGGGGAGTTTGAAGAAAAAGTTTTGTTGGGTAAAAGGCCTTTTAAAAAGATGTTGAGGGTGTTGTTTGTTGTGGTAGATGGCCCCACCTCATACAACACGATTTTTAGGAGGCCTTGGATTTTCAAAATTCACGATGTGGCCTCAACGGTCTATCGGTGTTTAAAATATGCAGTTCAGGGACACGTAGGCATTGTCTGAAGTACTTAAAAGATAGCCAAGGAGTGCTATGCAACAGCTCTTGCTCCTAAGACATTATGGGCAGTTCAAAATTAAAAAAATAGCAGTTACTGAAGCCTTCTGCTGAGGAAAGTTAGATTGATGACCCTAGAAAGGCTCCCAATGTCATAATACCCATTGAATAAGTTGAAACTCACTCCCTTGTAGAGGGTAAGAATGTCGAGATTGGTTCCAAGATGGCGCAAGAATTAAAGAAGAAGTTATTATCTTTTTGCTAAACAATCAGCATGTGTTTGCTTGGTGCAATAGTGATGTAACTGGAGTACCAAAATATGATATTTCACACAAGTTTTCTATCCGGAGCGATGTTGCACCTATTGTACAAAAAACAAGAGCTTTTTCTAAGGAAAAAGTAGATGCGATAGTTCAAGAGGTTGATTTATTGACCAAGATGGGACACATTAAAGAGTCCCAATATCCTTTGTGGACTGCCAATAGTCAAGAAAAAGAACGGAAAATGACGTATGTGTATTGATTTCACTTACCTCAACTGAGTTTGCCCAAAGGATCTTTATCCTGTCCCTGGGATAGATCAGCTGGTCGACTCTACATCTGGAGAAAGTTGTTGTCCTTCATGGATGCCTTCTCGGGGTATAATCAGATACAAGTGGATCTGAAGGATCAAGGTCACACTACTTTTATTAAAGATAGAGGTCTCCACGGTTATAAAGTAATGGATTTCGGGTTAATCAATACCATCGTTAAACAATATCTTGGAGCTTGTTTTAAACCATACAAACTTTTCTTAAGTGTGCATACCATGTTTTCTTTCCCTTCTTTTAAGAAACCTTCTGGTTGATACGTGTATATCTCCTCATCCAAATCCCCGTGAAGAAATGCAATCTTCACATCTAACTGTCAAGATAAAGGTCTTCAATGGAAGCATAGTTGAAAAGAGATGATCCATCAGTATTAACCTTAATTATATTGATTTGCGGAGGATTCCAACAGAGGTAATTAGGAAACTTTCTATTTTTATTTGGTTTAAATACCCAAGCTCAATGGAATCATAGCTGAAAGGAGTCCAATTCTTGATATTTAAGAGATTTTCTTGATCAATTCCAGTTACTATATGATTTATATAGTTGAAATTACCCATCAAATTATGAGAGGGAGAATATAGAAGATATGGACCTCTTTTTTAGAAGTCCAAAACTAGCTCCTCAACATATGCGGAATAGTAATGTATCTTCTGATTTTAACTTTCAAAATAATGGACTAATAACGCTATATACTCCAAGCAAATTTGCAATCAATGAACATATGGTTTATAGTCTCTCCGTTACTACAAAATCGACACTTTGAAGCTAACATCGTATGTCTTCCCATTACTGCAAAATCGACACTTTGTAGGATATTATCTGTAGGAAGTCAATTGTGCAGCAGCCTCCAAGTCAGGTAAGATAATTTTCAAGACGTTATGCTATTCCAAATTTTACAAAACACTCTAGATTCATTATGCTTTATCCTAATGAAATTCCAAGTATCTTTCATGATAAAGTTACCATATTTAGACACCATCTAGAAAAGAGAGTCAAAATAGTTTTCATTGATAATAATCTTAGTAATATTTTCCATATCATTATGGGATAAGATAGCTCTTATTTTAGCGCCATTCCAGCAATTCTGATCCCAATAGTTGAGCACCTTGTCATGAATATACCCATAATTGTTAGGAGGATTATTAAGCTTTATGAGAGGAGTGTTCATGATCCAAGAGTCCACTCAGAATACTATATCATCACTTTCAATGTCACACTTTACTTTAGGTTTAACAATATCATTAATAGATGCAGGATTTCTCCATATTTCAGAATAGTTATTCACTTTGTAATTAGCTTGAAGAGGATAGATATTTTACATTAAAGGTTGTGGGTATGTCTAGCCCACAAAGATTTGTTTTGTCTGCTCATGATCCAAAGTTTAGAGGAGATGGAGTATTGGGTGTTCTTCAACTTTGTCACATTCAAACAACCTTCAAAGTAAGTCTTACAAACCTTCTACCAATTACACCCGTGAATTTTGGAGACATCTGTAGTTGAACACAAGAGAAAATTCTTAAACATTTTCTCAATTCTGTCTATAATTCCATGTGGAAGAATGTTGCTTTGAATCCAGTAGTAATGCATAGTCACTAAGACAAAATTGATAAGAGTAAGTCTCCCTCCATAGAGAGTTTTTACCCTCTTATTATGTAATTTTTGTTCTAATATTGTTGAGGAGGGAATCATAGTTCCTAGCCTAATTCTCACGGTATACTTCAGTGTAATTAGTTAGTTAGATGACCGAACCACTTTTCCTGATCTTTAGGATACCTCTATTATTAATTCCAATAGTTATTCCTATCAGTGGCATTTGAATACTTTTCGTAAAATGAGTCAGTGCCAGAAACGATTGGCATAAGTCATTTCTAATGTCATTCGTCCACCATGGGGGCATTCTTCTATTTGACCATACACCAATTTGTCTTTGTCTTGGTACCACTCGACCTTCCACAAAAAACCCTTTATGTTTCTTAATGTGTTCCAATCCCAACCCAACATCAGGAATATCTCATGTACAAGTTAGAGCCTCTCGGTGGTTTCCTATGGTTTGAACATTGTTTTGCTTAAAGTTTTCCGTCTATAAAAAACCTTCGTAGCTTTAACCGTTGTGAATTCAATGAATATGTACATGGCCAAAAAGTTTATTTTCTCCACCAATCTAACTTCGCATGAGACATCCGTAATTATCTCTATGGATTTTATAAAATTGAATCATGACTTGCATTCATCTTCCTTAATAAAGTAGAAAAAATTATTTTGGCATGAAAATTCAGAGCTTGACTTAATCTTGTTGAATATACAACTGTGTTTTTCCATACCACTCTCAAAATAAGAATTTTACATAGTAAAATTATATTCATCGCTTACACTTGAAGGGATTTCAAAATCATTCATTCTTGAGGTACTAAAACTTATTAGGTGTGACCAAAGTCCCACATCCCACATCGGTTAAACATGGGAAGAAAGATCAGTATATAAGTTAAGAATACATCTCCTTTAGTGTGAGTCCTTTTGGAAGTGGACCCAAAACAAAGCCGTGCGGGCCAGTGGACCCAAAGCGTACAATATCACACTAGTGTGGAGATCAGAGTATTCTTACTTATATACAAAGGCCGAATATGCTGACCCAATATTCCCTACAAATGGTATAAGAGCACTAGGCCCAAACGGAATGCGATGTGGTGGGTTGTGATGTGGGTGTAATTCTTAGAATGCCAAAAATCTTACCAAAAGAAGCCACGAGCCATACTCAAGGTGAATGATCTGCTGGATAGATGGAGCGCGATATGTCTCATCAAGCAGGTGGCTTGATCAAGAAGCGGCGCAGATTCATCTATAGATTGAGCGCCAAGTGGCTCATCAAGCAGGTGGCTTGATCAAGGAGCAGTGCAGATCTAAAGATGGATTGCCTTATAGTCCATCAAGCAGGTGGCTTGATCAAGGAGCGGCACCGTGTCATGTGATAGTGAGCAGATAGATCCGCCCTAAAGCTCTAGAGTTCAGGTTTCTCTCCACCTGACTAGAGTAGGCGGATGGAAGTCAATTGAGAGTAGGCTAGAGTGATACTTTTTTCGAGAGGAGGATTGTTAGGTGCGACCAAAGTCCCACATACCATATCGGTTAAACATAGGAAGAAAGATCAATATATAAGTTAAGAATACGTCTTCATTAGTGTGACGCGTTTTGGAAGTGGACCAAAAACAAAGCCGTGCGGGCCAGTGAGCCCAAAGCGGACAATATCACACTAGTGTGGAGATCGAAGTATTCTTACTTATATACAAAGGGGAAATATGCTGACCCAATATTCCCTACAAATGGTATAAGAGCACCAGGCCCAGACGGAACGCGATGTGGTGGGTTGTGATGTGGGTGAAATTCTTAGATGCCGAACATCTTACCAAAAGAAGCCAGGAGCCATACTCAAGGTGAATGATCTGCTCGATAGATGAAGCGCCATATGGCTCATCAAGAAGGTGGCTTGATCAAGGAGCGGCGCAGTTTCATCTATAGATGGAGTGCCAGATGGCTCATCAAGCAGGTGTCTTGATCAAGGAGCGGCACATATCCATATCTAGATAGAGCGCCATATGGCTCATCAAGCAGGTGGCATGATCAAGGAGCGGCGCAAATTCATCTAAAGATAAACTGCCTGATAGCCCATCAAGCTGGTGGCTTGATCAAGGAGCAGCACAATGTAATGTGATAGTGAGCAGATAGGTCCTCCCTAAAGCTCTAGTGTTCAGGTTTCTCTCCATATGACTAAGTAGGCGGATGAAAGTCAATTGAGAGGAGGCTAGAGTGATACTTTGTTCGAGAGGAGGATTGTTAGGTGGGACCAAAGTCCCACATCCCACATCGGTTAAACATAGGAAGAAAGATCAGTATATAAGTTAAGAATACATCTCTATTAGTGTGAGGCATTTTGGAAGTGGACCAAAAACAAAGCCGTGCGGGTTACTGGGCCCAAAGCGCACAATATCACACTAGTGTGGAGATCGAAGTATTCTTACTTATATACAAAGGCGGAATATGTTGACCCAATATTCCCTACAAATGGTATCGGAGCACCAGGCCCAGACGGAACGTGATGTGGTGGGTTGTGATGTGGGTAAATTTCTTAGATGGCGAACATCTTACCAAAAGAAGCCATGAGCGATACTCAAGGTGAATGATCTGCTGGATAGATGAAGCGCCATATGGCTCATCAAGCAGGTGGCTTGATCAAGGAGCGACGCAGATTCATCGATGGATGGAGTGCCAGATGGCTCATCAAGTAGGTGGCTTGATCAAGGAGCGACGCACATTCATCCATGGATGGAGTGCCAGATGGCTCATCAAGCAGGTGGCTTGATCAAGGAGCGGCACATATCCATCTCTAGATAGAGCGCCAAATGGCTCATTAAGCAGGTGGCTTGATCAAGGAGCGACGCCAATTCATATAAAGATGGACTGCCTGATAGCCCATCAAGCTGGTGGCTTGATCAAGGAGCAGCACAGTATCATGTGATAGTGAGCAGATAGATCCGCCCTAAAGCTCTAGAGTTCAGGTATCTCTCCATATGACTAGAGTAGGTGGATGGAAGTCAATTGAGAGGAGGCTAGAGTGATACTTTGTTCGAGAGGAGGATTGTTAGGTGGGACCAAAGTCCCACATCCCACATCGGTTAAACATAGGAAGAAAGATCAGTATATAATTTAAGAATACATCTCCATTAGTCTGAGGCATTAAGTTAAGGAGCGACGCAGATTCATCCATGGATGGAGTGCCAGATGGCTCATCAAGCCGGTGGCTTGATCAAGGAGCGACGCAGATTCATCCATGGATGGAGTGTCAGATGGCTCATCAAGCAGGTGGCTTGATCAAGGAGCGGCACATATCCATCTCTAGATAGAGCGCCAGATGGCTCATCAAGCAGGTGGCTTGATCAAAGAGCGGCGCAAATTCATCTAAAGATGGACTGCCTGATAGCCCATCAAGCTGCTGGCTTGATCAAGGAGCAGCACAGTGTCATGTGATACTGAGTAGATAGATCCGCCCTAAAGCTCTAGAGTTCAGGTTTCTCTCCACATGACTAGAGTAGGTGGATGGAAGTCAATTGAGAGGAGGCTAGAGTGATTCTTTGTTCGAGAGGAGGATTTTTAGGTGGGACCAAAATCCCACATCCCACATCGGTTAAACATAGGAAGAAATATCAGTATATAAGTTAAGAATATATCTCCATTAGTGTGAGGCATTTTGGAAGTGGACCAATATCAAAGACGTGTGGGCCAGTGGGCCCAAAGAGCATAAAATCACACTAGTGTCGAGATTGAATTATTCTTACTTATATACAAAGGCGGAATATGCTGACCCAATATTCCTTACAAATTGTATAGGAGCACCAGGCCCAGACGGAACGTGATGTGGTGGGTTGTGATGTGGGTGAATTTCTTAGATGCCAAACATCTTACAAAAAGAAGCCAGGAGCCATACTCAAGGTGAATGATCTGCTGGATAGATGAAGCGCCATATGGCTCATCAAGCAGGTGGCTTGATCAAGGAACGACACAGATTAATCTATAGATGGAGTGCCAGATGGCTCATCAAGCAGGTGGCTTGATCAAGGAGCGACACATATCCATATCTAGATAGAGCGCCAGATGGCGCATCAAGCAAGTGGCTTGATCAAGGAGCGGGGCAGATTCATCTAAAGATGGACTGCCTGATAGCCCATCAAGCTGGTGGCTTGATCAAGGAGCAGCACAGTGTCATGTGCTAGTGAGTAGATAGGTCCGCCCTAAAGCTCTAGAGTTCAGGTTTCTCTCCATATGACTAGAGTAGGCGGATGAAATTCAATTGAGAGGAGGCTAGAGTGATTCTTTATTCAAGAGGAGGATTGTTAGGTGGGACCAAACTCCCACATCCCACATCGGTTAAACATAGGAAGAAAGATCAGTATATAAGTTAATAATATATCTCCATTAGTGTGAGGGATTTTGGAAGTGGACCAAAAACAAAGCCGTGCGGGCTAGTGGGCCCAAAGCGCACAATATCACACTAGTGTGGAGCTCGAAGTATTCTTACTTATATACAAAGGCGGAATATGTTGACCCAATATTCCCTACAAATGGTATAGGAGCACCAGGCCCAGACGGAACGTGATGTGGTGGGTTGTGATGTGGGTGAATTTCTTGGATGCCGAACAACTTACCAAAAGAAGCCAGGAGCCATACTCAAGGTGAATGATTTGCTGGATAGATGAAGCGCCATATGGCTCATCAAGCAGGTGGCTTGATCAAGGAGCGGCGCAGATTCATCTATGGATGGAGTGCCAGATGGCTCATCAAGCAGGTGGCTTGATCAAGGAGCGGCACAGTTTCATCTAAAGATAGGCTGCGTGATAGCTCATCAAGCAGGTGGCTTGATCAAGGAGCGGCACAGTGTCATCTGATAGTGAGCAGATAGCTCCGCCCTAAATCTCTAGAGTTCAGGTTTCTCTCCACCTGACTAGAGTAAGCGGATGGAAGTCAATTCCGAGGAGACTAGAGTGATACTTTGTTCAAGAGGAGGATTGTTAGGTGCGACCAAAGTCCCACATCCTACATCGGTTAAACATGGGAAGAAAGATCAGTATATAAGTTAAGAATACATCTCCATTAGTGTGACGCCTTTTGGAAGTGGACCAAAAACAAAGACGTGGGGGCCAGTGGGCCCAAAGCGCATAAAATCACACCAGTGTGGAGATCGAAGTATTCTTACTTATATACAAAGGCGGAATATGCTGACCCAATATTCCTTACAAATGGTATAGGAGCACCAGGCCCAGACGGAACGTGATGTGGTGGGTTGTGATGTGGGTGAATTTCTTAGATGCCGAACATCTTACCAAAAGAAGCCAGGAGACATACTCAAGGTGAATGATCTGCTGGATAGATGAAGCGCCATATGGCTCATCAAGCAGGTGGCTTGATCAAGGAGCGGCGCAGATTCATCTATAGATGGAGTGCCAGATGGCTCATCAAGCAGGTGGCTTGATCAAGGAGCGACACATATCCATATCTAGATAGAGCGCCAGATGGCGCATCAAGCAAGTGGCTTGATCAAGGAGCGGGGCAGATTCATCTAAAGATGGACTGCCTGATAGCCCATCAAGCTGGTGGCTTGATCAAGGAGCAGCACAGTGTCATGTGCTAGTGAGTAGATAGGTCCGCCCTAAAGCTCTAGAGTTCAGGTTTCTCTCCATATGACTAGAGTAGGCGGATGAAATTCAATTGAGAGGAGGCTAGAGTGATTCTTTATTCAAGAGGAGGATTGTTAGGTGGGACCAAACTCCCACATCCCACATCGGTTAAACATAGGAAGAAAGATCAGTATATAAGTTAATAATATATCTCCATTAGTGTGAGGGATTTTGGAAGTGGACCAAAAACAAAGCCGTGCGGGCTAGTGGGCCCAAAGCGCACAATATCACACTAGTGTGGAGCTCGAAGTATTCTTACTTATATACAAAGGCGGAATATGTTGACCCAATATTCCCTACAAATGGTATAGGAGCACCAGGCCCAGACGGAACGTGATGTGGTGGGTTGTGATGTGGGTGAATTTCTTGGATGCCGAACAACTTACCAAAAGAAGCCAGGAGCCATACTCAAGGTGAATGATTTGCTGGATAGATGAAGCGCCATATGGCTCATCAAGCAGGTGGCTTGATCAAGGAGCGGCGCAGATTCATCTATGGATGGAGTGCCAGATGGCTCATCAAGCAGGTGGCTTGATCAAGGAGCGGCACAGTTTCATCTAAAGATAGGCTGCGTGATAGCTCATCAAGCAGGTGGCTTGATCAAGGAGCGGCACAGTGTCATCTGATAGTGAGCAGATAGCTCCGCCCTAAATCTCTAGAGTTCAGGTTTCTCTCCACCTGACTAGAGTAAGCGGATGGAAGTCAATTCCGAGGAGACTAGAGTGATACTTTGTTCAAGAGGAGGATTGTTAGGTGCGACCAAAGTCCCACATCCTACATCGGTTAAACATGGGAAGAAAGATCAGTATATAAGTTAAGAATACATCTCCATTAGTGTGACGCCTTTTGGAAGTGGACCAAAAACAAAGACGTGGGGGCCAGTGGGCCCAAAGCGCATAAAATCACACCAGTGTGGAGATCGAAGTATTCTTACTTATATACAAAGGCGGAATATGCTGACCCAATATTCCTTACAAATGGTATAGGAGCACCAGGCCCAGACGGAACGTGATGTGGTGGGTTGTGATGTGGGTGAATTTCTTAGATGCCGAACATCTTACCAAAAGAAGCCAGGAGACATACTCAAGGTGAATGATCTGCTGGATAGATGAAGCGCCATATGGCTCATCAAGCAGGTGGCTTGATCAAGGAGCGGCGCAGATTCATCTATAGATGGAGTGCCAGATGGCTCATCAAGCAGGTGGCTTGATCAACGAGCGGCACATATCCATCTCTAGATAGAGCGCTAGATGGCATATCAAGCAGGTGGCTTGATCAAGGAGCGGCGCAGATTCATCTAAAGATGAACTGCCTGATAGCCCATCAAGCTGGTGGTTTGATCAAGGAGCAGCACAATGTAATGTGATAGTGAGCAGATAGGTCCTCTCTAAATCTCTAGAGTTCAGGTTTCTCTCCATATGACTAGAGTAGGCGGATGAAAGTCAATTGAGAGGAGGCTAGAGTGATACTTTGTTCGAGAGGAGGATTGTTAGGTGGGACTAAAGTCCCACATCCCACATCGGTTAAACATAGGAAGAAAGATCAGTATATAAGTTAAGAATACATCTCCATTAGTGTGAGGCATTTTGGAAGTGGAACAAAAACAAAGCCGTGCGGGCAACTGGGCCCAAAGCGCACAATATCACACTAGTGTGGAGATCGAAGTATTCTTACTTATATACAAAGGCGGAATATGTTGACCCAATATTCCCTACAAATGGTATAGGAGCACCAGGCCCAGACAGAACGTGATGTGGTGGGTTGTGATGTGGGTAAATTTCTTAGATGCCGAACATCTTACCAAAAGAAGCCAGGAGCGATACTCAAAGTGAATGATCTGCTGGATAGATGAAGCGCCATATGGCTCATCAAGCAGGTGGCTTGATCAAGGAGCGACGCAGATTCATCCATGGATGGAGTGCCAGATGGCTCATCAAGTAGGTGGCTTGATCAAGGAGCGACGCAGATTCATCCATGGATGTAGTGCCAGATGGCTCATCAAGCAGGTGGCTTGATCAAGGAGCGGCACATATCCATCTCTAGATAGAGCGCCAGATGGCTCATTAAGCAGGTGGCTTGATCAAGGAGCGACGCCAATTCATCTAAAGATGGACTGCCTAATAGCCCATCAAGTTGGTGGCTTGATCAAGGAGCAGCACAGTATCATGTGATAGTGAGCAGATAGATCCGCCCTAAAGCTCTAGAGTTCAGGTATCTCTCCATATGACTAGAGTAGGTGGATGGAAGTCAATTGAGAGGATGCTAGAGTGATACTTTGTTCGAGAGGAGGATTGTTAGGTGGGACCAAAGTCCCGCATCCCACATCGGTTAAACATAGGAAGAAAGATCAGTATATAAGTTAAGAATACATCTCCATTAGTGTGAGGCATTAAGTTAAGGAGCGACGCAGATTCATCCATGGATGGAGTGCCAGATGGCTCATCAAGCCGGTGGCTTGATCAAGGAGCGACGCAGATTCATCCATGGATGGAGTGTCAGATGGCTCATCAAGCAGGTGGCTTGATCAAGGAGCGGCACATATCCATCTCTAGATAGAGCGCCAGATGGCTCATCAAGCAGGTGGCTTGATCAAGGAGCGGCGCAAATTCATCTAAAGATGGACTGCCTGATAGCCCATGAAGCTTCTGGCTTGATCAAGGAGCAGCACAGTGTCATGTGATAGTGAGTAGATAGATCCGCCCTAAAGCTCTAGAGTTCAGGTTTCTCTCCACATGAATAGAGTAGGTGGATGGAAGTCAATTGAGAGGAGGCTAGAGTGATACTTTGTTCGAGAGGAGGATTTTTAGGTGGGACCAAAGTCCCACATCCCACATTGGTTAAACATAGGAAGAAAGATCAGTATGTAAGTTAAGAATACATCTCCATTAGTGTGAGGCCTTTTGGAAGTGGACCAAAAACAAAGACGTGGGGGCCAGTGGGCCCAAAGCGCATAAAATCACACCAGTGTGGAGATCGAAGTATTCTTACTTATATACAAAGGCGGAATATGCTGACATAATATTCCTTACAAATGGTATAGGAGCACCAGGCCCAGACGGAACGTGATATGGTGGGTTGTGATGTGGGTGAATTTCTTAGATGCCGAACATCTTACCAAAAGAAGCCAGGAGACATACTCAAGGTGAATGATCTGCTGGATAGATGAAGCGCCATATGGCTCATCAAGCAGGTGGCTTGATCAAGGAGCGGCGCAGATTCATCTATAGATAGAGTGCCAGATGGCTCATCAAGCAGGTGGCTTGATCAAAGAGCGGCACATATCCATCTCTAGATAGAGCGCTAGATGGCATATCAAGCAGGTGGCTTGATCAAGGAGCGGCGCAGATTCATCTAAAGATGGACTGCCTTATAGCCCATCAAGCTGGTGGCTTGATCAAGGAGCAGGACAGTGTCATGTAATAGTGAGCAGATAGATCCGCCTAAATCTCTAGAGTTCAAGTTTCTCTCCACCTGACTAGAGTAAGCGGATGGAAGTCAATTCCGAGGAGGCTAGAGTGATACTTTGTTCAAGAGGAGGATTGTTAGGTGCGACCAAAGTCCCACATCCTACATCGGTTAAACATGGGAAGAAAGATCAGTATATAAGTTAAGAATACATCTCCATTAGTGTGAGGCCTTTTGGAAGTAGACCAAAAACAAAGCCGTGCGGGCCAGTGGGCCCAAAGCGGACGATATCACACTAGTGTGGAGATCGAAGTATTCTTACTTATATACAAAAGCTGAATATGCTGACACAATATTCCTTACAGATGGTATAAGAGCACCAGACCCAGACGGAACGTGATGTGGTGGGTTGTGATGTGGGTGAAATTCTTAGATGCCGAACCTCTTACCAAAAGAAGCCAGGAGCCACACTCAAGGTGAATGATATGCTGGATAGATGAAGCGCCATATGGCTTATCAAGCAGGTGGCTTGATCATGTAGCGGCGCAGATTCATCTATAGATGGAGTGTTAGATGGCTCATCAAGCATGTGGCTTGATCAAGGAGCGGTACATATTCATCCATAGATATAGCGCCAGATGGCTCATCAAGCAGGTGGCTTGATCAAGGAGCGGCGCAGATTCATCTAAAGATGGACTGCCTGATAGCCCATCAAGCTGGTGGCTTGATCAAGGAGCGGCACAGTGTCATCTGATAGTGAGCAGATAGCTCCGCCCTAAATCTCTAGAGTTCAGGTTTCTCTCCACCTGACTAGAGTAGGCGGATGGAAGTCAGTTCCGAGGAGGCTAGAGTCATACTTTGTTCAAGAGGAGGATTGTTAGGTGCGACCAACGTCTCACATCCCACATCGGTTAAACATGGGAAGAAAGATCAGTATATAAGTTAAGAATACATCTCCATTAGTGTGAGGCCTTTTAGAACTGCACCAAAAAAAAGTTGTGCGGGCCAATGGGCCCAAAGCGGACAATATCACATTAGTGTGGAGATTAGAGTATTCTTACTTATATACAAAGACGGAATATGCTGACCCAATATTCCCTACAAAACCTTCATGGATTACTTCTCTAATAGCTCTTCGGCTCTAATATTCCAATTGGTTACCTGGGCTTTTCCTGTCTTTCCTACGTCATTACTTATAAATTCACCTCTTCTGACAACTTGCATAATCTTCTCTATTAAAAATGATGAAATCAATAGCGCCCTTACTATTATTGACAATAATAACTTTTTAGGATATGATGGCTACAACACTCATTTTTCTAAGTATTCTTGCAATATAGTAGGAGACAATCTTTGTGATGGATTCCCCAAATTCTTTGCAAATGATTAGCTCGATCTCTTGAATAAAACCACTATCACCAACGTCCTAGAACAAACAAAATGAAAACTTATTCCGTAATATTATCTACAAATTTCAATATACCTTTTCGTGGCGAAGAGCATCTCCGAAAACATCATCATTATCAAACAACTGATTCGAGTCTATCAACCGAATCCTAAAGGTCTAAGGTTCACCCTTAAAAGTTACCTCATGGAAGGTCTTTGATAATTTATGTTAGCTTTCTAGGCATGAGTTTCCCAACCTACATCACAAAAGACACACTTAAATCTTCTTAACACATTCACCAATCATACATAACACATCTAGAGGTAAACATGACATTCATAACCTAAGGAGCCCTACATTGACCTGGCTACTCCTCATTAAGTAATCCTTTTAGAACCTACAAGTTTTTGTGATGTTATAAAAAATCATAAGTGGGTTCAGGTTGTGGAAACAGACCATGCCTCTCTTTTCAAGGACAACACTTGGAAACAGAACATGTTCCTTAGAGACCTAACATGAATTTAGTTAGGTGTAAATGGGTCTACAAGCTTAAGTATAACACTATTGGTTTAGTCAGAGATATAAAGCAAGATTGGTCGCAAAAAGGTTTTATCAAACACGAGGGGTTGATTTCATATAAACTTTTAGTCATGTGATTAAACCGTCTACAATTAGAGTGGTTTTGACTTTGGCACATTCAAAAAACTGGACGGAATATACTTTTGTTTGTCTTTTTTTTCTTTGTTTGTCTTATATGGCCTTAAAAAATCGACCGAGTGTAATTTAGTTTGAAAAAAAAAATTATTTTTTAAAAGTCGACCTAGCTAATTAATTTGATTTAGTTTGATCGGTCAATTGGGTTCTCTCGGAGTTTAACCTCATTGCTACATCTATCACTAATAAGCTTTATAATTACTAATTGGATTTCGCTGAGCAGCTTATTATCAATTTTTATTTCCTTGTAGAGTTTTGGTGATTTAATTGGACTTTTTATTTCTCCAAAGAAGGAAAGAAAATGATAAAATTACATATTTCGGTTTTAAAAATTGAAGATGGAATGTCCAAACAGAAATTAGTTATTTCGGTTAATTCATATTCTTCTGCTTCCTACCTCTTCTTTTCTTTAATCCTTTACAAATATCTTCAAAAGTTCTTCAATTTTCTCTCTTTAATCGTAGTCCATTTCTTGTTTCTTTACCAAAACTAAGTTGTCAATTACCAAAGTTGATATCTCACCGAGAGTGCAATTGCAATAAACACTCCTGCTTTGCTCC
Organism: Limnanthes douglasii subsp. nivea; assembly: GCA_036936605.1. NCBI lineage: Eukaryota > Viridiplantae > Streptophyta > Magnoliopsida > Brassicales > Limnanthaceae > Limnanthes > Limnanthes douglasii. Next base: position 291,972,272 of record JAUPFV010000004.1, read on the forward strand.
TTTTCTCTTCAATTGTTCTTGAAGTCTTACTTTTATTTTTTTGGATAATTTGAAGGACTCAAAAGTTTGTGTTCTTCGATTTCATTCAAAATATCCTAATTGTTCTTGAAGTCTTACTTTGTACAGGCATGAAGGGAAGTGGAGAAGATTTGCCTTCAGGATTACAATCCAAAAGGCGGCAATTAGGACCAGTAGCATTGTTAGTATTTAATTTGAAGTCTTCCCTTTTTTATTTGATTCTGTCATAAATCTTTCTGTATTGAAGTCATATGTTGAATGAATGAAATAACTTTTGTTAAATTTTCATATTCTAGGGATATGACTCACGAGGATGTGGTTGCCTTTCTCAAAGTAGTCGACGAGACTTTTCGAGATGAAAAAGAGAATCGTCAAATGTTTGCTGATGCCATGAATGACTTCAATGAAAAAAGGTGAACTCTTTCGACCTCTTTGACGTCTTTGAGGGAAACATTTTATACTCTTATCGACCGTCAAATGGTATGCGACAATGTCTCTTTTCAGGATTGGCCAATCGGTTTTTATTGCTCGAGTACAAGAAATAATCAAAGAGCATCAGCATCTGGTTGATGGATTTGATGCTATTATACCCGTGGGGCATCAACTGTACCTCAAAGGCTTTGTATTCTATGAAAAAGTCGAGGAACGGATAGGAACTAAAGATGAATTCCAGACGTTTAAAGACATATTGTATGCTGTGGGACGCGATAACCAAATGACAAAGGAAGAGTTTAAGTCTGATGTATGTTTATCTCCTAATCCTTGTTTGTCCAAAGTCATGCACATTTGTCCAAAGTCAGGAAATGTTTAAAATTTTGAGTTTAAATTCTTCTGTTCATTCATTGCAGATGAGTTTTATAATTGGAGGGCATCCGGATCTCATGGTGGGATTTCGCGAGTTGTTGCAGACTGGCTATATTAGTAAGTATTTTAATAAAGATGAGTTGTTATGGGCCTTTATAGTTTACTTTTACGGCGTCTGATCCAAGTTCTTTCTGCAGAAGGATTTAGCAAATGGTTATATGAGAATTGCTTGGCAACTGATTCGGCTTGAACACCGGTGTTGGGAAAACCTATTAGTTGTCAATGTTATATGGCTGTTGCAAACGAACCAGTAAACTTGTAAAACTGAGTTTCCAAAATAAATAAAAATGGTTTGAAATCAGCTGCCAAAGAATAAACTTGTAACTAAATCATTAATATAGCATTAAGGTCACCTATTATATTACTGTTTATCTTTCTATATATTTGCCATTTTTACAAATTTGAAGATCATCATATTATTCTATCAGAAATATATCTTTTTTTTTAAAAATTCAAACCATACAAGTTTCTTTAAGTATTAGTGGAGAACTATTTTTCTATGGTGAAATGTTCCAAGTTTTTCCATGCGCATATATGAGTTTTTTATCGTTAATATCGCAAATTAATTTTTTTTTACATTCGTTAAAATATAATACATATCCTTTTTATGAAGATTTTTTTCTCCTCGTCTTCATCTGTACGTGAAACTTATTTTTCAGAACCTATCACAACCCTACAAGTGAAGATTCAACTTCGTCGTGATATCTTTAAATTTTGATATTTTTGGATGGAAACACCATTGTTAACTTTTAATTAGAACAATATATGCTCGGATACCAATTTGTTAGAAATCAACATGCAATATTCTATAAAAAATGACTCATACAAAAGATAATAAAAATCAAAACAGAAACAACAAATGATTTTGTCGTTCAACTATAATGTTTATGTCCAAGGGTCCTATCAAAATAAAAAGTTGCACTATGGTAAAAATGGTTACATAGTTCTGTGTTATATTTTTATAACCCTAAGATTCTATTTATAAATGATTAAACAGACGACTTATAAAGCGTTTCTAGACAATTTACCTAATGGGCTTAGTAACCCGACTATTAAACAATAATAAAAGATTTTTTTCTTGACACAAGAATTATCATTGGAGAGTTTAGTTATTTAATATTGCTTTAGTAAATGAGAGAAGAAGTGTTTTAGAGAGAGAAATACATCGAATCTAACTAAAAGCAGTGATGATCTCCTCTTTCACAATTCAGTGCAAACCAATTATTCTAATATATCAAAATATGTCATTAGTCAACTATACCCCAAGCACAAATTTAGCACCCGTATGCTTGATTCGAAGATGATCCTTTAAGCATAGAGCGCCTTATATCAGTTCTGATCTTGCCATCTCATAACCGTAAAACTGTCCGACTACATTGTTGTACAAAGTCTCTCTAAACTTCTTTTCAGCTTCATAAGATTCCTTATAGTAAACCATATATCTGGCCAACTGTTTGAGATGGTCTTGAGAAGCTTTGATTTGAGAGGAAAGAGTTTTTGCAGAATCGTCAATACCGTAAAATGGTTGAAGAGCGATAACAATTGCAGGATTTGGAGGAGGGTACGAAATTCCGATGTACTAGGCTTGTGAATCATATCGAGAGATGTGACAGGTTCGTAAGAACAAGTAGCTTCTGGAATAAATTTTTCTGGTGTAGGCCTCGCAAAATCAAGCATGTGATTTTGGATGAGTTGAAGAACATGATCCTTTTTGCCAATAAGCGCCTCTGTGTTCTCGTAATTGATGAACATATTTGGGTCGAAACTTGTAGGAGCATGATAAACAGCGGGGGAATTGTCATTAATGAGAATCACAAGGTTTTCTTTATTAGAATGTTCTTCGGTTGTAGGGTTTGGGGGTGTACGAAGTGATTTTCTTCTGTTTCTTTTTCTTTCTGAGGGAATCAGAAGATATTTTTTTTTTATGATAATTCTTGAGCCTTTCTCTCTTCAATGGCTGAAAGAGGTTGTTCAGCAACTTTACGTTTTTTACGCTTTGGTTTCGAGGGCATGGAAGGGTTAGCACCATATGTGCTAACTACCGTTTTACCTTTCTTTTCTTTTCGTCTTTTTTGGAAAATGACTATTCGATCTGTTGCAAATAGGAAGAAAGATTTTGCAGTCAGGATGGGGTATTCGTTGGCACGCAAGTTTTGGATCTGGATCAGAAAACAAATCTTGAGGAGGAAGCCCACCTTCTTTGATCGGAAACATGTGGCTATGGAGGAAATTGATGGGCTGAAAGACAATATGAAATGCATTATTCCATTCCTGTTCAGCCCGGGGGCGAGTTATTGGAAACTATCTTTAGCAGTTTCTCGACGTGTTGAGTAGCACTTCGAAATTTCTAGTATACGTTAGCAAAATAAAATGTTAAAAAAATAATAAATTAATTTTTTGTATAAAAACGTAAATTTTTTGAAGAACTTACGATTGTTTCTCCAAACAAGACTTAATTTCGAATTGCTAGCTTTGAAAATTGCCTTGCCATTTTCCCAAGCCTCAGATATGAAAACAAGTTTTTGTTTCCCGAATTTATCAGCCTCGAGAAGATTGTCGATGATATTGAGGTCATCCATCAATGTGAGGTAATAGAAGGGAAGCTTCAAACCTTTTGAAAGTTGAGTCAATGAGATGAACTCTTTAATGTTGATGTGAATTTTGGAAAGACGGGATGTCATGATCACTGACATGAGGGTGAACCATTGATTCAGCGTCACCTAAGTAGGGCATAAATTGAGGACTTCGAAGTACTCCACGGTCATCGGATCTAGTGAAAATCGAAGACCCCAGTTAATGATTTCTGGGTATGCCACTAGTTCATCATCTTTGTAGTTGAGGGGAGTTTCTCCTTCTCTTGGCAGATGAAGGTTTATTTCTTCTCTCATTCCCCATTGCTTCTTAAGGGTCGAGGCTTGAATTTTTTTGTAGTATATATAACGAACTATCTTAAAGGCGATAATATACTTGCTTTCGAGGTTCCTTAGGTTCCTCCCAATTGTTTCTCTTTCTTCTTCGGAGATAGAGAAAATGTCAGCCTCTTCTTGAGAGTCAGCCTCAAGATCAATTTTTGTAGCCTCCGAGTCAGCTTCGTTGGCTTTTGAAGTTTCTTCTCGAGGGTTTTGAGAATTTGGGATAATTATTAGCAGTCTGAGGCGTCTCCTCCATCACTTCTATTTGAGGAGGATCGTTAGTAGTAGGATTTGGAGAAGATGAAGTTCAGATGATTGCTGATTCATCTCCCATGGCGATGAAGGTTTTTCTTAGTTTGGTTAATAAAGATTTTCCGGAAGAATAGTTATTTGTTTTCAATTTCAAAGAAGAAACTCGGCTTTGAGATGAGGAGGCTCGAGGTGTTTTAGGACCTGAGATTTTAGATAAGGTTTGCTCTTCGGTTTTTGGAGAAGGTGAAAGATTTGAGACTTTGGTAGGATCGAATTTACCGTGATAGAATGTCTCAGTTGTAGTTCTGATTGGACCACCTCGAATTAATCTTGCTCTTCGGTAGTCTTCAGATCTTTGCGTAATACAAAAATAATCGTAAGATCCAAACACTATGTTACTATCAGTATCAGAGGATTCTGGTGTTTTGGGAAGAATAGCCTTTGACTTTTTGGTTCTTGGTTTCCTTCTCATGGACCAAGTAAGGGTTGATCGGAGAGGGTGAAGGTTGATCGGGAAATTTGAATTTTGTGTTGAGAATCCTGAGAATATAGGAGGAGCAGACGAAGGTAGCCAAAAACTCTAACTTCTCTCTAAAGTGGATTTTTGTGTGAGGAGAGTTGGAATGAGAGAATGTTGTATTTATACTAAAGTAAGTAACGACGTGTGAAGATGGAAAGACCCATATGATGATAGGTTGGAATACGAATCGTTGAGTGGATTAGATGTTCGACATTTGTCAGGCTAGATTATTAGGGTCACAATGAATGTAACGGTTATATTCGAGGATAATCTATCTACATAATATTTCGAGGACAATTTTCATTTGATAAGCGATTACATCGATTTGAAAAAAGTTTCATATTTATATGCTCATATTTACCTACCCAAGTTATTCGAAACCAACTAATTGGTATTTATTTTTTGGTTCCAATTTGTTTTGAGATTTTATAGTGTATATATGCTTCGAAAAATATTTTAAACTAATAGCTTCGAACAATTGTTTTTTGATTTATGAAAGGTTATATAGCCAATGGGAATGTTTGAAGATGTAAAGATTCGAAGAAAAAACGGATTTGAAAACTCATTAGTTCTCATTCATTTACTGACATGAGAACTAAGAGTGCTTCTGATATAGAAATAGAGTTTTAAGGATTAAATTGTAAATAATGTAAATTTCTCCTCTAATTACTGAAAAATGTCCTCCAAAACCAAAGACAAGTAACCCTTCTTTGGAAAAAATTTCAGTAACCAAAAGAAGAAAATCTTTCATCACCATGGGAGATGAATCAACAATCATCCGAACTCATTCCCCTCAAAATCCAATTACTAACGATCCTCCTCAAAGAGAAGTAATAAAGTAAGAACCTCGAATTACTAACCCCTCTTCAGATATGATTATCCCAACTTCTCAAAATCCTCGAGAAGAGACTTCAAAAGCCAACAAAGCTGATTGAAAGGCTATAAAATCCTCGAGAAGTAGATGCTTGTTCCATCTCCGAAGAAGAAAGGTAAAAAATTAGGAGGAACTTTTGAAACCTTGAAAGAAAATACATTATTGCTTTGAAAAAAGTCCGCTACATATACTATAAGGATAGCCAGGCTTCGGTTCTTAAGAAACAATGAGGAATGGGAGAAAACATAACTTTTTATCTTCCTCAAGAAGGAAAAACTCCCCTGGACTGCAAGAACGATGAATTAGTTGTATACTGGGAAATCATCAACTGAGGTCTTCGGTTTCCACTAGATCCAATGATCGTGGAATACTTCGAACTCCTCAGCTTGTGCCCTACCCAGGTGACACCAAATCAATGGTTCACCCTTATGTTAGTGATCATGGCATCTCGTTTGTCCAAAATTCCCATCAGCATCAAAGACATCATCTCACTAACCCAACTGTCGAAAGGTCTGAAGCTTTCCCTTTACTACCGCACCTTGATGGATGACCTCAAGATCATCGATGATCTCTTAGAGGCTGAAAAATTATGGAAACTGAAATTTATCTTCATATCAGGAGCTTAGGAAAACGGTAAAGTGATTTCCGAAGCTAACCCTTTGAAACTAGCTCTCGTCTTGAGAAGCAATCGTAAGTTCTTCGAATTTGTTATGCTCTAATATAAAATTTACCCTCCCTTTATTTTTTTCCTAACACTTGGTTTTGTTAATTTGTACCATAAATTTCAAAGCGCTACTCAACACATCTAGAAGCAACTAAGGATATTTTTCAACAACTCGCCCCTTGGGCTAAAAAGGAATGGAATAATGCATTTCCTACTGCCTTTCAGCCCATCAATTTCCTCCATACCCATATGTTTCCAATCAAAGAGGGTGGGTTGCCTCCTAAAGATTTATCATCCGAACCAGATCTGAAGCTTGTGTGCCAGCGAATTCCTCAACCTGACTGCAAAGTCTTTCTTCCCATTCACAACAGATCGGATAGACATTTTTCAAAATAGAAGAAAGATAAAGTTGCCAAAGAAAAGAAAGGTAAAAAGACAGTTAGCATATATGGTAATAACCCTTCCACACGCAAAATTTCATAACAACCTCTCTCACCTTTCGAAGAGGGAAAAGATCAAAAACCATCATCGAAGAAAAAGAAAGTTTCCACTCGTTCCTAAGGAAAGAAAAAGAAACAGATGAGAATCACTCAGTACACTTTGGTTGATGAGGATGAAGTCACTGTTGCTGAAAACCCAAAACACCCTTCACTCAAAAATCAAACAAACAACGACAACCCTGTGATAGTCATTGAAGATATCACCTCCAATAAAAATTAAGCCACTGCAGCCTTCTATCGTGACATGTTTATCAACTTTGAAAATACTGAAGCAGTTACTGGTAAAGACGACATTGTTCTTGAAGTAATCCAGAATCACGTGCTTAAATTCGGGAGACCACCACCAATCGAAGCTTCTCCAGAAGTTATCCGCTCTCTTGAGCCCATCACCAGAATGGTTCAAGATCCTAGCACATCTGAACTTCGTGTTCCTACTCCAAATCCTACCATCTTTGTCGGTCTTCAGCCATTGCCGAGCTTGACACTGCAACAAAGAAACTCGCTTCCCAAGTCGAAGCTTCGCCGAGCCATATAAAACAACTAGCAAAAGATATGGTTTACTACAAGAAGGCTTACAAGGCTCTGAAAAAGGTTAGAGAAACTTTACACAGCAGAGTAGTCGATCAATTTGATACTTATGAAATGGCACGGTCCGAACTGATTAATGGTGCTCTCTGTATAAAGAATCATCTGCGAATCACCCACATTGTAGACTGAATTGCTGACTTGCACTCATGAAGCAGAGTTGAAGAAACTCAACACTAACCATGCTACTGAACTATCAATTGAGAAAGACAACTCCAGTAAGCTTTGTAATTCACTCACTCTTTGTGAGACAAAAAACAAAAAGCTAATCGATGACATGACTAAATTGAAAAAGGATTTCGAAGCTGAAAAAGTTGCTGTTGTAGATGCCACCGAATCTGAACTTTGAAAGGATATGCAAATAGCTATCAACGTCGGAAAAGAAGATGCAACTATTCTTCTTCTTCGAGAAATTCATGGTACTTATCCATAAATCGACCTTAAAAGCTTTTGGATTGATATTCTTGAGGAAAAATGCCCAAGCGAGGCTTTCGACCATGTTCCTAGTTCGTCGTCTTTAGAAGACGGATCATCTAAGGAAGAAGAATCTTTCGAATGACTTTATTATCATCTTCTTATCCTTGTCGAATTAAAATATATATTTTTTTGTACCTTAATGACAAATGGTTTTTGTATGCTATCATTCTTCTTGCATAATATTTGATGACGAATTTTACAAACAAAATAACTACAAAACCTTAACAAATTAATGTAAACTTACCTCCTTAAAAACTTTAACAAAATTTGTGGATTTTGTAGCTCATCGATAAATTGTAGCTCCTCGAAAAAATGTAATTCTTCAAAAAATATCAATGTGTTGTTAAGATTTGGTAACTTTTCGAAAAATCTCAGTGTGCAATTAAGCGTTCACTTCGAAATAAAAATATAATGTGATTAACAAAGATGGTTGTTTCTTCGAAAAGTGTCATAAACACTTCGGAACATTCTAGTCTTAAACAATCTCAAAGGTGATCGGTTTTTGATTATTTGTTAAGATAGTATTCAAATATACGTAAACAACCATTTGCCAAAAAACGAACTCTATTGATAATATTGAATATGTACACGACACCTCGTTAAAACGTTCCTGGGCCAACAGGATAGGAAAGAGTGCGCCAGTCCAAACAATAATTCCAAAGTACAAAACTATATCTACTCCAAAAAAAGCTTCAAGTGCTGGATATTCTACAGATGTTGAAGCATCCTCCCTTCGAAATCACAAAGATGATAAGACCCCGGTTGGACTCTTTCAACAACGGTCCTGCCTCAAAACGACAACAAATATTGTTCACAATAAATTTAATTACATCCTTTGACATTATTCCTGATAGTGGTTTTGCCTCTGCCCACTTCGTTAAATAATCCACCGCCACAATGATCATCTGTCTTCCCTAAAAGCCATCGACAAAGGTCCCACTAGATCGATTCACCATCTATCGAATGGTACCGCCTCATATATAGACATGAGTGATACTGCTGGTCTGTGAATAGCATTGGCAAACCTCTAACAAGTATCCCAACCTCAGACTAAATTCTTAGCATCGTTCATGATCATATGCCAGTAAAACCCTGCAAGTAAAACTCGACGCGATAGAGCTTTGAACCCACAATGAGCTGACCCTTCACCATCATGCAACTATAATATTACTTCTTGTGATTCTTGTTTGCTTAAAAATCGTAATAATGGTCTGCTTAATGCCTTTTATATAAAATCTCATCCAGAACTATATATCTGAAGGCTTTACCCCTTAACATTTTGACCAATTGGGAATCATCTGGCAGTAGTCCTTGAGTCAAGAAATTTAGAATATATGATCGCCAATCGCGTCGGCTTTCATCAGTGATAAAAAATTCTTCTATGCCTTCACATTGACTAGATTGAGTAACAATCAAAGGATTTTCTTCTAGAAAAATCCAAGGATATGCTTCCTTGTAAGCAACATTTTCTAAAGAATCAGCAACCGTGTTACTTTCTCGCCCGATATATTCCACAACCACGTTGTCAAACATAAGTATTAAATTCTGAAGCTCCCGAACATACAAAATCAAGCGATCTTTCTATGCTTCAGAAAATCCAGATACCTAATTTGCTAATAATTGAGAATCCGTTTCCAAGAGTACTGAAGTCGCCTCACAAATTTTTGCTAATATCAAATCTGCCAAAGCAGCTTTGTATTCAGATTCATTGTTCGAAGCATGAAAACCATATTTAATTGATTGAAGCATTGTCTCTCCCGTCGAAGCTATTAACTAAACCCCAGTACTGTACCCTGAAATACTGGATCCTCCATCTGTTCGAACAACTCACCTCAAATTAACAAGTATAGTTTTTTTAGTTTCTTCCTGATCTGATCGGCTTGAGTGGAATTTCACAATAAAAGCTGCCAATGCTTGTGCTTTTATCGATGTTCAAGGTGTAAATAAAATATCGTAATCCCCCAACTCCACTGACCATTTATTCTTCCTCCCCAAATGCTAATGCCAGTGTTTCCTAGCAGCAATCACCAAAGCTAGTGCCAGTTTTTCTAATTTCATATATCTCTTTTTTGCTGCCACCAAACTTTTATTAACGTAATACACCGGTTTCAAAATTCATGAATCTCCACTGAGTAACACTCCACTTAGTGTAAAATCCGATACCGCAATGTACAGAAATAACTTCTCCCAATTTCGAGGCTTCGCTAAAATCTCTAGTGATGACAACAAATTTTTAATGTTTGTGAAAGTTTCTTCACATTCCGACGTCCAGTCAAACCTGTTGGGTCCACGTAACACCTGAAAAAAAGGAAAGCATTTGTCATAAATTCTTGAAATAAATCAATTAAGTGGTGGTAACCTTCCTGTCAGAATTTGCACTTCTTTTATTGACCGAGGAGAATTCATTGTTATTAAGGCTTTTAACTGTTCTGGGTCAGCTTCTATTCTTTTTTCACTGATGATAAAACCCAAAATATTCCCCGATCGAACTCCAAAGGTGCATTTTTTAGGATTTAATTTCAACCTGATCGCCCTTAAATTAATGAAACGTCATTTAGATCATCAAGATGCACTTCGTCGCTTGAGCTTTTCACTATCATGTCGTCTATATATACCTCTATATTTCTTCCGATATGCGTAGCAAAATCTTTATTTATTAATATCTGATAAGTGGCTCCAGAATTCTTCAATCCGAAGGGCATCACTCTATAACAATGCAGGCCCTTATTAGTTATAAAAGTTGTGCACTTTTGATCTTTTTGATCCATTTGGATCTGATTATACCCTGCAAAAGCATCCATAAAGGTTAAACTTTTGTTGCATGAAGTAGAATCAATCAACTGATCTATTCAAGCAAACATGAAACGGATCTTTGGGACAAGCTTTATTCAAATCTGTAAAATCCACACACATTCTCCATTTCCCAGTCTTCTTTTTGACTACCATCAGATTTTCCGTTCATAAAGGATACTGTGACTCCCTTATGTGTCCGACGCTAGACAACTGATCCACTTCAGCAACAATTGCTTCTACTTTTTCCAAGGAAAACCCTCTTCTTTTTTGAATTACTGGCTTGACCTTCAGATATATGCCCAAGTTGTGCCAAATTACCTCAATAGATACTCGTGTTACATCGTTTTGTCCTCCAAGCGAAGACATCCAAATTTTGAGAAAAAAAAAATTAAGCAATTGTTGACGTAGAAAAGAGGTCAATAAAGTTCTGATTCGAAGCACCTTTCCTTCCAAAAAAATAAAGTCCTCTACCTCATCACTTACCGTTAAAGACCCCGGGGTATCCCTCGGATCGTCAACCCTTTCTTCCAAATCCGAGGGTGCCCCTTTATTCACGCATCAAATCAACACTGTTGGATCCTTGGACCCAAAGTGCAGTCCCCTCGAACAACCCATCTCTATATCCAACAATGTATTTAAAGCATTGATGAGCTGTGAAAATCACCCCGTACAGTCTTGAAAGCCACGATCTCCCAAAAATAGAATTATAACTTGTGGGACAGTCCACCACCACAAAGAGTACCTGGACCTTCAAATTCTCCAACACCACGAGCTGTTACACTAGTGAATCCGATAATCGTACTATCTGATTGAGTAATCTGAGGTGGATTAGTCATTCTATCATAGGTGGTTTAAAAAGAACATTAACAGAACTGCCAATGTCAATCAATGCACGTCGAATTTTGACGCTAGCCACCTCATATCCAATCACCACATCATCCTAGTGTGGTCCTACAGTACCTCTCAGATTGTCTTCATCAAACAAAATGAATATAAATATCTATCTTTCTATACAAGTGTGTTGACATCCTCCCATCTATTTGAGTTGTCAAGTTGACAACATGCCTTTTCCTCGAACTGCCCGAATTTCCAGTCATTGAATCGCCTCCAAAAATAGCAAACGATTAAAAAAACTTGTATAACTCTCAACCACTCCCCTTTTCTATAGGTTGTTCGACTATCATCGGAAGCAACCTATTCGGATCCTTTTCAACATACTCAGAAGAAGCATCGGACGGTTCAACTTGTGAATTCATAATTATCAAATTTTTAGCTGGCTGTGTAGCCTTTGAAGTCGATGCACCATTATTTTTCGATGCACTCCCATATGATTTCACATAAGTCAGGAGCTTTCCATGCCCAATATCATCTTGATATATGCAAAATTTATTATTTCTCTCTTTCTTTAGTCTACTGATGGGAGTTGGTTTCCTAAAATTTACAGAATTCTTGGTCTTATCCCATATGACAGAAATATTCTCTGTCGGATCGGCATAATACTCAGGTTTGACCCATGTATTTGGTCTAGGCCTGCTGTAAGTATTAGATGGGGGTGATTTGAATAACCAACACTCCGAGGAGGAAAATTGTTGTTCTGTTGCCTCAACTGCTGATTGCCAGTTTTATTACCATTCCAGGAATGCCCCTGATTATTGGTTGCATGTCCCGATTTTTTCGAAGTGCTAACTGATCCGCCTCATACTCTACTCGACTCCTCCACTTTGATCTGATCCTCAACTTGAGTCATCAAAGCTCCAAACGTCAAGGCCCTTCTCTTTGTTGTCTCATTAGCTAAATCCCCTGGCAGCAAACCTTGGTGAAAAGCTACCATTGCCATATTTTCCTCATAGTTGTCCAAACTAGCCTTGGTCAACACAAATCTCTTGCTATAGTCTTTCAATTTTTCTCCCAGTGTCTGCTCCCACTAAATAATAATATCACCATTTGCTCTAATCTATTTGCTTCTCACAAACTGCCTTCGAAAATCAGTTTTGAAATCTCTAAAATTTGATATGGACCCCCTCAGAATCATGTTGTACCACTTAAGAGTCGTTCCCTTAAAAGTCTGTAAAAATGAATGACACACAAGCCATTCGTGATCTTTGAAATTCATCCTATAATTGTTGAATTGTTTGATATGGTCATTGGGATCTTGCATTCCATCGAACTTTTCTACCTTTGAATTCTCGAAATGCTTCGGAAGCGCCATGGATCGAATTTCATCTGTCAATGGAGAATTTCTCCAGTCAATACCTTGAACGAACTGATCATTAGTTCCCATTGTGACATATAAGTTCCTTTCAGTTTCATCATACTGATTGGAGAGATTTCCTTCATGCCAAGTCGAACGAGGAGCATTCTTAGATTTGCTTTCCTTTTTATACTTCCTCGAATTATCTCTCTCAAATTCCCCTTTCGAAAAACCTATGTGCCTCTTAAAACCCGAGACTGAGCTTTCGACCTCCTCATCACTAGAAATCACTAGTTTATGTTTATCTTTTCTCTCATTTCGAGACAAATATCCCTCTTTAGGAGCCACAAAACGTGTTTTTTATGTTCGGATTTAGCGCCTCGACCATCGAAAGATCGATCTGACTGACCTTCCACCTCATTCCTTTCTCATTCATATTTAACCTCGGATCTGAGCCTTGATGAGAGTATCTTTTGCTCCCTCTGTTCATATTTCTCATTCAAAGTATTAATTTTATCTAGAAGTTTATTCATTCGTGCCTCGATATCAGATTGAGCTCGGGTCGGAGGCGATGCATCAATTTCCATCAGTTCTATTTCCATCGTTTCTATTTCCATTGGTTTTCTCAGCATTCATCGCTGACGGAAGCGTAGGATTATTTTCATGATTCATCGTATGAGTTTTAATTAGAGAATACAATTAGATCATATCAAAATTTCGAACAAAATAAGAACACTGATTTTACGTCCCCACTGAACTCGCCAATTTGATGGGTTATTGTTTCGCTTTAGTTAATTTTCAATAGTGTATTCTAGAGAGAGAATGTGTTAGAGAGTTTTTAGAGAGAGAAAATGCAAGTACAAATGAGTTTCAAAGTAAAAAGTGTTGAACTCATTTATTAGATTAGTGTGGTGCTTTATATAAAGGAGCCAAGACTTAGTCTCAAACTGAAATTTGTTACAAAAAGTGGACTAATTGCTGTTTAATCCTTACTAATTAGACATAGTTACAAATATCCCCTCAAACTTACATCACTCACGAACTAAGGACAAAACTTACATCAATTACAATTAAATCCTTAAATTTACATTACTTACAATCTAGTCCTTAAAACTCTATTTCCATATCAGAAATAATTGTAGTTGCACGAAAAAAATAGAATGTTGACTAAATCTGGTTGAATATACAAGTTTATTTTTCCATAACAATCTCAAAATAATAATTTTGCGTAGTAAAGTTATATTCATCTCTTACACTCGAGGGAGAACTCAAAATCACTCTTTTAGGTACTAAAACCTTGATGGATTAATTCTCTAATCCCTCTTGGGCCCTAATATTCCAATTAGCTACCGAATTTTCCTGGCTTTCCTCCCTCATTATTTATAAATTCACATCTTCTAATAACTCGCATAATCTTCTCTATTAAAAAGGATGAAATCAAGAACGCCCTTACTATTATTGACAATAATAACTCTTTAGGATATGATGGCTACAACACTCATTTTTCAAATATTCTTGTAATATAGTAGGAGATGATCTTTGGGATAGATTCCACAAATTCTTTGCTAATGATTAGCCAGATCTCTTGAATAAAACCACTAGTACCCACGTTCTAAAATATGACATATTTTTTATCTCTTAAATAAAACCACTAGTACCCACGTTCTAAAATATGACATATTTTTTGTGTCTCATATTTCAGAGCTATAACAAGTTGCAATGTTAATTATTAATTTATCTCCAAGATTCTAACAAACAAAATGAAAACTTATTCTGTAATATTATCTAAAATTTGTAATCTACCTTTTCGTGGCGAAGAGCATCGCCGAAAACATCATCATCATCAAACAAATGCTTCGACTCTATAAACCGAATCGCAAAGGTTTAAGGTTCACCATTAAAAGTTACCTCATGAAGGTCTTTGATAATTTATGTTACCTTTTTAGGAATGAGTTTCCCAACCTACATCACAGAAGACACACTTAGATCTTCTTAACACATTCACCAATCATACATAACACACTTAGAGGTTAACATGACATTCATAACCTAAGGAACCTTACATTGACCTCGCTACTGCTCACTAAGTAATCGTATCATAACCTACTAGTTTTTGTGATGTTATTAAAAATCATAAGTGGGTTCAAGCTATAGAAGCAGACCATGCTCCTCTTTTCAAGGACAACACTTGGAAACGGAACATGTTGTTCCTTACAGGCCTAACATGAATTTAGTTAGGTGTAAATGAGTCTACAAGCTTAAATATAACACTATGGGTTTAGTCAGAGATATAAAGCAAGATTGGTGGCAAAAAAGTTTTATCAAACACCAGGGATTGATTTCATATAAACTTTTAGTCATGTGATTAAACCGTCCACAATTAGACTAGTTTTGACCTTGCCAACGACAACTTGACATTAGTATTGCCTTTCTAAACGGAGAAGTCACTAAAATGTGTACATATATTAACCGTAATTTATTCTTTTCGTGACGTTCGAGGCCGATCTTTTTCTTCTTTCGAAGACCTCCGATGTCTCTTATACTTAGATGTTGAGCTGTTCAACTCATCGTCACTAAACGTAATGTGTTTTTGTTTGTCTTTTTTCTCTTTGCTTTTCTTATATGGCTTTAAAAAAATCGACCAAGTATAATTCAGTTTGAAAAATAAAAAATCAAAAATAAATTTTATTTTTTAAAAGTCGACCAAGCTAATTAATTTGATTTAGTTTGATTGGTCAATTGGGTTTTCTTGGAGTTTACGCTCATCGCTACATCTATCACTAATAAGCTTTATAATTACTAATTTGATTTCAATGAGCTGCTCACATCTATTTTATTTTTTAGATGAAATTTGACTAATAGTCACATTGACAGTGACAACAGCTTATTATCAATTTTTATTTCCTTTTAGAGTTTTGGTGATTTAGTTGGACTTTTTATTTCTCAAATAAGGAAAGAAAATGATATAATTACTTATTTCGGTTTTTAAAACTGAGGATGGAATGTCCAAATATAAATTAGTTATTTCGGTTAATTCATATTCTTCTGCTTCCTACGTTTTCTTTTGTTTAATCCTTTTACAAATATCGTCAAACGTTCTCCAATTTTCTCTCTTTAGTTAGAGTTTTATCGTAGTCCATTTTTTTTGTTTCTTTACCAAAACTAAGTTGTCAATTACCCAAGTTGATATTTCACCGAGAGTGCAATTGCAATAAACACGGCTGCTTTCTCTTCAATTGTTTTTGAAGTGTTATTTTGTACATGTCTCTCAAATTGTATTTTTTGACATTCGTTAAAATCCAACACATGTCTTTTTTTTGAAGATGTTTTTCTCCTCGTCTTCATCTGTACCAGTAACATATTTTCCACAAGTATCACAACCCTTGCAATATAAATGAAGATTCAACTTCTCCATGATATATTTAAATTTTGATTTTTTTGGATGGAAACACCATCGTTAACTTTTAATTGGAACAACCTATGCTCGGATACCAATTTGTTAGAAATAAAGATCTAATATTGTATAAAAATGACTCATATACAAAACATAATAAAAATCAAAACAGAAACAACAAATGATTTTGTGGCTCAACAATAATGTTTATGTCCAAGGGTCCTGTCAAAATAAAAAGTTGCACTTTGATAAAAAGCGGTTACATAAGAGCCTATTTATAGATTGATTAAACAGACGGCATATAAAGCCTTTCTAGACAATTTACTTAATGGGCCTAGTAACCCGACTATTAATCAACAATAAAAGATTTTTTGTTGACAGGAGAATTATCATTGGTGAGTTTAGTTATTTAATATTGCTTTAGTAAATGAGAGAAGAAGTGTTTTAGAGAGAGAAATCCATCGAATCTAAGTAAAAGCAATGATGATCTCCTCTTTCACAATTCGATGCAAACCAATCATTCTAATACATCAAAATATGTCATTACTCAACTATACCCCAAGCAAAAATTTGAAGCAAATTCAATAAAATCAAACGTCAAATATGTTTTCAAACTCATAATAGCCCCCTAGGGGTTAGGTTTACAACTAAGTTCCTAGCATGACAGATGTCGATCCCTTAAACACGAAAGCGATTCAAATTCTGCCCAATCAACACAAAACCTTTTCCACTTATCCACACGTCTTTCTTTTTCCTATAAATTCCTAAGCATCTCACTTTTTGATTTTACGAACAAAAATTCTTGAGAGAGAAACAAAGAAAACCTTCCAATCTTTTCTAGCTTCAACAGTTCCTTCAAACTTTCTGGTTATTTCCACCAGAAAGTTCATACTTTCTGATTCATCCTTAATCAGTTTATGAGAAAAGACCATAAATCTTGAAGATCAAAAGCCTGAATTCCTAGAAAACCCAAATTCCGAGAGCCTAATAGCAACTTCGTCTTCGGAGCTTACGATTATTTCTACATTACCTACAAAGCAGACGAATATAGGGCTGCTAGATTGATAAGAAACACTCCTTTTGGAACCTCTACAGTAACTTCGATCCCTCTAAGACTCCAATATTTTCTCTTTCAACCATCAGAGAAGAAAGCCAGTCTTCCAAAACTCGAATGCCTAGAACACTTCAAACTCGAACGCCGAGAACACCTCAAATTTGTACTACTCATACTCAATCATCGCCTTGAATCTGTGCTGAATCGAGAAAATCTACATCGAAACAATCCGATGCTACTCAATCAGATAACAAAGCTGAATTTGATGAAGAAGTCTCAAAAGAATCTATTAATGCTACAGAGACAAAAGTCCGCAAAAAAAAATAAGGCTCTACTTAGTATATCCAATGAAGAAAGAGCACAAATTGGTAAAAGTCAGAGATCTCTCGATGTTGATTATATTGTTGAACTGAAAATCAGAGATCTTTCGATGCAAATCCCTACCGATCTACACAACGGAGAGGGTACCAGAGGAGGTTTGGAAGGAGTAGACATCAGTGGCCTCCAGAACATTGGTCTCTATTTCGGAGAGTTTGATAAAGACAAATTGTCCCCTACCTTCCCTCAAGTTCCTCCAATATGGTGACTTTTAATGGTAAGTGTTTCACTGTTTCAGGGTAAAATGATTCGGTGACTCACTCTCTGCTAGGCCATATGCAGTTAGTGCTCAAATTGGAGAGGCAAGTAAAGAGTCAGTCAGCCCTCATCAAACGCCCTCAACACTAACAAAGAGAGTTTGCCCACTCACCTCCTTAATGCCAACCAGAGTATTGAGGCACTGAAGAAGGAGCTTGAGGAGTTAAGGAAGGAGAAAGAAGATTTGGCAGCCAAGATGGTCACTTCAGAGACAGCTAACAAAGAGTTCAAACCAAATGCTCCAGATTGGAAAAGTATCTTTCCACCTTGAAGGGGGACATGAAGATCAAAGATAATGCCATCTGAACCTTGTCCATTCACAAGACTTCTCTCGAGGAGGCTATGTCTAGGGTCACCGAGGAGAAAGAGAACTTGGTGAAAGAACTGGAATCTATCCACTTGGAAAAATAATCAATGGCTACACTAATAGTTCTGCACCCTCCTGATGCCATCGGTAGAGGCCCTACTAAATCCAATCCCCATTGAGCAAAAGGCACTGGCTCAGAAATTGATTCCAGTTGGACAGCTGGGATATGAATTTCATTACCATAGCTTTGGTATGGGTCACATTTCTTTACCAAATCCTTGGCATCTTTTATTATGGATGACCAGTAGTATCCTTCCAAGAAAACGCTTCGGGTTAAAGCACTATAGCCATAGTGTGGTGATCCTTCACCATCATGTAGTTCAGATAACATAATTTGGGATTCTTCAATCCCCAAACAACACATGAGAGGTCTACTAAATGACTTATTGTAAAGGATGTCTATTATGATTAAAAAACCATGAGTTATGTGCTTCATTTTCTTTGCCACAGCTTTCTCCGGAGGCACAACGCCATCAGAAATGTATTGAAGAAGGGGATACCTCCAGTCTTTAGGTTGAACCCCTTGTATACTTAAACTTTCCTCATCTTTCTTGCCCTGATTGGGTTGAATGGATGGATATTATTGCACATGAATCCATGGGTAGGACTCAGAATATGCTATGGTTACCAAGGAGTTTGCTAGTGTGTTCTCCGATCTGGGTATGTGCTCATAGCTAACCTTTTTTAAGTTCACTGCCACTTCTTTAATGATGAACAAGTATTTAATCAACTGCTCCTTATTTGCCTCAGATTGACCTTGGGTACGATTGATAGGAAGTTGAGAATCACTCATTAACCTGACTCTTTTAGCCCCACACAAAAAGGCTAATTTCAAACCACCTATAACAACTTCATACTCGGATTCATTGTTAGAAGCCCGAAAAACAAAACATATAGCTTGGTATAACTTATCTCCATACAGAGAGATTAAACATATCCCAGCACCACAACCCATGGTACTTGATCCACCATTTGTTCGGACAACCCATACCTTCTTAGTTTTTTCATCTGCACCTTGCTTAGTACTTCTGTCCGAATTGAATTCAACCAAGAAATCAGCAACAGATTGAGCTTTGATTGCAGTCGGAGGGGCGAAATCAATATCATAATCACCCAATTCTACTGACCACTTGGGCATCCTGCTTAATATGTCTGCCTTCTGAAAAACATTTTTTAAGGGAAAAGACGTCCGGACGACAATAGAATGAGACTGAAAATAGGGCCTCATTTTCTGGCAGCAATTACCAAAGCTAGTGCTAGTCTTTCAAGTTTTAAGTACCTTTTTTCAGCATCCATCACGCTCTTGCTGATGTAGTACACCGGACGAGGATAACTGTCCACCTCTCTTACTAGCACCGCACTTATAGGACACTCAGACACTGCTAAATATATATACAATGTCTCTCCACCAATAGGTTTGTAGTGAGTCTTGGGGGAAGATAAATGCTTTTTATTTCATTGAACGCATGGTTGCACTGTGGAGACCAGTTAAAGTCTTAAGAACCCTTTAAAGTCTGGAAAACTGGGGCACACCTATCCGAAGACCTTGAGATAAACGATTTAGAGCAGCTAACCTTCGTGTCAACCTTTGCACTTCTTTAATATTCCGAGGCGGATCCATGTGTAATAAGGCATCAAGCTGGCCTGGATCAGGCTTTATCCCTTTCTCACTAATCACATACCCTAGAAACTTCCCGGACTGTACTCCAAAAACACATTTTTCTAGATTTAACTATAAATTAACCTTTACCAAGTTGGTAAAATTTTCTTAAAGATCTGCCAAGTGTAATTCTTCTTCCACATTCTTTACCATCATGTCATCAATATATACTTCCAAATTCCTCCCTATTTGATCAGCAAACATTTTATTTACCAATCTTTGATAGGTAGCCCCAACATTCTTCAACCCAAATGGCATGACCTTGTAACAATGGAGGCCCCTATCTATAACAAAATTAGTGTGTTCCTGCTCCTTTGGATCTACTTGTATCTGATTATAACCGGAGAAGGAATC
This sequence comes from Limnanthes douglasii subsp. nivea, assembly GCA_036936605.1. Classification (NCBI taxonomy): domain Eukaryota; kingdom Viridiplantae; phylum Streptophyta; class Magnoliopsida; order Brassicales; family Limnanthaceae; genus Limnanthes; species Limnanthes douglasii. The sequence goes on from JAUPFV010000004.1 coordinate 291,992,387, forward strand.
CATGAATGACAACAACTTGTTCCCAGATGTGCAGTCTAACAACTGACCTATCCGGGGGACTTGATACAGATATTTTGGGCAAGCCCTATTGAGGTCAGTAAAGTCGATTCACATACGCCATTTTCCATTCTTCTTTTTTATTAACACTGGATTGGTTGTCCATAAAGGATATTGAGACTCCTTTATGTGCCCCATTTTGGTAACCCGGTCAACTTCTTCAACTATGACATCAGCTTTTTCTTTAGAGAAAGCTCTTCTTTTCTGCACAACAAGTGCTACATCTCTCCAGATGGACAGCTTGTGTGATATAACACTTGCTGGTACTCCGGTCACATCAGCATTACACCAAGCAAAAACATGTTGGTAGTTTGCCAAAAAGGACAACACTTTTCTCTTCAATTCTGATGTCATCTTAGATCCAATTTTGACATTTCTTCCTTCATCCAGATAATGGGTTCAACCTCTTCAATTGGTATCAAAATACCAGGGGTCTCTCTAGGGTCATTAATTTCTCCCTCACCCCCAGAGGGCCCCACCAACTGTTAATCTTCGTTTACCCGGACTGCCCCTAGAGTTTTAAGGGCAAGCGCAGTTGCATAGCATTCCCTTGCTATCTTTTGGCTACTCCGGAAAACTCTCACTTGTCCTTGAACAACATATTTTAAACATTGGTGAACTGTTGAAGCCACAACATGCATTCTGGAGAGCCAAGATCTTCGAAGATCGTATTGTAACACGTGGGACAATCTACCACAACGAAAAGTACCCTGGCCATTTCCTTGAAAGGGCCCTTGCCCAACAAAACCTCCTCCTCAAATTCTCCGACCACGTCCGCAGAGCTTCGAGTGAAACCCACTATGGACCTGTTCGAATAGTGAATCACTGCAGGATTTTTCATCTGTTTATAGGAGATTAAAAAGAGGATGTTGGCTGAGCTGCCAGTGTCAACCAAAATTCGTATGATGTCATTGCCCCCAATCAATGCTCATATCACCACAACATCTTCATGAGGACCAGCGATGTCCCTTAGGTCATCTTCATCAAAAATGATGAATGTCAAAAGGAATTTGGGATTGATAGGAGGACATGCCTCCCTCTAACTGATTAGCCAATGTGAGAACATGCCTCTTCCTTGAAGAAGGAGTTGGCGCAGTCATTGTGTCTCCCCCAAATATAGTAAGCGACTCAAAAAAACTTATGATCCTAGATACTGTCTTGGTATGTTCTGTTATAACACCCACATTATTCCGTGCTGGATTAGGATCCAAATACTCTGATTCTACATCAAATCTTTCTATAATTACCATTGCCCCGTCCGGAGCTGATATCCCTCCATTGTTTGCTGGGCCAGCCCGATGAGCATTATCAGGCCTATTCCCACTTCTTCTCTTGACATAAGCACCTAATTTACCTCTTTCAATCAGATTCTGCACTTTCTATTTCAACGGGATGTAATCTTCTATGTTATGGCAATATCAAGATTTAATCTTCCAGTATTACGGCTTTCTCTAGGAGATTTAAGTGTTGTCGGCTTCTTAAAATCTACATCAGAAAACCACTATGGTTGGACCCAAGGTCCTTGTTTATTTCTAGACTGCTGGCTCTGAGCTAGAGCTGGGTGAGATTGAGCCTTGGCCCTGTTGGGACCTTGTCCGGTCTCTTTAGCCTTGTATCCGGACTGATTATAGTTTGGTGCAGCTGGGGCAGATCTCACCTGCCTGTGCACCCTAGTATTTTTTGTTTCATCTACATTGATTTTCTTTCCCACCTGGTTCAGTAAACCACCCCACATCATGGCCTTCTTTCTGGTTACCGAATCGGCCAGATTCCCAAGGTTCAAACCCTGTCTCAGAGAAGCTATTGCTACATGTTTTAAAGCAATCAGCTAACCCATTCTTTGTGTTCACGAACCGACTTATATAGTATTTTAGTTACTCATTTGGCTCTTGGGCACAATGGATAATAGTTTCTCCATTTCCCTTCACCTCCTTACTTCGAACAAACTGCCTCCGGAAGGCCACCAAAAATGTATCAACGTTTCTGATGCACCCTTGTGGTAGGTTATTGTACCATTTCAGAGCACTCCTTGTAAAAGATTGAGAGAAGGCTCTACAGAGCAACTTGTCATCATTGTCAAAATTCATTATAAAGTTTTTAAATTGTTTCAGCTGATTATCCGGATCCTTACTCCCATCATACTTTTCCATCTTAGTATTGTCAACCATCTTAGGAAGGTTTCCGTACAGTATTTTGGAGGACAATGGAGATTGTCTCTAATTTCATCCACGACTAAAGACAATGTCTTTATTAGGTGTTGCAAAAATAGATGGCTCATCATGGAAAGCGAAGGGATCCATCAGCAGCTGATCCGCATGCCTTCGGTTATGGTTGTGAGATAACCCTTTTCCCAAATGCCTTTTCATCCTTCCATGCATGTCCCTCTTTCTTGAATATTGTTTAACCAACTTTTGCTTCTTCTTGGATCTGCCTTCATTACTGTTGGATGATAGGGACTCCTCAAGTTCATCTTCATTCGAGGAGCTACTAGAGGACTCAGACTCTGAGTTCTCCACCGGTTTAAACCGGTGAGACTTATTGGAGCTGACATGGGTCTTTTTAGTACTGAAGTGAGTCTTTGCTGATGGGTCATTCTCCCTTGGATTGTGAGTGTAGTGAATGGCTGACACTTTCGATTTTTCTTTCAAGCCTAACTAAACCTTTTTAGCAGGTCTCAAGGCTTCTATTTCAGCTTTCAGCCTGTCTCGTTCTTTGATTGTGTACTCATCGTTCTCACCCACCACCTCTATCAAAGGTGGTGGCACTACTTGCTCTTCCGGATTCATCTGAACTGATTTTTCTTGCTGGTTTTGAATGTTATATTCAGGCACCTTCTTCTCCCACTGTGGTCACCAATTTGGTGTGGATTATTTTTAACCGAGGGTAATTTTGTCACGTGTTTTAGAGAATTTTAAGGGTATTAAATGTTTGGGTGTTTTGTAGTGAGAGATTTTAGCTACGTGATTGTATTAAATGTTCATAACCCTCATTAATGAAAGTGGTTGGTATTTATACCCTTAACTATGGACCCATGGGGTTTCAAGTCAAGTTGCAAAACCGGGTCGTGTTTAAAGACCCATTATTTTTTAAGTAGATTAGCACCTACCTTAATCAAAAGGTGTTTAGTGTTTTAGTACTTCTGTCATGTCTGGATAGTTCAGTAGGCACCTATTGTCCGAATTACCCCTATCCGGTTTTCTCAGTCAGCAGTGGTGAATAATTCCGGACTCATCATAGTCCAGGTTGGACGAGGACCTTATAAAAAAAGTAACGGTCCTGTTTATAGTAGTAGACGATCCTACGTAACATTACGCAATTTCCTGGTTATGCGATATGATGTATGTTAATTCGATGTGTTTAGTATTCATCATGTAGGGCAACACCCTCTTCACATCATTCGAATAGGAAACTTCCAGATTTCTTAAGTACGTTCCCAACATTATAACTATAAATGATATGTCTAGCATCCTCTATCTATATCATATGTTTCTTTTCAAGAAGTTGATCGCAAATCATTCTGAAATTATGTTCCATTTTTTATTTTTATGACCCTTGATTACCTATATTAACAACATATATTACTTTTTAAAAAGTTGATGAGTTTATTTGTTGTGTTTCCATCCATTTTGAGAAATGATCCATAAACACGATCATATATTATCTTCTTCTTTAGGCGCTTTACAAGTTCCCTACAAGGTTGAGTACCCATCTTTCGATTGGAATAGCCTTTGACATTGTATCTAAATGGGATGCTGGTACTTGTATTGAGTTAGAAAAAGGTCGTAAGTAATTTTTGACAAAATTATTTTCATATGCCATGAGTTTCTATTGGTCTCTGATGTTGATTCAGTAATTTTGGAAGAAACAAAAGCATAAAATACTATATTTTATGCATGAGCTACATAATCGTGCCTGATTTGTTTAGTTGTTTAGGCTTTAGGTGGTAGATCTATATATAGAAGTTGATGTTTTATTACTTTCCTTCTACTTCTAAGGAAGGACGATTGAAAAGCATTAATAACAAGAGTCAAGATAGATCTAATGGAGGACGATTGAAACCCAACTATGAGTTAGTGAGAAGTTTTAAACGTCGAGCTCCACATATATAAGCTATCTAGAGTCTTGTTATTAATGCTTCAAATTCAGCTTCTTTATTTCAGGCAAGAAATATAAAGTTGATTGATTGACACACCGGATATGATTTGTACATCGGATATATTTCATTTCTCGTTGGTTTGAAATTTTCAGAAGAGTTTAAAATTATCTTATGATAAAGCTAGGATTTTTGCTTGGAACGAAATGAGGAGATCACTAAGACTTGACAATATAAATCAATTAATCTCATAAGAAACTAAAAGCATTAGAATTAATATCAATACTAAGAAATAAAATAGAATCTAAATCAATATATACAATAAAAACAGTATATCACATTATGAATTAAAGGAATATATGATTTTCAATCCCATAATAGAACGGATTAGCTCATGTTTATCATGACTTTAACAATATAAAACTAAAAATATACTATAGAATTAAAAATCATACTTTATCCATTTGTTGTTTCTTTTGCTTCGAAAAAACCCTAATTTCTACCGCATATCATTATTTTATCCTTCAACGTCTCTACAACTCTCAATGAGAGAGGATAAAGAATAAATCCAATAGTTGCTTAGTTTCCTTTTTTTTTATTAAATTAATAAGAAAGAAAAATTATTTTCAGAAAAACTATTACGTAATTTAAGATAAATAACGAGATAAAAAAATTATAAAATAAAATCAAACACACAACACAAATTCAACGTAGTTCGGATGGTAAAGAAATCCTACATCCAAAAAAACAAATGTTGTTTCACGTATGTTGTATAAAAACAGTTAAACACCAAGGTAAATCTCTCTTCGTTATAATAAATAACATGATTACATAACTCTTCATTATTTTTTATCTAGTGTTTATATCAAAAATTTATAGATTTTTCTCGCCTATAATTTGGTCTTGCTCACGTCATTGTCATCAAACCACAGGCTTTAACCTCTGTATTAATGATTTAGTTACAAGTTTACTCTTTGGTAGCTGGTTTTGGACCATTCTTACTTATTTATGAACATCAGTTTTACAAGTTTATTGCTTCCTTTACAACAACCATATAACATTTATATGACTCGTTTATTTACTGGTTCGTTTACAACAGCCATATAACATTGACAACTAATAAATCTAGATTTCTCCAACACCCGTGTTCAAGCCGAATCAGTTTCCATGCAATTCTCAAATAACCATTCACTAAATCCTTCTGCAGAAAGAATTTGGATCAGACACTGTAAAAGTAAACTATAAAGGCCCATAACAACTCGTCTTTAATAAAATACTTACTGATATACCCGGTCTCCAACAACTCTTTAAATTCGACCATGAGATCAGGATGCTTTCCAATTATAAAACTCATCTGCAATGAATGAACAGAAGAATTTAAACCCAAAATTTTAAATTCATAAAACATGAATATACCTATACACAAATCTGCATACTGTGACTTTAGACAAACAAGAATTAGGAGATAAACATACATAGGAGATAAACATACATCAGACGTTAACTCTTCCTCTGTGATTGTGTCACCGCATCCCACATAATACATCATGTCTTTAAACATTTGAAATTCATCTGTACTGCCTAACAGTTCCTTAACTTTGTCATAGAATATAAAGCCTTTGAGGTACAGTTGATGCCCCACAGGTATAATAGCGTTAAATCCATCAACCAGATGCTGATGCCCTTTGATTATTTCTTGTACTCGAGCAATAAAAACCGATTGACCAATCCTGAAAACCGACATTGTCGCATAGCATTGGACAGTCTATAAGAGTATAAAATATTTCTCTCAAAGACTAAAAAACGTCGAAAGAGTTCACCTTTTTCCCTTGAAGTCATTCATGGCATCAGCAAACATTTGAAGATTCTCTTTTTCATCTCGAAAAGTCTCGTCGACTACTTTGAGAAAGGCAACGGCATCTTCCTTAGTGATATCACTAGAATATAAACATCTAACAAAAGTTATTTCATACATTCAAGATATTACCACAATACAGAAAGATTCATGACAGAATCATATAGGCCCAGATCTCAATTAAGACAACGGAAAAGATCACAAAATCCACTAACAATAATAGTGGTCTTAGTTGTGGAGGTTTGGATCCCGAGCCTGAAAGCAAATCGTCTCCACTTTTCTTCATTCCTGTAGAAACTAATACTTCAATAACAATTAGTATATTTTGGTTGAGAAACGAAGAACACAAACTTCGAGTCGTTCAAATTATCGAGAGAAATAGAAATTAGACGAAAAGTGTACCAAAAATATAGAAACAAGAACAATCTATTGCACTCTCGGTGAGATATCAACTTTGGTAATTGACAACTTTGGTAAAGAAACAAGAAATGGACGATGATAAAACTCTAACTAAAGAGAGAAAACTGGAGAACTTTTGAAGATATTCGTAAAAGATTAAAGAAAAGAAGAGGTAGGAAGCAGAAAAATATGATTTATTTCACCAAAAAAGAAAAATATGATTTAACAGAAATAACTAATTTCTGTTTGGATTTTAAACCGACTCTTGTATATGTTTTGATAGAGCTTTATGATTTTATTTTCTTTAGAAGAAAAAACTCAAGTTGGATTTTTCCTTTGTAAACCGACTCGTATTCTAGTCTTTTTCAAAAAAATTAAAATTAGGTTCGATTTAAAAAATATTATAAATAACAACTCAATTTAAATCTTGGCTTAAGCTTGGTTAAAAAAATAATTTAAAATCTTTAAAAATATCCCCAAAAATACCTAAAACGAAAGTATACTGACATGTAATGTTTAAATTATTATTTATGCTTACTCAATACCGTTTTCTTTAAATAACTCATACCCAATATCTAATACCAAATTTTTATAATAATATATGAACTACCAGCTACCACATATATAAGTTTTTTTACAAGTCTCTTTCTTCCCGTTTAACATTATAAACATTTGAAATTATAAACCACATTTTTCTCTAGTAAACCATTTGTTTGCCTAGTAAGAACTCTAAAGTATTGAACATGATTCAATTGATAGTTGCAAAAATCTAAATTGAGTCTACTGTGTTGTAATCAAATTTTAGCCTTCGAACCAGTTATCATTGCAAAATTGAAGTATACATTATTAGGAGTATCGAGAGTACTGAACCTGGTTCAATCGAAGTCTCATAGACAGAACTTTAAAGGTGAGTTGTTTCTTATGTATCATTGGTCGATTATATGACGTACGGTCATCAGATTATCAAAATAAAGGCCATTGGACAATTTTCATTCGTTATAGTCATGACACCTCTGGAAAGTTAAAAAACAAGAAATAATTAGACAATTTTCCTTTGTTATATTCATAACACCTCAAAAAATTTACTGTAACACTTTCACAGATCTCACACAAACTATCTTGCAAATCTTGTTATTTCCAAGTAACACAATACCTCTATGGTTCTCTTCAAATCTGTGAAACCATACTATGTGTGGACTTACATGGAATGAACATCCAGGATCAAGGATCTACTCCCGTTGGTTTTCACCTAAAAACCGCAGCAAAACCTCTGCTGAGTTATATTCTTCAGAAGAAAAATAAGCATCCTCTTAATAAGATATATAATCAATTTTTCTAAACTGACCCAAGTTCTTGCAATTCTCACATCTCATATTGGACTTATCCAACATCTTTCCTAACTTCGATCTAGATTTTCTTCTAACCTTGTTGGTATCCATACTCTCTGATTTCCCCGATCAAACCTTCATGGTTACTTCCCGAACTTCCAGCCATTCGATACTAAATGAGTTCCAATTCCTTGGAACTTATTGCAAGTTTGGACTCATCGATCGATAACTTTTTTTCTATATCAAATGGTATTCTTCAATTGTGTGTATGCAAAACACAATGAATTCAACAAGATCGCTTCCTAATTTTTATCATTTATTTCATCACCAATGTTCACCAAATCGATCATTGTTTTAGAGAAATAAGCAAGGTTTCATCATAGCTCGTATCCTCTTACATCTCAAAACCCAAGAACTTCACCATAAAAAATATTTGATATGTTAAGGACGTTGTCATGTACATGATCTCTAGTTTGTTTCAGACTCGGCCGCTAAACATGTTTTTGAAATCTGCCTTAACACATTATTACTCAAGTGTAGAATAAATATTCTTTATGAAGTTTCGAGCATTTTTAGCTTCTCAACCTCATATAATTTTTCAAGAATCTTTATCTCCTATGTAAGGGTTGAAGTCACTTTCTATTGAACCAGAACTGCTCACATTTCTTTTCACTAGATTGTAAAATCTTATTTCCCGTTAACCATCTCCATCTTTAACTTAGCCAGTTCTATCTCAGCTTCAAGAATCACTTTGTAAACAGACACTTATACAAATTATGACATTGAACAATTTTTATTCAATCAATTCAGGTCTCAAATCGATCGTTCCAAAAAATTGATCTCTATACACAAAATAATTCTACTAAAAAATTAACGAACCTAATAATAGATTAAAAGAAAGTATGACCCAAAAGTTCGTAGTGTTTACACAATTGACTCACGTCTACTCTGAGGCGCAAAAATATTAGTCCCTTATGGGTCAATTGTAACAACAATAGGTAAGATTAAGATATCTTGGAAACAACGTTTGAAAACTCCAAATTCTAGAAGTCACGCAATATTTTTCCAAAATAACTCTTTCCGTTTTCCAAACAAAAATTATACTAAATATTTTCTCCCTTAATATCTACGGCATACTCATATAAGTTTAGTCACCTTTTTAAAATCCAAAGAACATTAGATACGTAAGTCTATACATTTGATGCTTCAAGGAGGCTTACGGTATGATTTTGTTATAACTTATCAATTACATCAAACTCATACATACATACATACATATATATATATATATATATATATATATATATATATATATATATATATATATTAATTCCCTATCATAATTATATATAATCGCGTAATATTTTTAGGAATCCTAACCTTGTAAAAATTCAAAATTTTATAATAATATCCAATTATACTCCATCTTCGAATATACTATACCATCTTTATCCTATTAACAAAATTTACTAAATTTAACCAAAACGTGTTTTGAATTTAAGAATATAAATATAAATAATATATTATTAGAGAAAATACTATAAAAAAAATTAAACAATAAAATTTTAACTTTTCCCATGTAATCGTGATATTACTGGTGCTCTCGACAAAAATGCTGTGTTACCAATATCTAATTATCTATAAACAGATTCGTTGTCGGTATGTATACCGCGTTTACATCGTCGTTGATAAAGGTCAATGACTTTCAAATTTCTATTTTTAATTTCGGAAAGTGTCAATGATTTTGTTGATAACATCGGCCGCATCACCGCGATCCAAATATTATACTGGACCATTCAATCGGTAGGAGCGACGGGGGTGTGTACAAAAGACGGGATGTTATCAACGCGAGCTGATGATTCGCGTTTACTGGAAATTCTTCGTTGAAGACCAACAATTGCAATTGCAATGATCTATCCCCATCACGATGAAATTTCAAAGATTATTCGGACCTGTCGGTCAAAACTATATACGCGTTGAATACTTCACTATAACATGCGTGCGTCCCAAAACATCTAAGATCATCACAGATCTGTTATTGCTCAAACTTCTTTGGCCTAAATGACCATAGTCCTTCTAAGAAGCCGGCTATACGTGGAGGAAACATCATCCTTCAATATATTACTTCAATAATAAATTATTAATTAAGATAAGCCAAAACATCACAAAATCAAAAATGGAAAAAAAAAATCTATAGTAATACATGATAATTGTCACTTTTTGGACGGCGAGATTGAACGGAAAAAGTCTCCAGCTCTTTTCATCTCTGAACAAAGATGTACTTCAATAACAAATTTTGGTAAACAAACAATAGTACAAACAATATTCCACTTTCACTTATGTATATATTTTGATCCAGGGTATTGTATATAATGATATGTATTATACCAAATAAATCCAAATCAAGTACGAAAACATTTTCACAACTAAATTTTAAGGGGCTAACTGTCTTTAGAAGAGATTCGGAACAACTGAGGCAGGTGCTGCTGGATTTGCTACTACAAGATCCAAGATCAGACCAAAAAAGTACGATCCCCCTTATAATTAACATTTAGATGTAGTTAAAAAGGTGACGCGAGAGTTAAAACATTTAACATTACCATGAATATTTTGAAGAGAGAATGAGTGACATATATGAAAATAATCCTAATCCAGCCTAAACAGTGGCGTAGCCAGGATCGGAACACCGTGGTGTCCTGGACTTTATTATTGAAGAAGTATATATATATATATCAAAATAAATTATAATAACAAATGGTTTATATTCAAATTTCAAATATTGAATTGTCGTTGTCATGACATAACATATGTTACATAAATAACTAAAATGTGATTAGGAAAAACTAAAATAAAGCAAGAAAGCAATTTGCAGCCTGTAGTTAGAGTTTTTTAAAATGATAGTAGAAACTAGAAAGAAAATACTGTATTTTGTAGTTAGAGTTTAATATATAAGTATAAATTGATATATATATATATATATATTTAAAAAATATATAGGGTATGTTAGAATAGGTTTAAAAAGAAAATATATAGATAAGAATAAAAAAAAGGATATAAAAAGAAAAGATATATGATAAAAAACATATGATAAGAACAAACGTGTATAAATATGAGAAAATATAGGATAAGATCTTTAAAAATATATATATATATTAATAATATAATATAGGGTAGGTTAGAATAGGTTTAAAAAGAAAATATATAGATAAGAATAAAAAAAAATAGGATATAAAAAGAAAAGATATAAAATAAAAAACATATGATAAGAACAAACGTGTATAAAATGAGAAAATATAGGATAAGATCTTTAAAAAAATATATATTAATAATATATAAAATAAGAATAAACCGATATAAAAATGAGAAAATATAGGAAAAATAAGTGGATTTAAAAAGAAAATATATAGGATAAGAATAAAAAGAAATGAAAAAATATAGGGTAGGTTAGGATAGGTTTAAAAAGAAAATATATAGATAAGAATAAAAAAAATAGGATATAAAAAAAATATAAAAAAAAAACATAAGAAGTAGGTTCTGAACCCACGACCTCCACTCAGGTGGTGGGTTCCTAATTTAATTTTACCATTGTACGAAAGCATATTTAATTTTTTTTTCAGTACTTAAACCTTCGGTTTAGGAATTGGGTGGGTTCCTAGGACCCCACAGACACCCACCCAGCTCCGCCTATGAGCCTAAAGGATGCGATGCGTGGTTCATATTAAAGCTCCAAAAGAAGATCATTAATATGATAATATTGTCCCCATTAAACTCATGCGTTTTAGTTTAAAAAATACCAATATAAAAGCTATTATTGTTAAAAATAAGTTAAAAAATAATTTTTTATTACACATGCCAATTAACTTAAGAACATTCCATAAAGTAATTATTACTATTAAAATTATTTAACTTTTAATAATAGAATAATTCAGAATACTAGCAGTGAAGTTTTTTTTTTTTTTTTTTTAGCAAATAAACTATTGTATTAACTAACATATCAAGTACATAAAAGGCCTGATCATAACAGGCTAATGAAAGAAAGAACAAGGCCCAATACAAGAGAATTAGGTCAAACCCTAATTCCCAAACTGATTGAGTTTGATAACAATTCAAACCCTAATTTCTTCATCCACCAGAGCCTTCTCTCTTTCATCTTGTTCAATTTCTTCAAACCCTTAACCCTAACCAGGGTCAATATATCCCACACCCAAGCTTTCAAGCATCAAAATCGCTAATAGCGAATTTGGCACTTGATTGCAATCGAAAACCCAATTCCTTCTTTCTTTCAACGATTGCTTGGAAACCCAATCTGCCACCATGTTTTCCGTCCTCGATACATGGCTTAATTTCATGGCTGGATTCATCAGACCTTTGCACAGTTCAATTCCTTGGCTTTGATACTCGCCTGACGAAATTTGGGTAACCAGTGACAGACTATCCACTTCAATATCAACCCTAGTCCATTTTCTCCTGTAAGATGTATCCTGTTTTAATATGAAATTGCATAGAGCTATTAGCATCATAAAGATTAGACAGTCCTCTCAATAATGCTTCCACAGCAAGGATAAAAAGACAAGGAGATAGAGGATCTCCTTGTCTTAATCCTACATTTTGAGGAAAGTAACCTGAGCTTGAACCATTAATAAGGAGTGATATCATTACATTCGAAATAAGTTTGTGTAACATAGATACAACTGCATCAGAGAACCCAAAACATCTTAGTGTTTTAATGACAAAGGTGTGAGACAGCTTATCAAACGCCTTTGTCATATCCAATTGTAGAATTATGTTGCCATTTAATGGCTTTCTATCAATGTTGTGAAGCATCTCTTTAATCACTAAGATGTTCTCATGTATCAGTCTTTATTTTACAAAGGCAGACTGCCCTCTGGATATAATTCTAGGCAATATATTAGATATCCTCCTATTTATAAGAGCAGCATACAGTCTATTTAGTATTGTACACATGCTTAATGGTCTGAAATTATTCCAGGTGATAGGATTGGCTACTTTAGGGATCAGTACTATCCCAGTAGCAAAGACACCCTTTGGGATAGAGGCACCAGCAAGGTATGCATTTAAAGACTTGCAGAGATCCACTTTTATTATTTCCCAACAGTGCTTTAGGAAAAAGGTGTTAAAGCCATCTATTCCTGGAGCACTATCTTTCTTCATTCCATATAGGATAGTTCTAACTTCCTCACTAGATGTTGGCTTAACAATCTCAGCATTATCACAATCCCTAACAATATTAGGGATATTATTTAGTATTGAATCATGCTCATTATCAAAATTATTATTATCAGGCACACTAGAGAGGACTGCTTTGAAATGAGACACTGCAGAAGAAGCAATATCACTATGTTCAGTAAGCCATTCATCCTTATCTTTTATTCCAACAATAAGATTTTTCTTTCTCTTCTTTGTGACATAACTGTGGTAGAGTTTGGTATTTCCATCACAGTCACTTAGCCACATGTTAAAACATTTCTGTTTCCAATAACTCTCCTCATCTTTCAAAGCAAGGATGAGGATGCTATTAGCTTTAGACAGATTAGCTTTAGAAACATCATCTTTTATTGTTTGATGTAGTATCTCACAATTTTCAACATCAGATATAGCCTCTTTAACCTTACTGAATATGTTACCAAATGTTGTAAAATTCCAGTGTTTTAAATGCTTTTTCAGTCTCTTCATTTTGTACCAGAAAATAGTATTGTCCTCCCCATTGCATCTCATAGACCAGCTCTGACTCACACAAGACATGAAGTCAGGATGATTTGACCAGGCATTAATAAATCTAAAATAACCCTTCTTTAGACTAGGCAAGGCATTAGAGTTTTTAGTAATAGAAAATAGTAGAAGAGCATGGTCAGAACAAGTTCTGACCATGTGACAAACCTGTATGCTTAAGTTGTTAAGCATATATTGATTAATCAATATCCAGTCTAATATTTTCCAATTGGTGTTGTTGCTCCAGGTATAGCGAGATCCACTATGAGTAGGCACCTCCAAGTCATTATGTCTTATGAAGCAGTTAAAGTCCTCAGCACTTGCCCCATCATAGTGCCTGCAGTGCAGTTGATCATCAGGGCATCTAGTTGTATTAAAGTCCCCAGCAAGAATCCAATTCTCACTACAGGTAATGTTACTTAGATTTTCCCAAAGCAACCTTCTTTGTGCTCTCTGGTTACTTGCATACACAGACGTGAAACAACCATTAAATAAAACATGACTGATGTTCGCATGTAGATACTGTACATTGTCTTCAATTACAGCTACCCCTACATCACTAGCCCAAAATAGCCATATTTTGTTAGATATGTTAGCAAAATAGTTCTCCAGACCAATCCTTCTTGCCACCAACTCCACCTTATCAACCCTTGCCATAGGCTCCTGTATAGTCACCAGTTTTACATTCTCCTTCTTAATTATAAACCTTAGCCTAGCTATTGTAGGATTGTTATGTATCCCGCGTGAATTCCAACTAATGAAACTAATCATTATCTGATGCATAACTTTTTGGAACCTTGTCTCTCTTACTAAGAGATTTTATAGTCAGACTTCTTGAGCTACTATTCTTTTGAGATGATTTTATTTTCTAGGATATAACAGTTTCAAAATCATGCTCAACAGCATTTGAACTTGATTTTGGAGAAGGATTACGACTTCCAACTATTCTGGGAGAAGCCACAGAATTATCAAGACAGTTCTCCTCCACCTCAATGTTCTGGAGAGCGCTGATTATATCAGGCTCATTTATGGACACAGATTTATCTTTCACAGGGCTACCAACACTAGTTGAAGGGCAGGAAACATAAGAACGATCTTTCTTTGTAACAATAGACTTTAACTTTCTTCTATACACTTGGGCAAATGTTTGGACCTTTGTAGCCTTTTTTTCTTTATCGATCTTGTTTACTTCTTGTACAGAATCATGTAAATCATCAGTTTTTTCAATACAAACGTCTTTTTCCTTCTCATTCTTTTCATTCCTTGATTCCAGTAATAAATTCTTCTTACATTTCTCACTATCGTGACCAATATGATGACACTTCTTGCAATAGCTAGGTGCATTTTTATAACTTATATTGATCAAGAACTCTTTACTGTCACCAAACCCCACAGTCAACTTTCTCTTAAGAACACAAGAAACGTCAACTTCAATTAACGCAAAACAGGCGTTGCAATTTGCCCTATTTACTTCTGGAACAACTACATGATGAACAAAGCCAATTGATGAAGCCAAAGCATGGACGACAGAGCTGTTGTACATGAACTCTTCTAGCTTTTCAAAACGAACCTACAATAGAGCTAATGGACATTCAAAACTTCTTGAACTTCTTGGACACCATTTAATAACTCTCATCAGTTTTCCGTCTACCTTCCAAAAGCGACTAACCCATAATCTTCCAGAATCTTCTAAAATTGAAAACTCAATCTGTATCTGCCTTGAATCAATAGTAAAGTACGTGTACTGTCCCTTAAACTTAAGAGATTCAAAAAACGACTGAAAAACTTGTCTCTTTGGAATGCCGTCATTAAACTTAACAATGAGGGTTGTTCTAGATAGTTTGCAGAGGTCAGTCATCACCTTGTTATTGAACTTGATCTTGTTGTGATCAGAATACAATGAAACACTTTCTGGATTGAAATCGGCAGTCTCTACCTTAGTCCTTACCACATCAGAGTATAATTTGCTCGACGAAACCTCTTGAGACGCAGAGACCGCACCTCTCAATGGTGGAAAAGTATTATTATCTTGCAAATCCATAATCTTGTGGCGAGATCAGCAACCAGCAATGAGATCAAACTCAGAAGAACTGAGCTCCAATCAAGAGAGAAGAAATTTATCTTAGAGGTTAAGAAAACACAATTCTTGATGCTTTCTTGAGAGAGAAGGCTCCTCCCATCCTCAGAGCTCAAAAATATAACGCTTGTTTTTTCATACTAGCAGTGAAGTTGAATGACATAATAATTGCGGGAAATTTTCTCATGGAAAGTTATTTACATTACATACTATTATCGTAGTTGGTCCTTAAAGAGAGACAAACCTATATGGTTCAGGTTAGTCGGGCTAGATTAGATTATGAGATTCGTTAAAAAAAAATTACAATTATTTCACATATTATTATTGGTTTGTTTTGTCCGTTGATTTTTATCTTTCATAGAGTCCATGGGCAAGTGTCTATGTAAATAATTATATAGTTTCGCAGGTGGATATGATGGGAAAAAAAAGTCATGTCGGTGTTTTAGGAATTTTTAAAGAATTTGGACTCATTCTTTTTCCGGTTTGTGATTTTTATATCTGATTAATAGAATTATATTCGCATTAACGAGTTTTATAAAAAAATTATAATTAAAAAAATAATAATGATAGTAAATGTTTTGCTTGGTAGAACAATTGAATAAAGGAATAATCTATCAGCAGCAAAGTTGTAAAAAGTGATATATTTTATTTCAATAAAAAACTATTTATATATACACACCTGGTAGCCGAAGCTAATTATGATTATAATCAAAGCTAGTATGAAAACGGTTTTTTTTTGTTTTTTAATTATGGAATCTTCGCACGTGTCATTATCGACTAATTTAAAATCTTGAATCTTCCATTTCGAGTACATAATTTTCATACCCTTCTCACTTAGATGGCCAAACTTTTGGCACCAAACATTTGGATTTTCGTACAACTCGTCTTTATTGTGTTGTAAAGAATATCACTCTTTTTTCGCAAGCCACCGTTATTAGTTCATTTAAAATTTTCCAATTGTCATTCGGTAGCCAACTATTCGGTAGCCAACTATCCCTATTGGGATTAAGCTTTCATTGCATCACATGAAATTCTAATTCCTAATTGTGGATTGTTTTAACAATATGAAAAATTAAACTAAAATAATTCAATTTAAATCATTATATATTATATAAAGAAAATAAATTAGATTGTTCCATTATAATTAAACCATTATAAGTTTACACAACTTAAAAACTTAACAATTTTAAAAAACTTTTCTTTTAGACAGACAAATTATTCTATTAAGTTTTTACATTTAACCCCTCTTAAATCGACCTGTGGCGAATGTAGTTTCCACAAAACCGCGAATACAGTTGAAGGCTTGATATTCAAATTTAGTAAACTCTGATTTCACATCGGTTGTGTTGATGGAGTAATTTTAACACGTTGAAAAGATACTGAGCATATATACAAGAGTGGGTTTAGAATAGGTGAAAGTAAAATGTTGAAACAAAAATTAGTTATTTCTGTTAAATGCTATAAAAGTTGTGTAATAGTTTACAAGAATCTAATTTTGCTCTATTGAAGTTCTATTAAATAAGGTTTCATCTTTCTCTGCTTCTGACCACTTCTTTTCTTTATTCCTTCACAAAAAAATTGTTTGTCTACCAAGAAAGTAGTCTTTGTCAAAGAGTTGGAACTGCAAGAACCACTGTAGCTTTGCTTTTTTCTGTTCAACGTTTCTTGCAACTACAGTCTTTGTGAAAGAATTGTAAAAAACGTTTTTAGAAGACATGAAGAGAAGTGGAGATGATTTGCCTTCAGGCTCGCAATCCAAAAAGTCGCAATTTAGAAGACCATCACGGTCAGTATTGCTATCATTCTTTATCTGTATTGAAGTAATATGCCGAATGTTTATAAAAATTTCTTTCTATGAAGGAGGGAGGCTGATACCTTGGCCTTTATGAAGTTAGCCCATGAGACTTTTAAAGATGACAAAGAGAAACTTGATAGGTTTAATGACCTTTGTGTCCATAGGTGAACTCTTTGGACCTTCCGAACATATTTTAGGGTAATATTTTGAAACCAATACGTGACAATCTCTTTTCCAGGGTTAATAGAGCTTTTTTTGTTGCTCGACTACAAGAACTAATCAAAGGGCATAATAATCTGATTGATAAATTTAATACCATGTTCCCGGGGATTGAAAAGGACCTCAAAGGCTTTGTATTCTGTGAGAAACTCGAAAAAAGGTTAGGCATAGATGAATTCAAGAAGTTTACGGACATGTTGTATTCAATGGGATATACCGACACAATCGCACGGCAACAGAAACGGGCTGAGGTACTTTTTTCCTGACCCTTGTTTGTTCAAAGTCATGCATATTTGTCAATGCTGTCAAAAACGTTCTTATGGAAAACGTTCTTATGGTAAATTTTGAGTTTAACTTCTTCTAGCCATGGCAGATGAATTCTTTACTTGTAGAGCATCAAGATCTCATGGTCGAGTTTAATGAGTTGTTGGAGATGAACTATGATCGTAAGTTTTTTAGTGGCTTGGGGCTTTATAGTTTACTTTTACTGATTTTGATTCAATTTTTTTTCGCAGACGAAATTAGTAAATGGTTATCTTATTATTTTTTACAGATTTGTGTGTAAGTTTTATTGCTGTAGCCGAGGATAAAGAATTACCTGCTCCAAGTTCTATGAAGCAGTAAACTTGTAATTGATTTAGAAGGTTTATAAAAAGTATTAAAGCTCACCAATTATCTTATTTTCTTCATTTCTTATGTCTGCAATTTTCAGAAGGTTTATAAAAAAATAACTGGAAGAATAATGGACAGCATTGTAAATATTATCTGCAAGTATTACATAAAACTTGCTGTATTAGTTTTCTTCGTAGGACTCTTCAGGTAAAAAGGGAATTATGGTGCTAAGTTTAAGAAATATGTCAGGTTTACAAATTTCATAAAAGACGTTTTCTTATACTGTTTTAAAAAAATAAATCGTGGCATATGTTTTTAAAAAAGATTGTCCACTCTTGTATAATCGAGTAAAAAATTATGTGATGCTATATTGTTTTAAAAAATTCTGTCATGCTATTATTGTTTAAAAAAATTTAACATCTTATCATGCCAAGTTTTTTTTATAAAATATATCATGCCATTTCGTTGCTTAAAAGTTTGTCATGCTAGTTTTGTTTGTCAAATAAATAAATATGTTTTGCTACGGTGTTATAAAAAAATCATGTGTATTTAATCTTTTTATCTTGCTACATTAGTTTTTGTAAAACTGGTAATGCTAAATTGTTTTTAGAAAATTTATAACGCCAGCCTTGTTTATCAACTAAAAACATCTGTTGTTATTTAAAAATATGTATTGTCATGTTATACTATAAACGCTATAAATGCTTCAGTACACCTGAGGTGTTATATATTTCTTGAAATGTTGTGTTGAATGAAATAGATTTTTTTTTTTAAAAATGGGGTTTTTCCGTACGCACCAAGTTGAGCAGACTTATATTTCACCCATTAGTCTTTGGCTGGCTATTCTGTCTAACGAATCACTGATTTAAAGAGGATTGTTATATTCAGAATTCCACTTTGACGCTCTAATTGAGCATCACACATTTTGAACCCTACTCACTCACAACAACAAATTCCTAATCAATCAATACAACATTATGAGATCTATCCTGATACACCTAACCATCAAATCTTCCACTCACTACAAACACAACCAAACATTATTCAATATACAAAGTCACCAACAAGTCACAGAAACATAGTCAGCTATCATGATGAACCTAACAATCCTACATCTGACCACCATCTACCTACACCTACACTATCCATACAACTCCCCTTTACTAGCCCAGAACACTCGTAGCTCCAGCACACATGTCAATAAACATACCATGCAAACTAGAGCCAAAACTGGTATATACAAACCTAAACTCCCTACATTGGCTCTCTTACTACTACTGACAACCATGTTCTTGAACTAACTAAGTTTTATGAGGCAGTGGGTGATCCTAAATTGGAGAAAGCTATTCATGCATAATATAGTGTTCTGGTGGCTAACAACATTTGGTCTTTGGTTTAAGTGTCTCCCAATCTCAATATTATTGGCTGCAAATAGGTCTATAGAGTGAAGTATAATATGGATGGTTCAATACACCGTTACAAGGACAGACTGGTGGCCAAGGGGTTTCACCAAGTTATAAAGACTTCCACGGTGAGATTGAATTGTGACTATTGGTGCATCTAAGAATTGGGAGGTTCGACAACTTGACATAAATAATGCTTTTCTCAATGGTTTTCTTCAAGAGGTTGTGTATATGACACAACCTAAGGGTTCTAAAGACATGTTAATCCTAATATGTATGCAAGATTCACAAAGCTATCTATGGACTTAAAGAGGCTCCTAGAGCCTAGTACTCTAAATTCAAAGATACATTGCTAAGCTCGGGTTTCAAAAACCCAAAGGCAAACTATTATTTATTTATTTTATCTCTATAACTGTAATACTCATAATACTTGTCCTTGTTGACGACATCCTAGTCACATAATATCATTCAAATTTTTAAATCAGTTTACGCATAGACTCAATGCCATATTTTCTCTCAAAGACATGGTATCACTCCATATATTCCCGGGAATAAAGATTCACCCTCATTCTACAGGCATGTATCTTACACAACATTAGTACATTAAAAACTGACTTTCTTCTTAGGGCCTCTCACCGTCTAAACCTTGTCCAATTCCTATGGTTGTTGGTGCTCCACTTTCAAACTTTAATTCTGTTCATATTGCCAACCCTACACAATACATAAGTCTACTAGGAGCATTATTATACCTTACGTACGCTCGACCTAACATTTCTTTTCTTGTAAATCGACTAAATCACTTTCAATAGTTATAGTGGCATAATCTTAATTGAATTCTACGATACTTATCTGGTTCTCGCTCGCTTGGGCTTCATATAAAACCTTACTATTACCTTCTCTCTACTTTCTCTCTCTAAATATAATTTTTTTTCCATCAAAAAGTAAAAGAACTAAAACTAAAGAAGTTAACACTCTCATTATTAATTAAAATCTTACTCCTTACGTTAAGAACACTTAATCATATATATTCTAACACTTAGCAACTTATTTGCAAAAACAAAACATATATCCATCTTAATTATTAGAAAATGTTTCTCAAATAATATGGGTATCTTGTTAACTGTAAATTGATATTGTTTTTAGTTAATATAAGTCTTTAGTAAGTGATAACCTACTAAAGATTATAACAAGAGAAAAAAATTAAAAGATAAATATTAAAAACTTATATAAAAAAACAATACAATTCTCTCCGCCAATGTCATGGCGGACACGATGATGCCGACGCCATCTTTTGGCGAAAACAGCAACCTGAACACTATTGCATGGCGATAAACACCTGTTTCCACCATACAATGATGTCAAGACAATCGTGTCTGCCATGACATTGTGTCCTCCATTTGTCTGGCGAGAAGTATCACTTCTTCGACAGGATGATGGCGACGAACACTAGCCGGACGTCATCGTCGGGCAGAATATAACATTTTTACATCATTTTTTCAGAAAAACATAAAGATAGAAGGGTCCATGTCCATGTTGTATAATTATATACGATCTGTTTTATATGAATTTTTACGAGTGACCTAGATTGTGGCCTGAATTGTGGCGCTAGGGGCCAGCAAAGTGGCATCTCTAGCCGGCAAATGTGGCGCAAGTGGCTCGCATTGTGGTGTTAGTGACCAGCATTTTGGCACCAGCTATTGATACTTTTTTATGCTAACATTCATGTTTTTTTAGGGAACCTGTAACCGCTACTCAACAAGTGCGGACAATGTAAACCGTCGATCTGACGTAATAGCCTGGAAACCAACGCCAGAAGGTAAACCAGACAAGGTGACATGTCCAGTCAAAAAACATTTTGTAGATGGGCTTGTACTCATAACCTTTGGTTACAAGCATACGTTATTCTACCAACTCGCTTACCGTTTTGGGGCCAGAAACATTCACGTTACAAGTATTTAGAAGAGGTTAACAAGTTAGATCTTGAAGTACTTCCAGCACTCTTAACTATAACAAATAAGTCCGAAATATCAATATGAATATAACAAATAAATGAAATTAGATGCACATAGAAAAATAAAAGTCTCATCGCAAATTCATAAAGTAATATTTAAATGTAAGAAGAACCATCATGTATATATTGTTCATATAAGTATTATAACTCATTTATACGTATAATTTATCATTAATTTGAGTGAGTGAAATGTTCAAACCGTTAAAGACTTCACTATGGTATACAATTTCAATAAAATAGTTAAAGCTTTCAATGAATATACTGTTTATTTATAATATGCGATAGTTTCTTTTTAAACCAATTAATTAGAAGGTTTATAAAAAATGGTCCAATAAATTTCAAATGCCGAAAGCTATGTATAAGGGAATTATATAAATGTGGTCGTCCAATGCAAGCAATGCGGCACGGTCCTAGACATAGTAAACTATAGTATGATCGGTAATAACTATCTCATTCCATTCTATAATAATTTGGCTTGGGAACCTACTATCATAAATTTATTTCACACAATAAAATAATTTTCAAATCATTTAATCGTGAGGATAATCGATTCAAATAGAGTTCAAATCTCTACTTCGATATAGATAGTGTTCTATCGTAAGTATTACTATAATATAACATTAAGTCCAGCCTCAACTTCTCTAATGTTATAGAAAGTTCTTAAATAACACTGAGATTATATCTAGCATAAAGCTATGTACTTTCAGATTGTGTAACATAATAAATAAAATTACAATAATATTAAGATATTTTGTGATGCTATAAAAAATCTAATTTAGGTTTATATAACACGGTAAAACGTTCTATAAAACCATTTAAATTAATATCATATAATACGTGACTTAGGTTTTAAATTTCCATCCCGTCACACACGACAACTTAAAAACTACCGCACGAAAGAACTTCAGTGACACGAGCTTGACACGGTTTTTAGCATAAGATCATGCATAAAAATGTTTCTTATAAAAAATTAGTAATTTAAAAAGCTTTTACTTTAATCAAATAAAATGTTTCTATTAATTTTCTAATAAAATTACAATCTTATGTCAGCGGTGGCGGTTATCGGTCCGCTTTGGTTCGGTTCTGACCGAACTGCACCAGACCGTTACATTTATCGGTTCGAAGTGAATCAGATTGTTAAACTTTTCCTTTTAGCTTTCAGAATCGGATCGGATTGCAAAGATTTCGGTTCGGTTTCGGTTTGATTAAGTACGGTCCCGTATTGGTGCAATCCGAACTTGGTCTAGTCTGTTTGGGTTCTATTTTGTTCTCTTTTGAAACCATGAAGCAAAAATTAGTTATTTCTGTTAAGTCCTATAAAACCTTTGTCTTAATGTTAACATTCTAGTGAATCCAGAGAGACGGCCTTTGTGAAGGAAATTTGATATGTATTTGGACCTTTGTGCCAAGGGGTGAACCCTTTGGACCTTCCTGACATATTTTAAGAAAATATTTTAAACCCTTATGGACTGTCAAATGCTATGCGACAATGTCTTTTTCGGGGTTAGAAGAGCGATATTTGTTGCTCGACTACAAGAAATACTCAAACGGCAAAATAATCTCATTGATCTATTTAACACCATTTTCGCGCGGATTGAAAAGAGCCTCAAAGGCTTTGTATTCTGTGAGAAACTCGAAAAAAGGTTAGGCATAGATGAATTCGAGAAGTTTACGGACATGTTGTATTCAATGGGATCCGCCCACACAATCACACGGCAAAAGATAGTGTCTGAGGTATTTTTTTCCTGAACCATGTTTGTTCAAAGTCATGCATATGTGTCATTGCTGTCAAAAACGTTCTTATGAAACAGGTAAGTGTTGAGTTTAACTTCTTCTGCCCATGTCAGATCAATTCTATCCTCGCAGAGCATCAGGATCTCGTAATCGAGTTTAACGAGTTGTGGAGATTAACTACGATCGTAAGTCGTTTAGTGGTTTGGGGCTTTATAGTTTACTTTTACTACTTTTGATCGATTTTTTTTTACAGACGAATTTATTAAATGGTTATTTTTTTTTCACAGAGTTGTGTGATTGTTTTATTGCTGTATCCGAGGAGAAAAATAAAGCTGCTCCTGCCTCATAGAAACTTCACAGATTTTTGTGACTGTATTATGGCCAAATAAAAATTGTCGAAATCAGCTACGAAAGAGTAAACTTTTAATTTTGTCATTTATAAAGCATTAACCTCACGAGTTATCTTATTTTTTCTTTTCTTATATCTGCAATTTTCGCAAAGTTCATAAAAAAGGAATAATGAACCGGAAGAATAATCGACAGCATTGTATATAATATTTGGAAATATTATATAAAAGTTGTTTTATTAATTTTCTTCATATTTAAATAAGAGGGTGGCTATTTAGATAAAAACAGAGTTATGGTTCTGAGTTTTGAAAAGTATGTCAGGTTTACAAATTTCAAAAAATATATTATTTTATGTTTTTAAAAGAATACTGTATGTCATGTACTTTTTATAGAAAAATTGTCCAGTCTGGTTCATCGGCTAAATTGTATCATCCCATAATTTTTTTAAGGAAAATTGTCATGTCATTATGTTTAAAAAAAAGTCGCGCCTTTAAAAAATCTGCCCTACCAAATTATCCTTCAAAAGGTTGTCATGACATTTCGTTCTTAAAAAATTTGTCACGTCAGCCTTATCCATCAAATAAATAAATATATCTTTGCTATGTTGTTACTTTAAAACAAGAATGATGTGTATTTAGTTTTTTAGTCTTGCCAAGTCATTGTTTAACAAATTTGTAATGCCAAGTTGTTTTTAGATAATTTATAATGTCCGGCCTTGTTTATCAACCAGAAACGTACGTTGCTAATAAAATATGTATTATCATGTTTTCAAAAATCCATCCAACTTATTTTTTTTTTAAAAATGTTTGTCGTATCAAATTATTTTTAAAATATCTGTCCTGCTACGTTGTTATGTTATGTTTAAAAAATATGTCTAACCAGTCTTGTTTTTATCAAACAAAAATTATATTTAAAAAATATAATCAGTTGGTTTTGCTCATCGATTAATTTTTTTTTATCATATCACTCGTTGCTCCAGGGTTGGATGATATGTGAAGATGTTCTTGTGGTTCCATTTCAAGCCTACATATTGTTAGATTTGTATATTTTGATTAATTTCGGATTTTGGATTAATTTCGTGGTGGTGTGTTATGCTTGTTATTGAGTCTTTTTCCTTCGTTAAAAGTTTACTGTTTTTGTATGGTAGACGTTTAAAAAATAAAACTATTCGAGTTAGTGCAGCAGTAGTAAGCATGTTATTCTGAAAATATAATACCGGGAACCTTAAGTTTTTGTTCGTTCCTCGTAATGAGGAATTTGTTGGGATGACTTTTATCATTCAGTTCTGTAGTCTCAAATGGGATATATTTTAAGGAGTAATTTTTAGTTTTATTTTGATTTTAAAGAGATTTTTTTGTTGAGAATGAGTCGAATAATGTATCTTGTGTTCTTTAATTCAATTTTGTATCATTGATATTGTACCATGTCCGTCGGTACACTCTTGTGCCATTGACAATATACCATGTCCGGTAGTACAATTTTTTGGTAATTGTTATTGTGTCAGAATATAGTGTATATGAACCCATTAGATCTATTATCTAGTTCTATGTATTCCGTATAAATAGGCTACTAAGACTACATACACGACATCTCAAAATTTGCAACTCGTTTCTATCATAATGAAAACTTTTCTCTCGCGTTTCCCGTGGACATAGATATCTCTGTAATCCAAAATATTTTATGTCTTACTTTTATGTTCTTTATTTTGTTATATGTTCTAGCCATATGTGATACATTTCATAGTGATTCATAACAAATCGGGTAAAAAACCATTGTTAGTCACCATAGTAGGTCATTCGTTTTAAAACAACCACTTATATTATATTTACATCAAAATAACCACTTTGTTGCATATGTGGTTACTATTGTTGGTCTTTTTTACATTTTTGGTACAAAACCAAAAATGTAGTCATTTTGATACAAGTATAACTTGATTGGCTATTTTGAAACAAGTGACCAACTCTAGTGACTAAACAGGGTTCTTAGCCTAACAAATTGGTATTAAAGCTTTTGGGTTTCAAATTAGGTTTTTCAATAAAGATTTACAATTGTGACTACATCAACAAAATATACAATATAAAGATTTGATGCTGGATCTAGCTTTGCATTGTGAAGGATTAAATTGAAATCTTCATTGTTACCGCAAGGTTTGTTAAAGGTTGTGGAGAATAAATTACCAAAAAAGATGAAATAATTAGAGAAACAAGATCTTCAAGAAAGGGGTTTATGATAAATTCTAATTGTTCTACGCGAGATTAATGACGAGAAGACTACTACCTCAGTATGGAAGAAGTTCAGAGATCTTTAATCGGAGAAATTAGTGGTGAACCGGTTGTACTTGAAGAAACGCTTGTACGATATTAGATTATAATAAGGTGTGTCCACAACTGAACACTTAGAAAATTTTCAATCTATTATTATGGACTTGGAGAACATTAATATCATCATTGAGGATGAGGATCAAGCTTTGTTTGTCTTGATATCATTACCAGTTTTCTAAGAGAAATTCTTGGATACCATAATGTATGGTAGAGATAAATTATCACTAGTGGATGTCAAAAGGGCACATAAATAAAAGCAGTAAAGACAATTGCAGCCAGATAATCACGCGGAACAGAAATGTCTTATGATTAAGGAAATACCTAAAAACAAGGTGAGTTTTTTAAAGAAGAAAAGTTAGAGGTCCAAACCAAGAGCCAAGAACTCAAATTTTTATGAATATAGTGAGCAGTGTTATTAAAGGAGAGATTGTCAAAAGCTGAAAGGTAAGAAGGGAAATCAAAAGGAAAATAAGGCAAACATAGCAGAAGATGTGAATGATTCTAACGTAAAGTAATACAATGGTAGAGGAGATGTTTTATCTGTGATTTCAGGTTGTGGGTAAAACTCTTGGGTACTCGATTGTGGCGCTACGTATCACATGTATTAATTCAAGAAATGGTTCGATACTTACGAGGCAATGGAATGAACTGTTTATTTAGGGAACAATCATTCATTGTATGTTGGTGGTATAAGTAACGTTAGGATCAAAAAGTTTGATGGGGTTGTTGGAATCATGATGTGGTGGCGTGATATTGGGTTAAAAAGAAACCTGATATATCTTGGGACACTAGACTCTCGGGGTTACACGTATCAAATGGAAGAATATTATTGAGAGGAATATATGAAGAAATATCAAGTGTGTTAGGACCAATAGTGAGTTAAAATTTTCCATTCGTGAGTTTAACGAGTTCCGCGAAGTTGAAGAAATAGTGTGCCATTGTACTTATTCAAGAATACAACAATAGAAAGGGATTGTATAAAAGATAAACATAATTCTTTGTGACAATGGAGGAAACATGCTCTTGTATTCCGACGTGAACAATATTTTTAGGCTAAAGCTATCAATACAATATTTTACTTGGTGAATCGGTCTTTATCAACAACTATTGATTATAAAACTTCTTTTGAGATTTGGTCTAGATCGTGGGCTGACTATAAACAGTTGAGGGTGTTCGGTTGTCATGCGTATGCTAATGTGAGAGATTATGAACTTAAGACAATGAGAAAGAAGTGCATACTTTTAAGATGCGCTAATGGAGTGTAAGAATATAGGTTATGGTTTACCTCTCCAACACCTCATATGATTGATCAAGTCTTGAACAATTGAATCGATTTAATCAATTCTGATTAATCAAATTCGAATAATATTTCAGGTAAAGTAGATTTAATTCTAGATTTTTTTCAATCCAAGGTTAGTAAATAGAGCACACTATATTGTTATAGACATGTGTAGTGTGCGAGTATGCATTATTATCGTTATAATTGTATAGTCACGAGTTGTTCCTTCGATTGGAAAAATATAGTATAATTACGAGTTAGGAATGCATTTGCAATAATTTTTTCGTATTTTGTTCTTTTACTAGCTACTTATTGGGAACTTTCTATTTTACTTTATCCAACTTTTAGTCTGAGTGAATTTCTTGTTCTTCTATTAAGACTCGTTCGATGATATGGTATAAAATCAGATTATCAAACGGAGACCTTGGCTTGGTTTTTTACTATGTATGGTATTAGGAATATGGGTATTACGAATTCCCCATATTCCACCTCCGTATATAAGTAAGAACAACCCGATCTCAACACTAGTATGAGATTTTCCACTTTGGCACCTGAAGGCCCTCACGGCTTTGCATTTGGTCCACGACCAAAAGGCCTCATACTACTTATATACCATTAATCCTTCCCATGTTTAAACGATTTGGGATGTGACACACTTTGGTCGCCACCATAACAAATCCTCCTCTCGAACAAAGTACCACCTTACCTCTCAATTGACTTTCATTTGCCCACTCTAATGAGGTTAGAAGACTACTTGTCCATAGAGGCACTACGAATGTTACTACTCACCTCCTCTTAGACCATATTGTCTTGTTCCTTAGCACCACTCCAATCAAGCCACACTGCTTGATGAGCCATGGGCACTCCGAACTAGGATATCTAGAGCAGATCACCTTGAGCATGGCTACTGGTTCATCATGTTCGACCTTCGAGAATTTCCCCACCATCGCGTTCCGTCTGGGCCTGACGCTCTGATACCACATGTTGGGAATATGGGTGTTGCGAATTCAGCATGACGCTCTGATACCACATGTTGGGAATATGGGTGTTGCGAATTCCGCATATGCCGCCTCCGTATATAAGTAAAGACAACTGATCTCAACACTAGTATGATATTGTCCGCTTTGGCACCCGAAGGTCCTCACGGCTTTGCATTTGGTCCACTACCAAAAGGCCTCATACTAGTTGTGATATGTTCTTGCTTATATAACACTAATCCTTCCCATGTTTAACCGATGTGGGATGTGGGACTTTAGTCGCCACCCTTACATATGGATTATTTATAATTTTGATTACCATATTCTTTCCACTGCATCGTTGTTGTCGTTTGGTGTTACTTGTAATGTTCGAGCTTGTGATTGATAGTACCTTTGCATAATTTTTTGTAGTCCTTGCAGTCATTGTTTATGTATCATTTAATTTAACAGTGGCGTATTTTATCTACTTCGTATTAATTTTGTGTTGACGTGGGTGTCACATCTATTCATGTAGTGCATTTCAATTTTGTATGTGTAGTGTGTGCCATGTCATGTTTTTTATTTTTCCTGTCATTGTATTGTTTCTGACCCGCGATATGACGACATCGATAGAAACAATGCAAATGTTTACAAAGCTAGTTCAACATAAATATCCCTCCATATTTATCTGGATCTGATCGTGTTTTTTAATGGTACCTCGTGTGTGGGGTGAGAAAATGGATACCACTTCTTGATAAGCATTGAACACGTGTCATTGATCAGTTATTGAATTAGTTATTTAGATAAGATCAAACTGCTGCATTTAGTATACATATATATATATATATATATATAAACAAACCTGTATTGATGTTTGATAAATGAAATGAAAGATATATTTCCACAGTATTTTATCTCTGACGTATATCTTTGTGTAGATCTCAAGGACTTTAACTGACATTTGGTATCAGAGAATTAATAGCAACTCTTCGCCATCATAGTGAATATCTAATATAACTTCATCAATGAATATTCCAAAAGAATTTATAACCCTTGTCAATGGCTTTACTTTATAACTCGAACTTAAAAAAAATAAGACCTACAATAGAATCGTCAAGCCATTCGCCACGCGATCTCCATAATATACGCCAAATCATCTTCGTGGTAGAAAATGATATAAACCAAATGATCTCCATCCCACGATAGAAAGAATTGTAAGACAAGCGATCTCCATCTCGATGCTACGGAAATTGTAATTTTTTATATGTTCTCCCTTCTCATACAAAAATGTGAACTGGGTTACGAAACCCCACGTACGGGGTACGCAATGGGACATACTGAGCCAGAACAACTTGAGTCCATTTAACAAACGATGTATAGACCACGCCTTATAGGGCTAAGTAATGGTACACATTAAGCCCAATACTTGGTATCGGTATTATACGCAAATTTGTAACAAACCAAACCTTTATATACCATGCGATAGGCTAAATCGTTGTCTCTTGTGAATAAGCCGATTGTCATACCCGTAAGGGCTACCCGATGGGCCATACTGAGCCTCGATTTTGTAAGGGGTGAAAATATCAATGAATATATAACAAACACTAAAATTCGCCATATCTCCCCAAAGAAAATAAGTCGAATAAAACATTTTAAAAAACCATAAGGTTAACTTTCAGTCATCTGTATATAGGAACCCCCACGACAAGAAAAAAAACACTACTCGGTTTCCTACATACTCACCATATACACACATTAACCTACAACATTTGGTAAATTATCCAACACAAGGTTCATGACATCTACAACGTAACATATTCACACAAAACAAACACAACTATGTATAGTCCTCACTTTATCCTTTACCAAATACTATAGGGTATACTCATTCATATACAACAAAGAATCAAAGCATATCGACGAAGCATGTGACATCCTAACAGCCTACTATTGTTAGTTGCATTCTTTTCCTTTGGAAAAACAAATATTTTTATCCTCAAATGAGGTTTTCTCGAGCAAAGGTTTTTAATGAGACGAGAAAAATTAAGTGCGAATCATGTTGGAGACATCTCTGGTAACAGTTCGGCTAGGAAAACCAATATAACCAAGCCCTAAGACTTTTCGATATCTAACCGACATGGATGGCATAATTTCTTCTTCATGATTAACGAAGCCTTAGCATAAAATATAAATAAAGACAAAGAAGAGCTATACGATTACACCATCCAAGTATTATATTCGACAATTGTATAGTCCTTAAATTTCACTACACTTCAATTAAAGGACTATAATGACTCCAGATAAGGAAATATTTCGAATGTAATATCCGCATAGTAATAAAGTATAGTTTTAATTTAATTAGACATGATATTATTACAAATTTATTATCTAAATTATATAACAGATATAAATAAATGAGAAAAAAATAAGAGTTGAGCTCGATATGTAAAAGTATCAGAATATAAAGAGTAATATTAATATACATTTTTCTTTCTTTTTCTTTATAGATGATTTACGTATTTGATTCATGTTTTTATCATTATGAAGGTACGTGACTTTTAACTAGTCTGCTTTGTTCGGCACTCAGAAATACGTAAGAAAAATGGCCGAACAAGATCGGTTGTGAAAATAAGTGAAGATTAAAGTAGAATCAATTATTAGTATGTCTAGCAGTTATAATGGATTTGAGATAGATCCTGAATCAGTAGGTCAAATGTCACCATTGGATGATAATAATGATAATACGCCCAAACCAGAATAACAACCTTATAGCACAACATTCATTGAATAAATAAGAGAAATTTGACTACAAAAAAGTATGCGAATCTAGTTGTATATGATCTATGAGTTGCATCAGCAGTTGATATGCATAAAACTAGTAGCTACTGGAAAGCTATAGCGAGTTCACAAGCAGATCAGTGGATTCATACTTTAAGGGAATATATTGATTCTCTTCATAAGAATCAGGTATTGAAGCTTTTTTGTAGTATGCATCAATTAGTTATTCAGGAAAAAGGAAGGTAATCAAGGGTTGTAGCTCCTCGATTCAAGGAAATACTGGTTGCTAAGGGTTTTACTCAAAGGAGATGAATCAAATTCAATGAATTATTTTCTAACATGGTGAAAAATAGTTCAATTTGAATTTTGTTACCCATGCTATTTTGGCAAGACTTAGAACTGGAGTTCTCAGATGTGAAGAATGTGTTTCTACATGGTGAATTGGATGAACGAATTTACCTGAGACAACGAAACGGATTTATCAAGCAAAATATGGAGGAAAATATATGTTTGCTGTCAGTGTATGGTTTGAAACAACTACCTACACAATAATACAAACATTTTGAGATATTCATGGTGCAAAAAGGGTTCACGAGAGGTCCATATGACAATTATGTAAATTTTCAGAATGTTAGATTATTATTATGTTTACTTATTGTTATATGTAGATGATATATTTATTGTTTCTTGTAGTATATCACACATGGTGTGGATAAATAAGCAACATCGTGCTGAGTTTGAGATGAAGCGTCCGAGTAGAGCAAAGATAATTCTTGGTATGAAAATTATCATGAATAGAAGTGTAGGATCATTACACTTGTCTCAACGAACCTACATTGAGAAAGTGCTACAATGATTCAACTTGTTTAATGCTAAGCCAGTTAGCATCCTGATCCTACTCATTTGAAGCTGTCTACAGCAGGATCGACGAAGGACGATGGTGAGCTGGAACAAATGTCGAAGGTTTCATATTCAAGGGAAGTTGGTAGTATCATGAATGTTATGTTATGCACACGTTCTGATATTTTACACGCCATTAGTGTAGTAAAAAACTACATAGAATGTCTTGGGATAGAAGACTGGTAGCCAGTGGATTTGATATTTTGGTATCTTAAGAAAAATGCAAACATTGGCTTAACTATCAACAAGAATGATATTGATGGATTGTTGCATGATATTGCATGATCAGTGGTTGGTTTTGTTGATTCTGATTTTGTAAGTTATATGGATAAAAGGTGATATCTGACACGATATGTGTTTACTTTATCTGAGACTGCGATCAGTTGGAAAGCACAGTTCCAAGCTACTGTAGCTTTGTCCACACCCGAAAGCAGAGTACATGGAAGCAACATAAGCAATTAAGGAGGTAATATGGTTGCAAGGTTTCATGGTAGATTTGTGCTTGAATATGACTATTACGATAGTGTGTTGTGACGGTCAAAGTGCCATACACCTTATAGGGAAGCAGATGTACGACGAGCGTAGAAGGCATATGGATGTGAGGTACCATTTTATTTGTGATATAATTTAAAAAGGAATTGGTATACACATGATAATCCAATAGTTATAATGACCAGAAAAGTATGAGTTCGAAATTTATGGGAGTGCCTAAACTGGATTGGTGTTTGCAACATAAAGTGAATTCCTTAGGGGAATTTGGTGAGGTATAATAAGAGAAGTTTCTTTGTTAATAGTGAAGAAAATATATTCGCCACAAGTGGAAGATTTTTTGAGATTGAGTTGAATGATGTATTGACAATATACTTTTTTTTCGCTGGTACAAGATTGTGTCATTAAGATTACATGTTCGATGGTATAGTCTTGTGCCATTAACAGTGTACCGTTTCCACGGGTAGAATTTTGTGGTAATCGATAATGTGTCATAATATAATGTATATGTGCAAATTAGGCTAATTATCTAGTAAGTTTTATTTATTTCTTATAAAGATACTATTAGGACTACACATAAAGCTATTTAAACATTTGTAACCCTTTTTATCATAGTGAAACACTTTTCTTTGGCGGTGATCGTGGACGTAGACATTTACCAAATCATGTTAAAATACTATATTCTTATGTGTTTCTTGTTCTATGTTTGAGTCATTTGTGATACATTAAATAGTGATTCATAACAATCTTGACATAGAAAAAAGAACAGTACCAAAAGTGGAGCAAACTTAGGTCCACAAATTCACCTAATAAACCTACTACAATGTCCTTAATGGTTATTTATTTTGATCTAAAAATATTTTCTGAATAGCATTTTAAGTACAAATGAAGTTATTTTGGTCGGTCGCTTAGGTTCTACTACTTGATCATGAGTTGATATAAAGGCGAACAACGATCTATTGTTCATTTAATTTTATATTAAAAGAAGTAATCATTTGAAAGGAATTATAACAATGTTCAAAGTGCAGGTAAGGACCGTAAAACTCTTATGAGGACTTAATTCAGGAAGAAAAATCCCGAAATTTGATTTATTTGGAAACATACGTTTCCAACTTTTTTCTTTGGTATAAAAATCATTTCTAGAATACTAAATCCGAATTAGAGCTAACATAGGAGGAGTTGATTACTCCTCTTTGTCCATCGGCTATCTTTAGGAGAGTTGAGGCTACATATGGCAAGGAATTTATTCAAACCAGAACATAGCCCCCAGCCATCGGATCAAGAAATATATGAAAAATAAGCAACACACAAAAAAAGAGAGTTGTCTGTTAGAATATTCAGTGTATTAAGTTTCCTTGTATATGACTCTAAGTTCTCAATATATTGAGAGCCTTACTTGGGTTTGCATTATAAAAAAAACAGTTCAATACAAAAATGAACATTTTTCAAATAAACACAAAATCATAGCCCCCTCCTGCGGCTACTTCTTTATTTGTTTTTAACATGGTATCAAAGCATGTGTGATTCTGGGAATTCTGAACATCCTCAACAAAGATGGCTGGAAATGAAGTCGTGGTCAGTCAAATCCCTGATGAATTAACAATGCAGATTGCTGCCATTCTGAGAAATGGCCTCGGAACACAACAACAAACAACTAACCCCGAGAATTTATCCCTAGGGATTAAAATCGGTGGTGACAACTATGACCTATGGGAAAAACTGATGAAGAAAGCAATTAGGAGAAGGGGGAGAGGTTATCACATTATAGGGGAGCCGACACCTCCATCTAAAACTGACAACACATATACAAGGTGGGAACAAGATGATCAATGTGTTTTCACATGGATTATCCAGAATCTTGAATACAGCTTGGTGAATAATGTCTCGCAATATCTCACTGCAAAAGCCCTATAGGATGGGTTATCCACCACATACGGTTCTGGTACAGATTCGTTACAGGTGTTTGACGTTCATAAGAGGGCTAATTCATTAAGGAAAGGGTCCGATACACTAGAAGACTTGTGGAACAAACTGCAGAACATCTCGATGTCTATCGATAGGCGAGATCCGAACCCTATGAAAGACCCAGAAAACATTCAGATCTACAATAAGAAGACTAAAAACAAAGACTCTATCAATTGCTAATGGCGATTAATGACAAGCTGGAACCAGTCAAGAGAGATATCCTGAAAAAGGATCATCTTCCTTCCGTGGAAACAACATTTGCTACAATACGAAGGGAAGTGGCCACGCTTAATATACTAAAATCAGGTTCTTCTGATAGTGACTCGATTAAAATTGGAATGAGTTTGGCTGCTAAAGATTCTGCATAGAGGTTTAAATTCCGATCGTAAGAGAAAGAAGATAAATCCAAGTTGTATTGCACTCATTGTGGGATGAAGAAACACACTAAAGAGACATATTTCCAGCTGGTTGGCTATCCAGAATGGTGGGAGGACGGTCATAAAGAGAAAAATAACCAGCATTTCAGATCTAATGTCAAACGGGCTTCGTCTACAAGTGGCGGTGAAGATCCGACTAAAAATGAGCAAGGAAGTGGCACTAGTTTTGGAGGAATGGCGGCGAACTCCTATGAAAAACTTGGAGGTAAAGGGTTTGAGAAATCAATGAATTGGATCTTTGATTGCGGGGATACGGACACCATGTCTTATGATCCTAAAGACTTTGGTGACATGTCATCTCCAAAGATGTCTCATATTGAGAATGCTAGTGGAGAAATTTGTGAAGTCAAAAGGGGAGGTTCAATTATTTTTTCTGAAAAAATGGAAATTAAAAACTGCCTCTACATTCCTTCACTATCCTTAAAGTAATTATTTGTTAGTCAAGTGACAAAACAACTCAACTGTGTGGTTCTTATGTATCCATTTTTTGCATTTTACAGGACATTCGTACGAAGGAGATCATTGGGCGTGGTACTGAACAAGAAGGTCTCTATTATGTTGATGAGGTAGTTCATAAGGGACATGCCATGCTTGCTCACAAAAAAACCGAAAGGCAACTTTGGTTTTGGCACCGGCGACTTGGTCATCCTTCTTTTAGTTATCTTAAAAGTTTGTTTCATAGTATTTTATTGAACAATTCCATTCATGAGAAATGTGAAACCTGCATTCTTACAAAAAATCGCAGGGTCTCATTTAATCAAAGTAATACTAAAGTTGATTATGATTTTTCGCTAATCCATTCTGATGTTTGGGGTCCATCACAAAATTCCACTAACAATCAAATCAGATACTTTGTTTTATTTGTGAATGATTTCTCAAGAATGACTTGGATATACTTCATGAAACATAAATCAGAAGTACCATAAATATTTGTTTGTTTTTACAAAATGATTTTGACTCAATTTGAAAAAAAATACAGATTCTCCGTTCTGATAATGGAACAGAGTTTGTCAACCAAACAATGCATAATTTTTTCAAAACAAATGGTCTTATCCATCAAACCACTTGTCCAAACACACCTCAACAAAACGGTACTTCAAAACGGAAAAATCATACTTTACTTGAAAAAACTCGTGCTATTATGAATGAATCTAGAGTTCCTCATCCTTTTTGGCCAGAAGCTCTTGCTACAGCCACGTATCTTGCAAATCGTCTACCAACCCGATGTCTAGAATATAAAACTCCATTACAAGTGCTTGCCACCCAAGTTACAATTCCATCTTATGACCTTACCACCTCGTGTCTTTGTTTGTTCGATGTTTAATATAAAATATAAATCTGATGGAACCATTGAGCGACACAAGGAAATATTGGTTGCCAAAGGATATACACAAACATATGGTATAAACTACTCTAAAACGTTCTCTCAGGTTGCAAAGATTGACAATATCAGAGTTTTACTTTCAATAGCCGCGAATAAAGATTGGCCTCTTTATCAATTTGATGTAAAGAATGCTTTCTTACATGGAGACTTGGAATAAGAGGTATATATGGAACCCCTACCATGGTTCTCTGATGGTTTTCTAGAAAATGAGGTATGTAAACTGAAAAAGCATTATATGGGCTCAAATAGTCTCCTCGTGCTTGGTTTGGGAGATTTACAATGGCAATGAAGCAGTATAGCTACAAACAGAGTAATGGGGATCATACCTTGTTTTAAAAAAAGAGAGGAGAATTAGTCACTTGTCTTATAATATATGTCGACGATATGATTATAATGGGGAATGCCGAAGAAGAAATTATCTCTCTTAGGAATAAACCCTTCAAGGAGTTTGAAATGAAAAAACCTTGGGGGATTGAAGTATTTCTTAGGAATCAAGGTTCTTAGGTCAAGAGGAGGGATTTATATCTCCCAACAGAAATACATATTGGATTTATTAGCTGAAGTTGGCATGGTGGATTCCAAACCAAATGACACTCCTATGGTTGTGAATCACAAACTAAAGATAATTGGAAGGGCCAGACCAGCGAGTAAAGAAAGGTACCAAAGGTTGGTGGGAAAATTGATTTACCTGGCTCATACTCGACCCGACATTGCATACGCGGTGGGAGTAGTTAGCCAGTTCATGCATCATCCTCACGAACACCATATGGAGGAAGTAATGAGGATTATTCGATATCTCAAAGGCACACCAGGAAGAGGCATAATTTATAAGAAAAATGGACACCTTGATGTTGAAGTATTCACAGATGCTGATTGGGGAGGGAATCCTAACGACAAGCGATCAATTGCTGGCTACTTTACTCTTCTTGGAGGTAACTTGGTGACTTGGAGGAGTAAGAAACAGAAAGTAGTATCACTGTCAAGTGCTGAATCAAAATTTAGAGGAATCTTTAAGGGGATTACCGAGATACTTTGGTTAAAGAAGATAATAAAAGAAATCAGATCCCCCCTAAAGTGTCCAACTCAGTTAATGCGCGATAATAAAGTTGCGATTAAGATTTCAGAGAACCCGGTACAGCACGATAGAACAAAGGACGTTGAAATAGATAGACACTTCATAAAAGAAAAGATTAAAGACGGGACAGTCGAACTTCCGTTTGGTAGATCCGAAGACCAACTGGCAGACATCCTGACAAAAGAGGTTGCTGCAAGAACATTCGAATCAGTTTTATCCAAGCTTAGTATTGGTGATCCCACTACACAACTTGAGGGGGAGTGTTAGAATATTCAGTGTATTAAGTTTCCTTGTATAGGCCTCTAAATTCTCTGTATATTGAGAGCCTTACTTGGGTTTGCATTATAAAAAAACAGTTCAATACAAAAAGGAACATTTTCTAATAAACACAAAACCCTAGCCGCCTCCTGCGGCTACTTCTCTCTTTGTTTTTAACATTGTCCAGTATGAAACTGAGGAGCAACCAAATTAATTTGACAAATCCTTGTTAGCCATCGTTACTTCCACTGTCAAAGAGGGTAAGACACCCACAAAGCTTCTTGTATCAATGAAAAAAGAGACAGACATGAAAAGAAAACATGGTAGTGACATAACAGATAAGAAGAGGAAGAAAACCACTATCCGTTCAGAGATTGTCATCCATTCGAATATTATCCCTCCTACAATCCAAACTATTGATTTTCCAGTAGTTTCAGTGTCTTACCTACTTCTCCATTTCTCCCAACTCTCTAAGGGAAAAAATTTGGGTATGGAAACCCAATAGATCCTATTAAGGGGTTTGACTTCTAGGCTTTTGAGCAGGATTTTCCCAAATCTACAAGTAATCCTACAAATATGATGTTTAATAATGAGTCATTTCAATTTTAAAATGAGACTGACATGGATACACCTATGTGTATGCAATAATTTCTAGAGAATCTACCATTGAATTTTCTATCATCGATACATGTTCATACTCCACACGTTTGAAGAAAGCAAATGTTCCTTCAACACTTTTATATATTTAGCCAACTATTTGTTTCTTGCTTTGAATGAACTTGAGCTTGATGTATTTTGGCACCACATATTTCCCCAAGTCTTAGCCCAACTATTGTTTCCTTATACTTAGCTTTGTTGTTTGATGCCTTGAAACCAAAAGTATTACTTGGTAGATTGAGTTTGCAAAAGGGAAGAGTAAATAAATTTCCTCCCTACGACCTATCATACTAGATACTCCTTTTGTTGAGACTACCCATTCTCTCATAGGTTTATCAATAGAAGATTTCACATATGGTCATTCCGAATGAAATTCAACTAGGAAATCTACGATATAGTGTGCTTTAATTGAAGTTTTGGGAACAAAATCAATGCCTATTAACCCAATTCTACAAATAACTTAGGTAATCCGACCCGCTATATCTGATTTCTGCAGCATACGTTTGAGTAGTAACGAAGTTTGAATAGTAATGGAATGTGCCTGAAAATAATGTCTGACTTTCTTATTGCTATCACAAGAGCTAATGCTAATTTTTCTAGCTTTAAATATCTATTTTCAACATCCAAGTTATTCTTGCTAACCTAATAAAAAGGCGAAGGTAATTATCAACTTCCCCAACAAGCACCGTACTTACTGCATATTGCGATACCACTGGTTTAGACATATTTTTGGGTGAAGATATATGCTTCTTTAAGGAGTTCCTCATCGCAAATTGGATACCAATTAAATTCGTTAGCATTTCTTAATAAACGGAAACATGCGTACACTTACCCAATGATCTAGATATAAAACTATTTAAACTATTTAATATTTCCAGCCTTCAAGTGAGTACCTGAATTTATTTTATGGGTCTATGAGGGTCCATTTCTAAGATTTTGCCTAAGTAAAGTTTTAAAAATGTTCTCCATCCTCGCCTGGTGAAAACTTTTCAACCAATGGTGGGGAATAAAACCGGCGATTGACAATTTCTCAACCAATTGTGAAGCGATCCAGGTTTCAACTTAAAGTATAACTCAGGTTTTGGATATATACGTGGCGGGGGAAGAATTTTCAACCTGCTGGGGAAACTAACTAGGCAGTTGAAATAGTTTCACTTGACGGATCGCATGCCGACCTGGCAAGAAGAAGCAGTGTATTAACCATGGAAGATGAAGATGCTCTTGAACGCAAAAAAGAAGACGAAGGAACTTACAAGTTCGTAGTCAAGGTTAAGCCATTCCTGTTCAAATCCACGGTGGAGAATTGCACTCCGCACGTAGTCCTTTCTTCTTAGAAGAGTCTCCGGCTGTAACTCTGAAACCCACTTTCTTTTCCCCGCTGACAAGCTTCTCTTAAACTATTAAACTATTTTAATGCGATTGGATTGACTAGTCTACAAATACCCATCTTATGAACCTTTTCAGACATATACCTTTTTTTTTTCTCTTTAAATGGAAGGAATTAACTCCTTCCAAAGTCTACACATCAACACCTAACTTGTATTAATATCACATAGGGTGGGCAAATGGATTCGTTTAGTTGTACATTTTCTTACATAGGCTTAAATTTTTTTGGTGAAAATAATTTTTAAAATATCCATTGGCATTTTGTTTAGCTTACACCTGTCTTATAATATCTATTTTTAAACACAATATTAAAAGAGTCGGTATCAAATAGTGAAAGTCGAATGTTGAAACAGAAATTAGTTATTTCGGTTAAATGCTATAAAGTTTGTGTAATAGTTTACAAGAATCATATTTTTCTGTTTCCTAACCTCTTCTTTTCTATAATCATTTACAAAGTACTTAATATCGTAGACTAAGGTTCTTCACTAGTTCTGCAATTTTCTCTCTTTAATTGTTATTAAAGTCTGTGTTTGTGCAGAAATGAAGAGAAGTGGAGACGATTTGACTTCAGATGCGGAATCCAAAACGCGGAAAGTAGCGAAACCATTAGAGTCAGTATTACTGTAATGGTTTAAAGAAATCGATTTTGGTATGAATCTTTTTGTATTAAAGTAATATTTCAT
Organism: Limnanthes douglasii subsp. nivea; assembly: GCA_036936605.1. NCBI lineage: Eukaryota > Viridiplantae > Streptophyta > Magnoliopsida > Brassicales > Limnanthaceae > Limnanthes > Limnanthes douglasii. Next base: position 292,032,616 of record JAUPFV010000004.1, read on the forward strand.
ATTTCAGTGTATTAAGGAACGACCAGGCCTGGGCCTTTCTCAAGGAAATGCGGAAGACTTTTAAAGATGAAAAAGAGCAACTGGATATGTTTTCTGCTGTCGTCAAAGACACGTATGATAAAATGTAATCTCTTTGGACCATTTTGATATCTATTAGGGAAATACTTTAAACTCTTGTCGAAATGTTAGATGGCATGTGGCAATTTCTTTTTCAGGCTTGGTCCAGCTAGTTTTACGGCTCGAATACAAGATATAATCAATGGGCATACTAATCTGACTGATATATTTGACGTCGGTTTACCCGACGGGATTGAATTCTACAGTAGATGGATTGCAGAAGTTCGCATACATTTTTGGTTCTGTGAGTTAGTCAAGGTTCGGTTAGGCAGTAAAGATGAATTCCAGAAGTTTATGGACATCTTGTATTCTATAGGACCGGCGGACACAATCACAAACCAAGAGTATCTGTCTGAGGTACGTTATTTCCTGAGTCGATTTGTGTCTGTATTGTTTTTCCTGATACTCATCTTGTGGTCATGGCAGATTACTCGTGTACTTGGCAATCATCAGGATCTCATTGACGAGTTTAAAGAGTTCTTACAGACTGAGTATCCAAGTAAGTTTTTTAAATTATTGTTTTTCATGGCAGACTTGCTTTTCTTGGTATTCTGATTATACTTTTGGTCGACCTTTTATTTCTGAACAAAATATGAAGAGCCAAAAATATTGTGACGCATAATATTTTGTTTTTAACAATAGTCTTTGTTTGTGCAGAAATGAAGAGAAGCCGAGATTTGCCTTCAGGCTCGCGATCCGAAAAACCAAAATTAAGGAAGATATCTGGGTCAGTATTACTGCCAAATTGCTGTTTGTACGTAATAGCAAAAAGCTTGACAAAAGTTTAAAAAATCTCCAAAGAAATCGATTTTGGTATCAATCTTTTTGTATTAAAGTAATATTTCATATTTCAGTGTATTAAAGAAGGAGGACGCCCAGGTTTTTCTGAATGAAATCGGGAAGACTTTTAAACATGAAAAAGAGAAACTCCGTATGTTTTCAGCTGTGGTGAAAGACAAGCATGAGCAAAGGTAAACTCTTTGGACCATTTGACATCTTTTAGGGAAATATTTTAAACTCTTATTTTAAATATTTTGGCATGCGGTAATTTCTTTTTCAGGATTGGATTAGTGGCTGCTAGTGCTCGAATACAAGATATAATCAGAGGGCATAAAAATCTGACTGATATATTTACCTTACCTTTACCCGAGGGGAATGAAATCTACCTTAGAGGCTTTGTCTTCTGCGAGAAAGTCCAGGAACGGTTGGGCAGTGAAGATGAATTCCAGAAGTTTACTGACATCTTGTATTCTATGCGATCAGTGGACACAATCACAAAGCAAAAGTATCTGTCCGCAGTATGCTTCTACATGATCCTTGTTGAATTCAAAGTCACAGCTAGTTTTCAATGCTGTCTTATGGAAAAAGGTTAAATTCTTGTGTTCATGGCAGATTCATTGTATACTTGGAAATCATCAGGATCTCGTGGACGAGTTTAATGAGTTGTTCAACTCTGGCTATGTGGGTAAGTTTTTTAATAAAGATAAAAAGTCACTGGGCTATATATTTATCTTACGGCTTCCAATCACTGGTGCAGATAAATTTCTTGCCGCAGATGTTTTTGATTAGAAAACAGTCAGCTTTGTTGTTTCATGCTTGGACGCAATTGATGGGCTGTTACTCGATATAAGTAATGTATTTTAGTCTAGTAAATTGTGATAACAAATCTAGTTTTGTTAGTTATCACTGTTATAGTGGTATATCCGAAGAGAAATTAGTTCCTACTAAGCTATTATGATCTTTAAAATATAATTTGTCCATATTAGCAAAGAAAAAACAGTCGCTCTTAATCAAAAAATAAAATACCAAAAACTACGGAAAATCGAAGTTAGTTTTTACCTACTACTTTTATTATGATTTATCAAAGCAAACGTCCATTTATCTTTGGTAATTACTAACTACCATCAATTTGTTTTTCAATATCTCAAATAGCTTTACCCTCTATATAGACCTAGTTAGGTCGTAAATGGACAAAACTCAAATGAGCAAAACTAAAATCGACAAATCTTTTAATATTTTTGTAATTTGATAAACTAGGAAGGAAACGATAAACTACTATAATTATAATTGTAATGTGTTTCTTAGGTTTATGATTATAGGTGGTTTGGAGAAAAAAACGATTTGGTGTATTATGTAAGTTATATTGTATTTTTGCGTTTTCTTTTGGAAGGCTTGTTCCGTATTTATCATCTAGCGTTGCCAGATGTGAGACAAGTGTAAGATACGAATGGTAGATTCGATGTATAAGTATTAGATGATAGTAATCAATCTAAAAATATTTGAGGAGTAAATATGTCTAAAATATTTCGAATAGAGTCAAAAAGTTGTTAAAGAGAGAAGCTAAAATAGAAATTCCTAAAACGAGAAAGTGTCAAAAATAGTAAAAAGGAATCATTGTTCATCATTTCCAAAAAAATATATACATTGTTACGGTAGTAGGCCCTTAGGCCTATATGGTTATCACATTCTCGGCTATTCCATCATGGTAGTTCACAAATATTAAACACAATTCCTTTTTATTATACAAAATAGTCATCAATGTAACACATTTGTTTTGTTTATATTACAAAGTAAATAACGGTCCAATATTTAACCAGTTGGACATACGGGTCGGATAAATCATGCCTTATCAGTAGCCCCTAGTCCTTGTGAAGATTGTTTGGGAGGAATAAACTTGGCTTTTCTTCGTATTTTATTTGTGCCTTTGCTCCGGACTCCAACAAATCATGTTGATCCGAAATAGTTCAGCTCGGATAGCATTATCTCCCGTTATTGTTGTTAAGGAAATCACTAGTTTCGTGAACAGTGCATCACGCGTTGTTTTATTCTTGTACATTTTTTCACAAAACAATTCAACATTCACAATATATTTTTAGTGAATGAAATGTGAAAAAAATGGGAAAAAAATCTTCAAATTCCTCCCACAAATATCTGTTAGGGCGTCAATGGACAACTAAAAGATCTTTCCGCTCCCCACTGTATGCGCCTGTTCGACCTGCAAATGTATATGTTAGAATTTCGAAAATACTGTTATAAATTTACCATCCCTTCTCATATTATTCTCATTTCTTACTAGTTCGAGATATAGAAATATAAACTCTTGTGTTCTTGCCACCCTAAAACCCGACTTCTAGTTTGATATTCGTCGCAATAACGTTTTCGACCCAAATCCTAACTTTCTTCATTCTCTGACGTCACACAATCTCTTCAGAGTTATATATTTCGCCTGAACAACAATCTAGACTGATTGCCAATTTATGAGCGAGCTGAGGCAATAAAATCAGTTGGGATCGAAAATGAAAAACATGTTCGTATTGTTCAACTGTTTGGGTTCAATTAGGTACGGAGCGAAGGTTCCCGCAAAAGCTCAGGTGATTCATGCAACTCAAAATACAATATTGGGTGCCAAATAAAATCTGATGCGATTTGTTTATGATCCTGAAGATGAGGCAGAGATCCGAATTGGCTTTTGGTCTGACAATGGAAAAAGTAGGTGACATTGAGGATGAAGTTTAAAACCTAACGGAAAGCAAACGGAAGACACCAAAAATATATAAAATGAAGAAGAAAGAAGAGCAAGTTGACGTGCCTTCTTAAATATCTGAGGTGTTGGGGAGCAAGAATTGTGTGGTCAACCATGGATACCACATATATATATATATATGAAGTCAAGTATAATCATTACACCGAGACCGTAAAATCAAATCCTTGAATATGTTGGTGAATTCTGGAGTCAGTTAACCTATGCTTCCGTATTGAACACTTCAGTTCTTGTAGACGCAAACTAGTGAATGTTTTCCCTAGTCAAGCTATTCTACACACGTGGTTCACACTCGTGTCTTTTATCTCTGCATTAAGGCTCTCTGGAATCGAACTCCCTACGAATCAATTTATGGCGCTTCGAAGAATCCTCACATACCTTTTTATTTCTTAACTTTGGGAATGAGTACAAGGCTGTAGTTGACCTCCTATGATTCATGAGGTAGCAGCCGAACTGATGAAGGAAGAAACCTCCAAAGATCTTTGGAATTCTAATGGAAAACTGTGCGAGTCAGAGACAAGAGCCACAATTACCTACTACAAAGCTGAGTTCCAAAGAACTCCAAAGGGTCTTCTTTAATAAAAGAATATCTAAACAAAATGAGAACTATTTCTCACAATTTAATACTACCTGGATGTCTAACCTCTATGGATCATTTATTAACCCAACTACTTGTGGGTTTGGACTAAGAGTATACACCTATTATGGTGAGTTTTACAGATAAAAGAGGTCTAAAATGGCTTGATTTGCAAACCAATCAAGTCACTTATGAAAGTAAACTTGCGCAGCTTACTAGCTTAAAAACATTAGTAGCTAGTATTAATCTTTGTAGTATGAATTTCATACACAAGAATGATTCAAAAATGCAATATAAAAATGAAAATTAGAGAGGCTCCTATGGTCAGCTTAAGGTTACCAAATATAACTATAGAGGTAAATCTACCTACTACTCTAGCGGCAGCTGCACTTGTATAAATGTACAAGAGGTAGATTTTCTCAAAGTAAACCAACCAACCAGATTCGCAGCAGGTATGATAACTCTGTTAAATTTCTTTACTATGGAGATGATCCTTCGGTGATGGGATCCATACCCTCTAAGCAACAAAGATCAGAATGAGAAAAAAAAGTAATGTTCGGCAAGTGAGGCAAAAACAACAGGCATTTGCCTTAAAAATGTTGGAAGAGATATTCAGAGAGGTTGAAAAGTTAATCAAGTTGTGTCATATCAGACAAGCGTAATACCCGATTAGAATCGCTAACCCAGTGTTGATAAAAAATAAGAACGGGCAATAATACTTTGTTTGTAGATTCACGGATCTCAACCGAGCATGCCGAAAGGATGCTTTCCCCCTACCAAACATTGACAAGCTCGTGGATAACACTTTTGGAAAATAGTACCTATGATTCATGGATGCATATTCATGGTAAAATCAAATTTCAATTAACGTGACGGGTGAGGAGCACACTACATTTTAGTCAAACGGGGGCCTCTATTGGTATAAGGTCATGTCATTAGTACTCAAGAACACTGGATCAACGTATCTAAGGCTTGTTAACAAAAATTTTGAAGGCCAGTTGTACAAGCATGTGGAGGCCTATATTGATGATATGATCGTGAAGAGTGACTCAGAGGAGAAACATATTGAAGTCTTAGGAATAGTCTTCCAGATATTACGAAGGTATATATTGAAACTTAACCCTCTTAAATTTTCTGTTGTTGTTCATAGTGGAAACTTTATGGGTTTTATTGTTAGTAATAGACATATCGAGGTCAACCCCTCCGACCTGAAGGTGATATCGGATATGAAACCTCTTAGGAATATAAAAGAGGTACAATGTCTAACGAGACGGTTGGTTTCCCTCTCCCTGTTCATTTGAAGATTATTAGACAAAAGTCAACCCTTTTCAAAATCCTGAAATGGGTCAAAATGTTTACCTAGTGAATGTGACAAGGCCTTTTAAGCGCTGAAAGTGTACTTAACATCTCCTAAAGTAATAATGGCAACAGACCAAGAATATTAACTCTACCTGTATTTGTCAATATCAATTTATGCAGTGAGGGGGGTGCCGGTGCGAGAGACGATAGGAGTCCAGAGGCGGATGTATTTCAACAAAGCGTTAGTTGATGGGGAAACCACGTACATCAACCTAGAAAAATTAGCCATCATTTTAGTTTTCGGATCTCGAAAAAGGCGCCCATGCTTCCAGAGTCCTACCCTCGTCATATGTACTTTATTCCCGTTACGTAGTACTCCAAAATCTAGTTGTCCCCGACATGCTAACAAGGTGTTCGGTAGAGCTCAAAGCATATGATATAAAATACGATCCTATGGTAGATATAAAAAGACAAGACATAGTCGGTTTTATCAACAAATTTAGTGGATATCCGGGGTCAGATGAAGACTTGCCAACGAATAATGAAATATTGCTCGGTGGATAGTAGAAGTAGATGGTGTGTTGAATGCAACAATGGTGGGGAGTAGAGTAATTATTTGAACATAAATTGAAGAAAAAATAAGATAAGCAATACAGTTCGCTTTCAAGGTCACAAAGAACGCATCTGAATACGAAGTTGTTCTTGTAGGACTCAAATTAGCTCACATTTATGGAGCTTCGCGACTATTAGTCTTGTCGGATCCATCTGAATGTGGTTATTGATAAGGATATAAATTATTAGGATCTTAATATAATAATATTAAGGTTATCAAAGATATATTGTAAAAATACAAGAAGCTATTTGAGTTATTTATAAATATTAGGGACTGCATTGTAAATTACTCTATTTTGTAACTGATTGAGTTAATGAAGCCTCGCATGCCTATAAATAGTACATGAAATGATGAATAAGCAGAGAGCTTTGCTGCTAGAGTAACGCTTTGAAATTGATTTTTTTTATCTCTCTATAATCTTTCTTTACATTCTTATTCCCTTTCTAGAAATACAATTTAAGTTCAAAAAATTGGCGACCACAATGGGAGACTTTCGACTGGCACCTTGATTACATCGCTAAAACTGATTTTTTTTAACTGCTAGTCGGGGATATTAATCTTGATCAACATGGAACTGATCCAAAAGTTTGAAAATATCTTGAAACATTGAAATATGATCTATGTCGAGAAGAAAGTAGGGAAAATAGTCAAAATCTGGCACAACAAGATCAATCTGATATGGAAATCGAATGAATCAGCTATTTGACAAGATAACTACGTGGAATGATAATTATGTCATTTGGGCTTCCACCTTTGTTCAAGCTGCAAATTCAGTAGCGCATTTTCATGCTCCCAGTTACCAGAGACTAACACAATGGAATTGTTCGAGTTCCTATCAGAGTTAGGAAATTCCACTATTTTCGAGAAACTGATAACAAATTTAGCTAATATTCTATATCGTGCAGTTAACAGATCTACCAAGAAGATTTATATGGCAAATAATCCTGAACTAAACGGTATAGTCAACAGGGTTCTCCAACCATTTTCCACTAATTGAGTTGGGTATATGCCCAACAAGCTGAAGAAATCTTGGATTAGGTTTAGCAGGGGCAAGCAAAGACCCTAGTCAACTATGGTAGTAAACAAGGAGGTTTGATTCTCCCTCGCCTGGAAGGGATGTTCTCCAAAATCTGGAACCCTAACACTAACGTCACTGGGTATACCATATCAGAACCCTAAAACTAGGAAGGGAAGCGATATCCATATGTTCGTATTAATGGGTTATTTGGGAAACACATTTTTCTAAAATTAAATGATCTTCGATTTCTAATTCTATGACTTTTACTCTTTTCTCCTTCTTCTTTACACTCTTTTTGGACCCATCTCGTGTCTCGAGCAACTGCAATGATAATATGGGAGGAGAAAGATTATGTAATTTGTGTAACAACTAACACATGAACATCGCTACCGCCAATGAGGGTCTAGTATCAAAAGGGTCTATTATACCCGCACCAAAAGGGTCTAGTATCAAAGTGCTTGTCATTAACACAAGAAACCAGAGAGACTTAGTAAAATACCAATACAAATACAAGGAATCGCTTGAAAGTTGCGCTTAAGGTTGATGAAGAAACTCAGGAAATGCCTGAGAAATTACTTTAAAGACTAGTATACAGACTTATGATTTGCAAATATCACCAAAATCAGTTTATAACTAGTGATTAACTGCATGCGCGATTAATGACAGTAAAATCTAGCTTAACACGATTCCAAATAGGAACCAAAGCGTTTATTTTTAAAATGGGACTTAAGTGTCAGACCACTCGTCATCACGCGCTTGTAATAGTCAATACGTGGCAATCTCATGTGAGTTACTCAAGAATTTCTTCATTGCTAAGCTGACGCCATCGAGGGTACCATTGCGTATTGAAGTTTAAAAAATATTCTCTTCAATTATAATCAATTGTTTACTTCATCAATTTTATGTATTCACCACGCAATCCCTGAACTAGGAGGTATCCTGATAAGGAGGTAATCACTACACGAAGAGAATAAACATAAATAGCCGAGAATAACGGGTCATAGGCCGAGCTAGTTGTTAGGTTAAAAGAAAGTAGAACCAGTCGGTTGATAGAATTCGCTAAGCAGGGAAAATGAAAGATGAAGTCGTAAGGAGATAATTAGACCCTGACTGAAGACAGAAAAATGTCGAGCAGAAACAATATCGAGGAGAATAGAACCGATTGGATAGGAGCTCGGTATCTCCCATTTGACGAGATCCATAGAGAGCATTTCCGAGAAAAGGAGGATAATACGAGTTCCTAGGATATTAAACAAGCAAAGTCGACCGAGCATCTCGCATAGTAAATGATACTTAGACTAGAAAAGTCGGCCCACAATAGAAGAATTAGTCAAACCATTTACGTAATGTCTTTTAAATCAGGTCCATGATGTAAATGTATTTAAGCATGTAACTAGTAGAATCAAATAGGGGAGTAATGGGGAGTAACCGTTATAGAGAGTATAAATAACGGGATAGAACCTTGACTAATCTAACTTCTTTCTTTCTGGCAGTTTACTTTGTTATTTCCCTTAACAGAGGAGAACTTGGATATGGTTTCATTCGAAGATGCTATGTGTTGAAGAAAATAATTTTGACAAGATAATGGAAGGTTCAAATTCAAGGTGCAATGCTTTGAAATTTACCCTATATGGTAACTGATTTAGTTAATGAAGTGTTACATGCCTATAAATAGAGCAATAGATGATCAATAAACATAGGATTTTCCTGTCAAAATAACACTTCGAACTTGAAATTTCTTTCTCTCTCTACAATCTCTCTTTACATTCGTATTCCCTGTCTAGAAATATAATTCAAGATCAATAGTAATAACCTGCGAATGCATCCATAAAATGAGTCTTCAGAACACACAAGATTGAAATATATGAATCTTGTAAATATTCTGACGCTAGATGAACGATCCACCTCTACTACAATGGCCTCATATTTTTAAACTAGAAAAAAATCGTTTCTTCAGAATCATAGGTTTGGCCTTCAGATTTAAAGCTACATTTTGACATATTACCTCAAATGGAATACCTATTACATCCTCTGTTTTTCAAGCTAAAACATCCAAATTATCAAACAAAAATTGCAACAACTGATAACGCAAAGTAGGTGATAATAATTTCCCTGTCCACAAATATTTCCCATTGGTAAATGTATACTCCTCGACATTATCGCTTACTGCTAAAGGACCGAGGTTTCCCTCAGATTATCCACTGTATCTTCATTCGAGGTTAACCCCCATGGTTGTTATTCAGTTATCTGATCATTAGAAATAGGTCTTAAAAATAAAGAGTTGTTGCATAACATTCTCTGGCTACTTGTTAGTCACTTCGAACCACCCCAACATGATCCCCAATAATATATTTCAAACAATAATAAATAGTTGAGACAATCACATACATTCTTGATAGCCAAGATATCCTAAAGATAAAATTATAGCTAGTTGGAATTTAGACCATCATAAACAAGACTTGGACCTTCTTTTTAAGGCCTTTTCCCAAGCATACTTCACCTTTGAATTCTCCAATCACCAGGGCAGTCACTACTGTAAACCCAATTATGGTATGATCAAATCGAAGAATATTAGGTGGATTATGCATCCAATTATACGTGGACTTGAACAATATATTTGCTGAACTTCCTGGTATTTATCACCATACATCGAATTTCAACCCGGACGATGTTGGCCCCTATAACCACTACATCTTCATAAGGTCCTTCTATCCCCCTTAAATCATCTTCGTTAAACAAGATAAAAGGCGTATCCATATTTCTATATAAATGGTTAAACATTATACCTTAGTAGCCAAACTCACTACATATGTCTTCCTAGAACTCTTTATATTTGAAGGCATATTGTCTCCCCTAAAAATCACTAGAGATTCAAAATATTCACACAAGCTTCGAACTTGCCCAAGAAAAATTAGTTCATATACCGATAACATCAACAAATGATACAGGTTTGAATCGAGATACTCCGATGTTGCATAGAACTTATCCAGCTTTGAATCTATGATCATTAATATATTTTCTTGCTTCAAATTTGTATTAACAATCTGTTCTACTTAGTTAGGAGTCCATAATCGATATTGTGCCTGCCGAATATTCTAACACTCGATAAACAATCCACCTCTTCTACAATGGCCTCAGATATTTCAACACACAAACCTTGCCTCTTCTAAATTATAGGTTTGACATTCGGATCTAAATCTAAAGTATTACATATTACCTCAGGTGGAATCTCTATAACATTGTCTATTTTTGAAGAAAGAATACCCAAATCATCGAACAAAAATTCCAAAAACAAATAACGTAAAGTAGGTGATAGTAATTTTATCCGTATAGATTTCTCATTGATAAATTTAATCTCTTTGATATTATCGCTTAGTGCTAAAGGAGCCGAGGTTTCCCTCAGATTATCCACTACATCTTAATCTGAGGTTAACCCCCATGATTGTTATTTAGTTAATTGATCATTAGAAATATGTCTTTGAAAATGAAGAGTTGTTGCATAACAATCTCCGGTTATTTGTTGATCACTTCGAACCACCCCAACAAGATCCTTAAGGAGATATTTCAAACATTTATAAACAATGGAGACAACAACATACATTCTTGATAGCCAAGATCTCTCGAAGATATCATTATAGATAGTTGGGAATTCAACCTTCATAAAGAAGACGTGGACCTACTTTTTAACTCGCCCTTTTCCAAGCATACTTCACCTTCGAATTCTACAATCACCTGAGAAATCACTATTGTAAACCCAATTATGGTACGATCAGATCGAAGAATATTAGATGGATTATGGATCCTATCATACGTGGACTCGAACAATCCATTTGCTAAACTTCATGGTATTTATCACAATACGTCGAATTTCAACCTCAATGATGTTGGCGCCTTTAACCACTAGATCTTCATGTGGTCCTGTTAACCCCTTTTAATCATCTTTATCAAACACAATAGGTGTATCCATATTTCCATATAAATGAGTAAACATTCTACCTTCTAACTAAGTAACCAAACTCAGTACATGTCTCTTCCTAGAACTCTTTGTATTTTCAACCATATTGTCTCGCCTAACAATCGCTAGAGATTCAAAATATTCACATAAACTTCAAACTTTCCCAAGAATAATTGGTTGATGAACTGATAGCAATATCCAACGATTTGTGTCTGAATTCAGATATTTTGATGTTGCACAAAACTTATTAAACTTTGGATCTGAGATCGTCTATTTATTATCTTGCTTCGAATTTGTATTAATAATTTGATGATCTAATGTGTTTATTGTTTCAAGACATGGATTTGTCCTTTAACAAAAGCTGTTAACCTGTCATTATCTATCAAGCTATCGATCTATTTCTTTAGTTCTATACAATCTAAAGTGACATGCCCAATGTCATTGTGATACTTGCAAAACCAATTAATGTGGTCTACCCTTGGTATGTTTATAAGTGCGGGCTTTCTAAACTTCACATGACCTTTAGAATTCTCAACAATAAGAGCTACATTCTCAATTCACTCCTCAAAAGATTCTGGTTTTATCCACTGATTGAGCCTTCCCGATGAGATTGATAGTTAGACACATAGGTGGAAGCACCTCTTGTTCGAGGAGTCAAATTAGTGTTTGTCCTCATACGAGATGGTGTTTGGGAATTCGATGTGTTGCCTTGATTACATTGGCTAGTAAATGGATGACCTAAATTTCTTTGAATAGAACTTGAACCACCTCAAAGTCTAGTTGATTTATCTACTTTAATCTTCTCTTCGATATGAGCCATGAAAGCTCCAAATATCAAAGCTACCCTCTAGCACCAATCTTTGTCCAAAATCTGCCATAACAAAAAGTTCCTCACAATCTTCCACTCCTATTTTTTTAAACATAAAATGTCTTGTATGATCTTTTAGATTTTCACCTACACCATGTTTACACTCTATTATTGTATCACCATTGGCTCTCATTTCTTTGCTTACTACAAATTGTCTTCAAATGGCAGTATAAAAAATTCTTAAATTAGTTATTGATCCACTTTATATCCTATAATACAGCTTTAGATCTGTACCCTTAAGATTTTTTAAAAATGATTTATACACCAATCTGTCATCGTGCTCGAAGTTCATTATATAATTTTTGAATTATTCAATATGATCATCAGGATATCGTGTACCATCAAACCTTTTCTACCTTCGAAATATAAAAGCGCCTTAGAAGAGGACTTGACCTAATTTCAGCAGATAAAGAAGAATATATCTAGTCCACTCCTTGCATATACTGATCAGCTCCAATTGTCCTTATAACAAGAAATAGATTTTGATATGTTGTGTTAAAGTATTGGTTGGATGTAATAACTTTATACCATATGGTGTCCTTCACATTTTGAGGCTCAATATTCTTTTCTTTTCTATATATATATATATATATATATTATTTGCGTAATTTTTGATGCCAACTTCCTCCTCCTGCGCCGGTACATGTTATGGGTCCCATTTTACACGAAACAATAACTCGTAACCAAGCAATCATCTTGACAGTCCAGAAACTCAAACAACGCCTTTAATATTTGCAGCAGGAATAACAGAGGGGAGCATACGACCGAGACGCGAAGGAGTAAACCCCGAAAGAAACCATCAACAAACGAAATGAAGTCATGCACGCATTGACAACCAAGATGCTCAGATCTAGTCGTGGGGGGAATTTTGTGGGGGTTAATGTCAGTCACGCAAACTGGGAGGACCGATCTTCCAAGCGGAAAGATAAAAAAGAAGGAGAAGGCGAAAGTAGCGGTAAAATATTATCCAAAGAATATGAGCCGGGGAAAGATGTGCAACCAAATGACCCAAAGAGGGAATCAGGGAATGAGGGCTTGCAGTATGATCAAGTCCGACCAAAATTGTCCGCCTACGTCCTTAAGGAATCTCCATTCATGGAAAAATCCTTGAAGGTGGACCCGTTTAGTTTGGAAGCTTACGGTGGTACAAGGGATCCTGAGAGGCATTTGGAGCGGTTCGCAACATGATTATGAAATTTAACCCGGACGACGCCATGCTTTATCGAGACCTATCCCTGAGTCTCAAAGGTAATGCCATTGACTGGTTTAGAAGTCTTCCTAAGAGATCTATTTATGAATTTCCATGTTTATGGAGAGCCTTTCGAAAGAGATTTGTGGGCAAGAAAGAGCTTCGACGTTAAAGTATTTCTATTATAGACCTCTACCAATGAAAATATGAGTTAATAAAAAAAACGTTAGGCGTTTTATCCATACTATAAATATCTTACCAGACTTCAAAGAGAATTTGGCACTCGCCTCCCTTAAGAGAGACCTCGAATGATAGGGGAGGTCTATACCTATCCATTCAGATTCCCTATGACAAAAGTAAGATAATTGTTGGCCTGAGCAAAATAATTTATCCAAGTAGATGATGCTAGGAGGGGAGATTCACTTGAAAGATACACGTTAGACTTTAAAGGGGGATCGTATAATATGAGAAAGATAGATGATAGGTCTCGCCATGAGGGCGCCCGCTGATCGACGCATTATGAGAACCCGACGTAGTGTTTTACCTCGTTAACCGAGACAATCTTGATTATTTATGACTGAACGAATGGAAGGACAAGATACCAACCCTCTCAAATCATGAGTGCACCTGACCACAAACAGTAAAGTAAACATTTTCTTGTTCTTAGCATAATGACCATGGTCACCCAACTGACGAATGTTGGCAGCTCAAAGAGGAGTTTCATAGGTTAATAGACAATTGGGTTCTCATCTAATTCGTTAACAGCAAGATCACCGTCAACAACCCGAATGAAGGGAATAACTTCGGTCAGTCAATGAAGTGGTGCCCTATGAAGGTAAACGAGTGGATAAAAATTCTATGGGGAGGAACGTTGCAAGACAACAACCCAAATTTTAACAAAAGAGTGAAACCTAACCACGAAGTGCAGGCTTTTGAGCTGACCTTACCTTTAACAATGATGATTTGTGCGGGGTCGCCGCACCATAGAGGATACATTGATGGTAAATTTGGAAATTGGAGGAGTAATGGTCACGAAGGTCTCAGTCTACGGAGGAAGCTCGACTAATATCATCTTTAAATCTAGTTATAATCTCATGCAAGAAGTGTCACCCTATAAACCCACCTAACATACTCTGGTAGGATGTGAAGGAAAATTGTCTCAATGCATGGGGGAGGTCGAGTTTATGGTCAATGTTGGATACGGGGCGACCAAGAAAAATCTTAAGATGCTGATTTCCTCATCTCTTACCATTCTATCACCGGGCGATCGTGGTTGTATTGATTGAGGCCAATCCTTGCACTTGCAGTCAATGCATCAAGTACCGATTATAGAACGTAGTCGGAATCATAAAGGGAAGCCAGTGAACTGCTAGAACATGTTATGCAGTTATAGTTGATCTGACCAAGCCTCTCTGATAACTATTAATAGGCGGGCGTGTGTGCGAGGAAAACAATATGATCATCTCCTCACCCGATCATATCGATGATCTAAGGGAGATTGAGAAACCCGACGATACTCCTACAGACTCAGTTGAGGAACTTGTGGTCGAGGGCTGCACTTTGAGAATATTTAACAATTTGAGTGCCCTCCTTTTAAACATTTACTAATCGACCTCTTAACAAGAAACGTGGATATATATTCTTGGAATACAAGTGATGGGACAAGGGTAGACCCATTTTTAATATTCCATTAATTAGTGATTCATACATATGTTAAGCTCGTACGTTAGAAACAACGTTCATTTTCTGTTGTGAAACAGGAGGCCAAAAGAGTTCAGGTATACAAGCTATCTCGGTATCCTATCTGGGTCGCACACTCCATTTTGGTAAAAAATAAAGGGAGACAGTGACTCATGTGCCATGCATGCCCCAAATATGTTTTCCCTATGCCTTATATGAATCAGTTGGTAGACTCAACATAAAGGTGCGAATTTCTTTCATTTATAGATGCGTACTCTATGTACAATCAGATTCTCCTACCCCCATCTTATGAGGAATACAAGACGTTCCAAACTAAGTGAGGACTTTAATGCTATACTATGATGCCATTCGCCATGAATAACGCAAAGTCCACGTACTAGCATATTGTGAATCATAATTTCAAAGACCACACCACATGGATGCGTATACTGATGATAGGATCGTCAAATCTTACACGACAAATAAGAAATTAAAGGTTCTCCAAACTATGTTCGAACTCGTACTATAGTTTAATGTAAACGTCAACCCTCTTAAATTCTGTTTTGGAGTCCGCAGTAGAAAACGTTTGTGATTCATAGTTAGTAAGACGGGCATAAAAGCCAACCTACCCAACTGCAAGCAGTCATCCAGAGGGCACCGCAAAAGAACATCAACGAGGTCCAATGCCTAATATAGCGCTTAACAACATTGTCTTGTTTCATATCAAGGGCGTCAGATAAAATCCACCAGTTCTTCGAAGTCCTCCGAGGTACTAAAATATTTGTGTGGACTGAGGAATGTAATACGGATTTTGAGGCATTGAATAAAAATCTCGCATTGCCAGAAATAATATCTGCCGCTGTGCTTGGTTAACCTTTGTTTTTTTACTTATCTAATTTACCTTTCTCAGTTAGTGAGGTGTTTTACAGGAGCCATATGGTATTCATAGATCGATATACTACACAAGTAAAACCCTAGTAGACGCAGAGACTCGTTATCTTAATCTTGAAAAGCTAGCACTAGGTCTGATAATCGCCGCTCATAAAATGTGCCCTTACTTCCAAGGACACGCTATCACCGTCTGTACATTCTTTCCTCTCAAAACCGTGTTACATCAACCCGATCCGTCTGGCCGACTGACTAAGTGGACTATCGAATTGGCGGAGTATGACATAAAGTCTGCAACTCGCTTTGGGATTAATGTGCAAATTCTCACCAATTTCCTTATGAAATTATCTTTGTCTCGTGGTGTATCTTCCCAAGGAGAAACATCGCTTTGATGAGAGAATAAGTGACAAAAATAAGGAATCTTGGATCTTGGACCTGATGTGACTAGAGCTTAAAATGTAGAGAGAGAAAGTAGAAAGATAATATATTAAATAATTGTCCACCTACCAAGAATAAATAGGTTTCCATTTATAGTGGGGAAGGGGGACCCATTTATGTCTTTGGTAGTCTTTCATTATTTAACAATTAGTCCTTTATTAACTACTCTATTTACACATTGTCTTCCAATAAATAATAAATACAATAATGAGTATTTTTCCCTTACCAAATTTGCAATTGACTCATTTTCTATTGGATCGAAGAATTACCTCCTTATCACTTGTAAATAAATTATTTCGAACCGCCTCTAACGATTTACCTCGGTATCGAATAACACCATTTCCTCGGTATCGAATGACCATATTGCCTCGGTATCGGTGCGGCTTAAGGACGTGTCACAGGACCGTCCGCTTCCTCTGAATGATGACCGACCCCCTTGTGTATGTTATTAAAGCTTCCGGAATGGCTACGAGTCGTCCCCGATGCTAAAAGAGCTTATTATGAGTCTATCACTGATCCTCATTAATAGATTCCCCATGGTCCCAAACGGATAATCTGGGCTTAGAAGGAAAACCCGGTACACGGAGCCCATCTAGCATGCCCATCTGAACTAGCCGGTGTAGACCTACGGTGCTAGACTGACTAGTGCCTATAGCATGCTCTGTTGGGCTAAATCTACACGTGTCATCCCTTTACTCGAACCGTTCTCGTCTGCACATCTCTCCAAAAGGCTCTTCAACTTCCCGCTTCTTTTCGTCGTTTGGGCTCTCCTATGCGTAAAGAGGTTAAGGCAAGCATCCTATAAATACCTCATTCATTAAATCGCTCTCAAAGAACTTCTAGAGAGAGAAAGTCATGTTCTGACAAGTCTAGAGAGAGAAAGTAGAGTTTATGAAAATTAAGAACTCGAAGCTAAAACCAAAATCAAAGAAGAAGATCGAGCTCGTTTTTGGGTTTATTGACTGGGCCAATATTACCGACCGAGCTGAAGAGTACCGAGTTGCAGGACTAATCTGGAGCTCTGATACAAAGCCTTTCGCACCCGTGCCTCTACCCCACGACCCTGTCCTTCCTATTCTTATTCCTGTTGAATCCTTTCTCGTACCCGAACCTGATGGCGCTCACACCCCCGAGGCCATCGTTATCCCTTATAGCAGCAGCTCTCTACACTCCTCTTATCGCGCAGTCCGAGCGCCCGACACCTTTATCGGTAAATTCTCCCACCAGCTCAACCCCTTTTCTTCCCAAACGCCAAGTAAAAACCAGGTTTCTTTCAATGGGAGATTCCAGCACCTCTACTTCACTAGCGGGGGGTACCTCTTCCGAAATAGTCCAGCTACCTCCCACCATTCAAGGGTACCAGATGAGTGTCAATAACGCATGTACCCCTTGGAGCATTTCCCGAAAGGATCTCGACCGTCGGAACCTGGAAATCGAGCGTGCTCGCCAAGTGCGAGGAAATGAATCAAAGCTCGTCTGCACCAGTAGTAGCTCCAGTTTTATAGAGCCTCTTTCCCATTCAGTCGATCCTGAAGCTGCCGACTGCCCTCTGCCCGATGCTATCCCCACGGAAGACGCTAATCAGCCAGAAGTAGAAAACGGAGTGGGGGAGGTTGTTGTCGTTGTTGGTAACACTGCTGCACCTCCCGAAGAACCACTTCCAGTAGAGATACAAGCAGCCATAACCACAACTTACCACCGGCTGTTGCCAAGGGAAAACATCATTTCCTTTTTTGAAGGCAAATATCTCTACTTCTCTGCCGCAGAACAGGAAGAGTTTCTGGTCCGGTGGGGGATCCCAAAGTGCATCACCGTATGATTACCCGTTCCTGGTGAGACGCCCGTGCACGTTCGGTCACGGGAGATCGTCATTTTTACAGAGCTCTTCAACTGGGGCCTCAGGTTTCCTCTGGACCCTGAGATCGCTCTGTATTTTAAGACCATTGGCATCTGCCCCTCACAGGTGACGCCCAATGCGGGGTATATGTTGATGTCATGCATAATGGCTTCTCGATTATCGGGTCGGGTTATGCCGATGACTGAGTACATTGCCATGTTAGGGCTCTCGAAATCCCCCAAATCACCCTTCTTCTATTCTTCCTTGACCAACACTTGGAAGATTGTAAACGATTTCCTCGAAGGAGACAAGGGCTGGAAGCATCGATTTGTCTTCCTTAGTGGCTGCTGGGACAACGACGGCCCATATACTAAGGGGAACCCGAGCCAATTGCTGCGGACATGGGTTCCCGATGGTAACCATATATTATTATTATTTTGTTGAACGAAAAGACCGATCATTTATGCAGTGTCAAAGGAGTGCATCCACGAGCTAAAGAAGAACTAATTCAAAGCTAGCAAAGTGACCTTCCAAATTGTGAAGGACTTTGCTAGAAAGAATTGGGGTCGGGTGTTCCATCGCGCCTTCAAGAACACAAATCTGATAATGAGAAACCTCTGGCATTGCTCTGCTGAACCGCTCACCTTGGAGGAGCTGCGCCAACCACCCAGCTTGGTGGATTTGGTTGCAAAGACAGATGCGCTCGACGTGTACCTATATTCCTTCCCAAACGCAATAAGGTTCCTAGCAAGCGTTCCAAGTCAGACGAGGATGCCAAACAGGCGAATGTCAAGGTGGCGGAGGTCAACGTGGTGGGAAAAAGGGATGAAGCTGCTGCAGAGGATGTCAAATCCCATCGGTTTGAGGAGCTGACCAAGAAACAGAAGGAAAAGGCTGAGGCAGATGGTGCTCAAGCCAAAAAATCGAAACGCTCCACGGGGAGTGGTCCCGACAATGCTCCCGTTCTCGTGGATAGTGCGACCATCTTGGCGCTGTTCGAATAATATGAGGAGGTCAAAGGTGGGGATGTGGCCGCTCCCGCAACGGTATCGTCTGAGAGAGCGCCGGTAGTGGTGATCATCGACGATGATGAGGCTGGTTCCTCAAAGGCAGCAAAATCTGCTGGGGCGTCATCAAGTGGTACTAAGCTGCCCGTGCTGTCAGTTCCTGGGAGCCCTCATACCTTCCCTTTGCGGGTAACTGACGGGTTGTCCTTGTCTTTGTACAATATGACCGTTCCTCTGGCGATGAAATAGAGGCGTGCAGGGGATCTAAGCCAGAAGGTGACGGATGCGGAAGCGAAGATTGTCGTGCGTGAAGTGGAGGTGAAAAAGGGAGAGGCAGCAAAAGGGCTATTTGAGGAGAAGTTGAAAAAGGTTGAAAAAACCTTGGTGCGGGTCAGAAAAGACCGCGATAGCCGAACTGGGCAATTGGCAGTCTCGAGAATTCATAGTCGTTTCTTTCGTTACTCCGGGGTGAAGAAAGCGAAAGAGATTGTCGATCTTAAAAAAAAATGCTCTATTTGCTGACTAATGTCAGAAATGGACGGACAAAGAGAATGCCGAGGCTAAAGCTCCTTATGTGGTGACCTTTCACAACCATTTCCCCGACCTTCCCCTTCGGTCCATGTGGTTGGATGTTCCCGAGGCAGATAGCCCATTCGATGTAGTCTGCAAGGATGAAGAATCAGATGACACAGAGACTGAGCCTGAGAATTGTAACCTATGGGTCTGTAGAACCCTTTCGACTTGTTTTGTAAATTACCATTGTTTAATGTTTAAGTTTTCCCATAATCTTGAAGTTTTTCTCCAATATGATTTGTAATTAGATATCTTGTCGGGCATGATTTTTTTCATTGGTAAGAGATTTCCAGAGTCGAAGATAATGTGCTGTTGATCAATGTTTAATTAAAAAATTTCCCATAGGGTAAGGAATAAAATGTAGATTAGTTAAACACTGAAAAACCTATTAAGGTTCTGTTGATCAATGTTTAAAATTGAAAATTTTCCTGTAGGGTCGGGAATAAAATGTAGATTAGTTAAACACTAAAAAAACCTATTAAGGTTCTGTTGATCAATGTTTAAAATTTAAAATTTTCCCACAGGGTCGAGAATACAATGTAGATCAGTTAAACTCTGAAAAACCTATTAAGGTTCTATTGATCAATTTTTAATTGAAAATGTTCCCGTATGATCGGGAATAAAATGTAGATTAGTTAAACGCTGAAAAACCTATTAAAGTTCTGTTGATCGATTAAGATCGCCAAGAGTAGTCTATCAGCTCGTCAGCCAATGGACTCATTTTTAATGCTTTTGAATTTTAGAGGCAAAACATTGGATTAAAAATGTCGGTTCCTATGGATACCTCAGTAAAACCTTCTCGCGCCACCGGGGTATGAAAGAGTACATCCATGAACAAAGGTTCTTACATAAATAATGTTCCATGGGAGCCTCAATAAACGTCTGTGTTTGTCCTCCAATCGATATGTCCCACTCTTAATTCTTTGCACGACTTTATACTGTCCTTTCTAGTTCGGGGCGAGTGGGCTGAGGCTTTTATCGTTGGTATGCAGAAAAAATCTCCTCAAAACCATATCCCTGACTTTGAACTCTCGCCGACGTACTTTTGATGCATACCAACTCCTCATTAAAGTCTGATAATGCAAAGAATTCATTTGAGCTCGGCTTTGTTTTTCTTCTATCATTCGATAATACCGAACATGTTGGACATCGATACGGTGGTCTATACTTGGATAGTCTTCTCCACGGTTGTCTACGATCGGCTCTTTTCCTTTACCTTCCCGAATTCTTTTGTCATCTAGAGCCCGCTCCTTTTCAGTGTTAAGCTTAGCGATGTCTTCCATTAACTTTCTCCTGGTCATGATAAGAGTTGATCGTTTATCCCGGCCCTGTACTTCTTCGCCCTCAGACAGCGAAATGGCTCGGGCCACCTCTCTCCCGACCCTCTCCCCAGCTGCTTCGCCATTAATTCTTTAAGATTAACTCGCGATTTTCAAACAAAAAATTCTCTTTTTGGTATCACGCATTCCCACAGACGGCAGCAATGATGAGAGAATAAATGACAAAAATAAGGAATTTTGGATCTTGGACCTGATGTGACTAGAGCTTAAAATGTAGAGAGAAAGTAGAAAGAGAATATATTAAATAATTGTCCACCTACCAAGAATAAATAGGCTTCCTTTTATAGTGGGGAAGGGGGACGAATTTATATCCTTGGTAGTCTTTTATTATTTCATAATTAGTCCTTTACTAACTACTCTATTTACACATTGTCTTCCAATAGATAATAAATACAATAATGGTTATTTTTCCCTTACTAAATTTGCAATTGACTCCTTTTCTATTGGGATCGACGAATTACCTCCTAATCACGATTGATAACAATCATATGGAAATGATAATTGAAACCGATGGGGCATTGAGTACTTCAGGAGAAGGTGTCGGTATCATCTTAAAGCTACTAATAGGATAGGAAGTTAGACAAGCCATCCGTTTCAACAGCCCGGTAACTAATAATACAGCGGAGTATGAGGGAGTTATTGGTCGCATGAATCTAGCATTGATATGTGGGGCTAAAATCATTCGGATTTTTTCCAATTCCGAGCTAGTTTTCAATAAAGCCAACGATACCTACGACGCCAAGAAGAGGGAATCCGGAACTATTTGACGGATCTCAAGGAATATGAGTTCAAGATTGCAAAAGTTGTCTACAATTAAACGCCTCGCCTAAAAAACGATGCAGCTGACGCGCTGGCTAAAAAACAGCCTTACGAGAACGCCCGCTTATCATTATACAACAAATTCCAACCACTCAAACTCTTATCCAGAGTGACACCATCTGCACAATCCAGGACACCATCGATTGGAGAAAACCTTATTTACTTTACCTCCGTTCGGGTACACTTCCGACCGACAAGGTTGTTTCTTGGGGACTCTAACTACGAGGAGCCAAGTACTGTATTTTAGATAACGTCCTTTATTAGAAAAGCATAACACGACCGTTGTTATGATGCCTCGTTCAAGCAGAAGTTACCACAATTCTTCACGATCTACATACTAGTGACGTTGAAGAACATTGCGGATATCACAGCGCCATTCGACGTTTTGTTTTATTAGGGTATTACTAACCAGAGTTGGCAAATGATGTCAAACGGATTGTACATTAGTGCCACCCATGTCAGTAATTCACCAATCCCGGACGTTTACCATGTGTAACGATGAATGCTATTACAATTCCTTGCCCTTTTGATAAATGGGCATCCATCTTTTTGGCCCACTTCCTATAACGATCGAGAAGTATCAATTTTTTATTGTAGACCTGGACTATTTTACTAAGTGAGTTGAAGTAATAGCTCTCTCTCGGAGTCAGGCCTATGAAATTTGCGACTTAATTCTTCATCAGATGTTGTCTCTGTTCGGAATCCCAAAAATATTGATGACATACAATGACCCCTAGTTCTAAATCAACCAGCACTTCTCCACCCCTTACTACCCTGAGGAAAATGAGCAAGTAGAAGTCACCAACCGAACAATGCTGGATGAAATAAAAAAATAAGCTCGAAACGTGACGAGGGGCCGTTTCAATTCTCGCCTTAAGTCCCGGAGTCTACAAGTTGGGGACATTGTTACAAAAAAGATTTTTCAAAGATCATAAGATAAATCTAGTGGAAAATTAGGCCCAAATTGGTAGGTCTTCAAGAGGCATGGTGGAGTATACCGCCTCGCTGATGCGGCAGGTAACGCTTTAGAATATAAGTCACTTATAACTATATCTCCATGCTTTGTAATATAAGTCACTTATAACTATATCTCCATGCTTTGTAATTTGTAGATGCGCTCTTTTCCCCCTCTTTGCGCATGAGGGTTTTTTAATGAGGTATCACACTTCAACGTTACTTCAATTAATTGTTATCGTTTTCACCAAGTTATGTGTTTTTCTATTATCTTTCTCCATTCTTACAATTGAGACCGGGTCAATGATCATACCTACAAGCTACGTAAGGGGCCATACTGAGCCCCAACCATTTGAGTCAATTAATATTAATGAACTAATTTGTCACGCCTATTGGCGACCTAACGTCCATACTGAGCCAAATAGCTTGTACTGGTATTGATAAGCGACCTAATCAAGTATCAGGCCCTATTAAGGAAACGCAATTTGTTAAAATGGTCGCGGCGCGAACAAATTGGGAGGCATGTCTAACTTAAGCTACACAATGAGCCATATTGAGCTCGAACTTGTAAGGATATATTACGACATGAAATAATTCACAAACACCTGTATCTCTATCAAAATATATCTCAGATATCTCCATAAAAAACATGCATTATTGTTTTCATACATATTCTCTTTAACACCACATCTACAGTGTTTAGTTACAAAAATATTGAAGTTCTTCACAACTCTCTAATATCAATTGATAGGGTGTCCATTAGTCATTGTTCAGACTCGACAACGGCTATACTGGTGAATCATTTGACTGATTCTTTTTGTTGACGCACCGACACAGGAACAGCTGTACCCCCATGGGTAGTCGTTTTTTAACAATAACTTTTTTTCTAAGGATGCTAACTCCACGCCCATGTTAAGCTTCAATAGCTCTGCAAGTGTCTCTTGTTGAGTTTTTTCCATCGTTCATTTGACCACTTTCATCTCTTGTTTGTCACACTCATCTAAATCAAATTTTGTATTCTTTAGGAACTCCTTACATTGATACTCCATCTTTATTTTTAGATCACTAACTGTTGTTGTTAACTTTTAATTCTCCACTGTTAACCCCGCAATACGCTCGACCTGCTTTTCTATCCTCTAAGCCATATTTTGCTAGAGCAGACCAGCACTCAACCACATCAAATCGCTATTCCTCTTGATAAGCCCACTATTTTGCGCTATCAGCGTCACACTACAAGTGGTAAGTTACTTGAGTGTTTCCTTGCACGCATCGTGGGCACCCTTAATAGAGTCTAACTCACGACAAAGCCCATCAATTTTCTAAGATGATTTGTCATTCTGTGCCTTGGCTGACCCATACGCATTCTTCAACTGAGCAAGAACGATGGTTAAGCCATTTATTAACCCCCAAAACATGGCGTCGAGTTTCTACTTCTCCATCACTTGGTAGTCGGTGCTCAACATGCATCGGTAAGATAGTACAATAGAGTTATGTTGCATATGGATTCACAAAACGGTTATATTTCTATTTTTGCTCCATTATTACAGCATTTTATACGTTGTACATACAAGTTAGCAAATTTTACCTCGATGGGCAGTTCGAATTGCATCTATAATTTTCGCTCCTTGGCATATTGTTGTAAAACGAAAACTCTAGGCAATGTTTGAGCAGTTTAAACAAGGGAATAGATGGATGCGACATCACCACATTTTCAGGACGCAACTCCTCATGATATTTACAAACACGGTATGGCCGTATGATACTTACAAACGAGTACCCCGTGCCCACTCCTTAAATATATTTGATAGAGGACGGCCGTACACCTCACTATTGACAAATGTTTCCATTCTACGTGTTATTTCCTTAGGAATTTCCTTCATCTTCTCTTGTATCCAACTATGTTCGTCGATGCAGTGAGGGTGACCCTCCACCCGGGTCACATCCAACACTATCACCTCACGCGCCAAGTACCCTTATTCACCACGTTCTCCTTTGATTGAGTAGCACTATCTTCCTGTTGGTTCCCATCACCAACATCTTGAATAGTCAACATTTCTTCCTCCTCATTGTGTATCTTCCACATCTCTCGACTTTCGACTATGGGGCACTACTAACCAGAATCCCATACTATTATGATCAAGGTATCTTTGCTCCATCAATACACGCAATCGTTTTGTTGTAGCCAATTATCCACAATCATTCTTCCTTACCTTCTTGTCCTTCGCAATATTTAACTCACGAACGCGCCACAAGGCTGATCTTAAATAATTTACTTGCATAAATAAGTGTGACGCCTTCTCACCCCATGCTGTATTGGCCAATGCTGAGTATCTGATCATAGGATATACAATATTATCTGACACCCCTTGCTTGCACCACTCGTGGTGCTTCGCTTCACCTGTAAATATAAAAATGATTAAGCAACATCAATATAAGCCAATGTTATTTAAATTTTCTTCCTTACACTTAGTTTTCCACAATGTCTCTAACTAGTGATTTATCACAAAACTTTTGTGCTCCCAATTCCCTGATACAAATAGAAATGTATGCTTCTAATTTTTATCAAATGCCTGAAATTGCACAATTCTCCTCACTCCAATCAATTGAGTTAAAAAGGGACACTTCCTTAATTTAGCTACATCTACCACGACAAGTAAATATGCCAGACACACGTAAATTCCTAATAAACGAAAGCTTAATCCGACACTAAGTGATACCATACATCCATTCGCAAGTAGCTATGTAGGACATATGCCTAGAAAACTAAAAAAAAGTCCCTAATCAGAGAGGGTAATAACAATCGTGAACCCTAGTCAAACATGATGGTGTAAAGACAAGTTTTATTTTCTTGTGCTTGGTAAGGATGTTCTCCATCTACCGGCACCCTCACAATCACAACACTTAGTATCCCTCTAACCTTTAATTTTGAAGGCCATACTCTATAAGGTACCCATATTCTGGGGTTAATCGTGAGATATACTCCTCTAAGAATGCAAGACTTTCATATTCTGATTCTATTCCTTCACTGACAATAGCACCCAAATTCCCTTTCTTCTTCCCACCATTTCTGGCGCCATCACAATAACTAGAACAATTACAATGAGCCAATAGGATTTATCAGAGCAAGAAAATAATAGTAATAAATTACATCAAGCAGTACTAACAATAAAAGGGTTCTCCCAACACCCAATCGAGTTAGGGCTAATGTATCTATATCAAGCAAAGGTAGCCCTAATAAGACACTATTACTGGAAATCATAACAGTTTAGATATAAACATACCCTTTTACCGACGGCGAAAATGGCAAATTAATAATGGCTAAGAGTTTTGGCTTTTCAGAGTCGTCTTCTTTCTCCTATGAATACAAAGTTACTTTCAAAACAATAAAGACTGCAAAAATTATGCAAACTATTTTGAACCAAATAGACTGTCCATTACATGCGTGATAAGACAACAATTGTCTTTGAGATTAATTAGTTAGCATGTTTTCTAAGATTCAAAGCGTTATACTATATCGAAACAACTTTATATGTCAGAACCGTCATATCACACACCGTCTTGTAACTGCCACGTGTAACACTACCCTTAAGAAACAATCACATTATTGTTATAAATACTACGGCACAAAACCCACATCACAAACAGATGAATCAAATATTTTACCATCTACTATGCCTTGTAACCTATAATTCCATCGATTATATATTTTTAACATATAATCCATGGACTAGGGGGCAACCCTGATGAGGACACCTTCATCAACTGGTAGATCAAG
Source organism: Limnanthes douglasii subsp. nivea (assembly GCA_036936605.1). Taxonomy (NCBI): domain Eukaryota; kingdom Viridiplantae; phylum Streptophyta; class Magnoliopsida; order Brassicales; family Limnanthaceae; genus Limnanthes; species Limnanthes douglasii. The sequence goes on from JAUPFV010000004.1 coordinate 292,059,104, forward strand.
GAAAGTACGAGCATATGGAAGTAATATAAATGCACATACAAGACGAAACTGAGGGTTTATTTGTACGAAACCAACGCGATCTATAAACAATACAACAACGCATCACTCGATATCAAAGTTAATGTCAAAACGAGAGGTACCGACATCCTAATAAGATAACTGGCAACCCATCAGGCAAGATCATCGCTAGCAACCGTGCTGAGGTGCAACCAAAGAACTTCGACACTATCTTACGAAGAATAACTGAGCAGAGGACTCACCGAGCAGAGCCCTCACACATGAAGGAACGATGGGTAGAGCGGGACCCGTCAAAGAAAAACACATAGTTACCGATGCCTGACGTACCAAGTTATCAGTTGCCATTATTAAAAAAAATCATAAAGGAGGTCAAGGTCATTTAAAAGATTGGTGACCAAAATTGATTTAACAAACCATGACGAGAGTAATGACCATAATTATAGGATCATTATCATAAATTTTGGTACACGAACGAAGTTAAAGAAATTATGTAATTAGTGGAAAAATAAAACTTCTTTGTAAATAGTATAAATAACCAATTTTTTCTTTTATGATTAATAAAACTACTACTTGGTAGATTACTTGTTATATTTTTTCTTAACATGTAGAATATTGAATCATAAATTTTATTATTTCTGCTGAATTCTATTAAAATTATGTAGTATCATTCATTGAAGGATTCTTATATTATCTTTTATCTAATTATTTAGAAATTTTTAGTTATGCTAATATTATATTGTTTCTTCGCAACTTCTGCAATGTTCTCTCTTTCGTTAGAGTTTTATTGTGGATTTCTTACTTGTGTACTCCAATATTCACTAGTCATTTACCAAGAAACACCGCTGTTTTGCTTTTTTCATTTTAATTATTTTTCTTTCTATATTTTTGGTACTCACAGTACGCTATTAACCCAAAACGTTTTTTGGTGGTAAGGTTGTATGGTTGATAAGATTCTAACGTGCAGATTATAGTATACTTATATACCAACGAGATAAAAATTATAAAATTCCAAGTTTATAAGGTAAGGCCGTTGATAAACGCGTCGAGTTTAGACTAGTTAAGGGGTGTGAGGGTAATTCAGTAGATGAGGAGAGTTTGTGACATACAATGTAGGGAAGCGATAAAAAACGAGGTGACAAAACAATTGTTGATTTCAGATGAATAAATCTCACACAAAAGCTATGAAAAGCTTCGATGATTTTATTAGGTAATAGAAATGACTATTAAATAGTCAAAGATTGAGTACATAAAATGAAACGACAGCTAAGAACATAAACTGAAAGGACAATATAAAAAAAAGGAAACACACTTAAATGACACAAACTTGAAGTGAGTGTAACTCCTATCTTGACCAAATAAAGCATTATAGTCCTAACATTTATTAGATACCTCTGCGGATAGATGCATCTGCCCTGTGTCCTTTGCTAGTAGATGCACTATTGGATCCCTCAAATAAAACATTAAAGTCCTAACATTGCTTCCCCTAAACTGAAAGCAGTAGCTTCAGTTTATCTTCTCGCAAACTCCAAGCTTCTCTCTTAATCGAACACAAGTTTCAACCTTGCTCTGATACCATGTCAGAAATACCTCACCAACTAAAATGAGGCCTTTTGGGAGTGAACCAAGAGCAAAACCATGCGGGACTAATCGCCCAAAGCGGACAATATCATATTAGTTGGTGGAGGTATTTCTGACATGGTATCAGAGCAAGGTTGAAACTTGTGTTCTAAGCGATGCAATGAGTGTATTGAGTGAGGCGGAATGCATGGAGCGTATATGACATTCGGCGGATCAAGTTTAAGGGAGAGTGTTAAGAGTGAGTAAACTTGATTCTTTATCCCATATCTCTTAGACTGAACAAGTACTTACGATATATAAGTGAATGAAATATCTCAACTAAAGTGAGGCCTTTTGGGAGTGAACCAAAAGCAAAACCATGCATGACTAATCGCCTAAAGCGGACAATATCACATTACTTGGCGGACAATACGATATGATGCGATTAGCCATTACTAAATAATTCACCACTAAAAACGTATATATTTATTGACGACATAATACAACCAATTGGTAAATCCACTAAATTATTGACGACATAATACAACCAATTGGTAAATCCACTAAAAAACGTCGGACAATAAATATGAATAAAGGTGAAAACCCTAGTTGACGGGGAGAACTTTTATAAACTTTTATATCGCACCTGATTAATGTGATCTATTTTTGAATATCGGTGGGTCATCAATGTTATTTATTTTAGTATAATTGGATCGACTAGTCGACCAATTTAATCATGATATATTATCAAACTAGTCGACCAATTTAAGCATGATACATGAAAATTTGACCGTTTTATTCAAATTTTAAATTTCAGCCGTTTTATTACAAAACCAGTTTAGAGACCTTAACTGCCCTAACTTCCAAACTATTATTTGGTTGGTCGAATTTATAAATATGGGTTCTGTTGAAAAAGGAGATCATATCATTTTCATCCTCTCTGTTCAAAATTATATCTCTGATTTTATCCAATTGAAATTTTTGCAGAACCCCAAAAATATTTCAATAAGAAATTGTTTACAAGACTTCAGAGATTATCCGGAAACGAAACATTGTTTTCTACATTTTATTGAAATATTATGGTCTTGTTGATGAAGATAGAGATGACAAGTAAATACGCTAAGTTGGACAAGTTCGAAGGATATGATTTCAGACGATGGCAGAAAAAGATGCATTTTCTGTTGACTACCCTCAAGGTTGTGTATGTCCTGAGTACCCCCTGGCCAGAGATCACTGAGAATGAAACATTGGAACAAACGAGGAGGCGTAGCAAGTGGGAGAACGATGAGTACATTTTCCGAGGCCATATATCAAACGGTATGTCTGATACTTTGTTTGATGTATAAAAAAATGTCGAATCTGCAAAAAAGAGTTATGGGATTCTATAGAATCAAAATACATGGCAGAAGATGCTTCTAGTAGGAAGTTCCTCGTTAGTAATTTCATAAATTACAAAATGGTTGACTCTAGACCTGTAATGGAACATTATAATGGACTACTAAGAATTCTGGGTCAATTCGTTCAACACAATATGAAAATGGACGAATGTATTTCGGTTTCTTCTGTTATTTACAAATTTCCTCATTCATGGAAGGATTTTAAACACACACTGAAACACAACAAGGAAGAAATGACTCTAGTCGAACTTGGTAATCATTTTAAGATTGAAGAGTCTCTAAGGGCTCAAGATGAAATAAGTAATCCCAAGGGTAAAAACCAAGTGGGAAACTCATCTGTAAATATGGCTGAAACCAACAGATTCTTTAAGAATGGAAATACAGATAAGGGGAATAAACGAAAGTTTAAAGGAAACAACAAAAACAATAATTTTAACAACAAAAACCCTAAAATAGCATGATAGAAATGTGGCAAACCTGGTCACTTTAGAAGGGATTGTCGAGTTGGAAAAGGAAAAAATAATGTTGGTCCAACTGGGAACAATGCTGGTTCAAGTGGAAACAATGCTGGTTCAAGTGGATCTAAGGATCCTGAAAAGCAACAAGATCAGATTTTATTTCAGAATTCTAATTCTGGTCAAAATTATATATCTCTAATATCTGAAGCATTTTATGTGCAGGATGATGATGTTGCTTGGTGGGTTGATTCAGGAGCAACAAGTCATGTATGTAAAGATCTTCGATGGTTCAGAAATTTTCAACCCATCGAAGATGGACCTTCGATGGGGGAGAGACCTTACCCGTACTAAAAGGAACAATACCCAGGTATTGATGACCTGCATTTTGTATTTTGTAACACAGTAATTAACAATCATTTGACAATTATATAAAAAATGTATATCGCACCTGATTAATGTGATGTATTTTTTAATATCGGTGGGTCATCAATGTTATTTATTTTAGTGTAATTGGATCGACTAGTTGACCAATTTAATCATGATATATTATCAAACTAGTCGACCAATTTAAGCATGATACATGAAAATTTGACCGTTTTATTCAAATTTTAAATTTCAGCCATTTTATTACAAAACCAGTTTAGAGACCTTAACTGCCCTAACTTCCAAACTGTTATTCGGTTGGTCGAATTTATAAATATGGGTTCTGTTAAAAAAGGAGATCATATCATTTTCATCCTCTCTGTTCAAAATTATATCTCTAATTTTATCCAATTGAAATTTTTGGAGAACCCCAAAAATATTTCAATAAGAAATTATTTACAAGACTTCAGAGATTATTCGGAAACGAAACATTGTTTTCTACATTTTATTGAAATCTTATGGTCTTGTTGATGAAGATATAGATGACAAGTAAATTCGCTAAGTTGGACAAGTTCGAAGGATATGATTTCAGACGATGGCAGAAAAAGATGCATTTTCTGTTGACTACCCTCAAGGTTGTGTATGTCCTGAGTACCCCCTGGCCAGAGATCACTGAGAATGAAACATTGGAACAAACGAGGAGGCGCAGCAAGTGGGCGAACGATGACTACATTTGCCGAGGCCATATATCAAACGGTATGTCTGATACTTTGTTTGATGTATAAAAAAATTTCGAATCTTCAAAAAAGAGTTATGGGATTCTATAGAATCAAAATACATGGCAGAAGATGCTTCTAGTAGGAAGTTCCTCGTTAGTAATTTCATAAATTACAAAATGGTTGACTCTAGACCTGTAATGGAACAGTATAATGGACTACTAAGAATTCTGGGTCAATTCGTTCAACACAATATGAAAATGGACGAATGTATTTCGGTTTCTTCTGTTATTTACAATTTTCCTCATTCATGGAAGGATTTTAAACACACACTGAAACACAACAAGGAAGAAATGACTCTAGTCGAACTTGGTAATCATTTTAATATTGAAGAGTCTCTAAGGGCTTAAGATGAAATAAGTAATCCCAAGGGTAAAAACCAAGTGGGAAACTCATCTGTAAATATGACTGAAACCAACGGATTCTTTAAGAATGGAAATACAGATAAGGGGAATAAACGAAAGTTTAAAGGAAACAACAAAAACAATAATTTTAACAACAAAAACCCTAAAATAGCATGATAGAAATGTGGCAAACCTGGTCACTTTAGAAGGGATTGTCGAGTTGGAAAAGGAAAAAATAATGTTGGTCCAATTGGGAACAATGCTGGTTCAAGTGGAAACAATGCTGGTTCAAGTGGATCTAAGGATCCTGAAAAGCAACAAGATCAGATTTTATTTCAGAATTCTAATTCTGGTCAAAATTATATATCTCTAATATCTGAAGCATTTTATGTGCAGGATGATGATGTTGCTTGGTGGGTTGATTCAGGAGCAACAAGTCATGTATGTAAAGATCTTCGATGGTTCAGAAATTTTCAACCCATCGAAGATGGACCTTCGATGGGGGAGAGACCTTACCCGTATTAAAAGGAACAATACCCAGGTATTGATGACCTGCATTTTGTATTTTGTAACACAGTAATTAACAATCATTTGACAATTATATAAAAAATGTATATCGCACCTGATTAATGTGATCTATTTTTGAATATCGGTGGGTCATCAATGTTATTTATTTTAGTGTAATTGGATCGACTAGTCGACCAATTTAAGCATGATACATTATCAAACTAGTCGACCAATTTAAGAATGATACATGAAAATTTGACCGGTTTATTCAAATTTTAAATTTCAGCCGTTTTATTACAAAACCAGTTTAGAGACCTTAACGGCCCTAACTTCTAAACTGTTATTTGGTTGGTCGAATTTATAAATATGGGTTCTGTTGAAAAAGGAGATCATATCATTTTCATCCTCTCTGTTCAAAATTATATCTCTGATTTTATCCAATTGAAATTTTTGGAGAATCCCAAAAATATTTCAATAAGAAATTGTTTACAAGACTTCGGAGATTATCCGGAAACGAAACATTATTTTCTACATTTTATTGAAATATTCTGGTCTTGTTGATGAAGATAGAGATGACAAGTAAATTCACTAAGTTGGACAAGTTCGAAGGATATGATTTCAGACGATGGCAGAAAAAGATGCATTTTCTGGTGACTACCCTCAAGGTTGTGTATGTCCTGAGTACCCCCTGGCCAGAGATCACTGAGAATGAAACATTGGAACAAACGAGGAGGCGCAGAAAGTGCGAGAACGATGACTACATTTACGGAGGCCATATATCAAACGGTATGTCTGATACTTTGTTTTATGTATAAAAAAATGTCGAATCTGCAAAAGAGTTATGGGATTCTATAGAATCAAAATACATGGCAGAAGATGCTTCTAGTAGGAAGTTCCTGGTTAGTACTTTCATAAATTAAAAAATGGTTGACTCTAGACCTGTAATGGAACAGTATAATGAACTACTAAGAATTATGGGTCAATTCGTTCAACACAATATGAAAACGGACGAACGTATTTCGGTTTCTTCTGTTATTTACAAATTGCCTCCTTCATGGAAGAATTTTAAACACACACTGAAACACAACAAGGAAGAAATGACTCTAGTCGAACTTGGTAGTCATTTTAAGATTGAAGAGTCTCTAAGGGCTCAAGATGAAATAAGTAATCCTAAGGGTAAAAACCAAGTGGGAAACTCATCTGTAAATTTGGCTGAAAGCAACAGATTCTTTAGGAATGGAAATACAACTAAGGGGAATAAACGAAAGTTTAAAGGAAACAACAAAAACAATAATTTTAACAGCAAAAACCCTAAAATAGTATGCTAGAAATGTGGCAAACCTGGTCACTTTAGAAGGGATTGTCGAGTTGGAAAAGGAAAAAATAATGTTGGTCCAAGTGGGAACAATGCTGGTTCAAGTGGAAACAATGCTGGTTCAAGTGGATCTAAGGATCCTGAAAAGCAACAAGATCAGATTTTATTTCAGAATTCTAATTCTGGTCAAAATTATATATCTCTAATATCTGAAGCATTTTATGTGCAGGATGATGATGTTGCTTGGTGGGTTGATTCAGGAGCAACAAGTCATGTATGTAAAGATCTTTGATGGTTCAGCAACTTTCAATCGATTGAAGATGGACCTTCACTTAAGGTGGGAAATGTTGCTAACAAACCAATCAAAGGACTACGAAATGTTAAGTTACTATTTACTTCTGGAAAGTACATATTATTGAACAATGTATTGTATGTTCCTGGATTGGAAAGAATCTTTAGTCTGGGGTTGTTTTAAACAATTGTGGTTTCAAACAAGTGTAGGAAAGTGGCAAATATGTATTGTCAAAACATGGTGTATTTATGGGATTCAGATATTTATGTAATGGTATGTTTATGTTAAATATTAATGTTTCATTCGAAAATGATTTTGTTTGCATGAATTCTACTAGTGTGTGTAGAAATATGAATAAAATAGAATTATGGCATGCTAGATTAGGACATGTTCATTATAAAAGAATAAAAGACATGTCCAAAACGAGCCTTATTCCTCCTGTTGATGCAAATAATGAAAAATGTAAAACTTGCATGTTAACTAAGATAACTCGAAAACCTTTCAATAATGTTAACCGAGTTTCCAAAATATTGGAACTAGTACATAGTGATTTATGTGATTTCGATGCTACACCTTCGTTAGGAAATAAAAAGTATGCTATTACTTTTATTGATGATGCATCTAGATATTGCTACATTTATTTGTTGCATGCTAAAAATGAAGCTCTTGATAAGTTTGAAATCTATAAAGAAGAATTTGAGCTACATAAAAATGATTTGATTAAAAATCTACGTACGGATAGAGGAGGTGAATATTATGATCCTATATATTTTCAGTCTACGGGTATAATTTATCAAACCACGACTCCTTATACACCACAACAAAATGGTATAGCAGAAAGGAAGAATATGACTTTGAAAGAAATGGTTAATTACATGTTGTCCTATTCGGGTTTGAGTGAAAGATTCTGGGTGAGGCTATGTTGACAACCTGTTATTTATTGAATCGTGTTCCTACTAATAGGAATAAGATGACCCCGTATGATCTTTGGTTTAAGAAGCCTCCAACACTGAATTATGTGAGAGTTTGGGGTTGTAGAGCAGTTGTAAGACTCACTGAACCTAAAAGGAAAAATTTGGGTGAAAGAGGTATAGATTGTATCTTCATTGGGTATGATGAGAATTCCATTGCATATAGGTTCTATGTGTTAGAATCCAATGACTATGTGTCGGTGAACACAGTTATCGAGTCAAGAGATGCAATATTTGATGAAGAGATATTTACTTCTATACCTAGACCTAAAGATTTGATTCAAAACTCTTTGAATAGGAACTCAAGTGAAATTGAAAATATATCAAGTGGTACGAATTGTGTACCTGAACCTTCTGAACCAAAGAGAAGTACTAGAGCCAAAAACTCTAAGTCGTACGGATCTGATTTTCAACTATATTTAGTTGAAGGGTCAAGAGATAAGATTGACTATCAATATCAATACTGTTTTGTTATTGAAGATGATCTAAGGACTTTTAGTGATGTTATGGCATCAAGGGATGTTGCATTCTGGAAAGAAGCTATCCAGGATGAAATAGAGTCTATCATGCATAATAATACACGGGAGTTGTCTGATTTACCTCCTGGGTGAAAATCATTGGCAAATAGATGGATATTTTAACGAAAAATGAAAGTAGATGGTATTATTGAAAGGTATAAAGCTAGATTGGTTATCCTGGAATTTAGACAAAAATAAGGAATTGACTTCTTTGATACTTATGCCCCAGTTGCTAGGATTTCTACAATTAGATTGTTTATTGCACTTGCATCTGTATACAATCTTGTAATTCAGCAAATGGATGTTAAAACTGCATTCTTGAATGGTGATTTGGATGAGGAGATTTATATGAAACAACCAGAAGGGTTTGTGATGCCTGGTTGTGAAAACAAGGTATGCAAGTTGAAAACGTCTTTGTATGGTTTGAAACATGCAGCAAAAGATTGGCATAATTTTTTTGATAATGTGATATTATCTAATGGATTTATTCTTAACCAAGCAGACAAGTGTGTATATAGCAAATTTGATAATTCTGGTAAAAGAGTTATGATTTGTCTAAATGTGGATGATATGTTGATTTTTGGTACTGACCAAAATCAGGTTAATGAACCGAAGAATTTCTCAATCTCACTATATTGAGAAGATATTAAATAAATTTAATTTTAAAGATTGTTCTCCGGTAAGCACACCTATAGATCCTAGTCTTAAGCTTCTACCTAATAAAGGTATTGCTATATCTCAACTTGAATACTCGAGAGCCATCGGGTGTCTTATGTATGCCATGACTAGCACTAGGCCGGATATTGCCTTTGCTGTTGGAAAACTTAGTAGGTATACTAGCAAGCCTAGTTCGCATCATTGGCAAGCTTTAAATCGAGTATTCAAGTATTTGAAAGGAACCATGAATTATGGTTTATCTTATACCGGATTTTCTTCTGTACTTGAAGGATATTCAGACGCGAGTTACATTTCCAATATGGAAGATCATTCTTCCACAAGTGGATGGGTATTTCTACTTGGGGGAGGTGCTATCTCTTGGGCGTCTAAGAAACAAACTTGTATTACTGATTCAACAATGGAATCAGATTTTGTTGCATTAGCAGCAGCGAGTAAAGAAGCTGAGTGGCCAAGAAATTTAATGTATGAAATTCCGTTGTCGCCCAAACCGATATCACCTATATCTATCAGATGTGATAGTGAGGCTGCCTTGGCCAATGTTTATAGACAAGTTTACAAAGGCAGGTCTAGACACTTAGGTGTTAGACATAGTATGATTCATGAGCGTATCACACATGATGTTATTTCAGTAGATTTTGTGAGAACTTAATCTAACTTAGCCGATCAATAACCAAAGGGTTAAATAGAGATCTTGTGCACAAATCGGCTATTGGGATGGGATTAAAGTCCATTTGAAATATCTCAGGTTGAGACACCCAATTCCCATCTAATGTGACATTAGGTATTGAATTCAATGTGGAAAGCTTAACATCAAGAGATTGTAACATATTTGTATATCATCCCGAGGTATGTGTTCAGAACTGTAAGTTGTTAAGGTTGAAGATTATCTTCTTAATAGCTCTTTTGAAAAATTGCATATGCAGGTGCAAGAAGAAAATAACTACCTATTTGAGCATGAATTTTAGCCGCTTCAAGAAGCTAAGACTTGGATTTGATATGCTTAAGAAGGATAAGAACACAAGGCTAGTAAAATATAGTGTCAAGTAAGAACAAGTGAGAATGTAAATTTATGTGTATATTATCTTCATGTATTCATTGTGAATAGTAAAGGTTCAATCCTTAGTGATACTTTGATATTCGAATATTTGGAATGTGTAATATACTAATGTGAAATTCAATCGTTACGATATTTCATTTATGCATAAATTTGATATTTGATATGATTGTGTTTAGTAGATCATGAATTACACTAAAATGGGGGAAGATTGTTATTTATTTTAGTGTAATTGGATCGACTAGTCGACCAATTTAATCATGATACATTATCAAACAAGCTGTAGAGTGCGTAGTGCACGCTTGTCAGATTAGATCATGATTAGCGGGGTCAAGGGGCGGAGCCCCTAGCTGGGGTCGAGCTGTTTTTATCCAATTGAAATTTTTGGAGAACCCCAAAAATATTTCAATAAGAAATTGTTTACAAGACTTCCGTGATTATCCGGAAACGAAACACTGTTTTCTACAATCAAAGGGTATGATTTGATTGTAGTGTATAAAGATTGTGATATTTGATTGGATTGGAGCTAAGAAACAATGTGGTTAGATAAGAGTGAAGAATAACATCTGTAATGTCTTTATGGTTCAATAGTTTGCAACCTGATTAGAATGGATGAATAGAAATCAATGTGAAGGAGACTAAACTCATACTTTGTCCGAGATACAGATTTGTTGGGTAAAAATAAATGTTAGTCTTCCATGTTTACCACTTGTATCAACATAGTCAATTTCATTCACTTCTGCATAACACTCATCCCCTTCGTTTTAAAAATTTGCAAATATAGTCCCCCGCACATATAAACCATCTAAAAGCTGACATATGGCACTTAAATTCTAAGTTTTGTATCACTTTTGGTCCTCAAATCCTAAAATGTGTTTTCAATCGTAAATGCAAGACGTTATAAGACATGAGACCTTTTTTTATCTAAAACGCAAGATCATCCTCGTCATTTAACCTCATTTGTATTTACTTGTTTGAGATCAAGAAAATCCACGCACATCTTCCATTCCACATTTTTTTTTTAACCAACACTAGGTTATCAACCCAAGTCAGATAACTTGATTCCTTTATATATCTCAGTATGGGAAACTTATACTACGTCAAGAGAAATTAAAGTTGAAGGATATTATACGAGGAAAGCCATATAAAGAACTAACATAATGAGGAACCCTCGGCGAAACAGTTGAAAGACAAGAATATTGATAGAAGAGCTAGGTGTCGCCTTTATGAGAAGTGGACTGTCATCCCGCATGATATCGGATTGGTACCTCAGCCAGAGCTTAACAAGAATCCGCGTAACGACTCACATGTACCTTGGTTAATTATGAATAAGGGTTACCAAAAATAAGGCCACTAAGAGCAGAAATAGAGCAGTACACAAGATGTGTAAATTAGGGATGGACCCACGACCAAGCCTAAACATAAATTTGAGAATTATTAAGAGATAATGAGGTAGTGTATTGTAAAATATATTATATGGAGAGAGATCCTAAGAATATGTACATTTTTTTATGAAAATAATAGGATATTAACACTTTATTCTACCATTTTCCATCCTTTATATCGATTACGAAAATCCCTCACCATATTTTGGCACCATCTATGGGAATAGAATTATGCGTAGCTCGTACTAAGGAAAGTGATGGTGTTGAGTAGGTCAAGAATTGAAAGGGATAATATGGTCGTCCCACATGGGTAAAGAGGGAAAGCTAATCAAGGAATTCAGAAGAATCGATCGAGCGACGAGGCCATCATAGGAGGCGATCAAGCAGACCATCGAGAGGTTTATTTAACGACGAACCAGACTGACGGCTAGTCCCATCCAAATATTGAGGAGAACACTGGTGGACCTGCGCAAGGTGAAAACCCTGAACCTTGGTATGTCTTCCACCCTTTCTAACATGCAGATCTTGAAAAATCATATTGCGGAAATCAAGTGCAAGTATCAACGAGTTGCTCAATGGCAGCAAGAGTGAGACCTTGAGGAAAGACAACATTTAGGTCAAATTGTGGAAATCCTATGGTTCTTAAGTGAGAAGGTCCCCCCATGGAAATCTTATGGTTCAACCGTCAATATTATTGCATGTCGTCCCCTAGTTGTCATTGGTAATGGCCCAACCAAGTCAATACCCCACCAATCGAATGACAATGCTTCAGAAATACTTTCAAGGGGAACCCCAGGTTTATGAACTATATTACCATACCTCTGACATGTATCACATCTTTTCACCAATTTGTTTGCATCCTTAGATATAGTTGGCCAGTAATACCCAACTAAAAATACCCTTCAGATCAAAGCTTTATACCCATAGTCCGCAAACCCTTCTCTGTAATGCAATTCTGAAAAAATTATTTGTGATTCATTGTTATCCAAACACCTGAGCAAAGGTCCACACAACGATTTCTTGTATAAAACTCCTCCTAAGATGATGTAACCATGAAATTTTAAACATATTTTCCTTGCCACCAACTTATGTGTAGGTAACACATCCTTTTCCAGGAAGTCAGCAATTTCCAACCTCCAGTCATTTGCCACCAAACTACTTGTCCCTTGAAAGTTTTCATATACTATTGTCAACAATTGCTCTATATTTTTGGTAATCGAATGACGTTCTTGTGTAATCACCCATGGATAATACTCCAAACGTGAATCAGCTACTAAAGAATCTGGCACCAAATTTTCTTCATGTCGGATATGTTCATATCTAATTTCTTCAAAAAGAAGTGTTAAATCTTTCAACACCTTCAACTATTTGACTAGATGATCATTTCCTGCCTCTGACTTTCCCAATGCATGATAAATCCGAAGTTGTGAATCACTCAAAAAAAGTACCCTCCTTGCTCCACATAACTGAGTCGTCCTTAAACCTGAAAAAGTAGCTTCATATTCGGCCTCATTGTTTGTTACTTTAAAGCGAAACCGAATAGCCTGAAACATTGCTACCCCATCAGGGGAAATTAAATGTACTACAGCTCCACTTCCAGATATGTTCGACCCCCTATCTGTCTGAACTAACAACTCAGAATCAAATGTGTGCTCATCAATTTCCATATCTCAATGCTCCGAATGAAATTCGACTAAGAAATCCGCCAAAGCTTAAGCTTTAATAGTTGTACGAGGCTCAAATTCTATACCAAAATCTCCTAACTCGACCAACCATTTTGTCAATCTCCCTGAGCTATCCGGCCTCTGCAACAAACTTTTAAAAGGGAATGTTGTTCGAACTACTATAGAATGCGCCTGAAATTATGGTCTCATTTTTCGAATAGTTGTCACTAGAGCAAGAACCAGTTTTTCCAATTTCAAATATCGTTTTTTGCCATCTAAAAAACTCTACTGATGTAATATACCGGCTTTAAAACATTTTCTTTATCTCAAACTAACACAACACTGTCTGCACAATCTGAAACTGATATATAGATAACTAATTTCTCCCCCAACAATGGTTTAGAAAATATTTCTGAGGATGATAAGTATTATTGAATCTGATGAAACGCTTTAGAACATTCTTTTGTCCAACTAAACTTGTGTGCATTCCTAAGTATTGGAAAGAAAGGTGCACACTTATCCGAAGACCGAGAAATAAATCTGTTCAAACGCTGCTAACCTTACTGTCAATATCCGAACTTTCTCGATCTAACGTCAAACATACATTTTACCGGATTTAACTTTCAATTGACCTTTCTCAAGTTGTTAAAAGTCTCTTCCAAAACAACAAAATGATCTTCATCTTTCAAACTCTTAACCAACATATCATCAATGTAAACGTCCACATTTCCTCCAATTTGGTCTGCAAAACTTTTATTTACCAAGCGCTAATAAGTTACTCCCGCATTCTTCAGGCCAAATGGCATCACTTTGTAACAATACAAACCCCTATCAGTAATAAACAAAGTGTTTTCTTCATCCCTCGGATCCAACTTGATCTCATTATACCCCGCCTAATTATCCATAAAAGATAACAACCAATTTCCTGACGTAGAATCCACTAGTTGATCAATTCGAGGGACTGGGAAAGGGTCCTTTGGGCAAGCTCTATTCAGATCCGTGAAATCCATACACATTTGTCATTTTCCATTCTTCTTATTTAACCCACAGAGGATATTGCGACTCTTGAATATGGCCTATGCTTAACAACCGTTCAACTTCTGCAAGTATTGTTTGAGATTTCTCCTGAGAAAAAGGTCTTCTTTTTTATATGATTGGTCTTACATTGTTCCTAACTGATAACGTTTGACAAATTATCTCTGGGGGCACCACTGTTACATCTTCTGCATACCAAGCAATCATGTTTAGCTTTGTAGATAAAAACACAATCAATTTTCCCTTAAGTCTAAAATAATATTTATTCGAATTTTTAAAATTTTCCCATCAGGATATTCATAATCTTCATAATCATCATCATGCACTAAAAGTCCGGGGGACTCTTACGAATCATTAAAAGGAATTATTTGTGGGAGAGTCCCCTTTAACTGCTATGCTTTCTCTATCTCACTCCCCCGAACTTGCTTTGAAGATAACCTTATCGTTCCAATATTATTTCCCACCACGTACTTTAAACATTGATGAACCGTGGAAATAAATGCATCTTTGACAACCATGATCTTCCTAGAATAACATCGTAAGACATTAAAGCATCAACCACTATAAACAAAATTTCGACATCTTTCTTAGAAGCTCCTCGACCAAGCTCCACTAAACTCTCGTGAAACCCATAACAGTTCTATCCGACCGTCGAATTTGCACGAGGTCAGCAATTCTCTTGTAAGTATTCATGAACAAAATATTGGAAAAATTTCCAGTGTCAATCAAGATCTTCTACACATGATCACCAGCTATTCTCGCGGAAATTATCACTACATCTTCAGGTGGACCTGCAACATTTCTCATGGCTTTGCCATGAAAGAAAATAATCGGGGAGGGAAGGGGATGCATCTATGCCGAGGCTCTTACTTCCAACTGGGTAGTCAAATTAACAATGTGCCTCTTGCAGGAGCTGTTTGAATTCCTTGCAATAGTGTCACCTCCAAAAATAGCCAACGATTAAAAAAATGCACATAAATCACTACTTTTTCCCCTCGAACCAACCTTTTCTACAAAATTAATACCATTCCTCCCCTCATTTGGGTCCAAGTATTTTGTAGTAATATCAAAAGCATCGACTTATTCGGTAATAAGAATCCTCGTATCAATATTTTTTTGATAAACCTTTGCAGTCATATTTCTCTGGGAGTGTTTTTTGATAAAATACGTCAAGTAACTAGTTTCGATCAATTCATGCACTTATTTTTTCAGGGCAATGCCCTACTTGGTATCATGTCCAATATCCTCATGATATTTACAAAAAGCTAGCACTTCCATTTTCCATTTGAGTTTGAATAGGAAAAGGCTTTTCGAATTGTATTGTAGCCTTGGCTTTGTCAAATATTATCGCCACACACTTTGTTAAATCTGCAAAATAGTCCGGACGAATCCATTTATTTGATATAGGTCTTGTTCTTTGTTGCGTATTATACGTCTTCTTATTCGTTCTTGGCCTCAGAGGATATTGATTAACTGCTCTGGGTTGCACATTTGCGCGAGGTGCCTAGTTATTAGATTCAGATCTCTGGAACAAATTCTTCTCCAATTGATCGTTTGATCCTTTTTCCGAAGCCCGAGTTACTTCTACCGGAATCCTTTTTTAGACTTGGTCAAGAAGAGCTTCTAAAGTCATCGCAAGAATTTTATCCATAGTATCCTTTTAAAAGTCCGGGGAGAAGTCCCATTCTAAACGCCATCAATATCACCGAATCTTTGCAATATTCCATATCAATCTTTGTTTTCACAAAACAATTGGTGTAGTATTTCAAACTCTCTCCAACCCTTTGCCTCCAGTATATTATCGTATCCCCATTAGCTCTAAATTTCTTGCTTCCGATGAAACGTTGTCTGAAAATATTTCAGAACATATCAAAAGATTTACTGTAACTCTGTGGAACCTATTGCACCAATTGGATGTTACCCCTTTGAATGTATGAGAACAATCCCTACACGACAATTTATTATCATCATTGAAATTGATCATGAAATGTTTAAATTGTTCAATATGGTTCTGTTAAACTTTTCCAACTTAGAGATGTCAAATTGTTTTGGGAGGTTGCCTGAAAGAATTTCCGAGGACAAAGGAGAAGATCTCCAGTTGTGACATGTCCTGTAAATATTAGCCCACGAACTTTCATAATTCAAAGTATAGAGTCCTTCTTCAGAAAGTAAGGTGTACTGCTGTTTCTATTCAAAATTCTGCTGGTCAAAATTATGGTTCCTAGTTGGAAAATTCCTCTGGTTATAAGCTTGTTCATCAACTTTTCTTTTATTAACATGATTTTTTCCTTCAAAATTTTATTTCTTAAACTTCTAGTTCAATGGTGATCTACATGTTTTGTGTCATACCTTTCCTTCCGATGATCTCTTTCAGGGGATGATTCTGACGAGGTGTAACGAGAATAACGACCCTAGCCCCTATACATATCATTATTTCCCCTAGGCTGATAATAAGTTTCACAATCGATCTTTTCATTATCATTTTCCATACGGATTTTGGAACAAATATTTCCCAGTATCGCCTCATTTTTAGCCTATAATTTCTCAATTTCCTCCAACAACTTGTTTATTTGAGCCACTAAAAATGATTCATCTTAAAATTCCCCAACATCCTGATCACCATGCCTTTTAAAATACATATTACGATAATTGTTGCTTACGAGATTCTCCTCGCAATTGTTAATGTCTAACTTCTCGTACTCTTCAATCACTTTTCTTAAGTCAATTCTGGTTTTGGAAAATGATTTCGGGTACCAATCGAATTTCCCACAGACAGTGCCAATGAAGCGGTAAGAAGTTTGGAGGGGGGGGGAGGGGTTTAGAGTCAAAGAGTACTTATCTCGTATTAAAGATTACTTAGTAAACTTTTCTAAAGAGAGAAAGTCTATACTTTTAGAGAGAGAAAATATAGGATGGTGCTTTTATAGTACAAAAGTAGGTCCCAAAAGTCTAACAACTTGATAACTGACCAAATTAGTTCTTACTTCTATTGTTTGCTTTAAACTAGTCCTTTCCTATTACATAATTAACAATATTTCCTAAATAAACATTATCCGTTGTAATAAACTCCCTCACCTCTCATTCTCCTTTATCAGTGGCTATAAGAGCTTGATAAGAATCTTTTTACTAATATGGTATTACAAGCCCAGGTTGGTCTCGGATTTGTCATCTTTGTCAACAATTTACCAACAAGCGACATCCTCCCAATAAGCTAATGAGTATAGTGTTTGCATCATGCCTCTTTGATAAGTGGAGGATAGATTTAGTATGACATTTACAAATGGCTACAGGTAAGCAAAAGTTCCTAGTAATAGTAGTTAACTACTTCTCTAAATGGGTGAAGGCTAAGGCTCTGGCTAAAACAAGCTCCAATGAAATGGGGACATTCTGCCACATGCACATGATCACTCAGTATTTCTCCACATCGTATTACCCCCAGGAGAATGGGAAGATTGTGATAACAAACAGACCTAGAGGGATAAAAGAGAAATAGTCAGACACGTTAGTTGAGGTATTGTGGGCATACTGGACTACGCCTCGGTCATCAACATGAGATAATCCTTGCTCGCTGGTATATGGAATAGAAGAAGTTTCACGGATGAAGATTATATTGTTAAGCTATCGAGTGGCTAATTATTCGGAGGAGGTGAATGATGAAGAGTGAAAATTATCAATTGAGATGATAGAAGAAAGAATGGATCAAGCAAGGATAGGATCCGAGCATTAGAAAAGCTTAATGGGAAGCAGATTTAACTCCATGTTTAAACATCAAAGCTTCAACGTAGGTGATTTAAAATGGAAAAATGTCTTACAGCGCGTACATGACAAAAATGCAGGTAATCTAGTTCTAGATTATGATGGATTAGAAGACATATAAGGTAATGAATTGAAACACCCATGGAATGTTAATCATTTGAAAATTTATTATCATGATACTTAAGAGCCGTTGTGCCTCTTTTACCATTTGGTAGGGCTTAAGTGTTTTTAACGAGGCACAATCTAAGCCAACATTATTAATGAATTCAGCTCTATTTTGCCATGTTTTGTGCTTATTATTTTATTATTTGTATTAGTATTAAAATCATAAGTGTCGAGAATTTATAACTATTTAAGAGTAAGGTTACAATAAACTCCAATAACAACTAAATGGCTAAAATTAGTCACGCCTATTTGGCCACACAACGGTCCACACTGAACCCTGGCTTAGTACAATCATTAAAAGTGAAATAGAGTGTATCAGAAGCCTTGAAGTCTATGCTAGGGTCTATACTGAAACTATATAGCTTAGTAACGCAAACCGACTGGAAAGTCATAGTTTATAAGACCATGTTAGGCGCCATACTGAGCCCAAGTCAATAAGACCTACAAAACGAAGAAGATTATAAGAAATTTTTATAGGCACAAAACAAGGAATATCATGCTTATTTAAATAACCATAAAAAAAACAATCGCCAATTATGTTTAACACAGTAATATCAAGCAAGAAATAAAAAAACATCAGAATGCATATTAATTAAGAGAGATAAAGGTTCATATAACAAAATCTATGAAACATATAGCAAGAACAACACAAAGAATAGTTCGGTCAGAGAATACAATTATGAATTACTTTCAATAGTACCGTCATTCTTGCCAGAGGAACCCTCCAACAATCCAATCCTGACAGGAACCGCATCAAGGCAAGTGATAGGGGGATCAACAACTAACCACTCGGATTGTGGGGGAATCTCTTTAGTAAGAGGAGTCACAACCTCACTCTCCTCCACCATCTCTTTTTCTTTTCCTTCACCATCGTTAACACTTATAAGGAAATAGAAGTTCATGGAATAAAGTGTATATAATAAGAGTTTAAAGGAACAATTTTGATTATGTATCTTTATTGAGGACTAACGGAAATTTATCACTTTATGTAACCACTTACAATTATGCACTAAGTCCTTGCGCCTCTATATAAAGGCCAAGGCTGAATTAATAAAGGGGTTGAACCCTTTTGATCTTACTCACTTGTAATCTCAGACTTTCTCTTTCTAAAATATTTTTCTCACTAAAACACATTTATCATTCTTTACTAAGGAAACTTACAGTAATTGAACTCACCAAATTAACGACTCCACTGGAGAAGCAACCGTGAGTACTTTAATATTACTATTTTTTAAAAGAGAACATAATATAACTGTTGTTACCCTCATTCACTGTCTAATTATATGATCCTTTTAGAAATTCCGAGGCGTTATGCTATCCATCGAACAAAAGCCAAAGATATATTCATTAATCTTTCCGCTTGGGCCGAAGCAGAATGGAACAATGTTTTTCACACCACCTTCCAACCAATAAATTTCCTCAAGAATAATCTATTTCCCATCTCACCCGGAGCTTTGCCCGCAAATTTGATGGAGCAACCCAACCCTCACCAAGCTTGCAAAATATTAGTCCATCTTGATTGTAATGTATTCCTCCTCATTGGTAATAGATCAGACAGTCACCTGCCTCAAAAGAAAAGAGCAAAAAATGAGAAACAAATAGCTAGTACATCTGGTGCTAGTCCTTATAAAAAACCAAAGTCCAAACGCCTGAAAACAAAAAGTGCAGACAATACGTTTTTGGCTATCAAAGAAAGTGAATAAGAGGAACCCTCTTCAAAAAATAAGAAAACTTCTACACCTTCAAAAAATAAAAGTTCTAGTAGTCCTCATAAGAAGAAAAATAAAACATCAACGACCATCGAAGACACAATGTTCAATGACGATGAGGTCATAGCTGCTGGAAATCAACAAAGTCCTCTGTAAGAAAATGAAGCAACCAATGATGATGCTACAATCGTTGTCAAAGATAATCCAAATTATGCCAATCAAGATAACTATCACTTTGATCCCGATAGTTTCATGAATTTCAACGAGTCACAAGAGCTTACTGGAGAAGAGGATTTTGTCATCCAAGAAGTTCAAACTTGTATACATAATTTTGGGAGAAGATCTGCACTATCTCCCGAAATCATCTGTCCTTCTGCCCCTACTACATATTTGGATCCCATTTCTCATCCTAGCCCAACGGTTTTTCCTCATATTCCACCCAATCCACCTGTCCTTGCTGCACTTCAACCATTTGGCAATCTTGATACTACATCAAAGTAACTTTCTCAACAAATTGAGGCTTTCTATAGTCACTTGAAACGATTGCCAAACAATATGGTTCGCTATAAAGGAATTTTCGATGTTGAGAAACATTTGAGGGAAAATTTCAAAATCACATAATCAATCAATTCCACACCGTCAAAATCGAAAGCTCTGAACTTATCGGAGGAATTGTTTTTGTCAAAGGCCATTTACGAGAGAAAAACCAGGCTGACAAAGAAAAATTGATCCCTTCGCATCAAGATGAGATAAATAAGCTCAAGGCTAAACACCTTAAGGAATTGGCTGCCGATGAGAAAACATCTGAGGGTCTTCAGACTTTTCTTACTGCAAGCGAAACAAAAAAGAAAAACTTGAGTGATGAGATAGCCATGCTGAAGACAAATTTTGAGAAGGAAAAACAACTTGTTATCAATGTTGCAGAAGCTGAATGGACCGAGGACATGTTGGCAGCTATCAACAATGGTAAAAAGGAGACAACCATAACCCTCATTCGAGAAATTCATGCAACTTACACGAAAATAAACCTTTCTAGCTTCTGGAATGATATTCTTGTCAAACGACGCCCTAACGAAGCCGACCCTATCCCAAGCTCATCATCAGAGGAAGAAGAATCATCTGAAGAAGAGTCATCTGAATGATTTTTCACTATCCTTTGATTTCATGTTATCTGTTTGTATTTGTCATATTAGTATCATATCCATTATACTTCATAGAATTAATCTAATTGACCAATGTATTTGTTTAAATTTTATGTTTATCTTCAAATTATATCGTGCTTTATATTAATTATTCAAAATTAAAATATAATAGATTAATTTAAATTATTTTTTCCAAATATAAACCCTCAAATATTCTAATGTACTTCGAAATTCACAGTACGTGGTACTCCGAATATTATAGTACATTTATCGAACGTAACACTTCGAATATCATAGTGCATTTATTGAATGCAGCACTTCGAACATCAAAGTGCATTTATTGAACGTAGCACTTCGAATTCACAGTGCATTTATTGAACGTAGCACTTCGAATATCACAGTGCATTTATTAAACGTAGCAATTCGAATATGGTTGTTTCTTCGAAAGTGTAATAAACTCTTCGAAACATTCTACTCTTGATCAACCTCAAAGATGATCAGTCATTGATAAGTTATCAAGATAGTTTAAATAAACATTTGTAAACAACCCTTGGCCAAAATGCATTTTATTGATAATATTGAATATGTACATATCGCCTAATTAAAACCTTCTTGGACCAACAGGGTAGGAAAGAATGCGCTATTCAACTAACAGAAACAAATTCAAAATACAATAGATTTATTCCCAATATAACTTCAAATGCTGTATATTCCACGGGTGTTGAAGCATCCTCCCCTGAATATCGTAAAGGCGATAAGACCCTGGCTTTATCCTTTCAATAACCATATAAGGTCCTACCCAATTCGGGGCCATTTTTTCTGAGGCTTTAGTATGCAAAAATATTTTTCTCAACACTTTATCACCTGCTTTAAACTCCCATCTTTTCACCCTTAAACTTTATATGTTCCTCATAAGAGTTGGATAATGGATTACGTTTAAATGAGCTCGAACTCTTTTTTCATCAATAAAATCTAAATTTGCTACTTTAGCTTCGTCATTTGATGTTTCAGAAATTGAGCTTTTCTAAAAGATGACATCGTAAATTCCACAGGGCTAACAACGTCCATTCCATATGCTAAAACAAAAGGAGTTTCTTTAGTAGCTTTCCTAGGAGTTGTCTGATAAGCCTAAAGTACTTCTTGCAAATAATTTGGCCATTTCCCTAATGCCCCTGCCAAATTTTTCTTCTACATATCTAAACTAGTTCTGTTAGTGACCTCGACTTGTCCATTAGCTTAGGGATGAAAATGTGCTGAAATACATTTCTTAATTCCCTTTGATGTGCAAAACAAATTCATTTATTTTTTTATTAAACTGAGGGCCATTATATGGAGTAATTCTCCGAGGTAATCCGAAGAGAGAACAAATACTATTTACAATGAATTTCATTACATCTTTTGCTTTCGTCCTAGATAGTTGTTCTGCCTCAGCCCATTTTGTAAAATAATCCACTACTCCAATTATCATTTTGTCGTCCCCCAGATGCCATCAACAAAGGCCCCACCAAGTCAATTCCTTATCTATCGAATGGTATGGCCTCGGTTATAGACATAAGTGGAACTCTCGTCTTGGGTATAGAATTGGCAAACCTTTGACAACTATCACAGCTTCAAACCAAATTTTTTGCATCGTTCATGATTGTAGGCCAATAAAATCTTGCAAGTAAAACTCAACGAGATAAAGCTTTAAACTCTGCAATGAGCTGACCTCTGTTCATCATGCAACTCTGACAATACCCCATATGATTCTTTCATGTCTAGAAACCATAATAATGTCCTGCTTAACGCCTTCTTATCTAAAATTCCATCCAAAACTATGTATCCAAAGGCTTCACCCCTCAATGTTTTGGCCAACTTTGCATCATCTGGAAATATTCCTTAAATAAAAAAAATTAAGAATATTTGTTCGCCAATCGCCTCAGACTACATCCAGGGTGACAAAGAGTTCCTCTATACATTACAAGTGATCTGACTGGGTCAAGATCAAGAGAATTTCTTGTAACAAGATCAAAGTATAGTCATTGTAAGAAATATTTGCTAAAGAATCAGCCATCATGTGACTTCCTCGACTAATATGTTCAACAACAACATGATTGGATATTAACATTTGCTGAGTCTGGATTCTGTCACCACTCTTTGTAAGAACCGGGCATGGGAAATTCAGACATCATCCATCTGACCGGACAAGGACAATTCGAACAGCCTCCACTTACTAAACTGTCCGAACAGAACTAAAGTATTAAAAACATAATCATTTCATGATTAAACTAATTACTTGTTAAGTCAAAAGCTAGTGGGTCTTTAAACTCGACCCGAATCCATTGAACACAACTCGAAAGCCCATATGGCCCAAAAGATAAAGGGTATAAATACCCAACCACCAACATTAAGTAAGGGTAATGAAAATTAAATACAACCAGGCAGCTCAATTCTCCCTCTACATTCTATCCAAATATTAAATACCCACAAAATTCCATAAAACTCTAGACGAAATTACCTTCAAACGTAAATAAACCACAACAATTTTCCGACCACAGTGGGAGAACGACGGTGCCTGAATCTAGCATTCAAAACCACCAGAAAAAACCAGTTCGAATGAATCCGGACGTGCCAGAGGTACCACCAGCTTTGCTCGAAGTGGTGGGAGAAAATGATGAATACACCATCGAGGAGCGCGATAGATTAAAAGTTGAAATAGAAGCTCTAAGTGCTGAGAGGGCAAAGATGGGCATAAAAGAGAAATCAAAGGCGTCGATTTCTCACCATACTGATAACCCTAGAGAGCATGAGCCTTCAAAGACCCATGTGAGTACGAAGAAGACTCATGCTAGGTCCAAAAAGACTCACCGGTCTAAGCCGGTGGAGAGCTCTGATTCAGACTCAGAATCTTCCAGTAGCTTCTCGGGCGAAGATGAAGTTGAGGAATCCTTGTCATCCAGCAGTGATGAGGGCCGATCTAAAAAGAAACAAAAGTTCGTTAAGAAGTCTTCAAGAAAAAGGGATAGAATTGGAAAGTTAAAGAGGCATATAGGCAAAGGATCGTCTCATAGTCGGAGACACATAGACCAGATGCTGGTGCATCCTTTTTCCTTCCATGATGAGCCAGGTATCTTTGCAACTTCCAATGAGGATACCGTCTTCAGTCGTGGCCGGAATTGAAGACAATCTCCATTTTCCTCCAAGATCCGGTCTGGGAACCTTCCTAAGAGGTTTGATAGTACAAAAATTGAAAATACGATGGCAGTAAAGACCCGGACAACCACTTGGATCAATTTAAAAAATTTATGATGAATTTTGATGATGACGACAAGCTGCTTTGTAGGGCACTCTCCCAGTCCTTTACGGGGAGTGCCCTAAAGTGGTATAACAGCCTACCGCAGGGGTACATCAGAAATTTCGATGCCTTTTGGTTGCCTTTCCGGAGGCAGTTTGTTGGAAGTAAGGAGGTGAAGGGCAATGGAGACACAATCATCCACTGTGCCCAAGAACCGAACGAATCTCTGAAAGAATATATAAGTCTCTTTGTAAACACCAAAAATGGGTTGGTTGATTCCTTTGAACAAGTAGCAATAGCTTCTATGAGGCAGGGCTTAAACCCTGGAAATTTGGCTGATTAAGGGACCAGAAAAAAGGCCATGACATGGGAGGTCTGCTGAATCAAGTTGGAAAGCAAATTAACGTGGATTAAAAAAGAAAACTAGGGTGCACATGCAGGTGAGGTCTGCTCCGGCTGCGCCAAATCAGTCCGGGAACAAGACAAGAGAGGCCGGTCAGGGTCATAGCAGAGCCGAGCTCAGTCTCAGCCAGCTGTGCCTGCCCAGAGTCAACAATCTAGAAATAAGCGAGGGCCTTGGGTTCAACCGGAGTGGTTTGCTTAGCTAAAATAAAATGTAGCCACGAGGATTGTACACTACAGAAGGCCGGCTGCATTACAATCTCCTAGTGAGAGCCGTAACAATTATTTCTCTCAATATCACAATGATACTGGTCATACCACCGAGGATTGTATTGCTTTAAAGCAAGAAGTCCAGAATTTAATTGAAAGAGGAAAGTTGGGAGTATATGTTAAAAGAAGAGGAGGAAATAAGCCTGATAACGCTCATCGGGCTGGTCCAAATAATGTAGGCACATCAGCTCCGGAGGGAGCTATGGTGATAATCGAGAGATTCGATGTAGAGTCATATTACTTGGACCCTGACCCAACTCGAAATAGAGCGGGTGCCATTGAGGAACGATGCAAGACGATGTCCGGGCTTATTAACTTTTTTGAATCACTCACAATTTTCGGAGGGGATACCATGACAGCACCCACTACTTCTTCGAGAAAGAGGCATGTTCATACTTTAGCTACCCAACTAGAGGGAGGCATGACTTCCTATCAATCACAGATTCCATTTCATTCATTGTTTTTGATGAGGATGACCTAAGGGATATAGCTGGTCCTCATGAAGATGCTGTTTCCATAGGAGAATCCATCGGGGGAAATGACATAAGACGAATTTTGGTGGACACTGGGAGTTCAGCCAATATCCTATTTTTAACTTCCTACAAAAAGATGAAGAATCGAGCAATAATTCACCGATCAAACAGGTCAATTATGGGGTTCACTGGAAGCTCAGCAGATTTGATCGGGGAGTTCGAGGAGGAAGTCTTGTTGGGCAAGGGCCCTTTTAAGAAAATGGTTAGATACTGTTTGTCGTAGTGGATTATCCCACTTGTTATAATGCTATTCTGGGAGGTCTTTGCTCTTAAGGATGCATGTCGTGGCCTCAACAGTCCACCAATGTTTGAAATATGTTGTGCAAGGGCAGGTGGGAGTTGTTCGGAGCAGCCAAAAGGTAGCCAGAGAGTGTTATACAACAGCACTAGCCCCCCGGACATTGGGGGCAGTTCGGATTAACGAAGAATAGCAGTTTGAGGGGATTTCTGGGGGGTGAGGGTGAAATTGATGACCCCAGAGAGACCCCTAGAGTTTTAATACCAATTGAAGAAGGTGAAACACATTCTTTAGAGGGTCCAAAATGACATCGGAATTAAAGGGTGACATGTTGAAGTTTCTAAAAGACCATCAACATCTTTTTGCTTGGTGCAATGCTGATGTTACCAGGGTAGCAGCAGATATTATATCACACCAATTATCCATCCGAAGAGACATAACACATGTGGTACAAAAGAGAAGAGATTTTTCTAAAGAAAATGATGATGTCACAGTTCAAGAAATCGAGATACTTACTAAAATGGGGCACATAAAGGAGTCTCAGTATCCTTTATGAACAACCAATCCCGTATTGGTGAAAAAGCAAAATGGCAAGTGGCGTATGTGCATCGATTTTACAGATCTCAATAGAGCTTGCCCAAAGGATTTGTACCCAGTTCCTCGGATTGATCAGTTGGTGGATTCCATATCTGTGAATAAGCTGCTGTCTTTCATGGATGCGTTCTCCGGGTACAATCAGATTCAAGTAGATTTGAAGGATCAGTAGCATACTACGTTTGTTACTGATAGGGGCCTTCATTGTTACAAGCTGATGCCATTTGGGTTGAAAAATGCTGGGGCTACTTATCAAAGGTTGGTAAACAAAGCTTTTGCTGATCAAATTGGAAGAAACATGGAAGTATACATCGATTACATGATGGTAAAAAGTATGGACGAAGAGATACACTTGGCAGATCTCCAGGAAACTTTTGCTAACTTAGTAAAAGTGAAGTTGAAACTAAACCCAAAAAAGTGCGTGTTTGGAGTATAGTCCGGAAAATTCTTAGGGTATGTAATAAGTGAACAAGGGATATAGACTGATCCGGACCAGCTTAATGCTTTATTCTAAATGGAGCCTCCTCGGAATATTAAAGAGGTACAATAATTGACTGGGAGGTTGGCTGCGTTAAATCGATTCATTTCAAGGTCTTCAGACATGTGTGCCCCGTTTTTTCAAACTTTAAAAGGTGTAAACGGATTTGACTGGTCTCCACAATGTGATGAGGCCTTCAATGAAATCAAAAAACGTCTATCCTCCCCCAAGACTTTATTTAAACCTGTTGACGAAGAGACACTTTTCATATACTTGGCAGTTTCTAGTTGTGCCATAAGTGTCTTATTGGTGAGGGAGGTAGATAATTATCCCCGTCCGGTGTATTATATCAGCAAGAGCCTGATAGATGCAGAAAAATGCTAGCTGAAGCTTGAAAAATTAGTGTTAGCCTTGGTAATTGCTGCAAGGAAGATGGGGCCTTATTTCCAGGCTCATCCTATTATTGTCCGCACATCTTTCCCCTTAAAAAACATTCGTCAAAAGGAAAACGTTTCAAGTAGAATGACTAAGTGGTCAGTGGAACTCGGAGATTTTGATATTGATTTTTCCCCTCAGACATCAATCAAAGCCCAAGCTGTGGCTGATTTCTTAGTTGAATTCCATTCAGATAGGGATACAGAGCAAACAACTGATATGAAAGATAAAAAAGTCTGGATCGTCCGGACTGATGGTGGATCAAGTACTATGGGATGTGGTGCAGGGGTATGCTTGACCTCTCCGTATGGTGATAAAATGTACCAAGCTATATGTTTTTCTTTTAGGGCTTCTAATAATGAGTTTGAATATGAAGCTGCTATAGCTGGTTTAAAGTTAGCTCTTATTTGTGGAGCCAAAAGGGTCAAGTTGATGAGTGATTCTCAGCTTCTTATCCATCATGCGCAAGGTCAATCCGAAGAAAAAAAGAAGCAGCTGGTAAAATACTTACTTCTTCTTAAAGATGTGGCACTAAAGTTCAATAGCATCGTTTATGAGCACATACCCCGAACAGAAAATGTGA
Source organism: Limnanthes douglasii subsp. nivea (assembly GCA_036936605.1). Lineage (NCBI taxonomy): Eukaryota > Viridiplantae > Streptophyta > Magnoliopsida > Brassicales > Limnanthaceae > Limnanthes > Limnanthes douglasii. Next base: position 292,087,015 of record JAUPFV010000004.1, read on the forward strand.
TGGCAGACTCCTTAGCAACCATAGCCTATACTGAGTCCTACCCTTAGATTCATGTGCTGGAGTGCCCATCCATTCAATTCAGTATGGGTAAGGATGAAGAAAGCTTTGATATATAGATAAAACAGCCTCAAGATTGGAGGTTTCCTCTCCTTCAATATATCTCAGATGGCATCTTGCCTCCGGATAAATCAATAGCAAGAAAAGTAAAGTACAAGGCTTGTGGCTTTATCATCCTAAGAGATGTTCTTTACAAGAAGTCTTACAGTAAACCCCTCTTACGATGTTTGGGGGTCGACGAATCTAAAATAGTGCTCTCAGAATTACATGATGGTGAGGAATCAGCTCACTGTGGATTCAAGGCTCTAACGAGAAGATTTTTGTTAGGCGGGTATTATTGGCCCTCTATAATGCAACATGCTGAAGAGTTGGTGAGAAGGTGTGACCCATGCCAGAGATATAGCAACAAAATTCATATTCCTCCCACCCCTTTAGATTCAATTTCTAAGACAATACCTTTTGCCCGATGGGGGTTGGATTTAGTAGGACCTCTACCCATGGAATCCGTAGTGCGCATGACTATAATTATTGCTATTGATTACTTTTCAAAATGGATTGAAGATGCTCCATTGGCAGGTACAACATTGAAAGGTGTTATAAAGTTTAGTTTATCCAATATCTGTTGCAGATTTGGAATTCCACAGAGGATAACAACAGATAATGGGCCACAATTCGACAACAAGGATGTGGAAAGTTTTTGTGCCTCTAGAGGTATACAACATTACTTCTCTTCTCCTTTCCATCCACAAGAAAATGGTCAGGTTGAGGTGGCCAACAAAACTATACTGTCCGGTTTGAAGAAGAATTTGGAAGGAGCTAATGGAAAATGACCTAGCTACTTGCAAGAGGTTTTGTGGGCTTACCGGACCACTCCCGTAGCTGCAACACAAGAGTCTCCCTTTGCCTTAGTATATGGGATGGATGCCATAGCTCCCATAGAAGCTACTCTCCCTTCCTTTGTTCACTTATTACATACCCCAGCTAACGAAGTGGCAATTAGAGCCCAGCTTGACTTAATAGATGAAAAAAGAGTTAAGGCTCACCTTAAAGTTGCACACTATCAAGGTTTGATGAGAGGCATGTTCGCTTCTAAAGTTAAGAGGAGGGATTTTAAACTGGGGAGCAAGGTGTTAAGAAAAGTCTTCCTGCATATTAAAGAAAAGCAGTTCGGTAAGTTGGCTCCAACTTGGAAAGGACCCTCTGTGGTCATTGAAAAGCTTAATCTTGGGACGTACCGGCTCCAAGACAAATATGGAAGGATTTTGAATCACCCTTGGAATATTGAGCATCTCCGGATGTACTTGGAGTAGAAACTATATAAATATTTACTTGTTTAAAAGTTCACGTAAATATTTGGGGGCATACTCTTTCCTACCCTGGTGGCGCGGAGAGGTTTTAATGAGGTGTCGGAGCTTTTATTGAAATTCAATGCCTTCTTAAAAATTCGGAGTGTTTTTACTTAAATCGTTTCTAGTGAAGTTATTATTTAAGCATAGGCCGGATTAAATTAAAGGAGTGATGACTATTTGAACATTTGTCATCAGAGAAATTAAACACTCTCACTTTAGAATGTTTATGAAATAACTAAAGGTCGTTTAAACATTAGCCACCATAATTGAAAAACTATGAAAAAATGCACGAGCTTTCCCTTGGGTTAGTCGGCCGTGAAGTCGATGCTGGAGTTTTGGACCCGTCACCTTCTGACATTACATAAGTCAAGAGCTTTCCATTTTCAATCAAGATTTGAACTTCTTTTTTAATGCAATACAAGCATTAGTATTATGTCCAATGTCCTCGTGATATCTGCAATATTTGTTATTCCACTCCACCTTTGGCCTATTTATTGGAGTTGGCTTCCTAAAATTCACAAAACTCTTGTTCTTGTCGAAAATTGCAGGTACATTTTATGTTAAGTCTGCATAATACTCTAGAAGTGGTACAATTGTTGTTCACTATCTTTGGGGAGGAACGTTGCCAGGCAGTAATCCCAAGTCTAACAATATACTTGACCACGAAGTGCAAGTTTTTGAGGCTTCGTCTTACCATAACTACCGAGACCCGGTCGCAGACCTTACCTTTAACGATGATGATTTGTGCGGGGTCACCGCACCATACGAGGATGCATTGACGATAAATTTGGAAATTAGAGGTGTAATAGTCACCAGAGTCTTAGTTGACAGAGGAAGCTCGACTAATATCATCTTTAAATCTAGTTATGATGGCATGCACGAAGTTCCACCCTATAAACACATCCAACACACTCTAGTAGGATATGAAGGAAACTTATCTCAATGCGTGGGGGAGATCGAACTTATGGGAAAGGTTGGATATGGGGCTACCAAGAAAGAGCCCAATATGCTACTCATAATGTTTGATGCCATCATATCTTACGATGCTATCGTCGATCGAAGTGGTTGTACCGGATGAAGGCCACTCCTTGCACTTTCAGTCAATGCATCAAGTACCTACTCTGGAACATAGTCGGAATCATAAAAAGAAGCTAGCGAACTACGAGAACATGTTATGCAGTTACAGTTTCTCCAACCAAGCCTCTCTGATAACAATTAACTTGCGAGAGCTGTGTGGAGAAATCAATACGATCCTCTCCTCGCTCAATCTTATCGATGAACAAAGGGAGAATGAGAAACCCGACACTACTCCTACGGACTTAGTTGAGGAACTTGTGGCCGAGGGCTGCACTTTGAGAATAGGTAACAATTTGAGTAATGCTTTTAAACCTTTTTTAATCAACTTATTAGCAAGAAATTAGATTTTGTTTCTTAGAATAATAGTGATATGACCGGGGTAGACCCATCTATAATATGCCATTAATTAGTGATTCATACATATGGTAACTCCGTACGCTAGAAAAAACATTCATTTTCTGTTGTGAAACAGAAGGCAAAAAGTGTTCAGGTAGACAAGTTATCTCAACTCGGGCATATACGACGGGCTCGGTATCTTATCTAGGTAACAAACCCCGTTTTGGAAAATAATAAAGGGAGATAGAGGCCCATGTGCATCGACTTCACAGATTTGAATCAGACATGCCCCAAAGACGCTTTCCCTCTTCCTCGTATCGATCAATTGGTAGACTTAGCATCGAGGTGAAAATTTCTTTCATTTATGGATGCGCACTCAATATACAATCAGATTCTCCTACACCCATCTGATGAGGAACACACGGCGTTCGAAACTAAGTGAGGACTTTAATGCTATATTGTGATGGCATTCGGCTTGAAGAACGCAAGGTCCATGTAGGAGCATATTGTGAATAATATTTTCAAAGACCACGTTGGACACCACATGGATATGTGTACTAACGATATGATCATAAAAAACGACACGACAAATAAGAAACTAGAGGTTCTCCAAACTGTATTCGACCTCCTATGATAGTTTAATTTAAGCGTCAACCCTATTAAATGATCGTTTTGAGTCCGCAATGGAAATGTTTTGTGATACATAGTTAGTAAGAAGGGCATAGAAGCCGACCCTACCCAACTGCAAGCAGTCATCAAAAAAAATATCAAGTTGGTACAATGCCTGACACGAGATTTAGCAGCATTGTCTCGTTTCATATCAAGGGCGTCGTATAAAACCTACCACTTTTTCGAAGTCCTCTTATGTACTAAAATGTTTGTGTGGACCGAGGAATGCAATACAGATTTTGAGGCATTGAAGAACAATCTCGTATTGCAACATATAATGTCCGCCCATGTGGCTGGTGAGCCTTTGTTTTTATACTTATCTATTTTACCTTTATCGGTTAGTGCGTTGTTTATACGGGAGACATAGGGTATTCATAGACTGGTATACTACACAAGTAAAACCCTAGTCGACGCAGATACTCGTTATCTTAATCTAGAAAAGCTAGCATTAGGTCTGATAATCACCGTTTCAAAAACGCGCCCCTACTTCCAAGAACACACTATCATTGTTCGTCCATGTGATATCAAGTCTGACATCAAGTCTGGCATCAAGTCTGACATCAAGTCTGAACCTCTCATTGTGATCAATGCTCAAACTGTCTCCAATCTATTTACGAAATTCTCCTCATCTCGTTATGTATCTTCCCATGTCTAAACGTGGCTTGAGAACAAGCATATAGAAATGATAATTGAAACCGATGGGGCATTGAGTACTTTAAGAGGAGGTGCTAGTATCATCTTCAAGTTATTAATATGATAGGAATTTAGACAAGCCATTCGCTTCAACTTCCCAGTAACTAATAACACGACGAAGTATGAGGCAGTTATCGGTCACATGAAGCTAGCATTTATTGTGGGGCTAAAATCATTCAGATTTTTTCCGATTCCCAGCTCGTTGTCAATAAAGCCAACGATACTTGCGACGTCAAGAAGAGGGAATGTGCAACTATCTAACGGATCTCAAGGAATACGAGTTCAAGTTTGAAAAAGTTATCTATGATTAAGTGCCTCACTCAAAAACTACCCAACCGAAGCATTGACTAAAACAAGAGCCTTAGGAGAACATCTGGTTATCATTATACAACAGATTCCAACAACCGAAACTCTTATCCATAGTGACACCATTTGCACAATCGAGGACACCATCGATTGGAGACAATCTTATGTACTTTACCTTCGTTCGGGTGCACTTCCGACCGTCAAGGCTACTGCTTTGGCACTCCAACTACGAGGAGCCACGTATTGTATCTTAGAGAACATCATTTACTAGAAAAGCACAACACGGCCGTTGCTATGATGCCTCGCTCAAGCAGAAGCTACCACAATTTTGCACGATCTACATACTAGTTACATTGGGGCACATTGTAGGTATCACAACCTCATTCGAAGTTTTCTTTTATCAAGGTATTACCAGCCAGAGTTGGAAAATGATGCCAAACAGCTTATACAGCAGTGCCACCCATATCACTAGTTCACCAATACCGGTCGTTTACCAAGTGTAAGGATGAATGCTACTATAATTCTTTGCCCTTTTGATAAATGGGGCATTGATCTTTTTGACTCACAGACAAGATCCAGAATTACCTAAGACAAAGCTGATTTCAAAGAGCTTGCCAAGGGTTTTCTTCAATGACAGAATATCTAAACAAAATGATAGCTATTTCTGAAAATTTAATACTACCTTGATGTCTAACCTCTATAGATGATTAGTAACTAGTATTAATATTTCTACTGTGAATTTCACACACAAGAATAATTGAAAAACAGCAATATAAAAATACAAATCAGAGAGGCTCATATATTCAGTTCAGAGGTTCCAATATGAACTACAGAGGAAGATCTACCTACAACTCTAAGGAAAGAAGCAACTTATATAGAGGCAGAAAATGTAGATTTTCTCAAAATAAACCAACATGCCATATCTGCAGCAGGTATTGTCACTCTGCTACATTTTGTTACTATATGAATGATCCTTTCGTATTTAGATCCACACCCTCTAAGCAGCCCTGATTAGAAGGAAAATAAAGTGTCTTGCTTGCTACACAAGATACACCTGGAGAGGGTTTATGTCTGCTGATAGTGGGGCTAGTCACCATGTCACAAAAAATTTATAATCTCGTGATCTCAGAAAACTGAGTATACATGTAACAAAAACATTCTAGTTGGTAGTGGTGAGAGGCTTTCTATTTCTCACATTGGCCACACAACCCTAAGTTCATTAACTAAACAAGCTATATGTTTGAAGCATATATTGCTTGTTCCTAGAATTAATAAAATTCTTTTGTCTGTTTCTCAACTTACAAATCACAATATTGTCTTTGTTGAATTTCACAAAGGTTTTTGTCATGTGAAACACAAGTTAATAGAGACTACATTACTCAAAGGGATATTTGAATATGGACATTCCAAGATGGACACCTATTCTAAGTCACGTATCACCATGACATCTTCATCCAGTACACAAGTCAATTTCTCTAGTGTTAGTCTACAATCACCTACTGTTTTAGCTAGCAATCTTTCTAAATTTCTAAAAAATGGGTGGCATATGTTGCTTGGTCATCCATCTCAACGTGTCTAACCTATTGTTTTGAAATTGTGTAAGATTAATTCTTTTTTAGAAAAGAAACGAGTTTTTGTGAGGCTTGCCAATGAGGCAACTCTCACATTCTTCCTTATCCTATGTCTGACTCATATCTTACTAATTTCTTAGATTTGATACATACTGATTTATGGGGTCCTGCACCTACTCAGTGTATAGAAGGGTCTATATTCTATGTTTTATTTCTTGATCACTACTCCAGGTATACCTGGACATACCCTATCAAAGATAATTTTGAGGTTTTAAAAAATGTCAAGGCTTTAGTTGAGACACAGTTTGAAAGATCAATTAAAATAGTTCAAAGTGATTGGGGTGGTTAATTCATGCCATTGGCTTCCTAAGCCAAATTAAAATTAAAATTTGCAAACGTGTTGTCCTCATACCTCATCTCAAAATGGTAGGGGTGAGATAAAACATAATCACTCCGTTCAAACTTGTTTTACCCTTCTAGCTCAATCTAGTCTACCCTAAACGTTTTGGGCTGAAGCTTTTGAAACAAGTGTTTATCTACTATACAGACTTCCTACACCTCTTCTAAACAACAAGTCTCCGTGAGATATTATACCACAAAATACAGAATTATTTAGTCCTTAAAATCTTTCAATGTACGTGCTATCGTTGTCTAAGACCCTCTCAAACACACAAGTTTTGATTTCCCTCTCTAAAGTGTATCTTTCATGGGTATAGTCGACATCATAAAGGCTACAAACACTTTAGTTCTATTGGTAGGTTGTATGTATCTAGGAATGTTGTGATCAATGAAAGAGAGTTTCCTTTAAAAACTAGTTTTCTCAACACACAACAAGTTGAGGAGTCTTGTAGCCTACCTATCCGTATATGGCTACCTAACTTGTCTACATGATCTGCGACTAATGAAGGTTTATCATCTTCAGACTTCAACTCTAACGCTCCAATTAAGCAACCCACATATCTGTGTCCTACTCCCTCACAACACCAGAGCCATTTTCACTCACTTTAACATCATGAATGTAGTCCTACTACAACTAACAATCAATCTCATCAAACAGAACAAACAAACACATGACCAACAACAAATCACACAGACATAACCAATCATCATTGTCAACATAATCGTCCTACTTTTATCCACCATTGACCTACACCTACATTGTCATACACCTACCATTTACCAGTCCAAAACATCCCCAAATCCTTAGCACACAGAACAATAAACATGCTATTTAAACTTGAGTCAAAAGTTGAATACACAAACCTAAAGTTTCTTATATTGGGTTCCTTACTACTACTGGCAAATATGTTCTTGAACCAATTAAGTATTATGAGGTAGTGGTTAATCCTAAATGAGACGAAGTTATGCTTATAGAATACAAGGCTTTGGTGGCTACTAACGCTTGGTCTTTGGTCCTAGTGTCTCCTTTTATCAATATCATTAGTTGTAAATGGGTTTATAAAGTCATATATACTATTGATGGTTCAATACAGCGCTCCAAGGAAGTCGGGCAACTTAACATTCCTTTCTCAATTGGATTTCTAAAAGAGGTTGAGTACATGACACAACCACAGGGTGTTGAGGATAATAACATTCCTACACATGTATGTAAATTTCAAAAATCTATCTATGGTCTCAAACGGGATCTGCGAACTTGATACTTCAGACTAAGAGATACATTTCTAACCTAGGGGTTCGGTAACAGAAAATGTGAGTGCTCTCTCTTCTACCCTGTTTCTAAAATTATCATACTTCTCATACTAGTATATGTTGATAACATTTTGGTCACAGGAAATAATGCAACATGCATAGGTTAGTTTATATACCATTTCAATGCGACATTTGCTCTCAAAGATATGGGGCCCCTCTATCTATTCCCGTGAATATAAATTTATCACCACCCCACTAGCATGTAACTCATACAACATCATTACCTCAAAAAGTTACTTGTTTCTCAAGGTCTTTCGTTGTCCGAGCCCTGCCCCACTCCTATGGTTGATGGTACTCAACTTTCCAACCTTTATGATGTTCCTTTTTCCTATCCTACACAATACATAAGCTTGTTAGGAGCGTTACAATATCTTACACACACCAGGCCTGACATTGCCTATGTTGTAAACAGACTTAGTCAATTCTACCAAAACCTCAATTCAACTTATTGGGAAGAGTCTTAAACGTATTCTACGGTACTTATCTGGTTCTCGATGGATGGGTCTTCATATCAAACCATTTCATCACTTGCAACTGCATGGCTAATCTGATGTTGAGTAAGCATTTTCACCTGATAATTGTCGGAGTGTGTGGGCCTACTATGTTTTTCTCAGTGAATCTCTAATTTCATGTTCTTCCAAGAAACAAAAAATCATTTCTCGCTCATAAACTGAATCTGAATATCGAGCTCTAGAAACTTTGTTTGTAGAGCTCATTTGGTTATAGTATTTGCTCACTGAGATTCAGATACATCTCACACCATCCTCTGTAATCTGGTGTGATAAATTAGGCGCCAACTCCTTAGCATCTAACCCTGTCTTCCACACTCGCACGAAACACATTGAACTAGATATTTATTTCATTCGCGACCAGGTTCTTCAAGGCTATGTGCAGATTTGATATGTGCCTTCGCAAGATTGTTGATTCTCTTTCCAACCCTTTATATTCTTCCTCCTTCTCTTTTCTTTGTAACAAACTTGGGTTCGCTGATTTTGATCTGCGTCTAAGGACGAATGTCAAGAAAGTAACTTTGGTTAAAAGACTTCACCATTGACAAAGAAGTCACCGGAAATAAGGAGGATTTAGAGAAGAACTCAAAATGTCGTATTAAGTATCGTTTTAGTTACTTGGGCTCAGCATACACGGTGCTCTACTTAAAGGTCTAAGTGGGCTGCTAATATTGGACCTCTACCTAAAACCCAAGCCTTAAACATCTATTCAAGCCTACTTCAACCACACATCCTAGTCTTCTAGTTAAACAGTCCTAATACAAAGATAAGAATGATGTTAATCTTTTGAAAATTATGGGAGTTGTACATAAATGCAAACCACTGCCGGGTCGACATAACTGCAAATAGTTTGGCCTATTTGGAAATTGGTCTAACTACAAAACTACGGTAAATCAAGTAATTTCATTCTTTTTTAATATAGAAAAACATCTTTAAGCAATTTGGAATTTGGTCCAAGTACAAAAGTACAGTGAAATCAAGAAATTTCATTATTTTTTTAATATATAAAACATTTGTTTGTATCTCATGTTTTAAACTTATATCTCAATGGCGCTTTGTTATTCCCTTTGTTTAACAGGTTTTGTGATAATGAATACTTTTACTTTCCTTCTTGTTGTAGGGTCGGTATATCCATTTAACTTTTAAGTCAAGACACGGTATGACCAATTGCATAACCTTATAGATTAGTATCTTTGGATTTTATTTAGTAATCATTTTTGAAAATTTGATATATTAGGGATGCGTTTTTTTGGTATAAAAAGTTGTAAAATATATATAATTAAAAATGTTTACATGAACAGGCCGGTGAAAAGACATCAGGGGAAAAGGAAGGCAGAATCTACCAAAATCGAGGGTGGATAATCTTAACAAAATCAAAGAGATACAAACCTATAGCAAAGTAAACGGAATATGCCAGTTTGTCTTGGAGCCGAAGAAACGGTATCCGAGGTCAGAAATGACATGGTGGGCTATATTAGAACTAAGAGATTGAGAGCTCTTGAAGTTTCGTGCATTACTTTGAATCTAAATGTGGTAGATAATGGGGCAAAAAGCAGCGTGCCAAATATGACTGGAGCTAGAGGTTAAGAGGGTCTAGGTTCTTACTTCCGCAAGACAGTAGCAAAAAGGAGTGCGCCAAATGTACTCCAAGTTTTCAGGGTTGTTTTGGAATAAGACACAATGAGGGGAATCGAGACCCCAATCGATGAGCTTATCCTGGGTGGATAGCTTATTATGGATGGTCATCCAAGTGATGGAGAAGTGATGCGGGATGTTGTATTTGTTCCAAACGAGGGAGGCCCAAGAAATCTTGCTTTTGACGGGTCTAATTTCCTTGTCAGTGATGCTGATAATGAAGGAAGGGCGGCACTTGTTATGAATCTAGAGGAATTTGTCATTTTTTCCTGAAATCGGGGGGAGGGCATTGATGGCGTCTCTAATTTCCACAAGATTAGGCTGAAGATGTCGACACCCCGCCTTGGCCAAAGTAGGCCAGGCCCGCGGACCACCATATTGAAGGTTAGAGACACGAGATAAGATCTGTATGCGAGCATTATTGGTGATGCTTGGCACATAGCGGTGCACAAGGGAGGACGGGAAGAGCCACGAGTCATACCATATGGAAGTGGAGGAGCCATTTCCAACTAAAACTTTGTAGAGGCCAACAATTGGCTACAGAGGTTGAGGATGTTTCACCAACCTCAACTTGCTGACGATAGAGAGGGAAGGGTCTAAATACGTTTGTCATTGATCCTCTCAACAAGGGTTCATTTAGTTGAGATAGAATTATGGTTTCTAGTTAGGATGGACCCAAAAGGATTTTAGGGCGGTAGTCTGATTCAAAAAATTTAGGTTACGAATCTGAAGGCCACCCTCATCTACAGGTAAAATGAGCTTGTCCCAAGCGATCTTGGCGCAAGAATTATTCATTTCAGAACTAGATCAGAGAAACAGTGAAAACTTTGAGAGAGTTTATCAAGAACTCAACCACAAACATCATGAGAATAAGGTTGCGATACAAACCTATCTCATGCGTCGCAAATTCATGTTGAATATCAACTTAGGGATGGAAAATCACCTGCAAATAAACAAACACGTAAACTTATAATGAATAAACACATAAATTCATCGGTGATGTAAAAATTAAAGGTATCTATATAGAATACTTACACTCGATTATTCATCACGAGCGGGATGTCACGATAGTACGTTTTCCCATGACCGTTTGACCGGGTAAGTTTTTTAGTCAACCACGACAACGTATTCAAATCGGTTGGGCTATAACCGTTATTCACCGCAACCCGAACGTATGGAAAATGATCATCGACCTAGTAGTCCAACAACATAGAAAAATCAACTAGGTTCTTCAAGGAGTGATATGAAATGACTGACAAGCTCTTATACAGCCACACCAATGTGAATGTACCCCACGCAAGCTTATCAAAATTCTCCAAGTACTCGAGATGGACAAGAAGATAACATTAGATGTTTATTTGGCTCGTGTTCATGAATATGGTACATCAAAGGAAGAAAATGACGTACGTACGAGTGGAATGTCTCTTCATCTCACCGGTAAGCGCGGTATTCACATTCAAATACTCGTCTCCCGAACACACTAACCTTAGCCATCAAATGCCAAAATTGCTCCCATTATAAAACTCCATCTTTTCTTGCACTTGCCTCGGTAAAACCCTAACAACTTAACATATCGACCATACATCTGATCTTTCGATACATTCCTGAACGGCTAGATCATTATCTGCTTAGCCGGGAAGCTGGTAATGACAAATACGTCATTTAACGTGTTAGTCATCTCGTCAAAGGAGACTATAAGGTGTTCGTCTCTTGATGCCACATTTTGATGAAAACCTTGTCCAACTACGAGTTAAAATAGTATGTCAGGAAGTGGCACATAAGCGGCCCAAATGGAGTACGTACCCAGAGAGCTTTCACACTTTGTTGGTTGCTCAGATACCATTGACCAAGTAGAACATATTTCGATTGGACCATAATGGCAGAACGTTACTAAAAAAACATATCAATACATTAAAAATTAAATTACTTAAAGAAACAAAATAATTACTTGAGGCATAAAAGAAATAACTTATGTCGCCCATGAAAGTGTTATATTTTTCGTGGTTGATGTAGTCAAGAGTTCCATAAGCTCCCCAGATTGGTGGGACGTACTTGGTAACGCACGGGTAGCTTAGGTACATCATCTTCTTTTTGGAATAAAAATAAACCTCCCCACTAGTTCACGATTTCTCACCCATCACGGACCAAAAACACCTACGAAAAAAACATGAAACCAATCTAGAAATCCAACCTAAAAACTTTACTCTAACAAAGCTTCAAGCATCCAATATCAACATATCCCTTTAAAAACTTGAATAAACATAATTTACCTATTTTAACACCCTAAATACCTTAAATCTACCAAAATCATTAAACCCTAAATTTAACCAAAAAAAAGCTTATTTTTTACTTTCCCATTTGACATCGAGTAGATTAGGTTTTTTCCTTATAGATGAAATACTTAATTAAGGTGAGTCGAAATGACTTTTTTTTTCTCGTAGATTCTAAAGTTTTCAAGTTCTGCTAGATGAGGTTGTTACGGAGAGGGAAAATGAGAGGTTTGGAGATTGGGGTTGGTTAGAAAATTAGGTTAGAACTTAGTAAATTGGACAAAGTGTGGTGGATAAAATTTGGGGATGATTATCAAAATAGGTGGTCCTAGTTATTATAGGGACTAGTTATCGTTTTGCTCAACAATTTAGCCAAAGCCTGAAAATTATAAATATGTTTTCACCCACAACACAAGTAAGCTAAAAAACAACACTAAAGAAATCAAATAACCTCCTCTACTTTCATGCAAAAAAAAATCTTCTTTAAATCCTAAAGTCCCAAATTCTATTGAATTCGTCACAGTGAACATAAAAAGGAAGAAATACATTATTCGTCGAGAAAGAATCCTGGAAAATGAAGAGCTCTTGAACGCAAAAAATAAAACGAGACAACTTACATGTTCCTAGTTAAGGTCAAGCCATTCCTTTTCAAATGCAAGATAGAGAAATGCACTCCGTAGTTAGTCTTTCTTCTCAAAGAAGTCTCTGATAATAACTCTGAAACTCTTTCTTTTCCTCGCTGACAACCTTCTCTTATACTATTAAATTAGTTTAGTGTAATTGGATTGACTAGTCCATACATATAATCATCATATATTATGGAGAGAAAGTTGGTGAATGCGATTTGCCCGACTTGTTAGAATATAATTGGAAGCCTCTGGCTAAGGTCGAATTGTGTTGATATTTTGAAACTATTTGAAAAATATGGGAGTTGTACATGCATGCAAACTATTTCCAGTTTAGACATTCATGCAATCAGTTTGAATAATACTTAATTTAACTCTGGTAAAATTTGAAAAAACAATTTGAATGACTAAAAAAAAGAGATAAAAACCTTTCTTTCTAATCTATCAAGCATTAAATGATGATGTCTTCGAAAATATTTCAAGCGCATTTTCCATCAAGCACGCATTAGAGAAATTACAAAGCTCGACAAAGGAGTCGAAAAGGTGAAAAAGGTACGTCTCCAAACATTAGGAGGTGAATTTGAATCCTTTTATATGAAAGCGTCCGAATCTATTTCGGGATATTTCTCAAGAGAAGCAACTATTTTTAATCAATTAAAAGAAATGGTGAGAAGTTAGAAGATGTGAGAGTAATAGAAAAATTACTCCGTTCGTTGGATCCTAAATTTGAGCATATCCTTGTGACAATTGAAGAAACTAAAGACTTAGAAAAAATAGTGATTGAACAACTCTAAGGCTCATTATAAGCCTATAAAGAAAAGCACAATAAGAAGCAAGAAATCACCGAGACTAGACTCTTGGGGTTACAAGTATCATTCAGACAATGGTGTATTCAAAGTGACGAAGGGCATAATGGTATATATGAAAGACAGTTTATAGAATGGGCTTTAGATTTTCAAAGTGTGTTTTATTATGGACAATGCTTTATAAGCATTATTATGGAGTACTAGCCTCGGCATTATTAGAATCAATTGTGGCATTGGTATGTCGGTCACATGGGTGAGAGAGGGTTAGCTATTGTGGGAAATAGAGATTTGTTTAAAACGTATAAAGCATAATTAATATGATTTTGTGAATAATTTAAGTTTGGTAATTAAACTAAAAAAAATTAAGAAATTCGGTTGTAAGAAAGACTAAAAGGATAGTGGACTACGTTAACTAAGAGTGTTCGTCGACAGGGAAACTACAATTTATCTTCTTAATTGCATCCACCGCAGAGTGTTTGTCGAGGATATGCGGAGTTATGTGAAACCAATCATACTTCACAACATAAGTTTCGTATTGAGGCGTCAATATCCTACGACTTCCCACCAATGGTTATCAATACCTATCGATCATTAACAAGTGGTCCCTCAATCTGGGCCAATACTGAGTGTCAACGTGATAACGGATATTGTCTCCTTTGGTGAGACCAGATCGAGCGGAAATAAGATCCAACTGCTTCGCTTTGACCGAACCAAATTGTCGCATAACTCGATCCAAGTGGTATGCCTCAGTAAAAAATATAACGCGAATAGGGTTGCGATACAACCTTATCTACCGCATAGGAAACGGCTGTCGAATATCAACGCAAGGATGGTAAATCATTTGCAAATAACACAAACACATAAACTTATAATAAATAAACACATAAATCCATAAGTGACGTAAAATTAAAGGTATTTATATAAAATCCTTCAATTTGTTTCTTCATCACAAGCGAGAATGTCATGGTAGTACGTCTTCCCAAAACCGTTTTACCCGATACGTTTTTTAGACAACCACGACAACATCTTCAGATTAGTGGGGTTGTAAACCCTATTTACCGCAACCCGAAAGCATGGAAAATAGAAGTAGACCGAGTAATCCAACAACGTTAACCAACTAGATTCTTAAAGGAGTTCTTTCAAATTCCTCCCAAGCTCTGATACAACCATGCCAATACGAAAGCACCCTATGCAAGCTTATCAATCATCTCCAAGTGCTCGAGATGGACGAGAAAATCACATTCAATATTTTTCTGGCTCGTGTTCGTAGATATGGTACATCCAAGGAAGAAAATGATGTACACACGACTGGCATGTTTTTCATCTCATCGGTAAGTACTCGTCTCCCGAAAACACTAACCTTAGCCATCGAATGCCGAAACCACTCCCATCGTGCTACTCTATCTCTTCTTCCACCTACCCAGGCAAATCTTCTAACAACTAAGCATATCGACCGTATATATGATCCGGCGGTACACTAAGAAAAAAAAAATTACAAAAAAATGTTAAACCAGAGCACACGTAAGCGAAGAAAAAATAGCACTGAAAAAAACAAATAACCTTCACTACTTTCCGGCAACAAAATCTTCTTTGAATCTTAAAATTCCAAATTCCCTTCAATTGGCCATGGTGAACACAAAAAGAACACGAGAGAACTTACGTTTTCCTAGTCAAGGTCAAGCCATTCCTGATCAAATCCACGGCGGAGAACTGCACTCCGCACCTAGTCCATTCTTCTTAAAAGAGTCTCCGGCCGTAACTCAGAAACCCACCCTCTTTTCCCCGCTGACAAGCTTCTCTTAAACTATTAAACTATTTTAACTTGATCCGATTTGTTTGGCGTACACCGGTCATATAATATCTATTTTTAAACCCAATGTTGAAACAGAAATTAGTTATTTCGGTTAAATGCTATAAAAGTTGTGTAATAGTTTACAAGAATCATATTTTTCTGTTTCCTAATCTCTTCTTTTCTATAATCTTTTACAAAGTTATTGTAGAATAAGGTTCTTCAGTAGTTCTTGAGTGCTAATTAATATCGTAGACTAAGGTTCTTCACTAGTTCTGCAATTTTCTCTCTTTAGACTGTGTTTGTGCAGAAATGAAGAGAAGTGGAGACGATTTGACTTCAGATGCGCAATCCAAAAAGTGGAGATTAGCGAAACCATTAGAGTCAGTATTACTGTCATATTTCTGTTTGTAATAGCCAAAGCTTCACAAAAGTTTAAAAAATCTACAAACAAATCAATTGTCGTATGAATCTTTTTGTATTAAAGTAATATTTCATATTTCAGTGTATTGAGGAACAAGGAGGCCTGGGCCTTTCTCAAGGAAATCCGGAAGACTTTTAAAGATGAAAAAGAGGAACTCGATACGTTTTATGCTGTTGTCAAAGACACGTATGAGAAAATGTAAACCCTTTTGACCATTTTGATATATTATGGAAATATTTTAAACTCTTGTCGAAATGTCAGATGGCATGTGGAAATTTCTTTTTCAGGCTTGGTCCAGCTAGTTTTACGGATCGAATAGAAGATATAATCAAAGGCCATACTAATCTGACTGATATATTTAACGTCGGTTTACCCTATGGGATTAAAATCTACCGTAGATGGATTGCCGAAGTTTACCGACATCTTATATTCTGTGAGGAAGTCGAGAAACGGTTAGGCAGTAAAGATGAATTCCAGAAGTTTACGGACATCTTGTATTCTTTGGGACCGGCGGACACAATCACAAAGGAAAACTATCTGTCTGAGGTACGTTATTTCCTAAGTCGATTTGTGCCTGTGTCAAAAAGATGTTGAGTTTAAATTCTTGTCTTCTTGGCAGATTACTTTTATACTTGGCAATCATCAGGATCTCATGGATGAGTTTAATGAGTTGTTACAAACTGAGTATCGAAGTAAGTTTTTTAAAAGTTGTATACTTGGCCCAACTTTTATTTCTGAACAAAATTTGAAGAGCCAAAAAAATTGTCTACATAACATTTTGTTTTTAATTGGATACTCTAGTTGTTATCAAAGTCTTTGTTTGTGCAGAAATGAAGAGAAGCAGAGACGATTTGCGTTCAGGCACGCCATCAAAAAAACCGAAATTAAAGAAGCTATCTCGGTCAGTATTACTGCCAAATTTCTGTTTGTAATAGCAAAAAGCTTGACAAAAGTTTAAAAAATCTCCAAAGTAATCGATTTTCGTATGAATCTTTTTGTATTAAAGTAATATTTCATATTTCAGTGTATTAAAGAAGCTGGACGCCCAGGTCTTTCTCAGTGAATTCCGGAAGACTTAAAGATGAAAAAGAGAAACTCCGTATGTTTTCAGCTGTGGTGAAAGACAAGAATGAGCAAAGGTAACCTCTTTGGACCATTTCACATCTTTTAGGGAAATATTTTAAACTCTTATTGAAGTGTTAGATGGCATGCGGCAATTTCTTTTTCAGGCTTGGTCCAGCTAGTTTTACGGCTCAAGTACAAGATATAATCAGAGGGCATACTAATCTGACTGATATATTTAAAGTGACTTTACCCGAGGGGAATGAAATCTACCTTAGAGGCTTTGTCTTCTGTGAGAAAGTCGATGAACGGTTAGGCAGTGAAGATGAATTCCAGAAGTTTATGGACATCTTGTATTCTATGCGATCCATGGACACAATCACAAAGCAAAAGTATCTGTCCGCTTCTACCTGATCCTTGTTATATTCAAAGTCACAGCTAGTTTTCAATGCTGTTCTTATGGAGAAAAGATGAGTTATATTCATGTTTTATCAAACGGGAAGATGTTGACTTTAATTTCTTGTGTTCATGGCAGATTCATTGTATACTTGGAAATCATCAGGATCTCATGGACGAGTTTAATAAGTTGTTCAAGTCTGGCTATATGGGTAAGTTTTTTAATAAAGATAAATAGTCACTGGGCTAAATATTTATCTTACGGCTTCCGATCACTGGTTTTTCTGCAGATACATTTCTTGCCGGAGATGTTTTTGATTAAAAAACAGTCGATTTATTGTTTCATGATTAGACGCAATCGATGGGCTGCTTACTCGATATAAGGAATGTTTTCTTAGTTATCACTGTTATATGGCTGTATCCGAAGAGAAATTAGTTCCTACGAAGACATAAACTTGTAATGATTTCTGTTGGGTTTATTAATCTAAACTTATTTATTCCGTTAGGGTTATTTATTTGATATTTGAAAATAGTTATTTGCTTTGATTTGGTCTTCCACGTAGTTAAGAGATTACGGGAGTTATCAACATTAAGTGCTGAAGCGTTACGGGAGTTATCAACATTAAGTGCTAAAGCGTTACGGGAGTTATCAACATTAAGTGCTGAAGCGTTACGGGAGTTATCAACATTAAGTGCCAAAGCGTTACGGGAGTTACCAACATTAAGTGCTATTTTTTAGTAACTGCCTTGTATGTGTTTTACTATTTAATCTTGTACTGCATTCATCGATTTACACCAGAACGTTTTAAACTCTCTTGAGTGAAAGAAAAAATATTTTCTCTTCTAGTGTGAGTTGTGAGAGTGTTCTTGTAATATTTTTTTTTTCAATTTTATCAAAGTTGTTTGTTTGTTTTTAAAAGAGTGTTGTTTTATTATTTTTCCGCCAACAAAGTGGTATCAGAGCCACAAGCTCTTTCCGAAATTTTGTTTTTAAATATTCAACATTTTGAAAAATATGGCGAATGGTGTATCATCCTTCCAAGTTCCAACACTCAACAACAACAACTACGATAATTGGAGTATCAAGATGAAAGCTCTCCTTGGAGCACATGATGTATGGGATGCCGTAGAAAAAGGGTGTGACGAACCCGAAGATGAAGCAAGCCTTACTCAAGAGGAGAAAACGACTTTCAAGGATTTAAGAAAGAGAGACAAAAAAGCTCTCTTCCTCATCTATCAAGCATTAGATGATGATGGCTTCGAAAAAATTTCAAGCGCATCTTCCGCCAAGCAAGCGTGGGAGAAATTACAAATCTCTTATAAAGGAGTCGAAAAGGTGAAAAAGGTACGTCTCCAAACATTAAGAGGTGAATTTGAATCCTTACATATGAAAGCGTCCGAATCTATTTCGGAATATTTTTCAAGAGTAGCAACCGTTTCTAATCAATTAAAAAGAAATGGTGAGAAGTTAGAAGATGTGAGAGTAATCGAAAAAATACTCCGCTCGTTGGATCCTAAATTTGAGCACATCGTCGTGACGATTGAAGAAACTAAAGACTTGGAGAAAATGATGATTGAAGAACTCCAAGGCTCATTACAAGCCTACGAAGAAAAGCACAAGAAGAAGCAAGAAATCACCGAGCAAGTCCTCAAACTAGAACTCAAGGACATGCATGCAAGTCAAGAGGATGATAGAAATCAACGTGGCCGAGGAAGAGGTAGAGGCCGCGGACGAGGTGGTTATCATGGACGTGGACGTGGCTGGAATTACAACAACAATAATTCCAACTACTACTACGAGAAACGAGAAAGCTCAACACGAGGTCGTGGAAGACGAAATCCGAACTCGAGGTATGATAAATCTCAAATCCAATGCTATAAATGTCAAAGGTTTGGACATTATGCTTCAGAATGTAGAGGCCCCAACAATAGAGTTGAGGAGAAGGCCAACTATGTGGAAGAGAAGACGGAGGAGAAAGATATGTTACTACTAACATACAAAACCACTAATGAAGGCCAAGAGAACACTTGGTATCTTGACACCGGTGCAAGCAACCATATGTGTGGAAAAAGAAGCATGTTCGTAGAGATCAATGAAGCCGTGAGTGGAAATGTCTCTTTTGGAGATGATAGCAAAATATCGGTGAAAGGAAAAGGTAACATTCTTATTCGTGCAAAAGATGGTAGTCACCAAATGATCTCAAATGTTTATTACGTACCTAGCATGAAAAACAACATCTTGAGCTTGGGACAACTTCTTGAAAAAGGCTATGATATTCATATGAAAAATTATAGTCTTTTTATGAGAGATGCAGAAGGAGATTTAATTGCTAAAGTTCAAATGTCAAAGAATAGAATGTTTCCTTTGAATATTCAAAATGATGTTGCAAAGTGTCTTAAGGCGTGTTACAAAGATTCATCATGGCTATGGCATGTTCGATTTGGGCATCTAAACTTTACAAGTTTAGAGTTATTGTCCAAGAAGGAAATGGTGAGAGGGTTACCGTGTATCAATCATCCTGACCAGTTATGCGAAGGATGTCTACTTGGAAAGCAATTCAGAAAAAGCTTTCCTAAGGAGTCAGAGTCAAGAGCCAATAAACCTCTCGAGCTTATTCATACCGATGTGTGTGGTCCAATCAAGCCGAGCTCTCTAGGTAAAAGTAACTACTTCCTTCTCTTCATTGATGATTTTTCAAGAAAAACGTGGGTATATTTCTTGAAACAGAAATCCGAAGTCTTTGAAGTATTTAAGAAGTTCAAAGCAGTTGTGGAAAAAGAGAGCGGAAATAAGATTAAAGCCATGAGATCTGACCGAGGAGGGGAGTTCACATCCAATGAATTCCTAGAGTTTTGTGAAGCACATGGAATTCGTCGCCGCTTGACAGTTCCTAGATCACCCCAACAAAACGGTGTGGCAGAAAGGAAGAACAGAACAATCCTTGATATGGCGCGAAGCATGCTCAAAAGCAAGAAATTGCCTAAGGATTTTTGGGCGGAAGCAGTGGCATGTGCGGTGTACTTGTCCAACCGATCTCCAACAAGAAGTGTTTGGGGGAAGACACCACAAGAAGCATGGAGTGGAAGAAAACCTGGAATTTCCCACTTGAGAGTATTTGGAAGCGTAGCTCATGTCCATGTACCAGATCAACAACGAACCAAACTCGATGATAAAAGCAAGAGTTTTATATTCATCGGTTACGACTCAAGTTCCAAAGGCTACAAGTTGTACAACCCAAACAATAAGAAGGTTGTGATAAGCCGAGACGTGATTGTTGATGAAGAAGGCGAATGGGATTTTGGATCTCATACAAATGAATTCACATTTTTCCCCCAAATTGAAGATGATGAGCAGACACCGAATGAGCAATCAGAAGAGGTTGCAACCCCACATGCTTCACCAACATCGACTACTCATGAAGACTCACCATCTTCATCATCGTCAAATGGCAGTCAAAATGAAAGAGTTGTGAAACGTACAAGAAGTCTTAGTGATCTTTATGAGGTAACCGAACCAATGAATAACCTTACACTCTTTTGTCTCTTTGCTGATTGTGAGCCAGTGACATTTCAAGAAGCTGCACAAGAGAAACAATGGAGAGACGCGATGGATGAAGAAATTAGAGCCATCGAGAAGAATGACACATGGGAACTCACCTCACTTCCCAAAGGGTGCAAGACAATAGGCGTCAGGTGGTTATACAAAACAAAGAGAAATGCTAAAGGGGAGACTGAAAAGCACAAAGCGAGGCTTGTTGCAAAAGGCTATTGTCAAAAGCCGGGAATTGACTATGATGAGGTATTCGCCCCTGTTGCCCGATTAGAAACTATTAGGCTAATAATCTCGTTGGCAGCTCAAAACAAGTGGAAGATACAACAAATGGATGTAAAGTCAGCATTTCTAAATGGTGTCCTTGAAGAAGAAGTCTACATCCAACAACCATTAGGCTATGAGGTCAAAGGCCACGAAGACAAGGTTATTTATTAATCTAAACTTATTTATTCCGTTAGGGTTATTTATTTGATATTTGAAAATAGTTATTTGCTTTGATTTGGTCTTCCACGTAGTTAAGAGATTACGGGAGTTATCAACATTAAGTGCTGAAGCGTTACGGGAGTTATCAACATTAAGTGCTAAAGCGTTACGGGAGTTATCAACATTAAGTGCTGAAGCGTTACGGGAGTTATCAACATTAAGTGCCAAAGCGTTACGGGAGTTACCAACATTAAGTGCTATTTTTTAGTAACTGCCTTGTATGTGTTTTACTATTTAATCTTGTACTGCATTCATCGATTTACACCAGAACGTTTTAAACTCTCTTGAGTGAAAGAAAAAATATTTTCTCTTCTAGTGTGAGTTGTGAGAGTGTTCTTGTAATATTTTTTTTTTCAATTTTATCAAAGTTGTTTGTTTGTTTTTAAAAGAGTGTTGTTTTATTATTTTTCCGCCAACAATTTCGTCCATATTAGGTAAGAAATATTAAACTTTTAATTGAAAGATAAAATACCAATAACTATGGAAAATCAAAGTTAGTTTTTACCTGCTACTTTTATTATGCTTTATAGAAAGCGATCATCCATTTATCTTTGATAATGACTACCTACCATTACATTTTTTCAATATCTCAAAAAAAAAATTACGGATTATAGGCTAACTAGGTTGTAAATGGACAAAACTAAAAGCTTAAATAGACAAGAATTTAATACAGCTGTAGATAGGCAAAACTAAAATTGAAAAATCTTTCAATATCACTTTAATTGGACAAACTGTGAACGGTATGATAAAGTAGAATAATTATAATTGTAACGTATTTAAAAAGTTTATGATTATAGATTGTTGGGACAAAATAACGATATTGTGTTTTATGTAAGTTTTACTGTATTTTCGCATTTTTTTTAAAGTTTTTGCTTTTGTTCAGTGTGTAACATCTCACATCTACAATTTTCATATGTGCGACCAACCATCTCTTGTATCTATCATCACGTGTTGCCGGATGCGAGACAAGTGTAAGATACGAATGGTAGATGCGATATAAACACTAGATGATAGTGACGAGTCTAAAAATATCCGAAGGGTAAATATGTCTTAAATGGTTAGACTAGAATCACAGAGTTGTTAGAGAGAAGATAAAATGGAAATTCTAGAAAGAGAAAGTGCCAAAAGTAGTAAAAAGAGAATCATTATTCAACATTTCTAAGAAAAGATACATAATATGGTAGTAGGCCTTTGAGCCTACATGGTTATCACATTCTTAGCTATTACATCATGTTAGTTCACTAATATTAACAATATTTACTCTTTTTTATACAAAATACCCTCAATGTTACATATTTTTTGGTTTATATTACAAAATACCCTCAATGGGACGGATAAATCATGCCTTTACCAGTAGCCCTCTACTCCTTGCGAAGATTGTTTGGGAAAAATAATCCTGGTGTTGCTTCGGGTTTTATTTGTGTACTTGCTTCAGACTCCAACCAACTTTATTCATCTTAAACAGTTCAAGTCGGATAGTCTTATCTTCGGTTGTTGTTGTTGGGGAAATCACTAGTCTCGTGGACTATGCATCAAGCGTGGCTTTACTCTTGTACACGCGTGGTTTAACATTGAACGTCCTTGATATTCTTTGGTGGTTCCATTTGTAGGACTGCTTGCAACTATGTAGGATCGTGCTCGATACCCTTCTTACTCACGATATATTCGCAAAACTTACCTCTGCGCACACCAAAAGAGCATTTCACGAGGTTGAGCTTCAAATTAAATTAGCGTAGCAAGTCAAACATGATTTGGAGCATCTTAATATGCTTATCAGTTGTGTGTGTTTTGATGAACAGATCATCTATGTAAGCCTTCATAAAATATCCCAAGTGATCTTTGAAAATATGATTCACCAAACATTGATAGGTAGAATGACGTTCTTTAGGCTGACCGACATTACGGTGTAGCTGTATAGACCACACTGGCTCTTGAATGTTGTGTGTTCATGTTCGAATTTGTTGAGAAGAATCTGATTGTAGCATCACTACGCATTCATGAATGAAATGAACTCACTTCTAGATGCGACATCCATCAACTGATCGATATATGGCAGATGTAAATCATCCTCGTGGCATGCCTGATTCAAGTCGGTGAAATCAACATATAAGCACCATTGGGCCCCATTCTTTTTTACGAGAACTAGGTTGGAGACCCACACCGGATACTGAGCTCGTCGAATATGTCCAACCTGAGATAACTTGTCTACCTGAGCATATATGGCATGTTGTTTCTCAATAAAAAAAGACCGTCCCTTCTGCCACACGGGCTTGGCGTATGAATCAATTGTTAATTCATGGAAAATTACATACGAGTCTACCCCTGACAGACCGCTAGCATTTCACGTAAATAAAATCAAGTTGTTTTGAAGAATTTCAAGTAATAAACGTTTGAGGGTGGGATTCAAGTTTTTAACTTCCGTAAGATTCGGCCCTCGGCCACTAACTCCTCAATCGAGTCTCTAGGGCAAACTTCAGGCTGTTTAGTTTCGTACGGTAGTGTTCAGTTCTCCTCTTCACCCACTCATTCTTGGGTTAATTGCTATCAGATAGGCTTAGTAGGATCAGCGCTAACTGCGTAACACGTTCTAGTAGTTCAATAACTACCTCTGATGGCTTCAACTATGTTTCCCATTGGGTATTTAATACACTGTCTGAAAGTTCATAGTGTGGCTTCCATCCGATTTAGCCACGGTCATCCAATGATTGCGTATTTAGGAACTCGATGCGTTAGAAATCAGGAAAATTGTCTTAACTTCTTTCGTAGTACCCCCATATCCAACTTTAACCACGAGCTCGACCTCTACTACAAACTAAGAGGATTTGCTTTCATATCCTACTACCGTTCCTTTGGCAGGTTTGTAGGGTGGAACTTCTTGCAAGCGATCATAGTTGTCCATGAAGATGATATTGGTTGAACTTCATCCGTCAATTAAGACTCGAGTAAACATCACTCCTCTAATATCCAATTTCACCATTAATGCCTCCTCGCGTGGTGTAGTAACCCCTATTAAATCATCATTATTAAATGTAAGATCAGTAATAGGGTCTATGTAACTGTGATAGGATGAAGCTTCGACCGTCTGCACTTCCTGATTTGCTATTCCTCTTTTATTAGATTTTGAAATGTTGGATACCTTAGTAATGGTGAATTTTATTTCCGATATTTATCCGCATATTTGTATAAGGTCTGTCTTCGTTTAGAGTCTGTGTGTCGTCCCTCTCTTTGGGCTAGTGGCGGTGATCTTGTTGTCTAACAAACTGGATGACCTCGCCATTATTTATCAATATCTAGATTTCCTCTCTAAGCTTCTAACATTTATCATTTGAATATTTATGATAGTTGTGATAAGAGCAGAAGTGTTTGTTTTACCATCTAAAACCAGTTGCACTCATAACACGAGGGGGATGGTATCTTTTTTTCATTTCGTTCGATCATAAATAATTAAGATTGTCTCGGTTAATAGGGTAAATCGTCTCTATGGATTCTAATAATATGTTGGTCGAAGCGTGTTCTCCCGATGAGGCCCGCCATCTATTCTCTTCATATCATGCGATCCTCATTTCGGGCCTCTCTTAAGGGTGGTGACAACCATATTTTCTTCTGAATCTCGTAAATCATATATAGTATGGACAAAACACTTAACATAATTTTAAAATGACTCACTTCATCTTTGGTAGATGTCCAAAATTGAGTATCTTTTACGTTGGAGTTCTTTGTTGCCTACGAATGTTTCCCAAAAATATTTACATAAACTTTTAAAATCGTAAATAAACCCCTTAGGCAGACTTCTGAATCAGTGCATTGCGTTACCTTTGAGTTCCATGGACAGGGCACGACAGAGCATACATTATCCAAGTTATCCATCGGACCGACAACGTTTTCCAAAAGCAATTGGTGCAATTTCCGGTCTAGGATTGGCTGCTGTCTGATCAATCTCAGTTTCTACTTCAACGTGATTCACCTCTACCAACTCTGGATTCTTGTGGTGATACGAGGCAATTTAATTTGTCCATCTGCTTGATCTCGTTGGTGATCTGTTACTTGATTTCGTTGGTGATTTGTTACTTGATTTTGTTCTTGAACTTCTGTTTCAAATTCGTGATCTTGTTACTAGCATGGTTAGGAAATATCACTTGTTGATTGTTTTTGTTAGAGTTCGCACAGATGGCGCCAAAATTGTTATGGGAAAATATAACATACATAATTCCAAATAGCAATATTATTATTCAAGGAAGATTTTTTTTTTTTGCAGATTGTATGCCTATTTATACACTCTCATAGTAGTTTCTAATCACCACTTAATACATGATTCCACTAGTTGTGCATGCAGACTAGCATTTATGATAAATTACTTATGATTACGGTCATTACTTTAGTCCTCATGCGTTTCTTGAGTTAGCCAGTCATTTATTGTTGATCTCAACTATTTCTTTAGTTGTCCGTTTTGATAATCGGCTTCGCCTGCATTGATTATGAGCACCGCATAACTTGTGTCCTTCTACTCGGTTATGATCTTTGATAAGCTCTATCCTTGATCGGTAAAATCTTGGTTGTTTATCTTTGATGTCGGTTCTTGTTTGCTCTGCTCGGTGAGGCGTCTATCCAGTCTGGTTGCATTAAATGACTTCGATGTCCATTTTCTCTTTCCTTATTATCGTCACCAGTTCTGATGTCGTCTGATGAGGCATCGATGACCTCACTAATACATTAATCCCCTCGGTTATACCTTGACGATATGATACTCATTGTCGTAGCCTAGCTTTATTACACTTTGTATTTATATAGCAAATAGTTTCGTTTGGTATCGTTCACATGGCTCAGATATTATATGGTATATTAGTTGGTGTAAACGTCTTCATCACATTCGACCACCATAATAAAGACTTCAACTTTCTTTGTAAAATGGCTGTTTCCCAAATATAGTCCCTCTCAGATTCCTCAATAACTTAAGCTTTCACTCGTATGAATCCAATTATAGTATATTGAGATTGAAGAATTTTAGGTGGATTACGCATTCTATCATAAGTTGACTTGAATAATACATTTGATGAAATTCCAGTATCAATCAAAATACGTCGAATTTCAGTCCCAACAATATCTACCCCTATTCTTATTGCATCCTCCTAGGTTCCTGCTTTGCCCCTTTAATCATCTCCATCGAACAAAATGAAGGGTGTCTTCTTTTTCACATATAAGTGTGTGGATATTCTACCCACTAGTTGGGTTTCCAAATTCACTACATGTATTTTTCTAGAACTGTTTATATTATCACCCATCGCGTATCCCCCAAAAATTGTTAGAGATTTGAAATATTCACATCGACTTCGAACTCTTCCTTAAACAACGGGTTCATCCACAACTAATAAAATTAAACGATCCAAGTATGTATCTAAATATTATGATGTTGCATCAAACTTGTCATATTTTGAATCCATAATCATCAATTTATTCTCATGCTTCGGATTAAGGTTTGTGTTAACAATCTATTCTGCTCATATGTTAGGATTTGTTTCCCATTGTTTTGACATTTAAAAAAAGCTCTTAACTTGCCATTTTAAATCAAAATTTAGATCTCTTTATTTAACGTTATACAGTCTACAGTTTGCATATTATTATATATTTAAAAAACTTATTATTAGATTTTTCCTTGGTCTGTTTATTGGAGTTGGTTTTCTAAAGTTAACCTGACCTTTATATTTTCCAAAGATAGTTGCCACATTTTCAGTTAACTCCGCAAAATACTCTCGTCTTCTCCACTAATTAGACCTCATTCAATGAAGCTGATAACTAGCTGGTTGAGAAGGAGCTCCTCCCGTTTGAGAAAGTAGATTATTATCTTTCCTCGCACAAGATGGTGCCTGAAAATTCGAGGTGTTTCCCTAATATTGTTGGCCATTAAATGCATTCCCCGAATTTTTTTGAGTGGAACTTGAACCAACTCAAACTCATCTGATTCCTCTAGTTTAATTTGTTCCTCCACTCGAGCCATCATAGCCCCAATGCCCTTATTTTCATAATCTCATTAGCTAAATCCTTTAGAAGCCATCCTTGTCTAAAGGCTGCCATAACAAAAAGTTCTTCACAATCTTCAAATCTTGTTTTTGTTAACATGAAACATTTTGTGTAATCTTTTTACTTTTCACGCACCGTTTGTTTATATTACATTACGGTATCACCATTAGCCTGCATTTTCTTATTCCGTACAAATTGTCTTCGAAAAGAATCATAAAAAATTCAAAAGTTGGTTATTGATCCCCTCGAAATTTTATTATACCACTTTAAAGTTGTGTCTTTAAAAGCTCGTGAAAATACTCTACACATCAATCAATCATCATCCTCGAAATTCATCATAAAATTTTTGAACTACGCGATATGATCATCAGGATCTTACGCACCAGTAAACTATTCTTTGAAATATCAAAGCCCCTCGGAAGATGAAATTAACCTAATTCCAGTACACATAGGAGAATTTCTCCAATCTACTCCCTGCATTTATTGATCAACTCCAGTCATTCCCATAAGAGCATATAAGTTTTGATATGTTGTGTTAATGTACTGGTTGGATGTATTTCCCTCATATCATAAGTTGTCCCTTACATTTTTAGGCCCGCTATTTTTTTTTACCTATACTATTTGCATGATTTTTGAAACCGACTTCATTCTCCCTTCAAAGAATACTGGTATTTTTTTTGTTTAAACAAATCATCCACAAAATTCAAGCTCGAAAATTTACTATCCATAGACGAAATGTATCGATGCTTATGCTTATTTTCTTTCTGCGAAGAACGATGATATATATCATTAGATGGTATATATATCCTCGAATTTCAATCTTCCTTATTGGATTTGATGCTTTCTTCGAATATACTCATTATTTAAAAAAATATATTGTTTCTAATAACTAATTCATCTAATTTTCAATATCACATTGATCACAGCGTTTTGAAACTTGACTATTACCTCGACTTTATTCTTTCCGCAAATTAGATTTGATCGCCTTAATTTCCTCACGAACTGTGGGATCAGTTCCAATTTCCCGTTCCATTACAATCTTAATAAGTATCACTAACTACAAATTCTTTAATTTTGTATACAAGTCTTTGGTGGCTAATAACACTTGGTCTTTGCTCCCACTATCTTCTTTTATCATTATCATTCGCTGTAAATGGTTTTATAAAGCCAAATATGCTCTGGATGGTTCAATAGATCCCTACAAGGCCACGTTGTTACCAAAGGGTTTCATCAAACCGCTGGAATTTATTTATATGAGACTTTCACTCCACTTGTAATAGCTTATATGGTGAGGCTTATCTTGACTAATACTGTTTCTGAAAACCGGGAAATCATGCAACTTAACATCAATAAGGCCTTTCTCATTGAGTTTCTAAAAGAGGTCGTGTAGATGACACAACAACAATGTTTTGAGGATAATAACAATCCAACACATGTATTTAAACTTCACAAATCTATCTATGGACTTAAACAAGCTCCTTAAGCATGTACTCTAGACTAAGAGACACACTTCTAACTTGGGGGTTTAGTAACTTAAAGGCTGACTCTTCTCTTTTCTACTTTGTTTCTAAAATTTTCATGCTTCTAATACGCCTATATGTTGAAGACATTTCAGTTACAGGAGATGATACAACATGCCTAAGTCAGTTTAAACACAAACTCAATACCACATTTGCTCTCACACGACACCAATGCATCGAAAACTTCCTTTTTTTCTTAAGGTCTCTTGCTATCCAAGCCCTACCCCACTCGTATGGTTAGTGGTACTCATCTTTACAACCTTGATGGTGTTTTTCTTGTCTGTCCTACACAATACATAAGCTTGTTACGAGCGTTACAATATCTTACACACTAGACCTGACACTGCATATGTTGTAAACAAACTTAGTCAAATTCCACCATAACCACATTTCAACTCATTAACAGTCTTAAACGTATTCTAATTTACTTATCTTGTTCTCGATGGTTGGGTCTTCATCTCAAACAATATTGTCACTTGCAGCTTCATGGCTACTCTGATGCTGACTCGGCAGTTTGTCTGATAATCCCCGGAGTGTGGGGCTTACTGTGTTTATCTCGGTGAATTCCTAATTTCTTGATCTTCCAAGAAACAAAATGTCGTTTCTCCCTCTTCGAATGAATATGAATATCGAGCTCTAGTAAATTCGCTGTGGAGCTCGTCTGGTTACGGTCTTTGCTTAATGAGATTCAGGTACCTCTCACAGCATCCTCTGTAATTTTGTGTGATAACTTAGACATCAGCTCCCTAAGGTCTACAGGTTCATTTTATTCGTGACCGGGTTCCTCAAGGCTCTGTCAAGATTCGATATGTGCCTGTTGGATCATAAACTTGATCCACTTAAAGGGCCCAACCCACTCAAAGGGTCCAATCCACTAAATAAGGCCCATCTAGAAAGAATATTCTAGAAACATTTAAATTAATATTTAGTTGTTTAGGTTGAGTGCAAGACACACTTTGATATTGAGTGTAAGAAACACTTTTACCTTGAGTGTAGACTTGAGGTTGAGTGTTTAACTATCCATAAGATCTTAGATGGTGGATCCTTGTCTCCACTATGGTTCTATAAATAGTGGAGCTCTCCCACCATCTAGAGCATCACACAAACACACCAAGAAGCAAAGTTAGAGAGAAAGTTAGAGTGAGAGAAAAGAGAGACAAGAATGCTCTCTTAAGTGTTAGAAAAATATTTTCTCTTCTTGGGTGAGTTGTAGGAGTGTCTTGTAATATTTCTCCTTTTCTATCTATATCAAAGTTGTTTGTTTGCTTTAAAAGAGTGTTGTTTATTATTTTTCCGCCAACAAAGTGGTATCAGAGCCACAAGCTCTTTCCAAAATTTTGTTTTAAAATTTTCAACCTATTGAAAAATATGGCAAATGGTGTATCATCCTTCCAAGTTCCAACACTCAACAACAACAACTACGATAATTGGAGTATCAAGATGAAAGCTCTCCTTGGAGCACATGATGTGTGGGATGCCGTCGAAAAAGGTTTTGACGAACCCGAAGATGAAGCAAATCTTGCTCAAGAGGAGAAAACAACGTTGAAGGATTCAAGAAAGAGAGACAAAAAAGCTCTCTTCCTCATCTATCAAGCATTAGATGATGATGGCTTCGAAAAAATTTCAAGCGCATCTTCCGCCAAGCAAGCGTGGGAGAAATTACAAATCTTTTACAAAGGAGTCGAAAAGGTGAAAAAGGTACGTCTCCAAACATTAAGAGGTGAATTTGAATCCTTACACATGAAAGTGTCCGAATCTATTTCGGAATATTTTTCAAGAGTAGCAACTGTTTCTAATCAATTAAAAAGAAATGGTGAGAAGTTAAAAGATGTGAGAGTAATAGAAAAAATACTTCGTTCGTTGGATCCTAAATTTGAGCACATCGTCGTGACGATTGAAGAAACTAAAGACTTGGAGGAAATGATGATAGAAGAACTCCAAGGATCATTACAAGCCTATGAAGAAAAGCACAAGAAGAAGCAAGAGATCACCGAGAAACTCCTCAAAGTAGAATTGAAGGACATGCATGAAAATCAAGGAGATGATAGAAACCAACGTAGCCGAGGCAGAGGCAGAGGCCGCGGACGAGGTGGTTATCACGGCAGTGGACGTGGCTGGAATTACAACAACAATAATTCCAACTACAACTACGAGAAACGAGAAAGCTCAACACGAGGTCGTGGAAGAAGAAATCCGAACTCGAGAGGCCCCAACAATAGAGTTGAGGAGAGGGCCAACTATGTGGAGGAGAAGAAGGAGGAAAAAAATATGTTACTACTAACATACAAAAACACTAATGAAGGTCAAGAGAACACTTGGTATCTTGACAGTGGTGCAAGCAACCACATGTGTGGGAAAAGAAGCATGTTCGTAGAGATCAATGAAGAAGTGAGTGGAAATGTCTCTTTTGGAGATGATAGCAAAATATCGATGAAAGGAAAAGGTAACATTCTTATTCGTGCAAAAGATGGTAGTCACCAAATAATCTCAAATGTCTATTACGTACCTAGCATGAAAAACAACATCTTAAGCTTGGGACAACTAGTAGAAAAGGGCTATGATATTCATATGAAAAATTATAGTTTTTTTCTAAGAGACGACAAAAGAGACTTAATTGCTAAAGTCCAAATGTCAAAGAATAGAATGTTTCCTTTGAATATTCAAAATGATGCTGCAAAGTGTCTTAAGGCGTGTTACAAAGATTCATCGTGGCTATGGCATGTTCGATTTGGGCATCTAAACTTTACAAGTTTAGAGTTATTGTCCAAGAAGGAAATGGTGAGAGGGTTACCATGCATCAATCATCCTGACCAACTATGCGAAGGATGTTTACTTGGAAAGCAATTCAGAAAAAGATTTCCAAAGGAGTCAGAGTCAAGAGCCAATAAACCTCTCGAGCTTATTCATACCGATGTGTGTGGTCCAATCAAGCCGAGCTCTTTAGGTAAAAGTAACTACTTCCTTCTCTTCATTGATGATTTTTCAAGGAAAACGTGGGTATATTTCTTGAAACAGAAATCCGAAGTCTTTGGAGTATTTAAGAAGTTCAAAGCAGTTGTGGAAAAGGAAAGCGGAAATAAGATTAAAGCCATGAGATCTGACCAAGGAGGGGAGTTCACATCCAATGAATTTCTAGAGTTTTGTTAAGCACATGGAATTCGTCGCCGCTTGACAGGTCCTGGATCACCTCAACAAAATGATGTGGCAGAAAAGAAGAACAGAACAATCCTTGATATGGCGCGAAGAATGCTCAAAAGCAAGAAACTGCCTAAGGACTTTTGCGCGGAAGCAGTGGCATGTGCGATGTACTTGTCCAACCGATCTCCAACAAGAAGTGTTTGGGGAAAGACACCACAAGAAGCATGGAGTGGAAGGAAGCCCGGAATTTCCCACCTGAGATTATTTGGAAGCGTAGCTCATGTCCATGTACCAGACGAACAACGAACCAAACTCGATGATAAAAGCAAGAGTCTTATCTTCATCGGTTACGACTCAAGTTCCAAAGGCTACAAGTTGTACAACCCAAACAACAAGAAGGTTGTGATAAGCCGAGACGTGATAGTTGATGAAGAAGGCGAATGGGATTTTGGGTCTCATACAAATGAGCTCACATTTTTTCCCCCAAATTGAAGAAGATGAACAGATAACAAATGAGCAATCAATAGGTGTTGCAACCCCACATGCTTCACCGATATCATCTACTCATGGAGACTCACCACATTCATCATCGTCAAATGGTAGTCAAAATGAGAGAGCAGTGGAACGTATCCGAAGCCTTAGTAATCTTTATGAGGTAACCGAACCAATGGATAACATGACACTCTTTTGTCACTTTGCTGATTGTGAGCCAGTGACATTTCAAGAAGCTGCATAAGAGAAACAATGGAGAGACGCGATGGATGAAGAAATTACAGCCATCGAGAAGAATGACACATGGGAACTCACTTCACTTCCCAAAGGGTGCAAGACAATAGGCGTCAGATGGTTATACAAAACCAAGAGAAATGCTAAGGGGGAGATTGAAAAACACAAAGCGAGGTTTGTTGCAAAAGGCTATAGTCAAAAGGCGGGAATTGACTATGATGAGGTATTCTCCCCCGTTGCCCGATTAGAAACTATTAGACTAATAATTTCTTTGGCAGCTCAAAACAAGTGGAAGATACAACAAATGGATGTAAAGTCAACATTTCTAAATGGCTTCCTTGAAGAAGAAGTCTACATTCAAAAACCATTAGGCTATGAGGTCAAAGGTCACGAAGATAAGGTGTTGAAGCTAAAGAAGGCTGTTTACGGGCTAAAACAAGCACCAAGGACATGGAACAGTAGAATCGATAAGTATTTCCAAGAGAACGGCTTCAACAAATGTCCGTACGAGCACGCTCTATACACCAAGATCAAAGATGGAGATATTTTGATCGTGTGTCTCTACGTGGACGATTTGATCTTCACCGGAAGCAGCCCAAGTATGTTCAATAAATTGAATGAAGTAATGACGAAGGAATTCGAGATGACAGATGTGGGGCTCATGGCGTACTACCTTGGCATTGAAGTTAAACAACAACAAGATGGAATTTTCATCTCACAAGAAAGCTATGCTAAAGATATCCTGAAGAAGTTTAAGATGGAGAATTGTAGCCCAATAAGCACACCCATGGAGTTTGGAGTCAAAATGTCCAAGCATGAAGAAGGCGAAAGTGTGGATCCGACATTATTCAAAAGTTTGGTAGGAATTCTACGCTATCTAACTTGCACGAGACCGGATATTCTTCATGCAGTTGGATTGGTTAGTCGCTACATGGAATCTCCAACAACTACTCATTTCAAAGCTGCAAAGAGAATCCTTCGCTATTTGAAAGGTGCAATTGATTTTGGATTACTCTATTCCATTTCTAATAATTACAAACTTGTTGGGTATAGCGATAGTGATTGGGGTGGAGACATAGACAATCGAAGGAGTACAACTGGATTTATATTCTTTATGGGAAATATTGCTTTCACGTGGATGTCAAAGAAACAATCGATTGTCACGTTGTCCACTTGTGAGGCGGAATACGTTGCTGCTACTACATGTGTTAGTCATGCGATTTGGCTTAGAAATCTATTGAAGGAGATAGACCTAACACAGAATGAGCCAACTAAAGTGTATGTCGACAATAAGTCAGCCATTGCCTTAGCCAAGAATCCAGTATTACATGATCGAAGAAAGCATATCGATGTTCGTTACCACTACATAAGGGAGTGTATTTCAAGAAAGGATGCGCAAGTAGAATATGTGAAGACACAAGATCAAGCTGCTGATATTTTCACCAAGCTACTGAAAAGCGAAGACTTCAAACGATTAAGGAAACTACTAGGGGTCACGGGATCAAGTTTAAGGGGGAGTGTTGGATCATAAACTTGATCCACTTAAAGGGCCCAACCCACTCAAAGGGTCCAACCCACTTAATAAGGCCCATCTAGAAAGAATATTCTAGAAACATTTAAATTAATATTTAGTTGTTTAGGTTGAGTGCAAGACACACTTTGATATTGAGTGTAAGAAACACTTTTATCTTGAGTGTAGACTTGAGGTTGAGTGTTTAACTATCCATAAGATCTTAGATGGTGGATCCTTGTCTCCACTATGGTTCTATAAATAGTGGAGCTCTCCCACCATCTAGAGCATCACACAAACACACCAAGAAGCAAAGTTAGAGAGAAAGTTAGAGTGAGAGAAAAGAGAGACAAAAATGCTCTCTTAAGTGTTAGAAAAATATTTTCTCTTCTTATGTGAGTTGTAGGAGTGTCTTGTAATATTTCTCATTTTCTATCTATATCAAAGTTGTTTGTTTGCTTTAAAAGAGTGTTGTTTACTATTTTTCCGTCAACGGTGCCTTCGCAAGATCAGATTGTTTATTTCTTTACCAAAGCTTTATCTTCTTCTCGTTTCGCTTTTCTTCGTTACAAACTTAGGCTTGCTGATTCAGCTCTACGTTTGAGGGGATGTCCACAGCAGCAAAAAGGAAGAAGAGTAGATTTTGGGTTATGAGTTATCAACCTAAAACTTCACTCAAAATGCAGTATTAAATGTCACTTTAGTGACTTGTGCTCAACAGACACAAGTCTCTGCCTAAAGGTTTAAATGGGTTGTTAATACTGGACCCCTACCAAAAACCCAAGAATTAAACATATATTCTAGTCTACTTGAATGACACGTCCAAGTAGACCCAGAGTCCTAATATTGAGATAAGTAGCTGTAACAAGCTATATAGTACAGCTAAGAATGGTGTTTATCTTTCCAAAATTCATTTGGAACGATTTAGAAAATATGGGAGTTCTACATGCATGCAAACCATTGCCAGTTTCGACATGCATGCAAACAGTTTGGCCAATTTGGAAATCGGTCCAACTATAAAACTACGGTGAAATCAAGCAATTTCATTCTTTTGTTGAATATAGAAAAAAAAATCTTTGACTTATCGGTTGAATTTAATGTTTTTTAACAAAACTTTAGACTTTATCCTGAAAATCACAAAACAAATTCCCAAATCAAGCCAAACGATTCCCATCCGAAGTCTTACTGAAGCTGTTCAGGCCAATACCTTTTTTTCTTTCTAAATGGAAGCAACCTCACTCCTTCCAAAATCTAAACAAACTTTTGGATCTGTTTGAAAATATCCAAAGCAGATCTAGACATTTGAACACCTACCTTTAAAAAATGTTCTACATTTCGCATTTGAACACCTAACTTGTTTCAATGTTAGTATTAATTTCACATAGGGTGGGCAAATGGATTCTTTTAGTTGGACTTTTTCTTAGATAGGCTTAATTTTTTTTTGGTAAACTAATTTTTTTAAAAATCCATTATCATTTGTTTGGCTTGCACCGGTTATGTAATATCTATATTTAAATCCAATGTTGAAGAGTCGGTTTGAAATAACTGAAAGTGCAATGTTGAAACTGGAATTAGTTATTTCGGTTAAATGTTATAAGAGTGTTGTAATAGCTTACAAGAATCATATTTCTCTACTTCCTTCCTCTTCTTTTCTCTAATCCTTTAGAGTTTGATTGTTTATGCTAAAGTTCTTCGCAGGTTCTGGAATTGGCTCTCTTCAGTTAGAGTTTGATTCTCTAAAACTAGTCTTTCTCACAGCGAGTGCAACTGCAATAGACACAGTTGCCAAAAATATTGTCAGTAAAACATTTGTTTTTAACTGGATACCCTAATTGTTATTGTAGTCTATGTTTGTGCAGAAATGAAGAGAAGCCGAGACGATATGACTTCAGACTCGCAGCCCAAAGAGCTGATATTAAAGTACCCGTCAGCGTTAGTATTACTGTCAAATTTCTGTTTGTAATAGCAAAAAGCTTGACAAAAGTTTTAAAAATCTCAAAAGAAATCGATTTTGGTATGAATCTTTTTGTATTGAAGTAATATTTCATATATCAGTTTCTTAATGGAGGAGAAGGCCTGGTTCCTTATCAATGAAATCGGGAAGACTTTTAAAGATGAAAACGAGAAACTCCATATGTTTCTTGGTGCCGTGAAAGAAAAGCAAGAGCAAAGGTAACCTATTTGGACCATTTTGATATCTTTTAGGGAAATATTTTAAACTCTTACACAATTCTTCTCCAGCCTTGGTCCAGCGGCTTTTATGGCTCGAGTACAAGATATAATCAAAGGGCATACTAATCTGACTGATATATTTTACGCGGCTTTACCGGAGCGGAATGAAATATACCTTAGAGGCTATGTATTCTGTGAGAAAGTCGTGGTACGGTTAGGCAGCCCATCTGAAGTCCAGAAGTTTTTAAACATCTTGTATTCTATGCGATCCGTGGACAGAATGGGAAAGCAAATGTATCTGCCTTCAGTATGTTTTTACCTGACCCTTGTTTGTTCAAAGTCACATGTGTCGATTTGTGTCTCTGTACTGTTTCTCTTGATACTTTTCTTACTGAATTTTCAATGCCGTGAAGAACTGTCTTATGGAAAAAAGATGTTAAGTTTAAATTCTTGTGTTCATGGCAGATATGGCAGATGAATGGTGTACTTGGAAATCATCAGGATCTCAAGAACGAGTTTAAAGAGTTGTTGGAGACTGGCTATATGGGTAAGTATTTTAATAAAGATAAATATTCACTGGGCTTTATATTTTACTTGCGGCTTCTGATCACTGGTTTTTCTGCAGATACATTCCTTGCCGCGGATATTTTTGTGCTTAAAAAATAGTGGCTTTATTGTTTCGTGCTTGGACCCAATTCATGGGCTGTTACTCCATATAAATAAACTTATCATTTTATGGTTTGAAAAAAAATACCCCGAATATGGTACATTCATTTTTCAATGTTTTATAGTCCTGAGGTTTCTGGAGATTTATGACACATCATTATTTATTATTTCGAAAGAAAATATAATGGTATTTTTACTTATATAAATGTAGATTCTATTATATTAACAACGCCAAATATCGAGTTAGAAAATCTAATTATTGACATGCTCTCATATATTGGCATTTGTTCTATTTTTAGCCATATCGGGTTAGAGCAGTCACAACATTTTTTTGGCCCAATTATATTTCAGTTTTATCATATTTTGTCCTGCATCTATACTTCGATCCAAATTGTTTCAAACGTTGTAGATATAAATTAAATGCATGAAATATCTAATCGTTAGCCGACGATACTTTATACATGAGCTTAGTTGAGGCCCTCCAATACCTCATTTTTACTCACCCTGATATCTCTTAACGAGAGCCACAATTAACTTTTATGGAATAAATTCTAAAATACGTTCATGGTATTATTGAATATGGTGTAAGATTTGTGACATAATCGT
Source organism: Limnanthes douglasii subsp. nivea (assembly GCA_036936605.1). Taxonomy (NCBI): domain Eukaryota; kingdom Viridiplantae; phylum Streptophyta; class Magnoliopsida; order Brassicales; family Limnanthaceae; genus Limnanthes; species Limnanthes douglasii. The sequence continues at coordinate 292,124,689 of JAUPFV010000004.1, forward strand.
TATCTCTGATTTCTAGTTTTGAAGCTAAATGTAGAATACGTCCCGATTATAGAAGATCAATATCATGATGTTGTGTGTTTGTTAATTAAAATTTGGTTTCGAAGTTTTCAAAACAACAAACCATTCTTTCACAATCCAATTTTTATGTTCAATATATTAGAGTGACCAATCTTTCGCAAGCTAGCTTCAATATGTCCTTCTTGAGCTATGTGCTCCTTTCATAAAATCCACCATCTTTTACTAAAACAATGTGTGTGTCTTGTACTTATCATAAAACTCGGTTCAACATCAACATATGATACATGTTAAGATGAAAATTGACTTCGTGCATGAAAAATTACAGAATAGTCAGTTATGTGTAGTTAAGTGTTACATGTTAAGTCTCAGTTATTTTTAGAGAGAAAGAAAGAGTAAGTAAAGTAACATTGTAGAGAGAGAAAATGACTCAGAGTATTTAAGTGTGGATTAGAAAAATATTTGTCCCTTTATTCATTGCCTCACGCCTGATTTATAGACATGTGAGACTTTTATAATTGAATCACTTATATAAATTGGTAAATTACACTACAACCCCTCATCTTTACAAATAATCTAAATATCTTCTTGTAATGATACAATTTATCATAAATAACCTTGATATTATTACATTATTTTCCTAATATTTCGTATCCTTATCAGTATCCCCCTTACTTCTTATGAGGGACAACGAATAAGAACTAGTAATCGTCGAAAATCATAGTAGATGGAAATTGTTAATCGTAAAAATCTCAACCGCTTCAGATTTAATCATTCCATCTCCTCATCAAAATGGTTTCTTTCAACGTATTTCATCTTCAAATAAAAGAATATCTAAATTATTCCTCGAATTTAGAACATTAGATACTTCGACACAAATGTAGACCATTCATTAATGACTCAGAACTGCTAGGTTACACACTTGTCATCCTCGAACAGTAGAATACTAAAGTTCATATCAAATTTCTTACAAATATTTCACACAACACTTTGTTTCTGATTAGAATAGTCACACACGGAGTTTTTCGCTAATCTTTTCAGAACTGTTAGAAACGTTTGGAATAATCTATTACGTGTATGAAAATCCACTAGGCTTGCCACAATTTCTACAAAATACAAGTGTTAGACTATCTAATCTACCACTAACCGTCTGGCATTCCTTTTTCCACCCGATATCTATTAGCACCTCTCAAACTTCTCAGATTAATTTCACTCGTATTATTCTTTTACAAATATTTCTTCATTCATTATCTTTGTTTCACATATAACTTATAGTAAGAGAAAGTTCATCTAAAAATGAATTTCTTGGCTACCTATATATGAAAATCTAATTTCTTCGGTACCCTCGCCGTAAAATACATCTTTCCCAATTAACTTTCAAACTTTTATGAACTAATTTGAATATTTTTGTTCATCTTAGTTTCTGAGAAAATCTTGGGCTACTAAAAAACCCATTTTTTGCATTTACGTTTACTTATGTATCAATTAAAGGGCTGCTGAATACCGGGCAGTATGAGTAATAGATAATTCTTCAAAATTTCAACTCAAACCTTTGTATACGGTAATCTCAACCCTAATTAAATTTCTTCTGAATTTGAGATGTCTTCCAATCCAGATTTTAACAGCCGTTTACCGAAATACCCTCGATGGTCATCGCCACCACTACAGGTTCAAAACCCGTTACCAACAAATTTCTCACAACCATCACCTCGAAAACCTTTTCCAGCACTTTCTAGTTGCACACCTACTCTTCCTCGAAATAACCGCAACCAAACAAAAAGCGTATTTATTCTCAAAAAAATCAGATAAAGCTTCATCACCCACCATCACCGATACACCTCAAATTTCACGCAACGAGACGCCCCAAGCTCAGTATAAGGGTCATCTCTCCCAAAATCTTCCTATAAACAAAGAAAGCCTTTATAGCTATGGGAGACCTCGAAAGTGATAATACTCCATAAAATGCTACCCAAAATACAACAAAAAATCATATACCACCTCCTCCTCACTCAAGGGATATTTTTTAGACCAATCTGGAGTCACAACAAACTCCTTCGAATACGCAACATCAAAATCTGGCCTCAAGATCATATCTTCCTCGACTTGTAGCCTAAAATTCTGCAAAAGAAGTTGATTTAGCGGAAAGGATATAAACGAACTCAAATATCAAAACTATAGAAAGCGGCGCCTTGTATGCAACCGAAGATGACGCTTCGAAGAAAGGTATAAAAAAATAAAATAAAGTGCCAACTGAGCTTCTGAAAGATGTTGCTTCCACAATCAGTGTGAATTTAAAACCACCCCTCTCCGACTACATCATGGGGCTGAAGAATGTGTCATATGACTATTGCAGTCAAGCTCTTGTTGGAGGTGTAAAGACATAATAGAGGATGCCAGACAATGTAGTGCTTCGAGTACCAAAGAATGGACACACACTACTTGACTTTAAAGCAGATGAATTCGTGGTCTATCCTAAGATCATCAACTGGTTAGTTCCCATTAGACTCAATGATAGTGGAGTATTTTGAACTCTTAAATCTCTTCCCTAAATAAGCAATACTACATTTATGGTTCACTCTCCTGTTAGTGATTATGGCTTCCAAACTAAGCCAGACCCTTATCTCCATCAAAAACTTTATTGCCATGAATGGTCTTTCCAAAAGTCCGGTATTGCCCTTCTATTATCTGATCCTTGTAGATGATTTCAAAATAATTGATGATCTTCTCAAGACTGATAACTTATGGAAGCAAAGGTTCATCTTCATTTTTGGAGAATATGAGAATGGTAATGAAATATCTGAGGAGGACGCCTCAACACTCAACCTTGTTTGGAGATGTAACGATTAGTTCTCTAATCTTTTCTTCAATTCTTTACAAAGTATATATTAATATTTCACATGTATTACTACTATATGCATGAATTTCGAGGAGGTACAAAGCTTGCAAGAAAAATATGAAATAAATCTTTGGCAATCTGGTCACCTGGGCAAGAACATACGTGGGGCAACGGGTTGCACTCATATTTCATGCCCATAAACTTCATCTACAGTCACCTACGGAGGATTTCATCGGATAATGTCCTCCCATAAGATTTGATGGAGCCCTCAAACCTAGACGATTTTGTGAAGAACTACCAGCACATAATGGCATACTGATTCTGTCAGTTTAAAATAGATCACAAAATCATATGAGCTCGAAAAAAAGGTAAAACGAAAAAAGCAATTGCCAACTTCGAAGCCGGCAAAAGGAAGCGGAGCTAGTCTTCCAACTATCGAAGAAGAGATCAAGGTTGAACCTTCTCAAAAAATAAAAATAAAAATTGTTTCCTAAAAAAAAGAACTCTTGAAAGAGTCCTCCAACCAGAAAGGAGAGAGAAGAGTATTGAGTTGCCTCCCTATCAAATGCCTCCCGCATAAGCTGGAAAAAAAAACTGTTCATGAATATCACCAAGGAGATAACAATAGATGTTTATATTGTTCATTTGAATATTATGGCTTAATTATACATATATTTCATCCTCAGTGTGATTCATTGACATATTCAAACAGTAAAAAGATTTGATATGGCATACAATTTGAATAAAATAGTCTAAGTTTTTCAATGAACAATGTCAAATACGCAAACCCTACAAGAATTATAAAAATGTGGATGCCCAAGCAAGCTACCCACTATGGTCCTATGCATGGTAAACTAGAGTCTGATATGATACAGTAATAACTATTTCAATTTATAATTATTTCCATTCTATAATAATTTGGTTTAGTAACCTACTACTAAAAAAATATTTTAAACAGTACAATAATTGTAATGATATTTAGTTTCCATAAAGTAGTAACCATAAACAACTTTGTTTATGGTTAAGAATCATTAACGATTCATTCATATTCAAATAAAAAAAATGATAATTCATAATTGATCATCGTTTAATCGCGAAAATAATCAATTCATCTAAAACTTGTGGTTCAAATCCCCATTCCAAAGTAAATAATGTTATATGTTAAATATTTCTTTAAAGTAACACTTAGATTTTAAGAGTAATTTAAACTTCTGTAATGTCTAGAGTTCTAAAATAGTATTGAGATTATTATTACGTAACATAACAATTTAGTTTCAAAATTTGTAATAGAATAAAAAAATATACAATAATGTTAAGATTCGTCCTGATATACGGTAAAACGTTCTATAAGATCATTAATTTTAATGTTATATAAACACGTAATTCAATTTAAGCTTTTAGTACACCACGTGAATTCAAAATTTTAATTATATAGATTATTTTTGAAATAGGAAAAATTGTAATTTATTATACTGGAGTATGATAAAATTTTAGAGAAAAAAATAATTACAATTAGTGCTAAAAGTGAACATTTCATGCTTTTATTTCATAACCTTTAGCTCACAATTATAATGGAGTTAGTTACATTATTGGGTCAATCGCACTTTAACCCTTTATATTATAAGTGGTACCGTTGGTTTACGAGGAAAAATAGGAAACCGCTGACAAGTATCACAACCTCGAACATAATTCTTACCATCACTCGTAATTAAAGGCCAATAATATCCTGCCAATAAAACTCTCCTTGTAAGAGCTTTAAACCTATAATGAGCATAATCCTCTCCATCATGAAATTCATATAGAATTTCCTGAGACTCATTCTTACCCAAACATCGTAATAGTAGCCTACTCAAATACCTTTGATACAATACCATGAGCTTTGTACCGCAATCGTTGAGATAATTTAACATCCTCAGAAAATGTTCCTTTAACCGAGAATTTTGTTATCTCAAATCTCCAATCACCTCAAATGTTCTATAAAGTGAGAAACACCTCTTCGGAATACTGACATTTATCTGATCTTAATAAAATCGAGGGAATCTCTTGTAATACTATTCATGGTTACTATTCAATGTGTGTAATGGTCGCTAAAGAATCAATAATTGTATTATCTCCTCGACTGATATGCGCAAGTATCACCTCATAGCTTGATACATGGATTTTCTAGAAGGATCTATCAATTGTACCCATGCACTTGATCCAATATGCTAGAGCCACGATCTGTTCAAACCACCCATGTTGAAGCTACTAGCAATAATTCTTTAACCGTTTCCTCACCTAATCGACTTGAGTGAAACACAACAATAAAATTTGCTACAACTTGAGCCTTAATAACTGCTCGAGGAGCAAAATTCATATCAAAATCCCCCAAGTCTACAGACCAGTCAATCATTTTACAGAAATATTTGGTCATTGTAGTATATGTTTTATATAAGAAGAGGTTCGAACAACCATTATATGAACTTGAAAATAAGGACGCATTTTTCGAGCAGCCATCACCAAAACCAAAATCAGCTTCTCAAGCCTTAAATATATTATCTCATATGCTAACAGCCTTTTACTCACATATTAAACTGGCATAAAAGTTCTACCTTCTTCTATTATCAATACAACGCTAACTGCCGAATCCGACATTACTATATACAAGAATAAGTGGTCTCTTATTTGAGGCTTAAAAAAAATTTCAAGTGACATCAAATGATCCTAAAAAACACTACTTCGGATTCTTCGTTATAATTTATTGGACAATTTGTTATTGGAAAATGTAACAAATATAATTCCAAATAGTAATATTATTGATCAAGGAAGAAACGATATATCTTTTGCAGATTGTCTGCCTATTTATACAATCTCATAGTATTTTCTAATCACCACTTAATACATGATTCCACTAGTCCTCATGCGTTACGTGAGTTGACCAGTCAACCTCGATCAGTTTTTCCCGCATTGATTATGAGCATCATGCAAGTTTTATCCTTCTACTCCATTATGGCATTTGCTCAACTCTGTCACTGCTCGGTAAAGGCTTGGTTGTCTATCATTGATGTCGGCTCTTGTTTGCTCTGCTCGGTGAGGAGTTTCTCCAGTCTGGTTTTCTTAGATGGCTTCGATGTCTATTGTCTCTTTCCTTATCATTGTCACCAGTGCTAACACCGTCTAATGGCCCTACGATTACCTCTCTAATACATTAACACCCTTCAGTTAGGAGTCAACAATATGATACTCGTTATCGTAGCGTAGCTTTAGTCCACCTTGTATATATATATATATATCAAATAGTTTAGTTTAGGATCGTTCACATATTTCTGTCGTTTCCATCTGCTCGGATATTGTCTCGTTTATTAGTTTGCATTAACATCCTCATCAGGCACCCTCAGTTCATGGATTATATGTTGATAACATAAAATCGATGAAGTAAAATGTTAAACAAAGCAGACGAGATGGTAGAACTGATGAACTGATCTATATGACAGTATGCTTCATGACGTATTTAGTGTAGTGATAGGTCATTTTAATTCTTGACGGTAGTATAACACTTAGGAATTATCAGACGGTGCATGGGTAACAACGGTTCTGACACCAAAAACCATTATTATGTACATGACGTTTGAGTTTTGGAGGAAACATGTTAGTAATTAATTATGAATGGAAACTGTTGTCATATCACACATGGAGGGGACAGTAAATTGTAGTCAAAATAAACTTCTAAAATTTTAAAGTCTTTATTGTTTTGAAAATCACCCTTTCTTTGTAGGAGAAGAAAGAACTTATTCATAAAAATAAAGGATCGTCGCCATTTTTACCGTATTCGTTATCATCCGTAAAGAAGGTATGTAGATACTTCCAAATCACGATTCCTTTTATTAATTTTAAGTGGTTTTTTTTATATTAGAACCATCCTAGTTTAGCATAGATGTTGTAGCTATAATTCTTTTACACAGTGGGAAAATAAAAACCGATTTACTGGTAGTGGTGTTCGTCGTGAGTTATTCCCCCAATGTACTTGCTCTTATACGTCATATTGGCTATTTCAGTTTCTCTAGTAATCATGATGGCACCAAAAAAAAGTGAGAAGTAGAAGGATAAGTTGATTAGTAGTAAAGAAGTAGAGTCGTAATATGAAGACTCATCATTATTAATGAGTTACTTTTCTCGATTAACCCAAAAAATACATGTATTTCACAGAGAATGGTCTTCTTAGTTTTAGGGCTACATAGGAGATATCAAATGACTTTATAGTGAGGGTATCGTGGCCCGGTCAGCAGCTGTTTCAAACAAAGGAAAATAAAACCTGGTTATACAGTACCACATTTATTTGGGCTTACAGTTGGCGTTAACCTCTCTAATAAGGGATTTTGTTTTAGCTTTATAATCATATACCCCACCCAACTAGCTCTTCATAGATGGAGAGTCGTTCTTAGTATTCAATTAAGCTCCCGCCTATTAGGAATTTCGGTCTGGCTTGCGTATTTACTCGGCATTGTAGATGTAGCAAAACTAGTGAAGTCCCCCTCTTTTATACCCAGCTAACTCGAGTGAGGGAAATAGTGATACAATTTTAAATGATTGATATTCCAAGGGTTTTAGGGCCTGACCCACAGGTTCACTGCCATAAACGAGGGCGAAAAAAATTTCACCAGTCGGGTTCAAGGGGTAGTGTGGTATGCCTATAGAACCTCAGTAACTTTATCCAGACATTTTTATTTACCTCTCTCAAGCTTCTTTTTAAATCCATCAAGGAGAGTTTGGTCGAGAAATGCTGGTTGATTTCATAAAACTTGCAAAATGTCGTGAGCATAGTATTTTGGAACTGAGGTCCATTATTATTCATCAAGATATGTGGTGTTCCAAACCAAACCAAAATTTGATGGTGAATTAAATGAAAAATTTATTGGGCTCGAGCGCGGGACAATGTTTTGGCTTCTACTCACTTGGTGAATTAATTCACGACTACAAAAACAAAATTATCGCTTGCCGGTTGCCATACAGATTGGTCTAACTAGACCGATGCCTAATTTATCAAAAGGGAACCAGATATCAACGTTTTGCATCGGCTCACTTGTAAAACGACCGCCATTGGCGAATTGCTGACATTGATGGCACTATTGAACAAGTTATTCGACATCATTGGCCAATTCCGGCAAATAGTGTCATGCTAATAGAAAATGGTGAACAAGGATACAATATCGTCATTGTGCCCCGACGTCTTGAGCGCGTAGGTCATGCATAACTGAGGTAGCTTATAATTTATCAAGGCAACCAAGTAGTGGTCATGTGAAACGTTTCTTGTACAAGAAGTTGTCTAAAATACAATACTTTGCTGCCTGTAATAGAAGTGTCCGATCATAAACTTTATCCCTCGGTAAAGTGTGGGATTTGAGGTATAGCGAATAGGGTTGTCTCCAGTCGATGACGTCCTAAATTACGCAGACAATGTCGCTTTTACTAAAAATTTAAGTGATCGGAAGTTGTTGTGTAAGGACGAGTGAGTGCTCTCAGCCAAGGCATCGGCTATGGAATTATCTAGGCAAAGTACCGATTTGTATGTCACCATGGAAAAGTTTAACTCTCCTTCCTTAAGTAACGTCAAATATCGACAAATCTTTTCCTTCTTGACATCATAGTTACTGTTAGCCTCATTGATGACCGGCTACGAGTCCAAACAAACACAAAGAATTTGTGTCCCACGTATTAGTTCTAGTTCGATACCATATATCACTGTCTCGTATACTGTCGCATTATTAGTTACCAAAAAGTTCGAACAAATAGCTTGGCAGACTTCCTCTCGTTGTGGTAGCTTAAGTATGACATTTGCACCTCTACCTCAAGTATTAGAATGCCCATCAGTTTCAACTATTCATTCGATCTGGTCCGCCCCATTTGTTTGTCTAACTAAACAAGGTCACCAGACGAGGATAAATTTATAAGGAAATCAATGATAGTTTTTCCTTTGATTGCAGTGCTTGATTCAAAAGTTTGTATCGTATTGGATATGGAAATAGAGTTTTAAGGACTAAATTGTAAATAACTTCAATTTTAGGATTTAATTGTAAGTGATGAAAGTTTTATCTTTAATTCGTGACTGGTGTAAGTTTTAGGAGATATTTATATATAATTTCTTAGGACTAAACAACAATTAGCCCTCTTCTGTAATAGATAAAAGTATGAGACTAAGTCTTAGCCCCTCTATATAAAGGGCAAGACTACTCTAATAAAGGGGTTGAACACTTTTACTTTGAAACTCATTTGTACTTGTATTTTCTCCCTCTAAAAACTCTTTAGCATGTTCTCTCTCTACAATTCATTCTTAGCAATTTACTAAAGCAAAATCACACATCATCAAATTGGCGACTCCACTGGGACTGAATAAGACAAATCAGTGGCTTATGTTGTTCGAAATAGATACAATCTAGTTGTATTTTCTGATTAAAACGCATACGATGAATCATGATAATAATCCTACACTCCAGTCAGCAATGGAAACTGCGAGAGATGATTTGCAAAAGAATGGAACTGATGAAAATAGAACTGATGGATCGTCTCCGATCCAAGTTCGATCGGATATTGAGCCGAGAATGAATCAGCTACTAGATAAAATTAATACTTTGAATGAGAAATATGAACGGAGAAAACAAGGGATACTCTCTCAAAGGATCATATCTAAAGTTAGACAAGAAATAGAAAAGACCGAGGTAGAAGGTCAATCAGGTCGATCTTTTGATGATCGACGTGCTAAGTCTGAGCACAAAAAAGTACTTTTTCTGTCTTCTAAAGAGCGATATCCGCCTTGAAAGGAAAAAAAAAAGATAAACAGAAATTGGTGACTTCTAGTGATAAGGAGAATGAAAGTTCATCCTCGGGATTTAAGAGGCATAGAGGTTCTTCGAAAGGGGAATCAGAAATGGACCATTCGAGGAGGTATAAAAAGGAGAGCAAGTCTAGCAATGCTCCTCGTTCAACTTGGCATGAAGGGAATCCTTCAAATCAGTATACTAAAAACTGATAGGGATTTATATGTTACAATGAGAACTGATGATCAGTGCGTTCAAGGCATTGATTGGAGAAATTCTCCATTGACAGATGAAATTCGTTCCATGATGCTTCTGAAGCGTTTTGACATTTCGAAGGTTGAAAAGTTTGATGGGATGCAGGATCCCGATGACCACATCGAACAATTCAAGAATTATATGATGAACTTCGAGAATGACGACCGACTTGTGTGTCTTGCCTTCTCTCAAACTTGTAAGAGAACAGATCTTAAGTGGTACAATAGGATTCTGAGGGGGTCCATATCAAATTTTAGAGATTTTTATACTCCTTTTCGAAGGTAGTTTGTGGGAAGCAAATAGATGAGAGCAAATGGTGATACCATTATTCAGTGCAACCAGACACCAGGAGAAAAGTTGAAAGACTATAAAAAGAGATTTGTGTTAACCAAGGCTAGTTTGTATAGCTATGAGGAAAATGTGGCGATTACAGCTTTTCCCCAAGGATTATCGCCATTGGATCTAGCTAATGAGACGACAAAGGGAAGGGCCTTTACTTTTGGAGCGTTGATGGCTCAAGTTGAGGATCAGATCAAAGTGGAGGAGTCGAGCAGAGGTCGAGGTGGACCATCTAACACTCCAAACAATTCGGGACATGCAGCCAATAATTAGGGGCAGCTTTCGAATGGTAATAACAATGGCAATGGAACTTAGTAGTTTAGGCAGAAGAACAAAAATTTGCCTCCTCAAAGTGGTGATTATTCGAACCACACTCCATCTAACAATTACAACATACCTAGACCAAATACATGGGTCAGGCCAGAGTACTATGTTGATCTCACAAAGAAGGTTTCTGTCATCTGGGATAAAACTAAGAGCTTCGTAAATTTAAGGAAACCAGCTCCGATCTGTAGGCCAAGGGAGGAGAGGAACAATAAATTTTGCAGGTATCATGATGATATTGGACATGATACAAATGATTGAATTGATTTGAATAAATAAATCTAAAAATTTGATTAAGAATGGAAAGCTTCTACATTATATGAAGGCGCATGAGAGCGCGTTGAATAATAATAGAGCATCAACTACGAAGGCTGTGCCGCCAGCTGAGAATTTGATGATTTTGGATTCACAGGCAGAACCTTTCGATTCTTCTTCTGAGTATGTTGAAAAAGATTCGAACATGTTACTTCTGATGACAATCCAAGAGCGTATGGAAAAGAGACGTGTTCGAGAGCTTGTATGATTTTTGAATTGTTGGCTATTTTTGGAGGCGATTCAATGACTGGAAATTCGGAAGGTTTGAGGAAAATGCATGTTGTCAACTTGAAAACTCAAATTGAAGGGAGGATGTCAACGCACTTGTATGGGAAGAAAGACATTCTCTTTATTTTGTTCGATGAAGACGATCTGAGGGGTATTGCAGAACCACGTGAAGATGTTGTTGTGATTGGGGCTGAGTGGTTGGGGTCGAAATTCAACATGTGTTGATTGAAACTGGCAGTTCTTCTAATGTCCTTTTTTAATCCACCTATGATAGAATGACAAATCCACCTCGAATTACTCAATCAGATCGTAAAATTATCAGATTCACGGGTGTAACAGCTCGTGTTGTTGGAGAACTCGAAGGTGAGGTTAGTTTAGGGAAAAGACCATTCAAGAAAAAGGTCCACGTACTCTTTGTGGTGGTGGACTGTCCCACAAGTTATAATGCCATTTTTGGAAGATCTGGATTTCAAGAATGTACAGAGTGGTTTCTACAGTTCGTCGGTGCTTTAAGTATGTGGTTGGCGAAAGAGCTGAAGGGGTCTAGAAGTGGAGATTTGATGCGAGAATAACAGTTAAAAGGGGTACCCTCGGAGTTAGAAGAAAGGGTTGACGATCGGAGGGAAACCCCATGGTCTTTAATTGTGAGCGAAAATATAGAAGAGTTTACTTTTTCCGGAAGGAAATGTACTTCGAATTGGAACTTTATTGACCCCTTTGCTACGTCAACAATTTCTTGATTTCTTATCGCAAAATTTGAATGTCTTCGCTTGGAGGACAGAAGATGTTTCAAGATTACGTATTGAGGTAATTCGGCATAGCTTGTCTATAGATCTGAAGGTCAAGCCGGTTATTAAAAAAAGAAGAGTGTTTTTCTCAGAAAAAACAGAAGCGATTGTTGCTGAGGTGGATCGTTTGTCTAAAGTCGGACAAATAAGCCAGTCGCAGTATCCTTTGTGGACGGCGAATCCAGAAATAGTCAAAAAGAAGAATGGGAAATGGATGAAGTGTGTGAATTTCACAGATTTGAACAAAGTTTGTCCCAAAGATCCGTTTCCCGTTCCTCGAATAGATCAGTTGATGGATTCCACTTCCGGAATCAAAATTATAACCTTTATGGATTCTTTTGCATGATATAATCAGATCTAAATGATCTGAAGGATCAAGAATGCACACCTTTTATAACTGATAGGGGTCTGCATAGTTATATAGTGATGCCCTTCAAATTGAAAAATATTGGATCCACTTAACAAAGATTGATGAACAAGGCTTTTGCTACACAGATTGGAAGAAATATGAAAGTATACATAGATGATATGGTAGTAAAAAAATCAAGGGATGAACTGCATCCTGACGATCTAGAGGAAGCCTTTTTGAATTTAAGGGCGATCGGGTTGAAATTATATCCTGAGAAGTGTACGTTCGGACTTCGATCGGGGAAGTATTTGGGTTATATTATCAATGAAAAAGGATTAAAAGCGGACCTGGAATAATTAAAAGCTTTGATAACAATGAATTATCTTCGGTCAATCATATAAGTGCAAATTCTGACAAGAAGGTTAGCACGCTTAATCGATTTATTTCAATATTTTTTTATAAATGCTTTCCTTTCTTTCAAGTGTTACGATGACCCAGCAGGTTCGAATGGACATCGGAATGTGAAGCAGCTTTTACGAAAATTAAAAATTTGTTTTCATCACTAGAGATTCTCGCAAAGCCTCGAAATGGAGAGAAATTATTTGTATACATCGCGGTATCGATTTTTTCACTGAGTGCAGTGTTAATTAGTGATGTTTCAGGAGTTCGGAAGCCGTTGTATTATATCAGTAAAAGTTTGTGGCAGCATAAAAGAGATATATGAAATTAGAAAAGCTGACATTAGCACTGGTAATTGCTTGCAGGAAGATGCGTCCGTATTTTTAAGGTCATATTATCAAAGTCCAAACTTCATTCCCCTCAAAAAATATTTTACAATGACCTGATATTTCGGGCATGATGACCAAATAGTCACTGGAGTTGGGGGACTATGATATCTTATTTATACCTCGAACAGAGATAAAGGCACAAGCATTGGCAGATTTCTTTGTTGAGTTCCATTCGAGCCGATCTGATGAAGAAGAAACTAAAGAAGCCAAACCTATCGAGTCGAGCTGGGTTGTTCAAACAAATGGAGGATCCAATATTTCAGGTTGCAATGTTGGGGTTCATCTAATAGCTTCGACGGGAGAAACAATGGTTCAATCAATTAAATTTGGATTTCATGCTTTGAATAAAATAGCTGAATACGAAGTTGTTTTGGCAGGTTTGAATTTGTGGGGAAACTTCAGTGCGTTTGGAAACAGATTCTCAACTATTGGCCAATCAGGTATCTGGGTATTCCGGAGAAAAAAAAGGATCATTTGATTTTGTATCCTCGAGAGCTTCAGAATTTAATGCTTATGTTTGACAACGTTATTGTGGAATACATTAGGAGAGGAAGTAACATGGTGGCTGATTCTCTAGCAAATGTTGCTTACAAGGAAGAATATCCTTGGATTTGGCTACAAGAAAATCCTTCAATTGTTACTAAATCTAGCCAATGTGAATACATAGAAGAATTTTTTACCATTCCTGAAAGCCGATGCGATTGGCGATCAGATCCTTAATTTGTTTACTCAATGAATACTGCTAGATGATTCATAATTGGCCAATAAGTTAAGGGGTAAAGCCTTCGGATTTATAGTTCTGGATGAGATTTTATATAAAAAGGCATTGAGCAGGCCATTATTGTGATGTTTAAGCAAGCAAGAATAACAAGAAGTATTGTCAGAGTTGAATGATGGTGAAGGGTCAGCTCATTGTGGGTTTAAGGCTCTATCGCGTCGAGTTTTACTTACAGGGTTTTATTGGCCTACGATCATGAACGATGATAACAATTTAGTCCGATGATGTGCTACTTCTCAGAGATTTTCCAATGCTAGTCACAGACCAGTTGTGCGCCTTATGTCTAAATCTGAGGCTATACCATATGATAGGTGGGGAATTAATCTGGTGGGACCTTTGTCGATGGCTTCTGGGGGAAGAAAGAGGATAATTGTAGCGGTTGATTATTTTACAAAGTGGGGAGAGGCAGAATTGTTATCAAGATCTGTTATCGTTTTGGAGTTCCTCGGAGGATTACGACAGATAATGGCCCTAAGTTTTATAACAGGAAAATAACTACATTTTGTACTTCTAAAGGAATTGAGAAATTTTTTCGACGTCTTTTCATCCTCAAGCCAATGGACAAGTGGAAGTGACAAACATAACGATTTTAGATGGCTTTGAGAAGCTTCGACTTGGGAGGCAAGTTTTTTTGCTGTAGTATCAAGCTCGGTAAATGGCTAAAGTGCGACAGCAATTGCAATATTTTAAGAAGGAACACGAAGTTCCAAAGTCCTAGGACCTTGAGTCATGGGGGTGATGGTTTCAAGAGAACGGATATTTATTGGATAATATTCAACTCGCGTTTGTCTCCCAAAGTTTAGCATATGGTTTTGGATGTCTTGAAGAATATGGTCGTCTTCACCAGTGAGTGCTTCGGTGTTTTCAAAGTTGATAAACACATCGGTATCGAAGGTTGCATTGGCTTGATTTTCGTTGGAGGTGCTATCTTCGATGACTATCAGAGGATTTTCTTTGTTTGATTGTTGTTTGATGGATGGATTTTGTGGGTTTTTAGCAGCAGTGACTTATTCCTCATCAACGAAAGTGTATGAAGAGTATCCTTAGCTACTTCTCGACATGTTGAGTAGCGCTTTGAAATTTCTAGTATAAATTAGTAAAACAAAGTGCTAAGAAAAAATAAAAGGAAAATGTAAATTTTATATCTGAACATTACAAATTCGAAGCACTTACGATTGCTTCTCCAGACGAGAGTTAGCTTCGAAGGGTTAGTTTCGGAAATCACTTTATCGTTTTCCCAAACTCCTGATATGAATATGGATTTCTGTTTCCAGATATTGTCATCCTCTAAAAGATCATCGATGATCTTGAGGTCATCCATCAAGGTGATGTAGTAAAAAGTAAGCTTCAGACCTTTCGACAATTGGGTCATTGAAATGAATTCTTTGATGTTGATGGGAATTTTGGATAGACGAGATGCCAGGATCACTAACATAACGGTGAACCATTGATTCGGTGTCACCTGGGTAAGGCATAAGCTGAGCAATTCGAAGTATTCCACGATCATTGGATCTAGTGGAAACCCAAGACCTAGTTGATGATTTCTGGGTATACAACTAATTCGTCATCCTTGCAGTCCAGTGGAGTTTTTCCTTCCATAAGCAGACGAAGAGTTATGTTTTCTCCCATTCCCCATTGTTTCTTAAGAGCCGAAGCCTGACTATCATTGTCGGACGTTTTTCAAAGCAATAATTTATTTTCTTTCAAGGTTCCTTAGGTTCCTCCCAATTTTTTTATCTTTCTTCTTCGGAGATGGAACAAACATCTGCTTCTTCTTGAGAGTCAGCCTCGAGATCGGTTTTTGTAGCCACTGAATCAGCTTCGTTGGCTTTCGAAGTCTTTTCTTGAGGTTTTTGAGAAGTTGGGACAATTATTTCTGTAGTAGGGTTAGTAATTTGTGGCGCTTCCTCTGTTACTTCTCTGTGAGGAGGATCGTTAGTAGTTGGATTTGGAGGAGAAAGAGTTTGGATGATTGTTGATTAATCTCCCATGGCGATAAAAGTTTTTCTTCGTCTGGTTACTGAAGAGTTTTCCAAATAAGGGTTACTTGTTTTTAGTTTTGCAGGAGATTTTTCAGTAATTAGACGAGAAATTCTGCTTTGAGATGAGGAGACTCGAGGTGTATTAGGCTCGAAGATTTTAAATGATAATGGTTCTTCAACTATAGGGGAAGGTTAAAGAGTTGGAGCTTTAGTACGCTCGAAATTACCGTAATAGATTGTTTTAGTGGTAGTTCCAACTCCGAGGCAATTGATCAATCCTGCTTTCTTGTATTCTTCAACTCTTTGTGTAATACAGATTTAGTCATATGATCTAAAGACTAAATTATTGTCAGAGTTTGAAAATTCTGGTGAGTTGCCTAAGATGACCTTCGATTTTTTGGTTATTGGTTTCTTTCTCATAAACGAAGTGGGGGTGGATCGGAGAGGATGAAGATTGGTCAGAAAGCGTGAATTTTCCAGAAAAAATCTTGAGAATATGGGAAGAACACGATAAAGGTAGCCAAAAACTCTAACTTCTCTCTAAAAAGATTTTTGTGTGAGGAGGGACTAATTGAGCAAATTTGTAAAATGAAAGGGATGAGTTTTATGTAGAAGTGAATAAAACGGACTATGTTGATACAAGTGGTACACATGGGGGAATATCAATACTTGTTAGCCTCAGATTACCAAGAATATAGAAAGCAGAACAATCGAAGTGAAAAAGTGCAAAGCAACCGTGTTTATTGCAGTTCTACTCTCTGCCACATTGCAACTTTTGAAGTAAGAACCAAAAAATCAACAATAAAACTTCAACTAGAGAGAGAGAAGTGCAGAACTTGTGAATAACTTTAGCATAAACAATCAACAATATTATATTAGTTAGTAATATTTGTAATATTTAATTTTTTGATGTAAAAATATTACTACTAATATTTAATTTTTTATTTTAGAAAAAATAATATATTACTCAAATATATTATTCTATCATTAGAACAAACTAGTATACTAATATAAATATAGGATATACAATGTATCAAGAAAAAATATCGCAAAAACTTTAATAAATTTGTTTTCCCTTCTGTCTCTTTTCATATATCTTTTATATTCTAAGGTTAACACTCAACAACTAATAAATTTTAAGAGCATGATTCTCGTAGACTATTACAAAACTTCTATAGTATTTAACGGAAATAACTAAATTTTGTTTTTATTTTTTGGTATAAAAATTATTAAATTAATGAATTTTTTTTACAGAGTTATCATGTGGCTTAGGGCCATATTACATTGAACACGGATTCTATTCTAATTGAGAGGTTTTTTTACTTGAATATAGAGTTACAAGTGTTACAAAGGGAGATAGATGCTAGTGTTATAGAATCTGTATTTCTTATATCTGAAAGGATTCTAAAAGCGATGATAGAGGCCAGAGAGTGGTTGATGTTGAAGATTCTCTCCCTACGCTCTAGCCAGATGTGGTAGATCGTGGTGCAGAAAGCCGTGCGCCAGATTTGGGCTTTGGAATTTTAGGCGGGCCATTTGCACGCTTCAATTATCCAAGAGCTCTAAGAGGAAGGCTGAGTTGGGAAACAGAGCTTTGTGCAGATGTTTTTCTAAATAAAGGATGCAAACGGACAAGAGACCATGATGTGATCAACCTCTTCAGGTAAGGATGAGCAAAGGGTGATTTCTGGGGTGCACTCGAGACCCCAGTTGATGAGCTTGTCACGAGTGGATAGCTTATTCTGAATGGTCAGTCAGAAGATGAAAGAGTGCCTAGAGAGTGAGTATTTATTCCATATGAGGGAATTCCATATGACTTTCGCCTTGGAAGGGCGGATTGCCGAGTAAGTGCTGCGGATAGTGAATTGAGGTTTGGATTTGTTGGGTATCCAAAGAAAAGTGCCTTCTTCAGAGGAGGGGGGAATCTCAGATAAAGCAATTTTTATTTCTTGCAAGTGAGAAAACAGGTGACGATTTTAGGCTCTGGCATGGGAGGGCCAGTGCCAATTGCTATTGATAAGATCTGAAACAAGTGAGAGGTTACAGAGGTGAAAAAAGTTGGTGATGTTTTGTCCAAAACAGTTTACCAGGGAGGAAGGGAAAATAGTTTACCAGGGAGGAAGGGAAGAGCCAGGGGTCACACCATATAGATATCTGTGATCCGTTACCAATGGCCACCCTATAGAGGCTAGCTGCGAGGCTTCTGAGCTTTAGGATATTTCTCTAGACCCAGCTTGAATTAGCCGGTATGGGGATTGTCCAAATGTTTTTGTTCTTTATCCTTTCCTCGATGGTCCATTGAGTCCACAAAGAGCTGGGGTATATGTGAGGAAAGACGAGAACTATTTTAGGGCGGCCGCCTGATTCCAAATTCTAAGGTTTGGGATCTTAAGGCCGCCCTCCGATCTTCGCAAGGTAGTTGTGTCCTAAGCCACTTTTGATCCTGTGATCTTCATTTCGGTTCCTGACCAAAGGAATCATCTTAAGAGCTGTGATAGTTGTTTGATTACTCTGACCGAGAGAATGGAAATAGAGGACCAGTACACTTGGCTAGCGAAGAAGACAAATTTGATTAGCTCCAGGTGGCCCACATATAAGATGTGTTTCGTGGTCCAGGAGTTGATGCGGTTGGTGATTCTAGTGAATAGAGGTCTGCAATCGTTGTACGTGAGTCTACCGGTGATAATGAGAACCACCAGGTAGCGAACTGGTAGGGATCCCTGATTGAAACCCAGAAGATGGAGGATGGCTAGACGCTCATACACCGAGGCTCCAGAGAGAAAGACTTGGCTTTTGTTTGGGTTTAGGTGGAGGCCCGAAAGTGAGGCAATATCTTGGAGGCCCTCATGAGTGAGTTTGATTGATTTGATGTTTTCCCGACAGAATATCATGAGTTCGTCGGCGAAGCAAAGGTTGATGATTTTGAGGGAGTGACATTTCCAATGGAATCCAAAGCCAGGGTCTTAACTCTTCCGTTGGAGGATACGAGAGAGTACCTGCATGACAATAACGAATAGGTATGGGGACAAGGGGTCTCCTTGACGGAGGCCTCTTTTCCCAAAGAATGAGGTGGTGTTGTTTCCATTTATGCCGATCGTGTAAGAAGGGGAAGAGATGCAGTGGATTATCCAGCCGATCATTTCGATGGGGAAGTTCATCGCATAAGCGTCAAGGATTAGCTACCAACGGACATTATCGAACCCTTTCATAAGGTCAATCTTTAGAGTGCATCTAGGGCCTTTGCGGTTAGCGTGGTAGCCATACAGAAGGTCTTGGGTGAGGAGGATGTTCTCCAGAATAGAGCGGCCCGGGATAAAGGTGGATTGGGAAGGATCGATAAGATATGAGAGGGTGGGTTTAAGTCTGTTGGCAATGATTTTTGAAATGATCTTGTAGGTGATAACACTACAGGATATGAGGCAGAAGTAAGAAGGAGAGGAAGGGGTGTCCATTTTTGGAATAAAGGCTATTAGGGTTTTGTTCCAGTCTGAATCCAATTAACTGTTAAGGAAGAAGTGCTTGACAGCAGAGCATATGTCAGGGCCCACAATATCCCACCAGACTTTAAAGAAACCCGCACTATAGCCGTCCCGGCCAGAGGCTTTGTCACTGTTAATTTCGAAGAGGGCAGCCCTAATCTCAGAGTCAGAAATAGGTTTGGTCATGTTTGCTTTGTCCGAGGGGGAGACTATGGTTTATGAAGGATCTGACTTTGGCAAGGCCGAGATATCCGGTGGTGATCAAGAGGATTTTGTTTTATGGTTGGAGCTCGAGTGCCCATTAGGAGTGGTGATCGAGAGGATTTTGTTTCGGGCCCGGTGGGCCTTAATGCTATTGTGTTTTGTATCCTAATTTGAGCCAAGTTTCTCTAGACTTTTGCTTGAGGAAGGATTCTTCGGCTCGGCTAAAGAAAATGTACTTTTTGGCAGCTTCTCGCTCCAAGAGAATACGGTTACGGTCCGAGGGGTTGGAGGCTAGGACAATTTGGGCTTGGGCTAATTCAGCTTGGGCGTTATCCACTCTTAGGATGATGTCACTGAATTCTCTTTTATTTAAAGAGTCAAGGATGAGGGCCAGTCTCGTAAGCTTTGCTACAATGGGTTCCATGGGATGGGGGGGGGGGGAAGGGAGGGCCCAGCAACTAGAGACCATTTCCTTGAAGCTGGGGTGGAGAGTCCACATCCTAAAGAATTTAAAGGGTTTGGGTTTGAGGATATAAGGGGCTGAGAGATAGAGGATAATCGGGGTATGGTCAGAAGTGTGGGGGAGGTCGAGGTGGGCGAAGGAGTTGGGGAAGTATTTGTCCCAGTTGTCGTTGACAAGTGCTCTATCAATCCTGGAAGAGATGGGGTTGTCGGGCTGGTGGTTAAACCACGAAAATTGGAAACCTTAGGTACGGAGGTCCTCAAGGTTGCAATTCATACCGCAATCGTTAAAAGAGGCGATTGAGTTGTTCCATCTATTGTCATTGGAGGTTCTCTCGTGGGGGCTGCAGATGGCGTTAAAATCCCCAAGGACAACCCAAGGGGAGGGGGAGGTGGATGGCGCTATGGAGTTAAGGTCTTCCCAAAGGGGAAGCCGGTCAAGAGAGTCGTTGAAGCCGTAGATGGTGGTGGCGTAAAAGCTAGTATTACGGGAAAGCCATTTAATTTTAGTGTGGATGAGCTGTCGGGACGATTTGAGGGAAGTGATTTTGAAAACACCAAGATTCCAAGCAATGCAAATACGACCATAGTGATGGTCCAGGTGGTTGGTGGTAAAGTCCTACCAGGGAAGCATTGTATTGATAATGGTCATGATGTTTATGGAATTAACCTTACTCTATAGCATGCAAACAATATTAATGCTATTAGAAAAAATAAAATCCCAAACGACCTTTTGACGGACAGGATCATTAAGGCCTCTAATGTTCCAGCAAGTTAATTTCATAGATAAGACTTCTAGCAAAATATTAGAGAAAGAAAAGAGCGAGAAGGAACTGAGTGGGGTATTAGATTTATTTTGGGTATTAGATTTATTTCGGGTGGTTGGAGAGTGGGCGGAAGGAACTGAATGGGCAAGAGTAGGTGGATTTGAGAGGAAGAGCGAGAGACACTCATAGATACCTTGCATGTTACATAATCCAGGGATCGGGGCTGTTCCACTCCCATGATGCAGGCCAGACTTGGATACGGAATTTGGAGTGGCATTGACGGACGGTGTATTAAGCAGAGGGTCAGGCGACTGGATGGAGGTCATGGTAGTCAGAAGGCATTCGTTGCGGTTGAGGATGCTTTGAAGTTGGGCTTCCTCGAAGCGAGTTTCAGAGTACTCGTAGGGATCTTCGTTATCAGAGATGATGTGCATGAACAACTTGGAGGATTGGGGAGATAGCGAGAGAGGGGATATTTCCATCTCTTTGTTGATTTCATCAAGGGTTGTCGTTTCGAACTTAGAGAGGACCGCAGTTGTGGCATACATGACGGGGGGAGGAGTTGAGTGGAGTGACAAGGGAAGCACCAACATTCCAGAGTAACGGGAAGGGGAGACAGAGGGGGGAGAAAAGTTTTTAGTCTCGAGAGGCAGGGAAGTGTTAGGGCTGCTAGGGCGGGATGAGTCTGACGAGGAGGGTGAGGTGATGGCTTTTTCTGATCTCTCAAGCGAAGGGTTACGGTTTTGTTTATTGTTAGTAAGGGAAAGAGTAAGGGTGGTTGCGTAGGCTTTAGGACAGAGGTGGTTGCGGGTAGATAAAACGGTTTCGGTGTAATGCGAGAGTTAGCATTA
Organism: Limnanthes douglasii subsp. nivea; assembly: GCA_036936605.1. Classification (NCBI taxonomy): domain Eukaryota; kingdom Viridiplantae; phylum Streptophyta; class Magnoliopsida; order Brassicales; family Limnanthaceae; genus Limnanthes; species Limnanthes douglasii. The sequence goes on from JAUPFV010000004.1 coordinate 292,146,240, forward strand.
AATGAGACATTAATGAGGGGAGGGCTTGATTAGCTAAGGGAGAGAGGAGAGAAGGTCTGCAATTCGAATTTTTGAATGTACCACTGGGACATGAGTACATTCTGTACCTTGGGACCTGGGCGTCATTAATGTCGCGCTTGCCAAGGTCAGTAGGAGAGAGAAGGTTCCTTAGTGGTGACCATCTCCTAACGGCAGTAAACTCAAGCATTTCCGATTTCCAAGGCAGGTAGTAAATGCTAGGAGATCGAATGATTGGTGTGATAGTTTTCGTGGTTTTCCTTGCAGGCTGGTTGGAGAGTGGAGTAGCGGTGGAGGCGATGATGATAGAAAGGGAGAGAGAGGCTGAGTAATAGATTTGAAATGCATTAATGCCTTGGTAGGGTTACGAGCAAGGTCAGGTTGGTAGCTCTGAGTTCCTTCCAGGCTAGTAACCATTTGCAAGGGAGAGGATTAAAGAGCGAGCACATGGAGGATCTTCTCTAGGAAGATAAGATTTCGGTCAAAGAAAGAGGAGTTACAGCCATTAATGGCTGAAGCTTCATTAACATTGGTTTCTGGCCTTTTTACCAAAACGAATAGTTTTTTTAGAAATATGATTTCCCCATTGCATGTAGTGGGTACTTGCAATGGGGAAGCAACAAGATTCGGGTTTGATTTCAGGATTACAGGGGGTTGGTGGTAGGTTCAGGCAAGGAAGAAGATGCAGTTCTAGAGAGCGTTTTCTCTCTCTAGAACTAGCACTAAAATTTGTTTCAAGGTTCCACTTTCACTTATTTCAAACTGATTTTTTAAGATTGGATTGAAATAGATATTCTATTACCCGTGTAAGCCAAACAATCCATATCGACTAGTATTTCCTTTTTTTTCCAAAAAACTTAAAGGCTGCGTAAGAAAAAGTCCAACTAAAGAAATCTAAACACATTATATGAGATTAAATAAATGTTAACTATGAAACAAGTTAGGTTTTCAAATGCTAAATACAAAACATTTTGCGTATATGCCTCTAAATTGTTGTTTTGGAAAATGATAAAGTTGTTGAAAAATACACAATTTGTCTATAATTAGATGAATGGAAAAAACACAAAACAACATAAAAATAAAACAGACAAATTGTGAATGGAGTTCAATAACTATATTTACATCTTCGAACCTACGGTAGATCAAATTTATTGGAAACAACTTCGTGATTGTTGTCTTTTTATTTAATTAGCAGACAAAAATTGTAGGAAATATGGGGTCTGCATATTTCTCCTTTGTGTCCTTATATAAATTGTAAGGAATAACATGTTCGGAATCTAACAATTTTACCCACATCACAATCACCACATGGCGTTCCGTCTGGATCTTGTGCTCTTATACCATGTCAGAATAGATAAGTGTGTCTCATATATTATCAAGAAATTATCCGCTTTGGATGATCAATCTCGTACGGTTTTGTTTTTGGTACACTCCGAAAAGGCCTATTACGAGAGAAGGTGGGTTAACACTAAGTATGGGATGCATTTTACTCTACAACATCCCCTCTTAAACTTGATCCCATTAATATAAGTAACAATAATCCAATCTCTACACTAATGGAGATGTATTTTTAACTTATATATTGATTTTCCTTCTCATGTTTAACCGATATGGGATGTGGGACTTTGATTTTTAGGTGTTCATATGTGAAATACAAAACATTTTGCGTATATAACAACGAAATGCTTGTTAATTGTAGTTTTGAAAAATGTGAAAGGTAATTGTTTAATGTCTAAAAGGTTCCTAAGGTACCCGTCTAAACCGCTTTAGAAGACTTCAGTTGGGAATTGTATTCGCCTCATTCGGCAGATCCAACGTTTTTTTAGAGATAAGAGAGGTTAATATCATTAATAGGGGTATTGAACCAAATTTATTTAACTATAATGGAAGAGGAATGAGCAATAATTCCATAAATGATATTGAGTAGGCGTTGACTGTTGTTACAGTAGCCAGATGTCGGTTTGCTTTAAGATTGAAGAACCTTGGTAGCGTGTAAATATAAAACAATACTCTTGACGAACAAACGAACAACTTTGATATAGATTAAAAAAAGAAATGTTAGAAGACACTCTTACAACTTACACTAGAAGAGAACATAATTTTATTTCACTCAAGAGAGCATTTTTGTCTCCCTTTCCTCTCACTCTAATTTTTTTCTCCGAGTTTACTTTTTAGTGTGTTTGATGATGGTCTAGATGGTGGAGAGCTCCATCATTTATGGAACCATAATGGAGACAAGAATCCACCATCCAAGAGCTTATAGATACTTAAACATTCAACCACATGAGTACACTCAAGGTAAAAGTATTTCTTACACTCAACATAAAAATAGTATCTTGCACTCAACCTAAGGATGGTCTTACACACAACCTCCACTAATAAATAAATATTAATTTAATTGTTTCTAGAAGATTCTTTCTAGATGAGCCTTATTGAGTGGGTTGGACCTTTTAATCAGGACAAGTTTCTGGTCCAACACTCCCCCTTAAACATGATCTCGTGACCCATAGTAGTTTCTTTAATTGTTTGAAGTCTTTGCTTTTCAGTGGCCTGGTGAAAATATCGACAGATTCATCTTGTGTCTTCACATATTCAACTTCACATCCTCTCTTGAAATACATTCCCTTATGTATTGGTAGCGGAGATCGATATGCTTGCTTCGATCATAGAATACTGGGTTCTTGGCTAAGGTGATGGCTAACTTATTGTCGATATATACTTTAGTCGGCTCATTCTGTGTTAATTCTTTCTCCTTTAATAGATTTTTAAGCCAAATTACATGACTAACACATGTAGTAGCAGCAACGTATTCCACCTTACAAGTAGATAACGTGACAATCAGTTGTTTCTTTGACATCCATGTGAAAGCACTATTTCCATGAAAAATAAAAACCCAGTAGTACTCCTTCGATTGTCTATATCTCCACCCAATCACTATCGCAATACCCAACAAGCTTGTAATCATTAGAAATCGTATATATTAATCCAAAATCGATTGTAACTTTCAGATCGCGAATGATTCTTTTTACAGCCTTGAAATGAGTTGTTGGGGAGATTTAATGTTGCGGCTTACCAATCCTACTGCATAAAGAATATCTGATCTCATGAAAGTTAGATTGCGTAGACTTTCCACAGAAATTTAGAATAACGTTGGATTTACACTTTCGCCTTTTTCATGCTTGGATATTTTTACTCCGAACTCTATGGGTGTGCATATCGGGTTACAATTCTCCTTCTTAAACTTCGTAAGGATATATTTTGCATAGCTTTCTTGTGAGATGAAAACTTCGTTTTTTTACTTAACTTCAATGCCAAGATAGTACCCCATGAGCCCCAAGTCTGTCATCTCGAATTCCTTCGTCATTACTTCCTTGAATTTATTCAACATGCTTGGGTTGCTTCCGGTGAAGATCAAATCTTCCATATAGAGGCACAAAATCAAAATATCTCCATCTTTGATATTGGTATATAGAGCGTGCTCGTAGGGACATTTGTTGAAGCCGTTCTCTCGGAAATACTTGTCAATTCTACTAATTCATGTCCTTGGTGCTTGTTTTAGCCCGTAAACAGCCTTCATAGCCTAATGGTTGTTGAATGTATACTTCTTCTTCAAGGAATTCATTTAGAAATTGTAACTTTACATCCATTTGTTGTATCTTCCACTTGTTTTGAGCTACCAAAGAAATTATTAGTCTAATAGTTTCTAATCGGGCAACGGGGGCGAATACCTCAATATAGTCAATTCCCACCTTTTGACTACAGCCTTTTGCAACAAGCCTCGCTTTGTGTTTTTTAATCTCCCCTTATCATTTTTTGTTGTTTTGTATTAACATCTGAAGCTTATTGTCTTGCACCATCTGCGAAATGAGGTGAGTTCCCATGTGTCATTCTTCTCGGTGGCTCTAATTTCTCCGCCCATTGCGTCTCTCCATTGTTTCTCTTGTGTAGCATATTGAAACATCACTGGTTCACAATCAGCAAAGATACAAAGTAGTGTAAGTTTATCCATTGGTTTGCTTACCTCATAAAGATCACTAAGGCTTCTTGTACGTTCCGCTACTCTCTCATTTTGAGTACCATTCGACCATGATGAAGATGGCGAGTCTCCATGATTAGTTGATGTTGGTAAAGTATGTTGGGTTGCAACATCTTCTGATTGCTCATTTAGTGTCGACTCATCTTCTTCAATTTGGGCGAAAAATATGAACTCATTTGTAGCCTTTGGAACTGGAGTCGTCATCGATGAAGGTAAAACTCTTGCTTTTACCATAAAGTTTGGTTCGTTGTTTGTCTGGTACATGGACATGAGCTACACTTCCAAATGCTCTCGAGTAGGAAATTCCATACTTTCTTCCACTCCACACTTCTTGTGGTGCTTTTCCCTAAACACTTCTTGGTGGAGATCGGTTGGACAAGTAGCCCGCACATGCCACTGCTTCCGCCCAAAAATCCTTAGGCAGTTTCTTACTTTTGTGAATTAGTTGGGTGAAATGGACAATGTACTAACCATGTAGGCTCAATGGCCCACCACCACTGCTATAAAATGGACTGTATAATTTATTGTAAATGGTGAATATTTATTATTACTTTATTACTTTGGTCATTTCTCTCTCTAAACATTTATGTTCTAGGTTCTTTATGTAACAAAGATTCTACTCGAATAATTTTTGACACATCGACCAGTCAAATTTTACATTTGTCTCGCATCTAGCAACGCTAGATGATAAATACATAAATACGAAACAAGGCAGATGATAAATAGAAGTAATAGGCAAAAGTATAAGTTTTAACTTTCATGTAGATATTACCTTTTAATTAAAAGTTTACTATTTCTTAGTTTTTTTTGGACGAGCTATCTTTTAAAAATCTTTACAAGTTTATATGTGGATGTAGAAAGTGGACCAGCTAATAATTTCTCTTCACATACAGCCATATAATAGCGATAACTAAAAAACCTAGATTTGGTATCAGAATTTAGTAAACTAAACTACATGAAACAATAGACTGCCTATTTTTTAAGAAAAACATCTCCGGCAAGAAATGTACCTGCAGAAAAAAAAAAAGACATCACAAGTCGTAAAAGTACACTACACAGGGCCATAAGTATTTATCTTTAATAAAAAACTTACTCATATAGCCAGTTTGTAACAACTCATTAAACTCGTCCATGAGATCCTGATGATTTCCAAGTATACAATTAACCTGCAATGTACACTGATGCTTAAACTCAAAATCCTTTTTCCATAAGACAGCGAATAGACAGTTTTTGACATACCGGAAACTGATGCTTTTGATCTGTGATTGTGTCCACGGATCGCATGGAATACAAGATGTCTGTAAACTTCTGGAATTCATCTTCACTACCTAAACGTTCCTTGACTTTTTCACAGAATAAAAAGCCTCTAAGGTATATTTCATTCCCCTCGGGTAAACCCGCGTTAAATATATCAGTCAGATTAGAATGCCCTCTGATTATATCTTGCATTCGAGCCATAAAAGTCACTGAACCAAGCCTAAAAAAAAACTTGCCGTGTGACTTTGGGTAAGAGATTAAAATATAACCCTAAAAGATGTCAAAATGGTCCAAAGAGTGTACCTTTGCTCATTCTTGTCTTTCATGACAGCAAAAATCATATCAAGTTTCTCTTTTTCATCTTTAAAAGTCTTCCGGAATTCTTTGATAAAGACAGAGGCATCCTCCTTCCTTAATACACTGAGATATAAAATATTAACGAAAAGATTGATAACGAAAACGATTTCTTTGGAGATTTTTGAAACTTTTGTGAAGCTTTCACTATTAGAAACAGAAATTTGACAGTAATACTGACCGTGATGGGTTCTTTAATTTCGGCTTTTTGGATTGCGATCCTGAAGGCAAATCGTTTCCACTACTCTTCATTTATTCACAAATCAAGACTTTAATATCACAAATGTTCTGGTTCTTAAAGCAACAGTGTTTCTTGCAGTGGCACTCTCTGTAAGACTGAGACAGTTTCACTTTTCTTGCAGTTTTGGAGTAAACAATAAAACTTTCACTAAGAAGAGAAAATTGCAGAACTTGTGAACAACCTTAGGCTATGATATTAATTAGCACTCAAGAACTAACAAATTTGCAGAACTTCTGAAATTTGTAAATTGCAGAAAAATATGATTCTTGTAAACTATTACACAACTTTTATAGCATTTAATAGAAATAACTAATTTCTGTTTTAACATTCCCTTTTGACTCTCACTTATTTTAAACTGACTCATATGCATATCTTTTGATAGAGGACGTTGGGACTTTAAAATAGATAATTAATAGGTCTAAACATTTGGGTAGATTTTGGAAGGAGTTGGGTTCCTTCCATTTAGTTAGAAAAAAGGTACTCCCCTGTACCGTAGATCCAACTATTTTTAGAGATTAGGGAGGTTAATATCATTAATAGGGGTCTTAACCTAAATTTCTTTCGCTATATTGGGGACTAATAGAAGAGGAAGGAACAATGCTTCCATAAACCATATTTAGGAGGTGTTGCCAGTTGTTAGAGCAGCCAGATGTGGCTTTGCTTTAAGATTTGAGTACTTTGGTAGACCTGTGGACTATATCAAGTTTACTGCAATGGCCAAATCTTATGACAATGTGAGAGTTGTTTTGCTCTTTGGTGGCAAGGAAACTATATCAGTAAACAATGTGGTTCAAACCATTCAAATGGTTAACTGTTGAAAAGTGGAAACATGAAATCTGAGAAGATTGCATAAGGTTTATACGCGAGTAAGAAACTACAAGAAGAAACAAGGTTACCAAAAAGCCGAAGCCAGACCAAAAAACATCTCAACTAAAAAACGATGATAACTTGGATAAGAAAAAAATCAGAAAACCTTTCTTTTGCAAGAAGGCGGAGAACCTTAAGAATAATTATTTCTTACCAAAGAAAGTAAAAGGGAAAGACCCACCTCAAGTAAACCAATGATCCAAGTACTTCTAACTTCTACAATGATGCTGAGTTACTTACTAAGTTACTTAATGTATGTGTTAATTAAGTTTCATCTCAATGGGTGTTGGATTCCGAATTACTAAGTTACTTAATGTATGTGTTAATTAAGTTTCATCTCAATGGGTGTTGGATTCCGAATGTTCCTTTTACATGCCTAGAACTCGTGAGTGGTTTAATACACTTGAACCAAAAAATTATGGATTTGTACTTCTTGGAAATTCTGAGTCATGCATGATGAAAGGAAAATAATCTTTTATAACTAATATGCATTATGGCAAAATATGTGAACTTAAAGCTGTTAGATATGTGCCTTGAATTAGGAGAAATCATATACCTCTTGGTCTGATGGAGACTAAAGGTTATAAGTATTGGTGAGTTTGATTACTTGAATTGCCTTAGTAAATTGAGAGAAGTTAGATTATAGAGAGAGAAATAGGTTTGGATAGAGAAAATCAAATTGCTAGAATAATCTAACTCAAATAGCCAACCCTTTTATTAGGTCAGTCTGAGCCTTTATATAGATGCGCAATGACTTAGCCTATAACTGAAAACAGTTACATAAAATGGCTAATTACATGTTAGTCCTTGAGTAAATACATAATCCTAAATTCCTTCTCTAACTTTACAATCTGTTATAAAAAGTTTTATTCTTTACATTTTAGTCTTAAAAACTCACTTTCCTTAACAGTAGCCCCCTTAGTTCTCATGTAAGTAAATGAATGACAACTAACTAGCCTCGAACATAATCGGAAGTTAAGATAATCTTCTTATCCATAACTCGAACCATTATGAATACACTGTTATGTCAAATGCATCTAAATATTTTAACATGGAATCACTTCCTTTCATTATAATTCGAAGCGGAAGTCAACACTCTAGATGCCAAGTCTACTGCTTAGCAAATAATGATCATAGGGGCTAGGTATGCTACTAGACTCATAATATGACAAGCGTTAGATCCTTATCTATGTAACCACTTCAAATTCTTCCCAATCATTGTTCACGTTTTCCCCTTCTCAAAACTTATTTCTCCTTTTATAAATTACGTCGTGACTCATTGTTTGTTTCACAGATAAAATTTCTTGAGAGATAAACTACCAAAGTTCCGAATTCTTTTGCTACCTTCAACCGCTTCTTCAATATTTTAGCTACCTTCATTGGAAAATTCAAATATCTGTTAAACCTTCAACCACTTTATGAGAAAGCATCCAAAAACCAAAAAATTTGAATCCATAATTTTGAAGAAACCCAAATCGTCAAAGTCATATAACAAAGTCTTCGGAGCTTACAACTACCTTTGCATTAGTGAAAGGGAAGACGAATACAGAGCTGCAGGAATAATAAGTAACGCTCCTCTTAGTATATCTACAAAGACCATATACTACGCTAACTTCGATCGTTCAAAAACTCTTGTTTTTTCACCTTCTCCTCTTACAGAAGAAAGGAAATCCTTAAAAACTCGAACACCAAAAACACCTCGAATCTCACATTCACTTACTGAAGTAACCCCTTCCTCATCCAACCTTTTAAAAACTTGTCCTCCTCGAACTCCTAAAATAATACTTTCATAGCCATGAGAGATGATGTAGACGTCACTTTGAATCCATCTACCATTTCTCCTTCCCAGAGGGAGATTGTTGAGACAACGATATCATCTCAACAAAATCCCTCGAATGATCCTCCTCGACTGGTGGAGGAGATATCTGAAGGATAATTCGAGTTTGAAGCTACTTAGTCAAATAACGAGGTTGAGACAGAAGAAAGAGCTTTGAAGGCATCTGAAAATGCTGCCAAAGAAAAAATTTGTAGTCCGAGGAAAAATAAAGCTCTTGTCACAGTATCCGACGAGGAATGTGCGTTAATAGGTGAGAACTTGAGATCTCTCGATGCATATTAAATATTAGCTATGAAAAAACTATGAAAAATTCTCCCTACATATATTACGAAGAGAGCCAAGTGGTTGATCTGAACAAACAATGGGAATGTGAGACAAAATTACGTATCGTCTTCCTAAAAACGGAGAAACGCCTATAGATTGTAAAAACGTTGAACTCGTAGTCTACTCATGAATCATCAACTAGGGTCTTCGATTTTAATTGGACCCGTGATTGGTGACTACTTTGAGCTTTTCGATCTGTGTCTAATCCAAGTAACACAAAATCAATGGTTCACACTGCTTTCTGTGATCATGGCCTCCCGCTTATCCAAAATTTCAATCTGCATCGAGGACTTCATAACTCTAATCAAATTTTCAAAGGGACCAATCCTTCTGTTTTTCTATCTCACATTGGAGGATGATTTAAAAATAATCAGTGACCTACTGTAAGCAGACAATTTTTTGAAGCATAAATTTGTCTTCATTTATGAGGCATGGGAGAATGACAAGGAAATATTTGAAGCCAAAATCCATCTAGATTGAACCTCGTCTCGAAAATGGCAAGGAAATATCTATAATATTCTTTCTCTATATTATATTTTCAACCGATGTTATTCCCATTTACTATCAACTTCTATACTCCGAACATAAATTTGATGCGCTATGCAATTCGTCGAGAAAAAAAACCTTCATCAAGATTTCCGCCGGGCCGGAAAAGGAATGGAATAATGCTTCCCACACAACCTTTGAAACCATCAATTTCCTCAAAATTCACCTACTTCGATCACATTTAGAGCTTTTCCTTTTCAAAATTTTATGGAGCCATCCAACCCTATAAATTTTGTCAGAAGATTGGCCCATCCTGACTGAAACACATTCTTACTAATTTACAACAGATCATACAACCACCTCCCCCAAAAGAAGAAGGCATAAAAGAATAAAAAATCAGCTAGCACATCTGGCTTTAACCCTTCAATAGATCCGAAGCCAAGAGATGTGAAGAGGACAAAGAAAGAAAAGACTATCACCACTATCGAAGAAGAAACATAAGATTAACCTTCTTAAAAAAAGAAGAAAACAAGTGCTTTTTTGAAAAACAAATTCACTACTAAAACAAGTCCCCAAAAGAAAGAGAAAAAAATGATTGTGGAAACTTTTGAAGAGATATTGTCCGACGACGACGAAGTTGTAGCTGTAGAGAATCAGTAAAATTCTCAAAAGGAAAATGAAGTAACTGCTGAAGATGCTGCCAATCAGCAAAGGGAAACTATTGCTATAGAAGATAACCAGGGCGATGATCACTTTGATCCCGACACTTTTGTTAACTTTCACGAATCAGAAAAGCTTGCTAGAGAAGAAGATCCCATTATTCAGGAGATTCAAGATCATCTGCATAAACTCGGTAGAAGATCAAGACTACTACCTCTAAAGCCAAATCTCATGAGATTATTGTTCCACCAACACCTTAGCTCCCATTCTTGACCTAGCCCAGTGGTATTTCCTACCGCGGAGCCATTCCGAAGAAATCTTGGCTACTCTTCAACCTTTTACAAATCTAGATGATGCAGCGCAAAAACTAACTCAATAAATCAAAGCTTCTCGAAACAATTAAACAAATGGCTAAAGATATGGTTCACTACAAAGGCGCTGCTGCAGCTGAGCAAAAGATGAGGGATATCTTTTGGAACATCATAATAAATCGATTTCATGAATTCCAAATGGCCAGATTTGAATTACTCATACGGCTCCTCCATGTTAAGAAACATCATAGAGAAGTTCATCAAAAATAAAAACAAGACCTCAATACCTTTCATCTGGAATGAGATGGATAAACTTCAGACTAAACATATTGTAGAATTAGCTACAGAGAAGAAAAAACTCGATGACCTTCAAACTTCTCTTGTCAACAAAGAAGCAGAGAAGAAAATATTTACCGATGAGATTGATAAGGGTAAAATTTGCCGGTATAAATAACAAGGGGTTGATTGGGGATAAAAGATACTTGGTGTGATTATTAATGTATTTAAGATCTTTCAGGGACCAATTTGTAAACAAGGTACTTACTAAGGGGCCTCATTAGCAATATAATGAGCCCACTAAGGATATTAATGGGTCCACCTTAATATATTATAAAAAGGTGACCCACTTTCTTGGTAGGTGGGACATTGAATATTATTATATCCTTTTTACACTCTCTCTCTACACTTTCTCTCTCTAGTCACATCAGACACAAGATCCAAAATATTCCACCAATTATTTATTGACTCATCATTGGCGCCGTCTGTGGGAATCAGTGTTACCAAAAAGGAATCTTTTTTCTTTGAAAATCACGCTTTGCAAGATGAACGATGTGGTTGCTGGAAAGAGGGTCGGTAGAGAAGTAATCTGAGCCGTTTCGGTGTCAGAAGGCGAGGATGCTCCAGGACGGGGGCGCTTCGACCAGGGTCGGGACAAGCGGTCGACCCTAATAATGACCCGAACACAACTTCTGGAAGATATTGCCAGACTGAACACCGAAAGAGAGCGGGCACTAGACGAGAAAAGGGTCCGGGAAGGGAAAGGCAAAGAACCACTCTTGGAGGACCAGGAGGAAGCTGACCCCACCATTGAGCCTCGTATCGAAGCCCGACCCGTCATGTATTATCGAGAGCTTCACCCCGAGAAAGGGCAAAAAACCAGGGCTCAGCGGTACCCAGAGGACCATCACGGCTTGTCAGCCGATTATACCTCGGATGACTCGTCAGGCAAGGAGTATCGACGATGGGAAAGAGTCCAACGCACACATAAAAATCGTTCCCGACGACTTCGAGGACCCAGGACGGACTCCCCGAAATACAAGAAGGGTAGCACGGAGAAACAAACTTCGGTGTCATTCGAGAAGGAAGAAATTCCCACGGCCAGTCGTGAAGAACGAGCAGCACTGCCTCAAATGCCATGGAAACCATCGAACAGCCAGAACCTAGGTTACCGAACCAGCAGCCAGTTTATAAGCCTAGGGGATGAGGGACTATACGGAGTTCAGACAGACGGACTAGGAGGCGGAGCTTGCGGGTTCAGAATCAATTGGAGGGCATCACCATTTTCCAAGCTAGAAAAGTACGATGGGAAGAAGGACCGGATAATCACCTAGAAGCCTTAAAAAACTTCATGCTGAGTTTCGACAATGACGATAAACTCCTATGCAGAGCTTTCTCCATGACCTTCCGGGACCGGGCGTCCAAGTGGTACAACCGATTACCATAGGGAAGTAAGAGTTTCCGAGCCAACGACAACACAATCATGAATTGCAGACAGAAATTGGGGGAAAGCCTCAGAGAGTATACCCGACGATTTATTGACGCGAAGACCGACATAGACCACTACGAAGAGAACGTGGCCCTAACCGCGTTCCATTTGGGTTTGCTCCCAGGGCCTATGAAGCAAGCAGTAACGAAGAAACAGGCATTCACGTTCTCCGCACTTCTGGCTCAAATAGAAAAGCAAATATTGCTCGAAGAGACCGAAGCATCCGAGCTGGCGGTGCAAATTCAGCAAAGTGCTCAAGCATCGGTAGTAATGAGGCAGGGCACTCGATTGGACTACGCTCGAGCGATCCAACCGGTCAGCACGATACATCCGACCCAGCCGGTAGACACCAAACCTTTGGCCCTAACAAGCCCGAAACCAAAGCAGACGAGTCAGACGGCTTCACGACCCATGTCTAACAAATGGATCCGACCTCCATACTTCGCAGACCTTACGGAGTGTGTATCATCGATCTACGAGAAAACTAAGAAAAGTGGAATATACCGAAGGCCTTTCCCGATACCAACACCTCGGCAGCAGAGGAACAACCGCTACTGTCGCTATCACGAAGACGTTGGGCATGATACTAAAGACTGCATCGCCTTGAAGAAAGAAATATAGATGCTCATAGAGCATGGAAAACTCCTGGAGTATATTAAGAAGGCACCGCAAAGTACAACTTCGAAGGAAGTCGTGATAATACCAAAACCCAAAACTACCATGGCCATTTCAGAAGTAACCGACCCTTTCGATGTCTCCATTGAGTACCTCGACCCGGAAGCAAACCGCAACATCATCGGGATTATCGAGGAAGAAGCGGAGTAGAACGTCGGTAACGTATGAAGCCTTTGTGAATTTTTTGAATCCCTAACTATTTTTGGGGGAGATTATATGGCAGGAGTCACACATTCATCCAAAAAAGAGGTTACTGTTTTATTCGTTGTAGTAGACGCGCCGGCTTCCCACAATCCAATTTTCGGCCGGTCATGGATATCGCGAATGCATGCTGTATCTTCTACAATCCACCAGTGTTTGAAATACGTGGTTGGAAACAACGTGGGCGTCGTTCGAAGCAGCCAGAAAGCGGCACGGGAGTGTTACCGAGCAGCATTGGCACCTAAAAAGATCAAGAGATAATTCAAGCTCAAGAATAGCAATTGAAGGGGCTAGCCCCGGGATCATTTCCTGTTGATGACCCCAGGGAAGCTCCAAGCTATTTGACGACGGACGAAGAATGCGAGCTACACCAATTTGCCGCAGGGAAAGTTATGCAGATCGGGGTATGCCTTTCACCAGCCTTCAGGGAACAGTTACTATCTCTCCTACGGGAAAACCTAGATTTGTTCGCATGGTGCTCAAGAGATGTAACCGGGGTCCCGGAATCTTTTGTCATTCACAAGCTAACTATCAACAGAAAGGTCAGACCGATCTCCCAAAAGTGTCGGGCTTTTTCCCCAGAAAAGGCAGACATTATCTTACGGGAAGTCGAGAGAATGATCAGCGTCGGTCACATAAAGGAAGTAAGTTACCCGTTGTGGACCTCAAATCCCGTTCTGGTCAAGAAGAAAAACGGGAAATGGAGAATGTGCGTCGATTACACCGACCTTAATCGGGCATGTCCGAAGGACCCTTTCCCGATGCCGAGAATCGACCAGTTGGTAGATCGACTTCGGATAACAGGTTACTGTCATTCATGGATGCATACGCCAGTTATAATCAGATCAAGTTACACGCTGTGGATCAGGAAAGCACCACATTCATCACAAGCCGAGGACTATACTGTTACAAAGTAATGCCATTCGGGCAAAAAAATGTCGGCGCAACATACCAAAGGCTAGTTAACAAAACGTTTGAGGGTCAAATTGGGAGGAATATGGAGGTGTAAATCGATGACATGTTGTTCAAGAGCGGCACGGATGAAGCCCACCTTACCGATCTGCGAGAAACTTTTGATAACTTGCGGGGAATAAACCTCAAGCTCAACCCAGAAAAATGCTTATTCGGGGTCCGATCGGGAAATATCTAGGTTTCTTCACTAGCGAGAAAGGGAGTGAAGCCGATCCAATCCACCTTCGAGCTCTGGCCGACATGACTCCGCCCAAGAACATCAAGGAAGTCCAGATCCTAACTGGGCATTTGGCTACTTTAAAACGATTTATTTCTCGTTCATCTGATAAGTGCGCTCCCTTTTTTCAGGTCTTGAGACAAGCCAAAGATTTCGTGTGGACGCCCGAATGTAACGAAGCATTCTTGGGAATTAAACGATATTTGTCGTCCCTGAACCTCTTGACAAAGCCCGTTACTGGCGAGACACTTTTCCTTTACGTTGTGGTTACGGACTTTGCGGTTAGTGCGGCTTTGATCAGTGACTCGGGACCAGCCCCTACAGCTGTTTACTTTGTGAGCAAAAGCCTGCTGGATGCGGAACGACCGGATCCTGCTGGGCGATTTCGACATCAACTTCGAACCTCGGACAGCCATTAAAGGCCAAATCCTGGCTGATTTTTTAGTAGAGTTCCATCCCGAACGACCGGATCAGGACGCGCCTTCCCAAGAGGCCGAACTAAATTAGTGGACCGTCCGAACCGACGGGGGCGCTAATGTCAGTGGCTGTGGAGCAGGGATACAAATAATTACCCCATCGGGCATTAGTATGCACCAAGTCATTCGATTTGGTTTCCATACTTCGAACAATGAGGCTGAATACGAGGCTGCTCTGGCAGGGCTACGGTTACCGCAAATATGTGGGGCAAAGCAGGTACGCCTCGTAAGTGATTCCCAACTTTTGACAACCCAAGCCTCGGGAATTGCAGAAGCTCGGAAAGAGCATCTGGTACAATACCTAGCACCACTCAGAGTGCTAGCCGCCTCGTTCGACAAAGTCACATACGAACATGTCCCGAGAAGCGAAAACATAGTTGCAGATTCTTTGGCAAGAATTTCCTGCTCAAGTAACTATCCCTGGGTTACTGAGCAAGAAAGCCCATCTATTATCAAACGGCACGAGTTAGATAACCGACCTGAAATCGCCTGTTAGATCTCTTCGGTAACAATCTCAGATTAGCGACGTGATATTATCGCTTTCTTAGCCGAAGGTAGGCTGCCTAGCAATAGCGCCTCGGCTCGAAAAGTACGCAATAAGGCCCGGGGTTACGTCCTTTTAGGTGAAGGACTGTACAAGAAATCCTTCAGTCGCCCCCTGCTCAGATGCTTAGGGGTCCACGAGTCACAAATAATTGTATCTGAACTGCATGATGGTGAGGGAGCGGCACATTGCGGTTACAAAGCCTTAATTATAAGGATTTTTCTCGCAGGTTTCTATTGGCCGACAATAACAGCAGATGCACGACTGATAATAAAAACCTGCGATACATGTCAACGATTCGCAAACGCAATAAACGTCCCCGCGGTTCCTCTAGAGTCCATATCTGAAGGTCTACCCTCTGACCGATGGGGAATCGACCTTGTCGGACCATTACCAATGGCATCGGGTGGAATACAGACAATCGTCGTGGCAGTAGACTATTTTTCCAAGTTGGTCGAAGCTAAACCTTTATCCGCCACCAAGACCAAAGATATCCTCAAGTTTATCTGGTCTAACGTATGTTATCGGTTCGGGGTACCGCAGAGGTTGATTATGGATAACGGACCACAGTTCAACGGCGGGGAAATGAAAGCTTTCTGTACAACTCACAAGATCAGGCAATGTTTCTTCGCTCCTTTCCATCCTCAAGCAAACGGGCAGGTCAAAGTCACCAACCGGACCATTTTGGACGGCCTCAGAAAGAACCTTGAGGGAAAAGCTGGAAAGTGGCGAGACTACCTACAAGAAGTGTTGTGGGCTTACCGGACCACCCCCGGGACGGCAACCCAGGAATCACCTTATGCTTTGGTATACGGTTTGGACGCGGTTACCCCTGCAAAGTCCATTTTTCCATCCTTCAGAGTCGGTACCTATGAGGAGAACGCGAACGACAACAACAGACGAATCGGTCTCGATCTTATAGAAGAGAAGCGCAATCGCGCCCATTTGAACTCTTTGCACTATCACACCCTGATGAGAATTCGCTACGCCTCTAAGGTACGCCGTCGGGAGTTTAAGGTCGGTGACAAGGTTTTGAGGCGCGTTTTTCTTCACACAAAAGACAAAAGCCTCGGCAAGTTCGCCCCAAATTGGAAAGGACCCTACGAAATGGTGGAAAAAATCAAGAACGGGACATACCGCATGCGAAATAAGCTCGGGTATTCTTTGAGGTTGTCATGGAATATTGAACATCTGAAATTGTACTTAAAATAGTGGTAGAACAGTTGTAATTTGTTTGACATAGTCTGTAAAAACTTATTGGTCGGGGATGCACTCTTTCCTACCTCGGTGGCGCGAGAAGGTTTTAACGAGGCATCATAAACACCCGACCACCCGATTGAATTAATCAAAATTTTCTTTTGCCTTCAAAATTTTGAAGTGTTACACGAACTTGACCAGCTGACGAGCTGATCAGCGTCTGTTCCTACTGATATTAATGGATCTACATGTTTTAATTTTGCCAACCCTATGGGAAATGTTTCAATGTTACATTGATCTACAGAACCTTCATAGGTTTTTCAATAATTACAACTGATCTACATGTTTTAATTTTCCCGACCTTATGGGAAATGTTTCAATGTTACATTGATCTACAGAGCCTTCATAGGTTTTTCAGTATTTAAAACTGATCTACATGTTTTAATTTTCCCGACCCTATGGGAAATATTTCAATGTTACATTGATCTACAGAGCCTTCATAGGTTTTTCAGTATTTACAACTGATCTACACGTTTTAATTTTCCCGACCCTATGGGAAATGTTTCAATTCTACATTGATCTACAGAGCCTTCATAGGTTTTTTAGGGTTTACAACTGGTCTACATGTTTTAATTTTCCCGATCCCATGAGGAATTTCAAAAATAACATTGATCTACAGAGCTTACTTTGGTTTTTCACAGAACCACTTTGGTTTACCTAAGTAAAAACATTCGAAAATTATGGCAAGAAACAAAGATTGCATACCAACATAAACATAAATATTAAAGTGTTCACAGGGAATATTGTTAGGGGACCCCGCGGCCCCCAAAGATCTTACAAACAAAAAACAAAAAAATAAACAACAACAGTCAAGACGAACAATTCTCCCGATCACTCGCCATCCTCCTCCTCGGACTCAGTATCGTCCGACTCATCCTCACAAACGACTCCCGCAGGGCGGTCCTCCTCGGGAACATCCAGCCACATCCACCCGAGGTGAAGGTGCGGGAAACGGTTATGGAACGATAGCACATACGCGGCTTTAGCATCGGCCGCCTATTTGTCCGCCCACTTCTTACACTTGTCTGCAAAGACGGTGTTCGAAGCTTTCAGCTTTTGGACCTCCTAAGCTTAAGTGGCAACACGATCTTCCCCGGATTTTTTCGTCTCTTCCGAGACACAGATGGCTTCTGCAGCCCGCCCATCTGCCACTTCCTGCGCCGCATTGTCCTTTTGCACCTCCTCCTTTAAGCTAGCAATTTGGGCCTCCGCGCTCACTAGCTTCTAGCTCAGCTCGGTCGTCTTGCGCTCTTTCAGGGCCGCTGGTATAAGCAGGTTATACAGAGATAAGGCTAGTCCGTCCGATCCCTGCAGCGGGAAAGTGTGCGGAGACCCAAGCATCGTCAGCACCGGGTACTTCGTACCACTCGATAAGGGGGGCTGACATCATCCGGAATCACCACTACGGGATCCACCGTCGATTTACCCTTAACCCCACCGAACTGGTCAAACAGCTCTGGTACGTTGGCACTGTATTCCCCGGCAACGGTCCTGCTCTCTTTGGCACGCCTCGGCTTCTTCACCTTGGCCCCATCAGCGTCAGCTCGATTTTTTCTTTTAGGAACCGGAGCCTAGGCCTGATTAGATGCGCCAGCTTCAGCATCATTCCCCCCTTCCCGAACCGTTCCCTCTCCAGCTGCGGCATTCTCCTCTCCGACCTCGTCATCCGAATTTGGGCGCTTGCTAGGCGCCTTGTTGCGTTTTGGGAGGTACAGTTGGGACCCAGGTTTGTCTGTTTTAGCAATAATATCCTCCAGGCTGGGGGGTACCCGCAATTGCTCAATAGTCAGCACCTCCGACGAGCAACGCCAGAGGTTACTCTTGATCAAATTGGTGTCTTTGAAGATACGATGCATCGCCCGACCCCAATGCTTCCTGGAAAAATCCTTCAACACCTGGAAAGTGACTTCAGCAGCTTTCGAGAAGTCCTTCTTCAGCCCCTGCAGGAACTCCTTCGACACTGCACAGAGGATCGGTATATTTAAAAAAAAGAAAAAAAAAGAGGTAGTACCGTCGTGAACCCTGAACCGAAGTAGCTGCCTCTTATTCTCCTTGCTATAAGGAAGACCGTTCTCCGAGGAGCCGCTCAGGAATACGAAGCGATGGTTCCAGCCCTTATCTCCCTCCAGAAAATCGTTAACTATCTTCCATTTGTTTCCCAAGGAAGAGTAGAATAACGGGGACTTAGGGGCCTTGGACAGACCCGACATGGCGATGTATTCGTCCATAGGCATAACCCGACCAGAAAGTCGTGAAGCCATTATGCAGGACATTAAGGTATACCAGGCATTAGGCGTCAGCTGCGACGGGCAAATCTGGAGGGTTCGGAAATATAGTGCGATCTCGGGATATAAGGGGAAAGGAAGACCCCAATTAAATAGCTTGGTAAACACCACTATTTCCTGGGATCGAACGTGAACATGAGTCTCCCCAGGGACCGGGAACCGGACTGTGACGTTCTCAGGAATCCCCCAACGAATCAGCAGTTCCTTGTGCTCGGCCGCTGGAAAGTAGAGGTACTTTCCTTCGAAGAGAGAGACGATATCATTCGAAGGAAGCCAGCGGAATTAGGTGGTGGTGATTGCGGCCTCTACCTCTTCGGGAAGAGGATCATCTGGAGGGTTAGCAGCGTTCCCAGCAGTGGCAATGCTGACCTCCGCGGGAGGAATATCCACCTCCGATTCTTCCAAATTGGAGTTCGGAGCTTGGTTAGATCTTCGGGCAGTAGCAACGTTTGGATCCGACGACCGTACCCGAGAGCTTGAGGGTTCGGCAGTGTTCCCAGACTGAGCCCGATGAGCCGCATCCAATTCCTCTGGCGTCAGCCGACGCTTATTAAGACCTAAAAAAGTTACGGCAGTGTTAAGACCAGTCCGGTACCCTCGAATTGAGGGAGTAAGCTGAACCATTTCAAGATAATTACCTCCTGAGGGAGATGTAGGGGGGCTGTCTTCGCCCATAGTTAAGAACTTGGTTTTATGGACGCGTCGGGGCGGAAATGGAGGCGAAGGGGCGTACGAGTTGACGGACGACGGGGTCGGATTCTCTGATCGAACTACAAGGGAACGAGGGGAGCCGCTACTAGAAGAGATGACAACGGTTTTTGGAGAAAGGCTAATCTCAGGAGACAGAGAGCCGGATGATTCGGGCGAAAAGAAGGATTCGGCAGAGATCAGAGCAGCTAAAACAGGGTCATGGGGTCTGCGGAACTCGAATAAAGGGTTTGGAATTAGATCCCCAAATCAAACCAGCGCGTTGGTACTCTTCGGCTCGGTCACCGATGCTCGCCCACTCTTTGAAACCGAACACAGGCTTCTTCTTCTTTTTCTTGGTTGGTAGACGCTTCGGGTATCTGGGTTTCATAAAACGAACATTTTCTCTCTAGAAATATCTGGGCAGCACTTTCTCTCTCTAGAATGCCTCTGAGAGAAGATCAGGATTTGTGGAGTATTTATAGGTAACATTTCATGAGCGGGGAATGCCAACCGACAAAAGCAGCGGGAAGGCGAAGAGTCTCCCTAGAAAACTATGCTGGCGAGAACGCGCCGCGTCAACGGATGACACGTGTTAACCATCTCCTAACAGGGGCTTGCCTAGGCTAACCTCTTCGAACCATATCCCACAGAGATGGGCCTTCTCAACCTGATTCACCACGAGAGCCGGCCCACCATAGTGGGTCCATGAATAAAAGCCCAAGAAGGCGCGGGAGCCGACCTGGCCAGAACTATGAACCCAGGGCAAGGAATTTCTAGCAGACCCCGAGTATTTCCTTTAGATAAAGTCGGCTAAAAAGCGTTGCGCGAGTGTTACCGAACATCCATAACATAGACTGGGACGGGAAACGTTGTGGAATGCCCGACGCCCCTGGAAAAGGGGTAATTCATCCGAAGAAGGATAGCCATCGGCCCGAAGTGCAGGAGACCGCGGTCGATAGACTTATGCTCAGCTCTGAGTCTCCGCTCCTGACACTTCCGAATACTAGGGGGGCTACTAATAAGGGTAAAATTCGCCGGTATAAATAACAAGGGGTTGATTGCGGATAAAAGATACTTGGTGTGATTATTAATGTATTTAAGATCTTTCAGGGACCAATTTGTAAACAAGGTACTTACTAAGGGGCCTCATTAGCAATATAATCAGCCCACTAAGGATATTAATGGGTCCACCTTAAATTAGTATAAAAGGTGACCCACTTTCTTGGTAGGTGGGACATTGAATATTATTCTATCCTTTTTACACTCTCTCTAGTCACATAAGACACAAGATCCAAAATATTCCACAAATCATTTATTGACTCATCAGAGATAACCACCCTTGAAGCTCAATTTGATAAAGAAAAGCAACTTGCTGTCAATGTTGTTGAAGATTACTGTGTAAAAGACACATTTGCAACTATCAATGATAGAACAGAGCAAAACATCATCACACTCCTTCGGGAAATTCATGCGGGATATCCTAAAATTGATATTTCCAGCTTCTGGGTGAAATTCCCATCGAACGGTGTCCTAGCGAGGCTTTCGATCTTGTTCCAAACTCGTTATCCGAAGAGAATGATTCAAAGGAAAAAAAATGAAGAGAACTATAAGGAGGAGTAATTTTACTATCTTTTTTTGTTGTACTTGTCGTATTATCACTGTAACATTTTGTTCTTAAAGAGTTAGTTTAAATGACAAAGGTATTTGTTTATGCTTTATTTTTTAAGTTATTATTGACGATGGAGAAAAAAGACGTATGGAAAAATTGTAATGAGTGTTTTTATTGGGGAAATATTGTAAAAAGAATAATAGAAGTAGTTATTATGAACAGGTGGAGAAGTATAGGGACTAAATATTTAAGAAGTGGGAAATAAAGCGTGTGGGGCCCATTATTGTACTATAAAAGGACCTCACACGAGTTGATAGATTCGATTGATTAATATAATATCACTTTCTCTCTCCACTTAGTCTAGCTCTCACTTTCTCTCTCTAAAAACGCACTTACACGAAGGATTCGGTTTTTACTGTTTAGTCCCCCAAATATTCGCCTAACACAAAATCACCCTTGAGCTATTTCTTAATTTATCAGTGGCGCACTCTGTGGGAAGCAAAGATTGTTCTGACGATAATCGCTTTCTAGAAATTGTTCCTAATCCGATCGGTGTCATGGAAGTGGAAGGGGATGATTTTGTTAACGACTGCGAGGAGAATCTTGTGGGGAACACTTATCATGGAAGAGCAAACGAAGATTGTTAATGATTTTTTGTCAAATACCGTGTCCAGAAGATACTTATTGACACGGGAAGTTCCGCGAATATTTTGTTTATGACTACCTACAGGAGAATTTCTGACCCGCCTGTTATACGACGATCTGACAGAACTTCAGTGGGCTTTAGAGGTGCAACAGCAATAGTCGTTGGAGACTTTTAGTGTGTGGTGGAGTTAGGTCGTGGGCCATTTAAAAAGGAAATTGAAGTGTTGTTTATCGGTGTAGACGCACCACCGTCGTACAATGCAATTCTGGGTCGTTCTTGGCTGTCCAGGATGCGTGGTGTTATCTCAACGGTGCACCAATGCGTGAAATATGTGGTAGGAAACAATATAGGGACTATCAGGAGCATCCAGAAGATGCCTCGAGAGTGTTATCAGATAGCTCTAACCTCGTAAGGAGTTCGGGGAGAAGTATTAGAAAAGGCATAACAATTAGAGGGGACTTCCTCGGAAATCATTCGTTGTGATGATCCGAGGGAGGCCCCCGGATTTCTGGTTCCGGAGGAAGATCACGAGGAACATAAGTTCGAAGGGGGGATTTTTTTGAAGATTGGAGTAAAACTTTCTTTTGAGTTCAGAGAAAAGTTGATTGCGTTTTTGTCAACGAAGTTAAATATGTTTTCTTGGTGTGCACAGGATGTTATGGGAGTACCACCAGAGATAATATGTCATAAACTTTCAGTACTGCATGATGTTCGACCTATTGTCCATAAAGGAGACCGATTTCTTGGAAAACGTCTGCAACTATTCTCTCGGAAGTGGAACGGTTATTGAGCATAGGCCACATTCGAGAGTCGCAGTACCGTGTATGGCCCTCGAATCCAGTCTTGGTCAGGAAAAGAATGGAAAGTGAAGGATGTGCGTGGATTTCACGGACCTGAATAGAACTTCTCCCAATGATCATTTTCCGCTACCCCGAAATGATCAGTTTGTGGACTCTACTTTGGGTAATCGATTATTTCCTTTCATGGATGCTTATTCAGGA
Organism: Limnanthes douglasii subsp. nivea; assembly: GCA_036936605.1. Lineage (NCBI taxonomy): Eukaryota > Viridiplantae > Streptophyta > Magnoliopsida > Brassicales > Limnanthaceae > Limnanthes > Limnanthes douglasii. The sequence goes on from JAUPFV010000004.1 coordinate 292,168,969, forward strand.
TATAATCAAATGAGGTTAGATGCAAAAGATGAAGAAAGCACATTGTTTTTCACTGGGAGAGGATTGTATTATTATAAGGTCATGCCAGTTGGCCTGAAAAATGAAGGGGCAACTTATAAGCGTTTGGTCAACAAAACCCTTAAGGGGCAAATTTGCAGGAATATGGAAGCTTACATCGATGATATGCCGGTAAAACGTTTGCATGACGAAGATCATTTCGCTGACTTGGAGGGAACGTTTTACAATCTGAGTAGAGTCAATTTGATGAGGTTCAGTATGAGCATGTTCGAAGGGAGGCAAATGTCATCCCTAATTCGTTAGCAGCGGCTTCGCGATCGGAAGTTCATCCATGGGTCCTAATTTAGGGGCATCCTTCGTTTACAGGCGGTACAAAGCACTCAATGAATATGGATGAAGTAAGCAATATGATCACAAATGATTGGAGGTCAGAAATTGTGGACTTCTTGGAAAAAAATAGTTTACCCACAGAGAAGTCTGAGGCTAGGAGGGTCAGGTTTAAGTCTCATGGTTACATTCTGTTAGGAGGAGTATTATATAAGAAATCCCTAAGCAGACCGTTACTTAGGTGTTTGGGTAAGGACGAGTCGCAGTTAGTCATATCAGAACTGCACGACGGGGAAGGATCGGCCCATTATGGGTATAAAGCGTTAATTTGAAGGGTGTTTTTGGCTGGTTATTATTGGTCGACCATCTCTTCTTATGCGAAAGATTTGGTAAAGCGGTGTCATACGTATGGATGTGGTTGTCCATTCATAAATTATTTTCCCATCGTATCATGTGGTAGGTTATACAGAAGATTTGAACGATCAAAGTAGAGCCCTAGAATTAGACTTGATTGTAGAAAAACGATGAAGAGCACAGTTGAAGTCCTTGCATTATCAAACGTTGATGAGGAGTAGGTATGCTTCGAGAGTAAAGCGAAGAGATTTCATGGTGGGGGACAAAGTGTTACGAAAAGTTTTTCTGCACACCAAAGAGAAAAGTCTTGGAAAACTGGGCCAAATTAGGAGGGTCCCTTATGAAGTCTCGGAGAAAATAAAGCAAGGAACATATAGATTAAAAGATAAGGAAGGGTAATCTCTTAAGCATCCACGGAACATCGAACATTTAAAATTCTACCTAGGATGAGGAAGAAATTAGCATGTGACGATTATCTTTTGTGTGTATTTTCAGGTTTACAAAAACAGCGAGGGCATAATTTTTCCCATCCTGTTAGGCACAGGAAGGTTTTAACGAGGGGTCATTAAATTTTTTGCCTCGAATTATTCTTTATGAGATAGCAGTTGTGGTTAAGTTATTAAGATTAATAATTATGACATTATATAAGCTTGCCTTAGCGCAGCATACAAGAATTATTATGATCAAAATTGGCATAAAGTAACTATTCAACGCAAGTTGGCATACAATTATTTTTTTCACATCAAAAGTGTGAAGTCACAAAGTTGTAAAACTGGTATTTCAAAAAGCGGCATACTATAAAATTTGAGGAAAAGGTTCTTCGGAAAATGAAGCAACTATTACAAAAATTTCCTTGCAAGGACTTATACCGAATTTGCCTAAACATCTTGACATCACTATTACAAATCTATCTAGTCTGAATGTTCCGAGGAGTCGCTCTCCTCAGAATCTGAAGACTCACTATCACTAACAACAATCTTAGGAGGACGAAGGTCGGGGGAGACGAGTGTTGTACTCAGGGTATTCTGCATGAATTCGGATGATCATCCCTGCTCGGGTTGTAGCATCTCGAGTGTTGAGGTTGTCCACGCATTTAGCTGCATAGGCCTTCACTTCTTTTTCTTTCTCAGCCTTAACTTGTTTAGGAAATTTTTTCAATTCTCTTCACTAAGTTTTTCTTGTCCTCAATAACAACCTCGTAGACAGCAAGACAATCCTTAAACCCTTTGCATGCAAGTTGGTGAGCTTTCTGGAGATCTGTCAAAAGTTCTTCTTAGGCCCCCGTCTTCTTTTGGTAGATATCCCTCTCTTCCTGGCAGCATCTTTCGAGGAGAATGACTTAATTTTCTGAGGTAGACAACCTTTTATAGAATGCATTAGCCTGACTCTCCATGATGGAGTATTGTTTCATAGCCTCTTATAGTTGAGCAACAGCAAGGGAAGCATTGAACTTGTAATGATTTTTCTGATCTTCCAGATGTTGCATTTTTCTTCCCATATTGACAGAAGAATGCAATAAGTTGCCAACACTTAGCGAGAATTCATCATTATGAGGAATCTCGAAGGAGCTGGAAGGTGAGCCTATTGCTATGGGGTCAAAATCCGAAGACTCACCAGTTAAAATATTGGGGTCAACATTTTGAGGAGGATCGCTTCAGGGAATTGGGAGCGGTGCTAGTATAGGAGAATTCTCAACTGGAGAGAGGGATTTGAAGATTGGGTAAGAGGAGAATTTGGTGTTTTACTCAAATTTTCGGTAGCCTCTTTTTCAAGATCAATCGCCACATCTTGGGCCCAAGTGCCTTGGGAAATTTCCTGGACATCATCTTGTGTTTTTGCGTCCTCGGATATTTCTTGGATTGGTTCCAAAACAACCTTTTTCTTGGTTTCTTTTGTGTTGACATTTTTTTCTTGTTGGGGAGGACAGGTTCATATGGTAGGGAAAGGACCACAGTGTTTACCGAAGATGGTGGCTCCTGATTAGCAGCTAATCCTTCAGAGTCTGACTGAAGGTCATTTGTGGACACTTCCTCGTCGGAGTCATCAAGGTGACTTTTGGCACGAGAGCGCTTCGGGAGATAAATGACTATGTCTTTCTTGTTTACTCGATCAAATATTTCTTGTTGAGAGGGAAGGGTCATCAATTCTTTCAGGGTCAGCCGGTCAAGGGGATTAAGCCTCCACAGTCGACTTTTGGCCAAGTTGTTATTCAAAAAGCACATGAGAAATTTGTTGTTCCAATTTTCTTTGGCCTACTCGCTGAGTTTGGTAAAGACGGTGTTGGCACTCTCTACATAGTCTCCGTATGGTTTCGAAACTCTGGTCATAGCTACAAAGAATTTAAGTTACTACATCATTATCCGAGGAAAGGTAAAAGAAGAAGTTAATAGACTTACATTTGTTGGTCCACAAGAGAGGAAGCTATGATACATTCCATGAGTGTGAACCATATGTTTCGACCAACTTGTGAAGGGCAGAGGTTGGATTTGGCAAAGTATTCAATAAAAAATGGATCTAAGAGATAATTTAACCCCAGTTCATGATTTTTGTATAAACAACTAACTCATTATCCCTAACTGATAAAGGAGTCATACCTTCTGAGGGGAGTCTGATGTTGATGTACGAGAGGATTCACCATCGGGTCCTCAACTTGGTCTCTTCCGAAGGCGAAAAGTATTTATAGGAAATGTGTGAAGTGCAACCAGATGCTTGTTTTCGATTCCTCGAATGTTGTTGCCCGTAATGGGATCAAGTTCTAAGGGAAGAGTGATGTCTCCCTTAGATTTTGGGGCGATCCGACGAGCATGCGCTTCGGACGTTGTTGGGGGAGCGATGGTCATTTGACTAGAAGAGGGCAAGCTAAGGCCACTAGATTTGTTCTGCTCTGCAGTAGAAATTGGTTGAGTTTCTGGCTCAAGATAATCCGAGGCAATTTATTTCTCCTTATTAGCCAAGGATTTGTTTTGCATCGCGTGAAGATCGTCTTCGGTAATTTTGGTTCTTGATGGGGAGAATCGAGGGCTCCCGCTTCCCGTTATCGAAGGGGTGTGTTAGTCATTTTCTCACGCAAGTATACGCGATCAAATCATAGCAAGTAATAAGTAAGAAAGATCGTTCCCACGAAGACTAGGGGTATAAGACAAAGATTTACTTATGCAACAATGTATGATTATTAGACTACAGCTGGAACAAATAATAAAGTATGAGTGAATGAATATAATAACTAAGCAAATTAACTAACAAGATTAACTTATGCCAGAGAAAACATGGAACCCTAACTTCATTGTTTATTTTACTCAGAGTATTAATATACTTTATCAGTATGTCAGATACTACGATTACTAATCAGATAACTCAAAATCAGAATACGCTACCTTTCAATACACGTAAACCAAACCACTTAATCAAGCACAAAAAAGATAGCAGTTAAGCAGACACCTCATGCATGACAATCCTATATGTCTATATGAATTGAGGTACAATTGGTTTTAAGCACAAGTTATCTGTTTCGATTACATAGGGTAATATGATATGGTTAATGACATATTACGAATCATGAACAATCATAATATGAATCATTCAAGAACCTATGCTACCATGGCAAGTTCTAAACCTTTAAATCTACTTTCGCATTCATTAAAGATAAACAACCTAGATGTTCGCGACGCATCTAACAAAAAAACACAACCATACTAGGTAACCGATAAACATATCTAAAAAAAATCAATTAAGCAATAAACCCTAAATATTATTCAAACAAATCCGCTAAGGTTCCATGACAACGATTAGTTCATAATCGAACAAATCATCATCATGGTCTTAAAAATTAACATAGCTTGATGAATATAAATAGATATAAAAAACGAAGAAGAGTTTAGAAAATATTAAACATAGCTTGATGAATATAAATAAAAATAAAAATAAACGAAGAAGAGTTTAGAAAATATTAAACATAGCTTGATGAATATAAATAAAAAATAAAAATAAACGAAGAAGAGTTTATAAAATATTAAACATAGCTTGATGAATATAAATAAAAATAAAAATAAACGAAGAAGAGTTTAGAAAAATATTAAACCGAAAAAAAAAACTCAACGTCAATTGCCGTCTGACACCAATTGTATCTGCTTCTCGAGTCCGACACCAATTGAAAATTGCTTTTTCTGACACCAATTGAAAATTGCTTTTCGAACAAACAATTGTATATGGTTCTGACACTAGCTTTTCTTTTCGAACAAACAATTGTATATGGTTTTGACACCAGCGTTGTTTTTCTCGTACAGCTACTTTCTTTTTCTATTCTCTGTTTATCTCTTTTTTTTTATTTGTATTTTGCCGCAAGACAAGAAACCAAGCGGCACACCTTCTTTCTCCTTTACTGTCTCTTTATATAGATATTCTGCCGAAACCCTAAAACAATTAAATTACGTAATGTAAATATTTATGTTAAATAAAATAATATTTTAAACAATATAACTAAATACAATATTCGAATTAATCTAATATTCTTTTCTTAATTGAGCATTAATTTCCTTTTATGCTTCGCTTTAATATTTTCTTCTTAATTTAATATTTTAAACAATATCTTAGAAAATATATTTTTCTTTTTTTAACATTTATATATGTTTTAAGCATTAGTATATATTTTTTTGAAAATCACTCGTCATAATATATTTCAAGCATTAATATATATTTGTTTGGAAAATCACTCGTTTTAATATATTTTAAGCATTAATACATATTTTTTTTTGAAAATCACTCGTCATAGTATATTTTTAGCATTAATATATATTTTTTTTGAAAAATCACTCGTCATAATATATTTTTAGCATTAATATATTTTCTTTTGGAAAATCACTCGTCATAATTTTTTTTAGCATTAATATATATTTTTCAACATAAATATATTTTTTCAAGCATCAATATATTTTTCTTTGTTTTCAACTGTTCCAAAATTTTCCTAAATACATTAATTTTCCAGTTTCTTCAATTTCAACCCAAATTTATTAATATTATCACAATTTACCCGCGTCACAAGCGACTTTAATAATACTGGAAAAACACGTTAAAACTCAACGAATACTTGAGAGCTGGTGATGATTTTAAGAATAATGGAAGTGTAATAAGTGATATGAAATGCACTTATCAAACCCCCAAACTTAAACCGTTGCTTGTCCTCAAGCAATGCAAAACAGGTTTAACAATTGATGCATGAATGCAACTGACTTTAAATGAATGCAAGAACGCAATGATCCCAAACGAGTAACCGTAACTAATTCAGGATAAATAACTCAACGAATGTAATGACCTCGGAATGTGAAATAACTAGGTACTCAAATGTTAGCAATACAAGTGAAGAAGCGTGCGTGTGTGCTCAAACTCAATCGACATGTTTTTAGTGCAAGTTAATGGACCTTATTTGTTCTCATCATAATAATCACAAGATTAGAAATGAAATACACCCTAGATTCTTCATAGTCAAGTTGCACATCCATATTTCTCTGGGGTTGTCAAAGATTTATTATGCTTTACTCTATATACAGACACTCAAAGGCTTATTTGACCATGCAATGGATGAGGTCCCTGAAAGACTTATACAATGGTGCCCATGTAGCGAGCTTTAGGTTAGCGGATCCAAGACCGGAAAAGTCTTAGGTCACTAGGCACAAAGTCCCCTAGAACTTAATAACTCGAGTACCAAAGAGCTCATCCTAGCCAATTTTGCCTTTTTTTTAAGCAATCAGATTAGGAATGAGTGCGTTTCGCTCCATCTCATTCCACCCCTAGACTACTCGCAATACGCAGCCCCCAGCGAGAGGCCGTACGTCAACAAGCGGCTACTAGCTTTTGACACCTAACTGAATAATACACATATTTATCTTTTAACTCCCCCAAACTTATCTTTTTGCAATCCATGAGCTAATAAAGTATTAAGGTGTAATTCTAAACCTAAGCAAGGATTATGTATAAGAATACTCAAGTGTGTCCGTAACCAGCATAAAAACAATCGATGAGTCTACATGTATTAATTGTGCTTCTACGTCAAGCAAGCTAACTGACAAGCAACCTAATTAGATTTTATTCTTACTGTCATTCAAAACAATTTTCATCATCGGCTACTTAAGTAGAAACAGCAACTGAAGGGATCAAAGACGCAAAATGCATGACAAAATGCTATGCTAATAAGCTAACTCGATCCTAAACACAGTCTATATAATCATGGCATGAAAATGCAAATAAGCATGTCTAACATGAATAACTACTATGATGAATGCAACTACAAGAAATTAAAAGATAAAAGAAACACTCCCCTATTCGTCCAGCAGTGTTGATCATTGTGTCCCAGTGGGTTGCCTCCCACGAAACGCTTGTTTAACGTCGATAGCTCGACGATACCACTAGGAATCATATAGTGTCGAGGTTGATGCTGAATGCCTCACGGTTCCCCATATCTCCATAGTAATGCTTGAGTCGCTGACCATTGACTTTGAATGTTTTGTCTGGCGATTCCTTAAAGATTTCAACTGCTCCATGTGGATATACTGTCTTGACTTTAAAAGGTCCAGACCACCTTGACTTGAGCTTCCCTGGGAAAAGCTTTAGACGAGAGTTGAAAAGAATAACAAGTTGGCCTGGATCAAAAGCTTTATGTACAAGCCTCATATCATGCCGTTTCTTGACTTTTTTCTTTATACATCTTCTGATATCTGCTATGGTCCAACCAATGGCTGATTTGAACTTCCCCAGAACTCTTAATAGCTTTTCTTCCTCACTACCTGAAAGGTTAGATGCAATAATAACAGGTAATGTAGATGACTCTCCTAAGAAAGCATACCTGAGATGATCTTGTAGTGGTTTGAGTTCAAGTTTAGGAGCTTCTTGTAGAGAAGGATTAAGTCTTTCCTGAGAATCCTTAAGATCACCCAATACGAGCGACTCATGTGGAATATTGAGCCCCTTTTGATACGGGGCTTCCTGTAGTAGTTGAACACATTCGGATATTTCTTCGTCTTCGAAGTCAGATTCACCATGTAGAACTCTGCCTAGAGCATTTGAAGTCGAGAACTGATCCAACTCATTACTGTGCGAAGAATCGACCGTATCCAACCTGAACCATTCCTCATCCTCTATTGGGGATTGCATAGCCTTGAAAACGTTGAAAGTGACAGTCTGATCTTGCACTCTCATAGTGAGCTTCCCTTTTTGGACATCAATCAAAGTTTTGCCCGTAGCCAAGAATGGCCTTCCCATGATTATGGGGATGTTTTTGTCCTCTTTGAAATCCAAAATAACGAAGTCAGCAGGAAAGATGAGCTTGTCTACCTTTACTAAGACATCTTCTACGATCCCACGAGGATATGTAATTGAACGATCAGCCAGTTGCAAAGAGATATTAGTCGGTTTTGGCTCAGGTAGCCCAAGTTTCTCAAACACAGATAGGGGCATCAGATTGATGCTCGCTCCCAAATCGCATAAACATTTGCTGAAAGATAGATTACCGATTGAACAAGGAATGGTGAAGCTTCCTGGATCTTTGAGTTTAGGAGCGAATTTTTGTTGTAAGATCGCACTGCATTCCTCAGTGAGCGCCACTGTATCAAAATCTCCAAGATTTAGCTTTTTCGAAAGAATTCCCTTCATGAACTTGGCATAACTAGGCATTTGCTCTAATGCTTCGGCAAAAGGTATGTTGATGTGTAGCTTCTTGAACACCTCCAAAAATCTCCCAAACTGAGCATCTAGCTTCTGTTTCTGCAACCTTTGCGGAAAAGGTGGAGGAGGGTAGATCGTAGGCTCAACAACTGACTGAGATGGCTTTTTAGGTGGCTGATCTTGACCATAATTAACCTCAGATGAGGGCTGATTTTGAGAAGAATCCACCTCTTGTTCAATTGTGGGGTTCTCAGCAACCTTTCCTGATCGCAAGGTGATAGCTTGGCATTGCTCCTTGTTGTCCCGTTTACCTGGATTATGTTCTGTGTCGCTAGGAAGAACTCACTGAGGTCTAACAATCATGTTACTGGCCATCTGCCCAATCTGATTTTCCAAGGTCTTGTGAGATACCATCAGACTTTTAATCATTAACTTCATCTCTTCGAATTCAGAGTCTCTCACAGAATGTTGATAAGGGTCAGGATGTTGATTCTGAGGTTGTCTTGGGGCATACTGTTGAGATTGATGTTGCTGCCCTTGTTGCTGAAATCCAGGAGGAGCGTATGGCTTAGCACCATAATGCTGATTACCTTGTTGATTATTGTTCCAACTGAAGTTTGGATGATTTCTGTTGCTTGGGTGATAGGTGTTTGAGATTGGTTGTTGATTCTGCCTTTGAAAGTTACTCATAAATTGCACTGACTCAGTAGAGATTGGGCATTTTTGAGTGTCATGCCCTCGAGCAAAAATCTCGCACACACTAGCTACCTGTTGTACCCCTAGTTTAGTCAAAGAATCTACCTTCATGTTTAGAGCTTCAAGCTGAGCTGCTAAAGTAGTGGCAGTGTCTACGTTAAGAATACCAGCTACTTTATGTTGTGACTGTCTCTGAGAAGGAATCTGGAATTCATTAGCAGCCATCATCTCAAGGAGATCATGAGCCTCCTCATAGCTTTTCGTTAATAAGGCTCCCCCAGATGCAGCATCGACCATGGGCCTTGTTTGCGCACCCAACCCATTGTAGAAGCAATTTATTACTAACCAATCAGGCATCCCATGATGAGGATATTTTCTGAGCATCTCCTTGTAACGCTCCCAAGCTTCACTTAAAGATTCACCATATGACTGAGAAAACTGAGTAATAGCATTCCCTCAAGGCGGCTGTTCTTGCCATAGGAAAGAATTTTGAGAGAAATTTTTGTGCTAGTATATCCCAAGTAGTGATCGAGCCTGCTGGTAAAGAGTGTAACCAGCTCTTAGCTTTGTCCCTTAGAGAAAATGGGAAGAGTCTCAATCTTATGGCCTCATCTGAAACACCGTTGAACTTGAAAGTATCATAGATTTCAAGGAAGGTCATAATGTGCATATTAGGATCCTCAGATGAAGCTCCCCCAAACTGACAATAATTCTACATCATCTGAATAGTGCTGGGTTTAATCTCGAAATTATTCGCAGCGATATTGGGTCTGACAATGCTAGACTGAATATCCATGATCTTTGGTTGAGAGTATTCCATGAGTGCTTTTGGAGCTGGATCTCCCATTGTAGAATTAGTATCAGAATCTGCGAATATCATCTTTGTTCCTTGCTGTGTTTCAAGCTCTGTTTGTACTAGTGCTCTAGTTTGAGGTCGTGTTTGCATACACACTCAAGTACCTGAAGCACAAGAAAACACATAAAAAAGAAAGTAACCGAATCAAGTCAGTAGTTTTATAATGACTCCTGCTGATAAGCAATAAAACTGTCAAATAACACCGAGTCCCCGGCAACGGCGCCAAAAACATGTTAGTCCTTTTCTCACTCAAGTATACGCGGTCAAATCATAGCAAGTAATAAGTAAGAAAGATCGTTCCCACGAAGACTAGGTGTATAAGACAAAGATTTACTTATGCAACAATGTATGATTATTAGACTACTGCTGGAACAAATAATAAAGTATGAGTGAATGAATATAACTAAGCAAATTAACTAACAAGGTTAACTTATGCGAGAGAAAACATGGAACCCTAATGTCATTGTTTATTTTACTCAGAGTATTAATATACTTAATCAATATGTCAGATACTACGATTACTAATCAGATAACTCAAAATCAGAATACGCTACCTTTCAGTACACGTAAACCAAACCACTTAATCAACCACAAAAACGATAGCAGTTAAGCAGACACCGCATGCGTGACAATCCTATATGTCTATATGAATTGAGGTACAATTGGTTTTAAGCACAAGTTATCTATTTCGATTACATAGGGAAATATGATATGGTTAATGACATATTACGAATCATGAACAATCACAATATGAATCATTCAATAACCTATGCTACCATGGCAAGTTCTAAACCTTTAAATCTACTTTCGCATTCATTAAAGATAAACAATCTAGATGTTCGCAACGCATCTAACAAAAAAACACAACCATACTAGGTAACCGATAAACATATCTCAAAAAAAATCAATTAAGCAATAAACCCTAAATATTATTCAAACAAATCCGCTAAGGTTCCATGACAACGATTAGTTCATAATCGAACAAATCATCATCATGGTCTTAAAAATTAACATAGCTTGATGAATATAAATTAAAATAAAAATAAACAAAGAAGAGTTTAGAAAATATTAAACATAGCTTGATGAATATAAATAAAAATAAAAATAAACGAAGAAGAGTTTAGAAAATTTTAAACATAGTTTGATGAATAAAAATAAAAATAAATATAAACGAAGAAGAGTTTTGAAAATATTAAACATAGCTTGATGAATATAAATAAAAATAAAAATAAACGAAGAAGAGTTTAGAAAAATATTAAACCGAAAAAAAACTCACCGTCAATTGCCATCTATGTTAATCGAAATTCAATTCGGCGTCTGACACCAATTGTATCTACTTCTCGAGTCTGGCACCAATTGAAAATTGCTTTTGGAACACACAATTGTATATGGTTTCGAACAAACAATTGTATATGGTTCTGACACCAGCTTTGTTTTTCTCGTAGAGCTTCTTTCTTTTTCTATTCTATGTTTATCTCTTTTTTTTATTTGTATTTTGCCGCAAGACAAAAAACCAAGCGGCACACCTTCTTTCTCTTTTACCTCTCTTTATATAGATATTCCGTCGAAACCCTAAAACAATTAAATTACGTAACGTAAATATTTATGTTAAATAAAATAATATTTTAAACAATATAACTAAATAAAATATTCGGATTAATCTAATATTCTTTTCTTAATTCAGCATTAATTTCCTTTTATGTTTCGCTTTAATATTTTCTTCTCAATTTAATATTTTTAACAATATCTTAGAAAATATATTTTCCTTTTTTTTCAACATTAATATATTTTTCAAGCATTAGTATATATGTTTTTGAAAATCACTCGTCATAATATATTTCAAGCATTAATATATATTTTTTTAGAAAATCACTAGTCTTAATATATTTTAAGCATTAATACATATTTTTTTTGAAAATCACTCGTCATAATATATTTTTAGCATTAATGTATATTTTTTTTGGAAAATCACTCGTCATAATATATTTTTAGCATTAATATATTTTCTTTTGGAAAATCACTCGTTATAATTTATTTTTAGCATTAATATATATTTTTCAACATAAATATATTTTTTCAAGCATCAATATATTTTTCTTTGTTTTCAACTGTGCCAAAATTTTCCTAAATATATTAATTTTCCAGTTTCTTCAATTTCATCCCAAATTTATTAATATTATCACAATTTACCAGCGGCACAAGCGACTTTAATAATACTGGAAAAACACGTTGAAACTCAACGAATACTTGAGAGCCGGTGATGATTTTAAGAATAATGGAAGCGTAATAAGTGATATGAAATGCACTTATCAGGGTGGCTAGAAGGCTTGATCCAAAAGCGTCAATTTTCAGAGGAGGATTTTCAACTACTAAAGCCAAATTCGGATCTATATCTAACACTTACTAATGATTTCAAAATTATCGATGATCTACTCGAAAATTTCACCAACAAAGAGAGCATAAAATAATGATGAAGAAGCTCACTTAGAAATGCCTTTTTGTCGAAGTTGAAGAAACCGAAGTGGAAGATTATCAAAGAGAAACAACATAGACAGTCACTGAGGAGATTGCCATTTCTTTCCTGATTATCCCAATAGTGTACATTAGCTTCAAGACATCTACAAGGATATGGATCTGAGGATCCAACAGATCCAAGATCAACTTCACCAAATGGACCATCAGGTTATTGCTCCTCTTTTACCTAAAATTCGGAATTTAGATATTATATTGCTTACTCATCTATTCTCATTCCTTATAATAAACAAAGGTTCATCCTTGTCCTAGAGCCATCCGAAGAATTTTTACTTAAAATGCAACTTTGTTCCAATCTTGAAACATTTGCAAAATCATTTTGCACAAAAGTAAATAATTCTCGAACCATTTGGAAACCATGCCCGAAGATATGGTCGAATATAAAAAAAGGTTGTTGTAGAGAAAACGATGAGAGAAATATTTCGCAAACAAATCGAGGAGCAATTTCGTGTGTTCCAAGCTGACAGGTCGCAATATATTAAAGGAGTCATCCACCTTAAACGACATCTACGATCTGTGCATTATCAATAAAAAAAGAGCTAAATATTTCTCATTAGACTAAGATATATGAACTTAAAACTAAACATGGCAGAGAGATATCCGCGTAACATACAAAATACTCCTCTCTTTAAGAAACTCTAAACAAGAGCGAAGGAGAAAAAAATAAGCAAATTAATGATATGACTGCACTCAAGATGACAATCGAAGAAGAAAAGTAAGCCGTTGTGCAAAGTTCCAAAACTCAGTGTGGAGTGGACACCTTAGTAGCACTAAAAAATATTGAGGATCAACAAGCTATCCCTTTGCTCTATGACTTCCACGCAACGTTACCAAAATAAAATTTGTCAAGATTTTGGGAAGGGTATGGCTATATATACCCAAATGCGGTATAATTATACCCAAAAACCTCCTTTGAGTTTTTTATGACCAAATTACCCTCGTTGTTCCAATTAATTACCTAAATGTCATTAAGTAAAAAAAGTACTAAGTGTATCATAAGTATATCCAATTCACACAATAACCTATTTCGTTATCTATACCCAAAAAAACACCATTCTTTAGTCAAATTATTATCAAAAGAGTATTGTTTTATGAAAATCTTAAAAATCAACTTCAAACTTTAAACTACTATCAACAACATTCAACGTCATTTTAAAGAAAAACACAAAATCGATCATGACTCACCCGGAACTATGGATTAGTATGGAGAAGTTGTTGTCGTCCGAAAAAAGATATGATTAAATGACGCCAGAAAAGGAGCTCCAATCGCCGGAGAAGAAGTCGACGTCGCAGGCAAAGGTGAGGTTACGACCGTTTTCACCACGCACCATCGGTTCCGGGCCTTGGAACCGGTGGTGTGTAGGTCATACACGGCCGGTTATGGGCCTTAGAACCGGCCGTACATGACCTACGCACCACCGGTTCCAAGGCTACGATACCGGTGTTGTTGGAGCCTGAGTCCGCTCGAGGAAAGAATACTTCAAGAGTGAGGGAAGTCTACAAGAACCAAAAAGAATGGCTGCCCATTTGAGCTTCTCGGGTTAATGGTGGAACCAGATCAATGGAAGTTAGAAGTGAAATGTGGTATTCACAACCAAGAGATTTCAAAACACTTAGACGGTCATTCTTTTGTTGGCCGTTTGAACGATGAAGAGATGGAATATGTTGAAGGAGAGACCTATATTGGAACCAACCCTAGAGATATATTGAATGATGTTAAGAATCTAAATGAAGATAATGTTTCTTGTATGCGTACTATCTACAATGCACGACAGAAATGAAGAGTTTTAAAGAAGGTGGGTAGGTCACAATTCCAGTTCTTGTTGGGAGAGCTTAAGTCACTTAATTATTATGAAGGGCATAAATCTGGTGAAGACGATGGACAAGTCATTACAGATATATTTTTCAACATCCAGTTAGTGTTGACCTTTTGCGTACATTTCCAACAGTGTTGATCATGGATAGTACGTATAACGTCATAAGATATGGTATGCCATTGTTTGAGATAGTGGGTGTAACGTGTAACGGTTTGACATACTGTGAGACTTTTGCTTTCATCTCCGGTGAGAAGTTAAACAACTTCAAATGGGTGTTAAAGTGTTGGAGTCGTTGATTGTCTTTCACAGAATTGAAAAACCGCGTGTCATTCTGACTGACAGATATTTAGCGTTGATGAACTCCATAGAAGTGGTATTCACATAGACAACACATATGTTATGCCGCTGGCACATAAACCAAAACATTAAAGGGGAAACAAGGAAATATTTCCGTGAGAAAAGTGATCATGTGAAGTTTGTTTCTGCTTAGAAGAAGATTGCGTATGCAGCATCCAAGATTGAATTTGATCACGCCCGACGAGACATGCTATTGGAGTAGAAAGAATATCCTCTTGCAATTGAATACAGTTAAAATTATGGCTTCATAAATACCCGGACAAATTCATTGTTCGAAAGATGAACAATAACTTGTATTCGGGACATTGCACGACTAACCGCGTCGAGAGTTCTCATTCAAACTTAAAGCGCTACCTACGTAAAAGCATATTAAAATTTGATTTATTTAGGGGGAGGGTGCATTCACTTGTTGAAATTGAACATGCTACCATTAGGTCTTCGCCGACAAACTATTTGACAAAATTCGAGGCAAGATTTCCCACATGGCGTTAGAACTATTTTTTTCACGAAGTAGAGAAGGATGAAGATAGAAAGATCATCGCTATCGAAGATGGGTCGGATATTAAACACGAAGATGTTTGCATATGCGCGATAAAATATACCCATGGTATACTTTGCTACCACCAGATCCGTAAGTGGCGTAAAAACGGAAAACTTGCATCGTGAGAAGCGTTTTACAACCATTGGAAAAGGTTAGAAATACAGCCTCGTACATACCGTACGACGATGGAGATTCTCAAAGATGATATGGAAAACTAGTAATCGATGTTACGGAGGAAAAAGACGAAAGTCTTATAAAACACATTTACAAGAAATGGTTTGAAATTGTTTATCCTGAAACATCCTCTTGCTAGAGCCATTGGAGAAGCAGAAACACGAATGTCGTTCTCAGGTTAAACGAAAACTTTTTGTCGATACAATATCCATTAAACGAGACAAATGCATATGAGAACATATGGATGATGGTAATAAGGCCAGTCTTGACTCAGTGATGAACTCTTAAAAAGTACCAAAAGTTAAAAAGGGTAAAGCAGTTTCTAGTGCAAAGAACTGATATACGATCCGAAAGTACCTCGTACTAGTAGTTCTTCTGTTGCCTCGCTTGCTAAAAACATCGTACAATCATCTATTGGTGGAGTCAAAGAACTGATATACGATCCGAAAGGTTTTATGTGTTGGTTTCCGACTCACTTCAATCCTTTTATATCTGGTATAAATAATGTTAGGGCACATGGTTATTGTGGATATAGAGTAGTTTTGTTTTGGGTTGTACGGTCATGAAGAAGATTCGCAAGGTGTTTGGAAGACAATGTACGATGAACTAATGGACAACTATGGAACTTATAGCAAGATATATAATGGTAAAGAGGAGTACGTGAAGGTTTGAGAAAGTATAAACTACTACGACACTCCATCATCTCCTAAATATTTAATGACAATACCGGAGATGGGCATTGCGATTGCAACCAAGTTCGAATGCATTGTTTATTTTGTGTCACTCGTGGGGTCTCACAACTGCAGCCAAACGTTTCTATCTCTGTGGGGTGAACCGCCCATTATGTCCAAAAGACATGAAATTGAGTTTGGATTCGTTGATACTAATCACTTCGTCAATGTAAGTCATTCGATAAATAGTTTTGATATTAAGTACGATTGTATTAATCAATAATTAGTTCAAATTCTAGTTTGTTTTAACAACTATCAATTAAGCCTCTATGCCCTTGTGCACGTATACATCCTACGTGACATGCGTTGAAGAGTTAAGAGGCTACAAATTGGAGCTACCAATAGTTGGACGCTGCAAAACATGCACAGAGCTCAAAGGGAGAAAGCCAGTTTGTTCATTCCCAGAAGTAACTGATCTTGATAAATTAGTTTATTCGTTTTATGTTATTTGGTTGATTGTATGTTGTTTAACACTTTGTTTACTTTTTAATAATGTTTTGTACTTCATTTGTTAGTGGTTTGTGTTTCGGTTTCGTTGTTTTATATTGACGATAAATCGGGAAATTTTCTAACATATACCAATAAGTAACTCATCATTTCATAACTTAAAATTAAACATTATAATAAGCAACAATAACCTGACAAAACAAGGGTACATAACTTGACAAAACGAGGGTACATAATTTGACAACACACGGGTACATCACTTGAGATTAAACAGATCTTTAGTGAAAATCA
This sequence comes from Limnanthes douglasii subsp. nivea, assembly GCA_036936605.1. Lineage (NCBI taxonomy): Eukaryota > Viridiplantae > Streptophyta > Magnoliopsida > Brassicales > Limnanthaceae > Limnanthes > Limnanthes douglasii. The sequence continues at coordinate 292,185,763 of JAUPFV010000004.1, forward strand.
TAGTGTTTCCTCCTTCATGCGATTTGAGAATGAACATATTCTATCATTTCTAAAGACAAATAGTCTATGATCATTAAACCAAATGAGTCGAATGCCTCATTCCTAACTCCGAGTGACTCGTCGAACACCAAAAACATTGGTCCACTAGTTATACACATGTACCTAATGGCTACGTCCTTGCAACTGCGAGATTGAGGAATTTGTGTAGACGTAGACATCTCGCCGTACATGAAATACATCATACAAAAAACATCATCGAAAAACTCATCGGTGTCATCGTCCAGCCTTGTAAACTTGACGTGTTTTGCAACCTTGAGTAGATGAGCGTCGTCAAACAAACTCCACTCCACAAAGCAAAAAATGAGTTAGGTTGCAAGAAGAGGTTTGTGCGTTTGGTGTATCCAACTTAGACCTTCTTATACAAAAAATTAGAATATTAGTTTGGCGAGAATTATAGAGCGGAAAAAAAAACTTAGCGGGATTAACAAGGTGGGAAAATTTTGATGAAAAAAACTGTACTATACCCTGCGTACATAGGGTGAATATATGGTGCACCATAGGTACAGAAGGTGAGGAACCATCGGTGCGCCTGACTGCGTACCAGTGGTGCCAAGCATCGGCCGGTATATGGAGTGTCAGCCGGTGCATTGTACCATTATTACAAGCCCCTTTTACCGATGGTACAATGCACCATAAGAACGTCTTGCATTGTATTTATGGTGCACACCCAGCTGTACCATTGGTGAAGAGTAGTGTGCACCATAGGTACTCATGACTTCGTTATCGCTCGATATATCACGGTACCATCGGTACAGACCAGCGCACCACCGGTGCGTTGCCGACCATTTTTCAGCCGACAATCGAGCTGGAAAATGGCCACCTAAATCTACCCTAAATTCTAATTTCTAACCTAAAATCTACCCTAAATCCAAAAATTCAAATCTAAAATCTAACCTTAATCTAATTCTAACAAAAATCTAACTAAATTCAGTTTAAAAATTAAAATTAGGGAACTTACGCAGTTGGTGGTGGTGGGTTTTTGTTCTTGACCATGATGGAGGAGGAGGAGAAAGGGAGGAAGAGGTGGTGGTTCTCCAAAAAATACTAGAGAGAGGTGGCAGGTTTTGAGAGAATAGAGTTTTTAGAGTTTAGAGAGAAGTGAGAGGAGTGAGAGAAAGTTGTAGGAAAAAAATGGTGGATATGTGTTAGTAAAAAAATGGCTTATATACCTCCAAAAGGGTATTTTTGGAAAACATTGGGTATACTTATACAACCTTTGGGTATACTCAAAATTGGGTACACTTAAACCACAATTGGGTATATATAAGTTGACCGTTTTGGGAATTGATCCCCATAGAGAACCGTCCCAGTGAAGCCTTCGACCGTATTCTAAATGATTATTTCGAAGAGACAGAGTTAGAAAAAAAATGAAAATTACAGTGAATAATAAGGAGATTCATCCGAAGAGAAATCCGAGGAGGATAATTAATTTTCATTGTCTGTGTTTTAAAGTCATCTTTTATTGCTGATTACTTATTTTATGAATGCTTAATTTCTTGGCATTTACAAACATCTTTATATAAGATTGAATTGTAAGTTTAATAAAAAAGAATACTCTTTCTCTTTCCACATTTATTTGCCAATTTTTATCTTATCATATATACTTTTAATTTCATAAACAATTTATAAAGACCTCGAATTTCGTACAATTAATGTATTTAGAGAACGTAGCACCTCAAGTAAAATGAGTACATTTAGAAGACGTAGCACCTCGAATCAAATGAGTGTGTTTAGAGAACGTACCACCTCGAATAACACGAGTGTGTTTTAAAGACATAGAACCTCGAAAATGGTTGTTTCTTCGAACAATGCTTTTAATAAACGTATAGCACTTCGAATCAAAACAGTTACTCTTGGTCAACATATCCAAACATGACCAGTCTCTTACCAATTACCACGATAATATAAATACTTGTATTTAAAACAACCATTTTCCAAAAAAAGAATTTTAATTAATAACCTCGAATATGTACATGACACCTCATTAAAACCTTTTTGGGCCAACAAGGTAGGAAGTAGTGTGTCAATTACTAAAAAGTTATAAAAAGATAAAATCATTCCCAATATAGTTTTAAATGTTCGATATTGCAAAGATGTTGAAGTATCCTTCCCTACTAATTACAAAGGCGATACATACCCGAATTTATTTTCTCCATCACCATATAAGGACTTTCTCAATTCAACGCATTCTTTCTAAGTCGTCTGTCATTTGTATGGAGGAATATTTTCTTTAAAACTTTACCACCTATTTTAGAATCGCTCATTCTCACGTTCGAATTATATCGAATCCTCATCAATGTCTGATAATGAACCATATTCAGATGAACCCTAACTCTTTTATCTTCGATCGAGTCTAGTTTTGTTCTTTTTTCCTCTTCATTTACCTCTTCAGAAATAATAGCATCCATACCATAGACAAATCAAAAATCTGTTTCTTGAGTAGCCTGTCTAAGAGTTATGACAATCCCACAACACCTCTTGGAAACAATTAGGCCATTTCCCTGCAGCACCTGTTAATGTTTTCTTCAGACCCCCCAAAAGAGATGTATTAGTCCTCGGTCAATGATAAATGCAGTATTTTCCTGAAATTTTGGATCCATTTGGATCTGCTTATAACATGCAAATGCATCCGTAAAAGATAGAATTTTCTTCTTCAAAGTAGAACCCACCAGTTGATCTATTCCACGGACATGGAATGGATCTTTAGGACATGCTCCATTTAAATATGTGAAGTCAATACACATTCGTCACTTTCCGTTCTTATATTCTAGTAACATCGGATTTGAAGTCCATAAAGGATATTGTGGTTCATTAATATATAAGATCATGGAGAGACGATCCACATCTTGAACAATAGCCTCTGGCTTTTGCACACACAAAGCTCGTCGTTTTCGGAATAATAGGCTTTATCCTCGAATCTATAGCTAGGCCATGGCATATTATTTTTAGATAAAACAAATATAACATCCTTTGTTTTCCAAGCAAAAACATCAAAATTATCAAACAAAAATTGTAACAATTAATCACGCAAAATAAAATACACCAATGGTTGTTATTCAGGGTTAAAGAATCCAGGGTTTTTCTAGGATCATCTACTCTTTTTTTTATCTGAGGTCAACCTCTTTGGTTGTTATTCAGCCATCTGATCCTCAGAATTAGAACTTCGAACTCTGAGTGTTGTTCTATAACATTCTCTTGCCACGTTTTGGTCATTTTGGACAACACGAACACGATCCCCAATAACATATTTCAAAGATTGAAGAAGAGTAGACATGCAAACATACATTCTTGAGAGCTAAGATCTCCCAAAAATAACATTGTAACTGATTACACATTCAACCACCATGAACAAGAACTGAACTTTCTTTTTAAACGGGCCTTTTCTCAAAAAAACTTCACCTTCGAATTCCCTAATAACCTGAGTTGTTACCTTTGTAAACCCAGTTATAGTACGATCAGACTGACAAATTTCAGGCAACTTATGCATCGTATCATACATAGATTTGAATAATACATTCACATTACTCTATATATTTATCATAACACATCGAATTCCAAACCCATATATTTCTTCCCCTATAACAATTGCATCCTCATGAGGGCCAACTATTCCCCTCAAGTCGTCTTCATTGAACAACATAAAATGTGTATCATGCTTGCCATATTAATGAGTAGACTTTCGTCCTTCCACCTGAGTTTCTAAACTGAAAACATACATTTTCCTGGAGCTATTAGTGTTACGACTCATAGAATCTCCCCAAAAGATTGTTACGGATTCAATATACTCAAATGAGCTTCGAACTCATCCTTGCTCTACCGGTTCATCCACAGCCATCAAGATTAATCTCCCAAAACAATTGCTACAAATTCAATATACCTGATTAAGTGCTCCAAAAATAAACACTCTCCTTCTTGTTATTTCATTTGCTAAATCACCTACCAATAAACCGTTTCTGATAGTTGTCCTAGTAACTAGCTATTCATAATTATCCAACCCTGCTTTTGTTTAAACAAAATGCTTTGTATAATCTTTCAAATTTTCACCCCAGCCTGCTTACACTGTATTATAGTGTCGTCATTTGCTAGTATTTCTTTCCTTCCCACAAACTGTCTTCGGAAACTGAATAGAAATCCCTCGAAGCAAGAATCCAGTTGATATGTTGACAAACACATTAGCCATTCAAAAATTGAAGTTGTGTTCAACTTCAGTTGGTCTCCAAAAGTAACAAGACCAGAAAGATCTGCTGCATATATCAAGGTGTGAAGACAGGTTGAAACGAGTCTTCAAGTGAAAGATTGTTAGATAAAAAGACACTGAAGCTGACGATGATGAAAATGACAGTGAAGATGATGCAAGTGTTAAACACATTAAAGAGACCTAGAGTGAATTTAAAAATATAGGCTTAATTGAATTTTAGTTTTTGTATATTTTAGTTTTTTCGATTTACAACCTAATTGAATTTGATTTAAAATAAAAGAGATTGCAAGAATGGAAGAGAAAAAATATAAAGTGCCTATTTTATAACCCCAAAGCTAATATACATTGTTCTATTAAAAGCAAATTTGCCCTATATAACCCCAAAGCTATTTGAAATATTGAAACAAAAACATGATGTTAGCTAGTAATTAGCAAAAGTAAATGTATCTTTGCGATGAAACAATAAAGTGCCTATTTTTTAAGAAAAAACATCTCCAGCAAGAAATGTATCTGCAGAAAAAACAGTGATCAGAATACCTAAAAGTAAAATATATAGCCCAGTGACTATTTATCTACTTACCCATATAGCCAGTCCGCAACAACTCATTAAACTCGTCCATAAGATCCTGATGATTTCCAAGTATACTGTTAATCTGCCATGAACAGAAGAATTTAAACTTGAAGAGAAGAATAGACAGTTTTCGACAGCATTGAAAATTCAGTAAGAAGAACAAACAAGGATCAGGTAAAAACATACGGGAGACAGATGCTTTTCATTTGTGATTGTGTCCACGGATCGCATAGAATACAAGATGTCTGTAAACTTCTGGAATTCTTCTTCACTGCCTAACCGTTTCTCGACTTTCTCACAGAATACAAACCCTCTAAGGTAGATTTCATGCTTCTTAGGTAAACCGACGTTAAACATATCAGTCACATTAGTATGCCCTTTGATTATATCTTGCACTCGGGCAGTAAAAGTCACTGGACCAATCCTGAAAATGAAATTACGGCACGCCATCTAACATTTCGATAAGAGTTCAAAATATTCACCTAAAAGATTTCAAAATGGTCCAAAGAGTGTACCTTTTCTCACGCTTGTCTTTCACGACAGCATCCAACATATGGAGTTTATCTTTTTCATATTTAAAAGTCTTCTGGAGTTCCTGGAAAAAGACTTTGGCATTCTCCTCTGTTAACGCACTGAAATATGAAATATTACTTCAATACAAAAAGATTCATAGCAAAATCGATTTCTTTGGAGATTTTGAAACTTTTGTGAAGCTTTCACTTTTAGAGACAGAGATTTGACCGTGATGGTTTCTTTAATTTCGGCTTCTTGGGTTGCCAGCCTGAAAGCAAGTCGTCTCGGCTTCTCTTCGTTTCTGCACAAACATAGACTTTAATAACAATTAGGGTATCCAGTTAAAAACAAATGTTGTACTGACAATCAGAGTGCAATCAGAGTACCAAGACTAAAGAAATCAACGATAAAAGTTTAACTAAAGAGAAAAGATTGTAGAACATGTGAAGACCTTAGGCTACTTAGGTTTGAGAAAAGAAGAGAAAGGAAGCACAAAAATATAATTCTTGTAAACTATTGCTCAAATTTTATACCATTTAACAGATATAACTAACTTCTGTTTCCACATGACTCCACCTTCATTTCTTTTAAACCGACTCTTTAACATTGGATTTAAAAGTTTGGGTAGATTTTGGAAGGAGTTGGGTTCCTTCCATTTAAAGAGAAAATACATGTGACAAGAATAAGAATGACACAAGAATATACCATCCGAACACAATGTACACTCACACAAAAATATACTATCAGACACAATGTATTTTGTCCCCTGTGACTATATCCACCGACATAAAGTACACATATAAGACTGTAATGAAGGACACAAAATACACTTTCAAAACTTATAAGTTCAAGATATAACCATGACCATTCGACTCATCCTTATTTTTACTCATAAAATTGAACACTTAATCTGTTTTTTATAAACAAATCAACATAATCATGTCTTTTTTACATTAATCATATATCCATACCCTACTAAGTCAATTAACCAATTGTCTCAACGGTGGTTTTTAAAAATTGTATATAATAATAATACAATATAAAATAAACGTGAGTGGATTATGCAAGTAATATTTATTATACTATAATAAATAAATCTGAAAAAGTGATTAATCTAAATTTAGATGGTTTTAAAAGAGTTAGATTATACATTTTTTATCGTCCAAAAACGGTTTTTTTTCTAGGGTAGTGATAAATCATAAATTCTAGTTTTTTTTACAAAACATATTATTTATAAACAAAATTATCTTCAAAAATTTCCAATACATTTTTAACTTTTTTTTATCTAAAATACATAATTATTTGGATTTAAAAATGTTCACATATATCAGAAAATAACATATTTTATTGACCTGTGAAAATTTAATATAAGAAAAGTTGATATAATTATACAAAAGACTAGACTCAACAAAATCGAACCGTCACTGTTCTATGTGTTATTTTAAGATTTTTTTTTTCCATAAATTTGTACAAACGGCCGTATACAAATAAAAGACACAATATAATAAATATAATAAATTTAATATTTTAATATTATATTGTTGTTATTAATGATATTGTTGTGATTTTTGTGTATGATAAAAGTGGTTGGGTAGTTGACAGTGGTGCTCCAATTCATGCTTCTCCTCGTAGAGAATTTTTCTCATCATACACGTTTGGTGACTTTGATTATGCAAAGATGGGAAATAATGATTCGTCTAAACTGGTTGGTATTGGTGATGTTTATACAGAAACAAGCATGAGTGCAAGATGGATTTTGAAGTGTTAAACGTATACTCGATCTTGTATTGAATTTGATGTCTACAGGGAAGCTAGATGATGAAGGCTATTACAATATTTTTCCAAATGGGCAGTGGAAATATAGTAAGAGCTCGTTGGTTGTGGCAAGAGGACATAAATGTTCTGCCCTCTACATCATGTCTACAAGGGTTCCTGGTGAGAAAATCAATGTTCTTAATGATGAAGGAATGGTTGATTTTTGGCATAAAAGACTCAGTCACATTAGCGAAAAAATAGAATTTTTAAGGAAGAAACAATACATTTGTCGGATACATAAAGCTCATTTAAAAAAATGCGTACATTGCTTGGTTGGAAAGCAGAAGAGAGTATATTTCAAGAGCTCGGCTCCTTCAACAAAAAACCAAGTTTGCTTGACTTGGTACATACAGATGCTTATGGTCCTTTCAAAACCAGAACACTTAGTGGTTATCTATACTTTGTTACTCTTATTAAAATGGGTCCATACGAATTTCCTCGATTGTTATTCCGTACTTTTTGCGTCTGAGTTCCCGACCCTTTCCCGCTCGACTATTGTGTTGCTAGTGCCACAGTAGTTATTGGTTGTGAATGGGAAACCGAAGCTGTCTTTTGCGCATTTTTCTGAAATGATACCACAGAAGCTTGCGCGGTTTGCTGAATTTGCGCTGCTAATTCTGAAGCTTTAGTGTCTTCAATTAGGATTTGCTTTTCTACCTGAGCTAACAAGGCAAACCGAATTTGTAACCCGTTAAAACCACACTCTCATCGTAGTAATCAATATCGGTTTTTGCATTTACAAAGCATCGGGTATAGTCCCTTAGACTTTCTCCCACCGGTTGCCGCCAATTAACGATTGTATCACCGTTGGCTTGAAAATTCTTACTTCGTACAAATTGTTGTCTCAACGTCATCCAAAACATGCCAAACGTTTTTATGCATCCCTGTTGCAACCGATTATACCATTTTGATGCTCGATCTTTTAACGTCATTGAAAATGCTCGACATATCAACTTATCATCATTATCAAAACTTAACATGAAGTTCTTTAATGATTCTAGGTGGTTATTAGGGTCTTTCTTGACAAAATCTCACCTGAAAGGGAGATGATCTCTAATTATGTCTGAATCCAAAAACTCCGCTACCTAGCCCAACTGCATGAGTTGCATATAGCCCCTCTTCAAGTGGGTTTGCAAATTGGCTTTAGACCCTGCAACCGTAGGATTGGCTCCTTGATGGAAACTGAAACTACTTCTCTCTGTTAACTGTAATTACACCTTCCTTTTCCATGGAAATGAGAGTCACTTTGTCGATGATGTCCCCTTGAGGTTTGGCTATATCTTCTCGGCGCGACTTGCGTCTTCGAATTTCTTGTTCCCTAATCATTCTTTTATCCTTCTTGAAGCATCGGACATCCCGGTCTGGATAAGTTAACTCACACATATCTTACTCAGTTGAATATTCATATCCGTGCTTGGCTCGCAATCCGGACTATTTCCTTGAAACATCTTCGTGCTTTTGAGCTCGTGCTCTACATTTGTAAAACTCAGCCTTGTCCTGATTGATAGCACGATTAGCCTTTTTTCCATCTTCGCACGATCATTTTCCTCGACTATCTAGACGATACTACTTTTCAGCCAATGCAATCTTTTTATCAGCGTTAAGCTTAGCGATGTCGTCCAAAAGCTGATGCATGTTCATGATAAGGGTCGACCATTTGCCTCAGCCTTGGCTATCCTAATCACCATCAGCATATGGCCCCTCGGAGCGTCGATCCTCTGAATATGAATTATCTCTATCAGAGTCTGTCTCATTTTCCTTTCCGTTTCTATCCTCTGTATCCATTCCTCGAATTTTAAGTTTTTACTAGGATCGAGATTTTGGAGAACCTGATCTCAGGGTATCACTCGTTCCCATAGACGGCCCCAATGATAGTTCTAACAATATCCAAGACTGATTATCGAATAACGTGTAAAGTTTTAGAGAGATAAACTGGTCAGAATAAAGTACCAATGATTAGAAAAGTACATTTTCCCAAAAAAGATCTTTCCTAATATAGTGCTAGTGGTGGACTTCACTGTCACATGCTATGTTTATACTAATTATATATTGGTCCTCATATTTACACTTGTTTCTTATGTTTTCTAATTTTACAAATAGGACATTATATGCCTCTACATTAACAATTAAGCCCCTGAATAGTCTTGACATTTTATGCAATTATCAAGTAGTAGTAAGAGAGCTAGTGTAGAGAGTTTATGTTTGTGCATACTAGTTTTGGCTCTAGTTTGCATAATATGTTTACTGACCTGTGTGTTGGAGCTACGAGTGTTCTGGGCTAGTGAATGGGACTTGTATGGACAGTCTAGGTGTATGCAGATGGTGGTCAGAGGTAGGATTGTTAGGTTAATCATGATGGCTGACTGTGTTTGTGTTAGTTGTTGGTCACTTTTTATGTTGAATAGTGTTTGGTTGCTTTGTAGTGAGTGAGAGATTTGGTAGTCAAGTGTATACGGATATATGTCATAATGTGGTTTTTTTTCTTAGTTGTGCATTGCCTCCGTAATCGAACACTTGAACAATACGAACATATCTTTCACCCTGATAACATGCCAAACCGGTTAAATATTAGACTAATATTTATTTTGTAGTATAAGCGCAACAAATGTATAACATTGGGAGGTAGTTAGTGTAATAAAAAGTAAACATGGTTAATATTAGAGAATTAGTTGGGTGAAATAGACAAGAATGTACTAACTATGTAGGCTCAAGAGCCCACCATCATTACTATTGTAGGCCATGTATATTTTCTTGTAAATGGTGAATGTTTATTATTATTTTACTATTTCTTTTGTGTTTCTCCCTCTAAAAATTAATTTTTTAGCTCCTCCCTATAACATTTTTGTAATTCTACTCGAAATAATTTTGGACACATTTGTCCCTTGGATATTTTTATAGTCATCACTGTAATCTAATATTTATATCTCGCATCGACCATTCAAACTTTACTCTTGTCTGGCAGCTAACAATGCTAGATGATAGATACGAGACACGGGTAGTCGTGCATCTAACAACGTTAGAAGCAAGATGCGAGATACTAGGCATTAAACACGAGACGAAGACTTGCATGAAAAATTGCAAAATTACGATAGCTTGTCAATTTACAAAGATATTAAAAGATTTTTCGATTTTAATTTGTCCATTTTACATGGTGATTAAAATCTTTTCTATATTAGTTTTGCCGAGTTACAATCTAATTGAATACAAATTACAATAGATGGAAGATTGGGAAAATAAAAGAGAAACGACAAAAAAAATGGTATAATAAGAGGAAAGGAAGACGGAGCCCATTTTATATATAAACATTATTTAGTTAAAAATAATTAGCTGCTATAATCTGTAAAGCTATTTCAGATATTGCCGGAAAAACTGGTAATTAGCAAAAGTAAATGAATCTTTGCTATGACAAAATAGATGTAATATGCAAAAAACAACTTTTGATTTTGCTGTAGTTGTTTTACTTAAAAGCTCACAATTTTTTAGTATTTTTGGACAAGCTATATTTTAAAAATCATTACAAGTTTATGATTGCATAGAAGCTGGACCAGCTAATAATTTTTGTTCGAATGCAGCCACATAATAGCGATAACTAACAAAACTAAATTTGGTATCAGAATTTAGTAGACTAAAATACATGTAACAGGTAAAGTGCCTATTTTTTAAGAAAAAACATCCCCGGCAAGAAATGTACCTGTAGAAAAAACACATATCAGTAGTCGTAACAGTTCACTATAGAGACCCATAAGTATTTATCTTTACTAAAGAACTTACTCATATAGCCAGTCTCTACCAACTCATCAAACTCATCCATGAGATCCTTATGATTTCCAAGTATACAATTAATCTGCAATGTAGACAAGAACTTAAACTCAAAATCGTTTTTCTATAAGACAGGGAATAAACAGTTTTTGACATACCGGAAACTGATGCTTTTGATCTGTGATTGTGTCCACGGATCGCATGGAATACAAGATGTCTGTAAACTTCTGGAATTCATCTTCACTACCTAACCGTTCCTCGACTTCCTCACAGAATACAAAGCCTCTAAGGTATATTTCATTCCCCTCGGGTAAACCGGTGTTAAATATATCAGTCAGATTAGAATGCCCTCTGATTATATCTTGCATTCGAGCACAAGCAGTCGCTATTCCAATCCTGAAAAAGAAATCACGCATGCCATTTAAAAGATATCAAAATATTTGAAATAAGAGTTTAAAATATTTCCCTAAAATGTCCAAACGGTGCAAAGACTTTACCTTTGCTCATCCTTGTCGTTCACCACATCTAAAAACATTTGGAGTTTCTCTTTATCATCTTTAAAAGTCTTCTGGAATTCCTCGACAAAGACGGAAGCATCCTCGTCCGTTAATACACTGAAATATGAAATATTACTTCAATACAAAACGATTCATAACAAAATGGATTTCTTTTGAGATTTTTTAAACTTTTGTGAAGCTTTTCGCTATTAGAAACAGAAATTTGACAGTAATACTGACCGTAGGTTCCTTAATTTCGGCTTCTTGGATTGCGATCTTGAAGGCAAATCGTCTCCACTACTCTTCATTTCTGCACAAACAAAGACTTTAATAACAACTAAAAACAAATGTTTTACTGACAATATTTTTGGTTCTTGAAATAAAAGCTGGACGAAAAGTGTAATCCAGTACCAGGAATCAAACCAACAGTGTTTTAGAGTAAACAAACAAGTAATCAACAATAAAACTTTTATAGCATTTAACACCCTTATGCTATGATATTAACTAGCACTCCAGAACTAACAAATTTGCAGAACTTCTGAAATTTGTAAATTGCAGAAAAATATGATTCTTGTAAACTATTACACAACTTTTATACCATTTAACATAAATAACTAATTTCTGTTTTAACATTACCTTTTCCCTCTCACTTATTTTAAACCGACTTATTTTAAAATTTACGTTGAATGGTTATTAATAGATTACCATGAATTATGTATTAATATTATGGTAAAATGAGTGAACTCGATATCATTTTAGTATTGATATGATATAAATTTTAATATAAGATTAAAAATATTAGTATTTTGATGTTAATTTCTTCTTTAATTTTGTGATTTCCTTTTTTACAATATAATTTATTATAACAATGATTTTAAATAAAAGGTATGTGAATAAAATTAAATAATATAGTATAAAATGTAATTGTTTCATTGAATATAAAATATAAACGATATATTATATTTTTTAAGCAAAGAACCCATATTGAAAAGCAGATAAGAAAAATTTTGAGTATTGTTACAGCCGCCAATATGAAGGCGTTGAAATTTATCCTAAAATTGAAGAAAAACATAATTTGACTGAAAAAATGCTTTACTAGCGAACGAGTCGATTTGACTTCAATTTGTCTATTCGACTTCATTCTTGAAATTAGAACACCTCAAGGAATTGTACTAAAAAACCAAAGATCAATGATATAATACTTACCTCTAGAAAAGCAAAAAAATTGGAATGGAGAAAAGCAGGGGTTGAATTCTTAAGTTCGATTATTAGAATTAAGCATAAAGAATTAGAGAAGAGTATGTTGGAGGTAGGAGAATAACTTATCCATCGGGGAAACTTTGAGAGACTAGATCGAGCGGCCTTGCAACGATAAAATACACACAAACTGTTTAATGAAAAGCTGCAGGGGAAGACTTTGATGTAATGAGAGGTAGATGATAACATAAGATCCTCGAGGTTGAAGGATAATATAGACTTTGATCCACTTAGTCATCCTTCCTGAGATATCTGGCTTTTGCAATACATTTTTCAATGGATAGGAAGTTCGAACCACAATCGTATGTGCCTGGAAATAAGGACGCATTTTTCTCGCTGCCACTACTATGCACAATGCCAATTTTTCGAGCTTCAAATAACGTTTTTCGGCATCAACCAAACTTTTACTCACATAGTAGACGGGCCTCGAAATTCTTGAATCTTCACTAATCAAAACTGCACTCACTGCATAATCCGATACGGCTATATACAAAAACAGTTGCTCACCTTTCCCGAGGCTTTGATAATATTTCAGGAGTGGACAAAAGATTTTTGATCTTAACAAAAGCTTCTTCACAATCCGAAGTCCACTCAAAATTATTAGGTCGACGCAGCACCTGGAAAAAAGGCAAGCACTTATCTAAAAATCGAGAAATGAATCTGTTCAGAGCTGCTAACCTGCCTGTTAACATTTGCACTTCCTTGATATTCCGAGGTGAAGACATTGATATCAGAGTCTTCAATTGTTCTGGATCCACTTCAATTCCTCTTTCACTAATCACATACCCCAGAAACTTACCAGATCGGACTCCAAACGTACATTTTTCTGGGTTCAACTTCAATTGTATGGCTCTGAGATTCAAAAACGTCTCTTCTAAATCATCAATGTGTTCATCATCACTTTTGCTCTTAACAAGCATATCATCGATGTACACTTCGATATTCCTCCCTATTTGTGAAGCAAACTCCTTATTCATCAACCTTTGATATGTAGACCCAACACTCTTCAATCCATACGACATCACTCTATAACAGTGTAAACCTCGATCAGTAATAAAAGTTGTGCTCTCTTCATCCTCTGGATTCATTCGAATCTGATTATATCCTGAAAATGCATCGATAAATGTTAGAATTTTGTTTCCAGAAGTAGAATCCACTAATTGGTCAATCCGAGGTACTGGAAAAGGATCTTTTGGACAGGCTCTGTTTAAATCTGTGAAGTCTACACACATTCTCCATTTTCCGCTCTTCTTTTTCACCACCACCGGATTAGCCGTCCACCTCGGATAATTGGACTCCCTAATATGCCCCATCTTTTACAATCTATCTACCTCAGCAACTATGGCCTCAGACTTCTCCAACGAAAAAGATCTCCTTTTTTGCATTATCGGCTTGATCTTCGAATCCACAGCCAGACTATGACATATAATGTCAATTGGGACCCCAACTACATCCTCAGATGTCCAAGCAAACACATCCAAGTTTTTAGACAAAAAATGCAACAATCTTTCTCGCACTGATAAAGACAGCAGAGTCCCAATTCGAAGTACTCTATTATTATTGAAAATGTATTCTTCTATTTCTTTACTTACCACCACAGAGCTCGGGGTTGACCTCGGATCATCAATTCCCTCATCTGTACCACTAGAAGACAACCCCCCAAACTGCTAATTCTCCATCGGATCATCAGTACTTTTGCCACGTAGTCTAAATGCAGCAGCGTAACACTCTCTAGCCACCTTTTGATCACTTCGAACCACACCAACTCGATCCCCGACTACATACTTCAAACATTGATGAACCGTAGAATCTATAGCATACATCTTTGCCAGCCATGACCTTCCAAAAATAGCATTGTAGCTCGATGGACAATCTACCACCATAAAAAGTACCTTTACTTTCTTTTTGAAAGGCCCTTTTCCCAAAGAAATTTCACCTTCAAACTCCCCCACTACATTTGCTGTCGCGCCAGTAAATCCAATGATGGTTCTCTCTGACCTTTCTATTCGAGGCGGAGCGGTTAATCTATCATATGTTGATTTGAACAACACATTAGCAGAGCTCCCGGTATCAATCAATACTCGTTGAATTTACACCCCACATACTTCTGCTTCTATGACCACTGCATCTTCATGTGGCCCAGTAATTCCTCTCAAATCATCCCCATCGAAAATTATAAATGGGACATCCTTCTTGTTGCTTAGGTGTGCCGATGCTCCTCCCCCAATTTGATGCGTTAAATTCACTATATGTCTCTTCCTCGAATTATTAGTGTTATTAGTCATTGAATCTCCCCCAAATATTGTCAGTGACTCAAAGAACGCACACAAATCTCGAACACGTCCCTCACGCATCGGCTCATCTACTGACATCAACAACAATCGACTAGGGTCTGGGTCGACATATTCCGAAGCCACATCAAACTCATCACGTGCAGCATCTAAAATCATCAGTGCAGTTTCCTGCCTAGAATTAGGATTACCAACTTTTTGAGTTACAGCTTTAGCATTCTTTTTTACATACTCCAGCAATTTTCCATTCTCTATCAAAATCTGCATCTCCTTCTTCAAAGCAATACAATCATTTGTATCATGTCCAATATCATCATGATACCTGCAGAACCTGTTATTGCGCTCCTCCCTTGGCCTATTAATCGCTGCCAGCTTTCTGAAATTTACTGTTCCCTTGCTTTTCTCATATATCGATGCCACACTTTCAGTCAAATCCGCATAATATTCTGGTTTTACCCATACATTCGATCTTGGTTTGAACTGGTATTGATTACTAAAGTTGTGATGATTAGAACCCCCTTGATACGAACTCGAACCTCCTCGGTAAGTAACATTTTGATTGCCCCTCGCCCTTGACGAGTTGTTATTCGAAGCGTTCGCTTGATTATTTCCCCCCTGACTATTCCCTTTCTGAACACCAATATTTCCTCCTCGAACTCGAGTGGACTCTTCGACCTTGATCTGGTCTTCAACCTGGGCCATGAGAGCTCCAAACATTAATGCTCTACGCCTTGTTGTTTCATCGGCTAAATCTCCAGGCAACAATCCTTGTCGAAACGTCGCCATAGCCACCAATTCCTCACAGTCATCTAATCCCGCTTTTGTTGACACAAATCTCTTGGTATAATCCTTCAACTTTTCTCCTACAGCTTGCTTACATTGTATTATTGTATCTCCATTAGCTCTCATTTCTTTGCTTCCCACAAACTGTCTTCAAAAAGCTGTGTAAAAGTCTCTAAAATTTGCAATAGACTCCTTAGGAATCTTGTTATACCATTTTAATGCAGTTCCTTTGAATGTCTGAGAGAAGGCCCTGCAAACCAATCTATCATCGTCCTCGAAGTTGGTCATATAGTTCTTGAATTGCTCTATATGATCATCTGGATCTTGAGTTCCATCGAACTTGTCAATTTTAGAAATGTCAAACCGCCTCGGAAGCGGTACAGATCTGATCTCACTAATCAACGGTGAATCTCTCCAATCCACACCTTGAACATACTGGTCTTCATTCCTCATTCCCACAGTAGCATACAACCTTGGCTCCCCGACATATTTCCGAGGAGAATACACTTTCCGAGGAGAATACACTCGCCTTTCCTTCTTTTGCCTTCCTTCCTTATACATTTTAGCTGGCCTTAATTCATATTCTGCCTCTCTTGAATGACCTCGAAAATGCTTATATCTCGGTGTTTCATCCGATTCTGAATCTTCATCATCTTCTTCAGTAGAATCCACATATCGTCGCTTCTGCAACTTTTCCTTCTTTTTCATTCGGCTGTGCTCCTTCCTACGTTCAAAACGTATTTTACGTCGAGTATCTTGAACATCATCGTCGTCATTCGATTGATCCGACTGATCATCCCGAGCACCTCTGGATATTTCAGATCTGAGTTTAGCGTTATCATTACCTTGCTTCATTTGAGCAAATTCATCAAGCTCTGCCACTTTTCTTATTAACTCCTTCATTTTTCCTTCAAAATCGAATTGATTTGATTGAATCGGAACTGATTCACCTGCTTCTTTTTCTTGCAGATCAGATTTCAATGTTTCCATAGCCTTTCGAACAGACGGATTATCACCTTGTTCTGAATTCATCTCCGATCAGCGAAAATCTAAACAAAATGCTCCAGAAAACGAAAAAACTAGAACGAAATGCTTCAGAAAACGAAAAAACTTGAGACTCGATTTTTGATCTATCGATCAAGGTATCTTCGACCCCTCTATCTAGCGCCAATTTGGTATGAACAAAAAGTAACTAGAGAAAATAGAGAATATCTTCTTAGAATCAACAGAGAGATTTTTCAGAAGCGAATATTGTCTTTCTCCTCTAAATATTTCATAGGCGTAATCAACCTCCCCAGCCTCTTTAAATAGGCCTAGTAAGTTAGTTACAAGAGCGGTTACATAAAAGGATATTTACAGTTCAGTCCCTATATTTCTTATAAGGCTTAATTAAACTCTATATTAATAGAACTTATCAATTAAGTCCTTATTAATTACATTTAGGTCCCTAAAGAATATATTTCCTTATCAGGTATTAAAAAATATTCATTATCATATTATTTTTAAAAAAGCAATCCAACTTTAAAAAACACACTCTATCATATCAAACTGTTTTTAAAAAGACTGCCATGTTGTGTTTAGAAAATTTGTTCGGCAGACCTTGTTCATTCATTAAAAAAATATGTTCAACTAGTCTTCTTCTTCGACTAATTTTTTTATCTTATCAAACTCTCGTTGCAATAGTGTTTGATTATATGTCATGATGTTCTGCAGGTTCTGTGTCAAACCTGCGTATCATTAATTTTATATTTTATAAATTGATGTTTAAGATTATAATATTGTTCTTCATATTCCGGTTTAATTATGTGTTATCCCGCATGTCATTAAATTTTATATCTTGATGTTGAAGATTGTATTCTTCTTCACATTCTGAGTTTATTATGGGTTGTTGTGCTCTCCTCGTTGGCGGGAAATATAAAACAACATATATTAAAACAAACAACCTTAATGTAGATTAAAAAGAAGAAATGTTATAAAAACACTATTAGAACTCACACTACAATGGAAGTATATTTTTCTAACACTCAAAAGAGCATTTTTGTCTCTCTTTTCCCTCGCTCTAATTTTCTCTCTAACTTTACTTCTTAGTATGTTTTGTGATAGTAAGATGGTGGGAGAGCTCCATTATTTATAGAACATAGTGGAGACAAAAGTCTACCATCCAAGGTCCTATCGATACTTAAACACTCAACCTCAAGACTACACTAAAGGTAAAAGTATTTCTTGCACTCAACATCAAAGAGTATCTTGCACTCAACCTAAGGATGGTCTTACACACAACGTCCACTACTAAATAAATATTAATTTTATTGTTTCTAAAATATTCTTTCTAGATGGGCCTTATTAAATGGGTTGGACCCTTTAACCGGGTCAAGTTTATGATCCAACACTCTCCCTTAATCTTGATCCCATGACCCCTATTAGTTTCCTTGATCGTTTAAAGTCTGCGCTTTTCAGTGGCTTAGTGAAAATATGGCAGCTTGATCTTGTGTCTTCATATATTCAACTTGCGCATCCTTTCTTGAAATACCCTCCCTTATGTAGTGGTAGCGAACATCGATATGCTTGATTCGATCATGGAATACTCGATTCTTGCCTAAGGCGATGGATAACTTATTGTCGACATACACTTTAGTTGGCTCATTCTGTGTTAAGTCTATCTCCTTCAATAGAATTCTGAGCCTAATTTCATGACTAACACATGTAGTAGGAGTAACGTATTCTGCCTCACAAGTGGACAAGGTGACAATCGGCTGTTTCTTTGACATCTATGTGAAGGCAGTGTTTCCCATAAAAAGTACAAGTCCAGTAGTACTCCTTCGATTGTCTATGTCGCCACCCGAATCACTATCGCTATACCTAACAAGTTTGAAATAATTAGAAATAGAATAGTGTAATCCAAAATTTATTGTACCTTTCAAATAATAAATGATCCTCTTTGCAGCCTTGAAATGAGTTGTTGTTGGAGATTCGATGTAGGGGCTAACCAATCCAACTGCATGAAGAATATCTGGTCTTGTGCAAATTAGATAGCGTAGACTTCCTACCAAACTTTTGAATAATATTCGATCTACATTATCATCTTCTTCATATTTGGATATTTTGACTCCGAAGTCCATAGGTGTGCTTATCGGGCAACAGTTCTGCATCTTAAACTTCTTCAGAATATCTTTAGCATAGCTTTCTCGTGAGATGAAAATTCTATATTTTTGCTTTTTAACTTCAGTGCCAATGTAGTACGCCATGAGCCTTAAGTCTATCATCTTGAATTTCTTCGGCATCACTTCTTTGAATTTATTTAACACGATTGGGCTACTTCTGGTGAAGATCAAATCATCCACATAGAGAAATACAATCAAAATATCTCCATCTTTGATCATGGTATATAGAGTGTGCTCGTACGGACTTTTGTTGAAGCCATTCTCTTGGAAATACTTGTCGATTCTACTATTACATGCCCTTGGTCATTGTTTGAGCCCTAAAGAGCCCTCTTTAACTTCAACAACTTATCTTTGTAACCTTAGACCTCATAGCCTAATGGTTGTTGAATGTAGACTTTTTCTTCAAGGACGCCATTTAGAAATGCTGACTTTACATCTATTTGTTGTAACTTCCACTTATTTGGAGCTGTCAACGGAATTATTAGTCTAATAGTTTCTATCGGGAAATGAGGGAGAATACCTCATCATAGTCAATTCCCACTTTTTTACTATAACCTTTTGCAACAAGTCTCGCTTTGTGTTTTTCAAAGTCCCCTTTAGTATTTGTCTTAGTTGTGTATAACCACCTGACACCTATTGTCTTGAACCCTTTAGGAAGTGAGGTCTGTTGCCATGTGTCATTCTTCTTGATGGCTCTAATTTCTTCATCCATCGGGTCTCTCCATTGCTTCATTTGTGCAGCTTCTTCAAATGTCACTGACTTACAATCAGCAAAGAGAAAAAAATAGTGTAAGGTTATCCATTTGTTCGGTTACTTCATAAAGATCACTAAAGCTTCTCGTACGTTCCACTACTCTCTCGTTTTGAGTACCATTTGACAATGATGAAGGTGGTGAGTCTCCATGAATAGATTATGTTGGTGAAACATGTGTGGTTGCAACATCATCTGATTTCTCATTCGGTGTCTGCTCATCTTCTTCAATTTGGGGGAAAATGTGAACTCATTTGTATGAGACCCAAAATCCCATTCGCCTTCTTCATCAACTATCACGTCGCTACTTATCACAACCTTCTTATTGTTTGGGTTATACAACTTGTAGCCTTTGGAACTTGAGTCGTAACCGATGAAGATAAACTCTTGCTTTTATCATCGAGTTTGGTCGTTGTTCGTCTGGTACATGGACATGAGCCACACTTCCAAATACTCTCAGGTGGGAAATTTAAGGCTTTCTTTCACTCCATGATTCTTGTGGTGTCTTTCCACAAACAGTTCTTGTTGGAGATCGGTTGGACAACTAGACCGTGCATGCCCCTTCTTCCGCCCAAAAAGCCTTAGGCAGTTTCTTGCTTTTGAGCATGTTTCGCGCCATATCAAGGATTGTTCTGTTTTTTATTTCTTCCACACCATTTTGTTGAGGAGATCTGGAAACTATGAAGCGGCGACGAATTCCACGTGCTTCATAAAACTCTTGGAATTCATTAGATGTGAACTCCCCTCGTCGGTCAAATCTAATGGATTTGATCTTATTTCTGATTTCCTTTTCCACAACTGCTTTGAACTTCTTAAATATTCCAAATATTTCGGATTTCGGACTTCTTAAATCATCAATAAAGATAAGGGCTTGCTTAGACCACACACATCGGTATGAATAAGCTCGAGAGGTTTATTGGCTCTTGATTCTGACTCCTTTGGAAAGCTTTTTCTGAATTGCTTTCCAAGTTAACATCCTTCACATAGTTGGTCAGGATGAATGATACATGGTAACCCTCTCACCATTTCATTCTTGGACAATAACTCTAAACTTGTAAAGTTTAGATGCCCATATCGAACATCCCATAGCCACGATGAATCTTTGTAACAAGCCTTAAGACACTTTGCAACATCATTTTGAATATTCAAAGGAAACATTCTATTCTTTGACATTTGAGCTTTAACAATTAAGTCTCCTTTGCCATCTCTCATAAAAATACTATAACTTTTCATATGAATATCATAGCCCTTTTGTAGTAGTTGTCCCAAACTCAAGATGTTGTTTTTCATGCTAGGTACGTAGTCGACATTTGAAATTATTTGGTGACTACCATCTTTTGCAAGAATAAAAATCTTACATTTTCCTTTCATCGATATTTTGTTATCATCTCCAAAAGAGACATTTCCACTCACTGCTTCATTGATCTCTACGAACATGCTTATTTTTCGACACATATGGTTGCTTGCACCAGTGTCAAGATATCAAGTGTTTTCTTGACCTTCATTAGTGTTTTTGTATGTTAGTAGTAACATATATCTTTTTCCTCCGTCATCTCCTCCATTTAGTTGGCCCTCTTCTCAACTCTATTGTTGGGGCCCCTACATTATGAAGCATAATGTCCAATTTTTTACATTTGTAGCATCAGATTTGACATTTATCATACCTCGAGTTCGGATTTCTTCTTCCGTGACCCCGTGTTGAGCTTTCTCGTTTCTCGTAGTTATAGTTGGAATTATTGTAGTTGTAATTCCAGCCGCATCCACTGCCATGATAACCATCTCGTCCGTGGCCTCTGCCTCTGCCTCGGCCACGTTGGTTTCTATCATCTCCTTTATTTTCCTGCATGTCCTTCAGTTCTACTTTGAACAGTTGCTTGATGATCTCTTGCTTGGAGTTATGCAATCATTATTTTCTCCAAGTTTTTAGTTTCTTCAATCGTCACGACGATATGCTCATATTTAGGATCCAACGAATGAAGTATTTTTTCTGTTACTCTAACATCTTCTAACTTCTCACCATTTATTTTTAATTGATTAGTTACGGTTGCTACTCTTGAGAAATATTCTGAAATAGATATGGACACTTTCATATGTAAGGATTCAAATTCACCTCTTAATGTTTGAAGACGTACATTTTTCACCGTTTCGACTCTTTATATGAGATTTGTAATTTCTCCCATGCTTGCTTGGCGGAAGATGCGCTTGAAATGTTTTCGAAGCCATCATCATCTCATGCTTGCTAGATGAGGAAAAGAGCTTTTGTGTCTCTCTTTCATGAATCCTTCAAAGTTGTTTTCTCCTCTTGAGTAAGGCTTTCTTCATGTAGGGGTTCGTCAAATCTGTTTTCTATAGCATCTCACACATCATGTGCTTCAAGGATAGCTTTCATCTTAATACTCCAATTGTCATAGTTTTTTGTTGTTTAGTGTTGGAACTTGGAAGGATGATACACCATTTGCCATATTTTTCAATATGTTGAAAATTTTAAAACAAAATTTTGGAAAGACCTTGTGGCTCTGATACCACTTTGTTGACGGAAAATATAAAACAACACTCACTAAAACAAACAGACAACTTTGATGTATATTAAAAAGAAGAAATCTTACAAGAACACTCTTAGAACTCACACTACAAGAGAAATATTATTTTCTAACACTCAAGAGAGCATTCTTGTCTCTTTTTTCCCTTACTATAACTGTCTCTCTAATTTTACTTCTTAGTGTGTTTTGGTGATACTAAGATGTGGGAGAGCTCCACTATTTATAGAACCATAGTGGAGACAAGGATCCACCATCCAAGATCTTTTGAATACTTAAACACTCAAACTCAAGACTACACTCAAGGTAAAAGTGCTTCTTACACTCAACATCAAAGAGTATCTTGCACTCAACCTAAGGATGGTCTTACACACAACCTCCACTACTAAATAAATATTAATTTAATTGATTCTAGAATATTCTTTCTAGAAAGGGCTTATTAAGTGGGCTGAACCTTTTTACCGAGTCAAGTTTATGATCCAACACTCCTTGCTATTGAGTCTCTTTCCTCTATTATAAATTTAGTATGTTTGTGTGGTTGATATTTTAACAATATAGCTATTCGAGTTAGTGGAGCAGTAGTAAGCATGTTACTCTAGATACTATTTTCAATATTTAGTTTTTGTTCATTCGTTTGAAGGAAGTATTTGTTGCGATGAATTTTGTAGTTCAATTTTACAGCCCCAAATAAGAGATATTCTAAAATTTATTTTTTAGTTTTATTTTGATTTCAGAGAGAAATATTTTAGTTGAAAACGAGTCGAATAATGTTTTCAAAGTGTACCTTGCGTCCGTTGGAACAGTCTTGTGTCATTCATAGTATTCAATGTCCGCTAGTAAATTTTTGTGGCATTGACAATGTACCGTGTTAGTACAGTTTTCTGGTAATTGATATTGTGTCATAATATAGTGCAGAGAAACCCATTAAACTAATTATCTAGTAAGTTCTATAAATTTTCTATAAACAGACTACTATGGCTACACAAAAAGCATCTCAAAACTTGTAACTCTTTTCTATCATAAACCCTTTTCTTCGGCATTGCCTGTGGACGGAAATATTTGTCACAACCCAAAATCTTGTGTTTTTTACTTCTATCTTCTTTACTTTGTTCAATGTTTGAGCTAGTTGTGATACATTGCATAGTTTTTTTTTTTTCGGAGGGAACCCGCAGCCGCTACTCAGAGTGTAACGAGTGCGCACAGGGTAAACCCTCAGTCTGACGCGATAGCCTGCAAACCAACGCCAGAAGGTAAACCACACAAGGTGACAGGCGCAGCCGAGAAAGCGTATGTAGAGGGACTTGAACTCGTGACCTTTTGGTCATAAGAATGCCATACTCAACCAACTCGGCTACCCCTTGGGGGCACATTGCATAGTTATTCATAATAAATTGGAGAAAAATCATTGTTAGTCACCAGAATAGGTCACTGGTTTTAAAACAATCACTTATGTTATATTTATAATAAAATAGTCACTTTGTTACATCTGTGACTACTATGGTTCGTCTTATTTTACATTCATGGTCACCGCAAGTGACCATGGATGCACACAAAACCATTTTAATATAAATGTAACTTCGTTGGTTGTTTTATAACAAGTGACCAACTCTAGTGACTAAGCAAGATTCTTAGCCTAACAAATTAGTATAACAGCTTTTGGGTTTTCAAATTAGGTTTTGCGATTATGATTTACAATGGCGCATACATCAACAAAATATAAAATACAAAGGTTCAGCGTCGGATCTAGCTTTACCTTGTGGAAGATTAAATTGAAATCTTTATTGGTACTGCAAGGGTTGTTGAAGGCTTTGGCGAATAAGTTACCAAATGTGATGAAAGAAGAGGAGAAACAAGATATTTAAGATAAGGGTTTATCCTAAATTCTCATTAGTGTAAATGGTAACGATCTTCGTGTGATTAGTGGTGAGAAGACTACCGCATGCATATTGAAGAAGTTGGGAGATCTATTCTCAAAGATATCAGTGATGTACTGGTTATACCTGAAGAAACACTAGTACAATATCAAACTATAATAAGGTATGTTCCCAACTGAACACTTAGAAAATTTTAAATCAATTAGTAATGATATCATTATTGAGGATGATGATCAAGATTTGTTTGTCTTGAAATCGTTACTAGTTTCCTATAAGAATTTCTTGGATACCAAAATGTATGGTAAATATAATTTATCACTAGTGGATGTCAAAGGTGTGCGAAAATAAAAAGACTATAGACAATTGGAGGTAGACAATGAGGCGGACGGGTAATGTCTTATGACTAGTGTACCTCTCGAAACCCTCCATGCTTTTTTATAAATAGGTGATAAGACAATATTCCATATACAATATCCAAATAATAATATAATTTAAATAGACATGATACTATTGCACATTTATTATTTAAATTATGTAAGAGATATAAATAATTCCTACAAATAAGAATTGAGGTCGATAGGTAAAGGTATCAAAATATAGAGAGATATTAATATACTCTTTTCTTTCTTTTATATCTTTTTCTGTCTATATAATTTAGGTCTTCTATTAGTGTTTTCATCCGGCCCCATCAGTGGAAAACGATTAAAAAAGCCGAAATCATTATGCTGGAAAAGCAGAATATTGCCCGAAACTTGTTTTTGTTACTATTCTTCTACGTTTTCAGGCTGATCTGTTCATTAACATTTAAATCATTCAGTCGACCTGATTAATCATATTCCAAGAACACTTCAGGTAAAGTAGATTTCACTCTAGATTTTTGTCAATACAGGGTTAGTGAACACAGCACTCTGTATGTTCGAAGAAATGAATCAGCCATTATGTAACTATGTATGCATTGCTATAGTGTTGTGTAGTGTGCCAGTGTGCATTATTATTGGTATAATTGTATAGTCATCACCTATTTTTTCGAGTGCAGAAAAAATATAATATACTTAGCAGTTAGCAATGCATTCTGTTGTATTCTTTTCGTCTCTTAGGCTTCTGCTAGGTACTTACCATATTACTGGCTTTCTCTTTTAGTTAACCAAATTCTTGGTCTGACTGCAGTTAGGCTTTTGCTATTAAGACTCTTTTGATGGCCTGGTATAAATTCAGATTATTAAAGTGAGACCTTGGCCTCGATTTTTGTTGCAATTGAAAAAAGGAACAAAAAGAGTAACAATATTGGTAACACAAAAGAGAAATTATATACCACCCTGGATCTGTCTTCATTAGCTTTATTATTGGTTGTTTCTCCTTTGTCTGTTTCAGAACTTTCCTAAAGATCTTCGTTAGATTGATTTTCTTTGGAATTTTATATCTCAGACTCATCACTGAATTTACATATGCCTCCACTTTGACTTCAAATGAGATATTATAAGGATGTTCGTAACATCATGTTCCTCCCCCAGAACCATAAACCAGTAAGAGCAAAAATTCAAATCCGGGAAATGCTTAATTAATTTTAAGGGCTAGTGTGGATTTGACTCTAACGTCTTGTCGATGCAGGGAACTTATGCATTCATCAGCATAAGAAGCAAGTGCATCGGCTTTGTCTATTTCAGCTTGTTTTTTTTGAAGGAAACCAGTCACTCAACAAATTGTTTCCTGTCCTCTTCAGCTTTCCAGGTAGCAGCCACCTGCTCGTCATCTTTCAACATGAGAAAATCATGGTGAATGGTATTTTCATTCACAGTCTTGTTCTTCGTATGAATCATTTCTAACAAGGTAGACTCCAAGTCGGGAATCTCAGCCTGGAAGGTGGATTTTATTCCATAAGGTTTTTTTCAATAGAAAGGGACCAACATTCATTACTTTATGCAAGTGACATTTGATCGAAGGTCGCCTTCTTTTTTTTGTGTAAGAAAATTTAAATTAAATGAAAAGGTTCATACATAGACCTTGGGTATACCCCGCGGTAATACATCAACTACAATAAAAGTCAGCAACAAGACAACAGAGCTACTTTAAGACTGAACAGTGTCTAAATGCCCAAAAGAGATAAGACACAGCAGATATGACATAGCATAACAAAATCAAGCTAAAGAGATGAAGCTACTTCGGGTGCTTCCAGGCGGAATCCCCGCTCCAGTCCAGAAAGAAGATCACCTGAAACAAAAATATGATTGAATAAGTTAGAAAAGGTTAAACTACGTTGGCCAGGCAATCTTGGTACCATGAAATCTGTATCGAAGATCCGATAAGATTTGGTATGAGATCGAGGAGGCTAAAGCGGGAGCGGATCCAAAAACTCTTGAATTCCGCTCCTTCCAAACGTGGTAGACGACCGCGTTGAAACACGTGCGCCAAATACAATGGCCATGCAAATTTGTCCAACTTGAAGCCTCAAGAGTCCAAGATTGCCAGCTCAAGGATTGAAATGGGAACCAAAGTTATTACTTGCGGCAATCCAGATACTCTGAGTGAAACTACATTCAAAGAGAATATGAGATATAGATTCCAAATCAGAGGAGCAGAGAGGGCACTCAGTTGGGGTATTATAACCCCAGCTAATTAGCTTGTCTCTGGTAACTAGCTTGCCCTTAATAGCAAGCCATGATATGAAGGAATGTCGCGGAATGTTGTATTTATTCCAAACTAACCCCGCCCACCCCACGATTTGGGCAGGTACACGAATAGCATTGTATGTGTCCTTGATTGTGAAAGTGATGCATCCACCCTTCGCAGTCCAGTATGGAACATCCATCAAGAGAGAGTTTGGCTGGGGGAGTGAGAGAATTAGTCTGTTGATTTCGTCCAGATGATTACGACTACGAGCTCGAGCCGATCTCAAGTTGACAGGCCAGTTCCATTCACCATTGCTGATGATATCAGCAACCTTAAGGTTGTTTCCCAGTCGAGAGTCAGAAATAATGTCAGTGCCATAGTGGATTGCAATCGACGAGGAGAGGAGCCACGGGTCGTGCCAGAAGGAGGTGTTCATACCATTTCCAATTGCAACCCTGTATAAATTACGAGCCAAAGGTCGAAGACGGAGAATTTTCCTCCAGATCCAAGAGGGGGACGATCCGAAGGAAACGTGCCAAAAACTTTTATTTTTTATTTTTTCCGTTTTGAACCAATCGCACCAGATAGATTGGGTCTTATTACTTAATATGGACCAAAGGTGCTTAAGGACGGCCGCCTGATTCCATCTTTTTAAATCTAGGATCCCAAGGCCGCCCTCTTTATAGGGAGTGGTAATGGTGGACCATGCTACCTTGGCCCCATAGATCTTCATAGCAGATCCAGACCAAAGGAACCGACGAAGATACTGGGTTAATTCTTTAATTATTCTAGAAGGAAGAATAAAAATTGAAGACCAATATACCTGACCAGCAAATAAAACTGGTTTAATCAATTGAAGCCTACCCGCATAAGAGAGGTGTTTTGCGGTCCAATATTCAATTCTAGAGGTAATCTTGTGCAGGAGGGGGCGACAATCCGAGTGAGTTAGCCTACCAGTGAGGAGAGGAACTCCTATGTATTTCACCGGGAGGGTACCTTCCGGGAAATTCAAAATAGGCAGCAGATCCAATCGAAGTTGGTCGTCAATGCCGGATAAAAAGATATGACTTTTAAAGGGATTGACTTTAAGGCCAGAAAGAAGATAAAAGTCATCCAGAGCCTCTTTAATGAGATTAAGGGAATGAGTATCACCGTGACAAAAAATCATCAGGTCATCTGCAAAGCAGAGGTTAATGATTTTCTGCTTATGACATTTCCAATGAAAACGGAAATTCTCATTATGACTTTTCTCTTTAAGGATGCCGGAAAGTACTTGCATAACAAGCACAAAAAGAAGAGGGGATAGAGGATCACCTTGTCTCAGACCTTTTTTGCCTTTGAAATTTCCATGAGTGTCTCCATTAATAATAATGGAGTAAGAGGGGGAGGAGATACATTTGACAATCCATGAGATTATTTTCTCAGGAAAATGCATCGCAACAAGAACATCGAGAATGAGATGCCAACGAACGTTATCGAAGGCTTTCATAATATCGATTTTAAGGGCAATTCTTTTGCCTCTTCCATTGGAATGATATCCTTTTAGAAGTTCTTGAGAGAGAAGAATATTATCAGATATATTCCTTCCAGAAACAAAAGCTGATTGGGAAGAGTCGATAAGATAAGGGAAGGATACTTTGATTCTGTTGGCCAGAATTTTGGAGATGATTTTATAGACAACATTGCATAAAGAAATAGGTCTAAAGTCAGCTGGCTCTGAGGGCGAGTCTTTTTTGGGGATAAGAGCGATGGAGGTGGCATTCCAAGAATCGAACAGATTTCCTGTGAGGAAGAATTCTTGGACCCCTTTACCGATGTCAGGGCCGACGATGTTCCAAGATGACTTAAAGAAACTAGAATTAAAGCCATCTGGGCCCGGTGATTTATCGCTATCAATACTGTGAAGAGCAGATTTGATTTCAGCGCATGAAATATCACGGGTCATAAATTCCTTATCAGCGGAATTAACTTTGGAACAGATAAGAGAAGAAACCTTTTCCAGACCAGGGTAGACCACAGAGTGTTTGCTACCAAGAGTTTTCTCAAAAAAATTAACAAAAACTTTTGACACTTTCGCAGGGGAGGAAACGATGACATCTTGATCATTTGAAATCGAGATAATTTTATTGCAAAAAAGTCAGGCTTTGATACTTTTATGGAAAAATTTGGTATTCCTATCGCCCAGCTGAATCCAATTTTCTCTAGATTTCTGCTTCAAGAAAGATTCTTCAGCTCGGCTTAGGAAAATGAATGAGGCAGAGGCCTCCAATTCGATTTTTTATGACTGAGGGTTGAGAGGGTCAGAGGCTAATTTAGACTGAGCCTCAAATAGATCCTTTTGAGCTTTATCGGCTAGGGAGGAAATGTCACTAAACTCCTTACGATTTAACAAAGCTAGCGCGTTTTGCAAGCGATTTAGTTTGTCAGAGACCATTCTCATTCCCGAGGAAGATATAGGGGAGTTCCAGCAGTTGGAAACTATGTCCTTGAAGTGGGGATGAGTTTGCCACATGTTGAAATAACGAAAAGGTTTTTTCCGGCTTGGGCGCGGAAGCCCAAGATTAAGAGTAACAGTGGTGTGGTCAGAGGTGCAAAAGTGGCCTATGAGGACATGGGACATGGGAAAGAGGTCGTCCCAATCAGGGTTGACAAGGACTCGATCAATTTTGGAAAGGATAGGGTGAGCAGGTTGTTTGTTAATCCAAGTGAAAGGAAAGCGAGATGATCGAAGATCACTAAGCTCGCAATGATAACAACAATTGTTGAATTCATCTTTTGCTGAAGACCAAGAATCAGAGGAGCCAAGACGCTCATCCGGATGACGGATAGCATTAAAATCCCCTAGGGAGACCCATGGGATATGATTATCCTCATTGGAGATGTTTTTTAGGTCATTCCAAAGCGAAATGCGATCATGAGCTTCGTTAAAAGCATAGATTGCAGTAATCTTGAAAGTGGCTTTAAAGTTATGACAGTTGGCCATACAATGAATGAATTGAGGCGATTGGGAAATCCTAGTAATCGTTATAACACTAGGGTTCCAAGTGATCCAAATTCTACCTAAGGGGTGGGAAGCGTGATTGGTGATCACATGCCAAAACGGAACCATACGTCTGATTATCGGATCGACATTCAAACTTTGGACTTTAGTTTCTACTAGGACTATCATAGAGATATGATTGGAAATAATAAAGTCGGTGACATCTTTTTGCCTAACAGGGTCATTAAGACCGCGAACATTCCAAGAAGCTAAATTCATTAATAGAAGACTTACAGTGTATCAGCTGATAGTACTGTCGGAGGACAATACCTTCTTACCCTTGCCTTTAGCTACATCCGTGCACACCCTTTTAGGGGACGAATCCACCTCTTCGCCAATCGCCACTTCCTTATCCTCAGAGATAGATGATAGTCTAGAATCCACCTCAGAATCTATCTCAGAAGGAGCTTCCTCTGATGATGATGTCTCAGTAGGAAAAGTTAGTGTACCAACAAGGTTCGAAAACAGCGGGTCAAACGATGGTCCTGTCGGAGGACAAATCCTTTTTACCATAGGTTGCGCCACCATCCGAAACATGGTGTATTTATGGGATTCGGATATTTATGTAATGGTATGTTTATGTTAAATATATATGTTTCGTTAAAAAATGATTCTGTTTGCATGACTTCTACTAGTGTGTGTCGAAATATAAATAAAATAGAATTATGACATGCTAGATTCCTTCTGTTGATGCAAATAATGAAAAATGTAAAACTTGCATGTTAACTAAGATAACTAGAAAACCTTTCAATAATGTTAACCGAGTTTCCAAAATATTGGAACTAGTACATAGTGATTTATGTGATTTCCATGCTTCACCTTCATTAGGAAATAAAAAGTATGTTATTACTTTTATTGATGATGCATCTAGATATTGCTACATTTATTTGTTGCATGCTAAAAATGAAGCTCTTGATAATTTTAAAATCTATAAGGAAGAAGTTGAGCTACATAAGAATGATTTGATTAAAAATCTACGTACGGATAGAGGAGGTGAATATTATGATCCTATATATTTTCAGTCTACGGGTATAATTCATCAAACCACGGCTCCTTATACACCACAACAAAATGGTATAGCTGAAAGGAAGAATAGGACTTTGAAAGAAATGGTTAATTCCATGTTGTCCTATTCGGGTTTGAGTGAAGGATTTTGGGGTGAGGCTATGTTAACAGCCTGTTATTTATTGAATCGTGTTCCTACTAAAAGGAATAAGATGACCCCGTATGAGCTTTGGTTTAAGAAGCCTCCAACACTAAATTATCTGAGAGTTTGGGGTTGTAGAGCAGTTGTAAAACTCACTGAACCTAAAAGGAAAAATTTGGGTGAAAGAGGTATAGATTGTATCTTCATTGGGTATGTTGAGCATTCCATTGCATATAGGTTCTATATGTTAGAATCTAATGACTATGTGTCGGTGAACACAGTTATCGAGTGAAGAGATGCAATATTTGATGAAGAGAGATTTACTTCTATACCTAGACCTAGAGATTTGATTCAAAACTCTTTGAATAGGAACTCAAGTGAAATTGAAAATATATCAAGTGGTACCAATTGTGTACCTGGACCTTCTGAACCAAGGAGAAGTACTAGAGTCAGAAAAGCTAAGTCGTACGGATCTGATTTTCAACTTGATTTAGTTGAAGGGTCAAGAGATAAGATTGACTATCAATATCAATACTGTTTTGTTATTGAAGATGATCCAAGGACTTTTAGTGATGCTATGGCATCAAGGGATGCTGCATTCTGGAAAGAAGCTATCCAAGATAAATAGAGTCTATCATGCATAATAATACATGGGAGTTGGCTGATTTACCTCCTGGGTGCAAATCATTGGGAAATAGATGGATATTTAAACGAAAAATGAAAGTAGATGGTACTATTGAAAGGTATAAAGCTAGATTCGTTATCCAGGGATTTAGACAAAGAGAAGGAATTGACTTCTTTGATACTTATGCTTCGGTTGCTAGGATTTCAACTATTAGATTGTTGATTGCACTTGCATCTGTATACAATCTTGTAATTCATCAAATGGATGTTAAAACAGCACTCTTGAATTGTGATTTGGATGAGGAGATTTATATGAAACAACCGGAAGGTTTTGTGATGCCTGGTTGTGAAAACAAGGTATTCAAGTTGAAAAAGTCTTTGTATGGTTTGAAACAAGCAGCAAAAGATTGGCATAAAAAATTTGATAATGTGATATTGTCTAACGGATTTATTCTTAACCAAGCAGACAAGTGTGTATACAGCAAATTTGATAATTCTGGTAAAGGAGTTATGAGTTATCTATATGTGGATGATATATTAATTTTTGGTACTGACCAAAATCAAGTTAATGAAACGAAGAATTTTTTATCATCTAACTTTGAGATGAAGGATTTGGGAGAAGCTGAAATGATTCTTGGTATAAGAATCAAGCGAAAGAACAATAGTATATCGATTTCTCAATCTCACTATATTGAGAAGATATTAAATAAATTTAATTTTAAAGATTGTTCTCCGGTAAGCACACCTATAGATCCTAGTCTTCAGCTTCTACCTAATAAAGATATTGCTATATCTCAACTTGAATACTCGAGAGCCATCGGGTGTCTTATGTATGCCATGACTAGCACTAGGCCGGATATTGCATTTGTTGTTGGAAAACTTAGTAGGTATACTAGCAGTTCTAGTTCGCATCATTGGCAAGCTTTAAATCGAGTATTCAAGTATTTGAAAAGAACCACGAATTATGGTTTAACTTATACCGGATTTCCGTCTGTACTTGAAGGATATTAAGACGCGAGTTATATTTCGAATATGAAAGATCATTCTTCCACAAGTGGATGGGTATTTCTACTTGGGGGAGGTGCTATCTCATGGGCATCTAAGAAACAAACTTGTATTACTGATTCAACAATGGAATCAGAGTTTGTGGCATTAGCAGCAGCGAGTAAAGAAGCTGAGTGGTTAAGAAATTTAATGTATGAAATTCCGTTGTGGCCCAAACCGATATCACCTATATCGATCAGATGTGATAGTGAGGCTGCCTTGGCCAATGTTTATAGACAAGTTTACAAAGGAAGGTCCAGACACTTAGGTGTTAGACACAGTATGATTCGTGAGCGTATCACGCATGATGTTATTTCAGTAGAGTTTGTGAGAACTCAATATAACTTAGCCGATCATTTAACCATAGGGTTAAATAGAGATCTTGTGCACAAATCGACTATTGGGATGGGATTAAAGTCCATTTGAAATCTCTCATGTTGAGATACCCAATTCCCATCTAATATGACATTAGGTGTTAAATTCAATGTGGAAAGCTTAACATCAAGATATTGGAGCACATTTGTATATCATCCCAAGGTATGTGTTCAGAACTGCAAGTTGTGAAGGTTGAAGATTATCTTCTTAATAGCTCTTTTGAAAAATTGCACATGGAGGTGCAAGATGAAAAGAACTACCTATTTGAGCATGAAGTTTAGCCGCTTCAAGAATCTAGGACTTGGCTTTGATATGCTTAAGAAGGTTAAGGACACAAGGCTAGTAAAATATAGTGTCAAGTAAGAACAAGTGAGAATGTAAATTTATGTATATATTATCTTCATGTATTCATTGTGAATAGTAAAGGTTCAATCCTTAGTGATACCTTGATATTCGAATATTTGGAATGTGTAATATACTAATGTGAAATTCAATCGTTACGATATTTCATTTATGCATAAATTTGATATTTGATATATTGTGTTTAGTAGATCATGAATTACATTAAAATGGGGGAAGATTGTTATTTATTTTAGTGTAATTGGATCGACTAGTCGACCAATTTAATCATGATATATTATCAAACAAGTCGTAGAGTGCGGAGTGCACGCTTGTTAGATTAAATCATGATTAGTGAGGTCAAGGGGCGGAGCCCCTGGCTGGAGTCGAGCTGACCTGTCAGCTTGGAAAAATTTTATTTTGGTTAAATCGGCTATTGTTGCAAGTCAACCGAATTTTGAATATGAAAATTTGACCGTTTTATTCAAATTTTAAATTTCAGCCGTTTTATTACAAAACCAGTTAAGAGACCCTAACTGCCCTAACTTCCAAACTGTTTTTTTGGTTGGTCGAATTTATAAATATGGGTTCTGTTGAAAAGGATATCATATCATTTTTTCATCCTCTCTGTTCAAAATTATATCTCTGATTTTATCCAATTGAAATTTTTGGAGAGCCTCAAAAATATTTCAATAAGAAATTGTTTACAAGACTTCAGAGATTATCCGGAAACCAATAACTATTTTTTACATTTTATTGAAATATTCTGGTCTTGTTGATGAAGATAGAGATGACGAACGGAGGAGAATCTGCGAAGGAGATGACAAGCAAATGCGCTAAGTTGGACAAGTTCGAAGGACATGATTTCAGACGATGGCAGAAAAAGATGCATTTTCTGTTAACTACACTCAAGGTTGTGTATGTCTTGAGTACCCCCTGGCCAGAGATCACTGAGAATGAAACATTGGAACAAACGAGGAGGCGCAGCAAGTGGAAGAATGATGACTACATTTGCCGAGGCCATTTATTAAACGGTATGTCTGATACTTTATTTGATGTATACCAAAATGTCGAATCTGCAAAAGAGTTATGGGATTCTATAGAATCAAAATACATGGCAGAAGATTCTTCTAGTAGGAAGTTCCTGGTTAGTAATTTTATAAATTACAAAATGGTTGACTCTAGACCTATAATGGAACAGTATAATGAACTATTAAGAATTTTGGGTCAATTTGTTCAACACAACATGAAAATGGACGAATGTATTTCGGTTTCTTCTGTTATTGACAAATTGCCTCCTTCATGGAAGGATTTTAAACACACACTGAAACATAGCAAGGAAGAAATTACTCTAGTCGAACTTGGTAGTCATTTTAAGATTGAAGAGTCTCTAAGGGCTCAAGATGAATTAAGTAATCCCAAGGGTAAAAACCAAGTGGGAAACTCATCTGTAAATATGGCTGAGAGCAGCGGATTATTTAAGAATGGAAATACAGATAAGGGGAATAAACGAAAGTTTAAAGGAAACAACAAAAACAATAATTATAACAGCAAAAAGCCTAAAATAGCATGCTGGAAATGTGGCAAACCTGGTCACTTTAGAAGGGTTTGTCGAGTTGGAAAAGGCAAAAATAATGTTGGTCCAAGTGGGAACAATGCTGGTTCAAGTGGAAACAATGTTGGTTCAAGTGGATCTAAGGATCCTGAAAAGCAACAAGGTGAGATTTTATTTCAGAATTCTAATTCTGGTCAAAATTATATATCTCTAATATCTGAAGCATTTTATGTGCAGGATGATGATGTTGCTTGGTGGGTTGATTCTGGAGCAACAAGTCATGTATGTAAAGATCTTCGATGGTTTAGTAATTTTCAACCGATTGAAGATAGACCTTCACTTAAGATGGGAAATGTTGCTACCGAACCAATCAAAGGACTAGGAAATATTAAATTACTATTTACTTCTGGAAAGTACATATTATTGAACAATGTATTGTATGTTCCTGGAATTCGAAAGAATCTTTTGTCTGGTGTTGTTTTAAACAATTGTGGTTTCAAACAAGTGTACGAAAGTTGCAAATATGTATTGTCAAAACATGGTGTATTTATGGGATTCAGATATTTATGTAATGGTATGTTTATGTTAAATATTAATGTTTTGTTCGAAAATGATTCTGTTTGCATGACTTATACTAGTGTGTGTCGAAATATAAATAAAACAGAATTATGACATGCTAGATTAGGACATGTTCATTATGAAATAATAAAACACATGTCCAAAATGAGCCTTATTCCTCCTGTTGATGCAAATCGTCTCCACTACTCTTCATTTCTGCACAAACAAAGACTTTAATAACAACTAAAAACAAATGTTTTACTGACAATATCTTTGGTTCTTCAAATAAAAGCTGGACGAAAACTGTAATGGCCAATATTTTTGATGCAACAGTTTTTTTTGCAGTTGCACTCTCTGTGAGAGAGAATAGTGTTAGATTAAACAAACAAGTAATCCAATAAAACTTTTAATTAGCACTTGTGAACAACCTTAGGCACAATATTGATTAACACTCAAGAACTAACAAATTTGCAGAACTTCTGAAATTTGTAAATTGCAGAAAAATATGATTCTTGTAAACTATTACACAACTTTTATAGTATTTAACAGAAGTAACTAATTTCTGTTTTAACATTCCCTTTTGACTCTCACTTATTTTAAACACTCATATGCATATCTTTTGATAGACGATGTTGGGACTTAGAAATAGATAGTTATACTGCAAAACAGGTCTAAACATATCTTAAGAATGATTATTACTTACTAGAGAAAGTAAAAGGGAAAGAGCCAGCTCAAGTAACCAATGATCGAAGTACTTCAAACTACTACGATGCTGTGGTACTTACTGAGTTACCTAGTGTATCTGTTAATTCAGTATCATCTAAATGGGTGTTGGATTCCGAATGTTCCTTTCACATGCCTAGAACTCGTGAGTGGTTTAGTACACTTGAACCAAAAAATTCCGAATGTTCCTTTCATATGAATTATGGTATAGTATGTGAACTTAGAGCTGTTAGATGTGTGTCTTGAATTAGGAGGAATCTTATACCTCTTGGTCTGATGGATACTAAAGGTTATGAGTATTGGTGAGTTTCATTACTTGAATTGCCTTAGTAAAATGAGCGAAGTTAGATTATACAGCGAGAAATAGGTTTTAGAGAGAATCGGATTGTTAGAATAATCTAACTCAAATAGCCAACTTCTTTATTAGGTCAGCCTTGGCCTTTATATAGAGGTGCAATGACTTAACTCATAACTCAAAACGGTTACATAAAATGGCTAATTACATGTTAGTCCTTGACTAAATACATAATCCTAAATTCCTCCTCTAACTTTACAATATGTTATAAGATGTTTTATTCTTTACATCTTAATCTTCAAAACTTGATTTCCTTAACAGTAGCCCCCTTAGTTCTCATGTAAGTAAATGAATGACAACTAAAAATTCAACCAGAAAATGAGCTAAAAATTAAGCTTTAATACCTATTCGAGGGGCAAAAATGATGTGAAAATCTCCCAATTTTATTGAACATTTAGTCATTCTACAAGAAATAAGTTCAAACCACAATGGTGTAGATCCTAGAGAGACGATCCACTTCTTGAACAATAGCCTCTGACTTTTCCACACACAAAGCTCGTCGTTTTCGGAATAATAGGCTTTATCCTCAAATCTATAGCTAGGCTATGACATATTATTTTAGATAAAACTCCTATCATATCCTTCATTTTCCAAGCAAAAACATCCAAATTATCAAACAAAAATTATAGCAATTAATCACGCAAAGTAGAAGACAACAATGTGTTCTTCAATGTCCTTACTCACTGTTAAAGAACCCAGGGTTTTTCTAGGATCATCGGGTCTTTCTTTATCCGAGGTCAACCCCCTTGGTTGCTATTCAACCATCTGATCCTCAGAATTGGAACTTCAAACTCTGAATGTTGTTGCATAAATTTTTTTTGCCACGTTTTGGTAATTTTGGACCACACAAACACGATCCCAAATAACATATTTCAAACATTGATGAACAATAGACACGACAATATACATTTTTGAAAGCTAAGATCTCCCAAAAATAGCATTGTAACTGGTTGGACATTCAACCAACATGAACAAGACTTGAACTTTCTTTTTAAACTGGCCTTTTCCCAAACAAACTTCACCTTCAAATTCCCCAGTCACCTGAGTTGTTACCCTTTTAAACCCAATTATAGTTCAATCAAACCGACAAATTCCAGGCTGGTTACGCAACCTATCATATATAGATTTGGATAATACATTCACATAACTCCCTATATCTATCAGAACACATCGAATTCCAAACCCATATATTTCTGCCGCTATAACAACTGCATCGTCATGAGGGCCAACTATTCCCCTCAAGTCGTCTTCATTAAACAAAATAAAAGGAGTATCATGCTTGCCATATCAATGAGTACACATTCGCCCTTCCACCTGAGTTGCTAAACTCAAAACGTGAATTTTACGGGAGGAATTAGTGTTACCAGTCATAGAATCTCCTCCAAAAATTGCTAAAGATTCAATATCCTCATATAAGCTTCGAACTCGTCCTTGGTCTATCGGTTCATCCACAACCATCAAGATTAATCGATCTAGATATGTGTCCAGATATTTTGAAGCTATATCAAACTAATTGCATTTAGAGTCTGGAATCATCATTCCACTTTCTTCCTTCGAATTTGGATTTGTAGTTTGTTGTGTTGATGTGTTAAAGCTATTGATCCACTAGTTTTTCCTTTAACATGCCATTTTCTATTAAAACATGCATCTCCTTCTTTAAATCTATATAGAGTCTGCAATGTCGTGCCCAATATCAAGATGATACTTACAAAATTGTTGTTGCGCTCTTCTAATGGTCCGTTTATTGGACCTAGCTTTTTGAAGCTTACATACCCTTTGATTTTTCGTAAATTGTTACATCATTCTGAGTTAAATTAGCATAATACTCTGGCTTGATCCACTGGCTTGATTTGAAAACCCTCCAATTCGTTAGACGAGGTGGTTAATAATTTGAAGTTTGTCCTTGATTGTTTGACACATGCCCTTAACTATTTTGACTAGATCCAGCCCCTCCTTAAACCCTATTTAACTCTTCCACTTTAATTTGGTCATCGACTTGAGCCATAAGTGCTCCAAAAATAAACGCTCTCCTCTTTGTCATTTCATTTGCTAAATCAGCTAGCAATAAACCTTTTCTGATAACTGTCCTAGCAACTAATTATTCACAATTATCTAACCCTCTTTTTGTTAGAACAAAATGCTTCGTGTATCAATTTACTCATATTTCTTTGCTTCCCATAAATTGTCGTCGAAAACGGTATAAAATCCATGGAAGTAAGAATCGAGCTCATATGTTGACAAAGACATTAACCATTGAAAAACTGAAGTTGTGTTCAACTTCAGTTGGTCTATAAGAGTAACAAGACCAGAAAGATCTGCTGCATAGTTCAGGTGTGAAAACAGGTTGAAATCAGTCTTCAAGCGAAAGATTGTTAGATAAAAAGACAGTGAAGCTGACGATGATGAAAAAGACCGTGAAGATGATGCAAGTGCTAAACACATTAAAGAGACATGGAGTGAATTTAAAAAAGACAGTGTAATTTATGGAGTCATAAATTACACATTACTCTAAACGTTTTTTCTTCCTTGTGTTTTAGCCTCTACAAAAAAAAACCAAAAAGCTAATAAAATGTCAGTTTTTAACAAAATCGATCTACAACAGATCCGGAAGCGTGACATAATTTGCCGACCCCGTTAAAAATTATGTCTTTGATTTCATTTTTGTTTTGTATTTTTTTTTAATGTTATTGCCAAGAAATTAGCGTATTTCCCTTATCGTGTAGGTGACATATTTTTCATAACTTAGTACCATAATGCGTTTTAATCTGGGTAGTCACTCTCCTATTTAAATATGTAGAAAATTAATAGAACTAAGTTTTGTGTAATACTGCAAAATATTATTTACAATGCTGTCCATTATTCTTCCAGATATTTTCTTTATTGCAAACTGCAGTTAATTTTGTTCCAAGAATAACGGGTGAGCTTAATACTTTATAAATGGCAAAATTAAAAGTTTACTCTTTCATAGCTGATTTGGACGGTATTTTTATTTATATATGAAAATCAATTACAAGTTTACTGCTCCATAGAAACTGGAGTAGCTAATACACTAACATAAATCTGTGAAATTTCTATGCGGCAGGAGCACATTTATTTTTCTCATCCGATACAGCAACAAAACAATCACACAAATCTGTCAAAAAATTAAGATAACCATTCAATAAGTCTGTAGATAAAACGGATCAAAAGCAGTAAAAGCAAACTATAAAGCCCCAAACCACTAAAAAAACTTACGATCACAGCTAATCTCCAACAACTCATTCAACTCGACCATGAGATCCTGATGCTCTACAAGTATAGAATTCATCTGCCATGGCCAGAAGAAGTTAAACTCAAAACTTACCTGTTTCATAAGAACGTTTTTGACAACAATGACAAATATGCATGACTTTGAACAAACATGGTTAAGGAAAAAAATACCTCAGACACTATCTTCTGCTGTGTGATTGTGTCAGCGGATTCCATAGAAAACAACATGTCCTTAAACTTCCGCAACTCATCTATGCCTAACCGTTCATAGAGTTTCTCACAGAATACATAGCCTTTGAGGTTCTTGTCAATCCCCGGGAAAATGCTGTTAAATTGATCAATCAGACTATTATGCCCTTCGATTATTAACTAACAGTGAAAAAGACATTGTCGCATAGTATTTTCTTAAAATATGTCAGGAAGGTCCAAAGAGTTCACCCCTCGTCACAAAGGGCTAAATACATATCAAGTTTCTCTTTGTCATCTTTAAAAGTCTCAACGATTTCCTTGACAAAAGCCATCTCCGTCGATTCACTAGAATGTGAACATTAAAACAAAGGTTCTATATACATTCCGCATACTACCTCAATACAGAAAGATTTATAACAAAACCAAATTGCCTAAATATCAATTAAGACCACAAAATCTAGAAAGGCAAAGAAAAAGACAAAGGTAATACTTACGAGGATGATTGCGAGCCTGATGATTGCGAGCCTGAAGGCAAATCATCTCCATTTCTCCTCATGTCTGCACAAACGTTTTTACAGAAGTAAAAATATGGCTAAAAGTGCAATCAGAGTACCAAGAAGAGAAAAAGAGTAAAGCAATAGTGTTTAAGAGACTACTTTCTTGGTAAACGAACAAAAAAATTTGTGAAGGAATAAAGAAAGGAAGAGGTTGGAAGCAGAGATAGATGAATCCTTATTTAACAGAATTCTAATAGCGCAAAATGAGATTCTTGCAAATTATTACCCAACTTTTATAGGACTTAACTGAAATAACTAATTTTTGTTTCAACTTTTCACTTCCACTTATTTTAAACCGACTCTTGTGTATATGGTCCTATCTTTTGAACACCCGATGTGAAATCAAAGTTTACTAAAAGTTAATATCAAGCCCTGGACCGTATTGGCGGTTTTGATTATCTCAGGATTAAATGATTTGAAATTATCTTATTGTTTGAAATATATATATGGCGTTGCTTGCGCTGGATTACCACATTTATATAATTCTCTCGTGGCTTTTGTGCATTTGGAAATTATTGGACCATTTCTCATAAATACTGGTTTAAAAATAAACTAGCCATATTATAACTAAACACCATATATAATAACATTGTATATATCATTGCTCACTCAAAACTTTTACTAATTTATTCAAATTGTATATCATAATGAAGTCTTTAACGGTTTGAACATTTCAATGAGTAGTTATATCAACGATATATATATATATATATATATATATATATATATATATAGCCATGATTTTTCTTACATTTAAAAATAACTTTATGAATCTGCTAATTGATTTTTATACTCCTGTATGCATCTAATATGATTATTTATGTGTTATATTCCATTTATGATTCCGACACATGTATGAATAATGAAAATATTCAAGATAACATAAAGTACTTTAATAGGCTAATTTGTTAACCACTTCCAAATACATATAGCATTCACAGAAAAAATATTTTTTGTTTAAAAATTATAAACTTGACTTTAAAAAATCCTACAGACATTATGAGGATTGAATTAGGAATAATCGGATGAGAACTCATGAACCTTTATCGAGTACAGGAAGTCTGCTATACACACTAATAAATTACTTAAAGAGTTCTAAGAATTAAAAAACCATTCTGCAGTACAAACTAATAAATTACTTAACTTATTATTGAGATTTACAAACATGACAATTCCAAACAATTAGAAAGTCATTCATATGCATACCATTTGAATGAATAGGAGATGAAATTTAAGACTGTTCGACCTTCTTGGGACATGTCTTAGAAAAATATTGAACGGTGTTAAAAAGTTGAATGAACATAATGTGTCTTCCATGCGCACAATATACAACGCCAGGCAGAAAAATTGGATGTTGAATAAGATGGGCAGGTCACAGTTTCAGATTTTGTTGGGAGATCTCAAGATGCACAAATCAATTGAAGATGATGGTTGTATCATTAATGTTATTTTTTTGTGTGCATCCAGTTAGTGTTGATATATTATAGACATTTTTAATAGTGTTGACTATGGATAGCACCTATAGGAATATAAGATATGGGGTGACATTGTTTGAGATCGTAGGTGTGACATGTACTGGTTTTATTTATTTTGTTGATTTTAAGTTTATGTACGGGGAGAAATTAAACAACTTCATATGGGTATTAGAATGTTTACAATAGTTGATTGTTCCTTGCGGCATTGAAGAATTGTCCGTGTTTTTGACAAACATGGATATATTGTTGATCAACGTTTTAAAATAAGTGTTTCCAAAGACAACGCACATGCTATATCGATGCCACATAAACCGAAACATTCAAGTGAATACTATGAAGTATTTCACCGAGAAAAGCGATCAGGCACCGTTTGTGTCTTCTTGGAAAAAGATAGCGTAGACGGAATAAAAAAATTAAATTTAATCAAGCTAGCATTGAGATGCATCGTGACTATAAAAACTATTATCTTATAATCAAATAAACTTAAAAGTTTTAGGTTGACAAATACACTAAGAAATATTTGGTTTGGATAACCAACAAGTTCATGCATTTGAGACATTCCACGACTAACTGTGCCGAGAGCGCTCAATCAAACATGCAACGTTACCTACGTACGAGGAAACTTAACTAACTTCGGGTTATTTTGGGCGAGTGTGCATTCACTCATAAAACTCCAACATTATGCGATTATATCTTCATTTGAAAAGAGTTGTTATATGGCACAACTTTTATGGCATTTAACAGAAATGTGATTCTTGTAAACTATTAGACAACTTTTTGGCATTTAACATAAAT
Organism: Limnanthes douglasii subsp. nivea; assembly: GCA_036936605.1. Taxonomy (NCBI): domain Eukaryota; kingdom Viridiplantae; phylum Streptophyta; class Magnoliopsida; order Brassicales; family Limnanthaceae; genus Limnanthes; species Limnanthes douglasii. Next base: position 292,228,462 of record JAUPFV010000004.1, read on the forward strand.
AACTATTTTAATTTCCATGAGTTGCTTTAAACTAAATCTTATATCTTTTGATATAGTTTTATCCTTTTCTTTTATCTTTAGTATACATAACGCAGACGTCTAAGCTATAAAGACTCAATAACAAAATGTTAAATACATCTCCAAATCCAACTAAGCTATAAAAATTTAGAACTTTTGAATAAGATACTAAGTAAGATACGTTTTTATTTATATATCATTGATCCTTTTCATGTTTATCTAATGTGGGACTTTGATTGCCATCCTAACAAATATCGGGCCTGCTCACTTTGCTCTCACATTTTCTAGTGTGGGCCCTACCTTTTGGTTTCTTACAAGAAACAACTAAGCGTTAAATGAAGGGTGACTTACAAATAACCTCCTTTCATTTAATGCAAGTGTGTGTCGTACAAGTAACTATTAGCTTTATTTGGAAGCATAAATAGGTTCTTTTGTAACCCTTGTTTTGCTATAAATAGTACCATGAGTTGGTCTTGGAGAGCAATCACTTGAAGCAATTGAAAGAAACATTCTAGAGTGCAATATTGTGTGTGAGAAATACTTTGAGTGAGAGAGAAATAAGGATAGTATTTAGGAGAATTTGTTTAAATGATCTGTGAGATTACTATTCTCTTTGGGGTATAATATTTGGGGTGAGAAAAGTGAGTGTATGGAGTGGGACTCTAATCTTTGTAATATTTTGAGTTATATTGATTCAGATTTTTCTCCCATGGACGTAGGCAAATTAGTTGAACCACGTTAAACTTTCTTTTTCTCTTATTTGTTCTTATTTCCGCATTCGTGGGATTAATTTTCCCTACAACTGGTATCAAAGCGCTGGTTGCAGTTCCATATCCTTTTTCGTCATACAAAAATGGAGGAACATACGAACATCGGTGGGAATTCTATGATCATACTCACGAAAAAAATTATTCCATTTGGAAAACCATGATGGAAGATTTGTTGTACAGTAAAGACTTGTTTAATCCCATTGAACTAAAAGGGGTCAAACAAGGTGAAACAGGTGAAGCATATTAGAAGAAACTCAACCGTAAAGCTGTAAGTGTGATTCGATAATGGGTTGAAACAAGGTCGATTCGCGACAACGCAAAATAAACTCATGCTTTTAAATTGTGGAAGCATTTAGAAGAAATGAATGAGCCCAAAAATGCTCAAAATAAAGCTTTCCTTATAAGGATACTTGTGAACCTGAAACTTTATGATGGAAAAAGTGTATCTGACCACTTGGAAAAAATTGACGAGATTCTCGACAATTTGACAAACATGGAGTTGGCCCTAGCTGAAGAAAATTCAAGCATTGATTTTGTTAAGTTCTTTACCGGATAGTTGGGAAACATTTATGTTAGATCTTACCAATTCATCACCACAAGGAAAGGTGACATTAAGCATCGTAAAGGAAAGTATCAACAGAGAAGGAAAAAGAAGAGCGGAGCAAGGCTCTTTCAGCCACCCTAAAGGACAAGCACTTGTCACGGAGAGAGGAAGAACTAGAAACAAACATATCTCCAGAGACAGGAGAAACAAAAGTAAGTTTAGAGGCAAATCAAAGTCAAGAGGCGACTTCACTTGCAACTACTGTCATAAACCTGGACATTTCAACAAGGATTCTTGGAAGCTGAGAGAAAAGGAGGCTAAGGAAAATAATTAAGACAATAGAGGAAATGCAGCTGTCATATCCAACGATGGTGAAACATACCTAATTTTTGATGATGGACGTGTCAACCTCGCATGCCAAGACACATGGATGATTGATTCTTGAGCCTCATTCCATGTAACAGCCTGTAGAAGTCTTTTGACCACTTACACAAGTGGTGAGTTCGGTTTTGTCAAGATGGGAAATGAAGCAAGATGTGAAATAGTTGGTCGAGGTGATGCAACACTGGAAACTAGCAGCGGTTGCAAGCTGTAATTAAAATATTTTCGACGTGTTCCAGACATCCGTATCAATTTGATCTCCACTGGCCAGCTTGACGATATGGGATACGAAAACACATTTGGTAATGGACTTTGGAAGCTTAAGAAAGGAAATCTGGTCGTGGCCAGAGGTAAGAAGATTGATCGTTTGTATTATATGCAAACAAAACAATCAAGTGGAGTAGAAGTGAATGTGATCAAGCATGAAGACTCAGCGAATTTGTGGCACGCCAGACTTGTTCATATGAGTGAGAAGGGACTTAAAATTCTCACGAAGTAAAATCTTCTACCGAATCTTCCAAATATTCCTTTAAAACAATGCGCTCATTATCTGATCTTTTATTTTTTTTCCTTTTGTGTTCTTTTTCTTTTTTATATTCTTCTCCATTTTATTTTTCTTATTTTCTTTTGTTTTTCCGTGGATTCTACTTTTTTTGCCATCTTTTTATCTATTTTTATATATTTTTTTACCTAATAGCAAAAACAAAGTTATGAGAACAAAACAAAAATTATTTCATTTTTGTTGTTGTTGATTGATGCATTCATCTCCTCGCCTATATTTATATTAGTATTTTATTTTGTTTTAATGGTAGAATAATATATTTTGACTAATATAATATTTAAAAAAATATATCAATTCAAATCAATAAAAAAATATCTACCCTAAGAACTTAATTTAATTTAAGATGGAGATAGAGGAGGCCTAATGTAAAGAACAACTGAAACCCTAATCAACCTTCGAATGTACAATATCATCATCAAGCTCAACAAAGATGTTTCATATTAAAGACATTATAAATTTCATATTGCTTAATGGCTTCACATATAGGCATTCATATTGATTTTCTCAACATTCTCCTATAGATGAACCTTCATAGTTGCACTCTTATTATACTCGTATGCAAACTAAAACATCTGACACAAAATCTCATACCTTAAACTCGACCAGACGACGTCGTTTGTCAGTAGGGTCTTTGCACTTCTGGATAGCTTGATCAATATTGTTTTTAGTGTTCTTGTGAATGTCCAATAACTAAACAATAACAATCTCAACAAATAATGAAATTTTAATAAGAAAAACAATATTATTGAATAAAATGTTTTTTAAGTTTAGGATAGAGGAAGTTTTATATATGGAAAATTTGAAACCCTAATCAAACCTTATGAAAATAAAATTAAAAATACTAGAACATAACACAATCTCACTAAATTCAGATGCAATCCAAATTAAAACTGAATTCCCGGTAATTCATTTGTTTTTCAGTTTAATTTAATCACTGTAAACCTGTTTCCTATATCGGAAACCATGCGTAGCCAATATGTATCGACTCAGATTGCAGATTTACAACTTCTTAGACCAGTGAGGTCATCAGATCCACATCTTCTTGCAATGTAGGCTGTTCCTTGTTCAGTTATAAGTTTTGAATAGTCCTTCTTGTGTTGGTAAGAAACATAACAGTATAAATGAAGTTCTTCTTCTCTCAATTTAACACAAATATTGATAATAAGCCACTTGTTGTGAATGAGTCGAATAGTGCCTTGACAGTGTACTGTGTCCGGCAGTTCGAATAGTGCCTTGACAGTGTACTGTGTCCGGCAGGACAGTTTTGTGTTGGATATTGTCCAATTACTTCAGTTAGTCTTGTGGTATGAGCCCATTAGGCCCATAGTCTAGTAAATCTATTAATTCCCTATAAATAGATTACTAGGGCGACACAAAACACAATCTGAAATCTGTAAGCTTTTCTATCATAGTGAAACTCTTTTCTCTGGCGGCGCCCGTGGACGTAGACAATTGTCGAACCACGTTAAATCCTGTATTTCATTTAAATCTTTCATTCGCATATATTCTGTGCTTGAGCCATTTTGTGATAATTGCATAGTATTTTATAACAAAATTGGTATCAGAGCCACGTGGTGAAATTAGGGCTTTTCCAATTAGGGTTTCACAATGGCGTCTACAGTAACAAAATACATGATTGAAAAATTTGATGGGGGATCCAGCTTTGCGTTGTGGAAGATTAAACTGAAATATGAATTGGTACTGCAAGGGCTATGGAGGGCTGTGGAGAATAAGTTACCAGAAGAGATGAAAGAAGAGGAGAAACAAGATCTTCAAGAAAGGGCTTTATGCTGGATTTTAATGAGTGTGAAAGACAATGTGCTTCGCGAGATTAGTGGTGAGAAGACTGCTGCCTGCGCATGGAGAAAGCTAGGAGATCTTTACTCAGAGAAATCAGTAGTAAACCGATTATATTTGAAGAAACGTTTGTATGATTTCATATTGAAAGAAGGTATGTCCATAACAGAGCACCTAGATAATTTTAAATCAATTATAATGGACTTGGAGAACATAGATATCAATATTGAGGATGAGGATCAAGCTTTGTTTGTATTGAGATCGTTACCAGCTCCCTTTGAAAACTTCGTAGATACCATTATGTATGGTAAAGATAAGTTATCGCTAGCAGATGTCAAAGGGGCACTGAAATCAAAAGAGATGAGACAGTTGCAGCCAGACAATCAAGCTGAAGGGGAAGGTCTTATGACTAGGGGAAGATCTAAAACCAAAGCGAGTTCTTTAAGAAGGAAGAACTTGAGGTCCAAGTCAAGGGTGAAGCACTCAAACTGTTATGAATGCGGGTCTTCGGTTGATTATGAACATTTGAGGGTCTTCGGTTGTCCTGCGTATGTTCATGTGAGAGATGGTAAGCTTGAGCCGAGGGCAAAGAGATGCATATTTCTAGGATATGCTACTGGAGTGAAGGGATATAGGTTATGGTGTACCTCTCCAAAGTCTCCAGGTTTTCTCATCAGTAGGGACGTTACTTTTAATGAGTTTGCTTCGATTGACAGTCAGAAGGAAGTAGGAGAAATGGTCGAATCAGGATCGGTTGTGAGTAAACAGGTGGAGCTTGAAGTAGAATCAGTTCCTAGCAGGTCCAATAATTCAAGTGGTTCCGAGGTGGATCCAGAATCAGGAGGTGAAGCGTTAGCATCAGATGATAGTGACGATGATGCACCTGAACCAGAACAACAACCTTATAGCATAGCATTGGGCAGAGAAAGAAGAGATATTAGACTTCCAAAAAGGTATGTGAATCTAGTTGCATATGCTCTGTCAGTTGCAGAAGAAGTTGAGATGCAAGAACCTAGTAGCTACAAAGAAGCTATAGAAAGTTCAGAGGCAGATCGATGGATTGGTGCTATGGGAGAAGAGATTGAATCTCTTCATAAGAATCAAACATGGAAGCTTGTTGACTTGCCTAAAGGACAGAAGATAGTAGGCAGTAAATGGGTGTTCAAGAAAAAGGAAGGTAATCCAGGGGTTGAGGCATCTCGATTCAAAGCAAGACTGGTCGCTAAGGGTTTTACTCAAAGGGAAGGAATAGACTTCAATGAAGTGTTTTCTCCAGTGGTGAAGCATAGTTCGATTCGAGTTTTGTTAGCCATAGTAGTTTTGTAAGATTTAGAGCTTGAGCAGTTGGATGTGAAGACTGCATTTCTACATGGTGAATTGGAGGAGCAAATCTACATGAGACAACCAGAGAGATTTATCGAACCTAATATGGAGGACAAAGTTTGTCTGCTGAAAAAGTCACTGTATGGTTTGAAACAGTCACCTAGGCAATGGTACAAACGTTTTGATACATTCATGGTGTCAAAAGGGTTCACGAGGAGTCCATATGATAGTTGTGTGTATCATCAAAAGATCTCAGATGATTCTTATGTTTACTTGTTGTTTTATGTGGATGATATGCTTATTGCTGCTTGTAGTATGTCACACATTGTGCAGTTAAAGAAGCAGCTTAGTGCCAAGTTTGAGATGAATGATCTGGGTAGAGCAAAGAAAATTCTTGGTATGGAGATTATCAGGAACAGAAATTTAGGAACATTACACTTGTCTCAACGAAGCTATATTGAGAAAGTGTTAAAGCGATTCAACATGTTTGATGCTAAAGCAGTTAACATTCCTTTTGCCACTCATGTCAAGTTGTCTGCAGTAGAAGCGGCCAAGGACGATGCTGAGTTGGAACAAATGTAGAAGGTTCCATATGCAAGTGCGATTGGTAGTATCATGTATGCTATGGTATGCACACGTCCTGATATTTCACATGCGGTTAGTGTAGTTAGCAGGTACATGGGATGTCCTGGGAAAGAACACTGGCAGGCAGTGAAATGGATACTTCGGTATTTGAAGAATACTGTGAACGTTGGCTTAACTTTTAACAAAACCGATATTGGTGAATCGCTGAATGATGTTGCAGGATCATTGGTTGGTTTTGTTAATTCTGATTTTGCAGGTGATATGGATAAAAGAAGATCTCTGACAGGATATGTATTTACTCTAGCTGGGAGTGCGATCAGTTGGAAAGCACAGTTGCAAGCTACTGTAGCTTTGTCTACAACAGAGGCAGATTTACAACTTCTTAGACCAGTGAGGTCATCAGATCCACATATTCTTGCAATGTAGGCTGTTCCTTGTTCAGTTATAAGTTTTGAATAGTCCTTCTTGTTTTGGTAAGAAACATAACAGTATACATGAAGTTCTTCTTCTCTCAATTTAACACAAATATTGATAATAAGCCACTCTTACAGTGACTATTAGAAAAAAAATGCATCTAAAACATAAAATACATGCACCGTTGGCGGTGTAAATTCCTTTATGCGCAAGAGTCCGAAAATTAAGTTGCCAAAACACACGTGATTAAATTAAACTGAAAAACAAACGAATTACTGGGAATTCAGTTTGAATTCGAATTGCATCTGAATTTAGTGAGATTGTGTTATTTTCTAGTATGTTTTATTTTATTCTCATAACGTGTGATTAGGGTTTCAAATTTTCCATATATAAAGCTTCTTCTATCCTAAACTTAAGAAACATTTTATTCAATAATATAGTTTTTTCTTACTAAACTTTCATTATTTGTTGAGATTGTTATGGCTTCGTTATTGGACATTGACGAGAACACTAAAAAAAATAATTGAGCAAGCTATCCAGAAGTACAAAGACCCTACTGACAAACGACGTCGTCTTGCGGAGTTTAAGGTATGAGATCTTGTGTGAGGTGTTTTAGTCAGTTGCATATGAGTACAGACGATGTCGTCTGGTCGAGTTTAAGGTATAAGATTTTGTGTGAGATGTTTTAACCAGGAATCGTTACCTTGCATATGAGTATAATAAGATTGCAGCTATGAAAGTTGGTCTATATTAGATTGTTGATAAAATCAATACGAATGCCTACACGTTGAAGCCATCAAGCCAAATAAAATCAATGATGTCTTTAATGTGAACCATCTGATGTCATTTGTTGAGCTTGATGATGATAATGTGAATTCAAAGGTTCATTAGGGTATCATGTGTTTCTTATATTAGGCATCCTATATCTCCATCTTAACACAAGTTTTATTGAATAATATAAACATTTTCTTACTAAGAAATTAGTGTTTATTATTATTTGAGGAAATTTCATCTACCTTTTTCTCGTTAATATTCTATTGCATCATCTGATATCAGAGTATGAGTTCGCAATAGTCGAGTAAAAAAAATATTACTCTAATATATTAGATTTATAGTCGTAAAGATTTGAATTCGATAGAAAATAGACATGAAAAACGATCTTGTATGTTCGAGCACACCATCGAGATGTTGAGGAATCATGTGAACCACTTATTAGAGGCTTCTGACAAACTAACTATCAACGAGTTCCGAGTTCAACGCTCGAATAATTAGCCAAAGAGTCCGGAGGAAGATCACAATGAGGATGTGACTTCGTTTGCACAAAATAACGTTTCTGGAGGATGGAGTTTGCCTCCATGGAATCCTTACGAAATGGCTTTCGAACAACTTCCAGATCGTGTTCACAATCAAAGTACTAAAAATTGAATAGAGTCAGATTTTAGACTTAAAATTCAAGATTTCGATGAGGGTCTTCGACCGAAAGAATTTGTGGATTGAATCGTATTAGTGTAGCAAACGTTTACACTTCAAGGACGTTTCAGATGATAAGAGGGTCCAATTATTTGCAACTAATATTCATGTTCGACCTGTATCGTGGTGGTATGAACTGAAAACATTTGTGGAAGGCAAGTTAAATATAAAATCTTGACTTGGGACAAGTGACCAAGTCCTGTGACAATCTATGGTTCTTGGCGTTTTTGCACTATTTAAAGTTAGCTTAGGAAAGTATATTAAATAGCAAATCAATTATAATTGCATGCTGATTAAGATTTCAGATGTTCCGAATGATATGTGAGAATTAAGTTCTTCTGAGTGAGAAAGAGACAGTTTTATTTCAGAGAGAGAAAGTAAAAGTGAAAAAATATCAGCTTATGAAAGTATCATCCTTTGTATTAACAGCTTCAACTATTATTTATAGGCGTTCAGACTTAGTGTAACACAATTGGTTACACAAATGGTTTAATTGCACTTTAGTCCTCCATGTTTACAAACAGTCCAAAACTTATCTTACAACTTTACAATTGATCATATCTTTAATTTATTACGTTTAAGCACTCAACATACTATATCTTCATCAGTACACCCCTAATTCTTAAGAAAGACAGTGAATAAGAACTACTAATCATCGGAGGTTGTGAGCTTCAAATAAAAGTTGTTCATTGCCAAAGTTCAATATGCTTCGAATTAAATCTTCCCATCTCCTTCTTGAAATGGTTTCAGACAATATATGTACTCTTTGAAGAAATACATATCCAAATCTTAACAATATATGTAGTCTTTCAATATGCTAGACTTCGTATTTGTTATCCCCCAATAAACTATGGTTTGTTTAGCTTCAAATTTAACCCAACCATTTCACATACAACCTTTTGCCTTTCGTTTCGAATATTCACAGTCCAAGCCTTTAGCCATCTTTTTCATAACGATTTGAAACGTTTGCTCTTCTTAGCACGCGTTCAAAAGCCTAATTCTCTATTTTTTAAAACAATTTATATCACCACCTCTTCGACTTATCTCACACGACTCTCTCTCCCCTAACCCATATATAAATACTTCTTCATTTACTTCCTTTGCCTCACAAAACATTTCTGGAGAGAGAAACTCATTTTTTCCTAAGAAAAATCCTTAGCTACCCTTCCCTGAATAATCAATTTCTTTGCTACCATCACCGGAAAATTCATACTTTGTTGTCGATCTTCAACCTAGTATGAAAAAATGCCCAAAAACCATAAAATTAACTTCTTCAAAACCAGGAAACTAGATTTTGGTGCCTACGACTATTTTTGTATCAGTGAAAGGAATTAGAGTACCAAGTTGCTGGATTGATAAACAATTCTCCTCGATTCTCTACTTAAACCACAATTACGATAATTTGGACCCGAATCGAATCTCTCATGGACTTTCAAGTTTGTCAACTTCATAATCTCAACAACGAACGAATCAAAATTGTTCTCTCTGATCTTTGTCTATGCCAACTCGAACATCTCGCAAGGTAGCTCCAGCATCTTCAACTCAAAGAAGTACATAAAAATTCTATAAGAAGGTAACTCCTCGGATTAAAGGAGAAGCTCATCTCCCTCGTAATTTGTTTGCGAGAAAGAATATTTTCATAGCTATGGTATCGACGATGGTAGATGAACTCAAGGTTATCGACGATCTAGTTTAAATTGACAAATTTTGGAAGCAAAAACTTCTCTTTATATTAGGAGCTTGAGAGAATGGTAAAGAAATATCCAAGAAGAACCCTTCCAAACTTAAACTTGTGTGGAGAAGCAACAATAAGACTTTTCACTTTTATATCTTTTTATCCTTTATAATTGAAATAAGCTTTCCCACACACATTGTTGTTGTTCTTAAGAATTTCGAATAGGTATAGAAGTCGAAAAAATGATTCAAAAGATGTTTTTTTCTCAACTGGCCACCTGGGCAGGAAATGAATGGGACAATGGCTTCTATTCAACTTTTCAACCCATCAATTTTATTAATAGCCATATGTGGAGTATTTTCGTGGGTGCCGACCTCCCCAAAACTTTAATTGAGCAACTAACCCCAAATCTTGATGTGAAAAGATTGTTTTCACCTGATAACAACGTTATATTGCTTGTGCGAACTAGATGTGATAGCCACTTTCCTTCGAAAAAGAAAGAGAACAAGAAAACAACATCTAGTACATCTGGCGTTAGCCTTCCAATAATGTAAGATGAAATTAAGGCTGAACCTTCTTCGAAAACAAAGAAGACTTCTACCCCAAGGAAAACGAAAGCTTTAAAAGCTTAATAATCGAAAGGACTAGGAAAAATCCCTGAAACAACTGCTTTAGATATTCCTCCTATTGAAGCTCAGGAGACTGTAACAAAGAGTTGAAGTAGAAGATAATCAAGGAGAAACGGAAGCATAAAATTATCAAAGAGATGAGAACTTGTTTCCTAATGAACCTGCCAGTGAAGAAGAGCTTCGAGCTCTCTACAAAGATATGGATCTAAAGGTTTCACAAATCCAGGAACAACTTCGAAAAATTGGCCATCAAGTTACTGGTCATCTATTGCATGAACTCCTTCCTTCTTTAGATGCTCACTTGACTTCCTCATTTGTAATCATTCCTTACAACAATGAAAGGTTCATCCCTGTCTAAGAGCCATCTGAAGAGGTCTTACTTGCTCTGCAACCTTTTGCCAACCTTGAAAAAGAACTTAAAGCATTATGCACAAAGGTAAATTCTTCTCAAAACCATTTAGAAAATATGGCTAAGGAGACGGTATGATATAAAATGATGTTGCTCCCGGGAAAAAATATGAGAGATTTTTTGCAAACATATCGCAGAGCAATTTGGCGTATTCCAAATTCACCGGTCGCAATATATCTATGGACCATCCAACCTAAAAAGTCATCTTTGTTCCGTGCATGATCAATACAGGGAGAAACTCAAGACTTCTCATCAGACTGAGATAGAAGAGCTTACGAAGAAGAATCCAATGGAATTATCCAAGGAGAAGTAAAAATGTTATACTCGTATAAAATATTTGAAGAAGAGTGAAGAAGAAAATACTAAGCTCACAAGTGATATGGCTGATCTAAAGACTTCTCTTGGGGAAAAAAAGGAAATTGTTGTTGAGCCAGCCAAAACTGAGTGTGGGAAAGACACATTAGCTGCAATAAAAAATGTCGAGGAACAACAATCAATTAATTTTGTTCGTAAAATCCACGCAACGTTCCCTAAGGTAAATTTGTCCAAGTTCCGGGAATTGATCCCCATAGGAAACCGAACCAGCAAAGCCTTTGATCATATTCCCACTGATTCCTCCGAAGAGACGGAATCCGAAGAAAATGAAAGTGGTGAAGGAGATTCTCCAGAAGAGAATTCTGAAGAGAAATAACTTCTATTTTTCTTTTTTTGTCCCGATGTTGTCTGATGACTTATTTTTGGTGAATGCTTAGTTGTTTAGAGTTTAAAACATCTTTTGTAAGATCGGATTATCTTTTATGAATTAGTAATTTTCCTTTCTTTATATTCGTTTTCATTATAATAAAAAATTATAATTTTAAGAACAAAGTCATTTTTACTTAGAATAATAATAGTACCTTAAAAAGTGCATTTAAAGAATGCAGCACCTCGAATAATAATTGTTGTGTTTAAAAAATATAAACATCTAATATATATATATATATAGTGTATGTTTAGAGAATGTAGCACCTTAAATAACAACTGGTTTGTTTAAAAAATGTAAACATCTCAAATATATATATATATATATATATATATATATATAGTGCGTTTGGAGAATGTTACACCTCAAATATGCACGATGCGTTTAGAGAATGTAGCACCTCAAATATGGTTGTTTCTTTGAGACGTGTTGATAATGAACATTTAAAACTTTGGATTAATTACTCTTGGTCGACAACTTCAAACATGATTATTCTTTAACTAGTTACCGAAATTATTTAAATACTTATGTTTACAACAACCATTAGAAAAAAAGAAAAAACGTTTATTAATATCTTCAAATATTTACATGACACCTCATTAAAATTTCCATGGACCAACAAAACAGTCAAGCGTGTGCCAATTAGTCAAAACATATTAAAAAAAAGTATGATTCCTATTATAGGAGATGCTTTATATTCAAAGGATGTTGAAGAATCCTAGCCTACTCATCACAAAGGCGATATGTAACCGGCTTCAACCTCTCCATAACCATACAACGACCCTTCCAATTTGGGGCCATCTTTCTGAGGTGTTTTTCCTTATATGAATAAATAATTTTCTCAAGACTTTGTCTCCTACTTTCAAATCCCTCCTTCACAACTTCGAATAGTATCGGCTCATCATCATCGTTTGATAATCAGACATATTCAAATGAGCTGTAACTCTTTTATCCTCGATCTAATCTAGCTCTGTTCTCTTTGCCTCTTAATTCACCTATTCAGAATATTAAAGTACCCTATAAGAATGTAGAGTAGATTTTGCAAGACTAGTAGCTTCCATACTATATACGAAGGCAAATGAGGTTTCTTGAGTAGTCTCCATAGGAGTTGTATGATAAGCCCACAACACCTCTTACAAGTAGTTAGGTCATTTTCCTACAACACCTGCTAAATTCTTTTTCAAACCTTCTAAAATAGATCTATCGAGACTTAAATTTGTAGAGATGCGAGAATTACTCGGAGTAAACAATCTCGACCAAAGCCAAACTTAAGGGCGAGATGGTTAGAATATTGTTAAGTTTGACACGTCTTGTGGAAGTTACAGAAGTTGTGGAATTTAGGGAAGTCAATAGTTGTTAGTTATTTTCTGATTTCTATATAAGAAACCCTTTGGATTGTAATTTTAAACGTGAAGTGATATTTATATTATGAAATTTACAGAAATTTATTATCTCATATTCCTTTCTTACTTTTTGGAAAAACTTAAAAAAAAATTATTTTAGTATCGAAACCAACATTTACCATTTTCTTAAGGATGAAATAGTGTAGAATGAAACTGTGTTATTCCCCTCAAAGAAAAAGAGGAAGTCATTTCCCTATCGTTAAATTGAAACCCATTATCTGTGGTGATTTTTCGAGTAATCCCGAAACGGCAACAAATGTTATTTAGAATGAGTTAATAACATCATATGCTTTTGTTCCAGAAAATGGTTCAGCTTCTAAGCACTTCGAAAAGTAATCCACTATCACAATGATCATCTGACGCCCTCTAGCAGCCATATGGAATTGTCCTACCAAGTCTATTCCTTATTTGTCAAAAAGGATAGTTTCGGAAATAGACATAAGCGATACTGGTGGTTTGTGAATAAAGTGGGCAAAGTGCTGACAAGTATCACAAATTTGAACCAGAACTTTAGCATCATTCATAATTGAAGGCCAATAATACCCAACCAACAAGACCCGACGTGTCAAAGATTTGAAACCATAATATGCTAAACCCTCACCATCATGCAACTCAGATAAAATATCATGAGACTCTTGATTTTCCAAACAATGTAGTAATGGTATACTCAAAGATTTCGTGTGTAACATTTCATCCAATACAACATAACCATGAGCTTTATATCTTAATTTTTAGTGATGTATGGATCTTGAGCTAATATACCCCTTACTAAAAAATTAAGAATATCAAACACCCAATCACCTCGAATTGTATATGGAATGAAAAATACTCTCTCATCATATTTACAGTACTCTTTTCGTGTCAAAATGAAGGGATTCTCATGTAACAATATCCAAGGATATTCTCTATTATAGCAAATAGAAATTGTAACAATTGACGACAGACAGTTGGTGACAACAATGTTCCCATTCGAAGAGTCTTTTTAATAGAAATAACATACTCTTCTATACTTTTACTCACTATTAAAGATCTCGGGGTTTCCCTCGGATCATCAACTCCCTCTTCGTCATCCAAGGTTAACTCCCCTGATTGTTATTCAACCGTTCGATCTTCACAATTAGGACTTCAGATATGAAGAGTTGTTGCATAAAAATCTATGGATACGTTTTTATCATTTCAGACTACCCCTACACAGCCTCTAACGATATACTTAAAACACTATTGAACTGTAAAAACAATTGCATACATCCTCGAAAGCCATGATCTTTCAAATATAGCATTATAACTGGTCGGACAACCCATTACCATAAACAAAGCTCGAACTTTATTTTAAAAGGTCTTTTCCCCAAACAAACGTCACACTTAAACTCTCAAATCACTTGAGCTACTACACTTGTAAACCCAATCATAGTACGATCTGACTGACAAATTCAAGGTGGATTACACATCCGATCATAAGTTGAGTTGAACGATACGTTCGCATAACTTCTTGTATCTATTGGAACATCCTCCATCCTATTTGAGTAGTTAGATTCAACACATGTCTCTTCCAAGAGAAATTAGTATTGCCAGTAATAGAAGCTCCACCGAAAATTGTTAAGGATTTAAAATACTTACATAAACTTTGAACTCGTCCTTGTTGTACTGGTTCATCTTCAACAATCAAAATTAATCGATACGGGTCAGCATCCAAATATTTTGAGTCTGCATCAAATTCCTCACACTTAGAATATAGCAGGTAACTTGTCATTTTCTATCAAAACATCTACCTCATTCTTTAAAGCAGTACAATATGCATTAGTATGCCCAATATCATTATGATACTTGCAAAAGCTGTTGTTACGCTCTTCTTATGGTCTGTTAATTGGAGCTGGCTTTTTAAAGCTCACATAACCCTTGGTCTTTTCATAAATTGCAGTAACATTCTCAGTCAAATCAAGATAATACTCTAGCCTTATCCATTTACTTGGCTTTGGTCTATGAAACTGATAACCTGCAGCTTGAGCTGATACCCTCCTGTTCAAGAAGGGAAGTTATTGTTATTCCTTAGGCTCATAATTTAACGAGTGTCCTTGATTATTTGATACTTTCCTCGAATTCTTTTGACTAGGTCCAACCACTCTTCAAACCCTGGTTGATTCCTCCATTTTAATTTGATCCTCGACTTGAGCCATCAATTCGTCATATATCAAGGCCCTCCGTTTTGTTGTTTCATTTGCTAAATGTACTGGAAATAACCATTGTCGAAATGCAGCCATAACAACTAACTCTTCATAATTATCGAGTCTTACTTTTGTCAACACAAAATGTTTTGTATAATCCTTCGATTGCTCTCTCATAGCTTGTTTACATTGTTTTATCGCGTCGCCGTTCACTCTCATTTCCTTACTTCTCAGAAACTTCTATGGAAATGTTGTATAGAAATATCTAAAGTTGGAAATAGATCACCATTGAATCTGGTTATAGCATTTCAATGTTGTATCCTTGTATGACTGAGAAAAAACTATGCATACCAGCATAGTTCGATGTGATCATATGGATCTTCATCCTATTGATTTTTTTTCGGTCTTAGATATATCAAACTGCTTCGAAGAGTAATAGACCTTATCTCATTTGTTAAAGGAGAATTTATCCAGTCAACTCCTTGCACATAACCGTTCATCTCGTCCGGTTCCCATGACATTAAACAAATACGTTTTATTTAAACCTGTGTATTGGTTAGTTGTATTCCCTTTACACCATTATGTTTCTCTAAAACAATAACGACCCTTACTTAGATTCCGAGCTATCAAATGCATCGTCACTTGATGTAATGTACCTATGTTTGTCTTTTCTTTGTTATCTCAATCTACGATGCTTCTTTTCAGACTTAAAATTAGTTTTCTTCTAGTTGCTTTAAATCTGATAAGCTGTACAAGATCGACCAGATTGATTTTCCTTATCGTACTTCTCTTCAACTTGTAACGCCTCAGATTTCCGTCTAACTGACTGAATATTTTGCTCTATTTGAACATAATTATCTTTAACGCTGTGATTTTATCCAACAACTCATTCATTTGAGCTTCGATGTCTGAGTGAGTCTGCTGGATTGGAATTTGATCATCGTCATTCTCTTTACTTCCTCCTCTTTGCTAATCTGACCTCAATGTCTCGATTGCTTTTTAAACCAAATGATCATCTTCTCTCTCTGACTCCATTATAAATTAAGAACAATTGTAATTGATCGGAAATTCGATTTTCTCTGGTTTTGGATTCTGAAATTTAGGTACATATTGATAGAAATCTCCCACTTTGATCGCCAATTTGATATGTGAGAATTTAGTTCTTGAGAGTGAGAAAGAGAGAGTTTGATGTTAGAGAGAAAAAGTAAAATTAAAAAAGTACGTATCAGCTTATTAAAGAATTGTCCCATGTATTAACAGCCTCATCAATTATTTATAGGTGTTCAGACTTAGTAAAAAAATCCTTAAACTTTCATTTAATTACTGAAATGCCACTAAGTAAAAAAACACTAAGTATATCCTAAATATACGCAATTCGTAAAAAAATCTATTTGGCTCTATATACCCAAAAAACACAAATCCCTACTAGATCAAACCCCATATTACTACAATTTTGTGAAGTTCTCCAAATTGTTCTTGAATATTCAAAGTTGCCTCAAGAACATTCAAACTCTTTTCAATTTTTTTAAAACCTTTTCAAATTAAAAACACAAAATTAAACATGAATCAACCGAAATTAAGGTAAAAATCTGGGAATTTTTATCTAAAAAAAAATAACGATTTAATTATTAAAAAACATCTCAATTTTAGGGGGGTTTGGAGGTGTACCTATGGTACGCCAGTACGCTTCACCTGTACCTATGGTACGCCAGTACGCTTCACTTGTACCTATGGTAAGCTAGGCCTTCGCTTCCGGCCATTCTACGGCCGAATTCTGGCTGGAAAATGGCCTCCAAACACCATAAACTTAAGATTTTTTTTTACCTAATTCAACCGAACCCTAATTTTGATACTAACAATAAGTTTCCGGATTTTAGTTCGTCGGATTTTAGTTTTCCGGATAACTTAGAGAGAACTTGGAGGTTCTAGAGAGAACTTATAGAGAAGTGAGAGAGTGTAAGAGAGAAAATGAGGTGGATAAAGGTTAGGGAAAAAAACCTTATATACTTCTAGTGAAGAAGAGCTTCGAGCTCTCTACAAAGATATGGATCTAAAGGTTCCACAAATCTAGGAAAAACTTCGAAAAATTGGCCATCGAGTTAATGCTCATCTATTGCACGAACTCCTTCATTCTTCAGATGCATACTTCGCTTCCTCATCTGTAATCATTCATTACAACAATGAAAGGTTTATCCCTGTCTAACAGCTATCCGAAGAGGTCTTACTTTCTCCGCAAATTTTTGCCAACCTCGAAAAAGAAGCTAAAGCATTATGCACAAAGCTCAATTCTTCCCGAAACCATTTAGAAAATATGGCTAAAGAGACGGTATGATATAAAAATGATGTTGTTCCAAGAAAAAAATATGAGAGAGTTTTGGAAAATACATCGAGGAGAAATTTCGCGTATTCGAAATTGACCGTTGGCAATATATCTATGGACTCATTCAACTTAGACGTCATATTCACTCTGTTTATGATCAACAAAGGGAGAAACTCAAGACTTCTCATCAGACTAAGATACAAGAGCTTAAGCACGAGCATGCAGATGAATTATCCAAGGAGAAGCAAAAATATTTTTTACTGTTCAAAAATATTTAAAGAAGAGTGAAGAAGAAAAGAATAAACTCACAAGTGATATGTCTGATCTTAAGACTTCTCTTGGGAAAAAAAGGAAATTGTTGTTGAGCCCGCCAAAATTGAGTGTGGGAAAGACACATTAGCTGCAATAAAAAATGTCAAGGTGCAACAATCAATCAATTTTCTCAGTGAAATTCACGCAACGTTCCCTAAGGTAAAATTTTCCAAGTTTTGGGAATTAATCCCCCTAGGAAACCAACCCAACGAAGCCTTCGATCATATCCCTACTGATTCTTCCAAAATGACGGAATCCGAGGAAAATGAAACTGATGAAGGAGATTCTCCAGAAGAGAATTTTGAATAGAAATAACTTCTGTTTTTCCTTTTTTGTCCCAATGTTGTGTGATGACTTCTTTTGGTGAATTCTTTGTTGTTTAGAATTTAGAACATATTTTTGTAAGATCGGATTATCTTTTATGAATTATTACTTTTCCTTTCTTTATATTTGCTTGCTTTATAATAAAAACTTATAATTTTGAGAACAAATTCATTTTTACCTCAAATAATAATCGTACCTTAAAAAGTACGTTTAAAGAAGGTAGCACCTCGAATAATAATTGTTGTGTTTTAAAATATAAAAACCTATTATATATATATATATAGTGTGTTTGTGTGTGTGTGTTTGTTTAGAGAATGTAGCCCCTCAAATAACAATCGTTGTGTTTAAAAAATGTAAACATCTCAAATATATATAGTGCTCTTAGAGAATGTTACACCTCGAATATGTACGGTGCGTTTAGAGAATGTAGCACCTCGAATATGGTTGTTTCTTTGAGAAGTGTTGATAATGAACGTTTAACACTTAAGATTAATTACTCTTGGTCAAAAACTTCAAAGATGGTCAGTCTTTAACTAGTTGGTAATCAGACATATTCAAATGAGCTCTAACTCTTTTATCCTCAATCTAGGTCTGTTCTATTTGCCTCTTAACTTACCTGTTCAGAATATTGAAGTACCCTATAAGAAGGTATAGTAGATTTTGCATGAATTTTAGCATCCATACTATATACCAAGGCAAACAGAGTTTCTTGAGTAGTCTCTATAGCAATTGTATGATAAGCCCACAACACCTCTTGCAAATAATTAAGTCATTTTCCTACAACACTTGTTAAATTCTTCTTCAAACCTTCTCAAATAGATTCATTGATACTTAAATTTACACAGATGCAAGAATTACTCGGAGTAAACGATCTCGACCAAAGTCAAACTTAAAGAGGAGATTGGTAGAATATTGTTAAGTTTGACACATCATATAAAAGTTAGAGAAGTTATGGAAGTTAGGGAAGTCAATAGTTGGTAGTTATTTTCAAATTTCTATATAAGACACCCTTTGGATTGTAATTGTAAACGTGATGTGATATTTATATTATGAAATTTCCAGAAACTGATTATCTGATATTACTTTCTTACTTTTTGGAAAAACTCAAACACTTTTTATTTTAGTATCGAAACCAACATTTACAATTTGCTTGTGGATGAAATGGTGTGGGAAAAATGTGTTATTCCCCTCGAAGAAAAAAAAAGAAGTAGTTATCTGTGGTGATGTTTCGAGGAATCCCAAAGCAGCAACAAATGTTATTCAGAATTAGTTAATAACATCCTTTGCCTTTGTTCCAAACAATGGTTCAACTTCTATGCACTTCGAAAAGTAATCCACTATCACAATGATAATCTGACGCCCTCCAGAAGCCATAGGAATTGTCCTACCAAGTCTTTTCCCTATGTGTCAAAAGGGATAGCTTCGGATATAGACATAAGCGGTACTGCTGGTTTTGGAATAGAGTGGGCAAAGCGTTGATAAGTATCACAACCTTGAATTAGAACTTTAGCATCATTCATAATTGAAGGCCAATAATACCCAACCAACAAGACCCGGTGTGTCAAAGATTTGAAAGCATAATATGTTGAACCATCACAATCATGCAACTCAGATAAAATATCTTGAGACTCTTGTTTTCCCAAATAACGTAGTAATGGTTTACTCAAAGATTTCATGTCTAACATTTCATCCAATACAACATAACCATGAGCTTTATATCTTAATTTTTAGCGAGGTGTGGATCTTGATCTAACATACCCCTTAGTAAAAAATTAATAATATCAAACATCCAATCATCTCGAATTGTATATGGAGTGAAAAATACTCCATCAACATATTTCTACTACTCTCTTCGTATCAAAATAAAGGGACTCTCATGTAACAATATCCAAGGATATTCTTCTTTATAGTAAATATAAATTGTAACAATTGATGACGCACAATTGGCGACAACAATGTTCCCATTCCAAGAGTCTTCTTATTAAAAATAACATATTCTTTTATATTTTCACTCCCCATTAAAGAACTCGGGATTTCCCTCGGATCAACAACTCCCTCTTCTTCATCCAAGATTAACACCCTTCATTGTTATTTAGCCATTCGATCTTCACAATTAGGTTCTCGAATATGAAGAGTTGTTGCATAAAATTATATGGCTAATTTTTTTCATTTTGGACTACCCCAACATGGTCTCCAACGACATACTTCAAACACTATTGAACCGTAAAAAAATTTGTATACATCCTCGAAACCCATGACCTTTCAAATATAACACTATAACTGGTCGGACAACCCATTACCATGAATCAAGCTTGAACTTTCTTTTTAAAAGGTCTTTTCCCCAAACAAACCTCACCCTCAAACTCTCCAATCACTTGAGGTATTACATTTGTAAACCCAATTATAGTACGATTTGCTTGAAAATTTTGAGGTGGCTTACACATCCTATCATAATTTAACTTGAATGATACGTTCGCATAACTTCATGTATCTATTAGAACACATCAAATTTGCATCCCAACTATTCCTACCCCAATAACCACTACATTTTCATAAGGACCTGCAATACCCCTCAAATCATCCTTATCGAAAATAATAATAAAAAACATCATACTTACCATACAGATGTGTAGACACCCTCCCATTTATTTAAGTAGTTAGATTCAACACATGCCTCTTCCTAGAGAAATTAGTATTGTTAGTAATAGAATATCCTCCGAAAATTAATAAGGATTCAAAATACATACACAAAATTCGAACTCGTCCTAGCTCTACTGGTTCATCTACAACCATCAAAATCAATCGATCCGGGTCGGTATTTAAATATTCGGAGGCTGCATTAAATTCCTCACACTTAAAATCTAGCAGCTAACTTGCCATTTTCTATCAAAACATCTACCTCATTCTTTAAAGCAGTACAATCTGCATTATCATGCCCAATATCATTACGATCCTTGCAAAATCTGTTGTTGCGCTCTTCTTTTAGTCTGTTAATTTGAGCTGGCTTTTTAAAGCTCAGATAACCCTTGGTCTTTTCATAAATTACAGCAACATTATCAATCTAATCAGGATAATACTCTAGCATTATCCATTGATTTGGCTTTGGTCTATGAAACTGATAACTTGTAGCTTGAGATGGATACCCTCCAGTTCAAGAAGGAAAGTTATTGTTATTCCTTAGGCTGATAGTTTGAATAATGTCCTTGATTATTTGATACTTGCCTCGAATTATTTTGACTAGGTCCAACCATTCCTCCAAACCTGGTTGATTCCTCAACTTTAATTTGATCCTCAATTTACGCCATCAATTTCTCAAATATCAAGGCCCTTATTTTTGTTATTTCATTTGATAAATCTCTTGGAAATAACCCTTGTCGAAATTCAGAAATAACAACCCACTCTTCACAATTATCTAGTCCTACTTTTGTCGACACAAAACGTTTTGTGCAATCTTACAATTTTTCTCTCATAGCTTGCTTACATTGTTTTATCTTGTCGTCGTTCACTCTCGTTTCCTTACTTCTCACAAAGTATCGTGGAAGCTGTATAAAAATATGTAAAGTTGGAAATAGATCCCTTCTGAATTTGGTTATAGCATTTTAATGTTGTACCCTTGAATGTCTAAGAAAAAGCTATGCATACCAGCATATCGTCAATTTCGAATATCATGATATAGTTTTTAAATTATTCGATGTGATTGCAAAATCTAGGTACATATCGATAGAAATCTTCCACTGTGATAGGCAATTTGATATGTGAGATTTTAGTTCTTGAGAGTCAGAAATAGAGAGTTTGAATTTAGAGAGATAAAGTAAAAGTAAAAAAGTAAGTATCAACTTATGAAAGTATCGTCCCCTGTATTAACAACCTCATCAATTATTTATAGGCGTTTAGACTTAGTGTAACAGAATTGGTTACACAAATGGGTTAATTGCACTTTAATCCCTCATCTTTACAAATAGTCCAAAACCTATCTTACAACTTTACAATTGATAATATAAGACTTTAATTCATTACATTTAATCCCTCACCATTATATATCATTATCACCCAATAATGGCGTCCACTATCCAATCTTAAGACACGTGTTATTCAATAATATAAGATTTTGATAGAAATATTTATGTATTTTCATTCTTTGTGGACAATTTCATATATATATATATATATATATATATATATATTGAAAACATGAGTCGAACAGTGGCTTGACAGTGTACCGTGTTAGGGGTACAGTTTTGTGTCATTGATAGTAAGTTGTAATACAATGGATGCTTTTCTTATTAGTGTATATGAGCCCGTTAGGCCCATTGTCTAGTAAGTCCATTTATTCCTTATAAATAGACTACCCGGACAACACAAAACAAAATCTGAAATCTATAACCCTTTTCCAATCATAGTGAAATTCTTTTATCTGGCGGCGCCCGTGGACGTAGACAATTGTCGAACCACATTAAATCTTGTGTTCATTTCAGTCTGTCCTTCGCATATGTTCAGTGATGGAGGCATTTTGTGATAATTTCATACTGATTTAATAACAAAATTAGTATCAGATCCACGTGGTAATATTAGGGCTTTTGCAATTAAGGTTTCACAATGGTGTCTAAGCAACAAAATACATGATTGAAAGATTTGATGGGGGATCCATCTTTGCGTTGTGGAAGATTGAACTAAAATCTTCATTGGTACTGCAAGGGTTGTGGAAGGCTGTGGAGAATAAGTTACTAGAAGAGACGAAAGAATATGAGAAGCAACATCTTCAAGAAAGGGCTTTGTGCTGGATTTTAATGAGTGTGAAAGACAATGTGCTTCGCGAGATTAGTGGTGAGAAGACTGTTGCATGTGCATAGAAGAAGCTAGGAGATCTTTACTCAGAGAAATCAGCAGTAAATCGATTATACTTGAAGAAGCGTTTATATGATTTCAGACTGAAAGAAGGTATGTCCATAATTGAGCACTTAGATAAATTTAAATCAATTATAATGGATTTGGAGAACATAGATATCAATATTGAGGATGAGGATCAAGATTGTTTGTCTTGAGATCGTTACCAGCTCCATATGAAAACTTCGTAGATACCATTATGTATGGTAAGGATAAGTTATCGCTAGCAGATGTCCAATGGGCATTGAAACCAAAGGAGATGAGACAGTTGCAGCCAAACAATCAAGCTGAAAGGGAAGGTCTTATGACTATGGGAAGATCTAGAAGCAAAGTGAGTTCTTTAAGAAGGAAGCACTGGTTGTCCAAGTCAAAGGTAAAGCACTCAAACTCTTATGAATGCGGTGAGCAGGCTCGTTATAGGAGATATTGTCCGAAATTAAATTATAATAAGGGAAATCAAAAGGAAAACGTAGCAAACATTGGGTAGAAAACAATATATGTTAAACTGAAGTTGGGTGGTCTAAATTTAGTTAATATGAAGTATTATGATCTTAAGTAAGCGGTATTGTAACATCATTACTTGGCCAAATATAGTATTATATTTTCCATGTCTTTTATATTAATAAAGAGTCTTATTTTTTGTTCTTATATTAATGATATTCCATATATAAATAAGGTATTCGATAATAATTAGAATTTACTATTTGTGAGGTTTCCCATATTAATAAATTGGGAGTTATTTCAATCGTTGATTAATGGTGTTTAATTTAGAACGTATTGTGAATAATTAAGGTTTTCCTTTAACCAATAAATAAGAGAAGATATTATTATACAATATGTTATACGACTATAATTCTAGAGATAAGATAACACGGGTTGCATATTTCATAAAGAATTAAATATATCTACGCCTTTTGAGAGGTGAGTGAAGGAAGAGATAAACATTGAGGAGAGAGTTCTTTGAATCATGTCATATTTTGTTACAAAGAGTCATTAAGTCATTTGTGTTTGAGAGTCTTTATGTAACCTACTTATATATAAAAGAGTGTTTGAGAGTCCTAACAAGTGGTTGAGTGAGCGTGGAGAAATAGTAGAATAAGTAGATCAACCGTGATTTGAAATTGGACAAGTAAATCTCATCTCGAAACCATGAAAGTCATGAAATATTAGTTCCATGAATCCTAGCCTAAATGAATTCAAAGTATCCAATGCATTTAATCTCTTGATAATGAAGATTAATTCTTACCTAGTACACAAAGGATTGGTGGTTTCTATCGAGAATAAATCTATAAATGTGATGTTGTTGTAGCGCCTTAAAATCTCATAGTTGCCTCAAACTTAGATTACGAATAAATTCTACATCAAATATCTAAAACTTTAACGATGTTAGAAATATCAAATCGGTTGGAGGCAATTTTGGAAAATAGATTGTGTCATAAGAAACACGTGTACATCCACTATAAGGCCAAATGCCATAATCGCCCTTCCTCTTTCCGATTCAGTGTGATATATGCATTCAATGAAGCAGCGGACCGCATTCATCTATGAAATGACTTAATTTCTATTGCTAACCGTGATAAGGGGTTGTCATTGGTCTCCCTTGTGGATTTTAACGTCATTCACAAACAGGAGGAGCATTTAGGCTCCCAAGAGACCTGGTCTCCTGCCATTGATGATTTCAATAATTGTTACTACCATTGCAAGCTTAGCGACCTCAGATCTACTGGCTTCCCTTTTACCTAGATAAATAAGCAGCCTACTCGCCCTGTCTTGTCGAAAATTGATCGTGTCTTGGTCAATCCGGAATGGGACGACCTTTTTCCTATGTCTGTTACCCACTTTGGCTTCCTTCGCTCTTCTTGTCATACCACTGTAACTCTTAACCTCGGTCTCCCTCGCCCCAAAGAAAGGAAGCCTTTCAAATTCTTCAATATGTGGCAATCTCATCCTCTATTCAAATCCATCGTTCCCAACAGTTGGAACCTCCCTTCCAATGCTTCAGGGATGAGCATGGTCTCTCAAAAGCTGAACCGGCTTCAACACGAGCTTGTTTCTCTCAACCGTGAAGAATATAGTGATATTAGCTCTAGAGTCTCCTTAGCTCAGGATAACCTCTTCCATACCCAAACCAACATTGCTCTTAATCCCCTCAATCCTGAGCTCTTTCCATTGTCCGTTGCCCACTTCGGCTTCCTTCGCTCTTCTGATCATACCACTGTTACTCTTAACCTCGGTCTCCCTCGCCCCAAAGAAAGGAAGCCTTTCAAATTCTTCAATATGTGGAAATCTCATCCTCTATTCAAATCCATCGTTCGCAACAGTTGGAACCTCCCATCCCATTCTTCAGCGATGATCCTGGTGTCATCAAAAGATGAACCGACTTCAACACGGGCTTGTTTGTCTCAACCGTATAGAATATAGTGATATTAGCTCTAAAGTCTCTTTAGCTCAGGATAAACTCTTCCGTGCCCAAACCAAGATTACTCTTAATCCACTCAATCCTGAGATGTTTCCATTGTCCGTTGCCCACTTTGGCTTCCTTCGCTCTTATGATCAAGCTTGGAGACAAAAATCTAGAGAAAACTGGATCAAGCTTGGAGACAGAAATACTAAATTCTTCCACAATAGTACTAAAAATCGTTTTTGTTGCAATAAGATTATTTCTATCAATAACGATCTCGGTGCACTGTCTCTA
Source organism: Limnanthes douglasii subsp. nivea (assembly GCA_036936605.1). Taxonomy (NCBI): domain Eukaryota; kingdom Viridiplantae; phylum Streptophyta; class Magnoliopsida; order Brassicales; family Limnanthaceae; genus Limnanthes; species Limnanthes douglasii. The sequence continues at coordinate 292,253,881 of JAUPFV010000004.1, forward strand.
CCCCGTATTCTTTCTCTCGGGTCTTTGTAAACTATTTCAAGGACTCGCTAGGCACCAGACACCCCCCTGGTTACCCTGGTTTGGATAGATGCTCCACTCTCCTCTCCTTTAACGTGAATGACTCGGACAAGGTCTCAATGACCCGAAATGTTTCTCGAGCAGAGATTAAATCTGTCCTGTTTAGTATTGATAACATCAAATCTGTCGGGCCTAACGGTTTTAATTCTAGTTTTTTTAAAGCCTCTTGGAATATTGTGGGCTCCGATATCTGTCTTGGGGTTCTTGAATTCTGTAATTCTGGAACCCTAAATCCGTCTTGGAACTCCACCTTCATCGCCCTTATCCCTAAGAAAGACTCCCCATATGTGGCTGCCGATTGTAGACCTATTGCCCTCTGCAATGTGATCTACAAAATCATTTCCGAAATTCTGGCCAATAGAATTAAAGACTGTTTTCCTTACTTAATTGATTTCTCTCAATTCGCATTTGTTACTGGTAGGAACATCTCTGGCAATATTCTTCTCTCCCAAGAGGTGTTAAAGGGTTACTCCCCAACAAAGGTAGTTGTAGGGTTGCTTTTAAGATTGATCTTATGAAAGCTTTTGTTAATGTGAGATAGCATCTGATTCTTGATATTCTTGTTACGATGCATTTCCCTCTTTAGATGATCAACTAGATCATTCAATGCATTTCTTCCCCACTTACAATGTCATCATCAATGGGGATCTTTATGGTATTTTTCAGGGTAGGAAAGGCCTTAGACAAGGAGACCCTCTTTTTCATTTCCTATTTGTCCTTGCTATGCAAGTCCTGTCCGGAATTTTCAAAGAGAAAACCATTGTCCCTAAATTTAAGTTCCACTGCAAATGCCAAAAACTTAACTTTACCCATCTTTGCTTTGCGGATGATCTTATGATTTTTTACTTTAGAGGTGCAAACTCTATTCCCCTCATTAAAGAAGGACTCGATGATTTCTTCTCTCTATCTAGTCTGAAGGTGAACCCTTCCAAAAGCCAAATCTTCCTCTCTGGTGTAAATTCTCATCTTCGCACTGAGCTCGTCTCTATTCCGGGCTTTTGTGAAGGATCCCTCCGAGTCAAATACTTGGGAGTTCCACTTGTCACTAGTCGTCTCTCTCATTCGGACTGCTTTCCTCTCCTTCACAAAATCACTTCGAGAATTGACTCTTGGACTTCTAAGCACCTCTCTTATATTGGTAGACTTCAGCTCATAAAGTCTGTCTTTTTTGTCGGTCAAGTATATTAGTCCTCTATTTTTATCCTCCCTTCTATGATCCTTCGATAATTATCCCAATCCCTCCGTCGTTTTCTTTGGTCGGGCCCCACGATGAAAATATATGGGGCCAAAGTTGCTTGGACCAAAATTACCACTCCCTCAAGAGAGGCGGCCTTGGGATTATAGACCTCAAAATGTGGAATTAGGCGGTTGTCATCAAGCACCTTTGGTATATCATTAGTAACAATAACCGCTCAATCTGGAGAAATTGGATTTAAATGGAGAAAATAAAAAATAATATCTTTTGGATCCTCAACCCAGGCACCTCCCCTTCTTGGGCTTGAAGGAAAATTTTACGACTTCGCCCATTGGCTTGTCAGCTTTACAGAGTCGCCATTGGTAATGGTATGAATACCTCTGTCTGGTATGACCCTTGGCTCTTATCTACCCCTCTGGTTAAGCATTATATGCCTAATATTATTACCGACTTTAGACTTTGTAGTAACTTAAAGGTTTCTAACATCATTCTTCATGGTCATTGGAACTGGCCCTCCAACCTTAGATCAACCTCTGATAGGAATCGTGCTAATCTCCAGGAAATCAATAACCTCATTCTCACTTTCCCTCCCCCCTAACATCCTCTCTAATGATGTCTACTACTAGACTGGAAATGCTGGTACCTCCACCTTTACTATCAAGGACACGTATAACGCCATTCGTATGCAAGCCCCCACCGTTGGTTGGGCTGACCTAGTTTGGAATAGATACAACATTCCCCGTCACTCCTTTAGTGTTTGGCTTGCTATTCAGGGAAAACTATCCACTCGTAACAAGCTCCTGAGTTGGGGCATCACCACCTCTCCGATTTGTGTTTTATGTAACTCTGACTCGGAATCTATCTCTCATCTCTTCTATGACTGTAGTTTCTCAAAGAGTCTCTGGAGCTTTACTAGTTCCAAGTTGGGATTACCTATTACCGCCTCCTGCTGCGAATCTTGGATCAACGAGGCGTCAAATTGGTCTCATTCTCGAAACCGACACATTTGGCGTACTTGCTTCAGCGCGGTTATCTACCACGTCTAGCGCTAGAGGAACTCAAGAATATTTACTCCTCTCAGGCTAGTGCCTCCCTGGTAACTAGCCGAATTTTCTCTGATATTCGGTTTAGGCACCAAGATTCGGTGGCTCATGTAGTTATTTTTACTAACTTGATGTTTGTTTCTCCTTTCCCCTTACTTAGAGATCCTTGGGGTGTCGCACCAGTTGGTTGACTTCGATCTTCGTTCTTCCGTGCCTGGACGCCTGCCCAGTTGACTTGCCTATGCTCCTCATGCTCTTCCCTTTTTGGATAGTTTGTTTTCGCTCTAGTCTTGAGATATTATCCTTGTCTCTCTATTTTACTCGTAGTGTTCTATTTCCTCTATTCCAATCGTTTTGAGACTGATCGATTCCTTTCAGTCTCAATATTTTCTCGGGGTATGGCCAAGGTTTTTGTATGAACATCTTTTTCTTTAATTAATGTTTTTTATTCACAAAAAAATATGAAATGTCTATAAGCATTTTAACCCTTCTTCGAATTTCTCACACAAAAACAAAACAAAAAGAAAGATTGATAACAAAATCAAATAATTTGAATTAAGAAACATTGATAAATGAATTAAATAACCCTACCTACGAGGTTATCGGATAAGATGATTGGAGGGTACAGAAGAGAACGGTGTAGCTTAGCAAATACATATCGAAGCCAAATCAATTCGGCAGATAGGTGATCTAACACCCAATATATTTAGTGAGCTACCCCAATCTGCTTCAGAGAACCCAAATAGTTAGAGATCAAAATTGGACCAATGCAGGGTTGACTCTAACATCTCGTTGATTTAGGAAACTTATGCATTCATCAGCATAAGTAGCATGTGTATCTTCTTTGTCCATTTGATCTTGCTTCTTGAAGGAAATGAGTTACTCAACATATTTTTTCCTATCCTCTTCAGCTTTCCTTTTTTATCTTCTCATGTGTGTGTTCATTTCTTCTTTTTCAAAGGATGTGAATTTTATCTTGTCTCAGTCATTGTCCGATCAGCAACCTCCTTTGTTTGCTTGTAGACCCTTGGACCAACCTGCTTATCTTCCATATTGCCTTTATTTGTTACTTTTTACCGACCCTTCTGTAATACTTTCTTAATTTTGTTGATGTTGGCCCTCGTTATTCTGTGAAGTAAAAGTTGGGCATCATAAGAATCTAATCAATTTAGAACTGCAACCGGACCAAAAGGGTTATCAAGTGTTCCCGGAATAGGGTAAGTTATGAACTTCTATGCTAGAGATGGCTTCGGATCAGGTTGGCCATAATTAATTATTTGCCACAGTATTCAAATACAGTTGTTAGTATGGACATTGTTGCAAAAAAATTAATTCTATGAGAACTCAAGCCTTAAGTGTTTGTAATACGTTATTATTAGGTCGGCAAAAACACAGAATCACTTATACTCTTTCACTTCCTTGAAAGTCGGCTAAGAGTTTTGTTCCTTAAAATGTCCTTACTTTTTACCAACAAACTAGTGATAAGAAGGATAAGTTGTTTCCAAGTCCTTTTTTCGGAGGGAACGCGCAGCCGCTACTCAAAATGCAATGAGTGCGCACAGGGTAAAACCTCAGTCTGACGCAATAGCCTGCAAACCAACGCCAGAAGGTAAACCACACAAGGTGACAGGCTCAACCAACGAAGAAACCTTGATCGATAGATCAAAAATCGAGTCTCGAATTTTTTAGTTTTCTGAAGTATTTCGTTTGTATTTTTGTTGATCGGAGATGAATTCGGAGGAAGGAGATAATCCGCCTGTTCGAAAAGCTTTGGAGACGTTAAGAGCTGATCTGCAGGAGAAAGAGGCAGGTAAGTCAGTTCCTTTTCGATCAAACCAATTTGATTTTGAAGGTAAAATGAATGAGTTGATAAGAAAAGTGGCAGAACTTGATGAATTTGCTCAAAAGAAACAAGATAATAATGGCGCTAGATTTAGATCTGAAGTAGCAAGAGGTAATCGGGATAATCATTCGGATCCATCGAATGACGTCGGCGATGTACAAGATGTTCAACGTAAAATACGTTTTGAGCGTAGGAAGGAGCACAGTGGAATGAGAAAAAAGGAGAAGTTGCAGAAGCGACGGTATGTGGATTCTAGTGAAGAAGATTTTGAAAATTCGGAATCAGATGAAACACCAAGATATAAGCATTTTCGAAGTCATTCAAAAGAAGGAGGATATGAATTTTGGCCAGCTAAAATGTATAAGGAAGGAAGGCGAAAGAAGGGAAAACAAGTGTATCCTCCTCGGAAATTTGAAGAAGTGTATTCTCCTCGGAAATTTGAAGAAGTGTATTCTCCTCGGAAATTTGAAGAAGGCGAACCAAGTTTGTATGCTACTGTAGGAATGAGAAACGAAGACCAGTTTGTTCAAGGAGTAGATTGGAGGGATTCACCGTTGATTAGTGCGATTAGATCTGTACCACTTCCGAGGCGGTTCGACATTTCTAAAATTGACAAGTTTGATGGAACTCAAGATCCAGATGATCATATAGAGAAATTCAAGATTTATATGACTAATTTCGAGGATGATGATAAATTGGTTTGTAGGGCATTCTCTCAGACATTCAAAGGAACTGCATTAAAGTGGTATAATAAGATCCCTAAGGAGTCCATTGTAAATTTTAGAGGCTTTTACACAGCTTTTCGAAGACAGTTTGTGGGAAGCAAAAAAATGAGAGCTAACGGAGATACGATAATACAATGTAAGCAAGCTGTGGGAGAAAATTTGAAGGATTATACTAAAATATTTGTGTTAACAAAAGCAGGATTAGATGATTGTGAGGAAGTGGTAGCTATGGAGGCGTTCCGACAAGGACTGTTGCCAGGAGATTTAGCTGATGAAACAACAAGGCGTAGGGCATTAACGTTTGGAGCTCTCATGGCTCGGGTTGAAGATCAGATCAAAGTCGAAGAGTCTACTCGAGTTCGAGGAGGAAATTCACATTGCTCAGAGCTTAATATAATCGAAGGCAGTGGTTAGTCAATATTTCAATATTGTCAATATTTGTGATTTTTCATTATATTATCATTGTGAGATAATATGTTATAGAACATTTGAAATTGTATTGTGAATAAAATCGAACTTAGAATTTTTGTAAAAGACCGACATACTCTTTCCTTATCTGTTGGCCCAGAAAGGTTTTAATGAGGTGTCTGGTAAAAATTGAAGTTCATAATAAAATTTCTTTTGGCCATTGGTTGTTTAATATGATGAATGATTTATTATTTTGGTAACTTGGCAAAGACTGATCATCTTTGAAAGTTGACCAAGAGTAATTTTCCAAAGCAATAGCTTTGAAGAAACAACCTATTTTGAGGTGCCACGTTTTATGAGCGCATCTAATTTTTGAGGTGCCACGTTTTATGAGTGCATCTAATTTTCGAGGTGCCACGTTTTATGAGCGCATCTAATTTTCGAGGTGCCACGTTTTATGAGTGCATCTAATTTTCGAGGTGCCACGTTTTATGAGCGCATCTAATTTTCGAGGTGCCACGTTTTATGAGCGCATCTAATTTTCGAGGTGTCACGTTTTATAAGCGCATCAAATTTTCGAATTTTTGAGGTGTCATATTTTGTAGTTGTGTTATATTTAAGCAATTACATAACAACCCAGTGTTAAAAAGATTGTTATATGTAGAAAAGAAATTTCATTAAGCAATTAAATATATATTCTACCAAACAAAGTTTATGGCTTAAGCATAACAAAAAGGAGGAAGTACTTAATAAAAATGAATAGTTATAATGTGGTTCTTAGTTGTCCTCTGACAAATTTTCCGAGGATTCATATTATTCTGATGATTCCGATGCTACTTCGAACGCTTCCATTGGACGGTTTGCCTCCGGAATTTGCTTTCAAAATTCTGACAAACATCAAGGACCCAACCTTCAGCCTTCTTAATAGCATCTTTCTTTTCTTGTTCTAAATTTTTTCGAAGTGTATTCATCTCAGTGTTGCAGCGTTCTAAGTCTTCCTGGGTTTTCTTCAAAAGTTGCTCAGCTTCGGAACGCTTTTTATGTTCGTCGGAAATAGCAAGAGCATGTATGGAGTTCAAAGTTTGAAGATCTTGATGATGGGTTGTTTCCATGGCTTGAACTATCCTTGTGGTCGGTGAGATGTTTTTCCTTCTGTGCTTCGAATTCTTGAAGTGTTTTGTCTTTTGAAGATTTCTCAGCCTCGGTTTCTTTCCTAGCCTTGATCCACTCTTGTGCAAGAAGCTCTAGTTGTGTGTGAGAAGCATTTACTTCTTCGCATAATTTCTTTGCTGCAGCTTCTAAATTAGCAAAAGGTCGAAGGATAGAAGTTACCTCGTCGGATGTGCCAAAATTGGGAACAATGGAAGGACGGTTAAGAGGAATAATCGCATTGGAACTGGGATAGCTTCGACAGGTATTGAAGGACTGGTGTTGGTAGGATGAGATTCTTCGCAGGTAAGTATAAAGTCGCCGCTCGAGTTGAAATCGTCGAGGTTAAGATAATTATTCTCTTGGCTGTCTCCAAGTCTCAGTCCTCCTTGAGATTTTTCTTCGAGGGAAGTCTTCTTGTGCGCCTCGGATGGTAGCACCTCTTCAAGAATTTCAGCTTCGTTTTTCTTTTTTTTTTCGTCTGCCACACCAATAAAAAATGACTAAAGAAACTCATCCTAGTACCTGATTGGACCACGTGTACACATACACCTGAAACAACTAGCGGTTTTATACATCAAATTCACAAAACCACTGGTTTTTATTCAAATATGTGTACTTTCCTTATATAGATTACATTTTATTTTCTCAATTCATCTTCTCTGATACGTGTGTGTGTGTGTGAAAATCTCCATTACCAAAACGGAAATCTCTCGCTTTCGTCCATTGAAGACCTCGACTAGAACTCGAATACTCGATCGACTATGGGGAGAGGAAAGATAGTGATTAGGAGGATTGATAATTCGACGAGCAGGCAAGTGACGTTCTCGAAAAGGTGGAATGGTTTGTTGAAGAAAGCTAAGGAGCTAGCGATCTTATGCGATGCTGAAGTTGGAGTCATGATCTTCTCTAGTACATCTAAGCTCTACGGTTTCGCTAGTACCAGGTTCGCCCTCTTTTGCAATTGAAGGCAACTGAGAGTCAATCACTTTTCTTTTTCCTTTTTTGGTGGGCCTCGAAGTATTGGGTGGACTAGCACCAGGGTAGTAGGAGTAGAGAACATTTTTTAGAGCGAGAACATACGGAGGACTGAGTGGCAGTAAAGTTTGCCTCTTCAGCCTCAGAATTTTCCTCCTCCTCTTTGTCAGAATCAACTCGACATTTGCTTCAATTGCCTCAGAGTCAATTTCCTCTTCGGTGGCTTCATTGTGATTCAATGTGAGATTTTTTCTTTTTCTAAAGGAATTTGTTGACTAGCTTTGGTTGCAACGTCAACTATTTCCTTTGGGGGAGGAGATGAGGTTGATGGTAGTGTAGTGTCTGAAGAAGTTTCTATATCATCTCCCATGGCGAGGCAAGTTTTTTTTTCTTGTGAGGTATGGTTTGAGTCACTTTGACTTGTGGGTTAAGTAGTTTGATGAAAGAGTTAACTTCGAATTGAAGAAGAGGTGCTTTGGATTTTAGTTTTTTGGGATGTTGATGTTTTGATGGAGGAAGAATTTTCAGAACAGGAGTTTCGATGTGGTTTTAAGAATGGAGCAGACGAATAATTCCGAGGAGGTTTAGTTTGAGGAGTTGAAGATTAGTGGCTAGATTCTGGGTTTGACGCGTGAGAAAATGATGAACTAGTAAGGTTGCGATTAAAATTACCGTAGTGGAAGGTCGAAGTAGAGTTGTATTTCTAGTTAATAAATTCGAAGCGAGCGGGGAGCTTATTTGCACTCATTCTTACATTCGAAGTGAAGTTGCAAGTCACTGATCTCAGTCATGATAAAGGAGCTGGAGGAAAGAAGTGTTACTCACCTGGAGTAATGTTCGAAGACTGAATAGTTCTTATAAAATTATCTTTATAAGAACTAAGGGGGCTACTGATAAGTAAATATATTCATAAGGGACTTAAATGTAATTAATAAGGACTTGAATGATAAGTTCTATTAATATGGAGTAAGATTATAGTCTTATAAGAAGAATAGGGACTGAATTGTAAATATCTCTCTAATGTAACCGAATTTGTAACTAACTCACTGGGTCTATTTAAAGAGGCCGAGGAGGCTGATTACGCCTATGAAATAATTAGAGGAGAAATCCACATCTGAAAATCTCTGTTGATCTTTGCTGATTCTTAGTAGATATTCTCAATCTTCTCTAGTTAATTTCTATTCTCACCAAAGTGTATTCCCCGCCTTTATCCGGCCATATAGTCCGAATCAAACATCCACTTTCTTTCTCAACTCTTGATTTAAATTTCCAAAACACACCAGCAACTTCTGATTTTCGCTTTAAAGTATAAATCCAACAAATTCTTGTTAGATCATCAATAAAAATGATTTAATGGAGATTACCATTTAGTGATGGTGTTCGTTGAGGACCGCAAAGATCAGTATGAACCTTTAGCTTTCTCGAGGTTCTCTAGGCCTTTTTAGGAAATGGTTGTTTCTGATGCTTCCCAAAATTACAAGCCCGACAATAAGGCATGCATCATCAATGTAAGTGAGTCCTCCAACCAGCTTCTTTGACTGCATATGAAGTAGCCCTCGATGATGAAAATGTCCAAAAATTTTATGCCTAATCTCAGTTGCACAAGGTTTGGATTTAAAAGCCATCTGCTCATTTTCCATTGGATTTAGAGCGAAACTTTATGCTTTCATTTCAACATTAACATGTCTTTGCCGCTAGTATCTTTAATAAAAAACTGTTTATTCTCAAACACACTTTATAACCTTTATCGAGTAATTGACCAACACTTAACAGATTTTGATCAATTTTTTGTACAAATAAAACATCAGGAATAAACTTTGTAACTTCATAGCTTGTTATAGCTATTCTACATTTTCACTTGACTTCTAAGTGCTCACCGTTTGTGATCTTCACTCTCCTAACTTCAGTGTCTTTTAATTCCATAAAGAGCTCTCTATCATATGTCATGTGATTTGTACACCCGCTGTCAATAAACCAACTTTTAGTCGATTCTCTGCTTGAAAAACAAGATACCAAAAACAACGGATCTTCTTCTTCTTAATCAACTACACGTGCATCTGCTTCTTGCATCTTCTTCTTGCATCTGCATCTGACCCTTGACTTTGCAAATAGTAGTTTCATGTCCGAGTTGATTACATTTACAGCATTTAGCATCGGGTCTCCTCCAACACATGTATTGTGGATGACCTTTAATTTTACAGTGGCGGCAACACAGGTAGACTCTCCACTCGTCCATTGACTTTTAAAGTTTGTTTTTATACCAGTTGTTGTCTTGATGCTTTATAGGAAAGGAACCTTCAATCACTCATTCTTACCTCACAGACCTTCTCTGCTCTTGTTCTTGTAAATGTTGCTTCAAACTTTCCTAGAACAGTCAGCAGTATCTTTTCAACAATCATGGAGTCTAAAATTCTGACTCAATCAATCTCACCTTATTGGCAATGTTGAGAAGTCTGTTAGAGCACTGCTTCACGCACTCAGAATCCTTCATCTTCTGAAACTCAAAATCACTAATTGAATTTAGGACTTTCATTTACGAATCCTTTCATCTCCTTCGTACTCACCCTTGAGGTAATCTCAGATTTCTTTGGTTGTTTTGAGAGACATTATTCGTGAGAATATAATATAAGATACAGCTGCAAACAAACCAACTTATACCTTTGATTTTCTTTCTTCTTTTCCTTATGTGCTTTGATCTGTGCCATAGTCGAATTTGCTGGAAGTTTAGGGATATCTTAATCCTCTTCTACTGCTTCCCAAAGATCTAAAGCTTCTGTGTAAGTCTCCATACGAACTGCCCACATTTGATACTTGTCTCCATCGAAGATTGGTGGTGCAGCAATTGAAACATCTCTTTCCATTTTAATCTCACAAATCCCTTAAGAAGAGGGCTCTTATACCACTTTGTTAGTGTAGAAGACAGAGATTTAACAGTGAGAATGATTGAAAGATAGAGAAGTAGATGAGTTACTGGAATATCAAAAGACTTATATTTATTCATTTAATAGACGGAGCTTTAAATGCAAGATAAAAGTCACTAACATAAGTTAAATCAAAACCACAAGTGAACCAAAACGTGTTTACATGACTTTAATAGCTTCTAAATAATGCTAACAGTTGGAACCTTATCATCCTAGGCCAACAAAAGACCCATAAACTGGACCAACATAAACTAACAAATTCTAAATAATGCTAACAGTTGGAACCTTATCATCCTATGCCTTTTGGATTTATTTTCATGGTGATGGGAAAAGTGTCACCATGAACTAAAGGTTGTTTATGGGGGTTGTTTCTTCGTTGTTGGATAGACCCATTAAAATAAAATGTGGTCAACGTTAATTTTTCTGAAAATAAGTTGATCCAGAGGGGTAGCTCTTTTCGTTAAGTGATTAGTCGAAGGATTTAAATAAGATGAGTGGACAAACAATTTCGTTTGCTTCTTTATAGCGCTTACTCCATAATCAAACACTTGAACACTAGAAATAGGTTTTTTTGTCCGTGATTTGGAAAGATTTTCCCTTCCTCGGATCACTTAGAAATTGACAACCAGTATAGAGCATTATCGAGGCCGAAACATATAACTCTGAAAAAATTGGATGGACACAGAAACTGAAAGATGGTTAGGATTTTAGATAGAAAATTTATTGCGACAACAATCAAACTATGAATTAGGTTATATAATCGGAGAAGCATAAGGGTTTTTCTCTTTATATCTAAGAACCATAAATACAGTACAATAAAAATAGAAGAGATGGTAAATCTATAAAAAAGATTTCGAAATCCCATTAAATATCTTTCGAAGCCCTGACAGACACTTACGTTGGACAGTGGTATGGTCTCCAAGCTCTCCTTTTTCACAATCCAACATATATGTGTAGGATGGATTAGAACAGTTACTTTCCCATCTCGTCATATTTTATCAATAAATATTTTATTGTTTAGGTCAAATGCTTTTGTGACACGTGTAGAAGGGTAAAATCATGCGTGATGCACTGTTTTCGAAACTAATAATTTCCACGGGAACTATAATCAGAGACAAAACTATATGTCCCCAACTATTTAAGAATAATAGGGTTGGTTGCGGTCCGGAGCAATTGACACAAATAAAATCCGAAACAATGCCATGATTATCCCTTTTAAAATATCTTCAAATAGACAATGGTGGCTACTAATTAGGACATGATTTATCTGACCTAAATGCCTAATCGGTTAAAGATTGGACCAGTATTTTATTTGTAATATAAACCAAGCCACTATCATATTACTACAGAAGGTAATTGACATTTTTCTTGAAAATGGTGAACAATTAATTTTTTTTAACTACTTTTCGAATTTTTTTCCTTTAATTTGTTTGCTTTATAGCTTCTCTTTCTAATATTTGTGTGACTTCACTAGAATTATTTTACACACAATTGCCCCTCAAAATTATTTGGAGTCATCACTATTATCTACTCTTTATATCTAACATCTAACATTTTTTTATACTTTCCTCGCATCTAACAAAACTAGATGATGGATGCGAGATACGGTTGGTCGTACATCTAAAAATGCTAGAAGCTAGATGCGAGACGCTAGACATTCAACACGAGACAAAGACTTACATAAACAAACACGAAAATGCAATAAAACTTTCATGTAATACGAGATGGTTTTCTTTTTTCAAACAATCTATAATCATAAATCTTAGAAACACATTCCAATTATAATTATTTTAGTTTATCATCTCGTTCATAGTTTGTCAATTTCCAAAAATATTAAGAGATTTGTCGATTTTAGTTTTATCTATTTACATCGGGATGAAATTCTTGTATATTTTAGTTTTTTTTATTTAAAATAAAAGATTGTTTGAACGAAAGAAAAGAAAACATAATTTTTGTTTTGTAAATTGAGGCCAAAAGTAATAAAAATTGTTTGGTAAAAAGAAAATTTGCCCTATATAACCCACAAAGCTATTTGAAATATTGAAACAAAAACTTGGTGTTAGCTAGTAATTAACAAAAGTAAATGTACCTTTGTTCTGAAATCATAATAGAAGTAGCTAGTAACTAAAAAATATAAAAATAGATTTGATTTTTCTGTACCTTTTGATTAAGAGTTTACTATTTGTTAAGTTAATTTAGAGAAATTATATTTCTGGACCAGCTAATAATATCTCTTCAAATAAAGCCATAAGAATTTAGTAGCCTAAAATGTAGATTTTAATAGGATATTTTTGGAGAAAAAAAAATACCGGAGAGAACAAAAGTAATTTTTTATTTTATTTTTGTTAATTTTTTTGTTTAGTACATCTCCTATATATATATATATATATATATATATATATATATATATATATATATATATATATATATATATATATATTAGTATAAATATATTATAGTGTTTTAATGACAGAATAATATATTTTACTAATATAATACTCTTTAAAATATAAAATCAAATCTAAACATATTTTTTCTAAATTGAATAATATATTATTAATTATATAATATATTCTCAATTGAATAATATTTTCAGTTGAATAATATATTCTTAATTGATTAATATATATTATTTAAAAATACATTAATATATTATTAAAATATTTTAACTAAATTAAATAATTAATATTTTCAAGTTTAATTAATTATTGTCCTAAATGCCTCCCTTAAATTAAGCTTGCTCTTCATTCCGAAAATTTCAACATTTCTTTTGAAGACTTGTGCACTTTGCGGCTTTGTGAAGATATCAGCCATTTGATCTTCAGTCTTGCAATAGTTAACTTGAACATCACCATTATTCACGAGCTCCCTCAGAAAATGATATCGAATCCGGATGTGTTTTGTTCTTCCATGAAGCACTGGATCCTTTGTGACTGAAATAGTAGAATTATTGTCACAAAATAAAATGGTTGACTTGGCCTGCTTTCTTTTTAGATTTTCCAAAATTCTCCGCAACGAAATCAATTGATATCCTACATAAGATGCAGCAATATATTATGCTTCTGTAGTCGAAAGCGCCACAACTGATTGTTTCTTTGAGCTCCATAAAACTGCACCGCTACCAAGGTGAAACACATACCTAGAAGTGCTCCTGCTATCATCAATGCTTCCTGCTAAATCACTATCTGTATAACCAATGAGATTAACTTCTGTATTAGCTTCATAAAAAATTCCATAGTCAATGGTATCCTTCACATATCGCAATATTCTTTTGGCAGCCTCCCAATGGTTAGAATAAGGTTTGTCCATATATGGACAAATTAACAACATACACAATGTTAGGCCTTGTCGAAGTTAGATACATCAGATTTCCAACCAGACTTCGGAACATGGTTGAATTAACAAGTTTTCTTTCACCTTCTTTAGATAACTCCAGACTTGTGATCCATGGAGTAGTGACTGGAATAGCAGCTTCCATCTTGATTTTTTTCAAACTTGCTTTTGCATAGTTCTCTTGTGAAATAAAAATTCATTTCTCACATTGATGAATTTCAATGCCAAGAAAATGATGAAGTTCTCCTAAATCTGTCATCTCAGATTCTGCCATCATTGACTGTTTAAATTCTTCCAACATTTTTACATTATTTCCTGTGAAAACAAGATCGTCGACAAAGAGACTAACCACCATAAATCTTCATTGGGAATCACTTTTGATGTAGAGAGTATGTTTATATGGACATTTTTTAAATCCATATTTTTCAAAATAAGAATTGATACGGCTGTAACAGGCTCGGGGTGATTATTTTAACCCATAGAATGCTTTCTTTAGCTTGTAAACTTTTTTTTCTTCTCGTTTCTTAATAAACCCAGGTGGTTGATCAACATATACTTCTTCTTTGAGAACACCATTCAAGAATGCGGACTTTACATCCATTTGGAACATCTTCCTATTATTTTGAGCAGCAAAAGATATGAGTAACCGAACTGTTTCAAGTCTAGAACGGGAGCAAATACCTTTGTAAAATCTTCTTCTTCATTTTGTTTTTATCTTTTTGCAACTAGCCTCGCCTTGTATTTATTAATGGAACCATTTGGATTCATCTTTGTCTTGTAAACCCATTTGACCCCAATAGAACTCTTGTGCAGCGGTAAATTTGTAAGCTCCCATGTATCATTATTTTCAATTGAGACAATCTCTTCATTCATGGCTTTCCTCCATAATTTTTCTTGATATGCATCATCAAACGAAATTGGATCTTCTCCTGCAAAGAAAGCAAAAAATACAGCATCGTGTTCTACGATTTCATCAGTTACATCATATAGTTCATGAATACTTCTCATTTTTCTGACCGGACTCCATAAAGAACTTGATGAAAAATTTGGGGAAGTACGAGGGCTTCCTGTTGGAGTATTATTTTCAGCACTTTCAATATGTGCCTCTTCTTTTTCTTTAAGTTCAAGTAGAAAAATTTGTAAAGGTTCTCTCTCAGCTGTCATCTCTTCAAAAAACGAATTTTAATCAAACTGGACATCTCGACTTATCACAGTCTTTTTTGTTACCGAATTATATAGCTTGTATGCCTTACTTATTTCACTATAACCAATGAAGATGCATTTTTCAGACTTGTCATCTAACTTGCTTCTCATTACATCCGGAATATGAGAGTATGCAACACTCCCAAATATTCTTAGATGATGAACATTAGGCTTTCTACCATACCACATCTCATATGGCGTGAAATTCTCCTTATACGTTCCACAACTCTCTCACTTTGACTATCATTTGACGATGATGAATGTGGTGAGTCTCCATGAGTAGAAGATATTGGTAAAGCATGTGGGGTTTCAAAATCTTCTGATTGCTCATTTGCTGTCTGTTTACCTTCTTCAATTTGGGAGAAAAATGTGAACTCATTTGTATGAGACCCAAAATCCCATTCGCCTTCTTCATCAACTATCACGTCTCGGCTTATCACAACATTCTTATTGTTTGGGTTGTACAACTTGTAGCCTTTGGAACTTGAGTCGTAACCGATGAAGATAAAACTCTTGCTTTTATCATCGAGTTTGGTTCGTTGTTCGTCTGGTACATGGACATTAGCTATGCTTCCCAATACTCTCAGGTGGGAAATTCCGAGCTTTCTTCCACTCCATGCTTTTTGTGATATCTTTCCCTAAACACTTCTTGTTGGAGATCACTTGGACAAGTACACCGCACATGCCACTTCTTCTGCCCAAAAATGCTTAGGCAGTTTCTTACCTTTGAGCATGCTTCGCCATATCAAGGATTGTTCTGTTCTTCCTTTCTGCCACACTGTTTTGTTGAGGTAATCTAGGAACTGTCAAGCTGCGAAGAATTCCATGTGCTTTATAAAACTCTAGAAATTCATTGGTTGTGAACTCCCCTCCTCGGTCATATCTCGTAGCTTTAATCTTATTTCCGCTTTTCTTTTCCACAACTACTTTGAACTTCTTAAACACTCCAAAGACTTAGGATTTTGTTTCAAGAAATATACCCACGTTTTTCTTGAAAAATCATTAATGAAAAGAACGAAATAATTACTTTTACCTAGAGAGCTCGGCTTGATTGGACTACACATATCGGTGTGAATAAGCTCGAGAGGTTTATTGGCTCTTGACTCTGACTCCTTTGGAAAGATTTTTCTGAATTTCTTTCCAAGTAAACATCCTTCGCATAGTTGGTCAGGATGATTGATAAATGGTAACCCTCTCACCATTTCCTTCTTGGACAATAACTCTAAACTTGTAAAGTTTAGATTCCCAAATCGAACATACCATAGCCACGACGAATCATTGTAACACGCCTTAAGACACTTTGCAACATCATTTTGAATATTCAAAGGAAACATTCTATTCTTCGACATTTGAACTTTAGCAATTAAATATCCTTAGTCATCTCCCATAAAAAGACTATAATTTTTCATATGAATATCATAACATTTTTTTAGTAGTTATCCCAAGCTCAAGATGTTGTTTTTCATGCTAGGTACGTAATAGACATTTGAATTTATTTGGTGACAACCATCTTTTGCACGAATAAGAATATTACTTTTTCCTTTCACCGATATTTTGCTATCATATCCAAAGGAGACATTTCCACTCATTGGTTCATTGATCTATACGAACATGATTATTTTCCCACACATATGGTTGCTTGCACCGATGTCAAGATACCAAGTGTTCTCTTGACCTTCATTAGTGTTTTTGTATGTTAGTATTAACATATCTTTTTCCTCCGTCTTCTCATCCGCATAGTTGGCTCTCTCCTCAACTCTATTGTTGGGGCCTCTGCATTCTGAAGCATAATGTCCAAACCTTTGACATTTATAGCATTGGATTTGAGATTTATCATACCTCGAGTTCGGATTTCTTCTTCCACAACCTCGTGTTGAGATTTCTCGTTTCTCGTACTTGTAGTTGGATTTATTGTTGTTGTAATTCAAGCCACGTCCATGACCATGATAACCACCTCGTGTGCGGCCTTTATCTGTGCCTCGGCCATGTTGGTTTCTATCATCTCCTTTATTTGCATGCATGTTCTTAAGTTTTACTTTGAGGAGTTGCTCCCTGATCTCTTGCTTCTTCTTGTGCTTTTCTTCATAGGCTTGTAATGATCCTTAGAGTTCTTCAATCATCATTTTCTCCAATCGTCACGACGATATGCTCAAATTTAGGATCCAACGAACAAAGTATTTTTTTCAATTACTCTCACATCTTCTAACTTCTCACCATTTATTTTTAACTGATTAGAAACGGTTGCTACTCTTGAGAAATATTCCGAAATAGATTCAGACGTTTTCACATGTAAGGATTCAAATTCACCTATTAATGTTTGGAGACGTACCTTTTTCACCTTTTTGACTCCTTTGTAAGAGATTTGTAATTTCTCCCATGCTTGCTTGGCAGAAGATGCACTTGAAACTTTTTCAAAGCCATCATCATCTAATGCTTGATAGATGAGGAAGAGAGATTTTTTTGTCTCTCTTTCTTGAAGCCTTCAAATTTATTTTCTCCTCTTGAGTAAGGCTTGCTTCATCTTCGGGTTCGTCATACCCATTTTCTACGGCATCCCACACATCATGTGCTCCAAGGAAAGCTTTCATCTTGATACTCCAATTGTCGTATTTGTTGTTGTTGAGTGTTGGAACTTGAAAGGATGATACACCATTTTCCATATTTTTAAATATGTTGAAAATTTAAAAACAAAATTTTTGATAGACCTTGTGGCTCTGATACCACTTTGTTGGCGGAAAATATTGAAACCACACTCACTAAGAACAAACAAAAAACTTTGATGTAGATTAAAAAGAATAAATATTACAAAACACTCTTACAACTCACACTAAAAGAGAAAATATTTTTCTAACACTCAAGAGAGCACTCTTGTCTCTCTTTTCTCTCATTCTAACTTTCTCTTTAAATTTACTTCTTAGTGTGTTTGGTGATCGTACATGAGGGCCAGCTATTCCCCTCAAGTCGTCTTCATTAAACAAAATAAAAGGAGTATCGTGCTTGCCATATCAATGAGTAGACATTCGTCCTTCCACCTGAGTTGCTAAACTGAAAGCATGCATTTTCCCGGTGCAATTAGTGTTATCAATCATAGAATCCCCTCAAAAAATTGCTAAAGATTCAATATACTCACATAAGATTTGAACTCGTCCTTGGTCTATCGGTTCATCCACAACCATCAAGATTAATCGATCTGGATCTTTGTCCAGATATTTTGAGGCTATATCAAACTAATTGCATTTAGAGTCCGGAATCATCAGCGCACTTTCTTCCTTCGAATTCAGATTTGTAGTTTGTTGTGTCGATGTGCTAAAAGCTATTGATCCACTAGTTTTTCCTTTAGCATGTCATTTTCTATTAAAACATGTATCTCCTTCTTTAAAGCTATATAGAGTCTGCAATGTCGTGCCCAATATCAATATGATACTTACAAAATTGTTATTGCGCTCTTCTATTGGTCTATTTATTAGACCTAGCTTTTTGAAGCTTACATACCCTTTGAATTTTCGTAAATTGTTATAGCATTCTGAGTTAAATTAGCAGAATACTCTGGCTTGATTTGAAAACCCTCCAATTCGTTTGACGAGGTGGTTGATAATTTGAAGTGTGTCCTTGATTGTTTGACACATGCCCTTTTCACTAGATCCAGCCCCTCCTCGAACCCTATTTAACTCTTCCACTTTAATTTGGTCATCGACTTGAGCCATAAGTGCTCCAAAAATAAACGCTCTCCTTTTTGTTATTTCATTTGCTAAATCAGCTAGCAATAAACCTTTTCTGATAGCTGTCCTAACAACTAATTATTCACAATCATCCAATCCTGCTTTTGTTTGAACAAAATGCTCTGTATAATCTTTCAAATTTCCACCCCCCAGTCTGTTTACACTGTATTATAGTTTATCAATTTGCTCGTATTTCTTTGTTCCCCACAAACTGTCCTCGAAAACTGTATAGAATTCCCTGGAAGCAAGAATCCAGCTCATATGTTGAGAAAGACATTAGCCATTGAAAAACTGAGGTTGTGTTCAACTCCAGTTGGTCTGTAAGAGTAACAAGATCGGAAAGATATGTTGCATAGTTCAGGTGTGAAGACAGGTTGAAATCAGTCTTCAAGTGAGAGATTGTTAGATAAAAAGACAGTGAAGCTAACGATGATGAAAAGAGACATGGAGTGAATTTAAAAACACAGTGTAATTTATGGAGTCATAAATTACACATTACTCTAGACGTTTTTTCTTCCTTGTGTTTCAGTCTCTACAAAAAAAACAAAAAGCTAATAAAATGTCAATTCTTTATAAAATCGATCTACAACAGATCCGGAAGCGTGACATAATTTGCCGAACCCCGTTAAAAATTGTGTCTTTGATTTCATTTTTGTTTTGTATTTTTTTTTAATGTTATTGCAAAGAAATTAGCGTATTTCCCTTACAATGTAGGTGACATATTTTTCAAAACTTAGTACCATTATGCGATTTAATCTGGGTAGTCACTCTCCTATTTAAATATGTAGAAAATTAATAGAACAAAGTTTTGTGTAAGACTTCCAAATATAATGCAGTTAATTTTGTTCCAAGAATAAGGGGTGCACTTAATACTTTATTAGTGGCAAAATTAGAAGTTTACTCTTTCATAGCTGATTTGGACGGTATTTTTATTTATATATGAAAGTCAATTACAAGTTTACTGATCCATAGCTGATATGGCAAATATCTATGCGGCAGGAGCACCTTTATTTTTCTCCTCCGATATGAACTCCTCGGATATGGATACAGCAACAAAACAATCACACAAATCTGTCAAAATATTAAGATAACCATTCAATCAGTCTGTAAATAAAACGGATCAAAAGCAGTAAAAGCAAACTATAAAGCCCCAAACCACTAAAAAAACTTACGATCACAGCCAATCTCCAACAACTCATTAAACTCGACCATGAGATCCTGATGCTCTACAAGTATAGAATTCATCTGCCATGGGCAGAAGAAGTTAAACTCAAAACTTACCTGTTTCATAAGAACGTTTTTGACAGCAATGACAAATATGCATAACTTTGAACAAACATGGTTCAGGAAAAAAATTACCTCAGACACTATCTTTTGGTGTGTGATTGTGTCAGCGGATTCCATTGAAAACAACATGTCCGTAAACTTCCGCAATTCATCTATGCCTAACCGTTCTTGGAGTTTCTCACAGAATACATAGCCTTTGAGGTTCTTTTCAATCCGCGGGAAAATGGTGTTAAATCGATCAATCAGATTATTGTGCCCCTCGATTATTCCTCTTAGTCGAGCAATAAATATGGCTCTACTAACCCTGAAACAGACATTGTGGCATAGCATTTGACAGTGAATAAGAGTTAAAAGTATTTTCTTAAAATATGTCAGGAAGGTCCAAAGAGTTCACCCCTCGTCACAAAGGTCCAAATACATCTGAAGTTTCTCTTTGTCATCTTTAAAAGTCTCAACGATTTCCTTGACAAAGGCCATCTCCCTTGTTTCACTAGAATGTGAACATTAAAACAAAGGTTTTATATACAGAAAGATTTATAACAAAACCAAATTGCCTAAATATCAATTACGACCACAAAATCTAGAAAGACAAAGAAAGATGTTAATACTTACGATGATGGGTTTGTTGATTGCGAGCCTGAAGGCAAATCATCTCCATTTCTTTCCATGTCTGCACAAACGTTTTTTACAGAAGTAAAAATTTGGCCAAAAGTGTAATCAGAGTAACAAGAATATAGAAACAAGAACAATCGAAGAGAGAAATAGTAAAGCAATAGTGTTTATTGCAGTTGCAACCCTTTGACAGAGGCTACTTTCTTGGTGAACAAACAAACTTTTTTGTAAGGGAATAAAGAAAGGAAGAGGTTGGAAGCAGAGAAAGATGAGTACTTATTTAACAGAATTTTGATAGGGCAAAATGATATTCTTGGAAATTATTACCCAACTTTTATAGGACTTAACAGAAATAACTAATTTTTGTTTCAACGTTTCACTTTCACTTATATTAAACCGATTCTTGTGTATATGGTCCGTATCTTTTGAACGAGTTAAAATTAATCCATCAGCACACCCGATGTGAAATCAAAGTTTACTTAAGGTTAATATCAAGTCCTCCACCAAATTATTATAGAATGGAATGAATTCTAAATTGAGATAGTTTTAGTGTGTCAAACTATAGTTCATCATGTCTAAGGATTGTATGGCGTTGCTTGCGCTGCATGACCACGTTTATATAATTCTCTCGTAGCTTTTGCGCATTTGGAAATTATTGGACTATTTTTCATAAAAATACCTTCTAATTAATTGGCTTAAAAAGAAACTATCCATATTATAACTACATACCATATATAATAACATTTGTATATATCATTGCTCATTCAAAACCTTAACTATTTTATTGAAATGATATCATACCGAAGCCTTTAACGGTTTGAACATGTCAATTAGTAGTTATATCAACAATATATAGATATATATGTTGTCACGGTGGTTCGAACTTTTAAAGATAACTTTATGAATCTTCTATTAAACTTTTATATTCCTATATGCTATCTAATTTCATTTATTTGTTATATTATTTTTATGCTTCTGACACATGTATGAATAATATTACTAGTCAAGAGAATCTGAAGTACCTCAAAACCCTAACGTGTGAACCTTCTCCAAATACATATAACATGAATGTTTGTGATAAATAATGACAAACAAATTATTCTTTGATTTTTAAAAATCCTATACGTTATGAGGATTGTATAATGGAAATTATTCTGAGTTTTGGACGACTATAAATAAAATTAAGGCATTTTTATATGTTTTGGCATCATTTGTCGCGCTAGTTGCACCATACGGTCCAATAGTAGTTTGTTGTTGCCGCCACAATGCCGGCCAGTGGTACCACATTGGCCGGCCACTGGCGCCATAATGCGGACCACTTGTGTCACATTGGCCGGCTGGAGGTGCTAGTTTGCTAGCCACTTATGCCACAATTGTTGGCGGAAAATATAAAAATAACACTCTCTTTAAAACAAACAAACAACTTTGATATAGATAGAAAAGGAGAAATAGTACAAAACACTCTTACAACTCACACTAGAATAGAAAATATTTTTCTAACACTCAAGAGAGCATTCTTGTCTCTCTTTTCTCTCACTCTAATTTTATCTCTAACTTTGATTCTTGTTGTGTATGTGTGATACTCTAGATGGTGGGAGAGCTCCACTATTTATAGAACCATAGTGGAGACAAGGATCCACCATCTAAGATCTTATGGATAGTTAAACACTCAACCTCAAGTCTACACTCAAGGTAAAAGTGTTTCTTACACTCAACATTAAAGTGTGTCTTGCACTCAACCTAAACTACTAAATATTAATTTGAATGTTTCTAGAATATTCTTTCTAGATGGGCCTTATTAAGTGGGTTGGACCCTTTGAGTGGGTTGGGCCCTTTAAGTGGATCAAGTTTATGATCCAACACTCCCCCTTAAACTTGATCCTGTGACCCCTAGTAGTTTCCTTAATCGTTTGAAGTCTTCGCTTTTCAGTGGCTTGGTGAAAATATCAGCAGCTTGATCTTGTGTCTTCACATATTCTACTTGCACATCCTTTCTTGAAATACACTCCCTTATGTAGTGGTAGCGAACATCGATATGCTTGCTTCGATCATGGAATATTGGATTCTTGGCTAAGGAAATGGCTGACTTATTGTCGACATACACTTTAGTTGGCTCATTCTGTGTTAGGTCTATCTCCTTCAATAGATTTCTAAGCCAAATCGCATGACTAACACATGTAGTAGCAGCAACGTATTCCGCCTCAAAAGTGGACAACGTGACAATCGGTTGTTTCTTTGACATCCACGTGAAAGCAATATTTCCCATAAAGAATACAAATCCAGTTGTACTCCTTCGATTGTCTATGTCTCCACCCCAATCACTATCGCTATACCCAACAAGTTTGTAATTATTAGGAATGGAATAGAGTAATCCAAAATCAATTGTACATTTCAGATAGCGAAGGATTCTCTTTGCAGCTTTGAAATGAGTAGTTGTTGGAGATTCCATATAGCGACTAACCAATCCAACTGCATGAAGAATATCCGGTCTCGTGCAAGTTAGATAGCGTAGACTTCCTACCAAACTTTTGAATAATGTCGGATCAACACTTTCGCCTTCTTCATGCTTGGACATTTTGACTCCAAACTCCATGGGTGTGCTTATTGGGCTACAATTCTCCATCTTAAACTTCTTCAGGATATCTTTAGCATAGCTTTCTTGTGAGATGAAAATTCCATCTCTTTGTTGCTTAACTTCAATGCCAAGGTAGTACGCCATGAGCCCCAAATTTGTCATCTCGAATTCCTTCGTCATTACTTCCTTGAATTTATTGAACATGCTCGGGCTGCTTCAGGTGAAGATCAAATCATCCACGTAGAGACACACAATTAAAATATCTCCATCTTTGATCTTGGTGTAAAGAGCGTGCTCGTACGGACATTTTTTGAAGTCGTTCTCTTGGAAATACTTGTCGATTCTACTGTTCCAGGCCCTTGGTGCTTGTTTTAGCCCATAAAGAGCCTTCTTTAGCTTCAACACCTTATCTTCGTGGCCTTTGATCTCATAGCCAAATGGTTGTTGAATGTAGACTTCTTCTTCAAGGACGACATTGATAAATGCTGACTTTACATCCATTTGTTGTATATTCCACTTGTTTTGAGCTTCCAAAGAAATTATTAGTCTAATAGTTTCTAATCGGGCAACGGGGGCGAATACCTCATCATAGTCAATTCCCGCCTTTTGACTATAGCCTTTTGCAACAAGCCTTGCTTTGTGTTTTTCAATCTCCCCCTTAGCATTTCTCTTGGTTTTGTATAACCATCTAACGCCTATTGTCTTGCACCCTTTGGGAAGTGAGGTGAGTTCCCATGTGTCATTCTTCTCGATGGCTCTAATTTCTTCATCCATCGCGTCTCTCCATTGTTTCTCTTGTGCAGTTTCTTGAAATGTCACTGGCTCACAATCAGCAAAGAGACAAAAGAGTGTAATGTTATCCATTGGTTCGGTTACCTCATAAAGATCACTAAGGCTTCTTATACGTTCCACAGCTCTCTCATTTTGACTACCATTTGACAATGATGAAGGTGATGAGTCTTCATGAGTAGTTGCTGTTGGTGAAGCATGTGGGGTTGTAACATCTTGTGATTGCTCATTCGGTGTTTGCTCGTCTTCTTCAATTTGGGGGAAAAATGTGAACTCATTTGTATGAGATCCAAAATCCCATTCGCCTACTTCATCAACTATCACGTCTCGGCTTATTATAACCTTCTTATTATTTGGGTTGTACAACTTGTAGCCCTTGGAACTTGAGTCGTAACCGATGAAGATAAAACAATTGCTTTTATCATCGAGTTTGGTTCTTTGTTCGTCTGGTACATGGACATGGGCTACGCTTTCAAATACTCTCAAGTGGGAAATTCCGGGCTTTCAAGACCTCGTGTTGAGCTTTCTCGTTTCTCGTAGTTGTAGTTGGAATTATTGTTGTTGTAATTCCAGCCACGTCCACTTCCATGGTAACCACCTCGTCCGCGGCCTCTGCCTCTGCCTCGGTTACGTTGGTTTCTATCATCTCCTTGATTTGCATGCATGTCCTTCAATTCTACTTTGAGGAGTTGTTCGGTGATCTCTTGCTTCTTCTTGTGCTTTTCTTCATAGGCTTGTAATGATCCTTGGAGTTCTTCGATCATCATTTTCTCCAAGTCTTTAGTTTCTTCAATCGTCACGACGATGTGCTCAAATTTAGGATCCAACGAGCGGAGTATTTTTTCGATTACTCTCACATCTTCTAACTTCTCACCATTTCTTTTTAATTGATTAGAAACGGTTGCTACTCTTGAGAAATATTCTGATATAGATTCGGACGCTTTCATATGTAAAGATTCAAATTCACCTCTTAATGTTAGGAGACGTACCTTTTTCACCTTTTCGACTCCTTTGTAAGAGATTTGTAATTTCTCCCACGCTTGCTTGGCGGAAGATGCCCTTGAAATTTTTTCGAAGCCATCATCATCTAATGCTTGATAGATGAGGAAGAGAACTTTTTTTGTCTCACTTTCTTAAATGCTTGAAAGTTGTTTTCTCCTCTTGAGTAAGGTTTGCTTCATCTTCGGGTTCGTCAAACCCTTTTTCAACGGCATCCCACACATCATGTGCTCCAAGGAGAGCTTTCATCTTGATACTCCAATTATCGTAGTTGTTGTTGTTGAGTGTTGGAACTTGGAAGGATGATACACCATTTGCCATATTTTTCAATATGTTGAATATTTAAAAACAAAATTTCGGAAAGAGCTTGTGGCTCTGATACCACTTTGTAGGCGGAAAATATAAAAATAACACTCTCTTTAAAACAAACAAACAACTTTGATATAGATAGAAAATGAGAAATATTACAAAACACTCTTACAACTCACACTAGAAGAGAAAATATTTTTCTAACACTCAAGAGAGCATTCTTGTCTCTCTTTTCTCTCACTCTAATTTTCTCTCTAACTTTGATTCTTGGTGTGTTTGTGTGATACTCTAGATGGTGGGAGAGCTCCACTATTTATAGAACCATAGTGGAGACAAGGATCCACCATCTAAGATCTTATGGATAGTTAAACAATCAACCTCAAGTCTACACTCAAGGTAAAAGTGTTTCTTACACTCAACATCAAAGTGTGTCTTGCACTCAACCTAAACTACTAAATATTAATTTGAATGTTTCTAGAATATTCTTTCTAGATGGGCCTTATTAAGTGGGTTGGACCCTTTGAGTGGATTGGGCCCTTTAAGTGGATCAAGTTTATGATCCAACAACAATGCAGGCCACTGGCAAAAAAATTTATACATAGGAGATCATATATAATTATAACTGAGCAAAAACGAAACCAAACATAAACGATTTATTGAAAATAATAGTTTTTAGGAACCTTCCAGCCATATTGATCCAAGCTGGAGATTTTGAAATCGGTGGTGCAAAGTCAGAACTAAATCGGATTTAGCATTCTTGTCACATCAGATTTCGAAAATAGTCCTAAATCTTGGATACCGATGGAAACAAGTCTAAATTTTGTTAGAGAAAACTTGTTCTTTTACTGACCTCTTCTCACGGACGATTATTTTGGCTCATCCCTCGTGTTGTTTGAAAATAGTCGGTATAGTAATTTGCTCGACCACTATAGGATCAAATGTTGGTAGGGTACAAGGTTGAAATTTTTTGTCTTAGTGGCTTGGGGCTTTTTAGTTCCTCCGTCGACTGTCGCGGCTTTCTTCCTCTAGTCTACGTGAAAGTTTCCTAGTCTCTCGCCATCACTTGTGGGTCGTCCCTCATAATGGTCACAGAGGACGATCGTGTTCTCGAGATCCACATCCTCCATCATCTGAGGTTTGGGGTTTACTACTTGCACTGGGGAGGTTCTCCATAATTGAATAGGGGGGGGGCACTTTTAGCTGCTCAACGGTCAAAAAATGATTTGAGCAACGTCAAAGGGTTATTATTGTGAAATTTATAGGCATAGAGCAGCGGTGAAAAGGCCAAACTCAGTTTTGTCTGGCCCAATCCTTCAGTTTTATGAATGTTTTTTGGACACTTTGAGATGATCTGTTTTCAGAGATTACACTTGGGCCTTTTTGGCTAAAAAAGAAATCAATTTTAAATAAAAAATGGAGAAATATAAAATACGAACCTTCTTGGATCCATTTTTGGTGAGCCGCCTCGGGTTAGCTTCCGAATAAGGCATACCGTTTTCCCAGAGCTCACTAATGAATACAAACCAATGCTTGATGTTTTGTTGGCCTCCAACAAATCATTTACTATTTTCACGTTGTTGGCTAAGGAACTATAGAAGATGCATAGTTTTAGTGATTTAGAGATACTAGTGATAGCCACAACCTCCTCCATGGGTATCAGTACCTCTGCCAAGCGCGAAGCTATTACACACAACATCAGCTTAATCCAAGCGTTCAGTGTGAGTTGTGTCGGGCATATCTAAAAATCTCAAAGTATCCCATAATGTCTGGATCAAGGGGAACCTAACACCTCTAATCAAGAGGTGAGAAAATATTGCTATGTCTCATTTCTTCACGGACAAATGCATATATTTGGGTAAAGGGAAGCGAATGTTTACAAATTTCGATATGCCCCAAGTAATTTTCAATTCCACCATATTTATCACTATATATATATATGGTTGAATATAATCATAATGTGTTCCTGGGGTAGACTGGCGTGGTAGTCGGTTAACAATTCAAGGACTTTAGAAGGAAAAAGTTCATTGTCCCCCGTAATAATAGCAACACCAGCTTCCTCCACACGCACTTGCTTCACATCTTGTTAGACAACCGCAACCGTGTCGGCATTTGATGGACCATCGATATTGGTGGCAAGTTTTGGGTCGGGTGCTGTTAGTGCAGAAGACAAATGTTTAACAGTAAGATTAAATGAAAATGAGAGAGGCAGAGGAGTTACTGGGATGTGAAAAGAGAAGACTTAATTCATTCAATAGAAATGCTTGTTTAAATACATATAAAGGTCACTAACACACGTTAAGTGACTGACACAAGTTAAATAAAAGATACAAGTAAAGTAAAGCCTGCTTCAGAGGACAACCAAAAGACACACACTGTTAACAGAAAATAAAAGCTTCTAAATAATTCTAGCACTCCTCCTTGTTTAGAAGCTGCAAACTCCAAGTCTTTTTCTCAAATCTTCAAACTTGCTTAGTGGCAGAGGTTTAGTGAAAATATCTGCAATTTGATCTTCAGATTTGCAGTAACGCAGACTCACATCACCACTCTTTTGAACTTCTCGAACAAAGAATAGTTTGATATTGAAGTGCTTAGTCTTTCCATGAAAGACCGGATTGTTTGAGATCGCAATGGCAGCCTGATGATCAACTAGAATTTCAGTTCTTTGTTCTTGCTCCATGTTTAGATCAACTAGAAGTTTCCTTAACCAAATAGCTTGATTAACAGTAGCTGCAGCAGCTATAAATTCTGCTTCAGCAGTGGATTGAGCTACTGTTTCGTGCTTTCTTGAACTCCAAGAGAATATACCTGATCTGAGGAAAAAACAGTAACCTGATGTACTTTTCATATCATCAATCGAGCCGCCCCAATCATTGTCAGAGAAACCAATTAGTTTCATCTCTTTCTGCTTCAAAAACTTAACTCCATAATTCCAAGTCCCCTTTACGTATCTAATAACTCTTTTCGCTGCTGTCATGTGAGTTTCGTTGGGACAAAACATGAATCTGGAGAGAATACTTACAGCATCTAATATGTCTGGTCTGGTTGCTGTCAAATACATCAAACAACCTACCAAACTCCTGAACTCATCTTGAATAACCTTAACAGAACCATCATCTTTGACTAGCTTCTCCTTTTGATTCATAGGAGTATTCATTGCTTTGCAATCTTCCATTTGAAATTTTTTAAGTATCTGCTTTGCATACGTTCCTTGACATATGAACACTTCATCTTAGCTTTGTTTGATCTCAATGCCGAGGAAGTATGACATCAAACCAAGGTCTGTCATTTCGAAAAACTCTTCCATTTCGAGTTTAAACTGATTAATTTGGTCAAGGGTGTTTCCTGTAATTAACAAATCATCTACATAAAGAGAAATGATTAAGGTATTTGTACCTTCATTCTTGACATACAATGTGAGTTCAGATTGACTTTTTCGAAAGCCAAGACCCACCAAATGATCATCAATCTTGCTGTACCATGCTCGCGGAGCCTGTTTTAGGCCCTATAAAGCCTTTTTTAACAAATAGACTTTATCTTCATTCCCTCTGTTTACAAAACCTTCAGGCTGTTCAACAAAAATTTCTTATTGCACGTCTCCATTTAAGAACGCAGATTTTGATGAGTCCGAATTCAGAATACTCCCCGGAAGGGCAGATCAGTGTAAATCTCTCCGAAAACCGGACAGACATTAAGGACTTAAATCGGACAGAACTTTTGGACCGGACAGATCACTTCGAACCCTGTGAGCCTAAGGCTGTTCGAACTATGACTAAAGTACTAAAAAACCTAAACACTTCCTGACTAAGCTACCTGTCCTCCTGCTTAGAACTCATGGGTCTTTAAACATGACCCGGGTCCATTAAACTTGACCCGAAAGCCCATAAGGGCCCAAGCATCACACTATAAATACTCAACCACCAGCATTAACTTATGGTAACAAAAATTTAACGGCTGCCAAGCTGCTTAATTCTCTCTCCACCTTGAAACACCCTTACACCACCTTGAAACACCCTTACACCACCCTGAAACACTATCTGAAATTACCAGCCTACCCTCAGGCTATTTTTATCCTCACCAAATTGGCGACCACAGTGGGAGGCGACGGTGCCTGAATCAAGTATTCAAAACCAAGCAAAGAAATTATGTCCGAATGAATCCGGATAATCCAGAGCTTCCACCAGCCTTGCTCGAAGTGGTGGAAGAAAACGATGAGTATACTGTCCAAGAACGCGACACGTTAAAGCTTGAGATAGAAGCTCTGAGGGCTGAAAAGGCCAAGATGGGCGTGAAAGAAAAATCCAAGGCATCGGTTGTTCATCACACCGACAACCCTAGAGAGCCTGAGGCTTCGAAAACTCATGTGAGTACCAAAAAGACACATGCTAGTTCTAAAAAGTCTCACCGGTCCAAGCCTGTAGAGAGCTCTGACTCAAGTTCAGAATCTTCGGGCAGCTCTTCGGACAGTGAAGGAAATGAAAAATCCTTGTCCTCTAGCAGTGATGAGGGTCGAACCAAGAAAAAGCAAAAGCAGGTTAAGAAGTATTCGAGAAAAAGAGATCACCATGGAAGAATGAAAAGGCATATTGGAAAGGGGTCATCTCACCACCGGAGGTATACGGACAAGATGTTGATGGATCCCTTTGCTTTCCACGAT
Organism: Limnanthes douglasii subsp. nivea; assembly: GCA_036936605.1. Taxonomy (NCBI): domain Eukaryota; kingdom Viridiplantae; phylum Streptophyta; class Magnoliopsida; order Brassicales; family Limnanthaceae; genus Limnanthes; species Limnanthes douglasii. The sequence continues at coordinate 292,283,701 of JAUPFV010000004.1, forward strand.
GAGCCAGGTATCTTTGCAACCCCTAATGAGGATACCGTGTTCAGTCGTGGAAGGAATTGGAGGCAGTCTCCAGTGTCTTCTAAAATCCTGTCCGGAAACCTCCCCAAGAGGTTTGACAGTACTAAGATGGAGAAGTATGATGGCAGTACTGATCCGGACAATCATCTGGAGCAATTTAAGAACTTCATGATGAACTTTGATGATGATGATAAACTACTCTATAGGGCATTCTCCCAATCCTTTACGGGGAGTGCTCTGAAATGGTACAACAGCCTGCCTCAGGGTTGTATTAAAGATTTTGATACGTTTTGGGTAGCCTTTCGAAGGCAGTTTGTGGGGAGTAAGGAGTTGAAGGGAAATGGAGACACCATAATCCATTGCGCCCAGGAACCAAACGAGTCATTAAAAGAGTACATAAGTCATTTTGTGAACACAAAGAATGGGTTGGCTGATTGCTTCGAACAGGTGGCAATAGCATCCCTAAGACAAGGTCTGAACCCAGGCAACCTGGCTGATTCGGTGACCAGGAAGAAAGCCATGACCTGGGGAGGATTGCTAAATCAAGTTGGCAAGCAAATAAACGTTGATGAAACAAAAAAGACCAGGGTGCACAGACAGGTGAGATCCACCCCGGTGGCACCAACTCCAAATCAAAACCAATCCGGGAATAAAGCCAGAGAAACCGGACAGGGGCATGGCAGGGCAAATGCTCAGTCTCAGCCAGCAGCTCCTGCTCAAAGTCAGCAATCAAGAAATAAAAGGGGGCCATGGGTCCAACCGGAGTGGTTTGCAGAACTCAAAGAAAGTGTGGCGACCATTTTCGATAAAACAAAAGATGAGGTACACTACCGAAGACCAGCAACCTTGCAGTCTCCCCGAGAGTATCGTAACAACTCCTTTTGCCAATACCACAATGATATTGGCCATACCACTGATGATTGCATAGCACTGAAACAAGAGGTACAAAACTTGATTGAAAGGGGAAAGTTGGGTGCATACGTTAAAAGAAGAGGAGGCAACAGGCCTGACAACATTCACCGGGTTGGTCCAAGTAATGCTGCTCCAGAGGGGGCCATGGTAATAGTTGAAAGGTTTGATGTGGAGTCTGAATAATTGGATCCTGATCCAACACGAAATAAGGTGGGTGCCATAGAGGAGCATTCTAAGACAGTCTCCGGGCTCATTAAATTCTTCGAGTCACTGACGATTTTCGGAGGGGACACAATGACTGCTCCTACTACTTCTTCAAGAAAGAGGCATGTTCATAATTTAGCCTCCCAGCTAGAAGGAGGCATGACATCCTATCAATCTCCAAACTCATTCCCACTCATAGTCTTCGATGAGGATGATTTGAGAGATATTGCTGGCCCTCATGAGGATGTTGTTGTTATATGAGCATCTATAGGGGGCAATGAGATAAGGCGAATTCTGGTGGATACTGGAAGCTCTGCCAATATCCTTTTTCTAAACACTTACAAGAAAATGAAAAATCCAGCTGTGATTCAGAAGTCGGACAAGTCAATTGTGGGTTTCACGGGCAGCTCGGCCGATGTGATTGGGGAGTTTGAAGAAGAAGTGTTATTGGGCAGGGGCCCTTTCAAGAAAATGGTTAGAATACTCTTCGTTGTGGTGGGATGTCCCACTTGCTATAATGCTATTCTAGGGAGATGTTGGCTCTCTAGGATGCATGCAGTGGCTTCAACAGTCCATCAGTGTTTAAAGTATGCTGCACAGGGACATGTTGGGGTTGTCCGGAGTAGCCAAAAGATTGCGAGAGAATGCTATGCCACTGCCTTGGCTCCACGAACGCTGGGGGCAGTCCGTATAAATGATCAATAGCAGTTTGAGGGCCTTTCTGGGGGTGAGGGTGAAATTGATGACCCCAGAGAGACCCCTGGAGTGTTGATTCCAATTGAAGAGGTTGAAACGCACTGCTTGGAAGAAGGAAAAAGTGTCAGGATAGGGTCCAAAATGCCACCAATGTTGAAAGAAGAGATGTTGAAATTCTTGAAAGACCATCAGCACGTTTTTGCTTGGTGCAATGCTGATGTTACTGGAGTTCCATCAGAGGTGATTTCCCATCACCTATCTGTCCGGAGATATGTGGCACCAGTGGTACAAAAGAGAAGAGCTTTCTCAAAAGAAAAGGTTGATGTCATAGTGCAAGAGGTTGACAGACTCACAAAGATGGGGCACATTAAAGAATCTCAATACCCTTTGTGGACTGCCAATCCTGTCTTGGTGAAAAAGAAGAATGGCAAATGGCGTATGTGCATTGACTTCACAGAACTCAATAGAGCTTGCCCAAAAGACTTGTATCCGGTCCCCCGGATAGATCAGTTAGTAGACGCTACTTCTGGGAACAAGCTACTCTCCTTCATGGATGCCTTCTCCGGGTACAATCAGATCCAAGTAGATCCAAAAGATCAAGAGCATACCACGTTTGTCACTGATAGGGGTCTACATTGCTACAACGTGATGCCCTTTGGCTTGAAAAATGCTGGGGCTACTTATCAAAGGTTGGTCAAGAAAGCATTTGCTAATCAAATTGGAAGAAATATGGAGGTTTACATTGACGATATGATGGTGAAAAGCGAGGATGAGCAGTTGCACTTGTCCGACCTCCAAGAAACTTTTGCCAACTTGGCCAAAGTGAATTTAAAACTAAACCCTGAAAAGTGTGTGTTCGGAGTACAGTCCGGGAAATTCTTAGGGTACATCATAAGTGAGCATGGAATACAGCCCGATACGGACCAACTCAATGCCTTATTTCAGATGGAGGCCCCTCGAAACATTAAAGAAGTACAGCGATTAACGGGGAGATTAGCTGCCTTGAACAGATTCATCTCCAGGTCTTCGGACAGGTGTGCTCCTTTCTTTCAAACCTTGAAGGGTGCAAAGGGGTTTGAATGGACACCGCAGTGTGATGAAGCGTTCAATGAAATCAAGAAACATCTTTCCTCTCCCAAAACTTTGTTCAAACCAGTTGATGGGGAGACTCGCTTTGTGTATCTGGCTGTTTCAAGTTGTGCTATCAGTGTTGTGCTAGTAAGAGAGGTTGATGGGCATCCTCACCCAGTGTACTACATCAGCAAAAGCTTGATTGATGCTGAGAGGCGTTACTTGAAACTTGAAAAACTGGCATTGGCTTTGGTGATAGCTGCAAGAAAAATGAGGCTCTATTTCCAGGCTCATCCTATCGTCGTCCGGACATCTTTCCCTCTAAAGAATGTCCTTCAAAAAGCAGACATTTCAAGCAGAACGACAAAGTGGTTAGTAGAGTTGGGGGACTTCGACATAGACTTTGCTCCCCGGACAGCGGTAAAAGCCCAAGCTGTGGCTGATTTTCTGGTTGAATTCCACTCTGATAGAGATTCAGAGCAGCCTACTGATTCAAAAGACAAGAAAGTGTGGATTGTCCGAACAGACGGAGGATCTAGTACCATGGGATCTGGGGCAGGAATATGTCTCACTTCCCCCTACGGGGACAACATGTACCAAGCTATTTGTTTTGCTTTCAGGGCGTCCAATAATGAGTCCGAGTACAAAGCCGCCATAGCTGGGTTAAAGTTGGCGTATATCTGTGGAGCTAAAAGGGTCAAGCTACTAAGTGACTCCCAGTTGCTTGTCCACCATGCCTTGGGCCTATCAGAGGCTAGAAAGGAGCAATTGCTCAAGTATTTACTCCTCCTCAAAAATGAAGCGTTAAAGTTTAAAGTTGTTGTCTATGAGCACATCCCCCGAGCAGAAAATAAGCTAGCAGATTCATTGGCAACGATAGCATATACGGAGTCCTACCCATGGATCCATGTGCTTGAAAGCCCTTCTATTGAACTTGGTGAGGGTGGAAAAGAGGAAATCTTTGAAATACAAGTAAATCGGCCTCAAGAGTGGAGGTCTCCTCTTATACAATATCTGTCCGATGGTATCGTGCCCTTGGATAAATCACAAGCCAGAACATTGAAGCACAAGGCTCGTGGTTTCGTCATATTAAGAGAAGTGTTGTACAAAAAATCCTATAGCAAACCTCTCCTACGTTGTTTAGGGGATCATGAGTCACAAATGGTTCTCTCCGAATTGCATGATGGTGAGGGATCAGCCCATTGTGGATTTAGAGCTTTAACAAGAAGAGTGCTACTCTCCGGATACTATTGGCCATCGATCATGAAAGATGCTAGGGAGCTGGTGAGAAGGTGTGACCCATGCCAGAGGTACAGCAATGAAATTCATGTACCAGCCATTCCCTTGGAATCAATTTCTGAGCCCATCCCTTTTGCTCGATGGGGATTGGACTTAGTTGGGCCTCTCCCTGTGGCGTCCGGAGGGCGTAAAACTATAATTGTGGCCATTGACTACTTCTCAAAATGGGTAGAAGCAGCTCCCTTGGCAGGGACAACCTCGAAAGCTGTCATAAAATTCATTCTGTCCAACATATGTTGCAGATTTGGTGTCCCCCAGAAGATAACAACAGACAATGGGCCACAGTTTGACAATAGAGAAATGGAAAGCTTCTGTGCCTCAAGGGGTATTCAGCACTGCTTTTCTTCACCTTTCCACCCACAAGCCAATGGGAAAGTTGAAGTAGCTAATAGAACAATTCTGTCCGGTTAAAGAAAAATTTGGAAGGGGTTGCTGGGAAGTGGCCTAGTTATGTGCAAGAAGTCTTATGGGCCTACCGGACGACACCCGGGGCTGCAACACAAGAATCCCCCTTTGCTTTGGTCTATGGTATGGATGCATAGCCCCCATAGAGAAGACACTCCCATCCTTTCGTGTTCATAACTTCTCCAGACATGCTAATGAGATGGCAATTAGAAATCAGCTCGATTTGATCAAAGAAAGACGGGTTAAAGCTCATCTTAGAATTGCACACTATCAGGGCTTGATGAGAAGCAGGTTTGCTTCTAAAGTTAAAAGGAGAGATTTTCAACCAGAATATAAAGTATTAAGGAAAGTTTTCTTGCATACTAAGGAAAAGCTCTTCGGAAAGCTGGCCCCAACCTGGGAGGGTCCGTATACTGTGGTTGAAAGAATCAAGCCTGGGACTTATTGGTTGGAAGACAAAGATGGCAGGGTTTTAACTCACCCTTGGAATATTGAACACCTTCGAATGTACTCGGAATAACATTTGTGTAAATATTTACTTGTTTAAAAATTCATGTAAATATTTGGGGGCATACCTTCCCCTCTTCGGTGACACGGAGAGCTTTCAATGAAATTGGATGCCTTCTTCAATAATTTTCTAAATATTTTCAAAATTCTGTTTCTTGTCATACTACCCGGACTGAAAGGTCTAAGGGCTATTTAAATTGTAGCCGGAGAGTCTTAACACTCTCATAATACAATAAAACTGCTTAAACTCCAGCTATTTAAACAAATAATGAAAGAAGAGGATGGTTGAGCAAAATAAAAACATTCATTCAACAACTTAAAATTGCCTTGGCCTTCCAAGGACTTTTTGAACAAGTTTGGGCACAGTACAAAAAATCTATCCGAATAATACGGACACCATCACAAAAAGAGTGCATTGGCCTTCCAAGGACTTTAGTTCGAATAAAAGATAAACAGCATAAATTATAAGTTAAGATTGAGCCTTTGAAGATGGCTCGCCCTCATCTGTTTTCTTGCCCTTGATATCACTCCTCTCTTCGACTATCTTCTTGCCCTTGGGATCAATCTCTTCTTCACCTGGGCTGTCTCCGGTTTCCTCTTCATTATCAGATGAGGACTCACTGGAATATCCCTCGTCAACCATAGTATAAAAGGGAAGATCATCATCATCCACATAGCGCCATAATCCCCCCAGTCTCCTCTTCGGGAATTTTTCGTGAAATATGAGAACCATATCAAACTTCACCCTTTGAATCATTAGCTCCTCGCTTTGTATCATCTCCCTAGCATAGGCGTTGATCTTGGCCTTTATTGTGGCCTCTTGGTCCCTCACCAAAGCTACCTTCTCTTCACCACCCTGAGTCACTGCATTCTCTAAAGCGATTTTGTCAGTAGTCATATTGGTGATGAGCTTCTCCTTGGCTACAGTTTCTCCCATTGAGATGGTCAGGTCCTTCTCCAGTCCGGACAGTTTAGCCCGGAGATCTTTTATGGTCTCTTCCAAAGAAGCAACTTTTGTGTTGCTTTCATCTTGATTCTTCTTTAACTGATCATTTGCCTCCTTGAGCAAATCAACCTTAGTAGCAGCAGTCCAGAGGTCCTCGGACAGTTTTTCCTTCTCAGACTTGAGGTCTTTGATGGTGTCTGCCTGACTTCGGACTTGCCTTTCCAAAGTGAGCACTGGCTGTACATTGCTAAGAAGAGAATGGGCTATAATATCCTTCTCGCTAGAAACCATGAAAGTCTTACCGTTAAAGTTGATTGTATTGGAGCTGCTCGGAGGGATGTACGACCCTGCAAACTCGTCTCGGGGCAAGCCAAGAAAATATTCACCAAGTCCACCCAGACCGCTGATCTCCATTTCATCCAAGTTAAGCTCTCCCCCCTCAACTTCATCTGTATGGAATTCCTTTGGAATCTCTTCTTGAAAGTCCCTTGGGATCTCTTCGGCCAATGTTGGGTCAGTAGGGAAAGAGGGCTCCGGATCCCGGAGAGCAATCTCATCTCCTTGGGAAGTCTTTTTCTTCTTGGCCTCCCTATCAACACCTTCACTTGTTTGCTTGCGAGTCCTCTTGGAAGCCCTTAGAGGTTTTGGAAGGTTCACTTCCTGCTTCTCGCTCTCCTGCTCCACCACTTGTAAAAGGGCTGCATCAATTTGAGCCTGGGCCAGTCCCTCTGTTTCTGTTGGGGCCTCCTTCTCAGTGTCACCTGCCACCTTCCTGCCTTTCTTCTTCTTGCCCTTCATTTTGCTTGGGGCTTTGGCCCGGGCAGGCAGAAAGAGAGTCCCATCCAATTCGTGGGACCTTCTCAGCACGATGTCTTCGTCAGGTTGGGTGGTGAACTCCTCCCAAGTTAGGTCTCTTCGACCTGTGGTGTTCCACATGTGAGACCTTGCTAGGTTTCCAGGAGTGAAGGCCTTGTGGAACCGATTCTCCCAGTTCTCTGCGGCCCAAGCGTTAATTTTGCCACAGGTAGTCTGTCCGGCCTTCACGTAGTCCCCGAACTCCTTTGGCATCTCTGTTAGAACAAAAAGAAAACTGATTAGCATAAACTTAAAGAAAAGGGAAACTCGGACAGAGACTTAAGATGAGAAACTTACGATCACTCCTCCATCTACTCCTAAGAAGGCTTGGATTTTCTCTGGCCTTGATTTTCTTGCCATTTTCCCATGAGCCACTAACAAACAAAAATTGGCTCCTCCACTTACTCTCCGATTCCACGAGATCATCAACAGCTTTAAGGTCGTTCCCCATGTTGAAATTGTAGAAGGGGAACTGATGATGCTTGCACAGGCTGGCCACAGCTGCGAACTCTTCCATGGGAAGAGGGATCCCAGATAACCTAGATGTCATGATACATGACATTAAGGTGAACCATCCATTGGGGCTTACCTGTGTTGGGCAGAGCTTGACCAAGTGAAAGTAGCGCACTATCTTCGGGTCCAGTGGGAACCTGAGTCCCCAATTGAATCGCTCCGTAAAGAAGACTATCTCATTCCTTTTACAGTCCATCGGGGTCTCCGGATCGATGGGAATTCGTATCTTCACATTCTCAGGGATCCCCCACTTTGTGCGCAATCGACCCAGATCTGAAGTATGGATGAACGCATACTTGGTCATCAGCAACGCCGAAAGATACTTGAACTCAACTTTATGAAAGCATGGCCCCACTCTCCCTTCAAGGCTCTCCGGCAGGTCCGGATGCCTCAGATATAAGTTCTCTTTGCCCTTCTTGGCAACAACAATAGCAGTATCAGCCTGTCCGGAGGACTCGGACTCAAAATGGACCTCCTCAATGGAGTCCTCCATCCTCTCCTCCATAATTGTTGGGGGAGCTTCTGTAGAAGTAGTCCGGGGAGGATTGAAGCTTGGCATAGCTGACCCTTTGGACTGTTGACTGCCCGTATTTATTCGACTTCTCACCTCAATTTGAGTTTCTGAGGCAGAAGATTCTTTGGGGGGTAGTGGGCTGCTGGCCTCTAGTCCTGACGGCCTCTCCCGGGGAGCTCTAATAGTTGCCCCAGACTCAGATTCACTGTTTTTTGCCCCCGATTTCGAGGGAGTGTTTTTAGAGGATAGCCCTTTGGCCAACCGGCTTGGCCTTTTGATGACTAGCTTATCCGGGGAATGGTCAGAGTCAGACCCCATGGCAATAAAAGACGATTTTTTCCTAACACTGGTAGCAATAACTCCTGGTTCAACAGCAGGGATTGACTCCTGAACTGAGGAGCCAGAAACTATGGGAGAAATAGTGGATTGGAAGAGCTTTTTAGGCTTAGTACCTTTGGAAGAAGATGAACCTCTATCAGATTCTGCGACAGAAGAGGCTGGTTTCTCAACAGGCGACGATGGTAGCCCTGCTGCAAGTCTTTTTTCCTTCTCGACCCTTTGTGCTTTCTCCAACTCTGAGAGGTTAAGCCAGCCGCCTTTGATCAGTGATGTTCTTGCTGTAAACATAAACAGCCAAGGAAGTTTCGAGTTCTAGAGAGATAAAGCTCTGGGTGAAATTGCAGAGTGAAATTTGAAAGAGATAATGAGACAGTGAAAAGTGAATGAGAATTTATAGTAAATGTGAAAAGAAGGAGTTGATTCCTAGGAGAATCTGAAAAGTTGGGCAATGATTAAAAGACGGCGTTGATGTCATTATTTGCAATTAAAGAGGTAACTTGTTCAAGAAAGTGGTGCGAAATTCAAGGTGAAAAAACGGCTGGAATGACCAATCAGAGAGTGACACGTGTCCCATTAACTCTGGCAAAATCTGTTTGGAATTCGTAACGTTCAATCTGTCCGGGTATACCCACAACTCTCTCCGAATCAAAAACCACTTCCTATAATCGGACTGTTTTTCAGTTCTTTGACAAGGACACTTGTTCAAACACCTAAAAAAGGGGCTCCTGATGAGTCCGAATTCAGAATACTCCCCGGAAGGGCAGATCAGTGTCAATCTCTCCGAAAACCGGACAGACATTAAGGACTTAAATCGGACAGAACTTTTGGACCGGACAGATCACTTCGAACCCTGTGAGCCTAAGGCTGTTCGAACTATGACTAAAGTACTAAAAAACCTAAACACTTCCTGACTAAGCTACCTGTCCTCCTGCTTAGAACTCATGGGTCTTTAAACATGACCGGGGTCCATTAAACTTGACCCGAAAGCCCATAAGGGCCCAAGCATCACACTATAAATACTCAACCACCAGCATTAACTTCTGGTAACAAAAAATTAACGGCTGCCAAGCTGCTTAATTCTCTCACCACCTTGAAACACCCTTACACCACCTTGAAACACCCTTACACCACCTTGAAACACCCTTACACCACCCTGAAAAACTATCTGAAATTACCAGCCTACCCTCAGGCTATTTTTATCCTCACCAGATTTAACATCAAGTTGGAACACTTTCCAACTATTTTGAGCAGCAAGAGAAAGCAGTAATCTTACCGTGTTAAGCCTAGCAACAGGTGCAAATGTTTCCGAATAGTCCACTCCAAACACTTGTGCATATCCTTTTACAACAAGTCTTGCTTTGAATCTGTTAACTGAACCATCAGGATTTAGCTTTGTTCTGAAAACCCATTTTACACCAATTATTTTTCTGTTTAGAGGTCGATCAACCAACTCCCAAGTTTTATTTTTTACGATAGTCGACAGCTCCTCCTGCATTGCAGTCATCCAATGCTGACTGTCTTTTGCATCATAGAACCTTGTAGGTTCACAAACAGCTACATTACACCTTTGATAAATATTAGACAGAGACCTAGTACCTCTTATCGGAGCATCATCAACTGAAACATCTTGCTCCTCATCTGTAGGAACTTCTTCTTCTATCATGCTACCATTGATTGAACTGTTTTGTGAATGAAAAATCTGGTTCACATTAGTTGATTCTTCCCAATTCCATTGCTCATTTTCGATAAAATGAACATCTCGGCTCACTATAACTCGACCAGTAAGTGGCTGGAAAACTTTATACGCTTTGGATATAGTGTTATACCCAATAAAAATTCCGGCTTCTGCTTTTTTATCAAGCTTATCTCGCTTGACCAGTGGAATATAAGTGAAACAAAGGCAGCCAAATATTCTAAGAAACTTTAAAGAAGGTTTGTACCCATACCAAGCTTCAAATGACGTCAAGTCTTTTACAGCTTTCGTCGAAATTCGATTTTGTAAGTACACAGCAGTGTTTGCTGCTTCTCCCCAAAAGCATTTTGGAAGATTTTTTTCATGAAGCATGCATCTCGTCATCTCCATTATAAATCGATTTCTTCTTTCACTGACTCCGTTTTGCTGAGGAGAATATGGAGCTGTCAATTGATGTTTAATTCCAGCATCTTCACAAAACCTGTTAAAATTTTCCGAAGTGTATTCTCCACCATTATCAGACCTTATAGTCTGAATCAAGCATCCACTTTCATTCTCAACTCTTGATTTAAATTTCCAAAACACACCAGCAACTTCTGTTTTTTGCTTTAAGAAATAAATCCAACACATTCTTGTTAGATCATCAATAAAAATGATGTAATAGAGATTACCATTTAGTGATGGTGTTCGTTGAGGACCGCAGAGATCAGTATGAACCAGCTGTAGCTTTCTCGAGGCTCTTCAAGCTTGTTTAGGAAATGGTTTCTAGTGCTGATTCCCAAAATTACAAGCCTGACAATGAGGCATGTCATCATCAATGTCTGTTAGTCCTTCAACCAACTTCTTTGACTGCATATGAAGCAGCCCTCGATGATGAAAATGCCCAAGTCTTTTATGCCAAATCTCAGTAGCACAAGGTCTGGATTTAAAAGCCATCTGCTCATTTTCCATTGGATTTAGAGCAAAACGTTTTTCTTTCATTTCAACATTGAACAAGTCTTTGCCGCTAGCATCTTTGATCAAGCACTGTTTGGTCTCAAACAACACTTTATAGCCTTTATCAAGCAATTGACCAACGCTTAACAGATTTTGATCAATTTTCGGAACAAATAAAACATCTGAAATAAACTTCGTACCTCTGTAGCTTGTTATAGCTACTGTACCTTTTCCCTTGACTTCTAGGTGTTCACCATTTCCGATCCTCACTCTCTTGACTTCGGTATCTTTTAATTCTTCAAAGAGTTATTTATCATATGTCATATGATTTGTGCACCCACTGTCAATCAACCAGCTTTCACTGGATTCTCTGCCTGAAAAACAAGTGACCACAAACTGTTGATCTTCTTCTTCTTGATCAACTACACGTGCATCTGCTTCTTGCATCTGCTTCTGACCCTTTACTTTACAAATTGCAGCTTCATGTCCAACTTGATTACATTTGGAACATTTAGCATCAGGTCTCATCCAACATCTGTGTGGTGGATGACCTTTAATTTTACAATGACGGCAAGGCGGGTAGAATTTTCTAACATCTACTTCTTTTCTTTTCTGAAAATTGTTAGATGAATCTCCATTCTTCCAGTGATTTTTGAAGTTTGTTTTTTTATACCTGTTGTTGTCTTCATGCTTTACATGTAAGGCACCTTCAATTACTTCTTCTTGCCTCATAGACCTTCTCTTCTCTTGTGCTTGCAAGGCATTTAAGAGCTCTGTAAGGGAGATATTTGACAGATCTTTGGTGTTCTCCAAAGTAGTAATGGTGGCTTCGAACCTCTCTAGAACAGTCACCAATATTTTTTCGACAATCGTGGAGTCTGTTAACTCAGACCCAAGCAATCTCACCTTGTTGGCAATGTTGAGAAGTCTGTCAGAGTACTGCTTCACGCACTCAGACTCCTTCATCTTCTGCAACTCAAAATCCCTAATTAAATTAAGGACCTTCGTTCCACGAATCCTTTCATCTCCTTCGTACTCAGCCTTGAGGTAATCCCAAATTTCTTTGGCTGTTTTGAGGGACATAATTCGTGTGAAAATCATTTGAGATACTGCTGCAAATAGACAAGCTTTTGCCTTTGATTTTCTCGTCTTCTTTTCCTTATGTGCTTTGATCTGTGCCATGGTAGGATTTGCTGGAAGTTGAGGGATTTCGTAATCCTCTTCTAGTGCTTCCCAAAGATCTAAAGCCTCCAAGTAAGTCTCCATACGAACTGCCCACATTTGATAATTGTCTCCATCGAAGACAGGTGGTGCAGCGATTGAAAAATCTATTTCCATTTTAACCTCACAAATCCCTTAAGAAGGAGGGCTCTGATACCACTGTGTTAGTGCAGAAGACAAATGTTTAACAGTAAGAGTAAATGAAAATGAGAGAGGCAGAGGAGTTACTGGGATGTGAAAAGAGAAGACTTAATTCATTCAATAGAAATGCTTGTTTAAATACATATAAAGGTCACTAACACACGTTAAGTAACTGACACAAGTTAAATAAAAGATACAAGTAAAGTAAAGCCTGCTTCAGAGGACAACCAAAAGACACACACTGTTAACAGAAAATAAAAGCTTCTAAATAATTCTAACAGGTGCTTCAGCCTGGTCTTTGACAACTACGCATCGAGCGACTTTCTTTTTTGGCTTGGCAAGAAAGTTCTATGATACTGTTGGCTCGGTGTTAATAGCAGCATTACTATCTTTAGAAGCATCATTCGTTATGGGTCGAATGTTTTTTGAAGTAAAGTTTCTTTAACACGAGTCACTTTCTTGGGAGCGACATCTTTATATTTTGGATTTTAGGTCGTTGTGGTTTAGGGCGACCCTCCTCCTTTTGTCTAGGCTAGCAACCCTTTTTTTTGAGGTGGCCAATTCCTTATGGGTGAGAATAGGTTGTGCATGGCTAGATCTTATTTCGACACGAGTGTTGCTAGGAATTGGCTCACTTCGGTTTTTATTTGTGGCATCATTTTTAAGTTTCGGTTGATTTATCCGGTCTAGATCGCGCTGCGAAACGCCTACGTTAATGGTAGCGGTATTATGGTCAGTTTGAACGCCTAAGTTGGTTGGAGTCATTTGAACTATTTCAGCAGCGTCGAATGGAGATGAGGCACTAGAATCTTCCACAGCCAGAAATCGGATATTAAATCGATTGGCGGGAGCAGTTTTCAGAGTAGCAGTATCGACCTCGTTACTAGATCAATGTAGGTCGGGATGGGAAAACCGATTTTGATTGAAGGAAAGATTAGCGGTGTCGGTTTTTGCAGAAGTTTGATGTAGGTCCGGTTTTGTATAAGGGTGATTTAGGTCGGATTTTGTAAAAGCTTGGATTAGGTTGGTTGTTGTATAACTATAGTTTGGGTCGGGTTGTACAGAAGCTCAGTTTAAGTCGGGTTTGAATGAACCATATAAGGTTGTGCGAGAATAAATTTTGGAGGAGTTGTCGATGAAGCCCGTGACTTTGTATTCGGCGACCCTTTTAAAGATACTCAAGTAATCGTAACGACCGAAAACGTTTTTCTTTTTTCAATCGGATTCTGTTCGAAGTAGGTTTCTAAATAAATAAAGACGACATAATACTCTCTCTCTAGAAAAAATAATATAAAAAAATTCACTTTCTCTCTCTAAAAATCTCTTTAAAACTCAAACAAGCTCCTTATTCTTGGTTTGAGACATTTTTTAGGATTATTTCTTCATTTAGTTTTCGTGCTAGTAATCATAATTCTGCCTTATTTATCACATATTCGAGTGTAGGACAAATTATTTTAATCCTATATATTTAGATGATATGAGCATTGCATGTCATGATATTGATGGCATCGTGGCATTAAAATATGATTTGGCTCTGAAGAGTTTTAAGAATGCTTAGGGGTGATTTTGTGATACGAAGATCTTTTAGTGTCAAAATAGGCTGTAATCCTTTTTTAGGAGTCTTTCTAGAGAGAGAAAGTAAGAATTAGACTAAGTACAGAGAAAAAGTAATATTCTATTCATCTCGGGATATGTGAAGCATGTGTGGTCCTTTTATAGTACAATTGTGGGTCTCATACGCTTTAATTCTCGTTTATTACATTTTTGGTCCCTATATATTTTCATCTTCTCATAATGGCTACTTCTGTAGTAGTTTATACAATTTTCCCCTAACACAATTTCTTATTTACAATTTTGTCCTATCATACTTCTTCTTTAGAGTTTTCTCCTATCATACTTCTTCTTTATAATTTTCTCCTTAACAAACCTCTTCTTTACAATTTCACCATGTCTTTTATTCTCCCTCATCAGTAGCCCCCCAGTCCTAGTAGAAATAGTTTTACTGGGACTGTAAAGAAGTCTCCACTACTCCCTCGAACAACTTTTCCTCAGAGAACTTTTCTTCAACTACCAAATTTCCTCCTCGAAAATGCTTTTGAACAATACTTTAAATGCTACATATCTCTTCGAAAAAAAACGTCTCCTCGAAAAATCGTCTTCTTAACAAGTACATCCCTTAGACTATAGACTTCTTTTATCTTTAATTAACCAGTGTAGCCCCCCAATCCATGCAATGTCTTAGCAAGGACTGGCTCAGTCCTTGGAAATGTTGCCCGCCGGAATTCGCTGTGTGAGCATATCACAACCAGCATAATACGATGATAAGACATTGCAAAGATGGACTGAAAAAGGTATGACGTCAGCAGTCGTACTTTCTTGTCAGCGTATCTTTGGAGAGATCGTTTCACATTACTCAGACTGGATCATGCCTCTGCATCTCCTCCCGCGCTTTTCTGTCAACAATTCTTCACCTAGGGTACCCATAATGCCCCTAGGAAAACAATGGAAAATGTCCTCAGGCCCGACTTTCCCTAAAAGCCCATTGTCTTCTATAAATACTTACCTCCTTCATTAATAGCTCAAACTTTCCAGCCAGAATTTCTAGAGAGAGAAAGCTGGCTTAGAAACCTCGTCGGATTCCAGAGTGGATCCTTATTAGCAAAAAGTTCGAAGAGAGAGTCGTTGCTGGTGAATACACTGAGCCTCAGCCTCCACCTGCAAATTCGAAGGCCATCATTCCCCTCGAAATATCACAACATAAATAAATCGCCAACCAGACCACCCTTGGAGTAATGGGGAAAGAAAAGCACCACAAGCACTACTCGGGAAAGAGAAAGAGACACCATAAAGATAAGCATTCGCAGGAGCACAGACGTTCTAAAGAAGCGCCACCAACTACCCCTGAAGCTCTTCGAACTGTGGTAGTGGATACTTCTCTTCCAAAGACCGGGGATCCTGTGTCAAGCCTTCCAGCCACTCCATTCATAAAAGGGACTGGAACTCCCCGATTTTCTCCAAGACATACTATAATTACCGAAGCAGAGATTCGAGAGCTGCGCAACAAAGCCGTAGCTGCTAAAGGGAAAGCTATTGCCTCAGAAAATCATGAGTCATCTACTCAAGCTATTCAGGTTGCTGATCGGAACAAAGTGACCGAGATTCCTACAGAATCATCTAGTGAACAACCCATTGCCCCGAACAATCCTAAGCCACATACTCAAGCAATTCAGGCCACGAGTCAAAACAAAATCATCGAGATCCCAGCAGAATCATCGAGCAAAATGCCTATTCTTCCTCCAACAATATCTGAAGAGCAGCCGAACCATATTGCCCCCAAGTGAAAGGGAGACGTAACGCTTCCCTTAGAACTTAACACCATCATGGGAAACAATATCTGAGGGATTGAGAACAAACATGCGATTGCTCTTCACAACATATCATACAAGTACTTTTCTCCGTCGGAGGAAATGTTACTCCGTACTCGTTGGTGCATCCCTTCGTACATCGATATTAGGTTCCCCTCCAAGGGAGAGACCCCATTATCAATGAGGGATCATGAGCTTATAGTCTATACCGAAATCATGAATTTGGGACTAAAATTTCCTTTAGACCCTTTTTCCATTGAATATTTTGCTAAAATCGACCTTTGCCCTTCTCAAGCTGCACCCAACATGTGGTTCATATTGCCCGTTCTTCCCATTTTACTCATTAACCTTTAACCGAAGGTAGAAAGTATTGAAAGATTTGCTAGAGGCTGACAAGAAATGGAGACATCAATTCATCTTCTTCTCAGGTCATTGGGAAACAGGCTAAGAATCAACCCCTTCGAACGCTCACAAATTATCTCTCCTGTGGACCAACAAATGTAAGTCCTCAAACGAATTTACTTATGGTAACCCTTCGAATAATAGGATTCTAACTTGATATATTTGTAGCTATGACTGGCGTCTCCAAACGACTTGCTGATCATGTAGAAAGTGCCAATACCATCTTTACCAAGCTCAGCGAGTGGGCCAAAGAGAAATGGGAAAATAGATTTCGTTTGTGTTTCAGGGACAACAATATTGCTTTGAGCAGACTTTGGAGGTTGGATCCCCTTGATCGGTTATCCTTAAAAGAGTTGATGACCCCCCCCCCCCCCTTCTCAAGATGAGGTGCGAGAGCGAGTGACGAAGAAGGATATAGTGATTTATCTTCCAAAGCATTCTTGTGCAAAGAGTCATCGGGATGGATCCAATGAGGAACTCCCTAGGAAAGGGACCTCTATCAAAAAAAGACGGAGGGCCAAGAGAAACTCATTACTCAATATCAAAAAGCTCATTATGCAACAGTTCGAGCAGGCATAATAACTCAACTTCATGCAGAGCACCCCGAATACGACCTAGGCAGCTTTTGAAAACTCGTGTCCCCGGATCTTCGTCCTCCTCATATTGTTTTCAGTGAGAGTGAGTCATCAGATTACGAGGAAAATGATTCCCCAGATAAATCGTAGTAGTAGGTAAAAATGGTGGCATAGTTTGTAATTTTTGTGTATAAGACCTTATAAGGCAGTTTTTGTTTCCCTTCTTTCTTTATGCGAGGAGATGTATTCCTCAGTTTTTTGCGTATGCCCCAACGGGGAATGTTTAACCGTGCAACTTATTATTTATCGTTTTCTCCTAATTTTTTGCCAATTCATATCGTTATATCGATTCAATAGTTAATCTATATCTATTCGCGCTGTGGTATGCATCAAGAACTATGCTAATACTATGTAAAAAGAAATAGGCTAAGGCATGGCACAAATAATAGCGTAGGGGTGTAAACAATTTGAGGCACAAAATATTGTGACCCAAATAATAGGTCAAAGGCTAAAATAATTCGAGGCACAACTTATTTTGACCCAAATAATAGTTTAAGGCAAATAAAAATTCGAGGCACAAATTATTGTGACCCAAACAATAGTTCGAAGGATTAAACAATTCGATGCACAACTTATTGTGACCCAAATAATAGTTTAAGGCAAAGAAAAATTCAAGGCACAAATTATTGTAACCCAAACAATAGTTCGAAGGGTTAAACAATTCGAGGGACAACTTATTGTGACCCAAATAATGGTTTAAGGCAAAAAGTACGTTCTATTAAGCAGCTCATTGGGACACCTCGTTAAAACCTTCATGTGCCTATCAGGGTAGGAAAGAGTATGCCCTCACTATGTTTTGGAACTTTGAGATACAAAAAAGGAAAACTGTTACGCTCTAACTAGTTCCTCACTCAAGATACAATTTGAAGTGTTCAATGTTCCATGGGAGCCGGAGATATCGCCCTTCCTTGTCTTTTAATCGATACGTGCCCTGTTTTACTTTCTCGGTGACTTCAAAAGGGCCCTCCCAATTTGGTCCCAATTTACCCAGACTATTTTCTTTAGTGTGCAGGAAGACTTTGCGTAGTACTTTTTCCCACACCTTAAAATCTTTATGCTTTACTTTAGACGCTTATCGACTTTTCATAAGAGTTTGATAATGTAAAGACTTCAACTGTGCATGTTGTGTTTTTTATTCAACCAAATCTAACGCCAATGCTCTCCTTTGATCATTCACGTCTGCTGTTTATTTTGCCACGCGATATGAAGGGAAAACAATCTCTGAAGGGACAATGGCATCCATGCCATATACTAAAGCAAATAGAGATACAGCAGTGGCCGTTCGAGGTGTTGTCCTATAAGCCCACAATACTGCTTGTAAATAATCAGGCCATTTTCATGCCCTTCCTTCCAAATTCTTTTGCAAACCATCGAGATTAGTTCGATTGGTCACTTCCACTTGTCCATTAGCTTGGGGATGAAATGGAGCAGAAAAACATTATCGTATGCCCCTGGAAAGGCAAAAACTTTTAAACTCCTTGTTATCGAACTGAGGCCCGTTATCCGTTGTGATTTGCAATGGTACACCAAAGCGACAACAAATATTTGACACAAAGAATTTAATTGCATCTTTGGCTTTCGTCCCTGCTAGGGGTTCCACTTCCACCCACTTATAGAAATAATCCACTGCTACTATTATAGTTTGTCTGCCGCCAGACACTATTGGTAGGGGCCCAACTAAATCAATGCCCCACCTGTCGAATGGGACCGCCTCCGAAATACTCTCCAATAATACCCCATGCTTGTGGATTACGTTGGCATAGCACTGAAACGTGTCGCATCGTTTTACCAAATCTTTTGCATCTGAAGCGATAGTTGGCCAATAATAACCAGCCAGAAACACCCGTCGAATTAACGCCTTATACCCACAGTGGGCTGAACCTTCCCCATCGTGCAATTCGGACATGACAAATTGTGACTCATCCTTGTGCAGACACCTTAGTAATGGTCAATTCAAAGATTTCTTATACAGAACGCCTCCCAACATGATATACCCGTGAGACTTAAACCTGATTTTCCTAGCCTCGTACTTTCCAGCAGGTAAAGTATCATTTTGCATGAAGTCAATAATAGCTGACCTCCAATCATCTTTGAACATATTGCTCACCTCGTTAACATTCATTGTATGCTCCACATCGATCATGACTGAAGGATGTTCCTGAATCAGGACCCATGGGTATCCCTCCGTTCGTGAGGCTGCGGCCAAAGAATCTGGGAAAACATTTGCCTCTATTCGAACATGTTCATATTTGACCTCCTCGAACTCAGAAACCAAATCTTTTAATGCCTTAAGATATCGTATCAGCTTATCTTTTCTGGCCTCAAACTCCCCCAAAGTTTGGTTTATCACCAACTGTAAGTCGCTGATCAATTTAATCGTTTTGGCCCCACATATCTGAGCTAAACGCAAACCCGCCAATGCTGCCTCATACTTCGCTTCATTGTTAGTTGCCTTAAAACCAAACCGAATAGTTTGGAACATAGCTATCCATTATGGAGAAATCAACTGGACACCCGCACCACTTCCAGAATTGTTCTACCCTTCATCCGTTCGTACAAACCATTCCATTTCATCGAAATGGTCAACGACCTCCTTGTCCTCTCTCTCTCTGAGTGGAATTCAACCAAAAAATCAGCCAAAAATTGGGCTTTTATTGAGGTTCGTGGCTCAAATGCTATGTCAAAATCTCCCAATTCTACTGACCATTTAGTCATCCTCCCAGAGATATCGGGCCTTTGTAACAAACCTTTTAGGGGGAAAGTCGTTCGAACAACTATAGGATGTGCCTCGAAGTAAGGTCTCATCTTTCGGGCAGCTATCACCAAAGCCAACGCTACCTTCTCCAACTTGAGATATCGTTTCTCCGCATCCAACAAACTCTTACTGACATAATAGATACGTTTCAAAAGAGAGTGCTTTTCGCGGAGTAAAACAGCACTGACTGCACAATCTGACACTGCTACATAAATAATTATCTTTCCCCCAGCAATGGTCTAGACAGTATATCACGGGATGTCAAATATTCCTGAATTTGGCGAAAAGTTGCTGAACACTCATCAGTCAACCTAAATTGTTTGGCTATTTGTAATATCTTAAAGAAAGGTGCACATTTGTCCGAGGATCGAGAAATGAACCTATTCAACGCTGCCAATCTCCTTATCAAGATCTGGACTTCCTTGATATTTCGAGGTGGAGTCATGGTAATTAAAGCTTTCATTTAGTCCGGGTCAGCCTCGATGCCTTTCTCACTGATCATATATCTAAGGAACTTGCCCGATCGTAACCCAAAAACACACTTTTCCGGGTTCAGTTTCAAATTGACCTTACTCAAATTATTAAAAGTCTCCTCCAGGTCACCAAAATGATCTTCGTCCTGCAAAATCTTGACTAACATATCATCGATATATGCTTCGACATTCCGAACAATCTGTCCCTCAAACGTTTTGTTGACCAGACGCTGATAAGTTGCCCTTGCATTTTTTAAGCCAAATGGTATAACCTTGTAGCAATATAACCTCTCCCGGTAATAAATGAAGTGCTTTCTTCATCGTGAGCATCCAACCGGATTTGATTATACCCAGAATACGCATCCATGAAAGACAACAATCGATTGCCCGAGGTTGAATCCACTAACAGATCAATGCGGGGCACCAAAAATGGATCCTCGAGACAAGCTTTGTTTAAGTCTTTGAAGTCAACGCACATTCTCCACTTGCCATTCTTTTTCCTGACCAAGACTGGATTCGAGGCCCATACGGGCTAATGCGACTCGCGAATGTAGCCTATGCTTAACAACCTCTCCACTTCGAAAAGAATAGTTGTAGCCTTCTCCGGAGAAACTGGCCTCCTCTTCAGGACAATGGGTCTAACATCAAGTCGTACCTCAAGTTTATGACATATTATCTCCGATGGTACTCGTGTGACATCCTGTGCACACCAAGCAAACATATCGACTTTGTTAGACAAAAACGCAATTAATCTTTATCTGAACTCAAAACAAAGTTTTACTCCAATCTTTAGAGATCTGCCATTCTCAAATTCATGTGCCTTGGAATCCTCTTCTGGGATCAGAAATGGGGGGGTCTCCCTCGGATCATCACATGGGATGATTTCCGAGGAAGGCCCCTTTAATTGCTATGCTT
This sequence comes from Limnanthes douglasii subsp. nivea, assembly GCA_036936605.1. Lineage (NCBI taxonomy): Eukaryota > Viridiplantae > Streptophyta > Magnoliopsida > Brassicales > Limnanthaceae > Limnanthes > Limnanthes douglasii. The sequence goes on from JAUPFV010000004.1 coordinate 292,304,516, forward strand.
TATCCGATATTTCTCCCCAAACTCCCTTCGAGGATAAAGTTATCTGGTAACATTCGCGGGCCATTTTCTGGCCGCTTCTGATTATCCCGATGTCGTTCCCTACCACATATTTTAGACACTGATGCACCATCGAGATTACACCATGCATTCTGGACAACCAACAGTGACCCAAAATAGCGTGATACGAAGTTGGTGCATCGACAACAATAAACAATACTTCCACCTCCTTCTTGAATGGCCCACGGCCTAACTCGACCACACACTGAAATTCTCCAACCACCAGTGATGTTGCGCTGGTAAAGCCCACTATGGTTCTGTCGGAACGTCGTATAACTGGTGGGTCAGAAATTCTCATGTAAGTGCTCATAAACAAGATATTCGCTGAGCTTCCTGTATCAACAAGTATCTTCTCAACTTGATCTCCAGCAATACCCACGGCAATCACCACCGCATCCTCGTGTGGGCCAGCGGAATTTTTCATATCATCATAATCAAAACATATGATGGGAGAGGGAAATCGGTGCATTTGTGCTGACACCCCTGCTTCAATCTGGGTAGTCAGGTTGACCATGTGTCTCTTTCGTGAGCTATTGGAATTCCCTGCGATGGTATCCCCTCCAAAGATTGCCAGTGACTCAAAGAAAGCATAGAGGTTGTTCACTCTCCCCCTCGGAATAACCTCTTCCACCATATTTACATTCTTCGTGCCCTCCTTGGGATCCAAATACTCTTGTTCAATATCAAAAGCATCAACCTCCTCCGAAATCACCATGGCTGTATCAGTGTTCTTTGGAACAGTCTTTACCACAGCATTTTTCTGAGAGTGCTTTTTGACAAAATCTAACAACATTTCATTTTTCAATCAAAGCTTACACTTCTTTTATCAAGGCTATGCAGTCCTTGGTGTCATGCCCGATATCTTCGTGATACTTATAATACTTGTTAACGCTTCTACTTTCCGTCGGAGTCTGTATAGGAAAAGGTTTCCGGAATGGTACTGTGGATCTCGCCTTATCAAATATAGCAGCAATATTTTCCGTTAACTCCGCGAAATAGTCCGGTCGAACCCACTTACTCGACATTGGTATGGCCCCTTGATTGTAATTTTGATGGTTGTCATAATATTGTTGGTTTGTTTTCTGCCTCGGCGGATATTGGCCCGTACTTTTTGCTTGAACATTCGCGCGAGGCCCTTGGTTACTAGGCTCAGATCTCTGAAGCTGGTTCCGATCCAATTGATCACCGGATCCTTTCTCAGATGCCTGAGTCTCCTCCACCAGAATTCTCTTCTCAACCTGATCCAACAATTCTCCGAAGGTCATGGCCTGACTCTCCGCCACCGTATCATTTAATAATCTGGGGAGTAGGCTCATCCTAAAAGCTGCAAGTGCCACTGAGTCTTTACAATACTCCATGTTTGTTTTCGTTTTCATAAATCGATTGGTGTAATTCTTCAAGCTCTCCCTAACTTTTTGTCTACAATAGATTATCGTGTCTTCTTTAGCTTTGAAATTTTTTCTCCCCACAAAATGCTGTCTGAAGATATTCCAGAACATGTCGAAATTCTTTATCGAGCCATGCGGAAGCCTATTATACCATTTGGAAGCTACCCCCTTGAAGGTCTGAGAAAACGCTCTACACAACAATTTATCATCGTCGTCGAAATTAATCATGAAGTTTTTGAATTGTTCGATGTGATTATCAAGGTCTTGTGTCCCATCGAACTTTTCTAACTTCGAAATATCGAAATGATTTGGGTGGTTGCCCACCAAAATTTTCAGGGACAAAGGAGAAGCTCTCCAATTGTGACTCGTCCGATAAACATTGGATCTCAAGTTTTCAGTGTTCGGAAAATACAATCCCTCTTCGGATGGTAGAGTATATTGATGTTGTCACTCCGAATTTCGCGGGCGTACGTCTTCTTTTCCAGCAGGAAACTTCGTTTGGCCATAACCCCGCTCATTAACTTGAGTACGGTAACTCTTCTCCCTCAGAGATTTCCTCTCCGAGCTTCTTCTCTTTCGGTAATCAGCGTGTCCTCGACCATGTCTTTTCTTTCTGTGATTTTTCCTAGGAGATGACTCCGACGAGCTGTATCGAGAATAATTGCTCGAGTCAGATGAATCCAAATGTCGCTTTTCTGTCCTCCTCGACGATCGTCGTTCGTATCCCCTGTATCTATCGTCCCTGGCTTTAGGACGAAAATCGGTTTCGCGCTCCTCATTTCCACTAACTGGCTCCCTTCTTATCTAGGAGCGAAGATTTGCCTGAACGGTTTCCTTTTCTGCCTTCAATCGTTCGATCTCCGGCAGCACTTCATTCCTTCGAGCCAACAGGTCTAAGTCATCAAAAGTGCCTCCGACTCGCTGGCGCCCACGCGCCTCGTATTCCATGTCGTTCCGATAATCATCGCCAAACCAGATTCTCCTCGCAATTGTTAACAAAATCATCCCCTTGCTCTTCCATAATTTCCCTCGGAATAGGAACTATTTCCAAGAAGCGATTGTCGCCAGAACAATCTTTGTTTCCCACAGACGGTGCCACTGAAGAGTTTTAAGAATGCTTTGGGGTGATTTTGTGATACGAAGATCTTTTAATGTCAAAATAGGTTGTAATCCTTTATTTAGGAGTCTTTCTAGAGAGAGAAAGTAAGAATTAGACTAAGTAGAGAGAGAAAGTAATATTCTATTCATCTCGGGATTTGTGAAGCGTGTGTGGTCCTTTTATAGTACAATTGCGGGTCCCACACGCTTTAATTCCCGTTTATTACATATTTGGTCCCTATATCTTTTCATCTTCTCATAATAGCTACTTCTTTAGTAGTCTATACAATTTTCCCCTAACACAATTTCTTCTTTACAATTTTCTCCTATTATACTTATTCTTTACAATTTTCACCTATCATATTTCTTCTTTACAATTTTCTCCGTAACAAACCTCTTCTTTACAATTTCACCATGTCTTTTATTCTCCCTCGTCAGGCTCAACGGTTTACGATGAAGAACTTGGGACAATTACGTTATTTTTTAGGTATTGAAGTGGCTAACTTTCCAAAACGTTATATCGTCTCTCAGAAAAATGTATATCCGATATATTTGAGCGAGTGCGATTATCTGATAATAGAACGGTAGATACCCCTCTTGAAACCAATACTCGGTATTCTCCGAGTGATGGTATTCCTCTGCCAGACTCAAATTTAGATCGTACTCTCGTAGGGAGGTTGATCTATCTTATAGTTAGTCGACCTGATGTATCTTATGTTGTTCATATGGTTAGTCAGTTTGTTACTGCTCCTACTTCTCTTCGTTGATGAGTTGTTCTTCGAATATTAAAATATCTCTGTGACACTCTTTTCTTGAGTATTTTGTTTCTTTCGACCTCTTTACTTAAAATCCATGGCCATAGTCATGATGATTGGGATAATTATCTTCGTGATCGCAAATCTATTATTGTTTTTTGTATTTTTCATGAAGATTCATTAATCTCACGGAAAAGAAAGAAACATGATGTTATGTTTAGATCGTCTACTGAAGTTGAGTACCGTGTTATGGCATTGACCACATTTTAGATTATTTGGTTATGATGCCTTTATAAAGATATGGGGGTTAACATTATCAAACCCACTTCCTTATTTGGCTATGCATATAGCAAAGAGCTATTTTTTTCAAGATAGGATGAAGCACATTAAAATAGATTATTACATCACTCGACATCATCTTCAGATTGTCACCATCTCGCTTCCATATGTTCCATGAGCTTTCGAAATTGCTGATATTTTCACGAAAGGTCAGTCAACGACGCGGCTTCGTTTTCTTTGTAAAAAAACCCTCAATATTTATAAGTGTTGCTTTGTGAACGTGAGAGAAGGTGTTAGAGATATTAGGCTCAAGTCCATTAGCTCGTATCTTCTATCTATAAATAAAAGCTTTATATTCTATATAATTAATAAAAGCTTTATATTCTATATAATTCGTACGTTTTCTAAATAAACAAAAACCCTCGCCGCTTTTTTACGGCTTGTTCTTCTTTCTTTCTCTTTTATCTCGTTTAGTTTATTAACGGACAAATAAATTCGTTTGGTTCTAATTTTACTTACATGGCCTTAGTTTTTTCATATAAAAGAAACAGACAAAAAAACTCGATTTGGATTTGTTTGGCTTAAAAAGTTAATATAATATTTATTTTTTAATCCATTATTAAGTGGAATGTTGAAACAGAAATTAGTTATTTCGGTTAAACTGCTATAAAAGTTGTCTAATAGTTCACAAGAATTATCTTGCTCTTGCTCTTCTCCTACCTCTTCTTTTCTCTAATCCTTTACAAATTTATCATAGAGAGTGCAAGTGTCATAAACACTGTTACGTTGCAATTTTCCCTTGAATTATTCTTGGTACTCTGATTACACTTTTCGTAGAACTCCTATTTCCAAATTGTTAGTAAAGTCTTTGTTTGTGCAGAAATGAAGAGAAGTGGAGACGATTTGCCTTCAGGCTCGCAACCCAAGAAGCCGAAATTAAGGAAACCACCGTCAGTATTACTGTCAAGTTTCTGTTTGTCAAATTAACGAAAGATTCGCAAAAGTTCAAATTTGTTTCAAAGAAATCGATTTCATATTTCAGTATACCAACTAAGGATGATCGCTGGGCCTTTTACAAGGAAGTGCTGAAGACTTGTAAAGATGAGAAAGAGAAACTCCATATTTTTGATGCTGTCGTGAAAGACGACTATGCCGAAAGGTAAACTCTTTGGACCATTTTGACATGTTTTAGGGAAATATTTTAAACTCTTTTGAGGTGTTAAATGGCATGCGCTAATTTCTTTTTCAGGATTGGAATAGCTACTGGTAGGGCTGGATTACCAGATATAATCAAGGGGAATAATAATCTGATTGATATGAACAAACCCATTTTACCGGAGGGGTATGGAATCAAGCATAGAGGGTATGTATTCTGTGAGAAAGTCGAGGAACGGCTAGGCAGTAAAGACGAATTCCAGAAGTTTACGGACATCTTGTATTCTATGCGATCCGTGGACTCAATCACAAAGCAAGAGTATATTTTTGGGGTATGTTTTTACCTGATACTTGTTTCTTCAAAGTCACATGAGTCGATCCGTGGACATCTTGTATTGTATTTCTTGATACTTTTCTTACTGAATTATAAACGGGAAGATGTTGAGTTTAAATTCTTGTGTTCATGGCAGATTCATTGTATACTTGGAAATCATCGGGATCTCGTGGACGAGTTTAATGAGTTGTTCAACTCTGGCTATATGGGTAAGTTTTTTAAGAAAGACAAATATTTTACTTACGGCTTCTGATCACTGGTTTTTCTGCAGATACATTTCTCGCCGGAGATGTTTTTGAACTTAGTTGATGGGCTTTTACCCTACTAAATTCTGATAGTAAATCTAGTTTTCTTGGTTTTGAATGTTATCGGAAGAGACATTATTAATTGGTCCAGTTTCGACGAAGCCATAAACTCGTAATGATTGTAGCCGTAAACTTGTAATGATTTTTATAATATAATTCGTTGGAATTAGCTAATAACTACAATAAAAAACATAAAGTTATCTTTTGCCTACTACTTCTGTTATGATTTATTCGCAAGAAAGATCTACTTATCTTTGCTGATTATTATCTACTTAGTTTCAATATTCTAAATAACTTTACCTAATCTGTAAAACTAATTGTCAAATAATGTATATTTACTATATGATTTTTACCGAATAGGAGATGTCTAACCCGTTTTGTTGTTACATTTATTATTTATATTTGTGACAATATAAATATAAATAGTAGATGTAACATTTAATTAAACATTCAAATATAATATTTATTTATTTATTATTGAAAAGTTTTAATTAAAAATTTAAATATATTATTTATTTATTATTGAAAGGTGCTAACATGCCATTCTAATTCTGACATTTATTGTAATTACTAACCGGTTATTATATCATTATCAAGATTTATGATGATTGATTGTTTGGGCAAAGAAAACGATCTCGTGTAGTATGTACATTTTATACATTTTTGTATTTTTTTCATGTAAGTCTATGTCTGGTGTTTAATGTCTAGTATCTCGCATCTCGCTTGTAGTGTTGTTAGATATGAAACAAGTGTAAAATAGAAATGATAGATACGAGATATAAAGATTAGATGCTAGTGATGATGAATCCCAATATATCTAAAGGAAAAATGTGTCTGAAATATTTTGACTAGAGTTGTACAGAAAGAAGCTAAAATAAAAATTAAAGAGAGAAAAACTACTAAAAGTAGTAAAATTATTATAATTGTTCACCATTTTCAAAAACAAATGTGCATTTCCTTATATAGTAATGATGGTGGACCATTGGGCCTACATGGTTATATCGTTCTTGTCTATTCCACCCCATTAATTCAATAATATTAGACAAATTTACTTTTTATTACATAAAATACATTTTATATTACACATTCGGTCAAATAAATCCTAACTCTTATCCGTAGTCCTCCTATTCATTGCGAATATTCTTTAGGAGGACTAACCCGCTATTGCTTCAAATTTTATTTGTGCCCTTGCTCCGGACTGCAACCAATCTTATTCATCGGAAACAATTCTGGTGAATAGCCATTTCTCTTACTATAGTTGCTAGGAAATCACTAGTCTCGTGAATTGTGTATCAAGCATAGTTTTAATCTTGTACACGTGTCACGAAAACATTCGACTTACACAATATATCTTTAATCATAAATCATGATGTGCTGATAAAGAAATTGTTCCACTTCCCCCACAAATATCCGTTAGGGGATGAAAGGACAACTAAAACACTTTTTCACTCCCCAACATAGGTCTTTATTGGGCCTTCTAAAAGTATATATTGGGCTTTCAAAATACCCTCAATAAATTTACCATACATTGTTTAATGATTCTTATTTCTTGATGGTGTTAGAGATAGAGAGGAAAATTTTGTCATCCGGTCACCGTAAAATCCAATTTCTAATTTGAAGGTCATCACAAGAACGGTTCCGGTCCAAATCCCAACCTTTTGATCATTTTTTGTCGCTACACAATCTCTTCAGTGTTATATGTTTCGCCTCGACAGGGGTTGTCAATTTTGGGAAATGATGATGAACATGCATGTGAGAAGTCTGAGAGGAAAGCTAAAAAAAACATCAATCTCACAAACAGCCTGAGGACAATTGTGAAATAGACAAAGGAAAAACAACCGAGAATAAGCCTAATGAAAACAAATCCAAAGGTGGTGAAGAATCGCCCTTTTATGTTTCCAATATTGTAACATTTTTGGAAGTCCCTCTATGATGAGGGAAGTTTTGTACTTTAAATTTTATAAATGATACTTTATTTATTCATCTTGAATTATTGTAATTATTTTATGGTTACAAGTCATGTCTTCAGATTCTTACCAGTTAAGGCTGATCAGTCCCCAACTAATTACTAAAGCTCTTATGAGATTCAAACGTACCGAGCTCCCACTATTGTCCTACTATTGTTGGAATATTTTAAAGATGACCAACTAATGTTGGAACATTTTAAAGAAAAATCATGGGTCAAAAATTTAACGGACTGATTTAAAATGATATCGGGAAATATAAAGAGAACTATGATTTATATTTACTACCCAACTATGTAGACAGCTAAATAAAACCTCCCACTTCCACTCGAGTAGAAAAGAGCATGTCATACATCATTACAAAATTAATTGAAAATATTCACATTTTTAATAGATTAATTCCAAATACAACCTTAGATTTTAGATATTTCACGGCTGCTAAAGTGGTTTCTCCTCTTGATCTTTCAACCGATAAGTTCTGTGCTTTATCCTTTTATTTCCCACATAAGATCCTTGTCATTTTGGGCCTAATTTGTCAAACAAATTATCTTTAGTGTGAGAATAAATATTCTTTAGTACCTTATCTTTAGCGGACTCGAAATGCATATCTAGTTCTTTGTCTTTTTCTCTTCTACCAACTCAAATTCAACTCTTCTAGCCTCGTAATTTCCAAACTCACATTAGTTTATTTCTCTGTTAGATGAGAGTTTAACATCGATACCATAAAAAAATAAAAAAGGAAAATTTTGAGTAGCTTTTTATGCGGTCATTAAGTCGGCCCAAAATTCTTTGTGGAGGTGATTTGGAAAATTTACGGAAGCCCCATTTAAGTTCTTTCTTAATCCATCAAATATATTATGTCCCCATCTTCCACATTCCCATTGCCTTGAGGGTGGAGATGTGCTGGAAAGAAATATTAGATGCCTTTGCAAGATTAGAAAGCCTACATGTCCTTAGTAGCAATTGAGGGTTGTTATTTGTTCAAAGCTTATTTGGACATACAATATGTCCCTTCCCATGTCCTTAGTAGCAATTGAGGGTTGTTATTTGTTCAAAGCTTATTTGGACATACAATATGTCCCTTCCCATGTCCTTAGTAGCAATTGAGGGTTCTTATTTGTTCAAAGCTTATTGGACATACAATATGTCCCTTCCCTTGACCAAATCGTGGATCTTCTTACTAAGTCTCTATCACCGCTTTGTTTTCTCTTTCTGCGCGATAAAATCAGTGCCGGTACACCTCCGTTTACTACTTGGGGAAGTGAAGCTCTAGGAAAGGTACCTTCACAACGGAGGAATACTTAGGTAAAATGAAACATATATAGATAGCCTAATGTTAACTAGAACTCCTGTTACTCTAGCTGATTTGGTGTCTCACGTCTTAGCTGGTTTAGACACATATTATAAAAAAAAAAAAAAAAACCTAAATGGGGTTTATATGTACCACATATTATCTAAATGGTGCCTTCATTATGAATAGTGAGAATTCAATTAATGGTATTTAGAAATGCTTCTCCTTGAAAAATAGTTTAAACTTCAACTAATAAAAAAAAAAGCGAGCAGTCCAACAAGTTGATGATATTTTTTTTTCTGCAATACCATTTTCTTGAAGGGTGTCAGTACAAAATAATTGTTATATTTTAAATATAACAAATTTTAGAAACACATTTGCATTATAGTTATTCTAGTTTATTATTTCGTTCATAGTTATTTAGAAATTTGTCGATTTCAGATTTACTGATTTACAGCATGATTAAATTCTTGGCTGTATTAATTTTGTCTATATTGAGAGATTGTGACAATGACAAAAAAACATGAAGAAAGGTCATATACATTATTTGGTAAAAGACAAATAATTGGAATATTGAAACAAGTAGATAATAACCAGCAAAGATAAATAAATCTTTGTTGTGAATAAATTATAATAGATGTAGAACTTTTTATAAAAATCGTTAAAAGTTTATGGCTTTGTTGAAACTGGACCAACTAATAATTTCTCTTCACATACAGCCATGTAACAGTCAAAACTAAGAAAACTAGATTTGCTATAAGAATTTAGTACAGTGAAAGCTCATCAACTAAGTTCAAAAACATCTCCGGCGAGAAATGTATCTGCAGAAAAACCAGTTATCAGAAGCCGTAAGTATAATATTTGTCTTTATTAACAACTTACCCATATAGCCAGACTTGAACAGCTCATTAAACTCGTCCATGAGATCTTGATGATTTCCAAGTATATCATTCATCTGCCATAAACACAAGAATTTAAACTCAACATCTTCCCGTTTATAATGCAGTAAGAAAAGTATCAAGAGAAACAATACAAGATGTCCACGGATCAACTCATGTGACTTTGAAGAAACTAGTATCAGGTAAAAACATACCGCAAACAGATACTTTTGCTTTGTGATTGTGTCCACGGATCGCATAGAATACAAGATGTCCGTAAACTTCTGGAATTCATCTTTACTGCCTAACCGTTCCTCGACTTTCTCACAGAATACATACCCTCTACGCTTGATTTCATACCCCTCCAGTAAAATGGCTTCATATATATCAATCAGATTATAATGCCCCTTGATTATATCTTGTATTCGAGCATTAGCAGTGGCGATTCCAATCCTGAAAAAGAAATTATTGCAGGTCATTTAACACTTCAAAAGAGTTTAAAATATTTCCCTAAAAGATGTCAAAGTGGTCCAAAGAGTTTACCTTTCCGCATTGGCGTCTTTCACGACAGTACTAAACATATGGAATTTCTCTTTGTCATCTTTAAAAGTCTTCAGGACTTCCTTGTAAACGGCCCAGCGATCATCATTCGTTGGTATACTGAAAATATGAAATCGATTTCTTTATATGAAATTTGAACTTTTGTGAAGCTTTCGTTAATTTGACAAACAGAAACTTGACAGTAATACTGACGGTGGTTTCTTTAATTTCGGCTTCTTGGGTTGCGAGCCTGAACGAAAATCCTCTCTGCTTCTCTTCATTTCTGCACAAACAAAGACTTTACTAACAATTAGGGTATCAAAGTCAAGTCATATGTTTTACTGACAATATTCTTGGCGAGTTAAACTTTGTTAAGAAATAAAAGTTCGAGGAAAAGTTTCCTCAGATACCCAGAACAATAGAAGGGAAAAAGTAACTGTTATGGCAGTGGCACTCTCTGTGAGAGAACCTTAGGCTACGATATTAATTAGCACTCAAGAAAGAAAGAAGAAATTTGTAAATGATCAGAGAAAAGAAACGGAATATGATTCTTGTAAACTATTACACAACTTTTATAGCAGTTTAACCGAAATAACTAATTTCTGTTTCACTATTCCACTTTCACTTATTAATATTGGATTTAAGAATAGATATTATATTACCTAGGTAAGCCAAACAAATCCAAATAAAACTTTTCTGTGCCTTTTTCTTCATAAGAAAAAAATTAAAGAATATGTAAGAAAAATTTGAATATAAATTAAGAGAGAAAAAAGAGAAAGTGGAAGAATAAGCCGTTAAGAAGCGGTTAGAGTTTCTGTTTATTTAGAAAGTGTACAAATTATATTGATTATAAATTTTTTATTTATCGATAGAAGATATGAGCTACTGGACTTGAGCGTAACATCTCTAACACTTTCTCTCAAACTCACAATGCAACAATTATAATCATTGAGAATTTGTCACAAAGAAAGCCAAACCGCGTTATTGACTGAGCCTTCGTGAAAATATCAGCAACTTGCAAAGTTGATGGAACATATGGAAGCGAGACGGTGACAATTAGAAGATGGTCGAGTGAAGTGATAATCTATTTTAATGTGCTTCATCCTATCTTGAAAAACAAAGTTCTTTGCTATATGCATGTCGTTTTTTTATGACAATGTTTGGAGGTGGGTTTAGTAATGTTAACCCACATATCTGCATAAACCCATCATAACCAAACAATCTCACATGTGATTAATGCCATAACACACGGTACTTAACTTCAGTAGACGATTTATAGTTAACATCCTATTTCTTTCTTTTCCGTGAGATTAATGAATCTAAAAAAAACACAAAAACCAATAATAGAATTATGATCATCAAGATCACTATCACCATCAGCATAACTATCGGAACATATTTTAAGTGAAGAGGTCGAAAGAAACAAAATGCTCCAGAACTGAGTGTCACGAAGATTTTTTAATATTCGAAGAACAACTCCCCAACGAAGAGAAGTAGGAGTAGTAACAAACTTACTAACTACATAAACAACATAACCTACACCAGGTCGAGTAACTATAAGATAGACCAACCTCCCTACGAGAGTACGATATAGATTTGGGACTGACAGAGGAATACCATCAGTCGGAGAATACCGAGTATTGGTTTCAAGAGGGGTATTTACCGTCTTATTATCAGATAATCGCACTAGCTCAAATGTGTTAGATATTTTTTTTGACAGAAGATATAACCTTTTGGAAAGTTAGCCACCTCAATCCGTAAATAATAACCTAATAGTCTGAAGTTCTTCATCGCATACCGTTGAGCCAAATCATATTTTAATGCCTTAATGAAATTAATATCATCACATGTAATGATCATATCATCTTCATATATAGTAAGAAAATATTTCATCATGAACTTGAACATCTGAAAAATGCAGGAGAATAATGATTACTAGCACGAAAACCATGTGAAGTAATAATCGTAGAAAATTTGTCAAACCAAGAACGAGGAACTTGTTTGAGTCCATATTAAGCTTTCCTAAGTCAAAATATTTGGCCTGATATTTTAGAAACATCTATAAGAGGAGTCATGTAAACCTTCTCATGAAGATCACCATTCAGAAAAGCATTTTTGACATCCAGTTCGAAGATTTTCCACTCGCGAACTGATGAAACTCCAACAAGAGTACGAACTGTCGTCATTTTTGACACTAGAGAAAAGGTATCCTCATAATACATACCATACTTCTTTGAATACCCTTTTGCTACAAAAAGAGCCTTATAACTTTCAACGCACCCATCAATTTTGTTTTATTTTAAAAACCCACGAGAACCGATTATACTTATCTGGTGGAGGTTTAACTATATCCCATGTATGAGTTTGAGATAGAGTAGTAAGCTATTCGAGTATACAATTTTGCCAACAATGATCAAAAACAACTTTTTTAAACAATTGAGGTTCATATTAATCATGTATGTTTGTTGTGAAAGAAGAAAACGAAGCTTAGTAAGCTGAATAAAGGAAGTTTGGTAGTTTGATAGACTTAGTTGTACGAGTGGATCTCTTAATAGATGAGGGACTTGTTGTGCTACTAGAGGAAGAAGCTGGCTCATGCATTGATGCAACAAAAGTAATATCGACTATTTTTTATGTCTCATGAACTACTATATCAATGTAAAAAATATATATCCCTATTAGTTTCAGAAGGATCAATAGCAGTATGGTCTGTACTTGTTATACCATGTGATTCTGTCAGAATCGAATAAAACGGGATATGCTCAAGAAATGTAACATAACGAGATACATATAGCTTCTAACTGGTGGGATCATAACAACGATAGAATTTTATGTAACGCTATTGATAGTGCTAGAAATATCTGGAACCCGATTATGCGATGATACAATTTTGTAGCTTAGATGTACAAAAAGACACATGGGATTCAAGAGAGAGAGAGAGAGAGAGTTGTTAAAAGTAACTACAATGATAAATATTCACCATATGGGTTACCCACTTTATCTTATTCGACCTTTTATCATTATTTACAATATAAATCCATGTCCTTCCTCAATCGTTTACTTCTATTATAAAGGTTTATTATGATATGATAATGCCCTTGTAGTTAACCGACCCGATTAGGTTCAGACAATATACGCCATCATCAGTAGCCCCCCAATCCTTGTGAAAGAGAGAGCGAGGGCTATATATCTGTATTGGAGTCAAACCTTCTTCGTCCCGAAGATAACATATCTTGGGTCGGGATATTGTGGTACCCAGCATCTTAGGTGACTTGTCTCGTTTTGAAGTCATTCAATGCACCCATCACGAGTCAGAAATACCTTACGCCCATTTATCAAGAAAGTTGTATCCTGACTGGCCCGACCCCGACTAAGGTATGGATTGAGCCTACACTTATTGGGTCTCCCCATATTTATTGATAGTACCAGGAACACTGGCCTTATTTAGAAATATGGATCGTGTCACCCCCGTACACGTGTCCACGATTTACTAGACATGCTCTACTTGTGTTTTTTCTCAACGATGCCTCTTGATGAAATTGACACTCAAATAATTACCCTAGCCTCCTAGCCATGCAAGCATGTCAGACGATGACACGTGCCTACCAAGCGTGTCAACTCAATATTTCACAAAATGATTCTTGGCTTCCGGAGGATCTAGTCCATTGCACTTCTCTATAACAACATACCCGTTGAACATAGAACTTCTCTATAAATACCTCACAACTTCATTATTCATTTAGAAAGAGTTTTCGAGAGAGAAGGTGAATTCCTTGATATCAAATTCTATAGAGAGAGAAACTATTTCGTCGTCTTTGTTTATGAAAAACCTGCTTCGAACAAAAATACCGATCGAAAAAATAAAAACGTTTTCGGTGTTTACAATTACTTGAGTATCTCTAAAAGGGCCGCTGAATACAAAGTCGTGGGCTTAATCAACAATTCCCCCAAATTTTATTCTCGCACAACCTTATATGGTTCATTCAAACCCGACCTAAACCAAGCTTTATACAACCCGTCTCTAGTAGGTGTTCTTGCATTCTTCAGACCAAACTTCATGACTTTGTAGCAGTGAAGGCCTCTTTCGGTTAAAAACGATGTGTTATCCTGATCCTTTTGGTCTAATTTTATTTGGTTGTACACTACATAAGCGTCCATAAATGAAAGAAACTTGTTTCTCGTCGTTGAATCTACGAGCTCATCAATGCGCGGTATTGGAAATGGCTCCTTAGGCCATGTCCTATTAAAGTCGGTGAAATCCAGACACATTCTCCACTTCACGCTCTTCTTTTTAACTAAAACGGGGTTGGCTGTTTACAGTGGTGACTGGAACTCCAGGCTATGTCAGACCCTAGCCAATTAATCTACCTCGTCCATAATAGCTTATTCCTTCTCATGGGAAAAATATCATCGCTTCTGGATAATAAGTCAAACATGTCGTCGTATAGCCACACTGTGTAAATTACACTGCCGAGGACCCCCGTTACATATTATGAGCACCATGTAAACAAATGCAGTATTTCGTTAATGAAATAAATTAATCTTTCATAAGGGCATAAAATGTCAAGATTATTAAAGGACTTAATTATTAATGTAGAGGAATATAAGGAGCTATGTGTAAAATTAAGAGATAAAAGAAACAAGTGTAAGTGTGAGGACTATTTATATAATTAGTGTAAACACACCATGTGACAGTGGAGCCGACCACTAGCACTATATAAGGAAAAGTCCCTTTTTGGGAAGAGGTTACTACTAATCATTACTACTTTATTTCGACTAATTTGTTTCTCTAAAACTTTGTACTTATTCTCCTAACACCACTCCACTATACACGTTATTCGATAATCAGTCCTGAATATTCCAAGAACTATCAATCTTAACCTAACCTCTCTCGATAAATTTGTTCCTATTTTCAAAACCTTCCCTCTCGGGACTCGTAATTTTGACAGTTTTCATCTTTTACCAGCTCCATTTCTATGCCGCCCTTCCATATCGGAGCCGCTCGGTAACATACCCAGGCGGTTTTCTAACTACAGAGACATTCTTACATTAATACCGACCACATACTTTAAACATTAGTGGAAAGTAAATGCCACCACGTGCATTCTAGACAACCAAGACCGACCGAAAATGGAATTATATGAAGCCGACGCATCCCCATGTACTTTCTTGAATTGGCCCCGACCAAATTGTACTACTCCCTCAAATTCCCCAACTACTTCGGTTGTAGCGCCCGTAAAACCCATGATGGTTCGTTCGGATCTTAAAATTATTGAGGTTTTTTTAATTTCACAAACGTTATCCGGAAAATAACTTCACTAAGCTCCCCGAATCAATCCACACTCTCTGTACCTCGTCATTGGCGATTGCTGCCACACAATTACTAATGGGTGTTCATGTGGTCTGGAGATATTTCTCATATCATCTTCATTAAAACATAGTATATGGGACAAACTTTTCTACAAGATAGGTGACCTGCCTGCTTCAAATTGTGTGGCTAGGCTCACGATGTTCCTTTTTCGGGAAAAGTTTGAGTTCCCTACCATGGAGTCACATCCAAAGATAGTTAGCAAATCAAAAAATCTACAAAGAACACTAACCTTACTAGTACTCTCAGAAATTACATCTTCCACTACAGTGATTATATTGTGATTAACATTAGGTTCCAAATACTCTAGGAATATTTTGAATAAATCTGTTATCCCATAAATAACCATTGCAGGTTCCTACTTTGGTATTGGCACAATTTCTTTAACCCGTGTATTCTGTTGTACTTGTTTTTTCACAAACACCGTCAACTTTCCTTTTTCAATCAGTGTCTGAATTTAATTTTTAAAAGCAATACAATCCCACGTATCATGTCTTACGTTTTCATGATATTTTTAGTACCGATTATTGTTATTTTCCTGAGTGATCTAGACAGGGAAGGGTTTTTGAAAATGCACGGTCTTCTGAGCCTTCTCGAAGTTGGTCGGAAAACAATTCGTTAGCTTAGTAAAATGGGCAAGTCAAACCCATTTGTTCGACATTGGTTGGGCACCAGCCTGAGCATTCTCCAACTGATGGTTCTTCCTTGTTCGTGAGGGCTGCAACCCGACACACTTGACTGAAATTTCCCTACCGTAGGGTAAGCATTTATCGGTTGGAATGCGGGAAGGGTATCTGACTCTGCGAACGTAAAAACTTATTTTTTTATTACAGCTTCTTTTATGTGACTAGGAAAAAAACCTAACCTAAAACCAATCGATGAGATATTCCATCACATAGTATAAATCAGTTTTGGTATCTACATAGCATCGGGTGTACTCCTTCAATTTTTATCCAACCCTTTACCTATAATTGACGATCGTGTCACGATTAGCTCAAAAGTTTTTACTTCCCACGAACTACTTTCTAAGCATTAACTAGAACATGTCAAAATGTTGACGCGCGATCTTTGAACATTTGCAAGAACGCGCAACAAATTAGTTAATCATCGTTATAAAAATTCAACATAAAGTTGTTAAATGATTCATAATGGGTGTCTGGGTCCTTTTTGCGATCGTACTTATCGAGGCGGGAAATTTTGAAACACTTTATTAGACGCCCTTAAAAAATTTCATCAGATAGCGGGGATGACCTCCAGTTATGATGGACCTTGACAATTCCACTCCCAATACCCTCTACTGGAGTCGTGTAAAATCCGTCGTCATGCAAAATAGCGAATTGACTACTAACCATGTACCCATATGTCTGACTGCCAGACATAAATTGCATATGGGGCGCAACAGTTTCCAATTTAACCATGATTGATTTTCCTTTATCTACCGAGGATGAAGTTCCGTTATCGACGTTGTTTCATTGTGTTTAGCGCGCTGGACCAACAAGATGCGCGCCCTCGAATCTCTTACTTTATTAAAATTATATTTTCTTTCCTCTGGCGTTGGTATTCACGATACGTGGAAGACTTGCCCAAATAATAGATAGAATATTCCATGAGCTTTTGCGTACACCGATGGTCTACCTTCTTGATCATTCCCCAATGCCCCTTGCTTCGTTGTAATAACTTGGCTCGACCCTGATTAAGGTTTTTTCTTGTCAATTAATACGATTTTCTTCTCTATCACTAATGGGTGATCACTCTCTACGGACCCCTAACCTATTTATCCTCATTAAACTTAGTTATTTCGTCAAGTAGTTTTAGTCTAGTCATGATAAGGTTGGCTATATTTCCTCGACCCTTTCAATACTGATCGTGATCATGATGTTGTTATTTAAAATGGCGGTCCTCAGAATAAGAAATAATCTCATCGCCTTCCAAATCAACAACTCTAGCTTCAATCTGATCGGTGTTCATCTCTTTTTTTATTTGTGATTTAGGAGAACCTCTTACAGGGAATCACTTTGTTCGTACAGACGGCGCCATTGATAGCGCTATAAATATATGGACCCTTATCAGGCTAGCAGACAACTTCATAGCTTACATGTAAAGAGAGAAACACGGGATTTTAGAGAGGGAATGTGGTCAAAAGTAGCTAAAATAATAAATGTTCACCCTCCCCAAAAAGAGAATATTTCATTTTACGGTAGTGAAGTTGGCCCTTACCCATATGGGTGACCCACTTTATCTTATTCCTATTCTTTTATCATTATTTACAGCATAAGTCCTTGCACTTCCTCAACCTCTTACTCCTATTACAAAGGTTTATTATAATATAATAATGTCCTTGAGTTCTACCGACTCGATTAAATTCGGAAAATTTACATGCTTTTCAATTATAACTTAAAAAAACACATATAAAGTGTGCACCCAAATATTCATTATGAAGAAGAACAAGGAAATTGTCCGTATAACTTCTGAAAGAGAGACATACCTTCATTATGAGTAGTGGGAATTTAATTAATCATATAAACGGCAATTAGAATTGCTTCTCCCAAAAAACAGTTTGAACTTCAACTGATAAAAGGAAAGAATGAACAGTCTCAACAAGGTGATGATATTTTATTTTCTGCAACACCATTTTCATAAGGGGTGTCAGTACAAGATGATTGATGTATGGTACTATCCGGAGAATGTTAATGTTTGAAATTATTGGAGGTGTATTCACCCCTAAGTTAAACATAGAGAATTTTATCACATCAGAAAGTTGGGACTTAACCAGTGCTCTAAATTATCTATAAATTCCAAGGAAACCTAACTTTTGTTCAATAAGATAAATTCATGGGTATCGAGTATAATCATCAATAAAAGATACATAATATATTGATACACCATTTTTTGAGACATGAGATATACCAATGTATTAGAACAAATGAAATTAAAAGAAGCAATAGAAGAAGTGATCCTTTAATTAAATGGTAACGCAAAAACTTTTGCCAGTTTGCAACCACTACAATCCGGGATACTACAAATGTTTAACTCACCTAAAACACATGTAGTGATTAAAAATCCCAAAGGTGATGCATATACATGTCTGATACGAGAATGCCAAAGATAAAACCAGACGATGGTGGATTTAAACAAAATAAATACAAATCAACACTAGAGGCAGCAATATCAGTCAAGTATGTTTTCCACTATCAACACCATGACATACACATCAGTTACTTCGAGTTTTTCTAAAAAATAAAGTTCTCTTATTATACGACCTGTCCCAATCACTCTCTGAGTATGTTGATTTTGTATAGTACACACAGAATTAGAAATCAAGACCCAATTATCAAATTTATACAATTTGCTAATCATATTTAAAGACAGGGTGGGAGCGTACTAAACATCAAATAACAATATATGAGGGATACAAATAGAGTCAATACCCTCTACTGACATTGTTCTACCATGGACGGACAAAACATATGTAGGTGAAACATGATACGACGAATAAAGTTCGACATGTAAGGTCACATTTTTTGAAATACACCCGAATCCAAAATCTACAATGATGAATCAATACTTGAAGTGGAAGACGATGAATTACCTGGATGATATGTAGATGTAGACGTAATAAATTTAATCTCGTTTAGTTTGGTACTAGTATCTTGTAGATGGTTTGGTTTATTTTGCGTTGGAGGTAATTTTGTAAAGTGTTTTGTGAAGTATTTTGAGTATTAAGTGCTTGGTGTATAAAGTAGTGAGAGAATTGAGCAGACTGCTTGTATTAAATGTTCATTACCCTTATACTTTTAAGTAGATTAGCAAATAACTTAGTCAAAGAGGTGCTTTTAATTTTGTGTTGTTCGGATAATTTAGTGGCATGCCATTATCCGAATTACCCCTCTCCGGAGTAGGGTTGTGTCTGAATATTCCGAACTCATCAGTAGCCCCTTTTTTAAGCCTTGCCCAATATCTTTGGTATGACTAAAAAATCCACTAAGCCAGTAATTACTTTGTCTAATCTGCTTGTGCAGTCCGTACTAGGAAGTTTATTTTCACCATTAACTCGATTCGAAGTCAGTCTGAACTGATTTTTATTTCCAGAATTCTAAGAGTTTTTTTCTTGGATTGTGCCACACGTGTCAATATCTGGTTCAACCTACCAGCCGTTATTCTTCCTAGATCGGCGCACCCACTAAGTCTAAAAACTTACCTAGGCATTTAATCCTTCACACGTTTGTGCAGCCTTTAATCATTGCAAAACACTCTTCAACTTCTCCTAGGTAACTGTTACACTTTCACTGTTATATAACTTCTCTTTTACTATTTCATTGTCTTCGAAACTCAGAGTTTTTTAAAGAGATTTTAACCCTTACATTCAACTTGTTCGTAAAAAGTTTTGTGTTCACAGCCAAAAACACACTTGTTAACTTGTCAGATTTAGAAAGGCGAAAAAAGTTGAAAGAGAGAATCGCATTGCTGCGGGCCTCTTAATTTCTCCAAGTGAAAAATCTAGTGAACCGACTCAAGAAGCAGATAAAGGATCATCCTCTCCATAAAACCCCAGGCCCAGACAATTATTCAAACCCAGCCTTTCACCTCTTCCCTGAGGCTCTTCTTTTCAAGAGTCTCAACCCTCTATTGTGAAAGAAAACGTTGTTTCGAGTATCAGAAAACTTCCCCGTTCATAGCCATGGGTTCTGAAGCTGAGAAGTCTCCACAGAAGTCAACCGCTCGCCAGACGACATGTCTAACTAAACCTCAATCTAAGGCTTCAATGCCAAATCCCTTCGGATCAGAGGCATCTAAAGAAACCTCAAGAGAGAAGCCCTCCGGGTTAGAGGCATCTAAATTAACCACAAGGGCCAAGCCCTCCGGATCCCAACCTCAATCGGACACTAGGCCTTCAGAGGAAACAAGTGCTAAACCATCCGAACAGCCTTTGGTACAAGAAACTGACCCCTATCCATCCAAGAAAATTGATAAACCTTTCACAATGATGGAAGAAATAAGAAACACAATATTGAGGAGGCTCCCTTTGAAACTGAGGTATCAGGTCAAACGGGGGATGCTGCTTCTGACAAGAAGGGCAAAAGCAAAATCAAGGTCTGTTTGACGCATCCAGAGTGCTTAGAGGGAAAGGTAGGCCCTTTCTTCAAAAATGTTAATGTCAAATACATGTTGGCTATACAAAATATAAATTACATCTACACCCACACTGCTGGGTTGGGCCGGATCAGGACAAAATGGGGGATTACAGAGTCAGTGAAGGTAAAGATACCAATCACCCTTGAGACTCCTATGGACTGCAAGCTCAACGAGGTGGTGATTTTCACCGAAGTGCTAAACTAGGGACTTCTGTTTCCATTGGACCCAGAAATCGTCAGGTACTTCCACCTAGTTAAACTCTACCCAAGCCAGCTAAGCCCAAATGCCTGGTATTCTCTCCTTACTTGCATAATGGCATCAAGGTTGTCAAAAATCCTACTCCCAATAGAGCAGTTTGTTGTTGTGTCAATCTTATGCAAGAATCACCATATTCCATTCTACCATCACAATATGGGGAACAACTTCAAAGTGGTAGATGACTGGCTGGAGTCCGAAAAGAATTGAATAAGACAGTTTCTGTTTGTTAATGGGACATAGGAGAACGGCATGAAGATCAAGGCCAACACCAACCCTAGCATGCTGACTAGCAGGTGGAAAAGTACTGGTGAGTTTCTCTCATATCTTTATTTCTCATACTTTTCTCCTTCTTGAATTGCAAGTGCTCCCATTCTGTTAATTTATTGCTCATTTTTCAGTGTTGCTGAAAGAGTTCACCGAACATCTAGAGGAGGGGGAAAAACCTGTGCCAAACTAAACACATGGGCTGCGAAGCATTGGGGGAATTCCTTCCACAACTACTTCACCTCGAGCAATTTTGTGAGGTCATTTTTTTTAACACCATAGATCAGAGGGACCTCTCATGAGAAGAGCTTAACTACACCACCTCATCTTGAAGGTATTCTCAAACGAACGGAGGCCAATGATGGTAAATTGGTCTTACCTTCCAGAGAAAAATCTCCCAAGAAGATGAAGAACAAGAAGAAGAAATTGCAGCAGAACTGGTTCAAGAAGCCACGGATGGGACTTGTTCGGGGAACCAAGGGGGAATTGACGTTGACCTGCTCAAATTAGTAGAGGCTGAAAGAGTTAGGGAGGCGCGAGAGTCGCAGAATCAACGAAAGCCTCTCAAGAAGGACGGGAAAAGAAGGGCCAACAGTGACGAGAAGGCTGCTAAAAAGAAGAAAATCATCTTAGGAGAAGAAATAATTCTTCGCTCTTCGGAGACTCCACCTACACCAGCCCCTGTTTATCCCACTTTACAAATGAAGATCCCCAACAGGTCTGCAGTCATGAGAGTTTTATAGGAGAGGGACTGAAAAAGTGGACATTAGTGCCCTTCAAGACATTGATTTATACTTCAATGATTCTGAGAAGGATGATTTCGCAGTAAGCCACTTCGGAGACTGCCAGAATTGAGCTCCAAACTAAGTAATCCGGCTTGGAAAAGGACCTCAGAACATTAAAGAAGGACCTGAATACCAAAGATGGTGTCATCCAAACCCTATCCGATGAGAAGACTTCATCAAAAGGTACTGTGTCGAAGATGGTCTAGGAGAAAGAGGATTTGGTGAAGTCACGTCTGACATGGTGCTGTTTTTTCATGAGACTTCTTAAAAGAGGACCCTTGGTCCCCTATGGAAATATGTGGAATACAAAGACCTTCTAGTTCACACCATGGCAGATGGAGACAAGCACAACTACTCTGGTGGAATCGATTCCACTACTGATGATAAAGTGGGACTGGTGAGAGTTGGAGTGTTGAACTCAAAAGTCCCAAGAAAGCTGGTGGTAGTGAAGGAACATCCGAAGGGAAGAAGCCCTAAGGTTTAATCATATTTTTTTATCTTTTCTGAACAGTTAAAGTCCTTGGATGGCCAAAGCATATTTTGTAATGTTATCCGGTCAGAGTCTGGATACGTTTTTCAAACATCTAAAGTCCTGGGATGGCCAAGGTATCCTTTGTTTTTCCTGTTCGGTTAAAGTCCGAATAGGTTTATTTATAAAATCTTCCTTTATTTAATGTTTTATTCCCTTTAAATTTTAATGTTAATATTTAAATAGCCCATAGTACTTCAGAAGTATTATAGTGAGAATGTTTAATATCCCCGATGATATGTATTTAATGGTTCTCACTTAACCAGGTTTATCCGATCTGCTAAAGATCCAAAGTGTTGAACCAGTGATTTGCACTTGAATTGAATTGTTGTAAAACCAAACCGAATTTTTTAAGAAGGCACCACATTTTATTGAATGAAAAATCGGACACCTCATTAAAACCTCCCCACGCCACCAGGGTAGGAAAGAGTATTCCCCCTAATATTTACATGGATATCTAACAAGTAATTATTTACACCGAACTTTTATTCTGAATATAACCTAAGATGCTCAATATTTTATGGGTGCTTCAAAACTCTTCCTTATTTATCCTGAAGCCTATTTGTCCTAGGCTTAAGTTTTTCGGAGACCTCATAGGGGCCTTCCCAGTTCGGAGTCAGTTTGCCGAACTTCTCCTCCTTGGTGTGTAAGAAAACTTTTCTTAACACTTTATCTCCCGGTTGAAACTCTCTTTTCTTGACTTTGGAAGCAAACCTGCTCCTCATCAAGCATTGGTAGTGGGTTGTTCTTAAGTGAGCTTTAGCCCTTCTTTCTACTATTAAGTCCAACTGATTCCTAATTGCTATCTCATTAGCTTGTTCGGAATAGTTATGGACCCTGTATGATGGTAGGGTAGCTTCTATGGGGGTAATGGCATCCATCCCATACACCAAAGAGAAAGGAAATTCTTGTGTATCAGCCCGAGGAGTCGTTCGTTATGCCCACAACACTTTTGCAGATAGATTGGCCAGTTCCCCGTAGCTCCTTCTAGATTCTTTTTTAATCCGAACAAAATGGTCCTGTTAGCAACTTCAACCTGGTCGTTTGCTGGTGGATGGAAAGGAGAAGAGAAACAGTGTTGAATGCCTCTAGAAGCACAAAAATTCACCATATCCTTGTTATCAATTTGTGGCCCATTGTCTTTGGTAATCTTTTGAGGAATCCCAAAATCTATAACGTATATTGGATAAGATAAGTTTAAGGATAGTTTTCGAAGTGGTTCCTGCCAAATGAGTTGTCTCTATCCATTTCGAGAAGTAATCAATAGCAACTATAATAGTTCTGCACCATCTGGACGCCATTGGCAGATGCCTAACTAAATCCAATCCCCAATAAGCAAAAGGTACTGGCTCAGAAATAGACTTCATAGGTATTGCTGGCACATGAATTTCATTACCATACCTTTGACATGGATCCCATTTCCTTACCATTTCTTTAACATCTTCCATTATGGATGACCAATAGTACACAACCAACAATACCCTCCGGGTTAGTGCGCTGTAGCCACAATGTGCAGATCCTTCTCCATCTTCTAGTTCAGATAAAACAACTTGAGATTCTTCAACCCCCAAACAATGGAGGATACGTCTACTGAAAGATTTTTTATAGAGAACTTCCTTTATGATAAAAAAAAATCACGAGCCTTGTGTTTAATTTTTCTTGCCGTAGCTTTATCCGAAGGCAAAACCCCATCATAAATGTATCGAAGAAGGGAAAATCTCCAATATTTCGGTTGAACCACTTGCATACTCAAACTTTCCTCCTCTTCTTTATTCTGATTTGATTGTATGGATGGGCATTCCGAGTGTTTTTTCTTACCTAGGAATATGCTCATACCAAACACTTTTGAAGTTGGCTGCAACTTCTTTCAGGAGGAGTAAGTATCTGATCAGTTGTTGCTTCTTGGCCTCAGACTGACCTTGAACATGATAGATGAGAAGTTGGGAGTCACTCATCAACCTAACCATTTTCGCCCCACATAGGAAAGCCAATTTAAGACCACCTATATTCGCTTCATATTCAGACTCATTGTTCGAGGCCCTGAATCCAAAGCATATAGCCTGGTACATATTATCACCATACATAGAGGTTAGGGGAATTCCGTCTCCACAACCCATTATACTTGATCCTCATGAGTTCAGACTACCCACTCTTTCTTGGTTTTTTCTTCTGAAGTTCCTTTAGAACTCCCGTCTGAGTGGAATTCTACCAAGAAATCAGTGTTATAATCACCCAACTCTACTGACCACTTGGTCATCCTGCTTGGCGAGGATAAGTGTTTCTTTATTTCAAATAAAGAGTGTTTCTCGTTGAATGGGTGTTTCTTTATTTCAAATACGTAGAGTGTTTCTCGTTGAATGGGTTTAAAAAGAGTGTTTGGCGAGGATAAGTGTTTCTTTATTTCAAAAAAATCTTGGCTGCACTGTGAAGACAAATTAAAATCTTTAGCATTCTTCAAGGTTTGGAAAAACGGAGCACACTTGTCTGAGGACCTTGAAATGAAACGATTCAAGGCAGCCAACCTTCCAGTGAATCTCTGTACTTTTTTAATATTCCGTGGATGATCCATTTCCAATAGAGTATTAAGCTGATCTAGATCGCGTTGTATCCCTTTCTAACTTATTACATACCCCAAAAAATTCAGGATCGAACCCCAAAGACACATTTTTCTGGATTCAGTTTCCAATTCACAGTTGCTAAATTAGAAAATGTCTCTTGAAGGTCAACTATGCGCAAATCCTCCTCCAAGATTTTAACCATCATGTCATCTATGTATACCTACATACTTCTGCCAATCTGGCTAGCGAATGTTATGTCCACCAACCTCTAATAAGTAGCCCCAACATTTTTCAACCCAAAAGGCATCAACTTGTAAAAATGGAGACCTCTATCTGTTATAAAGGTAGTACGATCTTGGTCCTTCGGATCCACATGAATTTGGTTGTACCCAGAGAAGGCATCCATAAAAGACAACAATTTGTTCTAGACGTTGAGTCTATCAACTGATCGATCCGAGGGACTGGACAAAGATCTTTTGGGAAAGCCTTGTTGAGGTCAGTAAAATCAATACACATACACCATTTCCCATTATTTTTCTTGACCAACACCAGCTTGGCAGTCCATAAAGGATATTGAGATTCCTTTATGTGCCCCATCTTGGTAAGCCGATCAACTTCTTGGACTATTACATCAGCTTTCTCATTAGAGAGAGCTCTCATTTTTTCCACAACAGGTGCAACATCACTCCAGATTGACAGTTTGTGTGAGATAACGCTTGCATGTACTTCGGTTACATCACCATTGTACCAAGAAAATACATGCTGATTATTTGATAAAAAGGATAACAATTGTTTTTTCAACTCTAGCGCCGTTTTGGAGCCAACCTTGATGTTTCTACCCTCTGCCAAGGAATGGGTTTCAATCTCTTCAACTGGTATTACAACACTAGGGGCCTCTCTGGGTCATCAATATTACCCTCTCCCTTCGAAGGCCCCAGTAACTGCTAATCTTCATTAATCTGAATTGCTCCCAAAGTCATAGGAGCAAGTGCAGTTGCATAACACTCCCTTGCTATCTTCTTACTACTTCAAACAACACCCACTTGCCCTTGCACTGCATACTTGAAACATTGGTAGACTGTTGAGGCCAGAACATACATTCTAGAGACCCAGGACCTCCCAAAGATTGCATTGTAGCAAGTGGGGCAATCTACCACAACGAATAACACCCTGACCAACTTTTTAAAAGGCCATTTTCCGAACAACACTTCTTCCTCAAATTCCCCGGTTACATCCGCAGAGCTCCGTGTGAAGCCCATAATGGTTATGTTTGAACGTTGAATAACGGCCGGATTATTCATTTGCTTGTTGGAGCACAAGAAAGGAATGTTTTCCAAACTGTATGCGTCTATCAGGATTCGTCGGATATCATTGCCCCAAATAGATGCTCCTATCACCACAACATCCTCATGAGGCCCAACAATATTTCTTAAATCATCCTCATCAAAAACGATAAATGTAAAATGGGTTTGGCACTGATAAGAAGACATGCCCCCTTCCAATTGAGTAGCCAGACTATGAGCATGCCTCTTTCTTGATGAAGGAGTGGGTAATGTCATGGTATCTCCTCCAAAGATGGTGAGTGACTTAAAGAAACTCATCAGTCCGGACACCGTCTTGGTCTGATCTGTTATGATCCCCACTTTATTCCGAGTTGGATCGGGATCCAAATAGTCAGAATCAACATCAAATCTTTCAAGGATCTTCATTCCCCTTCTTTAGCAGATGTTCCCACATTGTTTGTAGGACCTGTCCGAGGAGCATTGGCAGTCCGGTTTCCACCTCTTCTTTTGACATAAGCTTCCAGTTTGAGTACTATGGTCTATATCATTGTGATATTGGCAAAAGCAAGTACAATTTCGGTTGAACCCAAGGACTTCTTTTACTCCTTGACTACTGGCTCTGAGATTGATTCTGGTTCGACTAAGTCTGTTTAGCCATGTTGGACCCTTGTCCAGTCTCTTTAGCTTTATATCCGGATTGGTTTTTAGTTGTTGTGGTGGACCTCACCTAACGGTGCACCCTGGTTTTCTTGGTTTCATCCATATTAATTTTCTTTCCCACATGATTTAATAAGCCACCCCAAGTCATGGCTTTCTTCCTGGTCACCGAATCGGCCAGATTCCTAAGGTTCAACCTTTATCTCAATGAAGCAATTGTCACAGGTTCGAAGCAATCTACTAATCTTTCTTGGTATTCACGAACCGACTTATGTAGTCCTTTAAGGGCTCATTTGGTTCTTGGGCACAATTGATAATAGTATCTTCATTGCCCTTCACCTCCTTACTTCCTACAAATTGCCTTCGGAAGGCAACCCAGAATGTATCAAAGTTTATGATACACCCCTGGGGTAAACTGTTGTACCACTTAAGAGAACTTCCCGTACAAGATTGGAGAAGTATTATCATTGAAATTCATCATGAAGTTCTTAAACTGCTCCAAATGGTTGTCCCAATCCTTACTTCCATCATAATTCTCTATTTTTGAGCTGTCAAACCTTTTCGTAGGTTTCCGGATAGTATTTTGGCAGACAAAGGTTACTCTCTCGAACTCCTATTACGATTGAAAACTGTGTCTTCATTAGGCGTTGCGAAAATACCTGGTTCGGTCTGAAAAACAAATGGATTGATCAGTAACTGATCAACATGCCTGTGGCTGTGGCTGTGAGATGACCCTTTGCCTGGATACCTTTCTAGTCTCCCATGCCTATCTCTCTTTCTTGAATATTTTTTAACTAGTTTATGTTTCTTCCTGGACCTCCCTTCATCACTGCTTGATGACAAAGACTCCTCAAGCTCAGCCTCGTTCTAAAAGCTGCTCGAGGATTCGGAATCTGAACTTTCAACCGGCTTAGACCGGTGCGTCTTCTTATAACTAACATGGGTCTTTTTTTTAACTCAAATGCGTCTTTGCTGATAGATCATTATCCCTAGGGTTGTCAGTATGATGAATAGTTTAGGCCCGTGACTTCTCCCTTATACGCTTTTCTGCTTGTTTTATGGCCCTTAAGGCCTTTATTTCTGCTCTCAAATTGTCTCGCTCTTCGATGGTATATTCCTTGTTTTCCCCAACTACTTCCACCGTAGGTGGTGGAGTTCCCTACTCGTTTGGATCCATCTAAACTGGTCTTTTTCTACTAGTTTTGAATGTAAGATTCAGGCACCCTCGCGCTCCCCATGTGGTCGCCAATTTGGTTTGGTGTATTTTGGGTTGTGGGTAATTTTGTAAAGTGTTTTGTGATGTATTTTGAGTATTAAGTGTTTGGTGTATAAAGTAGTGAGAGAATTGAGAAGTCTGGTTGTATTAAATTTTCATTACCCTCGTTAATGAGAGTGGTTGTGGTATTTATACTTTTAATTAAGGATCCATAGGCTTACGGGTCAAGTTATGAAACCGAGTCAAGTTTAAGGACCCATTAGTCTTTTAAGTAGATGAACAAATAGCTTAGTAAAAAATGTGCTTTTACTTTTGTCCTGTTCTGATAATTTAGTGGCATGTCATTGTCCGAATTACCCTGTCCCGATTATGCAGTGGGCTGTGTCTGAATATTCCGAACTCATTAGTATAAATTCTAATTTTCTTATCATATTAGCAATAGGATCTACAATCTATTATTGAAAAAATGAAACAATCAAGAGATATCATATCCAAATAAAAAAATCAAATCAAAATCTTAATCAAACCCCCAATCCAAAATCATAAGTAAACCAAGTCCAAATTTAAAATTTCATTCGAAATTGAAATAATAGACCAAAATCACGAATACTCAATCAAATTCAAATAAAAGACCAATCAAATTCAAACTCAAATTCAAACTCAAATTCAAACTTAAATCGAATCCAAATCAAACCGAATACAAATATTAATTTGTGTATAAAATAAAACCTCTTTTACCAATAAAACATTGCACTATTCCAATAGTGATTGTGCCTAAACTGTAGTACCAGATCACAATAAAAATGGTGAGATTGAAGTTCAACAAAACCGACACCGTTTACCTTTCGATCGGACCGTTGGATTATGGTTGCACACAACATATCCGAAAACCAAAAATTGTATCTCTTCTGATGATTTCGTGATCCGATTATTGTACAAACAATTATCGAATTGAAGCACAGTAGTAATAGATCCGAAAAAAACAACTTCACACAACTCTTAACCCGAAAGCGAAGTCCACATTTCTAAAAGCAAAAGTATATCCGAAATTATATAAAACAAATCAAATTGAAGTATATTAGTAATATATTTGAAGTAAAACATCTCCAAACAACTCTTAACCCCAAAACGAAGTTCAAATGTGTAAGCAAAAGAAGATCTGAAATAACATTAAACAAATCAAATTAAACACAATACCTGATAAAAGAATCAATACTCCAAAGATCGTACATGCTTTGATACCATGGTTATAAACAAAAGGAAGAGAAATGAGAAAATAGAAGAAGAAACAACTACGAAGCGGCTAGGGTTCTTTATTTAGAAAGCATGGAAATGCTTGAATCTCTAAAATTCCCTCCCTGTTTGAAATCAATCCAAAGTTATCTGAGATTAAATAAATACAACTCTGAAACAAGTTGGTTGTTCAAATGCGAAATGCAAAGTACTTTGCATACATAACTATGCAAATGGTTTTGGCTGTACTGGGGAATAATTTGCACGCGGCATAGCAGTTTGAAGGTTACCGCAGTCATGTGGATGAATAGGGTCTTAGTAAAATTGGAAAAGACATGGACCATTTTTATTTATTTATAAAAATTCATTACAAGTTTACTGCTTAGTAGAAACTGGACCAGCTAATAGTTTCCAAGTTACAACAGCCATATAACAGTGTTAACTAAAAAATCTAGATTCCCACCAACATTAGTTTCCAAGCAGCTCATCAACTACAAAAAAAAAAAACCATTTATAAGATTCATCTGCAGAAAGAATTTGGATTAGAAGCAGTAAAAGTGCAATATAAAGGCCCATAAGTATTTATCTTTATTTAAAAACTTACTCATATAAAGGTCCAACAACTCATTGAACTCCTCCATGAAATCCACTAGTATAGAATTCATCTATAACGTACAAAGACAAAATTTTCGGGTTTTATAAAATTTGAAGATACAAAGACACAAATCTGGTCATGTTACTTTGAAGAAACAAGGATCAGGAATTAACGTACCTCTTTGCTTTGTTGTACTTCTTTGCTTTCTTATTGTATCTCGGGGTTCCATTGAATATGTTCTTCAACTTTCTCACAGAATAATACAAAAGATAAAGAAAGATTGCTAACAATATCAAATAACCCCATATCTCCATTAAGAACTCCAAGAAGGAAAGCAAGTATGGTAATACTAACATTATTAGTACTGTTTTTTTCATATTGGTTCTTCAAACTTTGTACCGATATAAAAATTCGACAAACAGTGTACTCAATATACCAAGAAGATAG
This sequence comes from Limnanthes douglasii subsp. nivea, assembly GCA_036936605.1. Classification (NCBI taxonomy): domain Eukaryota; kingdom Viridiplantae; phylum Streptophyta; class Magnoliopsida; order Brassicales; family Limnanthaceae; genus Limnanthes; species Limnanthes douglasii. Next base: position 292,334,886 of record JAUPFV010000004.1, read on the forward strand.
AAAAAAGAACAATTGAAACAAAAAATAGCAAAGCAGCAGTGTTATTGGATGAATCCGTTTAATTGGATAGATAGAAGATAGGGCAAAACTAGATATCAACTTTGGTAAACAGACAAGAAATCTACCATAAAACATCAACAAAAGAGAGAAACTTGCAGCACTTGTGACGAACCAATATGATATTAGAACTCAAGAACTAAGAACTTGTAAATGATTATAGAAAATAAGAGGTTAGGAAGCAGATAAATATGAATGCCATTACACATTACACAGCTTTTATAGCATTTAACAGAAATAACTAATTTCTGTTTGAAGAGTCTACTTTGACTTAACTTATTTTAAACCAACTCTTGTGTATTCCTTTTGATCTAGTATATTGAATTTAAATACAGAAGTTTAGTATTGCACCAATATTTTATCCAAGCCCAATATATGGTGAGATGGCCCAGTGATCCAATAGGTACACCAAGCTTAGTGAATACATATCAAGCCAAATCAATTTGGCAGAAAGGTGAGCTAACTGTCACAGCCCGAGCCCGTGACATAACGCTCGATATATTTCGTGAGTTAACTCAATCTGCATCAAAACCCAATTGGTTGGAGATCAAGGTTGGGTTTGATATAAAAATATAAGATAAAGAATTGATGTCGTTCAAGAGTCTATGGTGAAGGCGGATCAATTATCTTCTATAACTTTTAAGTTGGGTTTCCTAACTATATATCTAACTGTTCTAACAAAATATGATTTTTTGGCAAGATTTGTTCAATATCAAGTATATCAATTGATCATCCTCAAATGCCTCACACGGGAGTAACCTATAATTATTTTGACAAAGTATTTTACATTACTTCTGTTTATGTTACATGGAAAATGCTTAATATAAATGATCTATGGACTGTTGGATCATAAATTTGACCCACTTAAAGGGTCCAACCGATTTAATAAGGCCCATCTAGAAAGCACATTCTAGAACAAATTAAATTAATATTTATTTAGTAGTGGAGGTTGTGTGTAAGACCTTCTTTAGGTTGAGTGCAAGACACACTTTGATCTTGAGTGCAAGAAACACTTTTACCTTGAGTATAGTTTTTGAGGTTGAGTGTTTAAGTATCCATAAGATCTTATATGGTGGATCATTGTCTCCACTATGGTTATATGAATAGTGGAGCTCTGCCACCATCTAGAGCATCACCAAACACACTAAGAAGTAAAGTTAGAGAGAAAGTTAGAGTGAGAGAAAAGAGAGACAAGAATGCTCTCTTGAGTGTTAGAAAAATATTTTCTCTTCTAGTGTGAGTTGTAAGAGAGTCTTTTGTAATATTTCTCCTTTTCTATCTATATCAAAGTTGTTTGTTTGTTTTAAAGAGAGTGTTGTTTTATATATTCTGCCAACAAAGTGGTATGAGAGCCACAAACTCTATCCGATTTTTTTTTTAAAATTTTCAACATATTGAAAAATATGGCAAATGGTGTATCATCCTTCCAAGTTCCAACACTCAACAACAACTACGAAAATTGGAGTATCAAGATGAAAGTTCTCCTTGGAGCACATGATGTGTGGGATGTCGTCGAAAACCCTTATTTCAAAAAGCAAGCAGCCAATAATTTTGCTTTGATAATCGTCGAATACTATGCTAATGATGGGAATCAAAACACTGAACACTTTGACCCTGACAGCTTCATTAATTTTGACGAGTCACAAGAACTTGCTGGAGAAGACGATCCCATTGTCCAAGACCTTCAAACTCGTATGCATCACTTCAGAAGACCAACTACAACTTTAAATTTATAAATTATATGTCCTAGTTCAACAGAAGTTCCTCCTCCTCCACCTAATCTTGCGATCTTTAATGCACTTCAACCATTTACCGATCTCAATGCTTCAGCAAAAAGCACTTGCTTCCCAAGTCGATGTCTCTCAAGATCATTTGAAGTAATTGGTCAAAGACACGGTCCGCTACAAAGGTTTTGCTGAAGATGAAAACAACTAACGGAAAATTTTCAACGCAAGATGGTCCAGCAATTCCATATGTGCGAATTAGCAAGGTCTGAGATTATTCGAGGCGCTCTCTTCATGAAAAATCATCCGCTAACAACACATTTTGCTCAAAAGGAAAAGTTGATTTATTCTTATAAAAAAAAGATGAATAATCTCAAAACTGATCATACTAATGAGCTAGCTGGTGAAAAATCTAAATCGAAAGGTCTCCAAAACTATCTTACTTCCAGCAAGGAAAAAATAAAGAGTTGATCGATGACATAACCAAATTGAAGAAGGATTTTGAGAAGGAAAAAGAAGTTGTTGTTGCTTCTGAAGAAGCTGAATTTTCGAAAGACATGTTGGCTGCCATTAACAATGGCAAAAAAGAAATACCCATCGCTCTGTTTCGAAAACTTTATGCAACTTATCCAAGGATCAACCTCTCAAGTTTCTGGAATGACATTCCCATAAAAAAACGTCCAAGTATCCCCGACTCATTTTCGTCAGAGGAAGAATTATCCGAGGAAGATGAATCGTCGTCTGAATAATTTTATTAATTTTTAAACATACCTTTTTTGTATTTGTCAAATTAGAAATTTGATTTTTGTATTTCGAAGAATTAATCTAATTGACAAATGTTTTACTTATGTTTCTCTTTTATCATCTTCATAAACTATTCGTATCTATCAATTCTAAAATAGATATGATAAGTACTTCGAAACTCACAATATATAATTACAAATTGTAAGTATACCACTTGAAATACCTTTATGAAGTTGGTGAAAATGGTTGCACTTCGAAATATTGGTAACATATCTGGTGAACATTACACTTCGAAAAAATACAGTGCATTATTGAGTGTTACACTTCGCAAAATCTGTAATGTGTTCATTGAACATAATACTTTCAAAATGGTTGTTTCTTCAAAAAATCTAATAAACACTTCGGAACATTCTACTCTTAACCAACCTCAAAGATGATCAGTCTTTGATAAGTTGTTAAGATAGTTTTAAACAAAAATTTGTTAACAACCTTTGGCCAAACAAACATTTTATTGATGATATTGAATATGTACATATCACCTCATTAAAACCTTCTTGGGCCAACAGGGTAGGAAAAAGTGCACCATTCAATAGTAAAAAATCCAAAATACAAAGACAAATTTATTCTCAATACAACTTCGAATGTTGTATATTCGATGGATGCTGAAGCTTCCTCCCTTCGAAATAACAAAGATGATAAGACCTTGGCTTTATCCTCTCAACAACCATATAAGGCTCTTCCCAGTTCGAAGCCATTTTTCCAAAGCTTTTCTCCTTTGTACCTATAAATGTTTTTTCTCAAAACCTTATCACCTTCTTTGAATTCTCTTCTCTTCACCTTCGAACCATATCTATTACTCATAAGAGTTTAATAATGGATTAAATTCAAATGGGCTAAACTCTTTTCTCCTCAATCAAATCTAAATTCTTCATTTTAACTTCATCATTGGATTATTCAGAATATTGATTTATCCTAAAAGATGACATCGTAGATTCTATGGGGCTGAATGTATCCATTACACATGCTAAGGCAAAAAGAGTATCTTTTGTAGCCTCCCTAGGAGTTGTCCGATAATCCCAAATCACGTCTTGCAAATAATTCAGCCATTTCCCTCCTGCTCCGGTCAAATTCTTCTTCAAGCCATCTAATATTGTCTTGTTCGCCACTTCGACTTGTCAATTCGCTTGAAGATGAAAAGGCGTCAAAAAAAATTGCTGAATTCCGTTCGACGTGTAAAATGAAGCCATCTCTTTGTTATTAAATTGAGGGCCATTATCTGTCGTAATCCTCCGAGGAACTCAAAAACGACAGCAAATGGTGTTCACAATAAACTTGATCACTCTTTTGCCTTTGTTCCTAATAGTGATTCTGCCTCAGCCCATTTTTTAAAATAATCCATTGCTACAATTATCATATGTCTTCCTTCAGAAGCCATCGACAAAGGGCCCACTAGATCAATTCCTCATCTATCAAATGGTATTTGCTCGGTTATAGACATAAGTTGCACCGCTGGCCTATGAAGAGCATTAGCAAATCTTTGACAACTATCACGACTTCGAACTAAATTTTTAGCATCATTCATGATTGTAGGAAAATAGAATCTTGCAAGTCAAACTCGTCGTTACAGATATTCAAACCCGCAATGAGAGGACCCTTCACCGTCATGCAATTCTGATAACACCTTCTGTGATTCTTGCTTGCCTTGACATCGTAATATTGGCCTGCTTAATGCTTTTTTATACAATATTCCATCTAAAACTATATCTGAAGGCTTTACCTCTCAATTGTTTGGCCAACCTCGTATCATCTGGTAATGTTCCTTGAGTAAAAGAATTGAGAATGTATCCTCGCCAATCACCTTGGATAACTTCAGAAGTGACAAAGAAATCCTCTATCCATTCGCACTAACTAGATTGAGTAAAAATTGAAGGATTTTCTTGTAGAAAAATCAAAGGATATTCCTCCTTATTAGCAATCTTTGCTAAAGAATCAGTCACCATGTTTCTCCCTCAACCAATATACTCAACAACAACATTTTCAAACAGAAGCATTAAATTCTGAAGTTGAGGAAGATATAAAATTAAACAATCCTTTCTTGTTTCAGAAAATCCAGATACCTTATTTGCTAACAACTGAGAATCCGTTTCCAAGGTTACTGAAGTTTCTCAACAAATTTTTGTCAATCTTAAACATGCCAAAGCAGCTTCATATTCAGCCTCATTGTTCGAAGCATGAAAACCAAATTTAATAGAATAAATCATCATCTCTCCAATTGGGGATATTAACTGAACCCCAGTACTGCACCATGAAACACTAGTTGCTTCATCTATTTGAATAACCCACCTCGAATTTACTGGTGCGTCTTCTTTACTTTCGTCCACATCCGATCTACTTGAATGGAATTCAACAAAAAAATCTACCAATGCTTGCACTTTTATTACTGCTTGAGGTGCGAACAAAATATCATAATACGCTAATTCCATTGACCACTTGGTCATTCTCCCCGAAATGCCAGGTTGTTGTAAAACATTTTTCAAAGGGAATGAAGTTCGGACTTCAATAGTGTGAGCTTGAAAATAGGGACGCATTTTCCAAGCAGCAATCACCAATGCTAATGCCAGTTTTTCCAACTTTAAATACCTCTTTTCTGTTGTCACTAAACTTTTATTGATGTAGTACACCGGCTTCAGAATACCTGAATCTTCATTGATTAACATCGCGCTTAGTGCAAAATCTGATACCGCAATGTACAAAAAGAGATTCTCTCCATTTCGAGGTTTTGAAAATATTTCTGGTGATCATAATAAATTTTTTATATTTGTGAATGCTGCCTCAGATTCCGATGTCCATTCAAACCTGCTTGGTCCTCGTAAAACTTGAAAAAAAGGAAAGCACTTGTCAGAAAATCTAGAAATAAATTGGTTAAGTGTTGCTAACATTCGTGTCAGAATTTGCACTTCTTTAATAGACCAAGATGAATTCATTTTTATCAAAGCTTTCAACTTTTCTGGGTTAGCCTCTATTTATTTTTCATTGATGAAAAAACCCAAAAACTTCCCTTATTGAACTCCGTAGGTACATTTTTCAGGATTCAACTTTAACCCGATTGCCATTAAATTCCAACACGTCTATATATACCTCAATATTTCTTCTGATCTGAGTGGCAAAAGCTTTATTCATTAACCTCTGATAAGTGGCTCTAACATTTTTCAATCCAAAAGGCATAACCCTATAATAGTGTAAGCCCCTATCAGTTATGAAAGTTGTGCATTCTTGATCCTTTGGATCCATTTGAATTTGATTGTATCCTGCAAAAGCGTTCATGAAAGTTAGTATTTTATTTCGCGAGATAGAATCAATCAGCTGATCTATTCGAGGAACATGCAATGGATCTTTAGGACAAGCTCGATTTAGGTTTGTAAAATCCACACACATTCTCCATTTCCCATTCTTCTTTTAGACCACTACCGGATTTTCCATCTACAAAGGATACTGTGACTCCATATATCTCCGACCTTGGATAATCGGTCCACCTCAGAAACAATTGCTTCCGCTTTCTCCGAAGAAAATTCTCTTCTTTTCTGAATTACTGACTTCACCTTCGGATCACCTCAATTTGTACATCTATTACATCCTCTGTCTTCCTAGCGAAAACATCCAAATTAAGAGATAAAAAATCTAGTAATTGTTAACGTAAGAGTGGGTTCAGTAAGGTTCCAATTCGAAGTACTCTTCCTTTTAAAAAAACAAACTCCTCAATTTTTTCACTTACCGTTAAAGACCCTGGGGTTTCCCTCAGATCTTCAACTCTTTCTTCTAAATCCGAGGGCACTTTTATTCATGCATTAAATCCCCACTACATGATCCTTAGATTTATAGTGCAGTGGCATACCATTCTCTAGCTACCTTCTGTTCTCCTCGAACGATCCCAATCTGATCTCCAACCACATAGTTAAAACATTGGTGAACAGTTGATACGAACCCATACATTCTAGAAAGCTATGACCTTTAAAAAATAGCATTGTAACTCATGGGGCAGTCCACCATCACAAAAAGCACCTGGAACTTCTTCTTAAACGGTCCTTTTCCCAAACTTACTTCTCCCTCGAATTCCCCAACAACACGAGATGTTACACTTCGAGGTGGATTTGTCATTCGATCATAAAATGACTTAAAGAGCACATTAGTAGAACTACCAGTGTCAATAAGCACACATCTAATTTCGACGCCAGCGACCTCTGCTCCAATAACCACAACATCTTCATGTGGCCCTATTGTTCCTCGCAGATCATTTTTTCGATTAAAATGAAAGGAATAACCTTTTTTCCATACAAATGTGTAGACATTGTCCCTTTAATTTGGGCTGTCAGACTGACAACATGTCTCTTTCTTGAACTATCTGAGTTTACAATCATCAAATCAGCTCCGAAAATGGCTAATGACTCAAAGAATTTGCATAAATCTTGCACATGCCCCTTTTCTATTGGCTCTTCAACTGCCATCAAAACAACCTGTACGGATCCTTCTCCACATATTCTGAAAAAGCATCGAATGTTCAACCTTTGAATCTAAATTCATCAAATTCTCAGCTAATGCAACCTTCGAAGTTGACACTACGTTGTTTTTCGAACCCTCCCTTGAAAATTCAAATAACCCAAGAGCTTCCAATTTTCAATCAAAGTTTGAACCTCTTTTTTCAAAACAATGTAATCATTGGTATCATGCCCGATATCCTCATGATATCTGTAATGTTTGTTGTTCCATTCCTCTATTGGCCTACTTATTGGAGTTGACTTCGTAAAATTTACGAAGCTTCTGTTCTTATCCCAAATCACGGCCACATTCTCTGTCAAATCAGCATAATATTCTAGTTTAAACCATTAATTTGGCCTTGGTCTGTTGTAGTTCTAAGATTGAGTGTGATTTGAATATCCACCAAGTTTGAGATGGCAAGTTTCTATTCTTCTGTCGTGTCTGTTGCGTACACCGATTCTCTACTTTCTTATCATTCCCCAACGCCCATTGCTTCATTGTAGCAGCACAACTTGACCTGATGAAGGTGTTTTTCTTATCCATGACTATGATTTTCTTCTCTATCTCTAATGGGTGATCTGTGGATCCCCGAGCTATTTATTTTCTCAACTAAGGCATGTTATTTCTCTCCATTAAGCTTATTTTTATCGTCAAGTAATTGCAATCTAGTAATGATAAGGGTCGATCGTTTTCCTCGATCCTGTCCATACTGATCGGTATCATGATGTTCTTCTTCAAACTAACGGTCCTCGGAATAAGAAATAATATCGCCACCTTCCAAACTGATGTAGTTGCACAAGCTCATGGCTATATGGCCCTTTGGGACAAATGAAAACGAGCTTTATTTGGGTTTCGGTTATCCGAATTAGGCATTGCGACTACTCAAATCAAATGCGTCGAGAAGCCCAGAAATTTTCGAAAGAATCACGAGGACAAAGCCTACTGATGAAGTCCAGACCCAAAATTCCATCGTTTAGGTCCTCTTTTTATGTTTTAGTGAATTTCTATATTTTTCAATTTTTATTGGATTTAATTAAAATATTTAACCAACTCCAATCACTTTGAAATTGGGATGAGCTTTATTTTATTGTCGTGAGAAACAAGTTTTAATTTTGGCGTAGCATTTTGAGTACTTCTATAAAAGGCTCTCAAACCCTTTCTTTGTCGGTACACATTTTGGAATATAATTTGAGTTTTCTCTAAAGTATCTTATACTCTGACCTAGGGTTAGAGATTTTATATTCTCTGTTTTTGTCTTCTTGTTTTTGTGTTTGTCATCGTATGTTCAACCTCATATCTCGGTGCTACCATATTGGTATCAGAGCGACGGAGCTCCTACGGTGTGGGTTACAGAGCTATGTCGCCAAAATATGCTTGTGTGGGAAGTCCAATCTACCAATAGCAAAATCAATCGATCATGATGAATTGAAAAACTGATTTGGACAGGTGGGTGAACAAATGTATTTGTTGGGGAACCAGATGAGGGATGTACATAAAGCACTACAAAGGTTGTTGAACAAACAAACTAATGGATTTCAAGCTCCAGATTTCAGCAACTAGTCGTCGGGGTCTGAGAGAGAATAAGGTAGAGTTCTATATTACCCACAAGACTATCGCGAACAATTCTTTGATGAGCGGCCATCGAGAGATTTCGATCAGAACTCCAATAGCCGGTGGGAATCTAGGATCAGATTTGAGATACCAGAGTTCTAAGAGCGTCGCAAACCGGAGATGTTTTTAGATTGGTTCACCTCAGTTGAAGAAGTCTTTGATTTGAAGGAGGTTCCGGATGCTAAACGGGTACAGTTTTATGTAACTAAGTTCTGAGGTCGATCTGCATCTTGGTGGTAGCAGTTAAAGCAGACCAGATCAAGGCAATGTAAGCCAAATATAACATCTTGGGCTAAATTTCTGAAGCATTTGAGGGATGCTTTTTTGCTTTACAATTATGCGCGTGTAATGTACGCGCAATTCCAAAACCTTAAACACATGTCACACACTGTTGATGAATACACTAACGATTTTTTCAAGCTCCAAAACCGTGTCGATATTGCTTATTCGGCAGATTAATTATTATCTCACTACATAAGTGGAATAAGACAACACTCTCATGAGCATATTAACATGTTCGACCCTGTGAATGTGTATGAAGCACATCAACATGCACTACATCTGGAGAAAGCCCTTTCACAAAAGCCTTATAGAGGATAGAGTGCCAGAACAACTCTAATGGCGTTTCCAAAAAGGATGGTTCCAGGCCCTAGTGCAGCAGTACCAACTGCCACCCCTTTGCGTACATGGGCTAACTCACAGGTACCTAGGCTCGCAAGGACTTCCTCATAGGTTAGGTGTTACTGTTGTCACGAACTGGGGCACGTTGCTTTATAGTATCCAAAATTACGGGAACAACCACAACAATTGAGGGGTTTGTCACTAGAGCTGCTGATTTTGATTTGAAAGGTAACCCACAGTTTGATGAGGAACTAGACACTGTTGTTGATGAGGTTCAGGAGGACCAGGTTACATGAGAAGATGGTGGACAAACATTGGTTTTAAGGCGTGTCTGTTTTACTCCCAAAACAAGAAGTTAAGGGGATGATTGGCTACAAAACAATATTTTCCAATCGACTTGTATTATCGGGGTAAAGGTATGCAGATTTGTTATTGATTGAGGCAGCTGCGAAAACGTTATTTCAGAAGAAGTTGTGCATAAGCTGGCTTTGAAAACAGAAGACCACCTAAACCCCTACAAGCTTGACTCGTTAAAGAAAGTTAGTGAGGTAACAATCTCTAAAAGATGTCTAGTATCTTTTTATGTTGGTAACTATAAGGATAAGGCATGGTGCAATGTCAATACTATGGATGCTTGTCACTTATTGCTAGGCCCACCATGGTAATATGATAGAAGTATCACATAAGATTGTAGGAAAAACCGATATAGTTTCAAATGAAATAACGTTAGATTCATATTAACACCAACTAAGGAGGTATCCCCAAAACCGACACTATTTGTATCACAGTACTCTAGTAAGAACATTTTAGCTCGAAAAGAATTTATAGAGCATGCTAGAGATACAATAATTGTTTATCGTTTGGTGGTTAAACAATTTAATGTTGATCTGTTTGTTGGGAAACCTGAGCACGTTTGACCGTTATTAGCAGAATTTGCAGTTCTCTTTCCCGATAATCTGCTTATAGGTCTTCCTCGATTAAGAGAAATTCAACACCAATTTGACCTAGTACTGGGTGCTAACCTTCCAAACCATCCGCATTATCGGATGAGTACATAATAATATGAGGAGCTCCGTAGACATTTGAAAGAACTGTTGACCAAAGGCCACATTCGTGAGAGCCTTTTTCCTGGTGCAGTTCATATATTGTTAACACCAAATAAAGATGGCTCAATGAGGATATGTGTGGATAGTCGGGCTATCAACAAAAATACATTCATGCATAGGTTTCCTATTCCTCACCTTGGTGATTTACTAGATTAGTTGAGTGGTGCTACCGTGTTTACAAAGCTGGATTTCGAGATCAGATTCGTATTTGCATGGGAGATCAGTGGAAAACAACATTTCAAACCTGATAAGGTTTGTTTGAGTGGATGTTCATGCAGGTTATGAACCACTTATTTCGCCCGTTCATTGTCAAATTTCTAGTTGTGTACTTTGACGACATTCTTATATATAGTACTACGGAAGAGTTGCACCTCCAACACTTACGGGAAGTTTTGGTTGTTTTGAGGCGAGAAGGGTTTTATGATGGAGTTGAAAAGTATTGATTTATGAGAGATTCAGTTCTCTTCCTGAGGTATGTTGTTTCAAATGATGGCTTGTCAGTGATAAGTCGAACGTGGCAACAGTGCGTGACTGTCCTATACCTACTTCTACCACTCAGGTACGTTCTTTTCACGGACTGGTTTCATTCTACAAGAGGTTCATATATAAATTCAGTACTGTCACGGCTCATATTATAGATTGTATGAAGGGCGAGACGTTATGTTGGACCCCTAAAGCAACTACTGCGTTTGAAGAGATAGAGGTAAGATTGACCACTACACCTATTATGGTTCTACATGGATGTTCTACAAGGTTTGAACTGAATTGCGTTGCCTTCTAATTGGGCATTGGAACTGTTCTCAACCAACGAGGCTTACCTGTAGCCTACTTCAGTGATAATTGAAGTGGAGTTAACCTCAACTACAGCACCTATGACAAGGAGTTTTATGCAGTTGTACGGGATTTGAAGCACATGAGCTCCTACTTGGCCTATAATGACTTTGTCTTATACACCGATCATGATTCCTTGAAGTATATACAGAGTTAGGAGAAGCTATTTTCCCGCCATGCGCGTTGGGCAGCGTTTACTCAAAAAATTAAATTTTACATCAAGCACACTTTGGGGGTAGTTAACATCGTAGCTGATGCACTGAGCCGTCGCAGGTTTGTACCTACCACTCACAATATCGGAGGGACCGTGGTGAAGCGTAAGCATGGATTTTGTCTCTGGACTTCCAAGAACACAGAGAGGTAAGAATTATATTTTTCTAGTGGTTGACGGTTTTCTAAGATGGCCTACTGTATTGCCTGCAAGAAAACCACGAATGCTGTGAATATTGCTTATTTATACTTTCGTGAGTTCTACGACTTACATGGCATATCCCTGAATATCGTTTCTGATCACTATATGCGGTTTGTCGGGCACTTTTGGAGGAGTTGGTGGCGCCCCACAAACACAAAGCTGAGTTTTAACAGCGTGTATCACCCGCAGATAGATGACCAAACTAAGGTAACTAATCAAATATTAGGAAACATGTTGCGCACAGGATCACCAGGAAATTGAAAGCATGGGATTCCCGTCTCTATCAAGTTAAGTTTGCCTACAATAGGAACCACAAGCGCAGTATGGTTATAGTCCATTCATGGTAGTCTATGGTTATAACACACGGGCTCTTATAGATTTGGATTTCCTATTGTTCCAGCTAGAGTCGAGACTGCTATCACTGATCTATGGGAGATCCATGATCGTGATCACAATGTTGTTCTTCAAACTGACGGTCCTCAGAATATGAAATAATCGTGCCGCCTTCCAAACTAATATTGTTGCACAAGCCAGTGGCTATATGGACCTTTTGGACAAATGAACACGGGATTTATTTGGGGCTCCGTTATTCGAATTAGGCGTTGTGACTACTCAAATCGAACGTTCCTAGTGATGAAGCCCAGACCTAAAATTCCATCGTTTAAGCCCTATTTTTGTTGTTTTAGTAAATTTTCTTCATTTTTCTATTTTTACTGGATTTAATTTGATAAGGGAAGGAACATATTGGTGATCAATATGTAATTTACTCCATATATAAGACCAAGATTTTTGCATTTAGTAGTTAAGGACCAAAGTAAAGCAAACATAAGATATAGAGGGGTCAAATGATACACCCCAAGAACTTGTCCGTAAATAGTTAAATAGTGGGGTGAGAGGTCCACTTTTGTGATGGTAATTATGTAATTTTACTACCTACCTCATTTACTATATAAAGTAAATTCCCTTTTGATGAAAAAGGCCAATGATTAGTCAATTATTGATACATTTATTTCTTTTGTCTCTTTTCCTTTCTACCAACCATTGATTTAATTATCATTTGTCACTTCACACGAATATTATCTAGTCCGATCCTCACCTACGAACATTTCTGCCTCTGAACCACACTAAGGATTTACTGAATTCATCAATGGCGCCGTCTATGGGAACCGATCGGTACCCATAATTAATTTTCTAAAACCTTGAAAATATATATTTAAAACAAATATGGATATTGGGGCTCGTGGAGAGATCGAGACCAATCTGACCAAGGATCCGATTGGCGTTGAGTCTGGTGACCATCTGATGGAAGGACAAGTCACGAACGAAGGTAACGGCCTTAATCGATACGTTGAGGAGCTACTTGAGGAATTTGTCATGGTTGCTAGACGTAAGAAACTATTAGAAGACATCGAAAGGTTGAATGCCAAAAGGGAAGCCATGATGAGTTCTAGGAAGGTCAGATCTGAGGTTCGACAAGAGAGGATCGAGGCTGATCAGATCCAAGATGGCGTTCAACCAGGAGAAAAACAACGGAGGAGGATTCGTCGACATTCCAAAATGCATGCCAGATCGGAATAAACATGTGATTCTTCGGAGTCTAGTGAATATACATCTTTAAGTTTTGATAAATCATCTTCTTCAGACACTGATGCTAGATACAAAGCAGATCAAAGGCAAAGAGATTCGAAGACACATAAGCACACCCATCGGACTAGTCGGAGAAGGAAGGAGTAGGAAGAAAGTTGATCCGGGTAAAAGAAAAATGTACTCCGAGGAGCAGGATAAGACATGAAATGTTTGAGTCGAACATATCACTACTCAGAGACAGCCTCAGTCTGACAGTTATCATCAAGATTATTGTGTCAGTAATCAGTTTACTTTTCAGACTGAAGAAAGATTATATACACCAACCAATGATGGTCCGGGGGAGAGCGCTTACAAGGTCGGACACAACTGGAGGTTATCCCCTCTCTCCTCGGAGATCCTCTCGAGTAATCTTCCTAGGTGCTTTGGTATTTCCAAGTTGGAAACGTTTGAGGGAACTCAGGATTCAGACAACCACATTGAGCAGTTCAAGAACTTTATTATCAACTACGATGATGATAACAAGTTGTTATGTAGAGATTTCTCTCAAACTTTCAAGAATGTTGCATCCAAATGGTATAATCGTCTACTACAAAGGTGCATAAAGAACTTTCACATGCTTTGGAGAATGTTCAACTTTGTCGGAAGCAAGAAATTTTGTGCAAACAAAGATACCATCATTTATTGTAGACAAAAACTTGGAGAAAGCCTGAAAGAGTACATGAAACGCTTCATTCAGGTCAAAACGGACATGGAATTTTGTGAAGACGATGTAAATTTGGCTACTTTTTGAATGGGTCTTCTTCCGGGGGTAATGAAAAACAATGTCGTGGAGACACAGGCCATGACATTTGAAGCTCTGTTGGATCAGATAGAGAAAAGGATCTTAGTAGACGAAACTAGGGCCTCGAAGATAGAATCCATGTCTTAATTCTATCAGCATCCGACTTTAGTAAGTGAAAGTACAACGAAGGTGAATGTCCGACCACAACCTTCATAGCCGGTCACAGTTGTCCGACCGCAAGCCCAAGTATAAGAAACAAACCAAACTTCTCAGCGGGCAGTGCAAATCCAACAATACGTAGCAGAATGACAAGAAACTCAACTATACGTTAGGCCCGCGTCTAATATGTGGGTCCGACCAGCTCACTATGCTTAGTTGACCGAGTGCGTGTCAACCATTTTTAAGAAGGCACGAGAAAATGTGCATTTTCGGAAGCCTTTCCCATTGCAGACTCCGAGGGAGCACATGAAGAATAAGTATTGTCAGTTTCACGACGACATTGGGCATCACAAAAAGGATTGCGTAGCATTAAAGAAAGAAGTCCAGTATCTGATAGAGAATGGAAAGTTGGTTGATTTTGTTAAAAACAATACCGCAGTTGCACCAAAGTAAGAAGTTGCTCCAAAGTAAGAAGGCACCATGATGATATCAGAGGCGGTTAACAAAGATTTTATGGATGCATTCGATATAGCCGCAGAGTACCTAGATCCGAAAGTGATGTTCCAACCTTTATTACTGGAAAGGGTCTACATTACTACAAGGTGATGTTGTTTGGACTAAAAAATACGGGGCCAACGTATCATCGCTTGGTAAACAAAGCTTTTGAAAGTCAGATTGTACAAATGTGGAAGTTTACATCGATGACATGTTAGTCAAAAGCCTCAGAGATGAGCATAATCTAGTTGACTTGGAATAAACCTTTGCCAATTTTTGACCAAAATAAATTTAAAGTTGAATCCAAAAAAGTGTGCATTCGGGGTAAGATCCGGAAAATTCTTAGGCTACATAGTCAGTGAACAGGGTTTCGAAGCGGATCTGATGCAGTTAAATTCTTTGTGTTCTATGGATCCACCAAGAACGATGAAAGAAGTACAAATTATGACTGGAAGACTGGTTGTATTAAACAGATTTATATCGAGGTCATCGGATAAATGTGCCCCGTTCTTCTAGGTATTGAGGAAATCAAACCATTTTGAATGGACACCAGAATGCTCGGACGCCTTTCACCACATCCAACAACATCTTTCGTCCCCAGAAATCTTGACAAAGCCACCTCTATGGGAGATGTTGTTTATTTATCTTGCAGTATCCGATTTCGCGGTCAGCGCGTTCTTAATCCGGGAAGAAGCCAATCTCCCGAGGCCGATATACTATGTTAGTAAGAGTTTTTAGGAGGCGGAAAAGTGGTACCTCAAATTATAAAAATTGGCACTTTCATTAGGAAAGTCCACGCAAAAAAAGAGGCCCTACTTTCAAGCTCATTCGGTTGTGGTACGAACATCGTTTCCCTTAAAAAATATGCTGCAAAGGCCCGACATGTCGGGAAGGATGACAAAGTGGTCTGTAGAACTTGGAGATTTTGACATTGAATTTGAACCACGAACCACAATCAAAGCACAAGCGCTAGTTTATTTCTTAGTTGAGTTTCATTCTAGTCGGGATAATATAGATATTGAAGAAGAGACATTCGGACCAGAATGGGTAGTCCGAACTGATGGGGGATCCAGCTCATCTGGTTACAGTGCAAGAGTACAATTGACTTCCCCGGAAGTTATTGCGATGTACCAGGTCATTCGACTCGGATTCCAAGCATAAAAAAATGAGGCAGAGTATGAAGTGGATCTGGCTGGATTAATGGTTGCAAAAATGTGCGAAGCTAAACGAGTTAAGTTGATAAGCGACTCATAACTCTTGGTGAACCATGCCCTGGGGAGGTCATAAGCAAAAAAATATCATTTAGTGAAGTACTTGGGGGTCTTGAAGGCATTGACCTTAGATTTTGAGGACGTCAGGTTCGAACATGTTCCTAAGGCAGTGAATTCACTGGCTGATTCTCTGGCTAAGACATCTTATTCTGATGAGCACCCATGGATAGTTACCCAAGAAAGTCCATCAACCATTAAGGGATCCGAACTGGTTGAGGGAGGCATCGAATTTTTCCAAATTTCCACAGCTTTGTTAAAAGACTGGAGAAGTGAGATACAAGAGTTTTTAATCCATGGTATATTACCAATTGATAAGGTAATGGCCAAAAGAATACGGTTCAAAGCACACGGATACGTGGTACTTAGTGACGTGTTCTATAAAAAGTATTTCAACCGGCCTTTACTATGTTGTCTAGGAAAGGATGAGTCACAGTTGATACTTTCAAAGCTGCATGATGGGGAAATATTCGCGCACTATGGGTACAAAACACTAATACAAAAGGTTTTTATTGCTGGTTACTATTGGCCGGCCGTCTCAGCGGACGCCAAGGAGTTAGTAAAAATATGTGACACTTGCCAGCGATTTTCAAACTCAATCTATATGCCAGGGGTTCCCCTCGAATCAATATTAGAGTTTGTACCTTTCGACACATGGGGTATTAACCTCGTCGGAGCACTTCATATGGCCTCAGGAGGGTCCCAAACAATCATTGTCGCTGTAGATTACTTCTCTAAGTGGGTAGAGGCTAAACCATTAGCAGGAACAAGGGATAAAGATGTGATAAATTTTATCATCTCCAATATATGTTTTCATTTTGGCGTACCAAGGAAAATTACGATGGACAATGGCTCGTAGTTTGACAACAACGAGATGAGAGCTTTTTGTGCTTCCAAAGGAATACAACAGTGTTTCTCAGTGCTTTTCCACCCTCAAGCGAATAGTCTGGTCGAAGTAACCAATCAGAAACTTTTAGATGGGATAAGGAAGAATTTAGAGGGTAAAGTTGGGAAGTGGCCAGAATATCTACAAGAAGTGTTATGGGCTTACACAACTACTCCGCGGATAGCAATGCACGATTTTCCTTTCGCACTTGTTTATGGAATTGACGTCGTGGTGCCATTGGAAACTATGCTCCCATCTTACAGGCTAAGCGAGTGTTCCGAAGAGGAAAATGATAAAGAAAAACACACTGAGCTGGACCTAATACAAGTTAAAGGATAAAGAAGGGAGAGATCTCCCCCACCCTTAGAACATTGAGCACCTCATAGTCTATTTAGAGTAAATGTGTGTCTTCCTTATCAATTTATGTAAAACAATTATTTATCAGAGTTTATGTAAGTATCAGTGGCATACTCTTTCCTACCCTGGTGGCGCAGGAAGGTTTTAATGAGGTGCCCTAATAGCCGACTTATATATTAAATTCCATTGCCTTCTTAAAATGACTCGCAGAAAGTTCATCTTTTTGAACTCAGTACTTCAACAATGCTTGGATAAGAAAGTTCATCTTTTTTAACTCAAAACATACTCCAAAATATTTGGACCAGAAAGTTCATCTTTTTGAACTCAAAACATACTCCAAAAATGTTTGGATAAGGACATTCATATTTTTGAACTCAAAACAAACTCCAAAATAATTTGGACAAAGAATTCATTTTTGAATGATAAGTAGAAAGATATAAGATAAATTAAGCATCACATCAAAGTCATCCCATCATAAACCCTAATAACAGGAGGGAAATTGTACACAAAACGTTGGAATTCTTAACAGGTTCTAGATTCAAATAGTCAACAAAAAACAAAGAAATACTCAGAACTTGCTAATCCGATGCGGAGTGCTCTTTACAGCCTTCAGGGACGATGTTGTTCTATGACCCGGGTGCAAAGGCTACCAAGGTGCAGATCCGGGAACTTCTCGTGCATCTCCATCACCATGGCAGACCTCAACTTGGGATCTCTTTCTTCAAAACGAATGACGATCCCAACCGCATGTTTATCAAGGCGTTTTTTCTACTCAGCTTAAAAATTCTTCTTTAAAGATTCATTTTCCGCTGATAGTTTCTCAATGTTCGCGATCGAATTCTCAAAGTATACCTTTATCTTGCAATAACCTTCAAGGAGGCCATCCACCATCGTGTCGCATTTGGCGTCTTTAGCAATAAATTTCTCCCGCTATTCTTCTCTTTAGCAAGTTCGTCCTCGACCTCCTTCAATCGGTTAGATACTCCTGACGTCTTATCTAGTTCATCAGTCAGCTCCTTCCCTTTCTTTTCTAACTCATCTGCCTCGGAGGTCAAGGTCTCCACCTGGGAAGATATTTCTGTTTGTTTGGCAAGATTATTGGTTAAGTATTTCACTTTGACTTTCAACTCATCCAATTCGGAGCTTAATGTTTTCACCTCGTTCGCAGAGGACAGCAACACGAAGCAGCTTATTCAACTCGTTCGCAACATAGTCATTTTCATACACATCAAAATAAGTTGAGGCAGAGGAGGGATACCTTCCTTCCTTCGGGTCACGTCTTATGTTTCCTTTCCTTGGAGAACAAGCTCACCACCAGAGTCTGAGTCGACCACTATGAATTTATTTACCGGAGGCAAGCTTGGGCAGGTGGTATTCTCGCTCTTCCCCCCACCCACTTTCAACGACCTTTTTTTGTTTCTCCTCGACGTTAAACTCTTTTGGCCTTATAGCACCAGCCCGACCGTGAGGCCTTACTTCAATGTTGTGGTTAACCTCAGTCATTTTGTTTTCCAGGCGATGGCCTGGAGAGACGGCCTGGGGGCCCGATAGGACTTCTTGTTGTGTTTCCGATGACCTTGCATCTCATGGGGGGTCCACTTGAACTACATCTTCGGGGTCACCCTGAACATCCTCTGGAAGACCACCTTGCACCTCTTATTGGGGACCACCATGAGCGTCATGTTGAGAACCCCCTTGAGTGCTAACGTTCTCCTCTTCATAAGCATCACCTTCCGATTCGGCATCTTGTTGGGTCTCCTCTTCGCCCTCCTCGGGTTTTTCTGCATCTTGATGAATCCTAGCCTGAGAGCGAGCTGGAAGGTCGACCGCCTTATCTAAACACTCTAAGCGTTTGAGGATGTCATCGTTTGGTAGAGGCACCATAAGCTCATATATATATTTTTTTCTCACTTAGATTGCACCACCGGAGGTTGATTTTTGACGAAGTTCATCAGAAAGAAGCTCTAATGAAACTTGTGATCCCAGTGCTCGCCTGGCCAAGCGCTTAACTTCTTGAAAATATATTTTCCCGCTTTGGCATGACATCCCCTTCATGGTTGTAAAAAGAAAAAAGTTAGAACCTTCCGACTATGACGACTCAGAAAACTATAGATGGAAATACTTACCCTATCCAGACCAATTTGGGGTTAACTGATGCGGAAGATCCTTGGAGTCCTCGAAACCCGTCTCTCATAACCCGAATATAAATACGAACTGTTGCTTCCACTTTTTGTCTGCCTCTAAAAAATATTTAATTACTTTGAGCTGCATGCTATAAGCAAACGAGTAGAATGGGTAGTGGGAAGTTTTAGCCACACCTGATACGGAGACAAGCTGCTCAATGGTACAAGCGATCTCAGAGATCCTGGAGGCCATAATACAAGCTATAAGTGTATACTACATATTGGCTCCGGCCTGAGAGGGACACAATCTGATCAGGTGAATGTACTCAACCAGGGCAGGGTTAAGGGTAGATGAAGACCCCAGTTCATGAGATCGGTATAAAGGACTAACTCATTGTTCCGGGCAGACAACAAAGTTTCTCCGACGGTGGGAAATCGAATTGTGATGTTTCCTAGAATCCCCCAACGGTCTCTCAGCTTGACTTCCTCAGTCGGATGGAAATAATTATACTTCACTCTATACAGCGCCAACAGTCTCTTTTTAGCTTTGTGATTTAAGAGAACCTGTGACCGAGTGACCTACTCCTCAAAAAGGGAGACATGCCTTCATTATGACCTACTCCTCAAAAAGAGAATATTTCTTTATACATTAGTGAAGTGGGCCCCTACCCACATCGGTGACCTACCTTATCTTATTCCTACCCTTTAATCATTATTTAAAACATAATTCATTATACATCCTCAACCTCTTACTCGTTTTACAAAGGTTTATTATAATATGATAATGCCATTGCGTTCTACCAACCCAATTATGTTTGGACAATTTTCAACCCCATCAATTATAACTTAGAAAATCACATATAGCTCTTTTAGGACCTAATTTGTTGTATTCAACATGAGGATGAAGGACAAAACATGTATAGCCAAACATTCGTTAGGAAGAATAATATCGAAATTGTCCACATATCGTCTAAAAGGGAGACATGCCTTCATTATGAGTAGTGGGAATTCAATTATTCATATAAACAACAGTTAGAAATGCTTCTCCTCAAAAAATAGGTGGAACTTCAACTGATAAAAAGAAAGAACGAGCATTCTCAACAATGTGACGATCTTTCCTTTTCTACAACCTTATTTTCATAAAGGGTGTCACTACAAGATGCTTTATGTATGGTACCATTGGGAGCAAATAAATGTTTGAAATTATTGAAGGTATATTCACCCCTAAGTTACACCTGAAGCATTTATCACAACCGAACATTGGGTCTTAACCAGTGCTCTAAATTATCTATAAACTCCAGGAAAATCTGAATTTCATTTCATAAGATAAATTTATATGTATCTAGTATAATCATCAATAAAAGATATATAATATAATGAACCACCCTTTGTTGACACGTGAGATGTACCCATGCATTAGAACGAATAAAAGCAAAAGGAGTAATAGAAGAAGTGACACTTAAATTAAACAGCAACGCAAAAACTTTTGCTAGTATCCAACCACTACAATCCTAGATACTACAAATGTTTAACTAACCAAAAATACATGTAGAGACTAAAAATTCCAAACACGATGCAGACACATGTTTCATAAGAGAATGCCTACGATAAAACTAGGCGATGAAGCATTTAAACGAAATAAAGACAAATTAACACTAGAGGCAGCAATATCGGTCAAGTATGTTTTTCAACTATCAACACCATTGACATCCACATCGGTTACTTCGAGTTTTTCTTAAACATAGAGTTTTTCTTATTCTATGACATGTCCTAATCAATTTCTGAGTATGTGGAATTTGTATAATACAAACTGAATCAGAAAATAAGACCTAATAACCAAATTTATACAATTCGCTAACTAAAACAATGGTTAAAGAACAGTGGAACGTAGTAAACATGAGATAACAATATATGAGCGGTACAAATAGAGCCAATACCCTCTATTGACATTGTTGTAGCACGAGGAGACATAAAATATATGGGTGAAACATGATCAAACGAATAAAGTTCGACACATGAGGTCACATATGATGAGAGACACCCGAAATCAACAATGATGGATCTATACCTGGAGTAGAATACGATGACATACCTGAATGATATGCGGATGTAGACATAAAAAATTTCTTCTCGTTAGTTTGGTACAAGTAGATTGTAGAAAATCATATTTTCCTATCATAGTAGCAATAGGATCTGCAATCTTTTATTAAAAAATCAAACAGTCAAGAGATACCAAATCCAAATCGAAAAATCAAATCAAAATCTTAATCAAACCCCCATTCCAAAATCATAATTAAACAAGTCCAAATTCAAAATCTCATTCGAAATCACAATCGAAATCCAAATAAAAGACCAAAATCAAATCGAATACTCAATAATATTCAAATCGAAAACCAATAAAATTCAATCTTAAATTCAAACTTAAATCGAATTTAAATCAAAATCTAATCCAAATATCTATTTATTTATAAAATCAAATCTCTTTTACAAATAAAACCATTGCACTATTCCAGCAGTGATTGCGCAAAAACCCTAATACCAAATCACAATATAACCGGTCAAATTGAATCTATAGAAGTTCTATACATACCGTCTCAAGTTCAGCAAAACCGACATTGTTTACCTTTCGATCGGACCGTTTGATTGTGGTTGCACACAACATATGCGAAAACCAAAAATTGTATCTCTTCTGATGGTTTTGTGTCCTGATTATTGTACAAACAATTATCAGGTTGAAGCACAATAGTAATAGATCTGAAAGAAAACAACTCCAAACAACTCTTAACCCGAAAGCGAAATTCAAATTTCTGAAAGCAAAAGTATATCTGAAGTTATATAAAACAAATCGAATTGAAGGACATTAGTAATATATCTGGAGCAAAACATCTCCAACCAACTCTTAACGCCAAAGTGAAGTCCAAATGTTTAAACAAAAGAAAATATGAAAAAACATCAAACAAATCAAATTAAAACACGATACCTGATGAAAAAAATTAATACTCCAAAGATCGAACATGCTCTGATACCATCTTAATAAACAAAAGAAAGAGAAAAGAGAACAGAAAAAACGAAACCGGTAAAAACGGCTAGAGTGGTTATTTATTTAGGAAGTATGCGCATTACATTATTTATAAATAAAATATATGAGCTATTCGTGTTGGGCCTAATATCTCTAAAGTTTCCCTCCCTGTTTGAAATCAATAGAGGTTATCTGAGATTAAATAAATGCGAACTGTGAAATAAGTTGGGTGTTCAAATGCCAAATGCAAAGCACTTTGCATACATAACTATGAAATACATAACTATGAAATACTTGTTAATTGTTGTTTTGCGATATGCAAAGGGTAGGTTTTTAACTATGTTTTGCTTGTTAATTGTTGTTTTGCGATATGCACTCGCCTGAACCGCTTAACTAAGACTTGGGTTGGGAATTGTATTGGCCTAATTTGACAAATCCAACGTTTTTGAGAGATTAGGGAGGTTAATTTAAGTAATAGGGGAATTATCAAAGAGGAAGCAGCAATGCTTCCATAAAGGACATTCAGAAGGGGTTGACGGTTGTTACACTAGTCAGACGGATGGAGGCGTGGCGATGTTTACCACTCGATCGATCTGCTGGAATGTAATTTTCAGGCGGCATAGCAGTTTGAAGGTTACCGCAGTCATGTGGATGAATAACGTCGTAGTAAAATTGGAAAAGGCATGGATCTTCTGATTGATAGGCTGAGGAGATTGGACCATTTTTATTTATCTATGAAAATACATTACAAGTTTACTGCTTAGTAGAAACTGGACCAGCTAATAGTTTCTCCCAGTTACAAAAGCCATATAACAGTCTTAACTAAAAAATCTAGATTCCCACCAGCATTAGTTTCCAAGCAGCTCATCAACTAAAAATAACCATTTACAAAATTCATCTGCAGAAAAAAATTGAAACAAGAGAGAAAACTGCAAAGCTTGTGACCAACGAATATGATATTAGAAGTCAAGAACTAAGAGTTTGTAAATGATTATAGAAAAGAAGAGGTTAGGAAGCAGATAAATATGAATGCTATTACACAACTTTTCTAGCATTTAACAGAAATAACTAATTTCTGTTTCACTTTATTTTAAACCGACTCTTGTATATTTCATTTGATCTACTGCATTTTATTAAAATGTAGAGACTATTGGACCAATATTTATCGAAGCCCAATGTATGGTAAGATGGCCGAGTGATCGAATAGGTAGACCAAGCTTTTTAATCAAAACACAGGGTTTTGACTTAACTTCAAATATTTTATTTTATTTCAGTTCATTTTTGTTTACTTGTTTTTAATTACTACGGCTCACTCCGTTCATTTTACTACTTTCTTTTATTTTTTTATTTTTTTTAAATTCATTGTTTTTCTCTAATATCCTCTTTCAAATATAGTATTGATGATTGAAGTTCCAGTTTGTTCCGAAGAAAAAGAAATATTAAGTGACAATAATGTTGATAAGTAAGTTTCATCACATACTTGGTCGAGAGTTCCACATTGCTAAATATTGAATAGAATAAACATTGCAAATACTTTATTTTATTTTTGTTTACTTGTTTTTATTAACTATGGCTCACTCCGTTCGTATTACTACTTTCTTCTATTTATTTTTTTAAATTCATTGTTTTTTCTCTATTATCCTCTTTCAAACATAGTGTTGATTGTTGGAGTTCGAGTTTGTTCTGAAGAAAGATAAACATTAAGTTAAAATAATGTTGAAAAGTAAATTTCATCCCATATTTGGTCGAGAGTTCCACGTTTCTAAACATTGAAAAGAATAGAGTGTATATAAGTGTGAATCCATCTCAACTAGTAAATGGTTCGTGGGAGTGTAGCAAAAGCAAAGCCATGCGCCATTTCAGGCTCAAAGCTGACAATACCTTGCTAGTACGTGAGGAATACTAATATATAGACTAATATTAAATAGCCCACATACATTTTATTTTAATCGTGAGACTCTAACAACCCCCCTCCCCTCGAGTTCGAGCATGAAGATTATGAATGCCCAACTTGCCAAGCGAAAACTCAAAATACTGCTTGCCTAGTGTTTTTGTAAAGATGTATGCACGTTGAGACTGAGTGGGCATGTGAGATGCGCAAATAACCCCATCAAGTATCGCATCATGTAGAAAATGACAATCTACTTCAATATACTTTGAACGTTCATAGAACAAAAGATTATGGGCAAGATTTAAAGCCGACTGACTATCACCAAAAACTAGCATAGCCCCCGAGTGTGAGACCTCAAAATCCTTGAGGAAACTGTACAACCACTTAAACTCACAAGTCAATCCTGCCATAGACCGGTACTCTGCTTCAGAGGAAGATATTGCAACAACACCTTGTTTCATAGTCTTCTAAGAAACATGGGAATCACTTAAGAACACGATCCAACCATCCATGTTGTGCCATGTCTTAGGATATCCCGCCCAATCAAAATCACACCAGCCTGTTAAAATCAGATTACAACTACTCGACAGAAGAATTCCCTGACCTGGGCTCCCTTTCAGATAACGAACAACTCGTAATACAGCTTGCCAATGATCCTCATTTGGGTTATGGAGAAATTAAGATAGAATATGTAATGAAAAATAGATATATGGTCGTGTAAACACTAGATAAATCAGTATGCCCATCAACCTACGGTACAACGACCCATAACTTAGTAGCGCTGACTCGCTCTTGTCGAGTTGGTGGTTTTGCTCCATGGGTAATGGTGCAGGCTTGCTGCCAGGTAAACATGTCTCTGAAATAATGTCCAAAGTATATTTATGTTGGTTAAAAAAGATACCCGCGGGACTCCGTGCTGCTTCAACTCCAAGAAAATATTTGAGATGACCTAAGTCCTTCAAATGAAAGCAAGTGCTCAAGTATTTCTTAAACACCATCAATGCACTAGGGTCATTCCCATATAGAATAAGATCATCAACATACACGAAAACATGCATACGACAACCACTCGTAGAATAACATAATAAAAAATAATCAAAATACGACTGAACAAACCCGTATCTTTTGAGTGCAGCCAGTAACTTGGCAAACCAACACTGAGGTGCCTGCTTCAGGCTATACAACGATATGTGAAGGTGAAAGACCTGTCATTGGCGCCCTCTTTCAAAACCTGGAGGAATTTTCATGTAAACCTCCTCATCCAGATCATCGTGCAAAAATGCATTATCTACATCCATCTGATGTAACTCTCAATTTTGAACGGTTGCAACTTTCAAGAAAAAACGTACAATAACCTTATTGCCAACAGGGGAAAAGGTGTCTTTATAATCAACCCTTTCTATTTGTTTATTACCAAACAAGCTTTGAGGAACTCTACTCCCTCATCAGCATGATATTTAATTTTATAAATTCACTAACTCTCAAAATCTTTCTTCCCTGGAGGTAGGTGCGCCAAGGTCCAAGTATGATTATCCTATAGTACCTGAATCTCCTATTGCATTGCCTTTCTCCGACCAGGGTGCTGCATAGCCTCTCTAGATAACATAGGCTCATACCTAGAAGTAATATATATAAGAAAAGAGAGGTGTGCCAACGAGAAACCAAAACTGTCAATATAATGAGTGAGAGGATAAGGCATATCGTGATCAGGAGATGGACTAGAACCGGGGGCAGGAGGACCAGATGGCATTGAATGTACTACTGTAATCATCCCAAAATCCTTCAACCGAGTAGAAAGAATGTTACTACGCTTGCCCGGTCCAAGATCTGAAGAATTGCATAGAGTATCTGAAATAACATTCAAAACTACTGGCGTATCTGAGACACTTGTGCCACCAGCCGGAGACGGAGATCGCACATCACGACCTCCAGGAGTGGTGCTACCACAGAGATGCCGCCATGCTGCGACTTCTCCTCTTCAATCAGTGAATCCTTCTCAACTTCTTCCCCAAACTACGAAGCAGTAATAGGAGGTGCAATGACCTTAGTCTCAGGACGAGCTAACTGAGAGAGCATAGTAACAGATGCAAATGGACATATATGTTCAAAAAATATCACATCACGGGAAACAAAACAATCTTAACTCTCCAAATCCTATACTTTCCAGCCATTCTTGCATACGGGTAGCCCACAAAAATACACCGACGACTACGACTCGAAAACTTATCACTCTTAGACCTCTAATCATGCACATATCACAAAGACCAAACACACGAAGCTTAGAGAAAATCGGAGCTACACCAAAAAGCATCTCAAATGGAGTCTTGGAACCCAAAACATTGAGAAAGGGTTCTATTAATCAAATACCTGGTAGTCAAAATACACTTCCTTCAATTTTGTATAGGTAAGTTACCCTGAAACCTGAGAGCACTGGCAACATTCAAATTATCTCTATACTTCCATTCGACTGTACCATTCTGTTGAGGAGTACCCACATATGAAGACTCAAAAAAAATACCCAACTCATCATAAACACGACACACAGAGAAAAATTCAGTTCCATTGTCACTTCACATTGTCTTAACAACTCTACTAAATTGTTTCTTAGCCGCAACGATAAAATATAAAAATATAGAAGTTACTTCTGTTTTTTCAACCGAAAAATAAATCCAAACAACATGGGAGTAATAATCAATAATAGTGAGAAAATATCATGCGCAGAAGAGGAAAAAGTATGATAAGGATCCCATAAATTACAATGCATTAATTCAAAGCAAGCAGTCAGTTTAGAATCACTGACAAAAAAACACTCACGAGTTTGTTTAGCGCAAAAACGAACATCACACGGGTGAGTTGCACTTCTATCATCAGCGCTAGAAACCAAATGTAAAGACTGAACTATCTTAGCTGAAGGATGTCCCAACCTACGGTGCCACAACTCAGCATCACTATCAACCACTGCAGCACTATAAACTTTGGTTTTCTCAACGCTACTGAAGTAGTACATTTCACCTCTCCACTCACCTAGTCCAATCAAAGTCTCTGATCATCGGTCCTGAATAACACAACCAAAATTAACACAGCAAACAATATAGTCGAGATCATCAGTCAAGTGGGATACGGAAAACAGATTACAAGTAAGATTGGGAACCAAAATATATTCTGCAAAGAAAACTGACAAGACAAATGCATACTACCACAATGTGTAGCAGTAACCTGAGAACCAGCGGGCATAGATACTACAGAAGATGGCATAACAGTAAAATTTTACAATTAAGAGATGGCACATGACATGTGATTAGAAGCCCCAATATCAATAATCCAAGGGGTACTTAACAATTCACTACTCAGATTCTCATCAGTATCGGAAACTTTGTTTGCTGAAAGAAGAGAAAACAACTGTTGTAACTGACCAGAAAGACGAGAATCCTCATCAGCAAGTAACTTGTGAATAGCCGCACCCGAGAGATCCATTGTAGTTGTCTCTCTCATCGTGTTGTGTTTCCTTTGAGTGCCACCGCCGTCTGGCGGTTCGCGCGGACCTCAGTCTCCATTACCGTAAGGTGGTTTAGCGCTCGCACGTTTTACCCAGCTTGCACGATACCCATGTTTGGCATAACAATTGGATTCCTCATGGCTAATTTTATGACAATAAGCACAAAATGATGAGAATAATGTGAGGAAGACAAAGAAGTACCTCGAGGAGTAGATTGAATCGCAAATGCCATCATAGGCCTTTGAAAAACTAGCAGAAAAACGTTGGTGATGAGATTACAAGCAATACTACACCGATAATAGTTCTGCACAAGAGGAAAAAGATCGGACGTCCGTCTCAAGAGAATAATGGCCTGATAAACGTCGGTTGATAAAGACTATGTCGGAAATACATCGACGAAAAGGGAAAAAACCAGAAATATATGGATCTCAAGAGAACAAAAGCCGGAAACACATTGGCTGATGAAGGCTACAAAAAAACATGTTGGCGCAAAGGGAAAAATACAAAAAATACGTCAGTCTTGAAAACACAAAGACATAATAAACATCTGTTGATGAAGACTATGCTGGAAACATGTCGACGCAAGGGGAACATTTTGGAGGCTGGGGTTTTGCAAGCTATTCCTCTGATACCATTTTAAGAGAATCGTGAATGTATTATATCATTCAGTGAATAATCAGAAGCACCAAGAAACATTTAAAACCTTGAGTGAATGCGTCTCTCACATCATTACCATTTCAACACATAAACCAAATCACCTTCCCAAGTATATTACAATTACAGTGTATATATCGTGTGGAAGAAAGTAAAACATAGCCCATAAACAGACTAATATTAATATATCATACAAATTTTATCCTAATCGTGACACTCTAACAAATAATTAGTGAGAAAATCCGTTGTTTGATAATATGACGGCACATGACGAATATCCACAGAATTTTGAAGAACTTTTTTTTATATGAAGTGTACATCAAGTTTGATATGTTTGGTACGAACATGGAAGACATGATTTGAAGCCAATGAGCTAGCTACGAGGTTATTGCAAAAAAAATATAAAATGTTTGTATTGAATTTGTTTGGTTTATGGATCCTATATCTTTCAGAAAAAATAAAAAAATGTTTGCTTTAAACAAATTTATGTATTAATTTATTTTGGTTACGTTCGATAATGATGCCATCCATGTACACCAAAATAATTAGTAAGGCAGACTTAAAATATTATATAATACTTATCCTATGATTAATATAAAAAGACAACTATTTTAAATATAAACACTTTTTTATCCTATAATATTTGACGATCCGTTCTTTTTTGGGTTTACGGATATCGCAAGTTTATTGGTAAAATTCATATATTAAATGGTTTTGGATTTATAAGTGTTCTTGGGTTTTACACATAAGTTCCAGATTTGCAAGTTTTTTTTTTCAGTTTTCACATGCTAGTTTCGGTGATACAAATCCAACCGAAATCCGACAATTTCTTTCGTGTCGCATTCGTAAAGTGTCATAATTTCTTTAAGTAATAAAATTGATTTCTAA
Organism: Limnanthes douglasii subsp. nivea; assembly: GCA_036936605.1. NCBI lineage: Eukaryota > Viridiplantae > Streptophyta > Magnoliopsida > Brassicales > Limnanthaceae > Limnanthes > Limnanthes douglasii. The sequence continues at coordinate 292,364,129 of JAUPFV010000004.1, forward strand.
TCCTGAAACTTTTATGCGGTTTTTTATTCGTGTCATATATTGACAACCCTAAAGACCACAAGAAACATAAAAACTAAAAATTATTAAGATTGAGATGAGTTTCCATACTCTTGTGTTCCCTCATGTGAACTTTTTTGAGTAAGAGAATATGGTTTAGGTTTCATTACTGCAACTTTACCACGAAACTTCAAGAACAACTTAATGTCTTATTTCCAGTATTTTGAATATGTGTCATCCAACACTTGAATTTGCTCCATATCGGATTGTACCCCATAATATTAAGTGGAACATATATATAACAAAAATGACATAATTAAATTTGATATATAACAACTTATCATACTTGAACATGGAGTATACACGTAAAATATAATATTCCCATTAATGAATATTTTAACTATCCTACGTATCGGTAAAACTCTCTGAATGAATGATTTAGCCTACTTCAATTAAAATAAACTCAAGAACCAATTTAATATTTCCAAGTACTAGTGAAACTCTCCGGATATTTGACAATGTTTGAAATTAAAATAGACCCTTCAAATTTTATAATCTCCATGCTAATCTCCAATAAGACCGATTAAATGATTTAATTGATTTATCTACCGAAATCCGAAAATCATACAAAATTTATTTCACAAATTCATTGGAAATATTATGTGTCCAAACACTTATAATGTGAAATAAATAAATAAAAATTAAATTTTAAAAAAACAAATTTCAAAATGTACTTGTAGACACAAAATACATTGCGAAAACTAACACAAGAATAAATCCACCATTATAACAATAATAAAAAAATGTCTCGTCCCACAAAATATACATTATCAATAACATAAAACAATACTACTAGACCGAATGTATATTGTGAACACCAGTAATTAAAAACTATAATGATTTGACTCGTCTATATTTTTATTTATAAAACTTAAACAATTAATCATGTTTTTTTACGAACAAATTAAGTTAAGTATGTTTTTTCACATAAATCCTAGATCCATATCGTATCAAAACAATTAACAAATAATATTTTTGATTCTATAATATATATATATATATATATATATATATATATATATATATATATATATAATATTCAGTATATGCACAGAACGGTTTCGTTATGATACTAAAGAATGAAAAGTATGTTTTTAACATTTAATATATATATGTATAATATGTTTATTATATGCATCACACGACGGTTTCGCTATGATATTAAAGATCGAAAAGTATGTTTTTAACATTTTTTTTAAATGTTGTTAAGATTATGTTATTTTATTTGGAAAATCATGTTCTTTTAGGCGGAAAATCATTTGTTGGAAAAATTGTGTAGTTGTGGAATTTTTATTTGAGGAAACTAACTTTTTGTGTTTGTTGTGAAGTCATTAATTACAAAAAAAAAAAAGTTTTGAAGTGAATTAGTAGTAGTTATGAAATAGATCTTTTAATTGCAAAATCACTCTCTCTGAAATTTATATTTTATTAGTTGTAAAACCATTTATAACAAAATTTGAATTACTTCAATGGTGAAATCCAAGATTTTTTAATTGAATTACTCGGACTATAATATTTTAAATTGTAAAATCCTAACTTTAAAATCGTATATAAAAGAATCCTTTATTTGTCAGGCCGATTCATAGCCGTTGCGTACGTAATATCTATTATATTGTAAGAAACACGTCTAAAATGGACAGGCTTTCGGCCGTCCAAACAGTCCATTTATTTACTGCGGTTTAGTTTTCCGTTAACTTTTACAAATAGTTTCAATCTCATGGTAGGCGATTTTTTTTTACCGTCAAACCCCAAGTTAATTGGAAGCTATGGCTTTTTTTCGGGTTCACTAACCAATCGCATCAGATTTTATTTGTCACTTAAGAGCCCGCAAATAACTTTTGAGGTGTAGCTTGAGTTGCAAGAATCTTTTGCGCTCTTATTGGAACCTTCATACTAAAATAAGGTAAAGTGTCTTATTTTTTCCATAGGCTTTGAAGGATTTTTTATGAGAATGTTTTGTTGTGGGATTGATCCATCAAAATAAAATAGGGTAAGCAGTTTTTTCCTGAGAATAAGTTGATTCAGAGGGGTAGGTGTTTTTGGGGTGTTTTGTTCGTAGTGTGTTTTCTCCACAATCGAACACTTGAACAATACAATCCGGTGTTTCGTCGGTGATGGGACAACCAGCCTAAAGCATTGTCGATGCTAAACATATAACTCTGAAGAGATTGTGTGGAAACAGAGAATGAAATAACGTTAAGATTTGGACCGCAAAAGTTATTTTGACGATGATTGAACTAGACATTGGATGATATAATGGAAGGAACATAAGAGTTTCTCTCTATATCTGTAAAACCATCAATAAAATAGAATAATAAGAGAAGGGATGGTATATATATAAAAGGGAGTTCGATATCCCATAAGATATTTTTTGAACGCCCAGAAACCTAAACCTATGTTGGAGAGTGGAAAGGTCTTTTAGATGTCCTTTCACACTTCAACGTATATTTGTAGGAAGAATTAGCAAGGTTTCTTTACCACCTCGTCACATTTTATTACCAAAGAACTTATTATATAGGTCGACTTCTTTCGTGACATGTGTAAATAAGTAAAATCATGTGTGATGCACAGTTCACGAGACTAGTGATTTCCCAGCACGATAATCGGAGACAAAACTATATGTCCTCAACTATTTTGGATTAATAGGATTGGTTGTAGTCCGGAGCAATGACACAAATAAAATTTGAAGCAAAGCGAGCGTTAGTCCTTCCAAAGAGTCTTCGCAAGGACTAGGGTGACTACTAATTAGGGCATGATTTATCCGACCCACATGCCAGACGGGTTAAACATTGATCGGTATTTACTTTTTAATATAAAGCCAACAAATGTGTACCACTTAAAGGATTTTGTGTCATAAAGATTAAATGTGTAATAGACACTAATAGGCTAATCATGTAGGCCCAATAATCCACTACGAATACTATATAAAGTACTGTACCTTTTTCTTAGAAATGGTGAATACTAATTATTTTTTAATTACTTTTGGTAGTTCTCTCTTTAAATTTTTTGTTTCAACTTCTCTTTCTAATATTTTCTGTGAGTCACTTGGATTATTTTAGACACATTTACCACTCAAAGATTTCTGAAGTTATCAATATCATCTAGTCTCGATATCTCACATGTAGCATTTTTATTTTATATTTTTCTCGCATCTAGCAACACTAGATGATGAATGAGAGATAAAAATGGTCGCAAATCTAACAAGGCTAGATGCTAGAAGCGAGATACTAGACATCAACACAGGACAAAGACTTACATGACAAAACACAAAATGCAATAATACTTAGATGAAACACAATATTTTTTCTTTCTTCAAACAATCTATAATAAAAAAACCTTCGAAACACATTCCAAATATAATGATTATTGTTTATCATTTCGTTCATAGTTTGTCAATTTTCGAAGATATTGAGAGATTTTTTTATTTTAGTTTTGGCTAATAATAACGTGATTAAATTCTTGTCTATTTTAGTTTTGTAGATTTACAAGCTAATTGAATTGGATTTAAAATGTAAGAGATTATCAGAATGAAAGAGAGAAAACAAAAAAAACAAATTTTTGGCAAAAGTAATATAAATTGTTTGATTAAAAGCAATTAGCCCTATATATCCCATAAAGCTATTTAAAATATTGAAATTGGACCAGCTAATAATTTCTCTCCATAACTAACAAAACTAAAATACATTGTTTGTACCTATCAACAGTGTCCAAACATGAAGCAATAAAGTGCCTATTTGTTTTAAAAAAACATCTCCAGCAAGAAATGTACCTGCAGAAAACACAGTAATCAGAAAAAACACTATCAAAAGCCCAGTAAATATTTATCTTTATTGAGAAACTTACTCATATAATCAGTCCGCAACAACAACTCATCAAACTCGTCCATAAGATCCTTATGGTTTCGAAGTATACAGTTAATCTGCCATGAACAGAAGAATTTAAACTTTAACATATTTTTGACAGCATTGAAAATTCATTAAGAAAAGTATCAAGAAGAACTAACAAGGATCAGGTAAAAACATACCCGCTACAGATCCTTTTGATTTTTAATTCTTTCCACTTCTCTGTAAACTTTTAGAATTGATCTTCACTGCTTAACCGTTCTTCGACCTTCTCACAGAAGAGTAAAAATTAGTGCACTCTTTAATCCATGTTACAAGAAGCACACAAACTAAGGACCCGCAAAGGACCTGCCGACAGACTAAAGACACGTAAAGGGTCCGCAAGGGACCTGCCGACAGATGAAAGACACGCAAAGGATCCGCAAAGGACCTGCAGACAGACTAAAGATCCGCAAAGGATCCGCAAAGAACCAGACAACTTCAAATCAATTATCAACTATTAAATGACTTATTGAAGTAGTGAGAGTTATATTAGGAAGTCTGAAAGTCTCAAATTTCTAAGAGACGTTTGAATCATATTTTCTACAAGTAATGAACATTTGTGTTTCACATTTTAAGTAATCAAATCAACTCTTGTGTGGTTATTGTTTCAGTTATTTTTTCAGTTCTTGTGTCTGTTTAATTGGTTTCATGGTATTAGAGCTCTGCATATCAAGTGTTTGATTTATTAGCCAAAGAAATCATGTCAAGTGTTATTACTTTAAAATCAATATGAATGGAAGTAATTCAGCTTCTCCTATGTCTACAGAGAAGCTTGTTGGAACCAATTACCAATATTAGCGGTTGTGTATGGAGGCCTTCCTTCAAGGACAATAATTATGGATGCTTGTTTCCGGTACTGAGATACTTCCTAATGATACTCCGGAAAACGCTGACTTAAGGAGGAAATAGAAACTAAGGTGCAGAAAGGATTTATTCGCGTTGAGAAAACTTCGACCGGTAATGAATTTATTTATCATGTTCGTGCATTGGATTCTCGAAAAGATATATGAGATACTTTTGACATGTTCGTGCGGAAAGGCATATGATACCCCCTCGGAAAAGGCATGTCGCGGAGGGGGTATCAAGTTTAGAAGATACTTATTAACACAGGGAGTTCTGTGAATATTTTGTTTATGAGTACCTACAGGAGAATTTCCGACCCACCTGTTATACGACGATCTGACAGAACTATCGTAGGGTTCACCGGTGCAACAACGGTAGTTGTTGGAGAATTTTAATGCGTGGTGGAGTTAGGTCGTGGGCCATTTAGAAAGGAAGTGGAAGTATCGTTTATTGTTGTTGACGCACCAACATCATATAATGCGATTATGGGTCGCTCTTGGCTGTCCCAAATGCATGGAGTGATTTCGACGGTTCACCAGTGTTTGAAGTATGTGGTCAGAAATAATGTAGGGACGATCAGGAGCAGGCAAAAGATGGCTCGTGAATGTTATTAGATAGCTTTATCCTCGAAAGGAGTTCTGGGAGAAGTTTCAGACAAAGCATAGCAATTAAAGGGGACTCCCTCAGAAATCATTCCCTGTGATGATCCGAGGGAGACCCCCGGATTTCTAGTTCTAGACAAAGATTCCGAGGAGCATAAGTTTGGGGATGGAAAATCTTTGAAGATTGGGGTCAAACTTTCTTTTGAGTTCAGAGAAAGGTTGATTGCGTTTTTATCAGGAAAGTTAGATATGTTTGCTTGGTGTGCACAGGATGTGACGGGAGGACCACCAGATATAATGTGTCATAAACTTGCAGTACGGATTGATGTCCGACCTATTATCCAGAAAAGGAGATCAGTTTCTCAGGAGAAGTCTGCAGCTATTCTCTCGGAAGTATAACGGTTATTGAGCATAGGCCATATTCGAGAGTCGCAATACCCCGTATGGGCTTCAAATCCAGTATTGGTAAGGAAAAAAAATGGAAAGTAGAGGATGTATGTGGACTTCACATATCTGAATAGAGCTTGCCCCAAGGATCCTTTTCTGGTACTTCGTATTGATCAATTAGTTGACTCGATTTCAGGCAACCGATTATTGTCTTTCATGGATGCTTATTAGAGGTATAATCAAATCAGGCTAGACGCAAAAGATGAAGAGATCACATCATTTATCACTGGGAGAGGACTATATTGTTAAACGGTCATGCCTTTCGGCCTAAAAAATAAAGGGGCAACTTATCAGCGTTTGGTCAACAAAACTTTTGAGGGACAGATTGGTAGGAACGTCGAAGCCTACATCGACGATATGCTTGTCAAAAGTTTACGGGACGAAGACCATTTCTCTGAATTAGAGGAAACTTTTAACAATCTACGTAAAGTCAATTTGAAATTGAATCCAGAAAAGTGTATTTTTGGGGTACGATCGGGTAAATTTCTTGGCTACATGATAAGTGAGAGGGTATAAAAGCTGACCCGGAACAGATAAAAGCTTTAACCACCATGACACACCCTCAGAATATCAAAGACGTCCAAATCCTGACAGGACGGTTGGCAGCATTGAATAGGTTTATTTCTCGATCATCAGACAAATGTGCACCTTTCTCGAATGTATTGCAGAATGCGAAACAATTTAATTGGACTGAGGAGTGTTCATCCACTTTTTATCAAATTCAAGCATATTTGATGTCCCTGGAAATACTGTCTAAACCATTGGTGGGGGAGAAATTGGCTGTCTACGTGTCAGTATCAGATTACGCAGTCAGTGCTGTTTTACTCCTGGAAGATACGGATATGTTAAAACCCATCTATTACGTTAGCAAAAGTCTGCTGGATGCGGAGAAACGATATCTTAAGTTGGAAAAGGTAGCTTTGGCTTTGGTAACAGCTGCCCGAAAAATGAGACCGCACTTCCAAGCACATTCTATTGTCGTTCGAACGACATTCCTCCTGAAAGGCTTATTACAGAGGCCCGATATATCTGGAAGAATGACTAAATGGTCAGTCGAGCTGGGAGATTTTGACATAACATTCGAGCCTCGAACGACGATAAAATCTCAGGTCTTGGCTGATTTTTTGGTCGAATTCCACTCAGAAAGAAGCGACATAGAGATTGTTGACCCCTCAGATCAGACGGAATGGTTGGTTTGAACGGATGGGGGGTCTAAAAATGTTTAATGACCCTCTAACTAACCCATTAGCTCCTAATGAGCATGTCCTAATTTAAAAAAAGTAGACTCACGCGTCTGGATCTCACTTTGTTTGATGTGAGTTTTTATTTATAAGAAGAGTTATCGGCTTTTTGTTAACCCTAATCTCCTAAAAATAAAGCACATTATTATTATAATATTTATTATATAAAATAGAAGAGCTATTTTATTACTTTAAATTAAATTTTAGGTATTATAATTAATTATAAAACACCAAAAATTCTATTTTTTGGTAAAAATAAAATCATAATTTTTAACAAATAAAATAAAATAATTACATTGTTTTTTTAAATTAAATAATAAAATATTATAATTTATCTTTAGAAAACTATAATATTAAAACTGTGATTTCAATTAAAGTCTTATTTTTTGTCTTTCTTTCGTTTCTTCATTCTTTTTTCATTTCTATTTGAAATCTTGACTCGTTTTTATTTTATTTTGCTCATTTCGCTCCAATTTCACTAATAAATCCAAAAATAATCAATTAACATTCATATTTAATTAAAACTAACAATCAAATTAGTATAAAAATAATATAAAATCGAAAATAAATATCCTTCCATTGAGAGGCAAAGAGGGGGGAAACTCTGGCATCGGTAGATACCGATTCCAGGGGTCTTCGCATTGACAACGAACTCGTCAGAGGTTTTGGTTATCTTAATCCATGATATTTATCTGGAGTTTACTCTTATTCATTGAGATTGTTATTTTTCTGAGACGAGGTAACAACATTGGCAAGATTTGTATTTTTACAAACTAGTTTTTCTGAGAGAAGCATTGACAACATTAAAAAGATAGTCATATTGAAGTATTCCAATCAGATATAAATCAACAGACAATCTTGGTAGAGGATTATCTTTTTCCCATAGCATTTTGAAGCATTTAATGATCCTAGATGAATATAGGAAACAGTTGACAAGGTAAGAATAAGATAAAAGATATTGAAATAAAGTTAATCAGACTCTATCTAATATTTTCATATCCATCTTCTATCGATAAGAATAAAACTAAAAGATGTTGAAGTAAAGTTAATCAGACTCTATCTAATATTTGCATATCCATCTTCTATCGATATGACTAAATTCAACAGACGAGTCGTCAAACTCCCGTATACCGGTTACATAGTTAAAACTTATTTTTCATAAATGGTCAGAATTAGGCTGGATAAAAAATCGGTTGGAATTGTTAACATATATGTATTAGAATGAGTTATTAGTAAGTTTTTAAATTTCAATATTTTAGAGGAGATATGAAAGAGTTATACGTATGTACAAGATCTTAAACTTACCAACAAGCTAAGTAACATGCACCATCCATTAGTAGATAGTTGCGTAAGACATTTTCAAAAAAATTGGATAATTCAGGGATATAAAGATGGAAAGGTAATTGAAGACCTCATTATGATGCAACAAAAAAAAATAACTTATTTTGTCACCGTCAACATGATGAGATAGGTCTAAAATCGCAAGAATATGGGTAAATACATAATAAAGAATTCTCTATTGATATTTAAAAATCAATGTTCCTCTTCAGTCATATATATTTACGAGGGTCTCGTTAATTACTAAAAAATGTGTTCAAATTTTAATTTGTTTCTAATTCGCCTACAAGAAAAGTTTCACTCATTTAGCAACAACACATTTATAAGGAGAATCGTTTTTGGATTTTTTTTCTGTTAACCATCCATGAATAAAAAAAAATTAACAAAATAGTGTATTAAAAAGTAAGGGTTTGTATAACTAAATTTGTATTTTGTTTTTATACCAAAATTAAAAGAAAATACATAGGTTTGATATAAGATTTCGAAATAAAAAAATTAAAATTAATATCAAAATCTGAATACTATGACACAAAAAGTTCTTTTAGAAATTTGGAAACATTGTTCTTCAAAATTAAATAGATGTATTACCTATACATATATTCAATTAACAATTAAAGTATATAATAAATAAAAAATAAACTTTATTCAAAAAAATACATATTGGGAGCAACAAAAGATGAAAATAAACTTTGCAATATGTGTAACGAAGAAAGTCCCTTAAGTATCAAAGGGCGTATAACATCTACAGGGGCAACAAGGCGACGGTAAAAAAAATGTGTCAATACGTGTAAGAAAATAATAATGTTTTTGTTTTTACGTGGCAAAAAAATTTCTAATCAATTTTAAATTTATTTATGTGTGAGCAGAAGAGGAATTTAAAATTTAAATTCTGTTACTTCGTCTAAGTTATTTTAATATCTTAAAAAAATTGTTACAAAATTAAAAATTAGTTAAAAAATATGGAGAGTTCTTATAAAATTATATCATATATATATCATATATCCTTATAATCACAAGGGAAAAAACTTTTTAGTGACTAACAAAAAAAAAAGTTGATAATGAAAGACAAATAGGAAACGAGATAGACCGAGCATATGAGATGAACGAAATAAAACAAGATAAAAATTAGATCTAAATAAGAAATAAAATTCGTGTTAAACATATTATATCGTGAATAAAATGATAAAACATTGGTCATAATATTTGTTGCATTATCATGTGTAGACGCTTTCTTCGCATAAAAAACTATTTTTTATGTTATATCATGAATAAAGTTATATCTCAGATCTATTTACTTTGTACACTCATGGTACATCTGGTTCCCTATAAGGTGTATGACATCATGATTGTCACAAAACAGTTTTGTATTAATTCTATCCAAGCCCAAATTTGCCATAAAATCTTACAATCATATTATTTTCTTAATTGTTTCGATTGCTTCCATGCACTCTACTTTGGTTGCAGACAAAGCTACAATCTCTTGAACTTGTGCTTTCCAACTAATCACACTCTCAGCTAGACTAAACATATATCCTGTCACAGATCTCCATTTATCTATAACACCTGCAAAATCAGAATCAAGAAAACCAACCATTTATCATGCAATAACATTCAGCCACCGACCAATATTGGTCTCATTGTAAGTTAAGCCAACGTTCACAGTATTTTAAGATACGAAAGTAATCGTTTTACTGCTTAGACTAACAAATGTGAAATATCGAGACTTGTGCATATCATAGCATTCGTGATACTACCAATTGTACTTGAATATGGAACCTTTGATATTTGTTCCAACTCACCATCGCCCTTGGCCGATCCTACCGACGCAACTTAAAATGAGTAGTAAACGAGATGCTAAATGCTCTAGCATCAAACAAGTTGAATCATTGTAGCACTTTCTCAATGTAGCTTCGTTGAGACAAATGTAATGATCATACACTTCTATTCTTGATAATCTTGATACCAAGAATTTTCTTTGCTCTACGCATGTCTTGTATCACAAATTTGGCACTAAGTTGCTTCTTTATCTGTCAATTTGTAACAAACCAAAAGAAACAATAAGTATATCGTCCACATAGAGCAACATTAATTAAACATAAGAATTATCTAATATCTTTTGATGATATACATAACTGTCATATGGACTACTCATGAATCTTTTTTACACTATGAATTTATCAAAATGTTTGTTCCACTACATAGGTGACTATTTCAAACCATGCACAAAATGTTTGAGCATATAAACCTCGACTTTTATATTAGGTTCGATAAATCCCTATGGTTGTGTCATTAGATTCATTCATCCAATTCACCATGTAGAAACACAATATTCACATCCGTTTGCTCAAATTTTAAATCACGCAAAACTACCATGGCTAAAAAAGCTCGTATTGAACTATGTTTCATCACTGGAGAAAACACATCACTCAAGTTGAATCCTTCTCTTAAAGTAAAACCCTTAGCGGCCAGTTTTGCTTTGAATCGGGGTGCCGAAACCCCTAGATTACCTTTCGTTTTTTTGCATACCCATTTCTTGTCTATTACCATATTTCCTTTAGGTAAGTCAACAACTTCCATGTATGATTGTTATTAAGAAATTCAATCTCTTCCCTTATATAATCAATCTACCGATTTACTTTTGAACTCGCTATACCTCCCCGTTCTTAGATACAACAATAGTCAAAACAATGAATTTTGTATTTTTCTGGAAGATTCATTAATCTCGTGGAAAAGAAAGAAACATGATGTTATCTTTAGATTGTCTGAAATTGAGTTCCGTGTTATGGCATTGACCACTAAACCCACTTCCTTACATTGTGATAAAACAAGCGATATGCATATAACAAAAAGCTATGATTTTTCAAGATATGATGAAGCACATTAAAATAGATTATCACTTCACTCGACATCGTCTTCCGATTGTCACCATCTCGCATCCATATGTTCCATCAGCTTAGCAAGTTGCTGATATTTTCACGAAAGATCAGTTAGCAACGCGATTTTTTTTTTTTTTTAAAAAAACTCTCAATGCTTATAAATGTTGTTTTGTGAGTTTGAGAGAAGGTGTTAGAGATATTAGGCTCAAGTCAATTAGCTCATATCTTCTATCTATAAATAAAAGCCTTATATTCTATATAATTCGTACGCTTTCTAAATAAACCGAAATCCTCGCCGCTTCTTTAGGGCTTATTCTTCTTTCTTTCTCTTTTATCTCTTTTAGTTTATTAACCGACAAATAAATTCGTTTGGTTCAAATTTTACTTACATGGCCTTAGTTTTTTCATATAAAACAAAAAGAAAAAAAACTCGATTTGGATTTGTTTGGCTTGAAAAGGTAATATAATATTTATTTTTTAATCCATTATTAAGTGGAATGTTGAAACGAAAATTAGTTATTTCGGTTAAACTGCTATAAAAGTTGTCTAATAGTTCACAAGAATCATCTTGCTCCGGCTCTTCTTCTACCTCTTCTTTTCTCTAATCCTTTACAAATTTATCATAGAACACTGTTACGTAGCAATTTTCCGTTGAATTATTCTTCGTACTCCTATTTCCAAATTGTTAGTAAAGTCTTTGTTTGTGCAGAAATGAAGAGAAGTGGAGACGATTTGTCTTCAGGATCGCAACCCAAGAAGCCGAAATTAAGGAAACCACCGTCAGTATTACTGTCAAGTTTCTGTTTGTCAAATTAACGAAAGATTCGCAAAAGTTCAATTTTTTTTCAAAGAAATCGATTTCATATTTCAGTATACCAACCAAGGATGATCGGTGGGCCTTTTACAAGGAAATCCTGAAGACTTGTAAAGATGACAAAGACAAACTCCATATTTTTGATGCTGTCGTGAAAGACGACTATGCCGAAAGGTAAACTCTTTGGACCATTTCGACATCTTTTAGGGAAATATTTTAAACTCTTTTGAGGTGTTAAATGGCATGCGCTAATTTCTTTTTCAGGATTGGAATAGCTACTGGTAGGGCTGGATTACCAGATATAATCCAGCCCTACCAGGTGAATGTACTACATAATACAAGCCATAAGTGTATACTACATATTGGCTCCGGCCTGAGAGGGACACAATCTGATCAGGTGAATGTACTCAACCAGGGCAGGGTTAAGGGTAGATGAAGACCCCAGTTCATGAGATCGGTATAAAGGACTAACTCATTGTTCCGGGCAGACAACAAAGTTTCTCCGACGGTGGGAAATCGAATTGTGATGTTTCCTAGAATCCCCCAACGGTCTCTCAGCTTGACTTCCTCAGTCGGATGGAAATAATTATACTTCACTCTATACAGCGCCAACAGTCTCTTTTTAGCTTTGTGATTTAAGAGAACCTGTGACCGAGTGACCTACTCCTCAAAAAGGGAGACATGCCTTCATTATGACCTACTCCTTAAAAAGAGAATATTTCTTTATACATTAGTGAAGTGGGCCCCTACCCACATCGGTGACCTACCTTATCTTATTCCTACCCTTTAATCATTATTTAAAACATAATTCATTATACATCCTCAACCTCTTACTCGTTTTACAAAGGTTTATTATAATATGATAATGCCATTGCGTTCTACCAACCCAATTATGTTTGGACAATTTTCAACCCCATCAATTATAACTTAGAAAATCACATATAGCTCTTTTAGGACCTAATTTGTTGTATTCAACATGAGGATGAAGGACAAAACATGTATAGCCAAACATTCGTTAGGAAGAATAATATCGAAATTGTCCACATACCGTCTAAAAGGGAGACATGCCTTCATTATGAGTAGTGGGAATTCAATTATTCATATAAACAACAGTTAGAAATGCTTCTCCTCAAAAAATAGGTGGAACTTCAACTGATAAAAAGAAAGAACGAGCATTCTCAACAATGTGACGATCTTTCCTTTTCTACAACCTTATTTTCATAAAGGGTGTCAGTACAAGATGCTTTATGTATGGTACCATTGGGAGCAAATAAATGTTTGAAATTATTGAAGGTATTGGGAGAATTCCTACGATAAAACTAGGCGATGAAGGATTTAAACGAAATAAAGACAAATTAACACTAGAGGCAGCAATATCAGTCAAGTACGTTTTTCAACTATCAACACCATTGACATCCACATCGGTTACTTCGAGTTTTTCTTAAACATAGAGTTTTTCTTATTCTATGACATGTCCTAATCAATTTCTGAGTATGTGGAATTTGTATAATACAAACTGAATCAGAAAATAAGACCTAATAACCAAATTTATACAATTCGCTAACTAAAACAATGGTTAAAGAACAGTGGAACGTAGTAAACATGAGATAACAATATATGAGTGGTACAAATAGAGCCAATACCCTCTATTGACATTGTTGTAGCACGAGCAGACATAAAATATATGGGTGAAACATGATCAAACGAATTAAGTTCGACACATGAGGTCACAGATGATGAGAGACACCCGAAATCAACAATGATGAATCTATACCTGGAGTAGAATACGATGACATACCTGAATGATATGCGGATGTAGACATAAAAAATTTCTTCTCGTTAGTTTGGTACAAGTAGATTGTAGAAAATCATATTTTCCTATCATAGTAGCAATAGGATCTGCAATCTTTTATTAAAAAATCAAACAGTCAAGAGATACCAAATCCAAATCGAAAAATCAAATCAAAATCTTAATCAAACCCCCATTCCAAAATCATAATTAAACAAGTCCAAATTCAAAATCTCATTCGAAATCCAAATAAAAGACCAAAATCAAATCGAATACTCAATAATATTCAAATCGAAAACCAATAAAATTCAATCTTAAATTCAAACTTAAATCGAATTTAAATCAAAATCTAATCCAAATATCTATTTATTTATAAAATCAAATCTCTTTTACCAATAAAACCATTGCACTATTCCAGCAGTGATTGCGCAAAAACCCTAGTACCAAATCACAATATTACCGGTCAAATTGAATCTATAGAAGTTCTGTACATACCGTCTCAAGTTCAGCAAAACCGACATTGTTTACCTTTCGATCGGACCGTTTGATTGTGGTTGCACACAACATATGCGAAAACCAAAAATTGTATCTCTTCTGATGGTTTTGTGTCCTGATTATTGTACAAGCAATTATCAGGTTGAAGCACAATAGTAATAGATCTGAAAGAAAACAACTCCAAACAACTCTTAACCCGAAAGCGAAATTCAAATTTCTGAAAGCAAAAGTATATCTGAAGTTATATAAAACAAATCGAATTGAAGGACATTAGTAATATATCTGGAGCAAAACATCTCCAACCAACTCTTAACGCCAAAGTGAAGTCCAAATGTTTAAACAAAAGAAAATATGAAAAAACATCAAACAAATCAAATTAAAACACGATACCTGATGAAAAAATTAATACTCCAAAGATCGAACATGCTCTGATACCATCTTAATAAACAAAAGAAAGAGAAAAGAGAACAGAAAAAACGAAACCGGTAAAAACGGCTAGAGTGGTTATTTATTTAGGAAGTATGCGCATTACATTATTTATAAATAAAATATATGAGCTATTCGTTTTGGGCCTAATATCTCTAAAGTTTCCCTCCCTGTTTGAAATCAATAGAGGTTATCTGAGATTAAATAAATGCGAACTGTGAAATAAGTTGGGTGTTCAAATGCCAAATGCAAAGCACTTTGCATACATAACTATGAAATACATAACTATGAAATACTTGTTAATTGTTGTTTTGCGATATGCAAAGGGTAGGTTTTTAACTATGTTTTGCTTGTTAATTGTTGTTTTGCGATATGCACTCGCCTGAACCGCTTAACTAAGACTTGGGTTGGGAATTGTATTGGCCTAATTTGACAAATCCAACGTTTTTGAGAGATTAGGGAGGTTAATTTAAGTAATAGGGGAATTATCAAAGAGGAAGCAGCAATGCTTCCATAAAGGACATTCAGAAGGGGTTGACGGTTGTTACACTAGTCAGACGGATGGAGGCGTGGCGATGTTTACCACTCGATCGATCTGCTGGAATGTAATTTTCAGGCGGCATAGCAGTTTGAAGGTTACCGCAGTCATGTGGATGAATAACGTCGTAGTAAAATTGGAAAAGGCATGGATCTTCTGATTGATAGGCTGAGGAGATTGGACCATTTTTATTTATCTATGAAAATACATTACAAGTTTACTGCTTAGTAGAAACTGGACCAGCTAATAGTTTCTCCCAGTTACAAAAGCCATATAACAGTCTTAACTAAAAAATCTAGATTCCCACCAGCATTAGTTTCCAAGCAGCTCATCAACTAAAAATAACCATTTACAAAATTCATCTGCAGAAAAAAATTGAAACAAGAGAGAAAACTGCAAAGCTTGTGACCAACGAATATGATATTAGAAGTCAAGAACTAAGAGTTTGTAAATGATTATAGAAAAGAAGAGGTTAGGAAGCAGATAAATATGAATGCTATTACACAACTTTTCTAGCATTTAACAGAAATAACTAATTTCTGTTTCACTTTATTTTAAACCGACTCTTGTATATTTCATTTGATCTACTGCATTTTATTAAAATGTAGAGACTATTGGACCAATATTTATCGAAGCCCAATGTATGGTAAGATGGCCGAGTGATCGAATAGGTAGACCAAGCTTTTTAATCAAAACACAGGGTTTTGACTTAACTTCAAATATTTTATTTTATTTCAGTTCATTTTTGTTTACTTGTTTTTAATTACTACGGCTCACTCCGTTCATTTTACTACTTTCTTTTATTTTTTTATTTTTTTTAAATTCATTGTTTTTCTCTAATATCCTCTTTCAAATATAGTATTGATGATTGAAGTTCCAGTTTGTTCCGAAGAAAAAGAAATATTAAGTGACAATAATGTTGATAAGTAAGTTTCATCACATACTTGGTCGAGAGTTCCACATTGCTAAACATTGAATAGAATAAACATTGCAAATACTTTATTTTATTTTTGTTTATTTGTTTTTATTAACTATGGCTCACTCCGTTCGTATTACTACTTTCTTCTATTTATTTTTTTAAATTCATTGTTTTTTCTCTATTATCCTCTGTCAAACATAGTGTTGATTGTTGGAGTTCGAGTTTGTTCTGAAGAAAGATAAACATTAAGTTAAAATAATGTTGAAAAGTAAATTTCATCCCATATTTGGTCGAGAGTTCCACGTTTCTAAACATTGAAAAGAATAGAGTGTATATAAGTGTGAATCCATCTCAACTAGTAAATGGTTCGTGGGAGTGTAGCAAAAGCAAAGTCATGTGCCATTTCAGGCTCAAAGCTGACAATACCTTGCTAGTACGTGAGGAATACTAATATATAGACTAATATTAAATAGCCCACATACATTTTATTTTAATCGTGAGACTCTAACAACCCCCCTCCCCTCGAGTTCGAGCATGAAGATTATGAATGCCCAACTTGCCAAGCGAAAACTCAAAATACTGCTTGCCTAGTGTTTTTGTAAAGATGTATGCACGTTGAGACTGAGTGGGCATGTGAGATGCGCAAATAACCCCATCAAGTATCGCATCATGTAGAAAATGACAATCTACTTCAATATACTTTGAACGTTCATAGAACAAAAGATTATGGGCAAGATGTAAAGCCGACTGACTATCACCAAAAACTAGCATAGCCCCCGAGTGTGAGACCTCAAAATCCTTGAGGAAACTGTACAACCACTTAAACTCACAAGTCAATCCTACCATAGACCGGTACTCTGCTTCAGAGGAAGATATTGCAACAACACCTTGTTTCATAGTCTTCTAAGAAACATGGGAATCACTTAAGAACACGATCCAACCATCCATGTTGTGCCATGTCTTAGGATATCCTGCCCAATCAAAATCACACCAGCCTGTTAAAATCAGATTACAACTACTCGACAGAAGAATTCCCTGACCCGGGCTCCCTTTCAGATAACGAACAACTCGTAATACAGCTTGCCAATGATCCTCATTTGGGTTATGAAGAAATTAAGATAGAATATGTAATGAAAAATAGATATATGGTCGTGTAAACACTAGATAAATCAGTATGCCCATCAACCTACGGTACAACGACCCATAACTTAGTAGCGCTGACTCGCTCTTGTCGAGTTGGTGGTTTTGCTCCATGGGTAATGGTGCAGGCTTGCTGCCAGGTAAACATGTCTCTGAAATAATGTCCAAAGTATATTTATGTTGGTTAAAAAAGATACCCGCGGGACTCCGGGCTGCTTCAACTCCAAGAAAATATTTGAGATGACCTAAGTCCTTCAAATGAAAGCAAGTGCTCAAGTATTTCTTAAACACCATCAATGCACTAGGGTCATTCCCATATAGAATAAGATCATCAACATACACGAAAACATGCATACGACAACCACTCGTAGAATAACAGAATACAAAATAATCAAAATACGACTGAACAAACCCGTATCTTTTGAGTGCAGCCAGTAACTTGGCAAACCAACACTGAGGTGCCTGCTTCAGGCTATACAACGATATGCGAAGGTGAAAGACCTGTCATTGGCGCCCTCTTTCAAAACCTGGAGGAATTTTCATGTAAACCTCCTCATCCAGATCATCGTGCAAAAATGCATTATCTACATCCATCTGATGTAACTCTCAATTTTGAACTGTTGCAACTTTCAAGAAAAAACGTACAATAACCTTATTGCCAACAGGGGAAAAGGTGTCTTTATAATCAACCCTTTCTATTTGTTTATTACCAAACAAGCTTTGAGGAACTCTACTCCCCCATCAGCATGATATTTAATTTTATAAATTCACTAACTCTCAAAATCTTTCTTCCCTGGTGGTAGGTGCGCCAAGGTCCAAGTATGATTATCCTATAGTACCTGAATTTCCTATTGCATTGCCTTTCTCCGACCAGGGTGCTGCATAGCCTCTCTAGATAACATAGGCTCATACCTAGAAGTAATATATATAAGAAAAGAGAGGTGTGCCAACGAGAAACCAAAACTGTCAATATAATGAGTGAGAGGATAAGGCATATCGTGATCAGGAGATGGACTAGAACCGGGGGCAGGAGGACCAGATGGCATTGAATGTACTACTGTAATCATCCTAAAATCCTTCAACCGAGTAGAAAGAATGTTACTACGCTTGCCCGGTCCAAGATCTGAAGAATTGCTTAGAGTATCTGAAATAACATTCAAAACTACTGGCGTATCTGAGACACCTGTGCCACCAGCCGGAGACGGAGATCGCACATCACGACCTCCAGGAGTGGTGCTACCACAGAGATGCCGCCATGCTGCGACTTCTCCTCTTCAATCAGTGAATCCTTCTCAACTTCTTCCCCAAACTACGAAGCAGTAATAGGAGGTGCAATGACCTTAGTCTCAGGACGAGCCAACTGAGAGAGCATAGTAACAGATGCAAATGGAAATATATGTTCAAAAAATATCACATCACGGGAAACAAAACAATCTTAACTCTCCAAATCCTATACTTTCCAGCCATTCTTGCATACGGGTAGCCCACAAAAATACACCGACGACTACGACTCGAAAACTTATCACTCTTAGACCTCTAATCATGCACATATCACAAAGACCAAACACACGAAGCTTAGAGAAAATCGGAGCTACACCAAAAAGCATCTCAAATGGAGTCTTGGAACCCAAAATATTGAGAAAGGGTTCTATTAATCAAATACCTGGTAGTCAAAATACACTTCCTTCAATTTTTTATAGGTAAGTTACCCTGAAACCTGAGAGCACTGGCAACATTCAAATTATCTCTATACTTCCATTCGACTGTACCATTCTGTTGAGGAGTACCCACATATGAAGACTCAAAAAATACCCAACTCATCATAAACACGACACACAGAGAAGAATTCAGTTCCATTGTCACTTCACATTGTCTTAGCAACTCTACTAAATTGTTTCTTAGCCGCAACGATAAAATGTAAAAATATAGAAGTTACTTCTGTTTTTTCAACCGAAAAATAAATCCAAACAACATGGGAGTAATAATCAATAATAGTGAGAAAATATCATGCGCAGAAGAGGAAAAAGTATGATAAGGATCCCATAAATTACAATGCATTAATTCAAAGCAAGCAGTCAGTTTAGAATCACTGACAAAAAAACACTCACGAGTTTGTTTAGCGCAAAAACGAACATCACACGGGTGAGTTGCACTTCTATCATCAGTGCTAGAAACCAAATGTAAAGACTGAACTATCTTAGCTGAAGGATGTCCCAACCTACGGTGCCACAACTCAGCATCACTATCAACCACTGCAGCACTATAAACTTTGGTTTTCTCAACGCTACTGAAGTAGTACATTGCACCTCTCCACTCACCTAGTCCAATCAAAGTCTCTGATCATCGGTCCTGAATAACACAACCAAAATTAACACAGCAAACAATATAGTCGAGATCATCAGTCAAGTGGGATACGGAAAACAGATTACAAGTAAGATTGGGAACCAAAATATATTCTGCAAAGAAAACTGACAAGACAAATGCATACTACCACAATGTGTAGCAGTAACCTAAGAACCAGCGGGCATAGATACTACAGAAGATGGCATAACAGTAAAATTTTACAATTAAGAGATGGCACATGGCATGTGATTAGAAGCCCCAATATCAATAATCCAAGGGGTACTTAACAATTCACTACTCAGATTCTCATCAGTATAGGAAACTTTGTTTGCTGAAAGAAGAGAAAACAACTGTTGTAACTGACCAGAAAGACGAGAATCCTCATCAGCAAGTAACTTGTGAATAGCCGCACCCGAGAGATCCATTGTAGTTGTCTCTCTCATCGTGTTGTGTTTCCTTTGAGTGCCACCGCCGTCTGGCGGTTCGCGCAGACCTCAGTCTCCATTACCGTAAGGTGGTTTAGTGCTCGCACGTTTTACCCAGCTTGCACGATACCCATGTTTGGCATAACAATTGGATTCCTCATGGCTAATTTTATGACAATAAGCACAAAATGATGAGAATAATGTGAGGAAGACAAAGAAGTACCTCGAGGAGTAGATTGAATCGCAAATGCCATCATAGGCCTTTGAAAAACTAGCCGAAAAACGTTGGTGATGAGATTACAAGCAATACTACACCGATAATAGTTCTGCACAAGAGGAAAAAGATCGGACGTCCGTCTCAAGAGAATAATGGCCTGATAAACGTCGGTTGATAAAGACTATGTCGGAAATACATCGACGAAAAGGGAAAAAACCAGAAATATATGGATCTCAAGAGAACAAAAGCCGGAAATACATTGGCTGATGAAGGCTACAAAAAAACATGTTGGCGCAAAGGGAAAAATACAAAAAATACGTCGGTCTTGAAAACACAAAGACATAATAAACATCTGTTGATTAAGACTATGCTGGAAACATGTCGACGCAAGGGGAACATTTTGGAGGCTGGGGTTTTGCAAGCTATTCCTCTGATACCATTTTAAGAGAATCGTGAATGTATTATATCATTCAGTGAATAATCAGAAGCACCAAGAAACATTTAAAACCTTGAGTGAATGCGTCTCTCACATCATTACCATTTCAACACATAAACCAAATCACCTTCCCAAGTATATTACAATTACAGTGTATATATCGTGTGGAAGAAAGTAAAACATAGCCCATAAACAGACTAATATTAATATATCATACAAATTTTATCCTAATCGTGACACTCTAACAAATAATTAGTGAGAAAATCCGTTGTTTGATAATATGACGGCACATGACGAATATCCACAGAATTTTGAAGAACTTTTTTTATATGAAGTGTATATCAAGTTTGATATGTTTGGTACGAACATGGAAGACATGATTTGAAGCCAATGAGCTAGCTACGAGGTTGTTGCAGAAAAAATATAAAATGTTTGTATTGAATTTGTTTGGTTTATGGATCCTATATCTTTCAGAAAAAAAAAATGTTTGCTTTAAACAAATTTTTGTATTAATTTATTTTGGTTACGTTCGATAATGATGCCATCCATGTACACCAAAATAATTAGTAAGGCAGACTTAAAATATTATATAATACTTATCCTATGATTAATATAAAATGACAACTATTTTAAATATAAACACTTTTTTATCCTATAATATTTGACGATCCGTTTTTTTTGGGTTTACGGATATTGCAAGTTTATTGGTAAAATTCATATATTAAATGGTTTTGGATTTATAAGTGTTCTTGGGTTTTACACATAAGTTCCAGATTTGCAAGTTTTTTTTTCAGTTTTCACATGCTAGTTTCGGTGATACAAATCCAACCGAAATCCGACAATTTCTTTCGTGTCGCATTCGTAAAGTGTCATAATTTCTTTAAGTAATAAAATTGATTTCTAATCCTGAAACTTTTATGCGGTTTTTTATTCGTGTCATATATTGACAACCCTAAAGACCACAAGAAACATAAAAACTAAAAATTATTAAGATTGAGATGAGTTTCCATACTCTTGTGTTCCCTCATGTGAACTTTTTTGAGTAAGAGAATCTGGTTTAGGTTTCATTACTGCAACTTTACCACGAAACTTCAAGAACAACTTAATGTCTTATTTCCAGTATTTTGAATATGTGTCATCCAACACTTGAATTTGCTCCATATCGGATTGTACCCCATAATATTAAGTGGAACATATATATATAACAAAAATGACATAATTAAATTTGATATATAACAACTTATCATACTTGAACATGGAGTATACACGTAAAATATAATATTCTCATTAATGAATATTTTAACTATCCTACGTATCGGTAAAACTCTTTGAATGAATGATTTAGCCTACTTCAATTAAAATAAACTCAAGGACCAATTTAATTTTTCCAAGTACTAGTGAAACTCTCCGGATATTTGACAATGTTTGAAATTAAAATAGACCCTTCAGATTTTATAATCTCCATGCTAATCTCCAATAAGACCGATTAAATGATTTAATTGATTTATCTACCGAAATCCGAAAATCATACAAAATTTATTTCACAAATTCATTGGAAATATTATGTGTCCAAACACATATAATGTGAAATAAATAAATAAAAATTAAATTTTAAAAAAACAAATTTCAAAATGTACTTGTAGACACAAAATACATTGCGAAAACTAACACAAGAATAAATCAACCATTATAACAATAATAAAAAAATGTCTCGTCCCACAAAATATACATTATCAATAACATAAAACTATACTACTAGACCGAATGTATATTGTGAACACCACTAATTAAAAACTATAATGATTTGACTCGTCTATATTTTTATTTATAAAACTTAAACAATTAATCATGTTTTTTTATGAACAAATTAAGTTAAGTATGTTTTTTTCACATAAGTCCTAGATCCATATCGTATCAAAACAATTAACAAATAATATTTTTGATTCTATAATATATATATATATATATATATATATAATATTCAGTATATGCACAGAACGGTTTCGTTATGATACTAAAGAATGAAAAGTATGTTTTTAACATTTAATATATATATGTATAATATGTTTATTATATGCATCACACGACGGTTTCGCTATGATATTAAAGATCGAAAAGTATGTTTTTAACATTTTTTTAAATGTTGTTAAAATTATGTTATTTTACTTGGAAAATCATGTTCTTTTAGGCGGAAAATCATTTGTTGGAAAAATTGTGTAGTTGTGGAATTTTTATTTGAGGAAACTAACTTTTTGTGTTTGTTGTGAAGTCATTAATTACAAAAAAAAAAGTTTTGAAGTGAATTAGTAGTAGTTATGAAATAGATCTTTTAATTGCAAAATCACTCTCTCTGAAATTTATATTTTATTAGTTGTAAAACCATTTATAACAAAATTTGAATTACTTCAATGGTGAAATCCAAGATTTTTTAATTGAATTACTCGGACTATAATATTTTAAATTGTAAAATCCTAACTTTAAAATCGTATATAAAAGAATCCTTTATTTGTCAGGCCGATTCATAGCCGTTGCGTACGTAATATCTATTATATTGTAAGAAACACGTCTAAAATGGACAGGCTTTCGGCCGTCGAAACAGTCCATTTATTTACTGCGGTTTAGTTTTCCGTTAACTTTTACAAATAGTTTCAATCTCATGGTAGGCGATTTTTTTTTTACCGTCAAACCCCAAGTTAATTGGAAGCTATGGCTTTTTTTCGGGTTCACTAACCAATCGCATCAGATTTTATTTGTCACTTAAGAGCCCGCAAATAACTTTTGAGGTGTAGCTTGAGTTGCAAGAATCTTTTGCGCTCTTATTGGAACCTTCATACTAAAATAAGGTAAAGTGTCTTATTTTTTCCATAGGCTTTGAAGGATTTTTTATGGGAATGTTTTGTTGTGGGATTGATCCATCAAAATAAAATAGGGTAAGCAGTTTTTTCCTGAGAATAAGTTGATTTAGAGGGGTAGGTGTTTTTGGGGTGTTTTGTTCGTAGTGTGTTTTCTCCACAATCGAACACTTGAACAATACAATCCGGTGTTTCGTCGGTGATGGGACAACCAACCTAAAGCATTGTCGATGCGAAACATATAACTCTGAAGAGATTGTGTGGAAACAGAGAATGAAATAACGTTAAGATTTGGACCGCAAAAGTTATTTTGACGATGATTGAACTAGACATTGGATGATATAATGGAAGGAACATAAGAGTTTCTCTCTATATCTGTAAAACCATCAATAAAATAGAATAATAAGAGAAGGGATGGTATATATATAAAAGGGAGTTCGACATCCCATAAGATATTTTTTGAACGCCCAGAAACCTATGTTGGAGAGTGGAAAGGTCTTTTAGATGTCCTTTCACACTTCAACGTATATTTGTAGGAAGAATTAGCAAGGTTTCTTTACCACCTCGTCACATTTTATTACCAAAGAACTTATTATATAGGTCGACTTCTTTCGTGACATGTGTAAATAAGTAAAATCATGTGTGATGCACAGTTCAGGAGACTAGTGATTTCCCAGCACGATAATCGGAGACAAAACTATATGTCCTCAACTATTTTGGATTAATAGGATTGGTTGTAGTCCGGAGCAATGACACAAATAAAATTTGAAGCAAAGCGAGCGTTAGTCCTTCCAAAGAGTCTTCGCAAGGACTAGGGTGACTACTAATTAGGGCATGATTTATCCGACCCACATGTCAGACGGGTTAAACATTGATAGGTATTTACTTTGTAATATAATGTGTACCACTTAAAGGATTTTGTGTCATAAAGATTAAATGTGTAATAGACACTAATAGGCTAATCATGTAGGCCCAATAATCCACTACGAATACTATATAAAGTACTGTACCTTTTTCTTAGAAATGGTGAATACTAATTATTTTTTAATTACTTTTGGTAGTTTCTCTCTTTAAATTTTTTGTTTCAACTTCTCTTTCTAATATTTTCTGTGAGTCACTTGGATTATTTTAGACACATTTACCACTCAAAGATTTCTGAAGTTATCAATATCATCTAGTCTCGATATCTCACATGTAGCATTTTTATTTTATATTTTTCTCGCATCTAGCAACACTAGATGATGAATGCGAGATAAAAATGGTCGCAAATCTAACAAGGCTAGATGCTAGAAGCGAGATGCTAGAAATCAACACAGGACAAAGACTTACATGACAAAACACAAAATGCAATAATACTTAGATGAAACACAATATTTTTTCTTTCTTCAAACAATCTATAATAAAAAAACCTTCGAAACATATTCCAAATATAATGATTATTGTTTATCATTTCGTTCATAGTTTGTCAATTTTCGAAGATATTGAGAGATTTTTTTATTTTAGTTTTGGCTAATAATAACGTGATTAAATTCTTGTCTATTTTAGTTTTGTAGATTTACAAGCTAATTGAATTGGATTTAAAATGTAAGAGATTATCAGAATGAAAGAGAGAAAACAAAAAAAACAATTTTTTGGCAAAAATAATATAAATTGTTTGATTAAAAGCAATTAGCCCTATATATCCCATAAAGCTATTTAAAATATTGAAATTGGACCAGCTAATAATTTCTCTCCATAACTAACAAAACTAAAATACATTGTTTGTACCTATCAACAGTGTCCAAACATGAAGCAATAAAGTGCCTATTTGTTTTAAAAAAACATCTCCAGCAAGAAATGTACCTGCAGAAAACACAGTAATCAGAAAAAACACTATCAAAAGCCCAGTAAATATTTATCTTTATTGAGAAACTTACTCATATAATCAGTCCGCAACAACAACTCATCAAACTCGTCCATAAGATCCTTATGGTTTCGAAGTATACAGTTAATCTGCCATGAACAGAAGAATTTAAACTTTAACATATTTTTGACAGCATTGAAAATTCATTAAGAAAAGTATCAAGAAGAACTAACAAGGATCAGGTAAAAACATACCCGCTACAGATCCTTTTGATTTTTAATTCTTTCCACTTCTCTGTAAACTTTTAGAATTGATCTTCACTGCTTAACCGTTCTTCGACCTTCTCACAGAAGAGTAAAAATTAGTGCACTCTTTAATCCATGTTACAAGAAGCACACAAACTAAGGACCCGCAAAGGACCTGCCGACAGACTAAAGACACGTAAAGGGTCCGCAAGGGACCTGCCGACAGATGAAAGACACGCAAAGGATCCGCAAAGGACCTGCAGACAGACTAAAGATCCGCAAAGGATCCGCAAAGAACCAGACAACTTCAAATCAATTATCAACTATTAAATGACTTATTGAAGTAGTGAGAGTTATATTAGGAAGTCTGAAAGTCTCAAATTTCTAAGAGACGTTTGAATCATATTTTCTACAAGTAATGAACATTTGTGTTTCACATTTTAAGTAATCAAATCAACTCTTGTGTGGTTATTGTTTCAGTTATTTTTTCAGTTCTTGTGTCTGTTTAATTGGTTTCATGGTATTAGAGCTCTGCATATCAAGTGTTTGATTTATTAGCCAAAGAAATCCTGTCAAGTGTTATTACTTTAAAATCAATATGAATGGAAGTAATTCAGCTTCTCCTATGTCTACAGAGAAGCTTGTTGGAACCAATTACCAATATTAGCGGTTGTGTATGGAGGCCTTCCTTCAAGGACAATAATTATGGATGCTTGTTTCCGGTACTGAGATACTTCCTAATGATACTCCGGAAAACGCTGACTTAAGGAGGAAATAGAAACTAAGGTGCAGAAAGGATTTATTCGCGTTGAGAAAACTTCGACCGGTAATGAATTTATTTATCATGTTCGTGCATTGGATTCTCGAAAAGATATATGAGATACTTTTGACATGTTCGTGCGGAAAGGCATATGATACCCCCTCGGAAAAGGCATGTCGCGGAGGGGGTATCAAGTTTAGAAGATACTTATTAACACAGGGAGTTCTGTGAATATTTTGTTTATGAGTACCTACAGGAGAATTTCCGACCCACCTGTTATACGACGATCTGACAGAACTATCGTAGGGTTCACCGGTGCAACAACGGTAGTTGTTGGAGAATTTTAATGCGTGGTGGAGTTAGGTCGTGGGCCATTTAGAAAGGAAGTGGAAGTATCGTTTATTGTTGTTGACGCACCAACATCATATAATGCGATTATGGGTCGCTCTTGGCTGTCCCAAATGCATGGAGTGATTTCGACGGTTCACCAGTGTTTGAAGTATGTGGTCAGAAATAATGTAGGGACGATCAGGAGCAGGCAAAAGATGGCTCGTGAATGTTATTAGATAGCTTTATCCTCGAAAGGAGTTCTGGGAGAAGTTTCAGACAAAGCATAGCAATTAAAGGGGACTCCCTCAGAAATCATTCCCTGTGATGATCCGAGGGAGACCCCCGGATTTCTAGTTCTAGACAAAGATTCCGAGGAGCATAAGTTTGGGGATGGAAAATCTTTGAAGATTGGGGTCAAACTTTCTTTTGAGTTCAGAGAAAGGTTGATTGCGTTTTTATCAGGAAAGTTAGATATGTTTGCTTGGTGTGAACAGGATGTGACGGGAGGACCACCAGATATAATGTGTCATAAACTTGCAGTACGGATTGATGTCCGACCTATTATCCAGAAAAGGAGATCAGTTTCTCAGGAGAAGTATGCAGCTATTCTCTCGGAAGTATAACGGTTATTGAGCATAGGCCATATTCGAGAGTCGCAATACCCCGTATGGGCTTCAAATCCAGTATTGGTAAGGAAAAAAAATGGAAAGTAGAGGATGTATGTGGACTTCACATATCTGAATAGAGCTTGCCCCAAGGATCCTTTTCTGGTACTTCGTATTGATCAATTAGTTGACTCGATTTCAGGCAACCGATTATTGTCTTTCATGGATGCTTATTAGAGGTATAATCAAATCAGGCTAGACGCAAAAGATGAAGAGATCACATCATTTATCACTGGGAGAGGACTATATTGTTAAACGGTCATGCCTTTCGGCCTAAAAAATAAAGGGGCAACTTATCAGCGTTTGGTCAACAAAACTTTTGAGGGACAGATTGGTAGGAACGTCGAAGCCTACATCGACGATATGCTTGTCAAAAGTTTACGGGACGAAGACCATTTCTCTGAATTAGAGGAAACTTTTAACAATCTACGTAAAGTCAATTTGAAATTGAATCCAGAAAAGTGTATTTTTGGGGTACGATCGGGTAAATTTCTTGGCTACATGATAAGTGAGAGGGTATAAAAGCTGACCCGGAACAGATAAAAGCTTTAATCACCATGACACACCCTCAGAATATCAAAGACGTCCAAATCCTGACAGGACGGTTGGCAGCATTGAATAGGTTTATTTCTCGATCATCAGACAAATGTGCACCTTTCTTGAATGTATTGCAGAATGCGAAACAATTTAATTGGACTGAGGAGTGTTCATCCACTTTTTATCAAATTCAAGCATATTTGATGTCCCTGGAAATACTGTCTAAACCATTGGTGGGGGAGAAATTGGCTGTCTACGTGTCAGTATCAGATTACGCAATCAGTGCTGTTTTACTCCTGGAAGAGACGGATATGTTAAAACCCATCTATTACGTTAGCAAAAGTCTGTTGGATGCGGAGAAACGATATCTTAAGTTGGAAAAGGTAGCTTTGGCTTTGGTAACAGCTGCCCGAAAAATGAGACCGCACTTCCAAGCACATTCTATTATCGTTCGAACGACATTCCTCCTGAAAGGCTTATTACAGAGGCCCGATATATCTGGAAGAATGACTAAATGGTCAGTCGAACTGGAAGATTTTGACATAACATTCGAGCCTCGAACGACGATAAAATCTCAGGTCTTGGCTGATTTTTTGGTCGAATTCCACTCAGAAAGAAGCGACATAGAGATTGTTGACCCCTCGGATCAGACGGAATGGTTGGTTTGAACGGATGGGGGGTCGAATAATTCTGGAAGTTGTGCAGGTGTACAATTAATTTCTCCAGAAGAAATAGCTATGTTTCAGGCTATTCGATTCGGTTTCAAGGCAACCAATAATGAGGCAGCGTATGAAGCAGCGTTGGCAGGTTTACGGTTGGCTCGTATATGTGGGGCTAGAAGGATTAAATTGATCAGTGATTCACAGTTGGTGATAAATCAAGCTTTGGGCGAGTCTGAAGCAAGAAAAGATAAATTGATCCAATACTTACAAGCGTTAAAAGATTTGGTTGCTGGATTAGATAGGGTCCAATATAAGCATGTTCAGAGGGAGGCAAATGTTGTCCCCGACTCTCTGGCTACGGCTTCACGATTGGAGGTTCATCCATGGGTCTTGATTCAGGAGCACCCTTCAGTTAGAGCCGGTACAGAACATTTGATGAACATTCAAGAAGCAAGTAATGTGATAACAAATGATTGGCAATCAGAAATCATGGATTTCTTGGAAAAGGATAGTTTACCCACAGAAAAGTCTGAGGCTAGAAGGGTCAGATTTAAGTCTCACGGTTATATCCTGTTAGGAGGAGTTTTGTACAAGAAATCCTTAAGCAGACCATTACTGAGGTATCTAGCCAAGGACGAGTCACAGTTTGTCATGTCAGAATTACATGATGGAGAAGGTTTGGCCCATTGTGGATATAAAGCGTTAATCCGACAAGTGTTCTCGGCCAGGTATTATTGGCCCACTATTTCCGCTTATGCGAAAGATTTGGTAAAGCGTTGCGATACGTGTCAACGCTATGCAAACGCAATACATAAGCCTGGGGTGTTCTTGGAAAGTATTTCAGAAGCAGTCTCATTTGATAGGTGGGGCATCGACCTATTCGGGCCTTTACCAATGGCGTCTGGTGGAAGACAAACTATAATTTTGGCAGTGGATTATTTTTCTAACTGGGTGGAAGCGTAACCTCTAGCAGGGACGAAAGCAAAAGATGTTATCAAATTCGTTGTCTCGAATATTTTCAGTCGTTTTGGGCTACCAATACGACTCACACCGGATAATGGACCTCAATTCGACAACAAGGAGTTTAAAAGCTTTTGCCTCTCCAGGGTCATACGACAATGCTTTTCCGCCCCATTTCATCCCTATGCTAATGGTCAGGTGGAAGTAACCAGTCGAACCATTTTGGATGGGTTGAAAAAAAAAATTGGAAGGCAAGGCAGCAAAATGGCCCGACTATTTAAAAGAAGTGTTTTGGGCCTATAGAACAACGCCTCAAACTGCAACTACCACATCTCCATTTTCATTAGTGCACAGTATGGATGCAATTACCCCTTTGGAAATTGTTTTCCCATCATATTGAGTGGCAGCTTATACGAAAAAATTGAACAATCAAAGCAGAGCCTTGGAATTGGATTTGGTGGAAGAAAAAAGACGACGCGCACAGTTGAAGTCCTTGCATTATCAAACGTTAGTGAGGAGTAGATATGCCTCTACAGTAATGCAAAGAGATTTCAAAGTGGGGGACAAGGTATTGCGCAACTTTTTTCTGCATACTAAAGAGAAGAGTCTTGGGAAGTTGGGGCCAAATTGGGAGGCCCCCTATGAGATAATGGAAAAGGTAAAGCAGGAAACGTATCGATTAAAAGACAAGGAAGGGCGGAGTCTTAAACATCCATGGAATATCGAACATTTAAAATTGTATCTATAGTGAGGAACAAGTTAGCATGTAATGTTTGTTTTTTGTGTATTTCCAGGTTTACAAAAACAGCGAGGGCATACTCTTTCCTACCCTGTTAGGAACATGAAGGTTTTAATGAGGTCCCACTATGAGTAATTTAAGAGGAAAATGAGTGCAGAATTTAAGATGAGTGATCTTGGGAGATTATCTTACTATCGGGGTATCGAAGTCAGTCAGGGGCAGGGATATATTGACCTTAAACAAGCAAGTTATGCCAAGAAGTTACTTGACAAAGATTGTATGGGGTCGTTCAATGCCGTAAAGTATCATATGGAGCCAAAAATACAGATTGATACAGATGAAAAGGGAAGGCAGTGAACTCCACGAAATTTAAGAGCTTAATTGGTGGGTTGAGGTATTTGGTTCATACTCGTCCGGATATTACTTACTTTGTTGATGTAGTTAGCAGGTACATGGAAACACCTACTGAATTGCATATGAATGCGGTTAAACGTATCTTGCGTTAAGTGAAAGGAACTATCAACTTTGGGTTAGTATATTCAAGTGGGTCTGGAAATTATTTATTGTCCGGCTACTCAGATAGCGACCTAGCTGGTAATCTTGAGGATAGAAAAAGCACAGGTGGCATGACTATTTACTTGAATGAGAGTTTAATTACTTGGGTCTCACAAAAGCAGCGGTGTGTGGCGTTGTCATCATGCGAAACTGAGTTCATGGGTGCTACAACGGCAGCATGTCAAGATGTGTGGTTAAGCAAGTTACTTAGTCAAATAACCGATGTAAAGCACTCTCCAGTCGTGATATATATAGACAATCGTTTTGCGATTGATTTGGCAAAAAATCCAGTTTTCCACGGAAGAAGTAAACATATTGATATCCTCTATCATTTCATTCGCAAATGTGTAGAGCGTGGCGAGATTATTGTCAAACACATAAGTACAGGGGAGCAGCGTGCAGACGTTTTAACTAAAGTGATGACCACTGTGAAGTTCGAAAATATGCGAGATTTAATGGGTATGAAAAACCTGCAGGTTGGAGTTTAGCTTACAGGGGAGAATGTTGGAATTAATCTAAACTAGTTGGTTTGAATATGTATTGTCTAGTTTATGACGTGTCTAATATTAGTTATTAGGGTAGTTATTTAGATAAGACCGAATAGTTTGTCTGTATTTTCTATATAAGAAAACAGACCCTTGTATTGATATTTGGAATGAAGTTAACATTTTAGCACTTCTTGTTTATCTCTATAAATATATATATATATATATATATATATATATATATATATATATATATATATATATTTGTATGTCTGTTAAGGTTATCTGCATTGCTATTTATATCTGCGAATTTTTTCCTACAATCATGATGATTTCCAAGTAATAGACGGTTTTCGAAAGGATTGAGTAAGAAAAGTATCAAGAAAAACAAACAAGGATTAGGTTAAAACATACCGCAAAGAGATAGTTTTGATTAGTATTTGTGCCCACGGCTCGCATAGAATACAAGACGTCCGTAAACTTCTTGAATACATATTTACTGTCTAACCGTTCCTCGACATTCTCAGATAATACATACCCTCTAAAGTAGATTTCATGTCCTTCTAGTAAATCCGTAAAAAATAAAAGTTATGAAAAAGAGATAGAAGAAAAAATAATATTTTATTCAAGTTTTTCTATTTTTGTTGTTGTTTGATACATTGTATGAATAATATTCTTATATGAAAATAAAATTTATGAAAAAAGAGATACAAGAAGTTGAGCATTTTATTCAGGCTTTTTGTATGAATAATAGTCTTATATTAAGAATATAGTATCCAAATATTTGATGAATATATTAATTAATTAATTAATTAATATCTGTTGAGCTTAATTTAATTTGGTTCCATCGTAACCAAACAATCTCACATGTGCTGAATGTCATAGCATCGTACTTAGTTTCAATAGACGATCTAAGGACAACGTCTTGTTTTTTTTTCCGTGAGATTAATGAATCTTCAAGAAAAATACAAAAACCAGCAAGAGATTTACGATCATGAAGATCATTATCTCAATCAGCATGACTATGGCCACGCATTTCAAGTGAAGAGGTCAAAATAAACAAACTGCTCTGAAACTGAGTGCCACTAAAATATTTCAATATTCGAATAACAGCTCTGCAACACAGAGAAGTAAGAACAATAACAAACTGACTAACCACATGAACAACATAGGCTCTATTTGGTCGAGTAACTGTAAGATAGACCAAGCTTCTTACAAAAAACAAATATAGATTTAGGTCTGACAAAGGAACACCTTGAGTCAGAGAATACCGAGCATTGGTTTCAAGAGGGGTATCTACCATAGAGATGGAGGATCTGTTGTTCTACTTGAGGAATGACAAGCTCAAGCATTTATGGAGCGTAAGTAGTATCGATTGTCTTAGATGTCACATGACCTGGTATATCAATGTCAAAATATGTATCGCTATCAGTTTCAAAAATATCGATAGCAATAAGTTATGTACTTGTTATATCATGTGATTCCGTCAAAATCGAATAAAATGCGATACGGTCAAGAAATGTGACATGACCAGATACATATAGATTCTGACTGGTAGGATCATAACAACGGTAATATTTTTGTGTAACACTATAACTTAGAAAAACACATATACCTATTTTAGGATCCAATTTATTCCGTTCAACATGAGGAAGAAGGATAAAACATGTATAGCCAAACACTCGTAAGGAAGAATATTCTGAAAATTGTTTGTATAACTTCTGAAACAGAGACATGCTTTCATTATGAGTAGTGGGAATGCGACTAATCACATAAAATGTAGCTATAATTGCTTCTTCCTAAAAAACAGTTGGAACTTCAGCTGATAAAAAAAAAAACGAGCAATCTCAACAAGGTGAAGATATGTTCTTTTCTGCTACACCATTTTGTTGACGGATGTCAATACAAGATGATTAATGTATAGTACCATCGAAGGTTGGGTCTTAACCAGTGCTCTAAATTCTCTATAAAAATTCCAAAGAAATCTAACTTTTGTTTCATAAGATAAATCCATTTGTACCGAGTATAATCATCAATAAAATATACATAATATGATGAACCACCCTTTGTGGAGACATGAGATGGACCCGTAAAAATTCCAAACGTGATGCAGATACATGTCTCATACGAGAATGCTAAAGATAAAACCAGACGACGAAAGATTTAAACGAAATAAACACAAATCAATACTAGAGGCAACAATATTAGTCAAGTATTATATTTTCCACTATCAATAACATAGACATCCATATAAGTTACTTTGAGTTTTTCTAAAACATAGAGTTCCCATATTCTACGACCTGTCTCAATCACTCCCTGAGTATGTTGATTTTGTATAGTACGAATAGAATCAAAAAGCAAGACCCAATAACTAGATTTACACAATTTGCTAATCGAAACAGTATTTAAAGAAAGAGTGGGAGCGTAGTAAACATTAGATAACGATATACGAGGAGTACAAATAGAGTCAATGCCCTCTCATGACATTGTTGTTGCACGAGCAGACAAAACATATATGGGTCAAACATGATTCAACGAAACAAAGTTCGACATGTGAGGTCACATATGATGAGACGCACCCGAATATAAAATCCGCAATGATGAATCAATACCTGAAGTGGAAGACGATGACATACATGTATGATAAGCGGATGTAAACATAAAAAAATTATTCTCGTTTAGTTTGGTACAAGTAGATTGTAGAAAATCATATTTTTCTATTATATTAGCAATATGATCCACAATATCTAATTGAACAAAATCAAACAATGAAAAGATACCAAATTCAAATCAAAAAATAAAATCAAAATCTTAATTAAACCACCAATCAAATCATAATTATACCAAGTCTAAATTCAAAATCTCAGTCGAAATCACAATCGAAATACAAATACATGACCAAAATCAAATCAAATAATCAATCAAATTCAAATTAGAAACCGGTCAAATCAAAGTCCAAAATTAAATCAAATCCAAATCAAAATCAAATCCAAATATTAATTTATGTATAAAATCAAACCTCTTTTACTAATAAAAAATATTGCATTATTCCATCACTCATTGTGCGTAAACTATAGTACCAAATCACAATATAAGCGGTTAAATTGAATTCGAAAATGTTACGAACAGACTGTCCAAAATTCAGCAAAACCGACATCATTTATTTATTGAGACCGTTTGATTGTGGTTGTACATAACATATCTGAAAACCAAAAACTGTATATTTCTCATGATTCTGTGACCCGATTATTGTACAAACAATTATCAAATTGAAGCACAGTAGTCATAGATCTGAAAGAAAATAACTCCAAACTACTCTTAACCCGAAAAAGAAGTCCAAATTTCTAAAACAAAAAGTATATCCAACATAATATCAAACAAATCAAGTTGAAGCACACTAGTAATATATGTGAAACATAACATCTCCAAACAACTCTTAACCACAGAACATAACGAAGTCCAAATGTCTAAGCAAAAGAAAATTCGAAATAACATCCAACAAATCAAACTGAAACAGAATACCAACGAAAAAATCAAGACCCAAAAAATCAAACATGCTCTGATACCATACTAATAAATAAAAGAATGAGAAAATATAAAAAAAAAATCGTTAAAAAACAGGTAGGGTTAATGTCTATTTAGAAAGCATGCAAATTACACTTATTTATAAATAAAAGATATGAGCTAATGGACTTGGACCTCTAACCTTTCTTTGAAATTAGTACATGTTATGAGATTAAATAAAGGCTAACTGTGATATAAGTTGGGTGTTCAAATGCGAAATGCAAAGCACTTTGTATACATAACTACCAAATTTTTGTTAATTAATATCTCCATCTCCTTTTGATATTTTTTAACTGTTCTAAAGCTTGGTGTAGATTTTGGAAGGAGTTGGGTATCTTCCTTTGAAAGAGAAAAAGGCTTGCCTGAACCGCTTAAGTAAGACTTGGGTTGGGAATTGTATTGGCCTCATTTGGCAGATCGAACGTTTTTGAGAGATTAGGGAGGTTAATATCATTAATAGGAGTCTTAACCTAAATTTCCTTCGCTATATTGGGGACTAATCGAAGAGGAAGGAGCAATGCTTCCATAAACGATGTTTAGGAGGTGTTCCCGGTTGTTACAGTAGCCAGATGTGGCTTTGCTTTAAGATTTGAGTACCTTGGTAGACCTTTGGACTATATCAAGCTTACTGCTTACTGCAATGGCCAAGTCTTATGACAACGTGAGAGATGTTTTGCTCTTTGGTGCAAGGAAACTATATCAGTAAATAATGTTGTAAATAATGTTTTGCTCTAAAGATCTTCGTGGTGCAAAGTTTGTTTCATTTACAGAATGAGGTTCGAGCTAAGGTGGGAGTGTTCCCAATA
This sequence comes from Limnanthes douglasii subsp. nivea, assembly GCA_036936605.1. Lineage (NCBI taxonomy): Eukaryota > Viridiplantae > Streptophyta > Magnoliopsida > Brassicales > Limnanthaceae > Limnanthes > Limnanthes douglasii. Next base: position 292,399,962 of record JAUPFV010000004.1, read on the forward strand.
GGAAGAAAGGCCCTTTGTTTAGAATGTTGCAAATCAAAATTATTTATTGTTAATGAAAGTTTGATTGGTCCTCCTTTTTCATATATCGTTTTTATATGCATTGCATAACGATTGGCACCGTTTGTAGGAAGTAGAGCCATGTTGTCGACGAGATTCAACGTGTTAAAATTTACAGGTTCCGACGATTTCTCACTATGGAAGATTAAGATGAAATCTCTCATAACGCAGCAGGGTATAGTGGCGTCTCCGGAAGGAGAAGACAAGCTTCCTACAACCATGTCCACATTTGATAAATCTATTTTACTGGAACAAAGGTTTTAGTACTATTATTTTGAGACTTGGTGATAAAGTACTGAGAGAAGTCCAGAAAGAAATGTCGGAGCACTGTACAATATCAAGACTGTGGCAAATTAGTTTCTTCATATGGAACAAATTGAAGAATTTCTCAAGATAGAGTATGATATTGAAAATATGGAGGTTGAAAATATGGAGGTTGACCATTTTTATTTATTTATGAATATACATTACAAGTTTACTGCTTAGTAGAAACTGGACCAGCTAATAGTTTCCAAGTTACAACAGGCATATAACAGTGTTAACTAAAAAATCTAGATTCCCACCAGCATTAGTTTCCAAGCAGCTCATCAACTAAAAATTACCATTTACAAAATTCATCTGCAGAAAAAATTTGGATCAGAAGCAGTAAAATTAAACTATAAAATCCCATAAGTATTGATCTTTATTTAAAAACATACCCATATAGTCAATCTCCAACAACTCATTAAACTCGTCCATGAAATCAGCAGGCTTTCCTGCCATGGACAGAAGAATAAAAACTCAAAATTTTTGGGTTTCATAAAATTTGAAGAAACAACGACACAAATCTGCTCATGTTACTTTGAACAAACAAGGATCGAGAAAAAACGTACCTCTTTGCTTTGTTGTACTTCTTTGATTTCTTATTGTATCTTGGGGTTCCATAGAATATGTTCTTCAACTTTCTCACAGAATAATACAAAGCATAAGGAAAGATTGCTAACAATATCAAATAAGTCCAGATCCGAATTAAGAACTCCAAGAAGGAAAGCAAGCATGGTAACACTAACTTTATTAGTACTGTTTTCTTCATATTGGTTCGACAAACACTGTACTCTTGAGAACCAAGAATATAGACACAAGAACAATTGAAACGCAAATACAAAAGCAGCAGTGTTTCTTCGTAAAGAATATTGCAGAACTTGTAAGCAAACAAGAAATTGCAGAACTTGTGAAGAACCTTATGCAACGATGTAAGCTCCAAAGAGTAAAGAAAAGTAGACGTCAGAAGCAGAGAAAACTGCAAAGCTTGTGACGAACAAATATGATATTAGAACTCAAGAACTAAGAATTTGTAAATGATTATAGAAATGAAGAGGTCTAGAAGCATATAAATAGGAATGTTATTACACCATCTTTATAGCATTTAACAGAAATAACTAATTTCTGTTTCAACCCTCTACTTTCACTTTACTTTTAACCGACTCTTGTATATTTCTTTTGATCTAGTGCATTGAATTAAAATATAGAAGTTGAGTATTGGACCGATATTCATCGATGCCCAATGTATGGTAAGATGGCCCAGTGATCGAATAGGTAGACCCAACCTTTTAATCAAAACACAGGCTTTTGACTTAATTTAAAATATTTTATTTTATTTTAGTTCATTTTAATTTTTTTAAATAAAACTCACTCTATTGGTTTTACTAAGTTTATATTAAATTGTTTCTAAACTTCATTATTTTTCTATCATTGACGAATATCCACAGTATTTTAAAGAACCTGTTTTCATACGAAGTGTATACCAAGTTTAATATGTTCGGTACAGATATGGAAGGATTGATTTGAAGTCAGTGAACTAGTTACAAAGGTGTCGCATCACAAATCTGTAAATCTTCAATATATTTAGTTTGAGTCAGATAAAACCTAATAGTGCTTTTTATGTCACGAAGAAAATGCGGTAATTCCATATCTCTTATTTATCATCAACGAAGAAACGTTTCTTCATCGTATTCACAAAATTTTCTTAAGACATCACCTGATCCTGCAAACATGAATGCAATTTAGATATTTCCTAAACTTTGGATTTGATATTGTCTTGGTTATTATATTTCTTGGACTATCGTGTGTAGACATTTTATTTATTTCAACAATTTATTTGATATTATACCATAAATAAAATGATATGTGACATTTATGTGCTTTGTACGCTCCTGTACATCTGGTTCTATGTAATGTGTATGACGCTTTGGGTGTCATAAAACACATTTTAGTAGTCTAAGCCAAGTCAAAATGTACCACAAAACCTTGTAATCATATTGCCCCTTTAACTGCTTCTGTTACTTTCCTGTAACAGATTGTCCCTTTAACTTCGTGTGTATACCATAGCATAATTGATACTACCAACTTCACTTGTATATGGAAGTTTCGATATTTATTCCAACTCAGCGTCATGCTTGGGTGATCCTGCTATAGAAAACTTATAATGAGTAGCAAACCAGATGCTAATTGTCATAGCATCAAACAAGTTGAATCGTTGTAGAAATTTCTTAATGTAGCCTCGTTCAGACAAGTGTAATAATCATATACTTCAGTTTCTCGTAATATACATCCTAAAAATATTTTTTGCTCTACCCAAATCATTCATCTCTAACTCATCACTAAGCTGCTTTCTTATCTGCATAATTTGTGACATACTACAAGCAGTAATGAGCATATCATCCATATATAATGACAAGTAAACATAAGAATCATCTCATCTTCTAATGATACATATAACTATCATATGGACTTTTTGTTAACCAGGATGATACCATGATTGTATCAAAATGTTTGTAACATTACCTCGATAATTGTTTCAAAGCATACAATGACTTTGTTAGCATACAAACCTTTTCCTCCATATTAGGTTTGTTATATTCTAGTTATATCATGTAGATTCATTCCTTCTATTTACCATGTAGAAATGTAGTCTTCACATCCAACTAGTCAAGTTCTAAATCTTGCAAAACTACCATAGCTAACAGAATTCGAATCGAAATATGTTTAACCATTAGAGAAAACACTTCATTAAAGTCAATTATTTCCCTTTGAGTGAAACTCTTAGTGACTAGTATATTCTTGAATTGATGTTTCTTAACCTTTGGATTAACTTTCTTTTTCTTGAATATTGTTTGAAGCCTACTACCTTATGTCCTTTAGGAAAGTCAATAAGATTTTATGTCTGATTTTTATAAAGAGTTTCAATCACATCCCATATATCACCAATCCACTAATAAGCTTCTGAACTCGCTATAACATCCCTATAACTATTAGACTTATGGATATCAACATATTCTGCAACTAACAGAGCATATGTAACTAGATTTACATACCTTTTTTGCAAGCTCTCTTCCTTATTTTCCCAACTTTATGCTATAATGTTTGTTTTTGTTAGGGCGCATCATCGTCACTACCATCCACTGCGGACGTTTTACCTCCTGATTATGGATCCAACTCAAAACTATTCGAATTAGTAGACCTATTATGAACCGATTCTACTTCAACTTCCAATTGTTTACTTATAACCGATATAGATTCAAGAATTTCCTCTCCCTCCTTTGGGTTGTCTAGAAAAGCATACTGATGAAAAGTCACGTCCCTACTAATGAGAAAACCTGAAGACTTTTAAAAGGTACACCAGAATCTACATCTTTTGACTCCAGTAATGCACCTATTTTCCCTCAGATGAAGTTTACCATCTCTCACAAAAGTTCCATATGAAAACTGAACACCCTTGTTTGTTCGTAATCAGTCGATAATCCAGACGAAATCTTAAAAGGAGTTTTATAATCAATAGTCGATGGTGGACATTGATTCACTAAGTAATACGTTCTATTAATAGCTTCAGCCTAAAAATCATTTCCCACACCAGCATGAGAGAGCATTATTCATGTCTTGTCATTATGCATTATTATTACTCTTTATGAAACCTCATCTTGTGTTGGTCTTCTAGAACAAATTCATTGATACACTATTCCCTCAACTTCGTAGAACTTGTTTAATTTTAAGAAGCTACAAAATTCTAACTATTTATATGTCCTAAAATACTTAATATATCTTCATCTTCTTCTCAATTATCATATTTTATTTGACAATGTTGAAAATGCCTCATCTTTTGTTTTCAAAAAATCTACATCATCTTTGAATAGTCATAGATCAAACTCATCTAGCATCTAGCTAGCTCTTTGATGAGATTATCTTTGGGCCCCATATATTTGATTGTATATAATTTATTGTCCCTTTAAGAACAACTTAATGTCTTCTTTCCAATATGAAAATCTGAGCCATCCAACACTCGAATTTGCTCCACATCGGACTGTACCCTAAAACACTAAGTGGAACATATATATACACAAATGACTTAATTGAGTTCCGTATATAACAACTTAGCATACTTGAATATGGGGAATACACGTAAAATATAATATTCTGTGGTAATAAGATATTAGAGGACAAATCATATTAATATGTATTTATAAGTTTGAGAAAATTGTCATTAATCATTATTTTAACTATTCTAAGTATTGGTAAACTCTTTGAATGACTGATTTCACCTACTTAAATTAAAATAAACACAGTGATCAATTTAATTTTTCCAAGTACCAAAGAAACTCTCGAGATGGTTGACAATGTTTGAAATTAAATTAGTCCTTTCAATTTTTCAGATCTTATGATCTCCATATTAATCTCCCAGAGGACCGACTAAATGATCTAATTGATTCATCTACCGAAATCTGAAACCTTAGTCATGCATATCCACATAATCATTCAAACTTATAAAAAAATTATTCCACAAATTTATACTAAATATAGTGTGTCCAAACACTTATAATGTGAAACAAATAAATAAAAATTAAATTTTAAAAAACAAATTATGGCAGGTTTGTTTAAAGGTTTTTCTTTTCTTGGTTTGCTATGTATATTGAAGGTTTTTTTGTTTGTGAATTTAATTAATTATTATTAGTTTGTTAAAATGTTAGTTATGATTTAAGATAAATTATGATCAACACTAGCAAAATGTTAAATAATAAAAAGTTATATTTTTATATATAAAATTTAATCCATATTTTTAAATAATAATTCTAAGAAAAATCTAAAAATACAATTAGTTTTATTTTTCTAGCACTAGCAAAACTAGATCTATCAACTCATTTTCTTCAATTTTTTGAATTTAAAAATAAAAACATCCACGTTAACTGTAGTACGTCATTTAGTTTTCAGTTCTCCCATAGATCATCTAGTATTTATGTCTCACCTCTGTTATTTCCAGATTATATTGGTCTCGCATCTATCATATAAAATTAATTCTCTCATCTATCATGTGGCGTTTATGTCTCGCATACATCATTCATATTTTAAAATGGTCGCGCATATATCATATAAAAATTAGGTTTCGCATCTATTATTTAGTATTTTCGTCTCGCATCCAAAAAAATTATTTGTTTTGGATCTAGTATCTAACATCTATCAAGTAAAATTAATCTCACGTCTATCATCTAGTCTCTACGTCTCTTATCTACCGTTTCTATTTTACAGTTGCCTCGTATCTAGCATAACACTAGATGGTAGGTGTGAGACACGGTTGGTCACGCATCTAGCAACACGAGATGCGAGATACTAAACACAGAAAACGAGACAAAGATTTATATGTAAAACGCAAAATATAGTATAACTTACATGAAACACGAGATCGTTTTCTTTCTACAAAATAATATGTAATCATAATTCTAATTTCTCATTTCGGTCAGAGATTTTCAATTTACATAGAGATTGGGAGATTTGTCGAGTTTCATTTATCGATTTACATCGTGATTAAATTTTTGTCAGTTTTAATTTTGTTGATTTACCACCTAATTGAATTCAATTTCAAATAATAGAACCATTGAGAAAAGATGTGAAAAAAACCATAAAAATCTCCAAAAATAATAATAAAAAAGGAGAAAAGGAGCTAGGTGTTTTTTTATTTTTCACTTGAGTTGCTAGCGTAAGACCCTAAGTTAATTTGAACCTATGCCTTCTCTTCGAGTTAACCAACCATTGTGCATTAGATTTTATTTGTCACCCATTGTATTATTTTGAGAGCCTGCAAATCCCTTTGGCGGTGTAGCTTGAGTTGCAGGAATCTCTTGCGCTCTTGTTCGAACCTTCTCATCCTAGGCCATTTGGACTTATGTTCTTGGTGATGGGAAGAGCGTCCCGTTTTTTCAAGAGGCCATGAAGGGTTCTTTATGGGGGATGTTTCTTCGTTGCCAGATTGACCATTCAAAATAAAATTCGGTAAGCGCTTATTTTCCTGAGAATAAGTTGATCTAGATGGGTAGGTTTTTTTGTTAAAGGATGAGTCGAAAGATTTAAAGAAGACGAGTACACAACCGATTTGGGTTGTTTTATTTGTAGTGTGTTTCCTCCATTATTGAACACTTGAAATATATAAATAGGTGTTTCTTCTGTGATGGGGACAACTTTTCCACATCGGGTTATCCAGAAATTGACAACCAGTCTAGAGCATTATCGATGCGAAACATATAACTCTAAAAGACTGTGTGGAGACAGAGAATGAAATAAGGTTAGGATTTGGGTCGAAAAACTTATTGCGACAAAGATCAAACTTGAAATTGGGTTATATAATGGAAGTAGCATAAGAATTTCTCTCTAAATCTGTAAAACCATTAAAAAAAGTAATAATAAGCGAGGGGATGGTAAATATATAAAAGAGAGTTCGAAATCCCATTAGATATTTTTCGAAGGCCCAACAGAAATCTACGTTGGAGAGTGGAAAGGTCTCTTACCTGTCTTTTCATGCTCCAACGTATATCTGTAGGATGAATTAGAATGATTTCTTTACCACCTCGTCACACTTCATCACCAAATATCTTATTATGTAGGTCAAATGCTTTCGTGACAGGTGTACATGCGTAAAATCATGTGTGATGCACAGTTCACGAGACTAGTGATTTCCTCAATAGGGATAATCGGAGACAAAACTATATGTCCTGAACTATTTGGATAAATAGGGTTTGTTGCAGTTGGAGCAATGGCACAAGTAAAATTTGAAGCAAAGCGAGGGTTAGTCATTCAAAAGAATCTTCATAAAGACTAGGTGACAACTAATTAGGGCACGATTTATTCGACCAACAAGGCGAACCGGTTAAACATTACATGAGTATTTACTTTGTAATATAAACCCAACAAATGTGTAACATTCAGAAACGTTTGTGTAATAATGATTAAATGTTTAATAGAAAAGAATTGGCTAATCATATAGGCCCAAGAACCCACTACCAGTACTATATAAGTTATTGTACCTTTTTCTTGGATATGGTGAACCATTATTGTTTTTAATTACTTTTGGTAGTCTCTCTCTAAAAATTTTGTTTCACCTTCGCGTTCAAATATTTGTGTGACTTCACTCGAATTATTTTAGACACATTTGACCCTCAAATATTTTTGGAGTCGTCATTATCATCTAGTCTTTATATCTCACATCTAGCATTTAATTTTAAACTTTTCTCGCATCTGGCAACACTAGATGATAAATGCGAGATATGACTGGTCGTGCATCTAGAAGCTAGATGTGAGATGTTAGACATCAACACGGGACAAAGACTTACATGAACAAACACAAAAATGAATGAAACACGATATTTTTTTCTTTCTTCAAACAATCTATAATCATAAACCTTAGAAACACATTCCAAATTTAATTATTCTAGTTTTTTATTTCGTTCATAGTTTGTCAATTTTCGAAGATATTTGAGTGATTTTTTTTATTTTTGTAATAGTTCATCAACTGTGTCCAAACATGAAACAATAAAATGGCTATTTTTTAAGAAAAAACACCTCCAGCAAGAAATGTACCTGTAGAAAAAACAGTGATCATAAAAAACACTGATCAAAAGCCCAGTGACTATTAATCTTTATTAAAAAGCTTACTCATATAATCCGTCCGCAACAACTCATTAAACTCGTCCATAAAATCCTTATGATTTCGAAGTATACTGTTAATCTGCCATGAATAGACAGTTTTTGACAGCATTGAAAATTCTGATTGAATTCTGATTGTTAAGAAAAGTATCAAGAAGAACAAACAAGGATCAGGTAAAAACATACCCGAAACAGATGCTTTTGATTTTTGATTGTGTCCACGGATCGCATAGAATATAAGTTGTCTGTAAACTTCTGGAATTGATCTTCACTGCCTAACCGTTCCTCGACCTTCTCACAGAAGACAAAGCCTCTAAGGTATATTTCATTCCGCTCGGGTAACCCGACGTTAAATATATCAGTCAGATTAGAATGCCCTCTGATTATATCTTGCATTAGAGCCATAAAAGTCACTGGACCAAGCCTGGAAAAGAAATTGGGACATGCCATCTAACAGTTCGATAAGAGTTTAAAATATTCGAAATGGTCCAAAGAGTGTACCTTCTGTTGGATAAACATTGAACAGACTCGTGTTATTATGTCAGTTAGTAAGATAAGATCAAACCGTGCATATTAATCTTATGAAATGACCATTATCATTTCCACATTGATCATGAAATGACCGTTATCATTTCCATATTAATGTTTGAAATGACAGTTATCATTTCCATACTTTCTGTCTGCAAAGTTATCTGCATTTTTTATTTTAAGAGGGACATAGTCCCTACATTTGGTATCAGAGCCTGTGTTGCAGACAGCAAGGCAGCCATTTCTCAAGGCGGAGAAACAGAGGCAAGGCAGCCATTTCTCAAGCGGAGAAACAGACGGCAAGGAAGTCATTTCAACAGCGGATAAACAGACGGCAAGGAAGTCATTTCAACAGCGGAGAAACAGACGGCAAGGCATCCATTTCACAAGACGGAGAAATAGACGGGAAAGCGCCATTTCTCAAGAGGAGAAAGAGACGGCAAAGCAGCCATTTCTCAAGCGGAGAAACAGACGAAAAGCAGTCATTTCTCAAGGCAGAGAAACAGACGGCAAGACAGCCATTTCTCAAGCGGAGGCAAAGCAGCCATTTCTCAAGGCGGAGAAACAGACGGCAAGGTGGCCATTTCTCAAGCGGAGAAATAGACGGCAAGGCGGTCATTTCTCAAGCGGAGAAACAGACGGCAAGGCGGCCATTTGTCAAGCGGAGAAACATACGGCAAGGCGGCCATTTCTCAACCGGAGAAACAGACGGCAAGAAGGTCATTTCTCAAGCGGAGAAACAGACGGCAACAAGATCTTCAACAACTCTTCAGATAAAGAGGAAGATCAGGTAGACGACAAAGAAGACAGAAGTCGAGTTCAATGTTAAGGGGGAGAATGTTGGATAAACATTGAACAGACTCGTGTTATTATGTCAGTTAGTAAGATAAGATCAAACCGTTAGTAATTTGTCTATATAAGAGACAAACCGTGTACATTGATCTTTGAAATGACCGTTATCATTTCTGTATTGATGTTAGAAATGACAGTTATCATTTCCGTATTGATCTTAGAAATGACAGTTATCATTTCCATACTTGTCTGTAAACGTTATGAAATGACAGTTATCATTTCCATACTTGTCTGTAACTGTCTATGAGTGTATCTGTATTGTTGTTTTTCAAGAGGGATCAAGTCTTTTCACCTTCGCTCATGCTTGTCTTTCACCACAGCATAAAACATATGGAGTTTCTTCTTTTCATATTTAAAGTGTTTCGGAATTCCTTGACAAAGATCTTTTAAACTTTGGAGATCTTTTAAACTTTTGTGAAGCTTTCACTATTATGAAAGTGTTTCTTCTTTTCAATACTAAAACATTCATAACAAAATCGATTTCTTTGGAGATCTTTTAAACTTTTGTGAAGCTTTCACTATTAGAAACATAAATTTGACCGTGTCAACTTCTCCTCATTTCTGCACAAACAAAGACTTTAATAACAATTAGAGTATCTAACTAAAAACAAATGTTTTACTAACAATATTCTTGGCCAGTCAACTTTTGGTAAGGAATCAAAGTCGGACGAAAAGTGTAATCAAAGTAGCAAGACTATAGAAGCTTACTAACAATATTCATCACTGATATTGTTGTGCATCTAGCTGACAATGAGGTCAAAAATTGGATTGACCTGCAAGCTATTTTGCTAACCTATGAGAATAGACTAGAACAACTAGGTAAAATACAAATTTCTATGGCTAATATGAATCTTACTGTAGTGAACAAGTTAGAAAGTAAGTCCTCAAGGAATAAAAACTACAAACTACAGTTTTGGTTCAAGAAATGGGATAGAGGACAAGGAATGAGTTCTTACAGAGGTAGATGAGGCAGGTATAACTACTCTAACAATAAGCCTATTTGTCAAATCTGTGGGAAGTATGAACATCGTGCTGCTTATTGCTATTTTAAGGATAATCCTAATATGATGGGTCAACTATCATCTGATCAACAAAGAAATGATCGAACAGAGTGCAATGACTGTATCACAGGACACTGCAAATGGTGATGAAAGTTGGTATATTGACAGTGGTGCTAGTCACCATGTCACCAACTCATCTAAGATGATGGCTCAAAGGTCTCAATATTTAGGTAACCAGACTGTGACTGTAAGCAATGGTAACAAACTGAACATTAAACACTTAGATAAGGCTTGTCTTTCAACCAAAACCAACAAACAAATTCAACTAAACAACATTTTATGTATACTACATATTAATACAAACCTATTATATGTATCTCAGTTAACCTTTCACAACAATATTTTTCTAGAGTTTCACATATCTAAATGTTTTGTGAAGGACAAGACAACAGGTGACTCTACTTACAGGGAGATTTTAAAATGGTTTGTATAGGTTGGAAGGCTCATATGTTCTTAGCTATCCTAAAGCAAAATTCCTAAAATGTCATCCTTCTGCTTCTAATGTTTTTTGTTTTACCTAATACTTTTGATTCTCTAAAGATAGGCTGCCACATAACGTTATGACATCCTTCTAAAAGAGTCTTGTTAATGTTTATGAAAAATGTAACCTCCCTACTGGTTCTAGCAATGAAAATTTATTATATGATGAATGCCAATTAGGCAAATCACACTCTCTTCCCTTTTCTAATTCTTTGTCTCAATCTGTCAATTTTCAAGATCTAGTTCACTCTAACCTCTAGGGGTCGCTCCTATTGAATCTAAGTCTGCCTATAAGTTCTATATACTATTAATTTGTAGATGACTACAATAGGTTTTCCTGGTAGTACCCTCTAAAATACAAAAGTGAGGCTCTAATTGTATTTAAGGAGTTCAAAACTCTTGTGGAAAATCAATATGACAGAAGAATTAAAAAGTTCCAATAAGATTGGGGGTGAGTTTAGGTCATTCCTATCCTTGGCAAAAGAGTAAGGTATACAGCTCAAGACATATTGTCCTTACACGTCTGCTCATAATGGAAGAGCAGCAAGAAAGCACAGACATGTCACTCAGACTGGTCTGACTATTCTTGTTTAATCAAATCCTCCTCATAATTTTTTACCTCAATCCTTTCACACAGAAGTTTAATTGATAAATACATAACCTACAGATGTTCTACATGAAAAATCTCCTTTTAAAAAGTTGTTTGGTGTTCAACCTAATTATAATTTTTCAAAGAGTTTTTGGTGTACTTTTTTTCCCTGTCTCTGACCTTAACAAACTAATAAATTTCAGTTTCACTGTGTCAAGTGTGTATTTTTGCGATATAGTGACGTTCATAAGGGCTATAGATGTCTTAGTGCTACTGTGAGAGTCTATATGTCAATAAATGTCTTCTTCAATGAAGGTGAATTCCCATGTTTTTATGGGTTTCTTGGGTCACAATCTTCTATTCTTGTGTTTAGATCTCTATGGTTGCCTAAATTTCCTATTGACAATTCTACGAATGAGGTTCCTAACCTACAAGCAGCCTACTCTAACTCTCAATTTAGCAATCCTATTAGGTATACAAACAACAAGTTTTCACCAGATCCAAATCAGCTAGCACTTAGCACAAACTTACCTCCTAAAAACTTACCTTTCACTCACAGTCCTTTGCAACAAACTCAAGCCCTTTCTCAAGATTTTCATAAAAGCCACAGTTTCTTGTCAAACATTATTCATGCATCACAATCATTACAAGAAGGTTAGTTAGTTTTTGAATTACCTTTTGACCAAACTAGTAATCAAAATAAATCACAAGCCTTGTTAAATAACCATCCTCTGATTACCAGAGCCAAAGCTGGCAATTCTAAACCTAAGAGTATGATGCCTTGATTGCAAATCAGACTTGGCCACTAGTTCCATATACCAAGAACATGAGTCTGGTAGGCTGCAAATGGGTCTACAAATTGAAATAAATCCATGAGGGGTTGTTCAATGCTACAAAGCTAGACTTGTTGCTAAAAAATTTCATCAACAACATGGTGTTGATTTTAAATACACTTTCAGTCCTATTATAAAAGCCTCTACTATAAGACTTGTACTGACTCTAGTTGTGTCCAAGGACTGGGTTATAATGCAATCATACATAAATAATGCTTTTTTAAATGGTGTTTCAAGGAATAGGTCTACATGGTTCAGCCTGAAGGATTTGTGGACTCTAACTCTCCAAATCATGCGTGCAAGCTACACAAGGCATTATATAGACTCAAGTAGGCACCCAGGACTTGGTATTCCAAGCTTAAGGATACCTTGCTTTTATGGGGGTTTAAGAACTCACGAGCAGATTGCTCAATGTTTTTTCTACAGGCTAAATATGCCTCTGTTATTCTACTAGTTTATGTCATCATCATTGTTACAGAGAATAACTCATCCTATCTAACTAAATTTATTCAGAGATTTAAACTCTTAATTTTCTCTCAAGGGCATGGGTTGCCTCAAAAAAAATTAGGAATTGAACCATATCGAGATGCTTTGGACTTTATATGACTCAGACACGCTACATAAATGAATTACTGGCTAAAGAAGGCCTGTCAACTGCTCACTCATGCTCCACTTCTATGCGGGTTAATTTTTCTTCATCTAACACTGATGGTGAGCCTTTTGAATGCCCTACAAGATATTATGGTATATTAGGTTCTTTACAATAAATATTACACACTAGCTCTGATATTACATTTGATGTCAACAAAATGAGTCAGTTTCAACAATATCCTATGAATGTGCATTTACAGTATGTGAGAATAATACTAAGTTAATATGGGACTTTGGCGCTGGGACTTCACAATAAGCCCAGTGATGCTCATCAGCTCGTTGGCTTCACTGATGCTGACTGGGTAGTCTTTGTAGATGATCATCGCTATGTTGGAGGTTACTGCGTGTTTCGTGGTGAATCCCTCATTTTTTGGTATTCTTAAAAACAAGGGGTTGTTTCTCGATCCAGTACCGAATCTCACTACCGATCTCTTGTAAATTTGTTTTCTGATCTTATATGGTTGCAGTCTGTTCTTAAAGAAATCAGTCTCCCTCTTCATTGTTCTCCAGTCATCTGGTGCGACAATCTACGTGCAAGTTTGCTAGCATCGAATCTTGTCTTCCATGCTAGCACCAAACATGTGGAGTTAGATCTCCATTTCGTTCGTGATCAAGTAGTTCAAGGTATTCTAGATATTTGGTATGTTCCTACCCATGACCAAGTGGAAGATCCTATAACCAAACCCTTGTCCCAAAACCGATTTTTGTTCTTATAGGACAAACTTTGTCTCGGTATTCCTCCGCTACGTTTGAGGGGGGAAGTTAAGATAGGTGAAAGAGGAGAGAATATTTGTGAAGCAAGAGAAATGAGAAGAGAAAATTGAGGTAGTTGTTGCAAGACTTGAAGACGATTTAGGATTTTATATGTTGAAAAGAATTTATATGTCGAGTCCTTCGATGAATTGGGTCGACATATAAAACCTGCTCTCACCTCAAGATCGGTTCAAGATGGACTCATCTCTCTCAAGACCAATACATATAGTTGAATAAAGAATGTAACAAAATCATAATTGTAGATTTAATAAACGTAACAAAGTTTTGTTACATTAAACAAACTATATTCATGTAAATAAATACAATTTAACATATGAAAGATTAGAAAAGAAATACAAAAGTAAAAATTTATTCTTCTCGTTTAGTTTTTACTCCGTACGTGAAATCAGTACAAGTTATGTGAGATTGAATAAATGTTAACTCTAAACCAAGTTAGGTCTTCAAATGTCAAATGCAAAATATTTCGCATATATAACTTGCAAATACTAGCTAATTGTTGTTTTCGAACACGCCAGTAGTTTTTTTTATGTCTAAATCTGCTTTTTCCAATTTCACAGACACCAATTGTTTGGTGTGACAACCATTAGGATTCTTCCCTCGGAGCGAAACACAATTGGTGGTGTGACAACCATTAGGATTCTTCCCTCGGGTCGAATCATGTGTTTCGCTCCAGGAAGAAACACATAGAGCTGGATATTCAGTTTGTTAGAGACCAGGTCCTTCGAGCCACCCTCGATATTCGCTACATTTCATCGCAAGTTTAGTTAGTTGATCTACGGACTAAACCACTAACATAATCCTTCGAGGGACAAATTCACGTTAATCTACTCCAAATATCATTATGTTCGACAAAAACCTTCGCTTTAGGGGGAAGTGAGAAAGAAAATGATCTCAGAAAGTGAAGAGACAAAAGTCCTAACCTATTCGAAGTAGTGTTCTTAGAGTTTCAAACCTAAGTAACTTATACACTGGCCATTGAATTGTTTCAAGTCCAACAGATGCACACCCAATTCAGAAAACAACATAAAGGAAATAAGAAGATATAAGACAATCAGGTTGAGACTAAATCAAAGCAAGAATACATTAGATCTCTCTAGTATGTACTCTACCTATTATATAGAGAAGAGAATATTGTTACAGCTCATTCTAGTACCATTTAGGATAAAAATGATGTACTATATGGAGAACCCTAGGTAACAGAATTAGCCTTCGATCATATACTCTGACTTGTGTATAATACCTTATAAAACAAACTCTTCATCATCAATAATGTCTTTTAAAGAGAATTCATTCAAAAATTATTATTTACACTAGTAGAGTTTCTTCAGTTCATGATTAATTTATAATATTATATTAACCTTCCGGACGAACAAAGATATTTGAAATTGAATTAATCTTTTGAACCTTTTCAGATTTTATGATCTTAATGAGATCAATTCACCTTGGAAAGGGCCAATTAAATCATTTTATTGATTGATCTACCAAAATCTGAAATCTTGATTGTATATCCATATAATCATTGAATCTTATTCAATATGTATTCCACGAATACATATAAAATATAGCATGGTCAAACCTTATAATGTAAAATAAAAATATATTAAATTAAATTAGAAAAGATTCCAAAATGTAATACCAAATAGAAAGTACACTGCGAATAGTGACACAAAAATAAACCCACAATGATAACAATGACACAAGAATATACCATCAGACACGAAGTACACTAGAAATGACATACGACTATACCAACGGATATAAAGTACACTAACAATGATATAAGACTACACTAAAGGACACAAAGTACACTCTGAACACGTATATCACCAATAATTCAAGATATGACCATAACCATTATACTCATGTTTATTTTTATCATAAAACATTTAATCATATTCTTCTTATGAACAAATCAATATAATCATGTTTTTTACCTTAATTCTAGATTCATACCATACTAAGTCAATTAACAAATTATCTCAATAGTATGGATCTTCTGTATAGAATAACATGCTTTTGATTCAATAAAAGATATACGTGTTGTTTATCTTATGAATCACAATGGAGATTTTTACTATGATACCAAAAAATGTAATGTATGTTTTTGACATTTCTTTTAAAGGTGGCAAAAACTATGTTATTTTACTTAGAAAATAATTTATCGAAAAACTACATTTTTTAGTCGTGAAATCATCAGTTTGAGAAAGCGAAGTTTTTGTTATTTGCGAAATCATTGGTCTCAAAATATTTTTTTTGTTTTTAAATCATTTATTACAAAATCGTATATAAAACAATATAAAAAAACGTTAACGGTATTATACGGTAATAAACAAAATCATTTTTTAGTATTAATCAAAATTTAAACGGTTTTGAAACGGTTAGATGATCTATGTGTGACCGTCCGAAACGACTTCTTTTCCGGGAATACTGATATAATATAAATTCTTATATTTATTTTCAAATCATATCATGTATCAATAAAATTATCTAAAACAAATTGACGAAACTAAATCCAACCACAACTGTTTTATGTGTTAGGTTTCTTTATTTTCATAATTTTTTCGTATATATAATTGATAAATTTAATAATTTAATCAAAAAGTTAGTTATCATTTAAAAAACTAGAACAAATCAAAAAATCAATCAAGGTCAATTATTTAAAAATATAAGTTTTTAAGTTTTTGGATCATAATTTCTACCTAAAATATGATTATACACAAAATTATAAAAAAATAATTGTATAATTGGAGGTATATTCACCACCTAAGTTACACCTAAAACATTTTATCACAACGAAATATGAGTAACAAGGGGACGATGTTTTCTTTTCTGCAACATCATTTTGTCGAAGGATATCAGTACAACATGATTGATGTATGGTACCATCGGAAGCAAGTAAATGTTTAAAATGATTGGAGGTATATTCACCCACTAAGTTACACCTACAATATTTTATAAAAATAAATGTTTGAATACATTGGAGGTCACCCTCTAAGTTACACCCAAAGCATTCTATCAGAGGGAAATATTGGTTCTAAAACGAGTGCACTAAATTATCTATAAATTATTTATAAATAAAAGATATGAGCTAATCGACTTGGACCTAATATCTCTAACATTTTCTTCTATGTTTCAAATCAATACAGGTTATGTGAAATTAAATAAATGTTAGTTGCGAAACAAGTTGGCTGTTCAAATGCAAAATGCAAAACAGTTTGCATACATAACTACGAAATGCTTGTTAATTGTTGTTCTTCGAAATGCAAAAGCTAGGTTTTTAAATCTACATCTCCTTTGAATATTTTCTAACTGAAAACTGTTCTAAAAGTTGGCGTAGATTTTGGAGGCAGTTGGGTATTTTCCAATTTGGTTCCAAGAATAGCAGTTGGAAGGTTACCGCAGTCATGTGGATGAATAACGTCGTAGTAAAATTGGAAAAGGCATGGATCTTCTGATTGATAGGCTGAGGAGATTGGACCATTTTTATTTATCTATGAAAATACATTACAAGTTTACTGCATAGTAGAAACTGGACCAGCTAATAGTTTCTCCCAGTTACAACAGCCATATAACAGTCTTAACTAAAAAATCTAGATTACCACCAGCATTAGTTTCCAAGCAGCTCATCAACTTCAAAAAAACCATTTACAAAATTCATCTGCAAAAAAAAATTGGATCAGAAGCAGTAAAAGTACACTATAAATGTCCATAAATAAGTATTGATCTTTATTAAAAAACATACCGATATAGTCAGTCTCCAACAACTCAGTAAACTCGTCCACGAAATCACCAGGGTCTCCTGCCATGGACAGAAGAATTTAAACTCAAAACTTTTGGGTTCCATAAAATTTGAAGATACAAAGACACAAATCTACTCATGTTACTTTGAAGAAACAAGGATCAAGAAAAAACATACCTCTTTGGTTTGTAGTACTTCTTTGGTTGGTTGTACTTCTTTGCTTTCTTATTGTATCTTGGGGTTCCAGAGAATATGTTCTTCATTAACTTTCTCACAGAATAATACAAAACATAAGGAAAGATTGCTAACAATATCAAATAAGCCCAGATCCGAATTAAGAACTCCAAGAAGGAAAGCAAGCATGGTAACACTAACTTTAGTAGTACTGTTTTTTTCATATTGGTTCGACAAACACTGTACTCTGAGTACCAAGAATATAGACACAAGAACAATTGAAACCCAAATAGAAAAGCAGCAGTGTTTCTTCGTAAATCACTACTGAATATTGCAGAACTTGTAAGCAAACAAGATATTGCAGAACTTGTGAAGAACCTTCTGCTACGATAAAAAGAAGACGTCAGAAGCAGATAAAGATGAATCCGTATTCTTGGACAGATAGAAGATAGGGCAAAAGAGAGAAATCTGCAAACTTTGTGACGAACCAATATGATATTAGAACTCAAGAACTAAGAATTTGTAAATGATTATAGAAGAGAAGAGGTTAGGAAGCAGATATATATGAATGCTATTACACAACTTTTATAGCAGTTAACAGAAATAACTAATTTCTGTTTCAACGGTCTACTTTCACTTTATTTTAAACCGACTCTTGTATACTTCTTTAAATCTAATGCATTGAATTTTAATATTGAAGTTGACTATTGGACCCATATTTATCGAAGCCTAGTGTATGGTGAGATGGCCCAGTGAACAATAGGTAGACCAAGCTTCTTAATCAAAACAGAGGGTTTTGACTAAACTTAAAATAGCTAGCTCCAAGGTTGTTGCATAGGATGATCGGAGGTCGCCGAAGAGGACGGTGTAGCTTAGTAAATACATATCGAACCTAAATCTATTCGGCTGAGAGGTGGGCTAACGCCTCCGTGAGAGAACCCAATAGATCAAGGTTGGGCTCGATATGAAAACATAAGCATCGTGTTCAAAATAAGTATTTATGTATTTTTTGTATGCATTGCCCAACGAATATTGGTAGGAGCTGGATGAAATTAGCTAAGTTTGTTTATAACAAAGTAGATGTCTACACGATTTTTTAGAAGATATTCAAGAGATCTTACCACACTTATGTACTTTGTACGGTTGTGCAGGAGATATGCTAACAATGGTGCAAGACTTGGAGCTGAATAGTCTTTGATATGCTAACTTATATTCTTGGAGCTGAAAAAGAAGCATGTATTAAAAAGGCTACCTCTGCTATTTTTCTTGATATGTAAAACTTATATTTACTTATGGTGCAAGACTTGGAGATATGCTAACAATGGTGCAGGAGATATTCACAAATCAATAAGTCTTTGATATATTTCGTTTGAGTTAGGTAGAACCCAATAGTGTCTATGTGTACTTCTCTGCCAAGAAAAAAGTTTGTGGCTCTCATATCTTTCTAGAAAAATGTACACGAGGGTCTTATGTCTTTTAACGAACCCATCAGACTTTGTTTTAATTTTAAAAATCAACGAGAACCCATTTTATATACCTATTGGGTAGAGGTTCAACTATATCCCGTGTATGAGTCTGAGATAGAGCAATAAGCTCTTCGACTACATCAATTTCCCAACAAGGATCACAAACAGCTTCTTTAAACGACTGAGCATATAAATCATATATGTTTTCTATAAAAGAAGAAAAATGAGCTTAGTAATCTGAATAAGAGAAGTTTGGTAGTTTGGTAGACTTACTTGTACGAGTGGATCTGCTGAGAGATGGAGGATTTGATGTTCTACTAGAAGAAGGACATGCTCAAGCATTGATGGAGTAGAGGTAGTATCGACTGTTTTAGATGTCTCATGAGCTCATATATCAATGTCAAAATATGTATCGATATAAGTTTCAAAAGGATCAATAGCATTATGTTTTGTACTTTTTATATCATGTGATTATGTCAGAATCGAATAAAACGGGATATGCTGAAGAAATGTGACATGACGAGATACATATAACTTCTAACAAGTAGGATCATAACAACGATACCTTTTTCTGTAACACTATAATTTAGAAAGCTCCTTCCGCCTAATTGTTTGGCTAAAACTATCGCAACTTCTTTAATTTTGGTAATAATTGATTTAAATTATCCAAGTGTTCAGTTATGGTCATACCTTATTTCTATCTAAAATTATACAAGTATTTCATCTGGTATAACTGGTTTACAACTTCTTCCATGCACACAAAACAGTCTTCTCGCCATGAATCTCGTGAAGAATGTTATCTTTTACACCCATTAGAATCCAACATAGAACCCTTTTTCTTGAAGATCTTACTTCTCTTCTTTTTTTCATGTATTTTGGTAAGTTATTCTTCATAAGCCTCTACAACCCTTGTAGTACCAAATAAGATTTCAACCTAATCTTACATAACACAAACTTGGATCCCCTATCAAATATTTCTATTTTATATTTTGTTGATGTAGACACCTTTATATTTCGTAACTGAAAAACCTAATTCAACAACACAAGGATTTGATACCAATTTGTTTTGAAAGAAATGTTATATTTCACAAATGGCTCAAAATCTAAACAAAATAAAGCACGTAAAATAAAATAACATAGGATTTTTTTGTTCGAAAAAGTATCTATCTCAACGAGTGTTGCAAGAGAAAAGTATTTCATTATGATAGAAAATAGTTAGAGTTTTTAGTATCTACTTTGTGTTACCAAATTAGTCTATTTATAATGAATAAATAGAACTATTTATATAAATAAGCCTAATAGGATGATATGTTTCAAAACCCATTAAAAACTAGTAACATTATTAATAACAAACAATAACAAAAGAATGTACTATCGAACAATGACACAAGAATGTAAGAACGGGCATAAGGGACATTGTGAACATTATTCGACTCATTTTTAACATTAACCATAAATATGATATAAGATTATTACCCTATGTATAAGAGTATTTCCCAATATAAAATATTTCCCTATCGATATAACCACACATACATTCTAAGTCTATTGTCGAGCCTAAAAAAGTAATATCTAATATAAGAGTATATTCTAATTTATCTAACAATAAATACAATATACTAAATATAGTCTCTAATAGGCCCCTAGATATCGAGTAAGTGTGCAAGAAACGCTCTGATTGGACTTGAATGACTGAAAAGTTATGAAGGAAATCCATTAGTGAAGATTTGAGAGTATTATGAAGAGCATGGCACATGAAGACTTTTACTTCACATTTTGTACTTTTTCGTGAACCAAATGATTTTTCATCTCAGCAGGTTTTATTTGTTGATGTTGATCCATGTTTTAAGATAAGTACAAAGCAGATGCATTTTCCTAGTAAATCATGGTAGAATCCATAATAGGACCATGTAGCTTAAGAAATATTTTTGAAGCCAACTTAATTCAGCCACAACATTAGTCACTCGTATATATTCAACCTTAATACTAGATGGGGGATAGTCACTTGTCATTTTGAAGTCTTTGAAAACAAATGTTCATCAACAAACATGCAATATCATGATGTTGATCTTCTATAATCGGGATATACTCCCCTTGGCGTCAGAACAAGAAATGCGAGATAAAAATTGTATCATAGTAAACCTAGATCATAGTCAATATTACCATGAACATAATTTAGAATTCATTTCGTAAACAGAAAATGTCTCTCTTTTGAAGCATGCTTAAAATACACACATGTTAAATTGCATAAGAGATATTAGGGTGAGTGAAAGTGAGATATTGTACGGCCCCAAGTAAGTTTATATATAAAGTATGGTTAGGTAATAATTGGCCATTTCACGCGCTTAATCTGTATCCACAAGCATATGACACAATTTTATTCTAGATATAGATGCATGGTGAAATATAACTAGACCATATTATGATTGGGATTTGTGAAGTTTATTTCTGCCCGAGGGTAATCTAGTAAAGTGCTTAAAAGGTGTTTTGATAATTTTGTGGTGTTTTATGTTTAGTGTAAAGAGTAAAGAGATAATTAAGGTGCCTACTAGTAATAAATTCTGATCATCCTTATTATGAAAGTGGTTGGGTATTTATACTTAATTACTGACCCATGGGCTTATTGGGTCGGGTTGTGAAACCGGGTTGATTTTAAAGACCCATTAGTAATATAGTTTTAAGTTGATTAGCAATTAGCTTAGTCATTAATTTATACATTTGTCCTGTTCGTAATTTTAGTGTGGTGGATTAGTCCGAATTACCTTACAGATTTTAAACATGGCTTAGGTTTTGCAAAAGATTTTTAGAAGAGCTAAAAATCAAAAAATAAATACCAAATTTCTCCGATCTGTTTGTGTCGTTCGAACTGCAAGAGTTTCTCTTTAAGAATGACCTTGTTCATATTTTGGCAGAACTTATTTTTCATCTTAGAATTCTAAGAGTTTTTCTTAAATCGTGGGACACGTGTCATGCTTTAGTTCGACCTCCCAGCCGTTTTTCTCCTAGATTGTTCCACCCACTAGGCTAGAAAGTTACCTAGGCTTTAATTTTCACACTTTGCAACTTTTAATCATTGCAAAAAATTGATTCACCTTCTCCTATGTAACTGCTTTTTTTTACTGTTATATATAAACTTTTCTACTATTTTATTATCTTCAAAAATCACAAACATTATTAGAGAGAGAGAGAGAGAGCACAGTTCACCTTCAACCTTGTTCTTGAGTCATATATGTTCACAGACAGAACGCCTTAGTAAAAGGAGGTTGGTTGAACTTGTCCAAATTAGAGAAAGCACAAAAAGTAGCGAGGGAAAATCGCATTTTTGTTGGTCTTCTTGCTTCTTCACGCGAAAAAAGCAATCAGCCACAACTGAATACTGATCAAGGATAATCTTCTTCAAAAAATCCTAAAGTTAAGAAATTTCCATTTATAGCAGATCTTTCACCTCTCCCATCTGGGTCCTCAGTTCAGGAGTCCTAAAATCCATTGCTGAAAGAGAAAGTTGTTTCGAGTGTAAGAAAACCATCTGTTTTCATTGCGATCGGATTAGATACTGAAAAGTCTCCAGACAAATTAACTCATCGTCGGGTTACGCGTCAGTCTAAACAAAAGGCATCAGACCAGTCTTTTTCAAACCATCCGAATAGCCATCCACATTGATGGAAGAAAACATGGAAGACAACATAGAAGAAGCCCATTTTGAGGCTGAGGTGTCCGGTCAAACAGTGGATACAACTTCGGACCGGAAAGGCAAAACCAAGGTGGGTATGTCTCATTCGGACGCTCTTCTAGAAATCTTGGAGGTCAAAGTGGGTCCCTTTTTTATGAAGTTCAACGTGAAGTATTGAATCGGGGACTTTTGTTCCCTTTGGACCCAGAAATAGTCAGATACTTCCATCAGATTAAACTGTGCCCCAACCAATTGAGCCCTAATGCGTGGTATACCCTTCTGGCCTGCATCATGGCGTCCAGATTGTCCAAGATTCCACTACCGATGGAATAGTTTGTTGTTGTGGCAAGCTTATGCAAGAACCATCAGATCCCTGTCTACCATTACAACATGGAGAATGACTATAAGGTAGTGGATAACCTATTGGAGTCTGAAAAACCCTGGAGGGCACAGTTCCTCTTTATTAGTTGGACTTGGGAGAATGGCAGGAAGATCAAGGCTAACTCAAAACCAAGACTTTTGACCAGTCGTTGGAAGAGCACTGGTAAGTTTTTCTTGCTTTTTCGTTTCATCTTTTAAGTTCTAAGTATTTAATTTAGACTAACTTATATTTTTTTCCAGTACTTTCGTAGGATTTCTTGGGTTACTTGGAGTCAAGGCAAGATACTTGTGCCAAGTTAAATGTTTGGGCTTCGGAGAATTGGGGAAATTCCTTCCACAATTGCTTCTAGTCAGGCAACTTTGTGAGGTCTCACTATTGGAACACCATAGGTAGAAGAGATATCACATGGGAAGAGTTGACTACTCCTCTTCTTGCAGATGTGATCTTAAACAAGACAGAAGCCAGGGATGATATGTTATATCTGACTTCCAAGGCAAAAGCCCCCAGCAAATTGAAGAACAGGAAGAAGAAGGCCACAACAGACCGATCCTAAATGGCTACCGAGGGGATCGATTCGGAGAGCCAGGGAGGCATGAATTCTGCTTTGCTAAATGCAGTAGAGGTAACTGTAAAAGAAGCAAGTGGGTCAAAGAACCCACCGAAGCCTCCGAAGAAGGATAAAAAGCGCAAGGCCAACAGTGATGAAAAAAATTCAAAGAAAAAGAAGGCCACTCTGAGAGTAGAGATAATCCTTCCCCCACCTGAAGTCCTCCCCCCAGCTCCTATCGATCCCACTTTACAAGAGGATTTTCCAACCAACCTTCACTCCAGACTGGTTGCTGGTGATGGCAACGATGAGGTAGACCTTGAGGCCTTTCAAGACATTAACATTTATTTCAATGATTTAGAGAAAGATGACTTCACGGGTCCTTACCACCCTCCTAATTATTCTAACGTGGTGACTCATCATGGGAAGAACTATGCTATATCCGGGGAGAAAGACACTTTAAGTCATGTCCTCCAAGGCTACCAGTACTTGATCTGGAGAGCAAAGTAAAGGCTCAAAAAGGTATCATTAATTCTCTAACGACTGACTTGAAAAAATTGTCAAATAATCTCCTCAACGCTCAACAAAGCATAGAGGTATTAAAGAAGGATAAAGAAAACTAACGATGACACTATCCAGACTTTGTCCAATGAGAAGACAAAGTTGGAGAGCACTTTCGAAGAGAAGATCAAAGAGAAAGAGGCCTTGGAATGCCAACAAAAACAATCCATAGTTGTAGGTATAGAGAAGTATGTCAATGAGGTAGTGGACTCTTTATTGGAAAAGGGATGATGGGATCAAGTCCGACATGGTCATGTTGTTTTATGAGACCTTTCCCAAGAGAACCCTTGGTCCCTTATGGAAATAAGTAGACTACGATAACACCTCATTCCATATCATAGCAGATGATGACAAGTATAACTACTCTAGTGGAGTTGACTCCACTCATGATGATGAAGAAACGGGTGAGAGTTTGAGTACTGAACTCAAAAGTCTCAAAAACGATGTAGGTGAAGCAAACTCTGAAGGGAACAAGCCCTAAGGTTTTATTATGTATTTGTTTGTTTTTGAAACATTAAATTCATCGGATGGCCAAGGCAGTTTTTGTACTACTCATCGGTTCAAGTCCGATCAGGTTTAATTATCAAATTTCCATTTTGTTTATTATTTTCTTTAAATCTTTCATGGTCAATGTTTAAATAGCTACTAATATTTCAGAAGTGTTGAATCAAGAGTATCCAATATCTCTGATCACATGCATTTAATAATTGTGATCAAGTATTAAACATATCCGATCAACTCAAGAAACTTTGAGAGCCGGGGTGTTGAATAAGGAATTTGTATCTGAACTGAAATAAAATCACAGCAGACTTTTAAAAAAAGGATCATATATTATTGAAAAAATCCGGAAACCTCATTAAAACCTCTCCACACCACCATGGTAGGAAAGAGTATGCCTCCTAATATTTACATTGGTATTTAACAATTAAATATTTACAAAAGAGCTTTATTCTAAATATAACTTGAGATACTCAACATTCCATGGATGTTTTAGAGCTCTCCTTCTTTGTCTTGGAGCCTCTATGTCCCTAGTTTAACCTTTTCATAGACCATATAAGGACCTTCCAAGTTTGGAGCGAACTTACCGAACATCTTCTCCTTAGTATGTAAAAAGAATTTTCTTAAAACTTTGTCTCCTCCATGAAAATCTCTTATTTTAACTTTGGAATCAAATTTGCTCCTCATCAAGCCTTGGTAGTGTGCTATTTTCAGGTGTGCTTTAACCCTTTTTTCTTCTATTAAGTCCAACTGATTCCTAACTGCTACATTATTAGCCTGTTCGGAATAGTGCTGGATTATGTGTGACGGTAAAGTAGCCTCTATGGGAGTAAGTGCATTCATCCTATATACCAAAGCAAAATGAAACTCTTGTGTGGCAGCCCGAGGAGTAGTTCGATAGGCCCACAATACCTCTTGTAAATAACTTGGCCATTTTCCTGCAGCTCCTTCAAAATTCTTCTTTAATCCGTACAAGATGGTTATATTTGCAACCTCAACTTGGCCATTTGCTTAAGGGTGGAAAGGAGAAGAAGAACAATGTTGAATCCCTCTAGAGGTAGAGAAGGCTTCCATATCTTTGTTATCAAACTGTGGCCCATTGTCTGTAGTAATCTTATGAGGAACCCCAAACCTACAACGTATGTTGGATAGGATGAATTTAATAACAACCTTCGAAGTGGTTCCAGCCAAAGGAGCTGCCTTTATCCACTTAGACTAATAGTTAATGACGACTATAATAGTTCTGCATCCACCGGATGCCATAGGAAGAGTTCTAACTAAATCCATCTGCCATCTGGCAAAGGGTATTGGTTCAGATATAGACTCCATTGGTACTGCTGGCACATGAATTTCATTCCTATATTTTTCACAAGGATCACATTTCGTTACCATTTCTTTAGCACCTGCCAATATGGTTGGCCAGTAGTATCCAGCTAACAAAACTCTTCGGGTCAGGGCCCTATAGCCACAGTGTGCTGAGCCTTCCCCATCATGTAATTCGGATAAAACAACTTGGGATTCTTCAGACCCTAAACAACGTAGAAGAGGCCTGCTGAAAGACCTTTTGTAAAGAACTTCTCTTATTATCAGGAAACCATGAGCCTTATATTTAATCTTCTTTGCCAGATATTTATCTAAAGGTAATATCCATCGAAATATATCGGAGAAGAGCATATCTCCAATATTTAGGTTGAATAACAAGTATGTTCACATTTTTTTTCAACCTCTTTTTGTGATCTATCTGTATAGATGGACATTCTTGTACTAGAATCCAGGGGTAGGATTCAGAATAAGCTATAGTTGCCAAAGAGTCTACCAAAGTGTTCTCCGATCTGGGAATGTGCTCATAGAAAATATCTTTAAAGTTGGCTGCTACTTTTTTTAACATAAGAAAATACTTGACCACTTGTTCCTTCTTGGCTTCAGACTGCCCTTGAGCATGGTGGATGAGTAATTGAGAGTCACTCATTAATTGGACTCTCTTAGCCCCACATAAGAGAGCTAGCTTAAGACCGGCAATGGTTGCTTCATACTCAGACTCATTATTAGAAGCTCTGAATCCAAAGCATATAGCTTGATACATTTTATCACCATACGGGAAGGTTAAGAAAATTCTAACTCCACAACGCATGGTACTTGATCCACCATCAGTTCGAACTACCCATTCCTTTTTAAAATAATTTCCTGACTCATATCCGGTGGATCTGTTAGTATGAAACTTTACCAAGAAGTCAGCCACTGATTGGGCTTTAATTGCTGTTCGTAGGGCAAAGTCAATATCGTAATCACCCAATTTTACTGACCACTTGGTCATTCTGCTTGATACATCAACTTTTTAAAGGACGTTTTTCAAAGGAAAAGACCTTCGGAAAATAATAGAATGAGCTTGGAAGTATGGTCTTATTTTTATTGTTGCAATTACTAAGTCCAAGGTCAACTTCTCCAACCTCAAGTATCTTCTCTCAACATCCAGTAGACTCTTACTGATGTAGTACACCAGACAAGGATAATTGTCCACTTTCCTTACTAGCACAACACTTATAGCATATTTTGATACAGTTAGATACACATAAAGCTTTTCTCCCAGAACAGGTTTAAAAAGAGTTGTGGGTGATGACAAATGTTATTTTATTTCAATAAAATCTTGGTCGCACTGTGGGGGCCAATTGAAGTCTTTAGCTTTCCTCAATACTTGGAAAAATGTAGCGCATTTGTCCGATGACCTTGAAATAAATTTATTCAATACAGTTAACCTTCCTGTGAGCCTTTGAACTTTCTTAATATTCCGAGGAGGGTTTATTGCTAATGAGGCATTAAGCTGATCCAGATCAGGTTGGATTCTTTTTTCACTTGTAGCCTAAGAATTTTCCAGATCGGACGCCAAACACACATTTCTAAGTGTTTAACTTTAAATTCACAGCTTCAAAACTAGAAAATGTCTCTTGAAGGTCAGATATGTGTGAATCTTCGTCCAAGATTTTCACCGTCATATCATTTATGTACACGTCCATGGTCCTACCAATCTAATTAGTAAAAGCTTTATTTACCAGCCTCTGATAAGTGGCCCCAGTATTCTTCAACCCAAAGGGCATCACCTTGTAACAATGAAGACCTCTGTTTGTGATGAAAGTAGTGTGATCTTTATCCTTCAGATCCACTTGTATCTAGTTGTACCCTGAGAAGACATTTATGAACGCTAACAGCTTGTTTCCAGATGTAGAATCCACAAACTCATCTATCTGAGGAACACAATAAAGATCCTTAGGGCATGCCCTATTGAGGTTAGTGAAATCAATACACATACGCCATTTTCCATTCTTTTTCTTAACTAACACAGGGTTGGCAGTCCACAAATGGTATTGGGATTCTTTAATATGATCAATCTTGGTTAATCGGTCAACT
The DNA here is from genome assembly GCA_036936605.1 of Limnanthes douglasii subsp. nivea. Taxonomy (NCBI): domain Eukaryota; kingdom Viridiplantae; phylum Streptophyta; class Magnoliopsida; order Brassicales; family Limnanthaceae; genus Limnanthes; species Limnanthes douglasii. The sequence goes on from JAUPFV010000004.1 coordinate 292,428,170, forward strand.
TTTTTGAACAATCACATCTATTTTTTCCTTGGAAAAAGCTCTCATCTTTTGTACAACTGCTATAACATCACTCTGGATGGACAACTTGTGTGAATTGAAACCTGGTGGTATTCATGTAACATCAATGTTGCACCATGCAAACACATGTTGGTTATTCATCAAAAAGGACAACAACTGATGCTTCAACTCTGGTGCCAATTTGGACTCAATATTAACATTCTTGCCCTCTGCGAGGGAGTGAGTTTTAGCCTCTTCAATAGGTATTATAATACTAGGAGCCTCTTTGGGATCATCAATCTCACTTTCCTCAGTAGAAGGCTCCAGTAGCTGCTGACCCTGTTAATCCTGACTGCCCCTAGAGTTTTAGGGGAAAGAGTTGTTGTGTAGCACTTCTTGGCTATCTTTTGACTGCTCCAGACAACACCTACTTGTCCTTGAACAACATACTTGAAGCACTGATGGACTGTAGAGGCCACAACATGCATTCTGGAAAGCCAATACCTCTCAAAAATTGCATTATATGATGTTGGGCAATCCAGTACAACAAATAGTACTCTTACCATTTTTTTAAATAGCCTTTTTCCCAACCATACTTCCTCTTCGAACTCCCCAATTACATCTGCATAAATCCCTGTGAAGCCTACAATGGTTCCGTTCGAACGTTGAATAACTTTTTGATTCTTCATTTACTTTTAGGAGCTTAAAAATATGATGTTTGCCAAACTGTTTGTCTCAATCAAAATTCAGCGTATATCATTTCCCCATATAGAAGCCCATATGACCATCGAATCCTCATGAGGTCCTGCAGTGTCCCTTAGGTCATCCTTATCAAAAAATATGATTGGGAATAGGGGTTGGCACTGATGAGAAGATATTCCTTGATGAAGTGGTAGATGTAGTCACAGTATCTCCTCTAAAAATGGTTAACGATTCAAAGAAGCTGATCAGTCTGGAAACTGTCTTAGTTTTCTCTGTTACCACCCCGACCTTATTTCGATCTAGATCTGCATCCAGATACTCAGAGTCTACATCAAATCTTTCAAGAATCACCATGGCACCCTCTTGTGCAGATGTCCCAGGATTGTTGGAAGGATTTTCTCGGGGATCATTATTTTGTGCGTTATCCTATCTGTTACCACTTTATTTTTTTACATAAGCCCCTAACTTGCCCCTCTCAATAAGTTTTTGGACCTCCTGTTTCAACGATATGAAATCTTGAGTATCATGGCCTATATCATTGTGATTTTGGCAAAAACAAGTGTTTCGGTTCTTTAAGGGCGACTGCAATGCTGCGAGTTTTCGAAAGTGTACTTTATTCTTGGTCTTATCATAGATTGTGGCTATATTCTCCCTCAATTCAGCAAACCACTCAGGCTAGACCTTAGGACCGCTCTTACTTCTGGTTTGTTGACTCTGGGTTTGGTTGGACTGATTCTGCTAGGACTGGTTGGTTATTAGGTGGAGAAATTGTTGTTATAGTTATAGAACGCACCTGACAATGCACCCTCGTTTTCTTTGTTTCTTCTAAATCGATCTGTTTTCCTACTTGGTTCAATAATCCACCTCAGGTCATAGCCTACTACTGAGTCACAGAATCAGCTAAATTCATAGTATTCAAACCTTGCCTAATGGAAGCAATTGCAACCTGCTCAAAGCAATCTACTATCCCATTCTTCGTATTCAAAAAGCGACTTATATAATCTTTCGAAGACTCATTTGGTTCCTAAGCACAATGGATAATGGTCTCCCCATTACCCTTTAGTCCTTTACTTCCAACATATTCCCTCCGGAAGGCAACCCAAAATGTATCAATATTTCTAATACACCCCTGAGGGAGACTTTTATACCATTTAAGAGCACGCCCCGTCAAATTTTGGGAGAAAGCTCTACACAAAATCTTGTCATCGTCGTCAAAGTTTAAACTGTTCCAGATGGTTGTCCATATCTCGACTTCCATCATATTTCTCCATCTTGGAGCTATCAAACCTTTTAGAAAGATGTTCAGATAGTATTTTTGCGGAAAAAGGTGATTGCCTCCAATTTTTGCTGCGACTGAAAACAGTATCTTCATTAGGGGTTGCAATAACACCCGGTTCAGACTGAAAGACAAAGAGATCAATCAGCAACTGATCAACATGCTTATGAGTTGACTCCTTACCCTGGTGTCTTTTGAGCCTACAATATTTGTCCCTCTTCCTTGAATGTATTTTAGTTAACCTCATCTTCTTTCTATATCTTCCTTCATCATTACTTGAAGATAGTGATTTTTCAAGTTAACCTCATTTAAGGAACTCTTGGAGGACTCAGATGTAGAACTCTTAAAAGGCTTAGATCCGTGTGTCTTTTTGAGCTGAGGTAAATATTCAAAGATTTCTCATTGTCTCCAGGATTTTCAGTGTGGTGAAGTACTGACGCTCCATATTATACATTTTTCTACTTGTTTTATTGCTCTCTAAGCCTTTATTTCAGCCCTCAGTTGGGCTCGCTCCTCGATGTTATACTCTTTATTTTCCCTTCCACTTTCCACGTCTGGGGGTGGAGCATTCTACTCATTCGGATCCATCCGAACTGCTTTACTTGCTGGTTTTCAATGTAAAATTCAAGCACTGTCCACTCCCATTATGGTCGCCAATTTGGTGAGGTTTATTTCTGCCTGAGGGTAATAAAGTAAAGTGCTTAAAAGGTGTTTTGGTAATTTTGTGGTGTTTTGTGTTTAATGTAAAGAGTAGAGAAATAATTAATCTACATACTAGTAATAAATTATGATAATCCTTATTAAAGAAAGTGGTTGGGGTATTTAAACTTAATTACTGACTCATGAGCTTATTGGGTCGTGTTGTGAAACTGCATCAAGTTTAAAGACCCATTAGTAATATAGTTTTAAGTTAATTAACAATTAGCTTACTCACTAATTTATAAAGTTGTCCTGTTCCAAATTTTAGTGGGGTAGTTTAGTCCGAATTATCCTTCGGATTTTAAACATGTCTCATGGGCTCAAATATCCAAACTCATCAGGGATAAAAACAAGTCATGAATATCTCTGTAGCCTGAGGTTCGGAAAAAGTGGCAAACGGGCCCTAAATATGATGTAATTTTTATTTATTGGATCATGTTAATAACTGGATTTAGTAATAATCAACGAATATTCATAGAGCCTACTCTGGAATATTTGTGATGTAAGAAACATAAAAAAAGAGTGCATTATACTTGTGATTCTTGTTTCACGCCATAAAGAAACTTTTTGAGCCGTCATATATGATTTGAGTTTGTTTGCTCGATGAAGCCCGATGGTTAATTCATAAAGACTATTTTTTTTAATTTTGTGATGTAAGAACATATTTTTTAGATCAAGTTGATTAATTTTTGTTTTGCTTCAGGGACTCCAAGTTTAGATTAAGTTTGCATGTGGTGTAAGTTTCGTACACCGGATTGAGATTTTATGATGGTGATGAGTTCGGGGAGGTGGTAAAGGGGTTAGACAATATTGGATATGGATATTTGATGATATAACAGAAGATTGAGAAAATTGTATGTGGTTAGTGGGCTTGGGATATTGAACGTAAATGTGTTTTCATGAATAAAAACTAATGTGTTAAGAGCGATGCACCTTTCTAGTGGTGAGCTCAAATCAATGATACTAATAAAAATTAAGAGGATAACTGAGAAAAATGTGGATCTCAAAACAACATTGTGGTATTGAAAAACATATAGGTTTGGATAGTATGTGGTTTGTTTATTTTGGGCTGGGGGTAGTTTGGTAAAGTGTTTTAGTAAGTTTTATTTTGTGTTTAGTGTGAGGAGTAGTGAGATAATTAAGTAACCTACTTGTATAATATTTTGATCACCCTCAGTAATGAGAGTGGTTGGGGTATTTAAACTCTTTAATTAATGACCCATGGGCTTACCGGGACGAGTTGTGAAAACCGGGTCAAGTTTACGGACCCATTAGTCTTTAAGTAGATTAGCAAATAGCCTAGTCAAAAGGTGTTTTACATTTGTCCAGTTCGGATTTTTCAGTGGAGTGATATGGTCCGAATTACCCCTGTCCGGATTAAGTTGTGGGTTGTGTCTCAAGTATTTGAACTCATCAGTAGCCCCTTTTTTAGGCCTTGCAAAATATCTTCGGTAAGGCTAAAAAATCTACCAAGCCAATATCAACTTCATCTGATCTGCTTGAATTTTCCGAACTAAGAAGTTTATTTTCAACACCAACCCAGTTCGAATTTCGTTAGGACTGGTTTGTCTTTTTAGAATTCTAAGAGTTTCTTCTTTGATCGTGGGACACGTATTAGTATTTGGTTCGACCTATTAGCCGTTATTTTTCCTAGACTGGCGCACCCACTAAGCCTAGAAAGTTACCTAGGCTTTGATTTTTAAGACATTTGTGCAACCCTTAATCATTATATATATACTCTTTTACTATTTCATTGTCTTCCACACTCAAAGCTTTTCTAGAGATAGATTCATCATTACCTTAAAATCGTTCTTGAGAGATTTTATGTTCACAGCCAGAATCACTTTTGTTAAAGGTGGCTGGTTGATTTCATCAGAGTTAGAGAGAGCAAGGAAGGTAGAAAGAGAGAACAATATCGCCGCCGGCCTCTCAGTTTCTCCAGGTTAGAAAACCAGTCAGCCAACTCAGGATGCCGATCAAGGGTCATCCTCTTCTAAAAACCCTACACCCAAACACCTTTCATTCAAACCAAACCTTTCACCCCTCCCTTCTGGTTCTTCTGTTCAAAAGTCTCAACCTTTTTTGTCTAAGGAAAAATTCGTTTCAAGTATAAGAAAACCCTCTCCATTTATTGCTATGGGTTCTGACACAAAAAAGTCTTCGGAGAAGATAACCCGTCACTCGACGACACTTCAAACCAAAACCTATTCCACACCATCACTGTCAAATCCCTCCGGATCGGAGGTAGCTAAAGAAGATCCACAAGCCAAGCCCTCCAGATCAAAACCTCCACCAGACACTAGGTTGTCTGAGGCAACAAGTTCTCAACCACCCGAACAGCCTTCAACGCAAGAAACTGAACTCCCTTCTTCTAAAGCAAGTGACAAACCTTCCACATTGATGAAAGACATTATGGAAGACAGCATCGAGGAGGCCCCCTTCGAGACTGAGACATCAGGTCAAACAGGAGATGCTGCTTCTGATAAAAAAAGCAAGAGTAAGGTAAAAGTCTGTATGACTCATCCGGACTCGCTTCTGGAGTGCTTAGAGGGCAATGTAGGCCCTTGTTTCAAACATGTCAGTGTCAAATACTTGTTGGCCTTGCAAAACATCAACTACGTCTACTCCCACACTGCTGAGTTGGGACGAATTCGAACCAACTCGGAGATTCCGGAGTCTGTAAAGGTAGGATACCGATTACTCCAGAGACCCCTATGGACTGGAAGCTGAATGAGGTGGTAATTTATGCCGAAGTACTAAACTAGGGACTCTGGTTCCCACTGGACCCATAAGTTATTAGGTACTTTAATTTACTTAAACTATGTCCCAACCAGTTAAGCCCCAACGCCTGGTACACACTCTTTGGCTATATCATGGCATCAAGGTTGTCGAAGATCCTACTTCTGATGGAGAAGTTTGTTGTTGTAGCAAACTTGTGCAAGAACCATCAGATTCCATTCTACCTCTATAACATGGGGAATGATTTTAAGGTTGTGGACGACCTGATGGAGTCCGAAAAGAATTAGAGGACACAGTTCCTATTTGTCAGTGGAACGTGGGAAAATGGCAGGAAGATTAAGGCCAACACCAACCCTAGCATGCTGACTAGTAGGTGGAAAAGTAGTGGTAATTTCCTTTCTTCTCCGTGTTCTACAAGTTTTTCTTCTTAAATTATAAATTTTCTTATTCTGACTAGTTTGTTACTCCTCTTTAGTTCTACCGAAGGAGTTCACCGGTTATTTGGAGAAGAGGCAAAAGATCTTTGCAAAACTCAATGTATAGGCTTTGGAACACTGGGGGAATGCCTTCCACAATTGCTTTATATCGGGAAATTTTGTGAGGTCTCACATATGGAACACCACAGGCCATAGAGACCTTTCATAGGAAGAGCTAACCACCCTTCCTCCTCCTAACGTGATTCTCAAAAGGACAAAGGCCAAAGATCAAAAGCTATTCTTACCTTCCATGGCTAATGCTACCAACAAAATAAAGAACAAAAAGAGGAAGCTTGCAACAGAGCTGGCCAAAACGCTACAGAAGGGACTGGTTCGGGGAACCAAGAGGGTATCGATGCATCTCTGCTCAAATTGGTAGAGGTTGAAACAGTGAGGGAAGCTGGAGGGTCACAGAACCCACCAAAGCCCCCTAACAAGGACAGCAAACGCAAGGCCAGCAGTGATGAGAAAGCTGCCAAAAAGAATAAGGTCACCCTGATAGAAGAAATAATTCTTCATCCTTCATAAATCCAACCCCCACCAGCCCTTGCTGATCCTACTTTGCAAGAGGAGATCCCAACAGACCTTCAGTCCGGAGAGATTGCTAGGGGGGGGGGAATGATGAAGTGGACATCAGTGCCCTTCAAGACATTGGCTTATACTTTCATGATTTGAGAAGGATGATTTTACAGTTCCCTATCGTCCATCCAGTTCTTCCAACATGGTGACCTTTAATGGGAAATCCTTCTCCATATCCGAAGATCAAGATGTCTTAAGCCACTCCCTCCTCGGTCATATCCACCCAATACTTGATCTGGAAAGGTAGGTGAAAAGCCAGACCAACCTTATAAATTCCCTCACTTCTGACAAACAATCTCTGTCAAGCAGTCTCCTAAGCACTAATCAAAATATAAAGGAACTGAAGAAGGATATGGAGGCACTGAAGAAGGAGAAGGAGGATTCATCAACTAAGCTAGCCACATCGGAAGTAGCCAGAACTGAGCTCCAGACTAAGTACTCTGACTTAGAAACCTCTTCTTCAAAAACCCTCACAGCATTGAAGGAGGAGTTGAAGACCAAGGATGGTTCCATTCAATCCTTAACCAATAAGAAGACTAAATTAGAGAGCATTGTTTTGGAGATGACCAAGGAAAAATAGATCTTGAAGAGCCAGCAGGAGCACGCTATTAAAGCAGGTATTGAGAAGTATGCCAATGGAGTAATAGACTCCTTAAAAAAAGATGATGGGGTCAAGTCTGATATGGTGATTTTGTTCCATGAGACCTTTCCTAAGAGGACCCTTGGTCCCTTATGGAAGTACGTGGCGTACGAGGACATCCCATTTCATACTCTAAGATATGGTGAGAAGCGCAACTATTCCAGTGGAATCGATTCCACAACCGATGATGAAGAAGGAACATGTGAGAGTTCGAGTGTCGAACTCAAAAGTCCTAAAAACGGTGATGATGGTGGTAAAGGAACGTCCGAAGGGAACAAGCCCTAAGTTTTTACCATATATTATTTTTTTTCTTTCTAAACAATTAAAGTCCTTGGATGGCCAAGGAACATTTTCTATTATTATTCGGTTGAAGTCTGAATAAGTACTATGACCACCTAAAGTCCTTGGATGGCCAAGGCATGTTTTGTATTCTTGTTCGGTTTAAGTAGGAATAGGTTTAATATATCAAACTTTCTTTTGCTTAATATTTTTCCTTAAATTTCCATGGCTAATGTTTAAGTAGCCCCTAGTATTTCAGAAGTATTGAAGTGAGAGTGTTTAATATCTCCGATGACATGTATTTAATAGTCATAACCAACCGCCAAGTTATCTGATCCATCATAGATCCAAGGTATTGAATAAGTGATTTATACTTCTTGAATTGAATTGCAGTAAAATCACTCCAAACTTTCGAAGAAGGCATTATATATTATTAAAAAAGAAACTGGACACCTCATTAAAACCTCTCCGCGCTACCAGGGTAGGAAAGAGTATGCCCCCCAATATTTACATTGATATTTAACAAGTAAATATTTACACACAAAAAATACTCTAAATATAACCGAAAATACTCAATATTCCATAGGTTCTTCAAAAATCTCCCTCATTTGTCCTGAAGTCTATATGTCCAAGGTTTGAGCTTTTCACAGACCTCAAAGGGGCCTTCCCAGTTCGGAGCCAACTTACAGAATTGTTTCTCCTTGGTCTGTAAGAAAACATTTCTAAACACCTGATCTCTTGGTTGAAAATATCTTCTATTGATCTTGGAGACAAATTTGCTCCTCATCAAACCTTGGTAGTGAGTTGTTCTTAAGTGAGCTTTAACCCTTCTTTCTTCCATTAAGTCTAACTGATTCCTAATTTCTATATCATTAGCTTGTTTGGAATAGTTATGGACTCTGTATTATGGTAATAATGTTCAATTGGGGTAATTGCATCCATCCCATTCACCAAAGCAAAAGGAGAATCTTGTGTAGCAGTCCGATGAGTAGTTCGATAGGCCCACAACAATTCTTGCAAATAGCTTGGCCACTTCCCCACAACACCTTTTAAATTATTTTTTAATCCAGACTGAATAGTCATGTTGGCAACTTCAACCTCGCGGTTTGCTTGTGGATGGAAAGGAGAAGAAAGAAAATGTTGAATACCTCTAGAAGCACAAAAATTCTCCATATCTTTGTTATCAAACTGTGGCACATTGTCTGTAGTAATCTTTTAACGGACCCCAAATCTGCAGCATATATTGGATAAGATAAATTTAATGATAACCTTTGAAGTGGTTCCTGCCAAAGGAGTTGTCTCTATCCACTTTGAGAAGTAATCAATAGTAACTATAATAGTTCTGCACCCCCCGGATGCCATAGGCAGAGGTCCAACTAATTCCATTCCTCATCGGACAAAAGATACTGGCTCAGAAATAGACTCCATAAGTACTGCTGGCACATGAATTTCATTACCACACCTTTGGCATGGATCACATTTCTTTACCATTTCTTTAGCATCTGCCATTATAGATGGCCAATAGTACCCAGCTAATAAAACTCTCCGGGTTAGTGCCATGTACCCACAATGTGCTGAGCCTTCCCCATCATGTAGTTCAGATAAAAGGACTTGAGATTCTTCAACCCCCAAACAACACAGAAGAGGTCTACTAAAAGATTTTTTATAGAGAACTTCCCTTATCATCAAAAAACCACGTGCCTTGTGTTTAATCTTTCTCGTCATAGATTTATCCGAAGGCAAAACCCCATCAGAAATCTATTGAAGAATAGAATACCTCCAGTCTTTATGTTGAATCACTTGTATGCTCATACTTTCCCCATTTTCCTTGTTTTTACTTGGCTGTTTGGACGGACATTCTTGTATGTGAATCCAAGGATAGGACTCGGAATATGCTATAGTTGCCAAAGAATCTGCCACTATATTTTCCAATCTAGGAATATGCTCATAACAAATACTTTTGAAGTCAGCTGCCACTTCTTTCAAGACGAGTAAGTACTTGATCAGTTGCTCCTTCTTGACCTCAGACTGACCTTCAGCATGGTGGATGAGCAGCTGAGAGTCACTCATCAACCGAACTATCTTAACCCCACACGGGAAATCCAATTGAAGACCAATTATAGTTGTTTCATATTCGCACTCATTGTTGGAGGCCCTGAACCTAAATCATATAGCTTGGTACATCTTATCACCATACGGAGAGGTTAGGCAAATTCCAGCTCCACAAACCATTGTGCTTGAACCACCATCAGTTCGTACGACCCACTCTTTCTTGGTTTTATCTCTTGAATTTTGTTTGGAGTTTCTGTCCGTATGGAATTCTACCAGGCAATCAGCCACTGATTGAGCTTTGATAGTTGCTCAGGGGGAAAAATCAATGTTGTAATCGCCCAATTCAATTGACTACTTAGTCATCCAAGTTGATATGTCAGCCTTTTGAAGAACATTCTTTAGTGGGAAAGATGTTCAGACAATGATGGAATGAGACTGAAAATACGGCCTCATCTTTCTTGATGCAATCACTAAGTCTAGTGCTAACTTTTCAAGCTTTAAGTACCTCTACTCAACATCTATTAAAATTTTGTTGATGTAGTATACCGGACGAGGGTAATTGTCGACTTGTCTTACCAGTATTGCACTTATAGCACATTCTGACTAAGCCAAATATACATAAAGTAATCTCCTTGAACAGGTTTGAAAAGAGTCTTTGGTGAGGATAAGTGTTTCTTTATTTTAACAAAAGCTTGGTTGCACTGTGAGACTAATTAAAATCTTTAGGATTTTTCAAAGTTTGAAAAAATAGAGCACGTTTGTCTAAAGACCTTGAAATAAAACAATTCAGGGCAGTCAACCTTCCAGTGAGCCTCTGGACTTCTTTAACATTCTGAGGACGCTCCATTTCCAATAGAGAATTAAGTTGATCCGGATCGGGCTGTATACCTTTCTCACTTATCACATAACCCAAAACATTTACGGATCAGACCACTAACACACATTTTTCTGGATTTTATTTCAAAATCACATTTTTCAAATTAGCAAATGTTTCTTAAAGATCAATTATATGCAAATCCTGCTTAGGGATTTTAACCATCATGTCATCTATGTATACCTCCATATTTCTGCCAATCTGATTAAAATGTTTTGTACACCAACCTCTGATAAGTAGCCCCGACATTCTTTAACCCAAAAGGCATCACCTTGTAGCAATGGAGACCTTTGTCTGTTATAAAGTTAGTGTGATTTTGATCCTTCAGATCCACTTGTATCTGATTGTACCCGGAAAATACATCCATGAAGGACATCAATTTGTTTCCGGATGTAGAGTCCACCAATTGATCTATATGGGGGACAGGATAAAGATCTTTTGGGTAAGATCTATTAAGGTCAGTGAAATCAATGCACATACGTCATTTCTCGTTCTTCTTCTTGACCAACACCGGATTGGCAGTCCATAAAGGGTATTAAGATTCCTTTATGTGTCCCATCTTGGTAAGACGATCAACCTCTTGAACTATTACATCTGTTTTTTTTCCTTAGAAAAAGCTCTTCGTTTCTGTAAAGCGGGTGCAACATCACTCCTGATGGACAACTTGTGCGAGACAACACTTGTAGATACTCATGTTACGTCACTATTGCACCAAGTGAAGACATCCTGATTGTTTAGCAAAAAAGATAACAATTTCTTATTTAATTCTGGTGCCATCTAGGAACCAATCTTGATATTTTTACCCTCTACAAGGGAGTGGGTTTCAATTTCTTCAACCGGTATTATAACATTAGGAACCTCTCTGGGGTCATCAATCTCACTCTCACCCTCAGAAGGATCTAGTAACTGCTAATCTTCATCAATCTGAACCGCCCCCAAAGTCTTAGGAGCAAGAGTAGTTGCATAGCACTCCCTGGCTATCTTCTGACTACTTCGGACAACACCTACTTTCCCATGAGGCTACAGTATCCATTCTAGAAAGCCAAGACCTCCCAAAAATCGCGTTGTATGATGTGGGGAAATCCACCACAACGAATAACACCCTCACCATCTTATTAAAAAACCCCTTACCCAACAGCACTTCTTCTTCAAATTCCCCAATTACAGCCACAAATATCCTTGTAAAGCCCACAATGGTTTTGTTTGAGTGTTGAATTATAGTCGGATTCCTCATCTGCTTGTAGGAGCTTAAGAAAAAGATGTTTGTCGAACTGCCTGTGTCTATCAAAATCCGACATATATCATTGCCCCCAATAGATGCTCCTATTATCACCGCATCCTCATGAGGCCTAGCGATATTTCTCAAATCATCCTCATCAAAAACTGTGATGGGAAAAGGGTTTGTCACTGATGGGAAGACATCCCCCTGCCCCCCTCAAATTGAGTGGCCAAACTATGTACATGCCTCTTTCTTGATGAAGCGCTGGGTGCTGTCAGAGTATCTCCTCCAAAGATGGTGAGCGACTCAAAGAAACTGATCAGTCCGGACACCCTCCCGGTTTGTTCTGTTATGACCCCCACCTTATTCTGAGTTGGATCAAGATCCAAGTACTCAGAATCAACATCGAATCTTTCAAGAATCACCATTTCCCCTTCTTGAGCAGATGTTTCAACAATGTTTGTAGGGCCTGTCCGAGGAGAGCATTCGCAGGCCTCTTTCCACTTCTTCTTTTGACAAAAGCTCCCAGTTTGCCTCTTTCAATAAGGTTCTGCACTTCTGGTTTTAATGTTATGCAGTCTTGAGTGTTGTGGCCTATATCATTGTGATTTTGGCAAAAACAAGTATTTAGGCTTTCTTTGGGAGACTGCAATGCCGCCAGCTTCTGGAAATGGACCTCATATTTGGTCTTATCATAAATTGTAGCCACAGTTTCCCTTAGTTCTGCAAACCACTCCGGATGAACCCAAGGGCCTCTTTTTCTTCTTGACTGCTGGCTCTGAGACTGATTCTGATTGGATTGAGTTTGTTTCGTTTGGTTGGACCCTTGTTCGGTCTCCTTAGTGTTGTATCCGGACTGGTTAACAGCCGGAAGAGCTGTTGTGGTGGACCTTATTTGACAGTGTATCCTGGTTTTCTTTGTTTCCTCCACGTTAATCTATTTTTCCACTTGATTCAACAGGCCACCCCATGTCATAGCTTTCTTCCTGGTCACTTAATCAGCCAAGTTCCCATAATTCAACCCTTGTCTTAGAGAAGAAATTGACACATGTTCGAAGCAATCTGCTAATCCGTTATTTGTATTCACAAATTGACTTATGTAGTCCTTTAACGACTCGTTTGGTTCTTGGGCACAATGGATAATGGTATCCTCATTGCCCTTCACCTCTTTACTTCCAACAAATTGCCTTCAGAAGGCAACCCAGAATGTATCATAGTTTCTAATACACCCCTGGGGTAAGCTATTATACCACTTAAGAGCACTTCTCTTAAGAGTTTGAGAGAAGGCTCTGCACATAAGTTTGCCATCATCATCAAAATTCATCATGAAGTTCTTGAATTGCTCCAGATGGTTCTCCGGATCTTGACTTCCATCATACTTCTCCATTTTAGAGCTGTCAAATTTTTTGGCCAGGTTTCCGGACAGTATTTTGGCAGACAAAGGTGACTATCTCTAGTTCTTATTACGACTAAAGACTGTATCTTCATTAGGTATTGCTAAAATACCGGGTTCATTCTGAAAATCAAAAGGATCTATCAGCAACTGACGAGTATATCTATGGGATGACCCTCTGCCCATATGATTTTTAAGCCTACCATGCCTATCCCTCTTTCTTGAATACTTTTTTATTGACTTCATCTTTTTCTAGATCTTCCTTCATTACTTCTTAATGACAAAAATTCCTCAAGCTCAGCCTCATTCGAAGAGGTACTAGAGGACTCGGAATCCAAACTTTCAACAATCTTAGACCGATGTGTCTTCTTAGAGCTGAGATGAGTCTTTTTCGAACTCAGATGAGTCTTTATTGATGGATCATTCTCCCCGGGATTGTCAGTGTGATGAATAGATGACGCCCCTAATTTCTCCTTGATATCCTTCTCTTCTTGTTGTATGGCCCTTAGTGCCTCTACTTCTGCTCTCAACTTGTCTTGCTCCTCAATGGTGCATTATTTGTTTTCCCCGGCCGTTTCCACCACAGGAGGTGGAGTTCCTTGCTTGTTTGGATCCATCCGAACTGGTTTTATTACTAGTTTTGAATGTAAAATTCAGGCACATTCGTGCTCTCAGTATGGTCACCAATTTGGTTTGGTTTATTTTGGGCTGAGGGTAGTTTGGTAAAGTGTTTTGGTAAGTTTGAGGTATTTTGTGTTTAGTGTGAGGAGTAGTGAGATAATTAAGCAGCCTACTTATATTAAATGTTGATCATCCTCATTAATGAGATTGGTTGGGTATTTATACTCTTTAATTAATGACTCATGGGCTTACCGAGTCCAGTTTTGAAAAATGGGTCAAGTTCAAGGACCCATTAGTTTTTAAGTAGATTAGCAAATAGTTTAGTCAAAAGGTGTTTTACATTTGTCTTGTTCGGATTTTTCAGTAGAGTGATATGGTCTGAATTACCCTTGTCCGGATTAAGTGGTGGGTTGTGTCTAAAGTATCCAAACTCATCAGTAGCCCCTTTTTTAGGCCTTCCAAAATATCTTCGGTAGGGATAAAAATCTACCAAGCCAATATCAACTTCATCCGATCTTCTTGCATTGTCCGAACTAAGAAATTTATTTTCAACACCAACCGAGTTCGAATTTCATCAGGAATGATTTATCTTCCCAGAATTTTAAGAGTTTCTGATAGGTTTTCCAAATTAAGTATGTATGAGTTTCCATAATTTTATAAATATTTTGTATTTGAGACGGTAAACCCATACATATTATATGAATTTGTATTCGGATGTGCTAGCGACAATGGATGTTCATAAATCATAATGTATAATGTCAAATAGTGTAAATATTATAGATTGAGAATCGTGAAATACTAATCATGTATTTTTTAAAATTGGTATGAAGGACAAAGAAACGATAAACTAGTTGTATAACAATTGATATAACATTTATGACAAACAACAATTAAGAATGTTAGGGTCGAGTTAACCTAGATGGTTTTGTGATGGCACATCAATTGTAGTGTGAACTTATGAAGTAGTCGATGAAGTGAACGGATACAAGTCCTCTACATTATTTTGGCGAGAAAATATTGCCACTTTTGAGATCTTTCAAAGAAAAACCAAAGAGATCAAATTTAATAGAAACATGATTATCGCGAGTAAATGTTTGAATGCCTAATAAAAAAAATTATAATGGTTGGAAAATGGATTATGTTACTTAAGGTATGAGATTTGTTTGTCATGTGGTGGTAGTCGTGACAATATCCTTTTAGTGGCATACATTTATCATTGCCAACAAACACAATTGTCAAATTTAATGAAATCAGAGATGTGATATTACATAGATCATATATTATGTGGGTTGATGCTCTTGAATCCATGTACCATTGGTGATCCTGAAAATTGATTCGCACGCTTGAAAGGGTTGTATTAAGGTTAGACCTGAAACATTTTATGACAGTCGAAAGTTAAGTCTTAACAGTGTTCTAAATTCTCTATAAATTCCATGGAAATTTGACTTTCATTTCATAAGATAAATACATGTGTATCCAGTATAACTTGTGTCCATGATATTAAAATGTTAATTTCTTGCAAGACAGAAGACAGCCAAATGAGTTCAGCTGAGAGGTTGGCAAAAGCAGGTTTAGACATTAAACAACTACTGGCATGTTCTAAAACAACAATTAACAAGTATTTGCAAGTCATATACCTGAAACATTGTATTTATATACATGAATATAGTTTGTGTTAATGTAACAAAATTTTGTTATGTTCTTTAAATCTACAGTTATGATTTTCTTACATTCTTTATTCAACTATATGTATTGAGCTTGAGAGAGATGCGTCCAGCTTGAACCGATATTGGGGTGAGAGAAGTTTTTATGTGTCAACTCGATTCATATAAGGACTCGAGATAGAAATCCTTTGTTAGCAGGTATTCTCCCTAATTCTTCGCAACCTATCAAACCCTAAATCGTCTTCAAGTCTTGAAACAGCTAGCTCAACTTTATCTTCTCCTTTCTCTTACTTCACCGGCCTTCTCTCCTATTTCACCTATCTTAATTTCCCCCCTCAAACATAGCGGAGGAATACCGAGACCAAGTTTGTCGCGTAAGAACAAAAATCAGTTTTGGGACAAGGGTTTGGTTATAAGATCTGCCACTTGGTCATGGGTAGGAACATACCGAATATCCAAGAGACCTTAAACTACTTGATTATGAATGAAATGGAGATACAACTCCACATGTTTGGTGCCATAAATAACTTAGTATTATTCTCACATACTGTAAATGCACATTTATAGGACATTGCTGAAACTAGCTCATTTTATTGACAACAAATGCAATGTCAAGGCTAGTGTCTAATAGGTATTGTAAAGAACCTAATATAATTCTACATCTTGTAGGACATAGAAGAGGGTCACCATCAGTCTTGGACAAAGAGGAATTAACCAGCATAGGAGTGGAGCAGGAGTTAGCAGTGGACAAACCATTTTTTTGCTAGTAAGTCGTTTATGTAGTGTGACTGAGTCAGATAAAGTCCAGAAGCATCTCGATGTACTTCAATTCCCAAAAACATTTTGGGGCAACCCATGTCCTTGAAAGAAAATTTAGAGTTTAATCTATGAATAAATTTAGTCAGATAGGATGAGTTATTCCTTGTAAACAATGATGTCATCGACATAAATCAGTAGAATAACATAAACATATTTAACCTGTATAAAAAACATTAAGCAATCTGCTCGTGAGTTCTTAAACCCCCCTTAAAATCAAGGTAACATTGATCTTGGAATACCAAGTCCGAGGATACTTGAGTCCATATAATTCCTTCTGTAGCTTGCACACATGATTTGGAGAGTTAGTGTCCACAAATCCTTCAGGCTGAACCATATAGACCTATTCCTTTAAAACGACTTTTAAAAAAAGAATTATTTATGTATAACTTCCTTGCCAACCAGTCCTTGGACACAACTAGAGTCAATACAAGTCTTATACTAGATGCTTTTATAATAGGACTAAAAGTGTCTGTAAAATCAACACTGTGTTGTTGATGAAAAACTTTAGCAACAAGTCTAGCTTTTTAGCGTTGAACAACCCCTCCTGGATTATATTTTAATTTGTACACCCATTTGCAGCCTACCAAACTCATGTTCCTCGTATATTGAACTAGTGACAAAGTCCGATTTGCCATTAAGGCATCATTCACACTCTGCATTGCCTATACCCATTGAGAAACCTTAACAACCTTAGAGAATTTGATAAGTTCCTTCTCAGTGGCTATAGGCACAATGGTAACACCGGAGTAAATATTCTTAATTTTAGAAATGCTAGCTTTGGCTCTGGTAATCATACGATGGTTATTTGACAAGGCTTGTGATTTGTTTTCATTACTAGTTTGGTCAAAAGGTAATTCAACAACTAACTCACCTTCTTGTAATGATTGTGATGCAGGAATGATGTTTGACAAGAAATTGTGGCTTTTAAGAAAAGCTTGACAAAGGGCTTGATTTTGTTGCAAAGGATTGTAAGTGCAAGGTAAGTTTTTAAGAGGTAAGTTTGTGCTAAGTGCTAGCTGATTTCGTTATGGTGAAAACCTATTGTTTGTATACCTAATAGGATTGCTAAATTGAAGTTAGAGTAGGCTGCTTGTAGGTTAGGAATAGAAGATTGTGACCCAAGAAACCCAGAAAAACATGGGAATTCACCTTCATTGAAGATGACATTCGTTGACATATAGACTTTCACGGTAGCACTACGACATCTATAGCCCTTATGAACGTCACTATATCCCAAAAATACACATTGACGGAGTGAAACTGAAATTTATTAGTTTGATAAGGTCAGAGACAAGGAAAAAAAGTACACTCAATCTTTAAAAAGTTATAATTAGGTTGAACACCAAACAACTATTCAAAAGGAGATTTGTGTTTATCAATTAAACTGATGTGTGAAAGGCTTCAGGTCAAAAACTATGAGGAAGATTTGATTGATCAAGAATAGTAATACCAATCTGAGTGGCATGTCTATGCTTGTTTTCTACTCTTCCATTATGAGCAGAAGTGTAAGTAAGGATGTCCTGAGCTGTATACCTGACTTTTTTGCCAAGGGTAGGAAAGATATAAACTCACCCAAATCTTTTTAGAACTTTTTAATTCTTCTGCCATATTGATTTTCCAAATGATTTTTGAACTCCTTAAAGACAGTTAGAGCCTCACTTTTGTATTTTAGAATGTACCACCAGGAAAACCTACAGTAGTCAACTAAAAATTAATAGTATATAGAACTTATAGCCAGACTTAGATTCAACAGGAGCAGACCCCCACAAGTTAGAGTGAACTAGATCTAGAACATTGACAGATTGAGACAAAGAATTAGAAAAGGGAAGAGAGTGTGCTTTGACTAATTGGCATTCATCACAGAGTAACTTTTCATTGCTAGAAACAGTAGGGAGGTTACATTTTTCATAAGAATTTATAGGACTCTTTTAGAAGAATGTTCTAACTTTTTGTGTCAGCCTATCTTATCTTTAGATAATCAAAAGTACTAGGTGAAACAAAAACACTAGAAGCAGAAGGATGGTATTTTAATATTTTTTTGCTTTAGGATAGCTAGGAACATATGAGCCTTTCAACTTATACAAGCCATTTTCAACTCTCTTCGTAAGTAGAGTCACCCATGTTGTCTTATCCTTCACAAAACAGTTAGATATGTGAAACTCTAGAAAAACATTATTGTGAAAGGTTAACTGAGATACATATAATAGGTTTTTATTCATATTTGGTATATGTAAAGTGTTGTTTACTTAATTTTTTTTGTTGGGTTTGGTTGAAAGAAGAGTCTTACCTAAGTGTTTAATGTTTAGTTTGTTACCATTGCCTACAGTCACAGTCTGGTTACCTGAATATTGAGACCTCTGAGCCATCATCTTAGCTGAGCTGGTGACATAGTGGCTAGCACCACTGTCAATGTACCAACTTTCATCACCATTTCCAGTGTCTTGTGATAGTTCCATTGCACTATGTTCTTGATCATTTCTTTGTTGATTAGATGACAGTTGACCCATCACATTAGGATCGTCCCTAGAATAGCAATAAGCAGCACGATGTCCATATTTCCCACAGATTTGACAAGTATGCTTATTGTTAGAGTAGTTATACATCCCTCATTTCTCGCAGTAAGAAGTCTTTCCCCTGTAGTTGTTGGAATAGTTAGGAGAGTGCCTTACTCTGAAGCCCCTTCCTTGTCCTCTGTCCCATTTCTTAAACCAGAACTGGTGTTGTACTTGTTATTCCCAGAAGACTTAGTTTCTAACTTGTTCACTAAAGTAAGATTCATATTAGTCATAGAAATTTGTATTTTACCTAGTTGTTCTAGTATATTCTTGTAGGTTAGCAAGGTAGCTTGCAGGTCAAGCCAATTTTTTACCTCATTGTCAGCTAGATGCACAACAATAGGTGTGTACTCAGTATCAAGTCCAACCAACACCTGTGATACTAAAGCATCCAATGTCACAGGATAACCTGCTAGAGCCAAACTATCAACAATATGTTTCATTTTGGTTAAGTAATCTTCCATTGAAGAACTCCGTTTCCTAGTCATTTGAAACTCTGCTTTAAAGAAAGTAACTCTGTTTGTTTGGGAGCCAGATAGCCTCATAATGGCTTCCCACAAACCTTTTGAGGTTTCTTCCTCCACTACTTGAGATGCAAACTCAGCACTTATGGTGCTATACACCCATCCTAACAGACCATCTGAACCACTGATTAGCCTTCGAGAACATGGCTTCTCTCAATTAAGAAAGCCTCACAGCTTGTTGCCTCTTACTATAGGCAACACCATAGTCTTCCACGGGAGAAATTTATTCTTTTCCAATTTAAGGTTATTGAACAGGTTATCCATTGAGAGGGAGCTTGATCAGCTAATGCTGAGCTGAATAAAGAAGAATTTGTTCCAGCCATTGCAAGGATCGAGAACTGCTCTGATACCAAGTTAAAACTCAAAGAGAAAAAGAGATTTTTAATTTTTTATTTCTTATTTAATCTTTCATGTGTTACATAGTATTTATACATGAGTATAGTTTGTTTTAATGTAATAGAATTTTGTTACATTTGTTAAATATAGACTTGTGATTTTCTTACGTTCTATATTAAATTATATGTATTGGGCTTGAGAGAGATGAGCCCAGTTTGAAGCAATCTTGGGAGGATTTATGTGTCGACCTGACACATAAATCCTTTGTTAAGTGGTCTTCTCCCCAATTCTTCGTAACCTATCAAAACCTAAATCTAAATCGTCTTCAAACCATTACAAGTTCATGGCTTCGGAGAAACTGAACCGGCTTATAATTTCTCTTCAGATACAGCCATATAACTAACAAAATTAGATTTGCTATTAGAGTTTAGTAGGCTAAAATACATTATTTATATCGAGTAACTGCCCATCAGCTGTGCTCAAGCATGAAACAATAAAGTGACTAGTTTTTAAGATAAAAAGTTCTGGCAAAAAATGTATCTCCAGAAAAACCATTGATCAGAAGCCTATAAAGCACGGTGACTACTTATCTTTATTAAAAATTTACTCATATATCCGTTCTCCAACAACTCATTAAACTCGTCCATGAGATCCTGATGATTTCCAAGTATACCATTCATCTGCCATAAACACAAGAACTTAAACTCAACATCTTCGATTTTAATAAAACATGAATATACCGCAAACAGATACTTTGCGAATAGATAGTTTTTGACAGCATTGAAAATTCAGTACCAAAAGTATCAGGAAAAACAATACCGCAAGCAGATACGTTTGCTTTCTGATCGTGGCATCGAGTGCCATAGAATACAAGATGCTCGTAAACTTCTGGAATTCATCTTTACTGGCTAACCGTTCCTCGACTTTCTCACAGTATACATAGCCTCTAAGGTAGTTTTCATGCCCTACGGGTAAAAAGGCGTCAAATCCATCCATCAGATTATTATGCCCTTTGATTATATCTTGTACTCGGGCAGTAAAAGTCGCTGCACCAATCCTGAAAAGGAAATTGCCTCATGCCATTTAACACTCGATAAGAGTTTAACATATTTTCCTAAAAGATGTCAAAAAGGTCCAAAGAGTTAACCTTTGCGCATTGTTGTCGTTCATGACATCAAGAAGCATATCAAGTTTTTCTTTTTCATTTTGAAGAGTCTCACGGGCTTCCTTCATAAAGGCGGCGGCATCCTCCTTGGTCTTTTCACTAGAAAAATTCATAATAGGTTACTTTGTTAACAAAATTCATATAACTAGACAGATTTTCATGCGATTCGCTTGGACAAGTACCAATCACGAACAGCAATAAGCTCAATTACACGTAATCCCGCAATAAGCACAAAACATATGAAAGAAGAGAAAAGAAACTAAGAAATTCAGCTCAAGAACATAAATCATTTTCAAAGAAGAATTGACTGTAATACTGACTGTGATGTTTTCGTTAATTGCGGCTCTTCTGATTGCGAGCCTGAGGGCAAATCGTCACCGTTTCTCTTCATTTCTGCACAAATAAAGACTTCAATAACAATTGGGTATCCAATTAAAAACAAATTTATATAACCATTATATAAATTTTGTTCATAAAGAAAAATTCAACGAAAAATGTAATCAGAGTACCAAGAATATAGAAACAAGAACCTTTGGCTACTATATTAATTAGCACTTAAGAACTAAAAAATTTATAAACTATTACACAACTTTTATAGCATTTAACAGTAATAACTAATTTCTGTTATATTACCAAACACATCCAAATGGGCGGTTGAGATTAGAGATCCGACCAAAGGTGCTTGCGTTTGGTTTGCCAGCTTCTACACATATGAGGAGCTGCTCGTGCTTATGTTCCTCGAGACGAAGCCTAACTCAACTTCTCAGCCTCGTCACAAGCATCTTTGCGCGGGTCTCTAAAATGAGCCGCCCATTTGCCCCACCGTTTCTCTTTGCGCGAACTCTTGGCTAATTTGCTGTCTTAGGCTCAACACCTTCCTCCTTCTCCACTTTAAAAAAGAAAACCACTGGACATTTAGTTTTTTGCGATATTAGGAAAACACTGGACTCGCGAAGGACTTCCGGTTGGGTGGCTCGTTGAGCCGATGCGGTTAGTGGGCTCCATGTGATGAAATTTTAAAGAGAGTTTTCGAAGACACGAAGTTTAAAATAGTGTGTTATGAGCTTTCAGTGGTCAGCATATACTGGTTAGTGGGGAATTTTTGATTCAGTTGTGCCGATTTAAATTTGCAGAGGAATTTGATTGAGAGGGTTTTCTTTTTCTATTTTGAGGGGAGGTTTTGTTATTGTCGATCGAAGGTTGTGCAAGCCACGTTGCTAGTTGCGCGGCATGCGAGGTAAATCACAACCCGCCGCTGGTTTGGCTAGAATTTCTTAGTGCCAATAGTAAAAGGCTAGAATTTTTTCCAAAGGTTAACATTTTCTTTTCAAAAGGTAACAATATTTTTTCGAAAGGTGAAATAATTCTATGAAAAATTAAGGGGCCGTTACCTACCAATACACATCCACCTATGGGTATTTGGACAAACCCCTCTATCTGGAAGAGTTCTACTTCCTCTCTAGTCTCAAAGTTAATCCTTTGGAAAGTCACATCTTTTTTTCTGGAATTGACCAATCCCTCCGGCCAAACTTTCTTCCTATCATGAATTTCCCTGAAGGTACCATTCCTGTAAAGTATTTTGGGGTTCCTCTCATAATGGGTAGACTTTTTCACTCGGACTGTCGTCCCCTCCTGCACAGAATCACTTCCCGAATTGATTCTTGGACTACAAAGCACCTCTCCTATGCGGGTAGACTCGAGCTAATCAAATCGGTCCTGTTCGCAGGACATGTGTACTAGTTTTCGATTTTTATCCTTCCTTCTAGGATAATTAAGGAGTTAACCCAATATCTTCGACGATTCCTTTGGTCTGGATCGTCAATGCAGATTTATGGGGAAAAAGTAGTCTGGTCTACCGTATCCACTCCCTATAAAGAGGGCGGTCTTGGGATCCTAGACTTACAAATCTGGAATCAGGCGGTCGTCCTAAAGCATCTCTGGTCTATTGTTAGTAATAAGAATCACTCAATCTTGTGTAAGTGGATTAGAACTGAAAAGATAAAAAAATAAAAGTTTTTGGGGAGTTACTCTTGCCTCCTCTTCTTCATGGATTTGGAGGAAAATTCTCCGGCTACGGCCTGTGGCCCGTAATCTGTACAGGGTAGCTATCGAGAATGGTGCGAACACTTCTTTCTGGCATGACCCTTGGATTCTCTCCTTACCGCTCTCAATTATCTATGGAGAGGACATAATCAAAGACTCAAGATTAGGAAATAACCTAAAAGTCTCCGACATTATCTGCAACGGGGAATGGAATTGGCCTTGCAACCTGAGATCTGCGAGAGCCAAAAGTCGACACCACCTGACCGAAATCAACAAGATTATTCTTGCGCTTCCCCAACCTAACACCCTAGTGAGGGATCTTCCTTATTGGACGGCAAATGCAGGAAGCAACAACTTCACAATTAAGGATACGTACAATGCACTTCGTAAGCCTGTCCCTGAAAAGGGATGGGCGGGGTTAGTTTGGAATAAATACAATATTCTGCGAACTTCCTTTATCTCTTGGTTGGCAATAAAGGACAAGCTTGTCACAAAAGACAAGCTTTGAATTTGGGGTTATAATATCCCAGCCGAGTGCCCTCTATGCCTCTCTGAACCCGAAACTATATCTCATATTCTCTTTGAATGTAGTTTCTCTCAGAGCATCTGGTCCTTTTCCAGTAACAAATTTGGATTTCCTTATCACTCTTCGTGTTGGCAAGCTTGGGTTGATGAGGCTTCAAATTTGTCAAACTCTCAAAGCCATTGTATCTGGCGTACCAGCTTCAATGCGGTTATATACTATATTTGGAAAGAGAGGAATTCAAGAATTTTTGGATCCTCTCGAGCTCAAGCCTCATCAATATATTACCAAATCATATTGGATCTCCGATTTAGATTTCTGGGATCCAAGATTAGCTGGCCATTATAAAGGCTCTTGTAATCTAATTTATTGTTTGTTTTTTATCTCAGGTATACTATGTCAGGACTGGAGCGTGGGATCAGGACGGGATGTTTCTGGAGCCTCCTCTAATTTTCCACAGCCACCTAGTCGAGTTGCACTTACTAGCTACAGATTTCTGTTTGGGAATTTTTCTATGAGGTCTATGAGGTCCTCCTTTTAGCTATATGTCTTAAATGTTTGTAGTTGTATTCCTTTGGGTTCTACCCCAACATTATGTATGAACCTTTCTATTTAATTTAAGCATTTATTCACCCAAAAAAAAACCCTCTAGCAAAAATAACATTTTTGTTTTTCTCTAAATCAAACCTTTTCTATTCTATTATTTTAAGTTCGTATCTTTTAAATTGTAGTTCAAAAAATACCATAAATTCTAGGGAAATGACACACTAAGTACCTTTTGGTCAAACCTATTACTATCTAGTATCCAAAAATGGGTTAATGCTCACTTAATACCCATCTCATTAAACATATCCACTTCTCATACCTTTTTTTTAATACCATCACTACCCTCAACCTAGTATATAAGGGTTAATTTGTGAAAAATGGACCATTTTGGCTACAGTACCTTCTTTATTACTTTTGAATTTTGAATTTTGAATTTATTGTCCCCTCTCTCTCCTCTCTCCTAACCTAATAAACAACCCATTTTTCAAGAACGTCTATTCGTTTCGAAAAACGACGACCTGATCACACTCTTTCCAGCGACACTGTCTAACCACCGGCGAACCATCGTAACCACCGCCGAACTATACAAACACCGTCGACCAGCGTTCCGATCACCGGCGAAACCTATTACTTCGATGAACTCTGCAATTTCAGTTTCGACAGTTCCAGAGTCAGTCTCCTAGCTCCATCATTTTTCGTCGACTCAGCCTCCTAGCTCCACCGGTGCACCGTTAAAGTCCGTCGACCTCACCGTTGAAAGCATCTCCGACGTCACAACAGTAAGGTCAGTATCGGATGACCATTCTCAGCTGCAAAATCGTTCTCCATTTTCGATATTGATACTACCCATAAATACCTTATACATTGATAATAGAATCGTATCTAATGTACGTTAATTGCACGAAACCTACTTCTATCTGTTTCAGGTCGATTCAAAGCATCGATACCCGCTCCAATAACATTCCAGTAAGAAATTTCAGTTTTCCACCTCTGTTATATAGGTTGCGATTTCTGTTTTGATATGATACGTTAGATGTTGCGATTTGTGGGAATAGTTTGCTGCTTGTTATTGCTAGATTGGTATATTATTGAATGTGGCTCTATTTTTGTGTGTCGTTGAGATTTTAGCTAGGACTGACATATAGTCGTTGCGATTTATGCATATAATCTATGGTTGCTAGATGAGAGTGTAGACATTGCGATTTACTTGCATTGATTGATAGATTAGGTTACATGTCCTGCTATTTTAGTTATGATAGATTGCTCGATGTCTTCAAACATATACCATTTAGACATGTACTTATCTCTGTAACACCTACAATTCAGGGTACACAATGTCAAAACCAAAGGTTTGCATTTTCAAATTTGGTCACGAAACAGTTATTGTTCCGCTGTCCGAGTTCGAAAATTTCGAGTATTTTCAACAGTACGTTGAGGAAACATGGCAGGGTCTTGTTAGAGGCAACTACAGCATTACCTACTCTTGTGGTAATCAGAATAATTGTATGTTTAATAAGGAGACCGATTTTATTGGGTTGGAATGCTACCTTGATGTTGAGCGTCTGAAGAGTGTTAGTTTTCTTATCGAAGAACATGTTGCTGATAAAGGCTACGCCATTAAACGTAAATAACCTGTTCAACTGTTCGAAGAATCCTCGCATATGCAACGAACTAGCAGTGAAAGCAGTAGCTGTTTGGCCATTTCAACCCCCAAAAAAGGCATCTAGCTACAACTGGATGGGCAGAAGCTATCATCGGTGTTGGACAGTCTTTTCCAGATGGTGCTCAAGGTCTAAGGTTATCTTTATCCCGTTATGCATTAGAGAACGGTTTTGCGTTTAGGTACATGCACAATACCTTTAGCAAGATCACCGTTTATTGTGTAAACAAAGATTCGGACGGCTGCAAATGGAGGCTTTATGCTTCTATTGATTCTAAGACCGGTTTGATGACAATAAAAAGATTTGTCATTACCCATACGTGCAGTCCCGTATTCACAAAGAAGAAGAGCAGCAGGCATCTGTCGTCCGATTTAATTGCTGACGAAATTCACGATTCTCTTACGAATTGTCAATCCGTAACAGCTAAGACTATACAGTCCTCTATCAAGCAAGACTACGGTTTAGACATTTCATATCATCTATCTTGGAATGCGTTAGAGAAGGCCTGGCGTGTTGTATTTGGAGATAGAAATACCTCTTTCGGATTGCTAAAATCATACTTTAAGAGACTAAAGAGTCGTGACATCACTACGGACTACCATCTGGATTTGGCTCCCGGCAATGTTTTCCGTCGCTGTTTTATAGCGTTTGGGGCGTGTCTTCAGGGTTTCCATTCGTGCCGCCCTCTACTGTACGTTGACGGAACCCACCTAACAAGAAAGCATGGTAGTGTGTTGCTTTCAGCAGTGGCAAAAGATGGAAACAACGGTTAGTCCATGTTTCACTACAATTTTGGTCTGCATAAGTGATTTTGTTTTTCAAATGTTTATCATGAGCTTATGTTGCTAGATTGGTTAGTTTTACATTGTGATTTGAACATGTACGCTAGATAGGTAGACCTAGTTTGCTAGATTGGTTGTTTTGATGTCATTGCCTTATTCTGATAGACAGGTTCTATATACATTGCGAGTTCAGTCCACTCACCCAGCCAATGTCTATCATATGCTATGAGTGCTAGCTTAGTTATGTTTACACTGGGATTTAAGCCTGTTTTAGCGTGCTACGTTGATTATTACACAGGCCTCTTGAGTCTGATAGATATGTTCTATATACATTACGATTTAAGTCCATTCACCCCCGTCAATGTAGTACTGTTGTTCACCGGTATCTTTTTCGTTTCAGGTCTATTCCCCGTAGCTTTTGGTATATTTGGTAGTGAAAACTCAAAAAACTGCTTTTGGTTTTTGGAAAGTTTAAAACCTCATTTGTTAGGGCGCCAAATAACTTTTATTTCACACCGTCATGCTGGTATTATTAGCGCTGTCGCAACTCTTTATCCTAATGACTACCACGCGTATTGTATTTTCCATCTGATACAGAACTTGACTAAAGCTCTTGAACACACTAACAGAGTCTACAAAAAAAATATGCTAGTGATGTTTAAGAGTTGTGTTTATGCACCGACTGTGGACCTTTTTAATGAACGTTTTGGTCAGTTTGCGCGCCAAGGGGGTGATCGTATTGGCAAATTTCTAAGCAATTTGCCATCAGAAAAATGGGCTCAGGAATACGTCAAAGGCAAACGGTATGGGGCGATGACATCTACAACTGTTGAATCGTTCAATTCCCAGTCATGGTGGTCAACATACTGGATTTCAAATGCATATGCTGCTCTTGGCAGCAAGAATGTTTCCCATGCGCCCATGCATTGGCTGCAATTGCATCTCTAAATGAAGATCCGATGACATTAGTAGAGTCGTTTTTCAGTGTTGCGAATTACCGGTCCATCTATTCTTTTAACATACCGGCTATAACTGAGTTCGGTGAATCTAGTATCGGTAATGATGATGGGGAGCCAGTAGTTAATCCCCCGTACGTTAAACGACGATCTGGGCGGTCGAGGAAAAAGCGTATTCCATCAAGAGGCGAGGTTACCAGCAACCAGTCCCGTTGTGGTCGATGTTTCAAATCGGACCATAATAGGAGGTCATGTGATGCTCCGTTCTAAACTTTTGTTCCCGATTTTTTAGTATCATTTTGATTTTCATAGATAAGCACTCCTTATCTTTCGACTTATATTTTTTGATACTTTTAACATTGATATGTACCATTTCTGTCTGATACAATTATTCTTCTCGGTGTTAATTTCTACATTGCTAGATAAGCTGCGATTACAACGCTAGATAGTCTTTAACGTTTTGCAATACATTGCTAGATATTTGGAAACAACTCTGATAGATACTAGAAATCTGCATTAATATATACTTTAGTATAAATCTCATAGAGATTGCTAGATACGTGAGTAATAGTCTGATGGGCACTTTATGTAACATTGATAGATCCTAGAATATATGTCTGATAGTTACAGCAATTTATGTATTCGATTTGAGTCCACATCCAGCTGATAACTTACTTACATTTGTTCAAGAGGTCCTTTAAATATCCCCTTTATGATTCATCTCATGATTTAAAAGATGATGCTATTCTTGGCCAATATATCTTGATAGATTGAATATATATATATATATATGCCATCGATATTGATAGATATGTTGTGTAGTGGTTTCGATTGGCATTGATTTATTTTAAGCGTTGGGTTTGATCTATATTCCAGTTAATGGAAGTTCCTATCATCCATACCCAACATTGATGGATAAAACTATTTTTATCCGCGATTTTAAGTTTAAATTACTTCTGATAGATTAGGTATATCTAAAATGTGATTGTGGATTATAGCTGCTAATAAAACTGCTTCACTCAACTGCTTCATATCAATGTTAACTTGTTGCGTTCAAAACTTAACACAAACTTTTAAGATACAGAACACAAAATGCAATAAAACCTTAACATTACTAGAAAATCAGTCAATGCTACACATCTTCCAAATACACCAACACTGTCAAAAAATGAAACTGTTGCACAGGGTTGTTGAAAGTTACAGTCCAACAAAGCATAAACAAAACATTAGAAACAACAAAATAGAAAGATAATGAAATGAAACTCCATGAACATGTTTAAACCTAATCAGAATCCTCTTCATCAGATCCCTCCTCGTCTTCTTCTTCTTCTTCTTCCACTTCTTCGTCTTCTTCATCTTCGGACTTCTCATCGTCTGCTTCCTTCGAATCATCATCATATCCTTTCTCCGACTCCCAACTGTCCCTACGTCTCTTTCTTTTTTGAAGTGTTTCATCGTCAGACTCATAACTGTCGTCAAACGACCATAAGTCCCATGAAGCGTAGGAGTCTTCGTGGTCCTCAGACCAAACGGACCAGTCGTCTTCCTCATCGGAGGAGTACTCCGATGTTGTAGTTCGCTTGTAAGGCTTGTTGTCTACGTAGTAGTCAGTTGATCATCCGTCGTCGCTGGAGTTCATTGGTGAGAATGGTGAGGAAGGTGCCATTATCGATGGTGGTTTGGTTTCAACTTAGGCTAGAGTGTCTGGTGGTTTGCTTGTTAGTTTTTTGCTTTGCAGAGAAGTGTCAGATGAATAGGTTCAACTATCAGCCTCTATTTATAGCAAAAGACAATGCCCAAGGCCAGTGGCGGAACCAGAAATTAAATTTACGGGGGGCTAAAATATATTCGGACGCTACATATAACAGTTTACAGACCAAATCGATCTTCTCCACTTTGACAACCTAATACGAATATAATTCAATTTTTTTTTGCAAACTCGATTTTTTTAATGATGAAGTTTTTTTAAAAAATATTCATAAATATTAGTGAAATTTATTAAAAATAATTATTTTGTTTGAAAACAATCAATGTAATGAACTTTATAGTACAAATTACTTTTAGATATATAAAAAATAAAACATTATATTAGGATTTATATAATTCTACTGAATTCTACAGATATAATTATAATAATGAAATATATTTTAGTAAAATCTTCCTAAATATAA
This sequence comes from Limnanthes douglasii subsp. nivea, assembly GCA_036936605.1. Lineage (NCBI taxonomy): Eukaryota > Viridiplantae > Streptophyta > Magnoliopsida > Brassicales > Limnanthaceae > Limnanthes > Limnanthes douglasii. The sequence goes on from JAUPFV010000004.1 coordinate 292,457,461, forward strand.
AATCAACTATAATATTTTGTTTTTAATATCAAATAGACTTATTCGCTACTAACACAGATATTTTTATATAGTTTTTAAATTAAAATAATTAATAAAATATATCTCTAGTCTTTAATTTTCTTTTAAATATCAAATAAATTGATCATATACAAATATTTATATATAGCTTTTAAATTAAAATAATTAATATTTTATTTAATAATAATTTTAAAAAACAATTAACCTATCCTCCATTCCAATAATATAGTTACTGCCCAAGGCTAAGTCCCATCTAGCAACCATAATTACTTTCACAAATATAATGGCACACGTCTATTTAATGCATGTAATGATTCAAGTCCATCTACCTTTGTCTTTTCAACTTTCAAGCTAACCAATAGGAATAAAACAATTACTTCTAATCAGTGATAGGTGTAGTTAACAATCATTTCGAAAAATTTAATTTACTCGTCTACCAATTAACCTATCCTCCAGTCCAATAATATAGTTGGTCCATCATTAATATGGTATTCGCGATTTATGACTGAAACACACTGCTAGATATAAAATATATGAAATTAAAACACACAACTATATGAATTTTTGCTATATAAAGCATGTAACAAGGCTGTTGTACCGCGCTTATGAAATTTTTATACATTATGCATATAATCATCGATAAATACGGTATCTTAACATTGGTAGATGCATCACTTTTTAGTGACCAAATACAACATATCGACTTTGATAGGCACTACAGTTTAAGTCTGATAGATATGAACTTTTTACATTGATAAATAAAACACTTCTTGGTTGCTAGATACCACATATACATATTAATAGATTCTTTAGTAGGAGTCTGATAGATTTGAATCATAGGCATTGCTAGTTACCTAATTATAAGTATGATAGATTCCAGACATATAATTTCCAGTTACTAGTCTGCTAGATACGACACATATACACCACTAGATACGTTCGTATAAGTCTGATAGACTTGACATACATCTATTGTTAGATCCGCTCAATAGTAGTCTGATAGATACGACATATAAAATTACTACATACTTTAGTACATGTGTGATTGGTAATAATAAAGACATTGCAATTGACTTGAAATTACTCTGATAGATACAACATGTAGAAATTACTAGATGCAGCATTGAAGAATGTGACAGTGATGTGAAAACTATTCATACAACAAAAGGAGGATCTTACAGTGTAATATATAAAAACATTTCCCTTGGTTAAAATACTATTAAAATTTCTAGTGAAACCAAAGTTTGCTAATAAGTTTTGATTAATTTTTTAATACACCCATCCTTTTCTAACTGAATCATACATCCTGCTCCAAAAAAATGAATTACATACTAGCAACTTTTGTTTGTGTTTATATCATTCATGAATTGCTTAAATATTTCAGCTCTTGTTTCAGCGGTCATTTCCTTTCCATATTCCCGCGGAACATACCCTCTCTGAATGATGTCCTTTGCGTACTTACAAACAAAAACACCGCAGTCGAGACTATCCTTCTCCTGCTGTGGTATATTTCTCAGAATCTTTATTTTGTATCCACCTTTTACACAAGGTATGTATTGTTTCTTCATGCAATAGGCCAGCTGCAAAATCAAGTAATCTATCGTTACATTGCGATTTACGACTCCGTGTCATTGCTATGTACTACTATGGTCATTGATAGATACAGTATGAGACATTGCTAGACATGAGGAATAAAACCTTATGAGCAAATCTGATAAGACGTTGCTAGATACGTTACTATGGGGTTGCTAGATATGGCCGGATACACTTTCAATATATTATTAGCATTAAATTTTATACCAGAGTATCGGCTGTGTTTTTCGTCTTATCTGGAATGTGTTTGCTCCAGGGCAACAGTGGGTTGTAGCTACTAGCAGTCCCATTTTCCATATTTATGACCAGGAGCGTCCAGTGGTTCACGCCGGACTTGTTAACGGTGCAAAGAGGAACAAGGGTAACGTATGTGTCTGGTTTTATTGTTTCAAAAACCTTTTCCACAATGACAGACAAATCTTCCTTGATAGCCAGTGTTCCCTGCAAGTTTTTTTCATTACTATAGGAACTAGATGTTTCCAATATAACACAAATAATTCATCGTAAACTTACAGTTGCGATTCTAGTTATTTGAATGGCGCTGACCATATATGAATACTCATCATCAAACCCTTTCACAGGGAATTTCCAATCTGAATCCTTTAACAACTTATATATCCAAGCATCTAGTATCTATCAAAACACAATTAGAAACTCAAATCAGTTAAATGATAATTACTGAAAAGAAGAACAAATTTATAGGTTGACAACTAAGACTGTAACTTCAATGAGTTACCTTCTACTAGGACATTGCTAGATGCTGCATATTAATATTGCTAGTCTTACAGAGACAGATTGCTAGACTTACAAATCTACTCTAATAGATACAACCATAAACTTATTACCTTGAAGTCAACTTGAGTTTTGTTAGGCAGTTCCATTATCTCAGTCACACTAATGGAAACCCTATACGAGAACTCCGTTGTTGGCAAGTACCATACTTCTGGATCTTCTTGTTCTTCTTCCTTGGAAAGTTTCACCATATTCTCGTACTCACTGACATTGATTAGTTTCGTTGTCTCTGTCGGGAACAGCCAATCTACGACCGCAGTCAGTTATTGTTTTTTCTGCATCTGAGAAAGTAGGTTGAACCTAGGCATGTCATCAACGGGGACCTATAATAAAGCATCAAATTAAACTGTTAACATTAGTTTTTGAAGGTGGTTGATAATACAAGAGATCTACTTACTGCAAAGTCTGTTTGTTCTTCCTTGATGGAGTCTAGTGTACGTCTCTTCTCGTTTGAATGTTCAACAGCCTTGTCAACTTCTGTGTAAAATGATTGAGTGCAGTCTACAAAGCTATCGTCAGCCAACGGTGTAACCGATCTGACAATCAGATCGTTACATGCTGCTTTATCTTGTAGTGGTGTTGTATATGAAGATGGCTTGACCTGTGACACTTTTTCAATCTTCGCTGTGGATTCCTCTTCTCCATTGATAATTGGAATTACCTTTAATGGAGAGACAGCTTGCGATAGTTGTTCGCACTTTGCTGCTTGTTCAATCCCAGTGTAAGCCAACGTCTTTACATTAGACTGTTGCGTATCTTCAGGCGCCGCTGTTTCCAGTTCCTAATAACAGAGCACAACAGAACATAACAATATCATCAACCTACATTGCGATTTTAGTACAATTCTCATTGCTAGACTAGCTATCAGTCGAGCGACGCTCTTTACGCCTATTATACATTGCGATTTGTATATTACGAAAACTATATTCTTAAAATGATGTATCTATCAGACTACATATATATTGTGTTTGCGATTTGTACCTCATGCAAATCAGACTGATTCTTAAGCTACATACATAATATTTATCAGACTACATACATATTGTATCTACTAATTCTCATTGAGACAATCATGGAAATCGATTCTTAAACTACACATATACTGTCAAACCAACATTTTCATACAAAAAACAACCCATCTTAAATGTTATCCAACCTAGAGTTTGAATATTTCAAAACCAGCCAAAACATAATTACTAAATATTTATGAATCTTAACCATTTTAAGATCCACTTACATCTTCAGCCATATTCTGCACCACATTCTCACAGACAGGTTCTGGGCCCAGGAGTTCTGTGGCTGCGTTCTCCACCCCAGTAGGTGCTTCTTCAGTCTCTTTGGTTGTATCTGCCTGCTCGTCAGCTTCTTCTTTCTCCTGATATGTCTCCGCATTGTGTCCTTCCCCTAAGGCTTTTTCCGTGTTCTCCAACTGTTGTTTCGTTGTTTTCTTTCCTTCGTTGCACCCTTTGTCCAACGAATCTATTCTGTCTACCATCAGCTCCTGTCCTTCAACCTCATTATTTCCAACTCCGTGTCCCTGTTCAGCTACAAAAGCTTCATTTTACGCACCGACTGCATGAGTTAGGGGTGATAAGTCTGCTCCCGCATCCCCTTTCTCATTACCAGTGTCAAAACCAAGTAAAGTAGTCCCTTTCTTCTTCCCAACGACATCAACAGCAGTAGCTTCCGGTGTAGTAGTTTCTCTTATCGGTTCAACAGGTGTTTCATATTGAACACACCCTCTATCTCCTTCTAACTTCTCCTCCTCAGATACTTCAATTTCTTTTCCCCTAGTTGTCTCAAGCTCCTCTTCTTCTGCTGTGGACTCGGCCTCAACATCCTCAGAAACTTGTTGGTTCCTCTTAGGAACAAATCCATGCCTCCGAGATTTGTAAACCAAAGTTTCCTTAACCACCTTCTCACTAATATTGGCTTCCACAGTTTCAACATCGTCGTCATCTTGACGGCAAAATGGCATTGATAAGGTGTTCAGCAGATCCTCATCCTCACCATCCACTCTTTCCTCTTCGACCTCGAGCTTTTGTTTCAGCTCATTCAAGTCTTTTTTCTATTTTTCAACCTGAATCAAACGAGCATACAAAATAGTTTAGACATCAACCATTGCGGGATACATCGTATTTACATTGCTAGATGCATTATTTTTACATTGCTAGATTAGGCAGATTTACGTTGATAGACAACTTATAATTATTTTTGCTACTACCCTTATAATGATGCTGCTAGTAAACAACATCTAAACCTTTCCTATATACAGTGTAACCAACTTATATAATGATCCTTTATAAAGCTTATTAGTCCTTAACAAATATATGAATACTCACTTGTTCATTTTTCTTCTCAAGCGACGTTTTCAGCCTTTTGTTTTCAGCTTTCAACCGTTGCAACCGCCTTCGTTTTTTCAGCTTCTTGTTGTCACGCAGCAAAGACTGTGACAACCCTCTAAAACTTCGAATACTAGACCTACGGTTGTTTTTCTTTTTCAGCCTCTCCCCTTTTGTTGTACCAACTCTCGACTTCTTCTCCCCAATGAATTACCCTAATGTAACATCGTCATCTACCTCAGTGTTGTCTTCAATCTCAGTGTTCGAAATCCTTATATTCGTTGTTCCACCTCCGTCATCTACCTATTTCAGCTTCCTTCTTATACTTCTTATCGCAACAAATTTCTTTATTTTCCTACTCATCGGTTCACTTGTTTCCCCAGCAGCTTCGCATTTCCTCCGCGAATCAATTTCTCCATAAGCAAAACATTCAGCCGCTGTCAACAGTAACTCATCGGCCATAACCTAAGAAATTCAGTATAATAAACATTCAGCAAAACAATATAAAAATCATTACTACGAATTACAAACAATTGTGATTCATAGATATGTTCATGTTATGGTGTTATACTGCATTGGATGCGATTTGTTTGATATTTTGATTGATAGATAGGTTCATTGATTTTTTAGCTGTAATATTGATGGCTGCACTTTCGTTCTTGGATTCATGGGGTATGAGATTTTTTTGATTTTACAATTTGGACATTGATAGATGCGTTAAATACCTGGTCATCCCTGAGCTGACTGACCATCTGGATCATTTCGAATGTCGACTCCTTGCCCTCTAGTCCCCACCACTTGTAACATCTAGGGATTATGTTTGGCCTTGGTATTTCAACGTTTATCGAAATATTCTCCATCAGAAATGGCTGCACAGAATATAACTCAACATTATAAAAACGGTTTCGAAACAAACTTGCTGATCATAACCCATTGTACTTACGAATAGCAGAGCAACGCATCCGATAACTCTTGTAGGCTTCCCGGCCTTAATACACTTGTCCAATGATTTATGCAGCTTCTCCAAGATGGCTCCAGACCAGTCATAGTCGTTTATTTTTTCAAGATTCTCCACGTAGAATATTGCTGTCGAGCCGACGACATCGCCTGACACTGAAAAGAACAGTATCGATCATATGAAAAGTATCAGCAGCCGACCAACATCCTTCGCTTCATCCTCCCCTACTTCCCTTACTGCTTTGTCGATCGCTTCCTACAAAATGAACAACATCATACCAAGAATACAGCAATAACAAATTAAAGCAGTTACCCCTACTACAACATTGATAGATATGAACCAAGACACTGATAGATGCATACTATTATACTACTACCACACTGCTAGATATAGTATACTACATTGCTAGATACCTGCATACACATGCCGATTTTGGTATCATCCTCATATGCCTGCAGCATAAACTAAAAACAAATACATTTTAACAGACTAGATTTACCTTTATCAACGCATTAGACACTGATTTGTCGTTTGTTGGGCCGCTCCTTCTCGTCCGTGGGCTCAAAAAATATTTATGCATTAGAACGGAATCTAACTCGGCTCCATCAGCGTACCGAGCGATAAATGTGCCTGATTTGCTCATCGGCATCTCTTCGTGACCGTGTTTCAGACCAAATATCGCCTTCACATCTTTCCTCGTCAGCCTTACATGCTTACGTCCTATCTGGAAAGACTTCCATCTCACATCGTAAAAACCACAAATCGCCTCGATCAAGTAGTGAAACTTTATAAGCTTCAGAACCTCGTTCCTTACATCGAACGAGGTTTTCAAGAAGGTATAGAACGGTGTTTATCTAGCAGCCTCTATGTGTTCGGATTTAATTATATCCCGTCTTAGTAGGTTGATTATGCTAACCAACCCAGACCTCTAGAATACTCCAGTTTTTGTCGTTTTTCCGAGTTAACATTCCCATTTCAAACTAGTTAGTAATCCCATAGTAACTAAAACAATAAAACAATAAAGCTAAGTAGCCAGTATATACATTAACTCTTGAAGACAGCACTGGTCCAACTTACTCCACAACATCGTACAACTAACTGCATAGCAACAGCACTAGACGTGGCCAAATTCATCTACTACTTTGGTAGACGTGATGTGTTGACAGTAAACTAGTCGCTGACAGTGCTAGATACGACCTAACTACATTGCTAGATCATTAACACATCTACGTATACTAACAAACATCAACCTCAACTCTGTTAGTCTGATAGACGACGCTACACATTGCGACTTCAACCATGACAGGTTTTAAACAGTTTATGTTCGATTCCGACTGATGGCACTATCAACACAACTAACACCTAACATCGGCCCATGTCTGTGTTAACACCATCGACTACACTGTGTTAACATCATCGACTGAATGAACACTACGAACTACAGGAACTGTGTTAACACCATCGACTTAAACTATTAAAAAAAGGACTAAATATCGTTGGAGTAAGCAGATCCTTTTACGTTCTAACTATCGTATGATTAACTGTACTCCGGCGACGCTTATAAGTCGAACCATATAGCACACAGACAGACAATGTTCGAAAGATAGAGGGAGAAAAAAACGTACCTGTTCGACTGTGTTCGACAGAGTAGGATGCAGTAGAGGAAGACGGTGTTCAGAATTTGTTCGACGGCGGTTTGATGGAGTGATCGGAATCGCCTCGAAGGTTACGTTCGACGGTTGAGTCGTTAACGTTTGGGTTCAAAATCGTCTTTTGGGTTCGCTCTCGTTTTACGTGTTTCTCTCTCCTCAAATTTAGAAATGTGAAAGTGGAGGGAATTGGAACCCAAAAGACAGATTAGAAGGTGAAAAAAGTGGGTTTCAACCAAACAACCCCCTTTTATACCTATTGGTTAGAATAGAAATTAACTATAGAAGATTAACAATATCTACTAAGAATCAACAGAGATTTTCAGATGTGAAAATAGTCTTTCTCCTCTACCACCTTCAAATACGGTAACTTCAATCCCAATCTTGTTAATTCATATTCACCTCTAGCATCAAACCCAGAATCTAGCCAGAAATCTTCTCCTCCTCGAAATCAATCCACTTCTCCATCATTAAAACCACATCGAAAATTTAAGCCTGTCAATTCTGACAAACCTCCTACTCCTAAAAAACCACAACCCAAATCACCTATCCTACAATCCGAAGCAGTTAAAGTCAAACTTCGCAAAAAACCAACCTTCCTAGCAATGGGTGACGATGCAGAAACCTCCTCTCCTCTCCCACAAGAATTGGTTGACGTTACACCATAAAATAGTCAACCAGTTCTTGTGACTCAAACTGAGACTCAAACTCGAAGTCTTCGCGATGAAGCTACTGATGAAGAAAATGACAAGGAAAATGATTCTGAAGCCACTGAATCCAATGCCGAAGGCGAATCCGAGGCAGAAGAAATAACCCCTTCAAAGAAAATTCGAGGAAAGAAACCTCCTATTACCCTCCCCGAAGATGTTGCTGCATTGGTTCAGGAAAACCTACAACCACTTTGTCCTCGTTACATTCTTGCCCTAAAAAATGTACGCTATACTTACTACCTCGAATCAGAGAAATAAGAACTTAAGAAACTATGGGGATTAACAGACAACATTGTTCTTCGTCTACCAGTAGAAGGAGAAACACCTCTGAGTTGTCAGAAGAACAAACTGGTAGTTTACCCTGAACTTTTCAACTGGGGACTTCAATTTCCCCTCGATCCAATGATTGTAAAGTATTTCGAAATTCTTGGGTTGTGCCCAACACAAGTCACTCCAAACCAACTCTTCACCTTATTCTCCGTTATTATGGTGTCGAGGCTAGGAAGCATCCCCCTCGAAATAGAAGACTTCATCTCACTGACCAAAATCTCAAATGGGCCAGTTTTACCATTCTACTACCTAACCTTGGAAGATGATCTGAATATTATCGATGACCTCCTCGAAGCTGATAAGTTTTGGAAGCAAAGGTTTGTTTTTTTATCAGGAGCTTGGGAAAATGGTAAAGAAATTTCCGATGACAACCCCTCAAAACTTACTCTCACCTGGAGAGATAACAATAAGTAGATCATTGTTATTATTCTTAATATTTTCTTCCCAACTTATTAAGCCTAGTCAAAATAACCAAGCCTACTCATCTGATTGTTTACTCTTTTTTCAGAAATTCCGAGGAGATTCAAAAGTCGTTGAAAAACTGCAAAGGACATCTTCAAGAGAATGGCTGAATGGGCAGAGGAAGCCTGGGAAATGGCTTTCACTCAGCCTTTCAACCAATCAACTTCGTCAACAGCCATCTCTAGCGCATAACCTTGGGAGCTGACTTCCCAGAAGACCCAATGCTTCCCCCAGATCCCATTGAAGCAGTCAAAAGAATACTCGCACCAGATGGGAAAACTTACCTTCCCACCAGGAATCGATCTGATAGTCACTTGCCACTAAAAAAGAAGGGAAAGCTAGCCCTCAAAAAGCCCAACACAAGTAAGCCTAACCCTTCCAAAAATTCGAAGCCTGCAGGGAAACGAAAAGCGCCTGCATCTCAACTTCCTCCAATATCCGAAGAAGACGAACCTGTCCTGAAAAAGAAAAAGAAACAAGACAATGCTCCAAAGAAGAAAAAGAGCAAGTCCACTACCCCGAAGAAAAAGAACGAAGATGAAATACTCGAACAGGTATTGGCTTCCGAGGTGCATGAGAAAACCTTCATTGAAGAAAATCCTCAAGGGGGATTGGCATTAGGAGATAGCCAAGAAAATGAATATCTTAACCTCGAAGATTTCAACTCGAGCGGGGATTTTGTAGTCACTGGTGAAGATTCTCAACCTACCAACACCATTCCATCAACTTCTACCAAGGCTGTAATAACTTCAACATCTAATGCAATCATTCCTGTCCATCGCCCATCAAACTTGCCCAATCCTGAAAGATCCGATGAGGTAACTTCAATCCTTCGACCTTTTACTAATTTAAGTGCTGCAGCCAAAAAATTATGTGAAGAAGTAAACAATTCACATACACAATTGGAGCTCCTTGCACAAGAATTAATCAAGGGAAAAAAGGAAACAGAATCTGAAAAGGCTTCGAAAAATGAAGCACTTCAAAATTTCGAAGCTGAAAAAGGAAAGCTTCTTAAGGAGCATAAAGAAAAAATCAAAGCTTTGGAGACTTCTCATCGTCTGGCTCTTGAAAATATAAATTCTCAACATTCTACTGCCCTTTCTAAGGAAAAGAAAAAAGCTACCGATGCTGAAGAACTTGTTAAGAAAATTCAAGAAAGCCTGGAAGATTTTCAAACTCAATTGATTACACTTCAAACAGGATTCGAGCAGGAAAAGAAGGACGCCATCAAGAAAGTCGAAGCTGTTGTTGGTTCTGTGATGCTTGATGGTATCAAGAAGGCTCAAATCGATACAGCTATCAATCTTCTTCGAGAAATCCATGCTGCCTATCCAAGGTTAAATTTAAAAGAATTTTGGAAACAAGTTCTAGAGAAAGATCGTCCAAAGGAGGCATTCGAAGTGCCATCAAGCTCTTCAGAAGAAGGTGACGCTTCTGAAGGGTCATCGGAAGAGGAAGATGACTAGTCAGTAGATTATATATGTTATGCGTTTGTTGTTGTTGTTTTGTTTTAAGTAGTTTCCTCCTTTTTGTAAGCTTCAAGCTTTATCCAATGAAACAATCGACTATTTTAATGTTTTAAAGTTCTATTGCACTCATAAAATGTTGTACGTCAAAATTGGATGCACTCATAAAATGTGGCACCTCGAAAATTAGATGCACTCATAAAACGTGGCACCTCGAAAATTAGATGCACTCATAAAACGTGGCACCTCGAAAATTAGATGCACTCATAAAATGTGGCACCTCAAAAATTAGATGCACTCATAAAACGTGGCACCTCGAAATAGGTTGTTTCTTCAAAGCTATTGCTTTGGAAAATTACTCTTGGTCAACTTTCAAAGATGATCAGTCTTTGCCAAGTTACCAAAATAATAAATCATTCATCATACTAAACAACCAATGGCCAAAAGAAATTTTATTATGAAATTCAATTTTTACGAGACACCTCATTAAAACCTTTCTGGGCCAACAGATAAGGAAAGAGTATGTCTGTCTTTCAAAAATTCTAAGTTCAATTTTACTCACAATACAATTTCAAATGTTCTATATTCCAAGGGTGTTTGAGCATCCTCCCCTCACAATCAGACAACCTATATGACCCTGGCTTGACCTTCATTTTGACTTCTTAAGGACCCTCCCAAGTCGGAGCCAATTTTCCGAGGTGTTTATCCTTGGTATGAAGAAATACTTTTCTCAACACTTTATCGCCAACTTTAAACTCCCTCTTCTCAACTTTAGAATCGTACCTGCTTCTCATTAAGGTTTGATAATGAACCACATTCAAATGTGCTTTGACCCTCTTTTCTTCTAACAAATCAAGCTCAATCCTTCTAGCTTCATCATTATCTGCTTCGGAATAACGCAATAGCCTATAGGAAGGTAATGTAGATTCAACAGGGCATACAACATCCATTCCATATACCAAAGAAAAAGGAGTCTTTTTGGTGGCCTCTCTAGGGGTTGTACGATATGCCCACAACACCTCTTGAAGATAGTTTGGCCATTTCCCCGCTGCTCCCGCCAAATTTTTCTTCAAACCCTCCAAAATAGATCTATTTATAACTTCCACTTGCCCATTTTCTTGTGGATGAAAAGGAATAGAAAAGCATTGTTGTATTCCTTTCGAGGAGCAAAAAGAGTCCATTTCCTTGTTATTAAATTGAGGACCGTTGTCCGTTGTTATTTTTCGAGGAACCCCAAAACGGTAGCAGATGTTACTTAGAATAAACTTGATCACATCCTTAGCTTTTGTTCCAGCTAAAGGTTCTGCTTCTGCCCACTTCGAAAAATAATCAACCGCGACAATAATCATCTGTCTTCCACCTGAAGCCATGGGCAATGGTCCTACTAAATCAATCCCCCATCTATCAAAAGGAACCACCTCAGAGATTATAATTAGTGGTGTCGCTGGTTTATGTATCAAATGTGCATACCTTTGACAAGTATCACAGCTTCGAACTAATAACTTGGCATCCTGCAATATAGTAGGCCAATAATATCCTGCCAACAATACCCTACGTGTTAAAGCTTTGAAGCCACAATGAGCTGACCCATCTCCATCATGCAATTCAGATAGAATGTTTTGAGATTCTCGCTTACTCAAACATCGTAATAAGGGCCTCGACACAGACCTCTTATACAATACCCCATCCAACACCACATAACCAAGAGCTTTATTCCTTATTTTCTTGAGCAAGTGCTTATCAAGAGGTAGTATTCCCTTTATAAGAAAATTTAACAAGTCAGTTCTCCAATCACCCCGAATACGCACCAAATCACCTACTACCTCCTCAACAAATTCACACTGCTCAGAGCTTGATATAATCGAAGGCAGTGGTTGTGTCACAATCCATGGATATTCTTCGGAGTAAGCCATTGTTGCTAAAGAATCAGCCATTGTGTTATTTCCTCTTCGAATATGCTCCACCTCAACATTTTCAAACTGTGCCATCACACTTCGAAGTTCTTGCAAATACAACACTAAACGGTCTTTTTTAGCCTCTGATATTCCTTTAACATGGTTAACTACCAACTGCGAATCTGTTTCCAAGCGCACGAATATAGCTTTACAAATTTTTGCTAACCGCAATCCTGCTAGCACAACTTCATATTCAGCTTCATATCCTACTGACATAATAGACGGGCTTCGAAATTCTTGAATCTTCACTAATCAGAACTGCACTCACTGCATAATCCGATACTGCTATATACAAAAACAGTTGCTCACCTTCTCGAGGATTTGATAATATTTCAGGAGAAGACAAAAGATTTTTGATCTTAATAAAAGCTTATTCACAATCCGAAGTCCACTCAAAATTATTCGGTCGACGCAACACCTGGAAAAAAGGCAAGCATTTATCTGAAAAACGAGAAATGAATCTATTCAGAGCTGCTAACCTGCCTGTTAACATTTGCACTTCTTTAATATTCCGAGGCGAAGACATCGATATCAAAGCCTTCAACTGTTCTGGATCCACTTCGATTCCTCTTTCACTTATCACATATCCCAGAAACTTACCAGATCGGACTCCAAACGTGCATTTTTCTGGGTTCAACTTCAACTGTATTGCTCTAAGATTCAGAAATGTCTCTTCTAAATCATCGATATGATCCTCATCACTTTTGCTCTTAACAAGCATATCATCGATGTATACTTCGATATTCCTGCCTATTTGTGAAGCAAATACCTTATTCATCAACCTTTGATATGTAGACCCAGCATTTTTCAATCCAAACGGTATCACTTTATAACAATGTAAACCTCGATCAGTGATAAAAGTTGTGCTTTCTTCATCCTCTGGATTCATTCGAATTTGATTATATCCTGAAAATGCATCCATAAATGTTAGAATTTTTTTCCAGAAGTAGAATCCACCAAGTTCTGTTTAAATCTGTGAAGTCTACACACATCCTCCATTTTCCATTCTTCTTTTTCACCACTACAGGATTAGCTGTCCACTTCGGATATTTGGACTCCCGGATATGCCCCATCTTATACAATCTATCTACCTCAGCAACTATGGCCTCGGATTTTTCCAACGAAAAAGCTCTCCTTATTTGTATTATCGGCTTGATCTTCAAATCCACAGCCAAGCTATGACATATAATATCAATTGGGACCCCCACTACATCCTCAGACCTCCAAGCAAACACATCCAAGTTCTTAGACAAAAAACTCAACAATCTTTCTCGCACTGATAAAGACAATAAAGTCCCAATTCAAGTACTCTGTTATTATCGAAGACGTATTCTTCTATCTCTTCACTTACTACCACAGAACTCGGGGTTGACCTCGGATCATCAATTCCTTCATCTTTACTACCAGAGGGCAACCCCCCAACTTGCTATTTCTCCATTGGATCATCGGTACCTTTATCACGTAGTCTAAATGCAGCAGCGTAACACTCTCTAGCTACTTTTTGATCACTTCGAACTACACCAATTCGATCCCCGACTACATATTTCAAACATTGATGAACTGTAGAAACTATAGCGTACATTTTTGCCAGCCATGACCTTCCAAAGATAGCATTGTAGCTCGACGGACAATCTACCACCATAAAAAGTACTTGTACTTTCTTTTTAAAAGGCCCTTTTCCCAGAGAAATTTCACCTTCAAACTCTCCCACTACATTCGCTGTTGCACCAGTAAACCCAATTATAGTTCTTTCTGATCTTTCTATCCGAGGTGGAGCATTTAATCTATCATATGTTGATTTGAACAGCACATTAGCAGAACTCCCAGTATCAATCAATACTCGTCGAATTTCTACCCCACACACTTCTGCTCCAATGACCACTGCATCTTCATGTGGTCCAGTAATTCCTCCAAATCATCCCCATCGAAAATTATAAATGGGACATTCTTATTGTATAGATGTGCTGATGCTCCTCCTTCAATTTGATGCGTTAAATTCACTATATGTCTTTTCCTCGAATTATTGGTATTATTAGTCATTGAGTCTCCCCCAAATATTGCCAATGACTCAAAGAACGCACACAGATCTGGAACACGTCCCTTACACATCGGTTCATCAACTGACATCAACAACAATCGACTAGGGTCTGGGTCGACATATTCCGAAGCCACATCAAATTCATCATCTGCAACATCTTAAATCATCAGTGCAGTTTCCTGCTTAGAATTAGGATTACCAACCTTTTGAGTTATAGCTTTAGCGTTCTTTTTTACATACTCCAACAATTTTCCATTCTCTATCAAAATCTGCATCTCCTTCTTCAAAGCAATACAATCATTTGTATCATGTCCAATATCATCATGATACCTACAGAACCTGTTATTGTGTTCCTCTCTTGGCCTATTAATCGCTGCCGGCTTTCTGAAATTTACTGTTCCCTTGTTTTTCTCATATATCGATGCCACACTTTCAGTCAAATCCGCATAATATTCTGGTTTCACCCATACATTCGATCTTGGTTTGAACTGGTATTGATTACTAAAATTGTGATGATTAGAACCCCCTTGATATGAACTCGAACCTCCTCGGTAAGAAACATTTTGATTACCCCTCGCCCTCGACGAGCTATTATTCGAAGCGTTCACTTGATTATTTCCCACTTGACTATTCCCTTTCTGAACACCAATATTTCCTCCTCGAACTCGAGTAGACTCTTCGACTTTGATCTGATCTTCAACCTGAGCCATGAGAGCTCCAAACGTTAATGCCCTACGCCTTGTTGTTTCACCAGCTAAATCTCCTGGCAACAATCCTTGTCGAAACGCTGACATAGCCACCACTTCCTCATAATCATCTAATCCTGCTTTTGTTGACACAAATCTCTTAGTATAATCCTTCAACTTTTCTACCACAGCTTGCTTACATTGTATTATTGTATCTCCATTAGCTCTCATTTCTTTGCTTCCCACAAACTGTCTTCGAAAAGCTGTGTAAAAGCCTCTAAAATTTGCAATAGACTCCTTAGGAATCTTGTTATACCATTTTAATGCAGTTCCTTTGAATGTCTAAGAGAAGGCCCTGCAAACCAATTTATCATCATCCTCGAAATTAGTCATATAGTTCTTGAATTGCTCTATATGATCATCTAGATCTTGAGTTCCATCAAACTTATCAATTTTAGAAATGTCGAACCGCCTCGGAAGCGGTACAGATCTGATCGCACTAATCAACGGCGAATCCCTCCAATCAACTCCTTGAACAAACTGGTCTTCATTCCTCATTCCCACAGTAGCATACAAACTTGGTTCCCCTTCAAATTTCCGAGGAGAATACACTTTCCGAGGAGAATACACTCGCCTTTCTTTCTTTTGCCTTCCTTCCTTATACATTTTAGCTGGCAACAATTCATATCCTCCCTCTCTTGAATGACCTTGAAAATGCCTATATCTCGGTGTTTCATCCGATTCCGAATTTTCATCATCTTCTTCACTAGAATCTATATAGCGTCGCTTCTGCAACTTTTCCTTTTTTTATTCCACTGTGCTCCTTCCTACGTTCAAAACGTATCTTACGTCGAGCATCTTGGACATCATCGACATCATTCGATTGATCTGACTGATAATCCGAATTACCTCTGGAAATTTCAGATCTAAGTTTAGCGCCATTATTACCTTGTTTCTTTTGAGCAAATTCATCAAGCTCTGCCACTTTTCTTATCAATTCATTCATTTTTCCTTCAAAATCAAACTGGTTTGATCGAATCGGAGCCGATTCACCTGCTTCTTTTTCCTGCAGATCAGATTTCAATGTCCCCAAAGCCTTTCGAACAGACGGATTATCACCTTCCTCCGAATTCATCTCCGATCAGCGAAAATATAAACGAAATGCTTCAGAAAACGGAAAAATTCGAGACTCGATTTTTGATCTATCGATCAAGGTATCTTCGCCCCCTCTTTCTAGCGCCAATTTGGTGAGAATAGAAATTAACTAGAGAAGATTGACAATATCTACTAAGAATCAACAGAGATTTTCAGATGTGAAAATAGTCTTTCTCATCTAAAAATTTCATAGGTGTAATTACCTTCCTCGACCTCTTTAAATAGGCCTAGTGAGTTAGTTACAAATTCGGTTACATAAGGGATTTATTTACAATTCAGTCCCTGTTCTTCTCATAAAGCTTTAATCTTACTCTATATTAATAGAACTTATCATTCAAGTCCTTATTAATTACATTTAAGTCCCTTATGAATATATTTCCTTATCACCTTATAGGGTACTTTTGTCCATAATATGGCTTTAGGTATTTTATGAAACTAGTCTAAAAGCGGGTACCATTTTGGTATTTGATAGTTGAGTAGGTATTTATGGGTAGTTTCCTCTAAATTCTATTGACTTTATTTTTTTAAGACGAACAAAACTAGATCTATAAATGATATCTTTGATTATTTTATTTTTTGCTAGAACTAGTTAGGCTACTCTCGCGCTATATTTTTCTGGTCTGGCATCTCGCACTTCATTTTGACAAGGTCTTACATCGCATCTCGCACTTCGCCATACCTTGTTACGCTGATCTCGCACTTCATTTTGTATTGTCTCGCATCTCGCACTTCATTTTTCCCTTGTCTCGTTTCTCCTAGTTAGGCAAAATAATACTCCTAAATTTAACACAAGTCTCGCACTTAAGGTAAAAGAAAATA
Source organism: Limnanthes douglasii subsp. nivea (assembly GCA_036936605.1). NCBI lineage: Eukaryota > Viridiplantae > Streptophyta > Magnoliopsida > Brassicales > Limnanthaceae > Limnanthes > Limnanthes douglasii. The sequence goes on from JAUPFV010000004.1 coordinate 292,474,434, forward strand.
AATTTTATTTCAAATTTAATCATGGTCTTTCATCTCATATTCCTTGTAAGCCTGCTCTCGCACCTCGCACTTAAGTAAAACAAATATCAAATTTAACTCTAGTTCCCACTTAAGTAAAACAAATATTAAATTTAACTATAGTTTTTCATTTTGCATTCTCTATAAAACCTGTCTCTTCCTCTCACTTAGACAATAAAAATTAAATTTAACTCTGGTCTCTTATCTTGTATCTCGCATTTCCCGTAAGCATGGTCTCACAACTCGCACTTAGGAAAGAAAATAAAAATTTAACTACGGTCTCGCACTTAAAATGGAAAAAAAATAATTGTCTAGGTACGAAATGTAGGATTCAAAACCAAGACATATTTGAGTACTAGAAATAAAATCAGGAAAAATATAGTACAAGCCGAAGTATAACATTGTGGAAGACCAGTCTAACTACGTTCGGATAAAAAGAATATGAAAAAATATCATTTATGGATCTAGTTTTGTTCGTCTTAAAATATAAAACATATTGTAATTTTAGACTTTTTTCGAACTATGTTTTGAAAGATACATATTTTTTATAAAAAAAGTCAAAAACAAATATGTGATATGTGATAAAGTATGAATATTTGTGATATTATGAAAAAAGAACTAGATATTATGTGGGAGTGAAGTACCATATATTAGGTGCTATGAATAATATTGTTCAAAAGTTGAACAATGTGTTAGAACAGTGTTTGATAAATCACTATTATCGGGAAAACAAATTAGATTTGTTTGACATGATAAAGTTTTTGGGCATGTTATTTTTTTTTGTGTGAAATAAATTATTTATGTGCTTGAATGTTTAAATGAATATGCATGACTAAGGTTTCGAATTACGGTAGATGAATTTGGAAATTAATTTAATCGGTCTTCTAAACGGTTACATTGATCTCTTCGAGGATCGTACGCTTCGAAAGGTTCAATGTGTTAATTTAAATCCATATATTGTCTATCACCCGGAAGGTTAATATTTAGATTTATGAACTGAATAAAGTTCGCGAAAAATAGTCATTTTGATAAAATGGGTGAAATTAGTCATCTGCAAGGTTTCTTTGGTACTTAAAAATAATTAAATTAATATTTGATTTTTTTTAATTTGAAGTAGGTAAAATCGATATTTAGAAAAATTAAATTAAATGTATTTCAATTTAAATAAGTGAAATCATGTCATACAAGATTTTATTAGTAGTATTTAAGAAAAAAAAATAATCATATTATTTTAATTTTTCCGACTTAATTGCAACCATCACTTTTTCCGTACACCTAACATTAAGTTAAGATTGAACAATCAACTTCTAAAGGATTATTTAATGTAGTTTTTTACTCCTTCTATTTTGATTACTTCAGGTTTTATAATTTTATATTTTTATAATTATAGTTTGAAAAATAATATTAAAAAATATCAATATTTTTTAAAACTAACAATTATTATTATTTTGAAATATTTTTAAAAGTTGAGAACTATTTTAATTAAAAAAAATGAAATCCTTTATTTCGAAAACTATATTTTTTTAGTTTTGAAACCACACTTGTGAATACTAAATTTTTCTTATTTGGGAAATCATTAATCGAAAACAAAATATAAGGTTGTAGTTCTAAATCATTAGTTGCGAAACCTATACTCTTTTAGTTGTGAAATCTATATTTTTTATGGGAATTGCAAAAAAAAATGTCAAACTAGTCCGTGAAATGGTACTAAAAAACCAAAATTATTTCCATAAAATTATTAATTTTATCATTTTTACTCTTACACCAAAAACACGTATAAAAAATTATTTTGTAAAATTTTTTGTATTTTTTTCCTCTTCGTTCTCTCTTTAAAAATAATTTGTTTTCACCTAAAACTAAAGCAATTAAAACTAAAAATAAACCAAAACCATTATAGTAAGCTCTTAGTTAAAATTATAAATAATGTATGAAATAATTATGTTTATTAAATCACTCACGATTATTAAAATTGTTAATAAATCATTAAAATTTGTAAACTTCTTTTATGTTCATAGTCTATAGATGAACGCCTTCTTATTTATGTTCATACCGGTCTTTAAACTTTATAAAGTTGGAAAAAAAACCCGAGACAGATTTCAGGTTGTTATGTACCTAATATTTGTTACAGATTTCAGATGTTCACATATATTAGGGGAACGCTTGTTTATTGAAGTTCAACTAGCAAAAACTTACTTTTGGCAACCAAATTTTTTTTTAAGGTTATATCAAGGTTTCTTACTACTTCATTAATCATTTAAGTAAAAGTCACTATTTCTTAGCTAATTTTCGACAAGTTATATTTGGAAAACACGTACAAGTTTAAGGCTTCCTAGAACTAGACCGCTAATAATTTCTTTTCAGATACTTAGATTTGCTATCACAATTTAGTAGACAAAAATACATTATTTATATCCAGTAACAGCCCATCAATTGTGAAACAATAAGTAACTATTTTTTATGAAAATAAGTTTTGGCAAGAAATGCATCTGCAGAAAAACCAGTTATCAGAAGCCGTAAAAGTAAAATACAAAGCGCAATGACTATTAAAAAACTTACTCAGATAGCCATTCTCCATCAACTTAACTAACTCGTCCTTGAGATCCTGATGATTTCCAAGCATACAATTAACCTGCCATGAACAGAACAATTTAAACTCAACATCGTCGCTAAAACATGAATATTATTCAGTAAAAAAAGTATCAGGACAAACAATACCACAAACTGATACTTTTGCATTATGATTGTGGCATCGGTTTCAAGTTCGGTAGAATACAAGATGCGAATAAACTTCTGGAATTCATCTTTACTGCCTAATCGTTGCTCGAGTTTCTCGCAGAATACATAGCCTCTAAGGTACATTTCATGCCCCTCGGGTAAAAAGGCCTCAAATCCATCCATTAGATTAGTATGTCCTTTGATTATATCTAGTACTCGGGCAGTAAATGTGGCTGGACCAATCCTGAAAAAGACATTTCCGCAACACTCGATAAGAGTTTAACATATTTCAGTAAAAGATGTCAAAAAGGTCCAAAGAGTTTACCTTCGCGCATGGTTGTCTTTCATGACATCAAGAAGCATATCAAATTTTTCTTTTTCATTTTGAAGAGTCTCATAGGCTTCCTTCATAAAAGCCGAGGCATCCTCCTCGGTCTTTTTACTAGAAAGATTCATAACAGAAAACAAACTAAACAATTGAGTCTTGGCAACATCAATCATGTTCATACAATCACCTACAACGAAAGTTTGACAGTAATACTGACCGTGATGGTTTTGTTAATTGCGCCTTTTTAGATTGCGAGCCTGATGGCAAATCGGCTCCACTTCTCTTCATTTCTGCACAAACAAAGACTTCAATAACAATTAGAGTATCCACTATCCAGTTAAAAACAAATGTTTTACTGACAATATTTTCGGTGAGAAATGAAGAACGCAAACTTTTTTGGTTCTTCAAATTTTGTTCAGAAATAAAAGTTCGACGAAAAGTCTAATAAGAGTACCAACAATATAGAAAGAAGAACAATCGAAGGGAAAAAGTGCAAAGCAACAGTGTAAATATGATTATTGAAAAGAAGAGGTAGGAAGTAGAGAAATATGATTCTTGCAAACTGTTATAGCATTTAACAGAAATACCTAATTTCCGCTTTCCCTTCAGGCTATTCTTTTGATCAAGTACATTGGATTTGAATGGGCGGGTGAGACCCGACCAAAGGTGCCTGCGTTGGGCTTGCCACCTTTTACATTACTGAGGAAGCTTGTCGAGCATATGTTCCTGGAGACATAGCCTAACTAAACTTCTCAGGTATAAATTAAGTTACCCACTATATGGGTTTTGAAGTTTGTCAAAAGCCACCTATAACACAAATTGGTCACACAATATTCGTAAAACACACACATATACATACTTAACAATTAGTTATTTTTAATTTTTAAAACTTTATATCTTTCAAACAACCATGAGTGATATTTTTGGAGAATTTTTATTTTGTACTTTTCTGATTAGATTACACGTAATTTCGCAACTGCAACTCATTTGTTTTTAGCAAACAAATTAATACTTTCGTAGCTCGAATACATGTATTTTTAGCAATCAAATAATACGTACTTCCGCAACTAGAACATAATTTTTTTTGCAGACTAATTTCACAAAGAAATTGCATGTATTTCCGCAAATATAACACAATCCAATTTTTTCTTTTAGAAAAAATAAATTTTTTAACATAAAAATGCATATATTTTTGTAACTACAAAAATGTTAGCTATTTCACACGAGATTAAAATTTATTTTCACAATAAGAAGTTGTATTTTGCTTTTTTCACATAATCACACTTTTTTTTCACAATAAGAAATTGTATTTTGTTTCTTCACACAATCTCATTTATTTAACAATTATAGCCAGTGGCGGATCGAGGACTAAAATTTAAGGTATACCCAACTACCTCAAATTTTCAAATTACATGTAACTCCGTAACTGAAACATAATATATTTATTTTGTTTTTAAAATAAATTTTCAACACAACATGCATATACTTTTGCAACTAAGAAAAAGTTAGTTGTTTCACACCCAATTAACACTTATTCTAAAACAACAAGGTGTATTTGGTTTTTTCACACAATCAGATTTATTTAGCAATCAAAGTCCTATTTTCGCAACTATTTTGTTATTATTTACGCATATTTGCACATAATTTTCCAACTAGAACATAATTTTTTTTAGCAAACACACAACAACTAATTTTGCAACTGAGACTCGTTTGCTTTTTAGCAACCAAATTACACGTAATTCTGCAACTTGAACATAATTTCTTTTTTCATACTTATTTCGCTAATCAATTACACATAATTACGTAATTAAAAAAATATTCAAAAAATATATTTCATGGATTTAGTATTTTTATCTAAAAACAAAACTAAAAGTACTTTAATATTTTGTTCAAAGCTATAGTTTAAAAGATACCGAATTAAAAAAATGGTTAAATGATATTTCAGACTACTATGTAGTTATCTATAAATACTCATTTATCAGTATGTGGTTGTTAGTAGTTTATCAAACATTGGGTGGTTATTGGTAAATAAGTTTGATGTTGGCTGATTATTGGTAGATTACATTTTTACTAATGAACTTTCCTTTCTCTAGTGATAAGGCGTTTCAACCTAAGTGTTAAGTATTGAGCCAATTTTATGGAAGCCTAATACATAATGAGATGGTCCAGTGGTACCTAATTGTTGAGTATTGAGAATATATGTATGGAACCCAATATATAGTGATATTGTCCATTGGTTTAATAAGTAGACCAAGTTTTTTTTTATCAAAACACAATGTTTTATTTTATAATATACTAAATTTTAGTTCAACTCATTTTTAAAAAATTATTCAACTCAATCAGCACGAACCTTAGTTGTTATTTTTATTAGTTTCTTCTTTTTAATGTAAAGCTTCATTATATTTTCTTTAATATCCTATGTTTTTATTACAACAATGGCCGTTAGAGTCTTAGTTTATCCCACAGAAAGATGAACCATAAGTGAGATAAGAATTTAGTGAGAGAATCGGTCGTTTGATCATGCGACAACAAATGACAAATATCTAGGATATTTTGAAGAACCTAGTTTTGTATGAAGTGTACATCCAATTTGTTATGTTTGATACGGGCATGGAAGACAATATTTGAGGTCAGTCATCTAGCTCTAAGGTTGTCATATCAGATGATCGAGTTCACAAAAGAAGAAGGCGTAGCTCAATAAGTACAGATCAAAGCCAAATCATTTTAGTTTATATGTGAGTTACGGATCTATATTCTCACTTTTTACTGGACATAGCAACTACATGTTAGTTTTTTGGATGACCATGAGATCATTGAATTCTCAAAGTACATGCAGTAACCACCTACTAATTTTTTATCATCAAGTTAGATAGCTCAATTTTCTTAGAGAACCTAGTCAGTTAGAAATCAAGGTTGGGCTTGATATAAAGACCCAAACATTGTGTCCAAGATAAGTATTTATGTATTGCGAGTAAATATTAGTTGGAGCTTGTTGAAATTGACTAGTTTTATTTGCTGCAAAATAGATGTATGATCGATTGTGTAGTACGTATTAGAGATATTCTAACATTGTTATGTACTTTGTAGGGTTGTGCAGAATATCACCATTTCTAATAAAGAGAGATTTAACAACAAACATATGAATGATACAGGGCTTCGAGCTAAATGGTCTTTCACAAATCACTAAGTCCTCGATATATTTATTTTAAGTTAATTAGAACCGATAATGTTTATGTATACTTATATGCCAAGAAAAAAATGTATGGATCCTATATCTTTCAGGAAAATGTAAAATGTAGGGTTTAAAAAAATGTTTGTAATGTATATATGTTGTTACCTGCAGCAATTATGTCATCTACATACATATTAAATAATTAGTATGACAATGTTAGAGTTGTACAAAAACATAAAATAATTGGCTTTTGAGTTTGGGAACTACTAGCTCAGTAGGTTATGTTTAATTTTATCACACCAGGATTTGGATGTAAGTCTATGACCATATTAATCTTTGTTGTAATTTATCAAGATATGAAGCCTTTGTATGATTCACAAATTCTTCAAGTTGTGTCATGTAAATATTTTAATTTAAAACCCCATTATGGAAGGCGAATTAATCTCTAGTTTCATTGCATCCCAATATCTTGTTGCACCAATAGTTAGGATAGAATGTATAGTAGAAGCCTTGATCACATGTTTGAAAGTTTTTGAAAAATCAATGCCATATATTTGATTGAATCATTCGGAAACAATTCTAGATTTATGACATTAAATAAAGCCATATTTGTTGTAATTAAGCTTGTAAATCCATTGACAACCAACAATATCCATGTTAGGTGTCCATTGAACAAAATTATAAGTCTTGTTTTATGTAATAGAAATCTTCCTTCTTGTATCAAGTATGATACAAGAAGAAATGGAAGCACAAACGAAATCTTCCTTCTTGTATCAAGTATGATAGAGATAACGATCCCAAACAAAATATCAAGTCTGAATAAAATAAACGCAAACAACACAGAACACTTTTTAGGTGAAAAACCTTCTCAGTGTAGGAAGTAAAAACCACGGGACTGATTTCGGAGTCCAACCGAATATTCACTATCAGAAGATGGGTTACAGAACTATTCTCTAGATAAAACTAGAGTATACGCCACAAAAAATATGACAACTTCGTACACAACCCCAATACACAAGATAATGAAACAAAATCAGAAAACTCATTGAAATATCCCCAAAACTCAGATAGAAGAAGATGATCAAAAAACACACTTAGATGACTCCAATTCAAAAACCCTCAGGATAGAATGTAGAGGACAAATAGACGAGCCTTCTCACCAAACTTGAAGCCGATCGGACAACCGGAGACAGTCCGATTGAAAGCACAAAGGTCCGCCTCGAATCACCTTTTTCTCTAAAAAACTGCACTATAGAATATGATGCTCATCTCCAAAAGACACTGTATAAATATATAATTATACATAAACCAAAATTCTATGTGTTATTGAAATTGGGCTTAGCCCATATGATAATTGGACTCCCACATAGGAGGAGCCCAACAAATATCCCCCTCACGACTATGTGGGAGGATTCGTCATCCCGGCGATCAATTTACAATGTTCAAGCTTTCCCCTAGGCAAAGCCTTTATCATCATGTCAGACCCATTATCATCTGTATAAACTTTATCAACCTCCATTAGTTTAGCATCAAGAATATCTCGAATCCAATGATATCTCACATCAATATGTTTCGACTTTGAGTGAAATGACGAATTCTTCACGAGATGAATAGCACTCTGATTATCACATAACAGTACATACCTGTGTTGCTCAAATCCAAGTTCTTTCAAGAACTTCTTCATCCATAGTAGCTCTTTACTCGCTTCTGTCACTGCAATAAATTCAGCTTTTGTAGTTGAAAGGGCAACACACTTTTGTAGTCTTGATTTCCATGAAACAGCGCCACCACAAAAGTTAATCAAATATCCAGAAGTAGACTTGCGAGTATCGACATCTCCAGTCAAGTCTGAATCAGAATAAGCCAACAACTCAAGTTTATTCATCCCAAAACTGAGCTTCAAATTAGAGGTTCCTCACAGATACCTCATAATCCATTTTACGGCTTTCGAATGCTCTCTACCTGGGTTTAACAAAAATTTGCTCACAACACAAACACTATGAGCTAAGTCAGGACGAGTACATACCATGGCATACATGAGACTTCAAACTACAGATGCATATGGAACCACGCAAGAATGCTGTTTTTACATCCGTTTGCTCAATTTCCAAGTCTAGCCTCGCTGTAATGCCTGGAACCACACGAATAGAAGACATTTTTACAACTGGAGAAAATATTTCATCAAAATCAATACTTTTTTTCTGACCAAAGCCTTTAACTACAATTCTTGCTTTGTACCGAGGTTGCAGAGAACTATCATCTTGCTTCAACCTATACACCCACTTGTTACTCAAGGATTTTCTCCCTTCAGGTATCTTCACTAGCTCAAATGTATGATTCTCATGAAGTGATTGCATCTCTTCATTCATCGCTTCAATCCATTGATTTTTACATACACCACCAATAGCCTCATCATAACACTCAGGCTCACCTGCATCGGTTAACAAAATATATTCATCAGAAGGATATATAGTAGAGGGTTGTATATCTCTAGTAGATCTCCGCGTTGGAACTTCAGGTTGTTCAACATCTTCTTCATTCTCTTGTTTATGCATGAAATCATTATCATGATCACCAGTATCAAAAATATGTGAACCTCTTGAGGCAAATGAGTCACCATCTGAATTTTCTTCAACTTCTGTAGGAGTATGTGCAAGCGGAATATGCCCCAATTCTACCAAGTCATTCTCAGACATAGGCGTTGAATTTTGACTCTTATCAATATCATGAACTATCTGATCTTCCATAAACACGGCATCTCTGCTCCTAATAAGCTTCTTATTAATTGGTTCATGAAATCTATAGCCGAACTCATCAAGACCATAACCAATGAATACACAATGTTTTGTCTTCAAATTGAGTTTAGATCTCTCATCTACATAAGCTTTGCACCCAAAGACACGCAAATGATCATAAGAAACATCTTTACCTGTCCAAACTCTATTTGGGATATCTCTATCTAAAGGTACAGAAGGACTAAGATTCAAGACATGTACCAATGTATTCAAAGCTTCACCCCAAAAGTATTTTGGGAGTTGTGATTGTGAAAGAAGACATCTTACCCTTTCAATTAATGCTCGGTTTAATCTCTTCGCTACGTCATTCAACTGATGGGTCTTGGGAGGTGTCTTTTGATTGTATTCTCCCCCATTATCACTTCTAACACACTTCAATTGTTTCCTAGTCTGTCTCTCAACTGAAGCTTGAAACTGCTTAAAGACATCTAACACTTGATATTTTGTTTTCAAAGTGTAAGCCCAAACTTTCCTGGAATGATCATCAACAAAGGTAACAAAGTACAGACAACCACTAAGTGTTCTCGTTTTGAAAGGACCACAAACATCTGTATATACCAAGTCAATAACTTGGTTTTATTGAAGGAGCCGAGCTCTTGAAAGATACTCTATTCTGTTTTCCAGCAAAACAATGTACGCATTTCTTTAAATAAGCTTTTTGTATCCCACGAATGTACTGTTTCTTCCTCAGAATATCTAATCCTTTTTCGCTAATGTGACTGAGTCTTTTATTCCACAAATCAAGCATTGCTTCATCATTAACAACATTGATTTTCTCAGCAGGCACCCTTGCAGACATGATGTAGAGGGCTGAATAATTTTGTCATCTTGCCACAACCAACGAGCCCTTAGTAAGTTTCCACTGCCCATTCGCAAAAATACTGCAATAGCATTCATCATCTAGCTTCCATATAGAGATCAAATTCAATTGAAGATCGGGTATATGTTTAACACTCTTCAAAATCAATCTTGCACCTATGCTTGTTTCTAGATAAACATCACCAATACCAAGCACTTTAGATAAATCGTTATTTCCCATCTTTGCAGAACCAAAGTCACCAGAGGTGTAAGATGAGAAAAATTATCTACGAGAAGTGGCATGAACTGTAGCACCACTGTCGACTACCCAACCATTTTCATCAGACACAGAATTCACAACAGCATCATCAATAACAACGAAGTAGCTCTCTGAAACTGCAGCTACATGTTTCTCGTCACCGCTTTCATCATAATTTTTCTCCTTGTTCTTTTCTTGTTTACCATTGTTAGATTTCCCAAAATTATTCTTTTTTCTCAACTTAGGACAAAATTTCTTAGTGTGCCTGATCTCATGACAGTAGTAGCACTCCCGATCTGCAAATTTATTAGACTTGTTCCGAGTCTTGCTTCTACTTTTACCTCTAGTTTTCCAACCGCGATTTTCATTTCTACCAGGTTTCTCAACGACTAGAGTTTCTGAATATGAAGAGAAGCCAACTGTTTTTCTTCTCATATCTTCATTCAACACACCACTTAATGCCATTGAGATATTGCCTTCATGAGCTGAATTAGAAAGAGACATTCTGAAAGTATCCCATAAGTCTGGCAGCGAACCAAGCAACTATAACGCCAAAACCTCGTCATCAAATTTGATACCCATAGCAGCCAACTGATTAATCAATCCTTGAAAGGTATTCAAGTGATCTGTAAGAGATGATCCATCTTGATACCTCAAATACATCAACTGTTTGAATAAAAGTAACTTATTGTTTCTTGTCTTCCGAGCATATAACTCCTCAAGTTTACTCCACAATTTCTTTGCATCTATTTCGTCTACAACATGATTCAACACATTACCATCAACCCATTGCCGAATAAAGCCACAAACGTGTCAATGAATAATTATCCATTTTGCATCAGACTTATCTTTAGGTTTTTCATCAACGAACGCTGGTAAATGAAAAATTTTAACATAAAGAAGATATTCCATCTTCGATTTTCATATATGATAATTCGAACCATTCATCGTCACCATTCTGCTTGTATTCACCTCCATATTTGATACAAGACAAGTACACAACCACTCGCTCTGATACCACTTTGACAAGAAATAGAAGCACAAACGAAATCTTCCTTCCTGTATCAAGTATGATAGAGATAACGATCCCAAAAAAAATATCAAGTGTGAAAAAAATAAACGCAAACAACACAGAACACTTTTTACGTGGAAAACCTTCCCATTGTAAGAAGTAAAAACCACGGGACTCATTTCGGAGTCCAACCAAATATTCACTATTAGAAGATGGGTTACAAAACTATTCTCTAGATAAAAATAGAGCATACGCCACAAAAAGTATGATAACTTCATACACAACCCCAATACACAAGATAATGAACCGAAATCAGAAAACTCACTGAAATATCCCCAAAACGCAGTTAGAAGAAGATGATCGAAAAACACACTTAGATGACTCCAAATCAAAAACCCTCAGGACAGATTGTAGAGGACAAGTAGACGAGCCTTCTCACCAAAATTGAAGCCGATCGGATAACCGGAGACAGTCCGGTTGAAAGCACAAAGTTCCGCCTCGAATCACCTTTTTCTCTCAAAAACTGCACTATATGAATATGATGCTCATCTCCGAAAGACACTATATAAATATATAATTATACATAAACCAAAATCATATGTGTTATCGAAATTGGGCTTCGCCCATATGATAATTAGACTCCTACATAGGAAGAGCACAACAATACCCACTAAATTGTGATACATACTTTTTCACAAAATGCATCTTAAAACCAAATAAGATGACGATTATTGGAAACTTACGGTAACACTAACAAGACGTTTGCTTTATCCCGTATATTGATTATTTGGTGTAGAGAGCATTAATTTTAATTTTTTTGAAATGAAGTTATTTAGTTCTATTATGCAAATTATTTCCTTAATGTATCCATTAAATAACATTATCTTAATATCCATCTCATGAAACATTAAATCAAAGTGAGCAGCCATAGACTTGATTGTCCAAAACAAATCATTTATTAAAACCGGAGAAAATGTACAGATTAGTCAATACCTTCATGTTAAGGGTAAGATTTTTCTACCAACATACTATTTATATTTTATTTTTCTTGAATGACAAGAGATAGCAAAACAAGTTGTGTCCAATCCCACCTGACCCGGTCTGATTCTATCGCGTTTTATCCGGTCCGAACATAAAACGGGTTGGCTACGGGATTTAAAATTTTAATCCATGAACGGGCCGAGTTGAGTTTGAATTTTTAATTTGTCCAACCTATCCCAGACGAAAATAATAAAATATATATAACAATTACAAAAATTAAAAAATATAAATATATTAAAAATATAAAACTTGATGACCACGGTCCGGACGGAATTAACCACGGACAATAACGAACTAGATTTAGATTTGAAAATACTAAACGCTAATATTTATGAAACAAAAATGTTTAACAAATAAAATCTTGGTCGGATGTCAGGTCAGCCAAGATTTTTTACCAGTGCTTATTTATATATATAAATTGTTTCTTTTTTATAAACAAAATCATTCCTTCTTGAAATTATAATCTAATCTTTCTTTCTTTGGTTAGTTGTTTTAAACTTTATCGTGGTACCGTGGTTTTTCTCTTACATTACTTTAAATCAAAAATTACATGAGATTAGGATATTGTTTGAAAATTTGAATCCGTATGTATTTAATTACTAATTATCCATTTGTGGTTTGGGTAACTGTGTGTTAGTTGTCAAGTCAGGTTCATTATGCATTTTCGATGTATATTGTTTGGGTCTATATGCAATTTTTATCTCATGTAGATGAAAGAAAATGTCATTGTATCATTGATTTTAAAAAAAAGGATCTTCCGCATTTTTGGTTATTATTTTCTCTTGTCAGTCAAATGTCTCTTGTATAATTGGATAAGTGTAAATGGCTTGAGTTTCATTTTGCATCGGTCCTTCACTGTTTCAAATAGTACATTGTTTTATAGGAACCGGAGAAATGGATGTGTATGGTGTTAATGTTTGTTGTCGATATGAACTTCTTTACCGCACTCGTGGTCATGTTCTCTTTGTTGGAAATGTAAAAGTCCAAATTCATTAACCTTTTCTTTTATCTATAAATATAAGTTTATGTTTACTTAATAACTATATTTTTTTAATAATAAAAAACCATAGCAGTCTAGTGTTTTTTTTTTGTTATTTATTTTACATAGTATCAGAACCTGAAGTATTCTGTTCTACTAGATATTTGATTTCGTATTAAGTATTGGATTTCGTATTAATTAGTAAAATTTTCGTTTGAGAATACAAATACGAGATTAAATTGCAAGTTGAATTAATTGGTAAAATTTCTACTGAATTATTATTGTGAATGAGTCAGAATTGCATAAAAATAATTGTTCGGTAAAATTACAGTATTAAATTTGGTAAAATTGCTAAAGAGTATTGTTAGAGAAATCGTAGAAAATTACTGTTTGATAAATCGGAGAAGAACATTTTGATAAATCTGTATTAATTATGAAAAAAATGTATAAGAGTATTATTGGGTGAAAAAATTGCAGAAGAGTATTGGTTCGATGAAGTTACATCATTAAAATTGCATAAAAGTATTGGGCGGAAAGAGTATTACCTTGAAAGAGTACGGTTGTTCGGTGAAATTACATTATTGAGTTATTAGTAAAATTGTATAAGAATACTGCTGAAATTGGAGAAGAGTATCCAGTTTTGGTGAAATTATATTATTGAATTATTGGTAAAATTGTAACAGTTGAATTTGGTAAAATTGCATCGATTTTTTATTTGGATTCCGATTGTGATTTGAGTTGGATTTTGGTTTTGTTTTGGATTGGCTTTTGTGTTGTTTCCAAATTTTTCTCTTGTGTTTCGATTAGATTTGTGTTGGAAATTTTGATCGAAAGGCAAACAGTGTTCATTTTTGCTCAATTTTAGAGAGTGTGTTCGAGACATCTAATTCTTCAATCTAACTGGTTGAATTATGATTTGGTGTTACGGTTCGGGATAAATCACTACTAGAACAGTGCAGCAGATTTGTTTTTTGGTATTTGGATTTAGTTTGGTACTTGGGCTTGGTATTTGGATTTAGTTCGGTATTTGAACCTGGTTTTGGATTTAGATTTGATTTAGTATTCTGATAATGGAAGGAAAATATAGGTGATTAATTTGTAATTTATTCCACAAATGAGACCAGGTTCTATGTATTTAGTTATTAAGGACCAAAGTAAAGCAAACATAAGATATAGAGGGGTCAAATGATATACTCCAAGAACTTGTCTGTAAATAGTCAAATATTGGGATAAGAAATCCACTTTAATTGTAGGAATTATGTAATCTTACTATCTACCTCATTTACTATATAAAGGACATTCCTTTTTGGGAAAAAGGGCTAATAGTAGTCAATTATTGTTACATTTATTCCTTTTGTCTTTTTCTCTTTCTAGTAATCATTGATTTCACTATTTACTGTCACTTCATACGAAGATTCCCTTGTCCGACCCTCTCCTACAAACATCTTCGCTTATGAATCTGACTAAAGATTTTCTGAGTTCATTAGTGACGCCGTTTGTGAGAACCGTTTGGTACCCAGAATTAATTTTCTAAAACCTTGAAAACTATACTTCAAAAAATATGGATACTGAAGCTCGTGGAGAGATCGAGACTAATCCGACGAGATATTTGGTCGGTGTTGAGTCTAGTGACCATCTGATGGAAGAATAGGTCACAAAGGCAATGCCCCGAATCAAAAAAGAACTTTTAGAAGAATCAGTCTTGGTCGTCAGGCGAAAAAAATTACTCGAAGACATCGAAAGGTTGAATGCGGAAAGGGAAGTCATTATGGTGAATTCCAAAAAGGTCAGATCTCAGGTCCGACAAGAGAGGATCGAGGCTGATCAGACCCAATATGTTATTCAACCCAAAATGAACCAATGAAGGAAAAGTCGTCGACATTCTAAAAGGCGCTATAGATTGGAGCAAAGATATGAACCGTCCGAATCTAGCGAATATACCTCCTTAAGTTCTCATAAGTCTTCCTCGTCGGAGACGGATGCGAGGTACAAGGCGGATCGAAGGCATAGAGATTCGAGGACACGCAAGCATGTTCATCGGACTAGTCGGAGAATGAAGGATTCAAGAAAGAAAGTTGACCCTGGTAATCGGAAAATGTACTCTGATGAGCAAGACAAAACGGGAAACATACGAGGTGAACATGTCACCACTCGAAGACAACCTCAGCCCGATAGCTATCATCAAAATTACCGAGTCAATAATCATTTCACTTCTCTGGCCAAAGAAAGATTGTAACCAGCCACCAATGATGGTCTAGGGGGAAGCGCTTACGAAGTTGGACACAACTGGAGGTCATCCCCCATTTCCCCGGAGATCCTCTCAGGACATCTTCTCAAATGGTTCAATATTTCCAAGCTAGAGAAGTTTGATGGAACTCAGGATCCAAACAACCATATTGAACATTTTAAGAACTTTATGATCAACTGCGATGACGACGACAATTTTTTGTGTATAGATTTCTCTCAGATGTTCAAGAACGTTACTTCCAAGTGGTATAACCGTCTGCCACAGGGTTTAATATTTTTTAGAGCATGTTCCGACAACACTTCGTTGGAAGTAAAAAGTTTCGTGCCAATGGAGATACCATCATTTATTGTCGACAAAAAATTGGAGAAAATTTGAAAGAATACACGAAGTGTTTCATCCAGGTTAAGACAGACATAGAGTTCTGTGAAGACAAGGTAGCACTAGCCGCTTTTCGAATGGGTCTCATTCCAGGGGTAATGAAGGAAAATGTCACAGAGACACGGGCTATGACATTTGGAGCTCTGTTGGATCATATAGAGAAAGCATCTTAGTCGAGAAGACTAGGGCCTCAGAAATAGAATCCATCTCTCAATTCTATTAGGATCCGAACTTAGCCAGGGCCAATACGACGACTGTGAATGTTCGACCCCAAGCTACGCAACTGGTTGCAACTGTCGACTGAGGGCTCAAATAGTTCAAGCAACGAATCAGACCCCTTAACGGACGACGCAGATCCAACAGTACCAACAGGCAGGTCAAGCAGTTCAGCAGTATGTCAGACGTGCATCAAATAGGTGGGTCCGACCAGCTCATTACAATGAATTAACCAAATGTGTCTCATCCATTTTCGAAAAGGCACGTGCGAATGTGCATTTTTGCAAGCCTTTCCCATTATAGACTTCGACGGAGCACAAGAAGAATAAATACTGTCAATTCCGTTATGATATTGGGCATCACACCAAGGATTGTGTATCTTTAAAGTAAGAAGTCTATTATCTGATAGAGAACAGAAATCTAGTTGATTTTGTCAAGAAGAATACCGCAGTTGCAATGAAACAAGAAGTCGCTGCGAGGCAAGAAGATACCATGATGATATCCGATGTGAGTGAAGAAGAGTTTGTGGATGCGTTTGATGTAGCCACGGAATACATTGATCTGAAACCGAGCAGGAACAGTATAAACATGGTAGAGGAATCAATCCCCAGAGGAAAGGTTAGTGAGTTATGCGCGTTTTTTGAATCACTAACTATTTTCGGTGGGGATACGGTAGCATGTATATCAAATTATTCCCAGAAAAGGCACATCGTGTGTCTGAAAACGCAGTTGGAAGCGGTAGCCTCATCGCACCTATACATAAATCCATCACCATTTCTTTGCTTCGAGGATGACAACATGAGAGATATAGCTGGTCCACATGAGGACACAATGGTGATCGGAGCAGAGATTGCGGGAAATGAGGTAAGGAAAATCTTGATTGACACAAGGAGCTCTGCTAACATAATGTTCATGACAACATACAATCAGATAACTAATCCCCCAACAATCCTACGATCGGACAGAACGATAGTGGGATTCACTGGTGCGACCGCAAACGTCGTCGGAGAATTCGAGGGAATGGTAGAACTGGACAAAGGGTCGTTCAAGATGATAGTAACGGTACTATTTGTCGTGGTAGAAGCCCCTACATCGTACAACGCCATATTCGGAATGTCATGGTTGTCTAAAATGCACGTTGTGCCATCCACAGTTCACCAATTTTTGAGGTATGTGGTGGGAAGCAATGTTGGAACAGTAAGGTCAAGTCATAAAATGGCTAAAGTATGCTACAAAGCAGCGTTTACCCCTAGGGGTCGGATCTAAAAAAGAATAGTAATCAGAAGGGCCTCCTTCGGATTCTGATCCTGTTGATGATCTGAGGGAGTCCCCTGGGTTCATGGTCTTTGATGAAGGCTTCGAGGATCATGCTTTCATCCCTGGAAAAAATCTCAAGATAGGAACAAGGCTATCACAAGAGATAAAAGAAAGCTGAATGTGATTTCTTTCAACCAAATTACATTTGTTTGCTTGGTGCACAGAAGATATCACAGGGGTCTCAGAAGATATCATCTGTCACAAGTTGGCTATACGGAACAGTGTTTGACCGATCATTCAAAAGAGAAGATCTTTTTCCCAAGAGAAAACTGAAGCAATAATGGCAGAAGTAGACCGTTTAACAAAAGTAGGCCACATACGCGAATCACAATATCCATTGTGGATGACCAATCTGGTCTTAGTGAAGAAGAAAAACAGAAAATGGTGGATGTGTGTAGACTTCACTGATCTGAATATGGATTACCTTAAAGATCATTTTCCAGTCCCAAGAATAGATCAACTGGTGGACTCGACATCCAGAAATTGTTTATTGTCCTTTATGGATACATACGCTGGATACAATCAAATCTGGATGGATCTGAGGGATCAAAAGAGCATGACTTTCGTCACCGGAAGGGGTCTACACTACTACAGGGTTATGCCGTTCGGACTAAAGAATACGGGGGCAACATACCAATGTTTAATGAACAAACCTTTCGAGAGTTAGGTCGGCAGAAATGTGGAAGTCTATATTGATGACATGTTAGTTAAAAGCCCCAGAGATGAGGATCATTTAACTGACTTGGAAGAAACCTTCGCTAATTTGGTCAAAATAAACTTAAAATTAAATCCGGAGAAGTGCACGTTTGGTGTAAGATCCGGAAAATTCTTAGGCTATATAGTCAGCGAGCAAGGTATCGAAGTGGATCCGGTGCAGTTAAATGCTCTGTGTACCATGGATCCACCTAGGACGATCAAAGAGGTGCAAATTTTAACTTGAAGGTTGGCTGCTTTAAACAGGTTAATATCCAGATCATCGGATAAATGCACCCCTTTCTTCCAGGTATTGAGGAAAGCAAATCGCTTCGATTGGACACAAGAATTCTTGGACGGTTTTAATCACATCAAACAACACCTTTCATCCCCATAAATTCTGATAAAGCTACGTCTGGGGGAGAAATTGTTCTTCAACCTTGCAGTGTCTGATTTTGCAGCCAGTGCGGTTTTAATCCGAGAAGAATTGAACGTTCCAAGACAAGTCTACTACGTAACCAAAAGTCTTTTGGATGCAGAATGTTCCATTTCTCTTCCGGGGAGATGATCGTCACCCGGAATGATGTCCATATGATCACGGGGCTCTCAGTTGTGGGTGTCAACTGTGAGATATACGAGTACCCTACTGCTGATGAGCATACCGCAGCATACGCTCACTTACTTGGGTGCAGCGCTAGGGAGCTTGAGGCGGAGATAAAGGAGAACAAAGGCACCCATCAGTATTACGACGATGATATCACTGATGCGGATGCCCGCCGAGCTACCAGGGGCTACTTGTTGCACTTCTTTGGCTGTACCATTTTGGCCGCTTAGGAACGGAAGGTTTTGTTGTGCGTAATCGTGAACAAATCAAGCAAAGGTACATTTATTGCAAACCAATGGATCGTTTGTTGTTTCTACCATTTAAAATTAAGCAAGAAGCGACCGACGTATGGAACATGACGGTGGTAGACTACATCACTAGGGACATGGTACTGTATCTTCAGAATAGGATAACTGAAAGGGAAGAGGGGACTGACTCTGACGATAACTTGGGATATGACTTCGACTAATGGGCATTAGTTATGTTTTTAATTGTTTGCATCTTGGAGTTTCTGTACTGTTTGTTTAAGTTAATGTTTGGACTTGTTGTATTTTACATTTACCATGTACTACTGTTTCTTATTTGACTGCCCATTTTATTTTGTTCCCATTTTTATGTATCCAATGTATCCAATGTATCATTCTTAAGTTATAACAATGGGTGATTCGTTACTTTTAGCTGTTATTGTTTTTAAGATTAACATCCAAAGGAAAAACAACCCAAGGTTTACATTAATTCAATCACATTGTTGACGAATGATTGTGCGACACCTAATATTTACAAAAGTACACAAATGCAGTAGTGCAATAATAGGGGTCTCATTATAACGTAACTTCCATTATTAGAGGTCTTGCTATAACAAGACACGTGAAAAAATTACCGCCAAACACACCCCCCTTTTACGACTTTCCCGCCCAGACTTTCCCGCTAATTAATTAACGCGGGAAGAAAAACCTCGTTTCCCAAGAATTATTTAAAAATTGGCACACCGACTTCGAGTCTATAAATACTAGAATCTGAATATGAAACAAAACATCTTAAGTTACAACAATGGGTGATTCAGGGTGGAACGTGCACGAAGATGCAAGCCTCCTGGTTGCATTTGACTTCGTCTGATGTACGATGCAAGAGGAGATTCCTGGTTTCATCGATGCGATTTTGTGTAGAATGTTCTTTAACCACGGTAGGGAGGCATCGTGTCCAGGATTCTTAATGCCCCGACCACGCGGACGCGAAGAAGTGTTCGATAGGCTAGCTTATCTTAAGCCAATGACTATACAGATTGAGTCACTGGCTTACGAGACCCGTTTACATGTCCAAAATGTATTCAACATGGGATCCCAAGGTACAATTACGCATGAGATGGTGTCACATACGACGCAACAAAGGGAGCAAGAAATGGCCGATGCAATTGCCAGCACCGTTGAAACGTATTCAACTCCCGAATGAAGTACTGATGAAGGTGAATATTCGTTCGAGTATGGACTGAACTATCCGAATCCATAAATCTAAGTGTGAAATGTTAACTAAGGGTTAGCCTACCTATCATTTGTCTTCAGTTATTTGTTTATGTATTTCTAATTATGCAATGTTTTTGATTAAATTGTAATGTTTTTATACAATCGTCATATTTAGAAGTTTTAGTGCTATTTTTTAAAGAGGAACATTCAAACATAAAACATCGAATGTTTACATTCATTCTATCACAACTTAAAATAACAACAACTAACGAAATAAAAACTTCAAACACAAACTGGAAAGAAAAATCACAAGTTCAAATAACAACCGATACGAAAATAACAAGTTGAAATAACATCAGTGGAACGGTTATTCGTATCGAAGTTTGTATTCAACATCATCAATTCCCCCCCTTGCAATAATCTTATCCTCCAGAAATGCTACCATATCCCTGGTGATGTAGTCTATTGAGCTCAGGTTCCAGACGGTAGCAGCTTCTTGCTTAATTAACGATGGCAAGAAGCACAAATGCTGTATTGGCTGACAAAAAATATATCTGCGTTTGATCTGCTCACGAGTACGCACAACGATACCTCTTGTACCTAAACGGCGGTAGCCTATATACATCGTACATAGGACACACTCGAAAAACTGGTCGTCGGTATCTTCCCCCAGTATCTGGCGGGAAATCTTCACAGCTTGAAGCATGTGGTAGTCTTCGTCCGCCGTAAACTCCATATGTAAACGCTAACGAGTTTTATATTTATGTTGAATGCTCAATGTTTGGCAAGTGTATTATGATTTCTTGATTTTATGTCATATTTTATAGGGGACGAGTCAATTTTGGTGGGCGGGCAATAGTAGGGGTCTCATTATAGCCTAACTTCTATTATTAGGTGTCTCGCTATAATGAGACCTCTAACATATCTCCCGCTTTTATTTTTTGGCAGTATATGTTTGGCAGTATATGATTTCTCGATTCCATGTTTTTTTTGCACAAGTTAATGTTGAGCTTGTTGTTTTTTTGTTTAAACTAATGCTCCTATTTGTTGTTTTAGTTTTTGAATGATTAGCCCTTAAGGCTTGAGTTTCTGTAGAAGTCTTTTTTTTTTCAAAATTTAGACCTTAATAGGTACCCTTTTGCCATGAATTTTGGTTGAATGCCAAATTTTTTTTTTGGATTTTCGACCTCAAATGTTGTTAAAACTATGTTTTGAAACCATTGGCAACCATGAATGGGCAAAAAAAATTATAACTGACCCAAAACCCTATTTTTTCGGAACAGAACCTTTTTCGGCACTCGAAAACGTGTGCATGTACAAGTACACGCACGTTTATGCGTGTACTTGTACGTGCACACGTTTTCGAGTGCCGAAAACAGCTCTGTTCCGGGAAAAAAAATCATACGTCCGTTTAAAAAACAAAATTTTTTTTGCACATCTACAAAGCATAAATAAAAGTCATAATTAATATCAACCAAAAAAATATAAGTCTAGTAGTCGGAGGTAGCGAAATGTGTTTCGAAAGGATTAAAAAAAACAAGTAACACAAAATATAAAAATACAACATCGCATTATGCATCCCCGATCAAATCGTAGAAATCATCATCCCCATCGTGTAATGTTGGATGTTGTGCTGGTTTAATTTGGTGATACTTGTTGAGACGTTCGCCTATTGGTATGACCCAATTTTTAACTTCTGCGCAAGTGCGGAACGCAAACCACGTTGGGTATATATCCGGCAACGGTCCGTCTAATACAATCTGAAAATTTAAATTATATATAAACATTAAATACGCCGCGGATTTTTTGATAAAATGAAAACTAAGTATCAAGAATGTACTAGTTTACTTACTTTGACGAAATGATTACCGTGTACAAAACCAATTCCAACTTCGACAATAGGTCATGATCTTGGAGGCACATTACGCAAAGGAAGATACGTGTATGATAGTTGGAGAGAGACATGGTATACTATACATTGATACCGGGTGGCTATCACCAACCCAAAGTCGGGTAATGTCATCAAGTGCCTAGTTCCGCTCTCGTACATTTTGAAACAATCCAATCTTCGTAATAGATTGTCAACACGTTGTGCACCATCAAAAACCCTTTCCCAAAGATCACGTTGACTTGAAAGTTCATACATCAAATCCCTTCTCACTGCTTCCCATGCGTCCGCATTGCCTTTAATCGTCAAAGCTACTGCTCTAAATCCACAATTACCGTCTGGAGCAACGTCTTCAACGCTACTTATATAGTTGTGCAAGCACTCGGGAAAACAACTCTCGTAGGCGCTCAATCCTTTTTCTTTATTCGATTTTCTAGATCGAGTCGCCTTCTCCTTTTTCGGTGGCGCTTTAGCTTTGGACTTGGATTTGCGAACTAAAAATTCCTTAACCGCCGACGCGGTCGTGCTACCTATTGTGCCGGGAGTACTAGCGCCTAAACTATCGTATTCCCACTCGCATGGGTTCCGTGTAGTTGACTTGTCGGGACCGGCTTTTTCCGACCTTTCATGACAACCGGTTCCTTAGGTTCCAAAACATGGCTTCTAGCGGGATCTAGGATTTGCATCATCCTATTTATTTTGTGATCTTGCACTTGTGGACTGTAACCGCGTATGGTACTATCAATTAAGGATAGCTTTCTTGTAAGCTCATCTTCGGTACCAAAGTTTTCCCTAGGCTTGATCGCTAAAGTACTCCAATAAACATCACATTCACTCGTTTGAATCGACCTACCTTATTTCGCGATCATAGCACACTCACACGCAATGATGTCATCCACAAACACATTAAATAATTAGTAAGACAAGGTTAAAGTTGTATAAAAACATAAGAAAGTTGTCTTTTGAGTTTGGGAACTGTTAGCTGAGTAGGGTATGTGTGAGTCTGTCATACCATGCTTTGGTTCAAGAGTACGACCACATAAAGTTTTGGTTCAAGTCTACGACCATATAAAGCTTTGTTGTAATTTACCAAGTTAGGATAAAGTTTATAGTAAAAGCCTTGATCACATGGTCGGAGTTTTTTGAAAACTCAATGTCATGTGTTTGATTGAATCATTTAGAAAAAAACTATGGAATTGTGACGTTAAATACATCGATATTGGTCATATTTAATCTTGTAAATATATTTACAACCAATAACATTCATATTAAGTGTCCATGGAACAAAATTATAGGTATTGTTTTATTGTAATGCATTAAATTCCTCATGTCTAGTATGTGTTCACTTGAGATCACTCAAGAAAACTAACATGTTGGAAGGGTCTGTATGGAGACTTTGAAAGGTAGTAGTGACACCAATTTATACAAGATTAAGTTTGAAAATATCATTTATGGATCTTGTTTGCATATGATGCAGGCTGGTCGTAATAGCACCAATGTAAATAAGATTGTGAGTAGTCTATAATCTCCATGATACCTAATTTACTATATATCAGTACGTAGTGTTTAATCTTGTTCAAATACGGGAGGATCCTATTGAATTCTTTCTAATGTTCAAATCATGGATCGTTCACGAAGCTTGCCATTATTTCAACTCCAAATAATATTTCTAGTATGGTACACATTTGAGTAGACATGAGACTTCTAACAACTAAATTATATGGATATATCTTAATGATCTGAATTCTCGGATATGTGTTAGGGCACTAAATGAGTGAAAGATGGAGATTTTTTTATCGTGGGGGTGTTAAGAGGTTTATTATTTTACGTACCATAATGTTATATCATACTCTTAATGTATACTTTTTATAATATACCCAGGATGCTCATAAGGTGGTTAATTTTAATTTTGATCCCGCACACTTACATTTCACCAAACCATTTCATGTCAAATTTATTTAATAGAATGGAATGTAATTAGACTAAATTATTAGTGGCAAATAGTATGTCATCAATAAAAAAATAGTAGATAAATTATGGTATACCCACTAAATTTGTGATACATATAATTTTTCACAATCTCAAAACAAAACAAGGTGACAATTATTAGGAACTTACGGTAACACTAATGAGACGTTCACTTTAGCTCGTATATTGGTTCTTTAGTGTACACAACATTGACTTTGATTTTTTTCAAATGAAGTAATTTAGTTGTTTTATGTTTATTATTTCATCAATGTATCCATTAAATAATGTTGTCTTAATATCCAACTAACGAATCATTAAATCAAAGTGAGCAGCCATGGATATGATTGTCTCAAATAAATCATTTGTTAAAAATGGAGCAAATGTATCAGATTAATCAATACATTTGTGTTAAGTGTAACATTTTGCTACAGACAGGATTTATATATTTCAATTTTGAGAAAACAAGTTGTGTCCAGCCTGGCCCGACCGGGTCCGATTTGACCGGGTTTTGTCTCACATAAACATAAAACGGGTTGGTTATGGGTTTTAAGATAGGTGAGCAGGTCGGGTCGGACCTGAGTTTTAAATTTGTCCAACCTATCCCAAACCAAAATAATAAAATATGTATAAAAATTACAAAAATTTCCAAATCAACAAATATACATTAAAAATATAAAAACATAAATATTAAAAATATAAAATTTGGTGACCACAGATCGGATGCGGACCCTAAAAACTAAATTCGAGTTTGGAAATACTTAGATTTGGATATTTGTGAAACAAAAATGTTTAATTAATAAAATATTGGGATGTACGGTATTAACCAAGATGTTTGATAAAGGTTTATTTCTATATGAAAACTGTGTTCTTTTTATAAGCGAAATCATTCCTTTTTTATATCGAAACTCTCAGCCACTATTCAACAAGTGTGTACATAGTAAATTCCCGATCTGACGCAATAGCCTACCAACCAACCCAAAAGATACACCATACAAGGTTTGGTCATAAACATGACTTACTCCACTAACTCGGCTACCCTTTTCACAATTTACCTTACAGATATTAATTGAATTTTTTGAATTTACTATTTCTATCTAAATAGTAAAAAAAAGGTCCTAGTAAAATTAAAATTTAAATAATAAGATAATTTGGAATGATGTTGTTTGATTTGTTTATTAAAAATTGTTCATCAATTTTAGTCCTACCTCTAAATTTAGAGAATCTGATACTTTTATTATCAGAAATATTATCGAAAATGAATCATCACTGACCGTCTGAATTCTCCTTAATTCGTATATACTTTCAATTTTAGTTTTCGATCCACCCTTCTGTTTACACCACCAAATTTTGTATTAACAAAATTCAAAATGATTCTCAGCTAATGTCATGTATGTAGTAAAAAGGATAAATAAGAGTGAGTTATTAATGAGTAATGGGTATAAAGATGGGGCTAGGCTATAAATAAGACACATTTTGATAGATCTTAAACCGCTAGATCTTATACCCAATTGATAGATCTCTCACCTAATTTTGGACCATTTTACCATTTTCAGAAAATCTAGGTATAAAAGGGTTTGATAAATCTCTCACCATTTTTCCCTCTCTCTCTCTCTCTAGAAAGCTCTCAAGCACACTGTGGGACCCATTTCAAAAGCACGATTTTTGAAGAATCTAAAGTCAAGAAAACGTAAAGGTAAACGATACAAACATCATGGTGTAATTTTTTTTTAGATTTCGTTGGGTCTAAACTGTTGAATCTCGGTTTTTTAGTTTTTTAGGTTTCGATTTCAAAAGTTCGATTTTTATATGATTTTAGGTGTTGTTTTGTTAGATTAAGATTAGTGTTGTATTCTTGTTAGTTTTGCTAGGATCTATGTTTTTGTGTTTGATTTTGTGTGAAATGAGGCTGCTTTGGTTTGTTTCCAGTTTTGGGATTTCATTGCTGTTGGTAGAACAATCGTACTACAAGTTTGGATCTGGTCGCACGAGACAACATTTTGTCGCATGCGACAGGGTGTATATTGTCGTCGCATGCGACAGACTGCTTAAGCTGTCTCATGTGAATCAATACATTTTATGTTAGCTTATTTGGTGTTTTCTCACTAATACATTTTTTTGTACTAAAATCTACTACTCGAAACCCCTTAAACCGAAAAAGTTAGGTTTTTTTACGCAAACCCATCAAATCCACTTCGAAAAATCTTGCATCGGAGTATCTATGGACAATGAAGAGATGGGCGTGTCTCTGGAAGACTTACTAGACGAGGAGGAAGCTTACCGGATGGAGGTAAGAACCGAAACCCTGTATTTCGGTTTTCAGACGTGTCGCACGCTGTTCGTGCGACGAACAGCTTCGTCATCGCACGATCGTGCGATACGGTAACCCTATCTGTTGCATGCGACAAAGACAAAAGCGCGTCTCATGCGACCGCACTAGAGACATGTCTCGTGCGACGACACTTAAGACATGTCTCGTGCGACAACAGTGTTATATAAACTCATACTTTTCAATTGTATATTTTGCAAGAGGAACCTGCCCAGCCTCCATTTATGGATGCCGATTACAGTAAAATATTCAACACGGATAAATTATTTAATAAAGACGAATTGGATGCTTTCGTGGACATTGAATCAAAGAAGATCAAGTTTTTGACAATAAGAAAACTCTACGATAGCGGGAAATGGGGAAGGACTCCTAGGTTATAGTACGTTTACGAGCGATACGGTGTATACGTATCAAAGGAAAAACCAGAAACTTTGAAAAAGAGGAAGACATCCACGAAGAAATATAATTGTCCGTTTGCGCTAAAAGGTCATCTGATCGACGTACTAGCCATGAAATGGCGTTTGGAGGTGATAAACGGTACTCACAATCATGAACCCTACGTTCGCCTAGACGGTCATTCCCGCGCTTGTAGGCTAAAACTGGATGAAGAGGAACTAGTTCGTAGTTTGTCTCACCTCGGTTCGTGCCCTAGGGAGATATATAGTGGTTTGAAGTACCAATATCCAGAGAACATTTCGAACATGCGTGCAATCTACAATTGCTGCCAAAAACATCGGGATGCTGAGCACGGGGGACAAACGCAAATGCAATATCTTTTGACGAAGTTGAAGGAGAATGGATACTCGACGTGGGAGCGTTTGAAAGATGATTCAAAGGTGATCACTGACTTTTTCTTCGCACATCCTACTAGCGTAGACTTATTACGTACATTCCCGAACGTGTTATTCATGGATTGTACGTATAAGACGACTAGTCATAAGATGTCGTTATTAGAGGTTGTCGGTTTAACGTCCACTTCCATCACATTTACCGTTGCGTACGTATTTATGAGCGGAGATAAGATTGGAAACTACGTATGGGCTTTGGAAACTCTTCGTGGTTTGATGATGGATAGCGTGTGTGCATTTCTATCCATTATTGTTAGCGATCGGGAGTTAGCTCTCATGCGTTGGGTCGATAAAATTTTTCCGGGAACGCACCACTTGTTATGCACGTGGGACATTTGTAAGAACATTCTTGGGGCGGTTCAGAAGATATTGCACGATGATGCGGTAGCGAAACAATTTGTTGAATTTTACGGCTACGTTGCGGAGGCGAACACGTTTGAGAGTTACCAAAAGAATCTGGATACACTGAAGGAGATGTTTGCATCTAAACCAGAGTGTTTTGTGTACGTTATGGACTCGTGGATAACAAAATATGGTGACAAGTTCCTTGTATACCAAACGAACACGATTAAGCATTATGGCCAAACAACTACAAATAGGTTAGTCTGTTTATCCTATTTTTCGTTAAGTTATTTTATCTAGTTTCAAATAAGTTGATAATTTATTACTTGTACTATGTAGGGTGGAGGGTGCCCACTCGTCCCTAAAAACATATCTTGGGACGAATCAATGCAACTTTGAGACTTTTTGGGAAAACGTTCATAACTTGTTAACGAAGCAGCATGCGGGTATCGTCGAATCATTCGAGCGAAGTAAGTTTAGAACAATTCTCAGCTTTGATGGTGTTTTGACCAAAAATCTTAAAGGTCATGTGTCACATGCGGGGCTAAAGATACTAATGGTTGCTATTGTACGTGCTCGGAATATAGGAGTAGATCGGGTAGCATGTGGAGGTTGTTTCCTTAGGAAAACGCATGGTTTACCCTGTGCATGTGAAATTCCGTTTATAGCTAGAGATGGTAGGTGCATCCCTTTAGAAGATGTGGATATCTTTTGGAAAAGATTAGATATTGTGCATAGGGATCCTAGCTCTCGCGAAGAGGAATTGCAAAAAAAGCTTTCCTTAATTGACAACTTCATTCGTAGTTTCCGCCCCGACCAACAAGACCACATTATCAATAGGGTAATGCAAATATTGAGGCCCGAGACAAGTCATATTCAATATCCTAAAGAAGCGGTTAGAGCTAAGGGTAGACCAAAGGGAGGCGTTGATAAATCGACTAAACGGAACCCTAGTTCGTGGGAATATCCCATTGAACATACCGCTAGTGCTAGTACTCCGGCTAAATCGGTAGGTAGTACACCCGTAAACACATTAGGGAGCACGGCCGCATCCAAAGTGGTTCCCATGGTACCAGTCAAACCTCCATTAGCAAAAAAGAAAGTTGGAAGGCCTAAGAAAATTGTTAAGGATGGGAAGTTAACGTTATATCTGGATTGCATCCCGACCTTTCTACACACTTACATTTTAAAATTAGTCGACGTTCTTCTGGATGGACAATGCGGATATCGTTCCGTAGTGCATTCAATATACAACGACGAAGATAGATGGGAGGATGTTAGACGCGAGTTGTTGAAGGAGTTGCGGGACAACCGTGCATGTTGGTTGGATGTATATGGTTCGGAGAAGGTGTTTGACGATTTGATACAAAGGTTAGATTACTTCAAGCCAATCCTAGTAGCCACTATTGGATGAAATTTCCGGACATTGGACTAGTCATCGCGACAAGGTATCAATGCATGGTATACCATGCATCGCAAGTAGCCTCGTTAACGTATCTACCAATCCGTGGAAAGCCACTCGTCAACAATTCAACGATCATAGAAGTTGGGATAGCTTTCGTGCATGGATGTCACTTTGTTAATGTAAGTATATTTCGTATCCAATCAAAATTTCTTACGCTATCATTACTAATGCATTCGTTTATTTTTTTTATCTTGTAGATTACTGCTCCACCCGATGGACCGTTGCCTCCAGTATACCCTTGTTGGGCCGCTTATGCAACCGAAGAAGCGAATAAATGGGCACATCCCCACTACCGGCGGTTGAACAAATTTACACAGATAATGCCTGCAATGAAAATCAACTTGAACGAAAAACCACATGTAACAGATTTGACTAGAGACGATGTTTGAAATGTTTTTGTACAACATTTTAAGTTAGTTTTCCTAACATTTCATGTAACATAGTTATGTAATTTTGATGTAATTTTGATATAATTTTGATATAATGCGATGTAGTTGCTGTTTTTTAAAAAGTTTTTGTTTCATGGTTCTAAAATAACACCTTACGCATGCGACTCTCTTTGGGTCTGGTCGCATGCGACGGTAGGCGTAAATATTGGCCCTGTTTTTCAGACAGAGGGCGTATATCACATGCCAAAAATGCGACTCTCTTTGCATCAAATCGCATGCGACGGTAGGCATTAATTTTGGCCCTGTTTTTTCAGACATGGGGCTTACATCGCATGCCAAAAATACGACTCTTTTTGAATCAAATCGCATGCGACGGTAGGCATAAATTTTGGCCCTGTTTTTTCAGACAGGGGGCTTACATCGCATGCCAAAAATACGAATCTCTTTGGGCCTGGTCGCATGCGACTCTCTTTGGGCCTGGTCGCATGCGACTCTCTTTGGGCCTGGTCGCATGCGACGGTAGGCGTAAATATTGGCTCTGTTTTTCAGACAGAGGGCTTATATCGCAGGCCCAAAATGCGAATCTATTTGGACCTGGTCGCATGCGACGCTGTGTATACATTTGTTTGAATAAAATACCATTAAAAAGGGGGAAAACAACAAGTACACATGAAGGAAGTACATAAACAGGAAAACAACAAGTTAACACTTTAACTTAACCAAACATAAGAAAATAATTAAACAACGAAATGCCAACAACAAAAATGCTCAATCATCGAAGTCATATCCCAAGTTGTCGTCGGAATCAACCCCCTCCTCCCTTTCTGTAATCCTATCTTGAAGATACGCTACCATATCCCTAGTGATGTAGTCTACCACCGTCATGTTGAAGACGGCGGCCGCTTCTTGCTTAATTTTATATGGCAAAAACAACAAACGCTGGAGCGGTTGACAAAAAAGGTACCTCTGCTTGATTTGCTCCCAGTTGCGCACGAGGAGACCTCCGGTTTGTAAACGGCCGTAGCCGTAGTACATCTTACAAAGCACCCGATCAAAAAAAGCATCACTAGTATCTTCCCCCATCTCTCGACGGGCAATCTTCACCGCCTCAAGCAAATGGTAGTCTTCATGGGGAGTAAACTCCATTTGTTGAACTTTTTATGTTTGAGAAGATTATATGAATGTAAACGGTTTTGTAGTCCCTTTATATAGTGAAGTAAATTTAGGTGGGACTTTTTTGTTTCTAGAATGAGCGGGTTTTTTGAATTATGAGAATGAGCGGGAGTTTTTGTATTTTGAGAATGAGAGGGAGTTTTTGATTTTTTAGATTGAGCGGGATTTTTTGAATTTTCGAGAATGAGAGGGAGTTTTTGATTTTTGAGAATGAGAGGGAGTTTTTGAATTTTCGAGAATGAGAGGGAGTTTTTGATTTTTAAGAATGAGCGGGAGTTTTTGAATTTTCGAGAATGAGAGGGAGTTTTTGATTTTTGAGAATGAGCGGGAGTTTTTGAATTTTCGAGAATGAGAGGGAGTTTTTGATTTTTGAGAATGAGCGGGAGTTTTTGGTTTATGAGAATGAGCGGGAGTTTTGGGTTTCTTACTTTACACGTGTTACGTTTTCATTCGAATGTTTTTGTTACCGATCTGTCTATAAATAGAAGCTTTATTCACATTAAATTGTAAATTAGTTGATAAATCAAGCTGAAAAATGTGTTCATAGACCGAGTTGGAAGATGAGTATTTAATGAGGGCATCAGTTGAAGTTGGTAATATGCACATTCCAGAGAGTGGTAAAAGGTACTGCGAGGCATTAGTATGCCAGATGTACTTCCTGTACGGAAGGGATGGTGTTCAGCCACCTAAAATTTCAAGGCGTGTTGATGAAGTGCGAGCTAGGTGGTCAGTCTTGGTCAAATCCCGTCGACATCTAGTTTCTGGCCTAACCGAATTGGAATGTCGTGTTGCGGGTAACCGGTTCAACTGCTAAGTGACAGATTATATAATAGAGGACCAGTTGGATACGGTCCGCTCTGACATTATTGACATCCGGCTACAAGAAATCAGTGACTACAAAGATGCGAAAGAAGAAAGGAAGTTGATGAAATGGAACTGGCATGATAGATAAATGTGAGTGTGTGCTTCCGTTTTGGTATGAGGTTGTGTTTCATTTTAAGTATGAGTGTGTATTTCTGTTTGAGTGTGAGTTTGTATTTCAGTTTAAGTATGAGTGTGTGTTTCAATTACATTTGAGTGTGTGTTTGAGTGTGAGTTTGTATTTGTGTTTTAGTGTGTGTTTCAATTTACGTATGAGTGTGTATTTCAGTTTTGTGTTTGAGTGTGAGTTTGTATTTGTGTTTTAGTGTGAGTTTGTATGAGTGTGTGTTTCAATGGTAGAAGCTCTAACTCTAATTGAAATGGATCGAACCCATAAACATGATAAATTCAAAGCAAGCATACAATAAATTAAAATACAATAAATAAAAGCAGACATAAAATAAACCGGTTACAAATTATAGTGTTGATGTCCAAAAGTCTAACAAAGGTATGCTGAGAGTAATAATCAGTGTCGTCGATACCTCTCAGCGATCATGCACATATGAAGGGCGGTCTGTACAAGATCCTCGTGCTCCATAGTCGGTATCGATGGAGCAAACCTAGCAATCTGCTCGTATCCTGAAAAGTCAGCACCACCCTGCGGCTCCAACCGAGGACCTCTCTCTGGCGCAGAACTGCTGACGATGTACCACAGCCTCCTCTTCACCAAAATGTAGTACACCGGGTCAGCACTCTCTCCACTACCACGGTAAAACGTGCCATCAGGAGTGTACACGTGGTTATCCCAATCCCTCCACAAGTGCCCGTCCCATGTTAAGCTGCTGACCATCTTCTTCCCTGATATTTTCGACTTAGGAGGGCATATATCCTTAGGAATCAGCTGTATGTACCCCATATGTCGAGTGACACGGTTTGGGTAGTACGACACAACCACGTCGAACGACTTAAGCGTCAACTCAACCCAAGTCACCCTCTGGACGGATAATGGTCCCGTAAGTGTATGAAGGGAAGGAACATGACCTGTAAATAAAAAAATTAACAACTTAGCCATTTATATTAGTAAAAGTACTTATAATTAAAATGAACGAATATGACTTACATCTGCCTCCGTGCACGTCGAAGGTGCGTGTCTCATCTGCCTGCGCACATCATGAGAGACACCAATCTTCTGCGACGCATGTAGGCACATATGGGGCATGGATATGTCGTAATCGCAAAAGAGTGGAGCTCGGAGCTGAACAAAGTGTGCAAATATCCACGACTCAAGCATCCATGTAAACCCGCAAATGCCTCCCGTACCATGGAGAGGTCCCTGACTAAGGGAGAGGTACAGCTGTGCTAAAACCAACTGACCCCAGTTGTACATATGCATACTATAGTATTGGTTCACGAACTGGAGGTAATCTAAATGAATGTTGTTGCCGGTTTTGTTCGCACGTATGGTGGTACCTAACAAATACAGTATGTAGGCACGGGTGGCATGATCTAAACCCTCATCCGTGATCTTCCTATCACTATACTTAGAACCACTAAAAGTATTACGCAGCCACCCAAGGTTCACACTACTAGCATTCCTAAGGTTTTTACTCAACTCAGATGATCGCACACCTAGCATGCCAGCATAAGTATGAAGCCTCTCAACCTCAGAGTCAAAAGGTAGAGCATCAAAGGACCTACCTACAACCGGTAATCCAGCGATGACGTGGACATCGTCCAAGGTGACTGTCATCTCCTCGAACGAGAAATGGAATGAAGAAGTCTCCTCATGCCACCGCTCTAAGAATGCCTCCACCAAATGGAGGTTGGTATGCCAGCGAGTGAGTGCAACGATGAGCGGGCCAAATATAGTCTCCATCACCATTGCCCGTACCCTGCTCTGCTGTCTAAGGTCTCATCTCCGGAGACTATCGTACATAGCGAAGCATCGCAGGGTGACCCTATCCTACAATATGTATCAAACACGTAAATTCGTAAAAAAACAATAATTATAAAATATGTATCGAACACGTAAAAAAATGATAAAACAATATAAAGATATAATACTTACATCTCCGTGATAGACGCTGAAAGCCTCGTGCTGGGTGTAATCCGGAAAAAGAGCCGGGACATGCGACAGCACCGACAAAAAATCCTGATCCTCACCCTCGGGTGCGTGGGATGCTGCCTCTGGTGCGTGAGGTGCATCGTCCTCCATATCATCCGGTGCATCTGCATCGTCATCATAACAGAAGTCAGGTGGCTGCGAAGAAGAACCTGCCCCTGTGCTACCATCTACTACGCGTACCGGGAGCATGTCCCTCGCTGGGACCTGCCTGTACATCCTCGGGCTCGGGCAAAACTCTATCCTCTGCCGCCACTTCCGCCTCACGTGCCGAACACTCACGTTCCCTCATTTTCTTGAACGAATTTTTAACTTTCGTCTTGATCCGTTCTATCCTGTAAAGACAACATTATAACGGATAGATTTCGGAGTTTTGGCCGATTTAGAGTGCAAATGGAATGAATGTAGAAAACTAGAGGGAGAAAGGAAAATTTTGAAATTTCAACTTTGAGTTTAAAAAAAAGAAAAGAGTAAAGTGAAAGATATATCAAAATGTGTAATATTTCTAGTCTAGCACATAAAGATGGGTTAATATTAATATACCCACGCTTATCTTTTCAATTCAAAGCCCAATTGTAGCTTACCAGTCTTTCGCATTAGGGTTTGGCTTTCTCTACACGCACTTATAAATACCGCAAGAAACAATCTATCTCATCTCACTTCAACTCCTGTTATGACAGTTCATCAGTCGCTTCGCCAAAAGGAAGCAGGCGATCTCTATTTGTACCTATTTCGTTTCCACTTTATCTTCTGATTAGTTATTGTAACAAATGGACCAGATGATGAGAAACAAAACTGCAACAATATGATGGGATGTGGATTCATCACTATCTCGATGATGCTTAGTATTTAAGTCTCTGATGGTCTCCATTTCAGCTTACATTTTAGTAAAAACATTTTGAGATATGATGAGTTTCTTTTGGTCCGTGTTTCTGATTTCCCGTGACCGACAACCTTTTAACCAATCTCTGATCCCAATTCGGTTCATCTTTCCAGCTTCAGTTTTAAAAAAAAAATCTTTCTATCAATCCATTAGATTAAACTCATATTTTCTCAGCACAATAGTAATATGTTTTAGTTTGTACTTAGAATACAACTGTATATGAGTTGTGCACTATAAGCCGATGATCTGGATTGAAAAACTAATGAAGGAAGCCATTGCTAAGTGCACTGTGCACATACATTGAAATCTTATTTGGGTCGATGTCTGCCTCTATTGAGATTTTGATCATTGATTTTGGAGGCCTGGTTTAAACCCACATTTCTTTTTAGTTTTTGCTTACAATTTTAAGTCTCAGATATGTCTCCATTTCAGCCTTTTCAACTTCAATTTGTCTTTTTGTTTATTTTGTCCAAGGCAGTAGGTTGTTTGGCTCGGCACATCGGCATTGTTGATGAATACAATTGCATGGAACTACAATGTATCATACAGAACAGGTGTGATGCTAAGACCCCACTGGACCATTCTTTAGTGAATTGACCTGTAATGTATCATATAGAACAGGCGAGATCCTAATAGGCTCATGGACCACTTTTTAGTGAATTGACTGTGCTGAAAACTTTTCATCTTCATGACGCAACAAAAGTTATTCCACTTATGTCCTAACGACTCCTCTGCTTTTAACCGTCTCTCGGCAATGCAGATATGTACTAGTCCAATCTCTCTACTCTATATGGTTTTCATAAATTTGGACATAGGGTTTAGTTTAGGCTTTTGTCTAGACAAATGCTAAATTGATTGCTTGGACATATTAATTTGAATCTTTTCATTTAATATTAATTGGAAAGTTATACCAAATTTAAGTTTAAATTATATGTTCATAGTTGCCAAACGATAAGAAGCATTTCCAGTCCCACATATCTCATCGATTCAACAAAAAAGCCAAGGAAATTATGAAAGACTCAAAAACTTAGTTCACCATAATGGCCAAGTTTTCTCAAGGAACACCAAAAAGACTAGTTTTAAACAACTTCGTAGGACAGAGGAAACTTTCTTGTAAAGTTGGAACTCTCATAACCAATCTTACTGAATAAAAGGGCTTATAATATTTCAATAACACAAGCAATATTGTCATTAAAGATTGTGAAAGAACCTCTCTTTCTGGCCACGACAACTTGTATGGAAAACTCCATCCTCTTCACACTGAAACAATGGTTCTTCTTGATTGTCTTATCATCTGTAATAAAAATGGTTTCAATTCTGAATTGCAGTTTAATTCTCATGGTGTCAATTCTCTAAATTTGAAGTCAATCCTTGAAGACATGGAATCGATATCTGATTATCTGGAGTATGGATTATTCTTCTTCTCTAAGCAATGGTTATCTTGATTGATGAAAATTGAAGAAAAATTGAGCCTTGGGCTATTATTAATAAAAGTTTCTTAGAAAAAAATAAATAAATTATAACTAATAAGTAACTGAAAAATAATCAATTCAGCATTAAATCAATCCTAAATCCATGTTAGTTGTATTTTGTAAATGGTTAAAATAGCGATGAATTTTGCCAATATTAACCAATAAAAGATGCACGAAGGTTTCAAAAATAAGCCAACAGAATAATTGTTTTCAATAAGTTAACTATCGATTTTGGTAGCTTTGAACAGTAATTCATCCCTAAACTATCGATTTTGATGACTTTGAACAGTAACTCATCCATGGACTACTGATTTTGGTTGTATAAGTCTGTAGACTATCGATTTTGGTGACATATATTCTCTGGACTTTCAAAAGTCCGTTGGTAATCCCTCGACTATCCAGTATGGATAAAGTTAGTCTCCCTGCGTGTTTTGCCTATCAATTTTTGTGACAGATAGTCCATCAACTATTCATTGTCGATAAAGTTAGTGTTTTGACATTTTATTTTTCATAAAGTTAGTATCTTTAATAAACATGTGTATGAGACTAATTTCATCCAAAATGGATAGTCCAGGGACTGGCAACAGACTTTTAAAAGTCTAGGGATTATATTACTAAAACGGATAGTCTATGGACTACCACGGGACTTTTGAAAGTTTAGGGACTACATGTCACCGAAATCGATAGTCTATGGACGAGTTACTATTCATTTTATATTGTAGGAAAATTTCGAAAGTTTTATATTGTAGGAAATTCATTTAAAAAAAAAACTATAATTATGTAGAAAGTAATATATTCATGCTATGTCCAAAGGAGTCCTTCCCGCACAAGTATAATTTCAAAACAATCTTTTTCTATACTAAGAAGTTTTCTAGTATCATAACAACCTTCCTTTTGTTCCTCATAAATATGAAACCAAGGTTTTTTTTTTCTTTGGTTCATAATTATCAAGCCATTATTAAATATTCACTTTAATTATATTATGCTTAATGGGTCAAGGGGCTCATTCAAATGATTTTGACCATTTTATTCTATGGACGATAACAAAAATCATATATCTTTGTCGAAATACTTATATTAAAGGTCTTTTGAAACTTTTGAAACTTTGGAACCACTTCAAAATCTCTTTTATTTGTACCAAAAGTTTCATCTCTTCTTATTTTATTCCATCATTCTATACATGTCCCTTATATTCAGTTTGAGACTTTCATAGTCATTCTTCATAATTATCTTTCGTTAAATATTATTTGAATATTAAACACTTTTCACTTCGGCCATCATAAGGGACTCTTTTCCATAGAGCATGATGTCAATAAAGTTCTCATAAACTTTCAACGGAGAACTCAAGAGGATTATTGGTTGATATTTATCTTTTACCTTGACTCGAACCACATTCAAATCAGGTATGATTTTACTAAAATCATCTATGTGTCATCATATTTCTTTATCGTTATCCATTATCACTTTATAAAACTAGTTCTTGAGATGCAATCTATGTTTTAAAGACTTCTTCGTGAAAATGGCTTCTAGATGATTACATATCCTCAATAACGTCGGCACTTCAAATAACTCTCAAAGCACCTTGTCCCTCCCATAAGCTCAAGATTAGAGTACTATGGGCCTTGGACATTCTCATTGATGGTAGCACATAACCTTTCTTCTACTAGAAAATTCCAAATATGAATCATCCAGTGGTTAAAATATTAATCTATATTTATATTTTTTCTATATCGAACTTCATGGAACTCATCTGAGTGATTTTCATTAGTTTATTAGTAAGACCCAAATATTTAAATGATATTGTTCTTTCATTTTTGTATATTGATGAATTCGGATTATTCAGTCACAGCCTACTGAGATATCCAGACAAGGGTAATTCGGTTATAAACGTACCACTTAACAATCCGGATAGGACAAAAGTAAAGAAACACATAAACATTTTTTGACTAAGTTATGTGATAATCAGCTTAATAATTAAATGAGTCCTTAAACTCGACCCAGTTTCATAACTTGACCCGAAAGCCCATTGGTCCTTAATTAAGGGTATAAATACCCCAACCACTTTTATTAATGAGGGTAATAAACATTTAATACAATCAGGCTGCTCAAATCTCTCACTACTTAAAACTAAAACATTTAATACCCAAAACACTTTATAAAATTACCCTCAGCCCAAAATAAACCTCACCAAATTGGCGACCATAGTGGGAGAAGAAGGTGCCTGAATCTTGCATTCAAAACCAGCAAAAAGACCTGTTCGGATGGATCCGAACGAGCAATCGATTCCACCACCTATGGTGGAGGTGGTTGGGGAAAAAAATGAATACACCACCGAGGAACGAGATAAGTTGAGAGCTAAGATTGAGGCTTTAAGGGACATTAAAAACCAGAAATAGGTTTAAAGGAGAAGTCAAAGGCTTCAACCATCCACCATACTGACAATCCTAGGGAGAATGATTCATTAGCAAAGACTCATTTAAGTACCAAAAAGACCCATGTCAGTTCTAAGAAGTCTCACCGGTCTAAGCCGCTGGAAAGCTCAGATTCTCAGTCCTCCAGTAGCTCTTCGAACGAGGCTGAGCTTGAAGAGTCTTTGTCATCAAGTAGTGATGAGGGGAGGTCCAGAAAGTAACAGAAGATAGTTAAAAAATATTCAAGGAAGAGAGATATGCATGGGAGATAAAAGAGAGAATTGTCTCCAAAAATGACCCTGACCTCATTAGTGCGCTTCAGAATTTAGAGGAGGAAGATAACTCTCTGGATAAGAATCTGCATGCTTCTCCTCGTGGGGGAAATGCTGGTAGCTATAATCCGTCTCCAAGGGTGAGTTTAAATGATCCTGAGCAATACTTTGAGTCTGTTATCTCCAGGAAGCTCAAATCTGCAATCAAGAACAGCAATTCAAAAAGGTTGTCTATAAACTCTCTTACTAAGAGAGAAAAGGTACACAAAAGATCATTCTCTGATAATGATTAAGGTTATCAGTTGGAATGCTCGTGGTATTCACAATAATCCTACTATTGCTAGGCTAAAATTTATTATTAAAAATGAGAATGTTAAGTTGGTCACTATTCAAGAGCCTATGGCTAGATATGACAAGGTTGAGTTGATTGCTAGGAGGATTGGATTTGATAACTGTATGGCTAATACATCTAACAAAGTTTGGTTGTTTTGGCCTAATGATATTAATGTTTCCGTTCTTGCTGATTTTGATCAGTTTTTACATGTTAAAATCAATTATACTGCTTTCAATTGCTGTTTTACTTCTGTCTATGCTAAGAATCAGAGAACGCAGAGAAAGATTATATGGAGTCAGCTTAGTAACATTACCTGTGATTTGCCTTGGATCCTTGCTGGGGACTTTAATACCACCAGATGTCCTGATGATCAGCTTAATTGTAAGAACTACGATGGAGCTAGTGTTGAGGACTTTAATGAATTCATAAGGCACTGTAAGTTGGAGGTGCCTGGGCACAGTGGATCTCGTTATACCTGGAGAAACAACAACGTTTGGAAGAGATTAGACTGGGTGATATTCAATCAAATTATGCTTAAGGATTTAAGTGTCCAGGTTTGCCACATGGTCAGAACCTGTTCTGACCATGCCCCTCTTTTAATCACTATTAGCAAAGTCTCTAACATTAATTCTCATTCCAAGAAGGGTTCATTTAAATTTATCAATGCTTGGACCAACCATCCAGATTTCATGAATTGTGTGAGTCAGAATTGGTCCAAGCATTGTAATGGTGAAGATAACACCATATTTTGGTATAATCTTAAAAAATTGAAGAAGCATTTAAAAAATTGGAATTTTACAACATTTGGAAACATTTTTAATAAGGTTAAAAAAGCTAATACTGAAGTTGAGAATTGTGAGCTAATTCACCAGTACACCAATGACAACAATTCTAAATTAAAGCTTTCTAAAGCCAATAGCATACTCATTCTTGCATTAAAAGATGAGGAATGCTATTGGAAGCAGAAGTGTTTCAATTATTGGCTAAATAATAGTGATGGGAATACAAAACTTTATCACAGTTATGTAGCCAAGAAAAGAAAGAAGAACTTCATTACTGGTATTAAAGATAAAGATAGTTGGCTTACTGATCAATGTGGGATTGCTTCCTCTGCTGTGTCTCATTTCAAAATGATATTTTCCAATGAACCTGATAATAGTAACAATGTTAATGATCATGATTCTATTCTAAACAACATTCCTAAGATTGTATTGGACAGGGATAATGCAGAGATTACTAAGCCTACATCTAAGGATGAAGTCAGATCTATCATTTATGATATGAAGAAAGACAGTGCACCTGGAATTGATGGGTTTAACACATTTTTTCTTAAGCACTGTTGGAATATAATAAGTGATGATCTTTGTATAGCTTTGAATGCTTACCTTGCTGGTAGAGATATCCCAACGGGTGTGTTTGCCACTGGGATTGTGCTTGTTCCTAAAGTTTCAAATCCTATTACCTGGAACAATTATAGACCGTTAAGTATGTGTACTATTATGAACAGATTGATCTCTGCCCTCATTAACAGGAGAATCTTTTATATTCTTCCTAAAATCATCTCCAGGGGGCAGAGTGCATTTGTTAAGATAAGATTAATTCATGATAACATTTTAATTATCAAGGAAATGCTACACAACATAAAAAGGAAGCCTTCTAAAGGCAATATCATCTTACAGCTAGATATGACAAAAGCGTTCGATAGAATGTCTCACACCTTTGTTATTAAAACTTTAAAATGTTTTGGGTTTTCCGATGATATTGTCTCTCTGATTTACAGGCTGATTTCTAATGTTATGATTTCAGTTTTAATTAATGGGTCTTGTTCTGGTTACTTCCCTCAGAGGACTGGTTTAAGACAGGGAGATCCTTTATCTCATTGTCTTTTTATCCTGGCTGAGGAGGCTCTCTTAAGAGGGCTGGAAAACCTTTATGTGACTAATAATAAAATGCAGTACTACTTAAAATCTGGGTACAACGTATCTTGTTTAGCCTTTGTAGATGATATAATCATCTTCTCCAACAGCGCTCCTTATTCTATCAAAAGTCTATGTCACCTGCTTAACAAATATCAGCAAGAGTCAGGGCAGTTGATTAATAGTGACAAGACTAAAGTTATTACCTCACCTAGATGCTCAAGTGTCAATTCTGCCAGAATCAATGCTACCATGGGGTTTAAGACTGAGCATGCTCTATTCTGCTACCTGGGAATCACAATTTCTGCAAATAATAAAGGAAAGCATTACACACCTCTTTTAGCAAAAATTTATAACAAGATAAATGAGTGGGATCTGAAGAATCTGTCTTATAGTGGCAGATTGTCTCTTATAAGACATGTTCTTCACCCTATCATTTCTTTCTGGATGCAAAATAGTCTAATTCCTAAAAACATTTTGAACAAAATAGAGCTCTGCTTTAATAAATTTCTTTGGAGACCTAAATTTAATGAGAGTGTTATTCATTGGGCTGGGTGGAGAAATCTGTGCAAGCCCTTTGATGAAGGTGGTTTGAATATCAAACTTTTGTCTGATATTCAGCTCACCTATGCTTATAAGCTTTGGTACTTATTTAGAAAAGGGAAGTCTCTATGGTCTGACCTTATCTTTAAATCTTACTGCATGAATAGGTATCCTCTTACTGCAAAGTGCAGTGTTAATGATTCTATTGTATGGAAGAGTCTCTGTTCTGTTAGATAGAGTGCTGATCAATTTATTCAATGAAAAGTTGGTCGTGGGGATGTGGATTTTTGGAGAGACTCATGGCATAAGATGGCTCCCATTATTACTGAACAAAATTTTTGGTATCTTCCAGCTAAAATAAATTCTTTTTGGAAAGATGGCAGATGGGACTCCAGTCTTATATCATTCCTTTCACATGATAGATATCAACACATAAGCTGTGTCAAAATCAATCATGATCTGGATGATAGTATAGAGTGGAGCCTATCTAAAGATAAAAACTTTAGTACTAAAATAACTTGGGAAAACATCAGAGCTAAAAGTAACAGATCTTTCTTTTTCAAAAAAATTTGGCACAATTTCATTCCTATAAAATTCTCTTTTCTCAACTGGAAAATACTAAATAATTTTGTCCCCATTGACAGTGTTCTCTCTTAAAAGCATTTTCATATAGTTTCAAAGTGCCAGTTTTGCTGCAATTGTGAAGATATAACTCATCTCTTCATCAATTCCAGTTATGCCTGGTCCTTATGGAACTATTATGGGATCATGTTCAGGGTCCCTGTTATGAGGTTTATGAGTCTGGGGCATATGTTTCTAGTTTGGTTTAGGTTTTCTTGCAGCAAATTTCATGTTACCCATATTGTTCCACAACTTATAGTATGGACAATATGGTTTAACAGAAATCACTGCAAGGTTGATAAACCTGTGGATAGTTTTGATAATGTTGTTAACAGAATAAATCGGTTTATACTTGGTATTGACTCTAATCTCAAATCTAAGCACTGGGTTCATGTGGTCGATGCAGGAGCTAAGATTGGGGTTCTATATATTTGTAAGAGGAAGGTAACATACCTGAAGTGGAGGGCGCTTGCTCCTGGTAGACTCAAAATCAATACCGATGGAGCCTGCAGCTACACCGGTGAGGCTACTGGTGGCCTTATTGTCCGTGATGAACAAGGGAACTGTATTGAAGGTGCTGGGTTCTTGTTTGGAAAGATTAGCCCCTTTCAAGCTGAGAGGAGAGCGCTTATGGAGGCTCTTCTGTTATGTCACAGAAAAGGGTGGAGAAACATCGACTTGGAGTCGGACTGCTTGACTCTGGTTAGCAGCCTGTCTTCCGGTGGAGTTGTTGATTGTTCTTGTGATGAGATTTGCAGAGCTTTGCTGCTCCCTTCTATGAGAGTTAGCCACATTTCCAGATCAAAAAATGTGGCGGCGGATTGGATTTGGAAGTGGATTCTCGCTGAAAGAAGGAATCGATCATTTGCTGGTCACGATGTTCCCAACCCTCTCCTTGCTATCGTCGTTCTCGAAATCTTAGGAGTTGGGTACATAGACCCAGGTTAGGAGTCTTCATCATCTGGGTTCCAAAGTTTCTCGAATTGAAGCTTTGAGTTGTTGTGCTGGTTGATTTTGTGGAGGTTGTAGACATTAGAACTATCCTTGAGCTCGTATCTTGTGATGGGAGTGTTTGGGGGCTAGGGTTTGTGTTTCGCTGCTGTGGATCGTGTTTGTGTGAAAGAGAGGAGGCATAGAAGTCTAATGGAATTAGGGTTTCTAATTAGGGTCTAGTTGTATTTTGTTTTTGGGCTGGTCTTTTGGCCCTTTGTTGTGGTGCTTAGATTTGGGCCTGAGTCTTTTGTTGTTAAGGCCCTGTCTGTGTGGGTTTCTTGTGTTTGGATACTTATTCTTTCAGTTAATAAATTGGTATTTTGCTTAAAAAAAAGATATGCATGGGAGACTTAAAAGGCATTTGGGACAAGGCTCATCTCACAGCTATAGTCACAAGCATGTGGATCAACTGCTGATTGATCCTTTTGCTTTTCATGATGAACCATGTATTTTTGCAACACCTAATGAAGACACGGTCTTTAGTTGTAGTAGGAATTGGAGACAATCACCATTGTCTGCCAAGATCCTATCCGGAAACCTCCCCAAGAGGTTTGACAGTAGAGAAGTATGATTAGAGTAAAGATCAATCATCTGGAGCAGTTCAAGAACTTCATGATGAATTTTGACGATGATGACAAACTTCTGTATAGAGCCTTCTCCCAATCTTTTACGGGAAGTGCTCTGAAATGGTACAACAGTTTGCCTCAGGGTTGTATCAGAAACTTTGATACATTTTGGGTTGCCTTCCGAAAATAGTTTGTGGGAAGTAAAGAGGTGAAGGGAAATGGAGATACTATCATCCATTGTGCCGAAGATCCAAATGAGTCATTAAAAGACTATATAAGTCGGTTCGTAAATACCAAAAACGGGTTAGCTTATTGCTTTGAGCAAGTGGCAGTAGCTTCATTAAGACAAGGGTTAAACCCTGGGAATCTAGCTCATTCAGTGATAAGGAAGAAGGCCATGACCTGGGGTGGTTTGTTAAATCAGGTGGGAAAGCAGATCAACATGGATTAGACTAAGAATACTAGGGTGCACCATCAAGTGAGGTCTGCCCCCACAACTCAAAACCAAAACCAGTCCGGGTATAAAACTAAAGAGACCGGAAAAGGGCCCAACAGGGCAAAGTAGACACAGTCCAACCCAAATCCAGCTCAGAGCCTGTAGTCAAGGAATAAAAGAGGTCTTTGGGTTCAACCGGAATGGTTTGCCGAATTAAAAGAGAGTGTGGAAACCATTTATGACAAGACTAAAGATGAGGTCCATTTCTGGAAACCAGCAACATTGTAATCTCCAAAAGAGAGTCGTAATACTTGTTTTTGCCAGTA
Source organism: Limnanthes douglasii subsp. nivea (assembly GCA_036936605.1). Taxonomy (NCBI): domain Eukaryota; kingdom Viridiplantae; phylum Streptophyta; class Magnoliopsida; order Brassicales; family Limnanthaceae; genus Limnanthes; species Limnanthes douglasii. The sequence goes on from JAUPFV010000004.1 coordinate 292,518,622, forward strand.
TCATCATGATATTTGTCATAATACCCAAGACTGTATCGCTTTGAAGCAAGAAGTGCAGAATCTCATTGAGAGAGGCAAGCTGGGTGCCTACGTCAAAAGAAGAAGTGGGAACAAGCCTGACAATTGTCCTCGAACTGGCCCTACGAACAATTGAGGAACATCAGATCCTGAGGGGGCAATGGTGATCCATGAAAGATTTGATGGTGATTCAGAGTATTTGAAGCCTGACTCAACTCGGAATAAGGTGGGGGTCATAATAGAACAGGTCAAAATGGTGTCCAGACTCATTAGTTTATTTGAGTCACTTACCACTTTCGGAGGGGACACCATGACGACACCCACTCCTTTATCAAGAAAGAGGCATGTTTATAATCTAGCTACTCAGTTGGAAGGGGCATGTCTTCTTACCGGTCCCAAACTCTATTCCATTTATAGTCTTTGATGAGGATGATCTAAGGGACATTGCTGGGTCTCATGAGGATGATGTGGTGATAGGAGAATCTATTAGAGGCAACGATATCAGACAAATTTTGATTGACACTGGAAGCTCAGCCAACATTCTCTTTTTAAGTTTTTATAAGCAGATGAAAAATTCGGCCGTTATTCAATGGTCAAACAGAACCATTGTGGGATTTACAGGGAGCTCTGCGGATGTAATCGGGGAATTCGAAGAAAAGGTGTTGTTGGGTAAGGGACCTTTCAAAAAGCTAGTCAAAGTCTTATTCGTTGTGGTAGACTGCCCCACATGCTACACTGCAATCTTTGGGAGGTCCTGGCTCTCTAGAATGCATGTTGTGGCCTCAACAGTCCATCAATTTTTGAATTATGCGGTTCAAGGGCAAGTGGGAGTTGTCCGGAGTAGCCAGAAGATAGCAAGGGAGTGTTATGCAACTGCGCTTGCTCCCAAAACTATGGGAGCAGTCCGCGTTAATGAAGCAGTTATTGGGGCCTTTTGAGGGGGAGGGTGAAATTGATGACCCTAGAGAGGCCCCTGGTGTTTTAATACCAATTGAGGAAGTTGAAACCCATTCTTTGGCAGAAGGTAGAAGTGTTAAGATTGGCTCCAAGATGGCGTCAGAATTGAAAATGAAATTGTTATCCTTTTTGGTAGATCACCAACATGTTTTCGCTTGGTGTAATGTTGATGTGACCGGAGTACCCTGCAAGTGTTATATCACACAAGCTGTCCATCTAGAGTGATGTTGCACATGTGGTGCAGAAAAGGAGAGTTTTTTTCTAAGGAAAACGCCGATATAATAGTCCAAGAAGTCGATCGACTTACCAAGATGGGGCACATAAAAGAGTCGTAGTATCCCTTATGGACTGCCAATCTAGTGTTAGTTAAGAAAAAGAATGGGGAATGGCGTATGTGTATCGCTTTTACTGACCTCAACAGAGCTTGCCCAAAAGACCTTTATCCAGTCCCCCGGATAGACCAGTTGGTGGACTCGACATCTGGAAACAAGTTATTGTCCTTCATGGATGCCTTCTCTGGCTATAACCAGATACAGGTGGATCCGAAGGACCAGGACCACTGCTTTTTTTTACAGATAGGGGTCTCCGTTGCTACAGAGTGATGCCTTTTGGGTTGAATAATGCTAAGGCTACTTATCAGAGGTTGGTGATCAAAACATTTGTTGATCAGATTGGCCGGAATATGTAAGTATACATCGATGATATGATGGTTAAAATATTAGAAGAGGATTTGCAAATAATTGATCTTCAAGAAATTTTTGCCAACTCAACTAAGGTAACCTTAAAGCTGAATCCAGAAAAGTGTCTTTGGGGTGCAGTCCGGAAAACTTTTGGGGTATGTAATAAGTGAGAAAGGGATACAAACTGATCTAGATCATCTTGATTCCCCGTTGAAGATGGACCCCCTCAAAATATTAAAGAAGTCCAGAGGTTAACAGGAAGATTGGCTGCCTTAAATCATTTAATTTCAAGGTCTTCAGACAAATGTGCTCCATTTTTTCAAACGTTGAAAGGTTCTAAAGATTTCAACTAATCTCCACAATGCAACCAAGCTTTTGATGAAATAAAGAAGCACTTGTCTTCACCAAAAATCCTTTTTAAGCCTATGGAATGAGAGACACTTTACATATACTTGGCTGTGTCAGAATATGCTATACGTGCAGTATTGGTGAGAGAGGTGGATAATTATCCTCGTCCGGTGTACTACATCAGCAAGAGCCTGATAGATGCTGAGAGGAGGTACTTGAAGCTTGAAAAGCTGGCACTAGCCTTAGTGATTGTTGCAAAGAAAATGAGGCCATATTTTTAGTCTCATTCTATTGTTGTTCAAACATCTTTTCCATTAAAAAAAGTTCTTCAGAAAGCACACATATCAAGTAGAATAACCAAGTGGTCATTAGAGTTGGGTGATTATGACATTGATTTTTCCCCACGAACTGCTATTAAGGCTCAATCTGTTGCGGATTTCTTAGTGGGATTCCATTCGGATAGAAGTTCTAAACAAGCTTCAGAGGAGAAAACTAAAAAAAGAATGGGTAGTCCGGACTGATGGTGGATCAAGCACAATGGGTTGTGGGGCTGAAATTTGTTTAACCTCGCCGTACGGTGATAAACTATATCAGGCTATAAGTTTTGCGTTCAAGGCCTCTAACGACGAATCTGAATACAAAGCAGCTATAGTTGGTCTTAAGTTAGCTCACCTATGTGGGGCTAAAAGAGTTAGGCTGATGAGTGATTCTCAGCTTCTTATCCACCATGTGCAAGTTCAGTCTGAGGCCAAGAAGGAACAATTGATCAAATACTTATTCATCCTTAAAAAGGTGGCGGCCAATTTCAAGGATGTTTGATATGAGCACATTCTTAGATCAGAAAATACACTGACAGATTCCTTGGCAACGATATCATACTCTAAGTCCTACCCTTGAGTCCTACCGATGATTAATTAGAATTTAGACGGTTTTAAAACGGTTATGTGGTGTCTTTTTAAGTGGTAGTTTAGACGGATTTCTGAATCTACTCGTTAAACATTAAGTATAAATAAAGTATTATCATTTTTTTTCTTCAAAATATACTAGTCATAAACTAGTTTTGTTCGTATTAAGTATAAATAAACTATTATCATATTTCTTTTCAAAATATACTAGTCATAAATTAGTTTTGTTCGTTTAAAAACAATAAAATATATTTTTAATATTCTTTAGTCCATACAATTAAATATTTGGAAGTTTATTTTTTTTCTTACTAATATGTTCAAATATATTAAGAATATAAAATGTTTTTTATTGAAGTTCATCCAACAAACTCTTAGTTATTGGCAACCAATAAAAACTTTAATATCCTCATAAGTAAGAGAAATCAAAATCATTATTTTTTTAATAAATGTAAGAAATGATTCTGCAAAAACCATTGATGAGAAGCCATAAACATAAACTACAAAACGAGTGACTATGTTATGTTTATTTTAAGTGGTTGGGAGTCGTAGATATTAAAAGAAAAAGAAAATATATCGATATTGGATATTGTTGAGTTATCCAGGTTGTATTGATTTCAATAAAATATTGATCTTACTTGACCTCCATGACTAAAGAAAGAAAATATGGACAACAAACCATATAAAAAATGTAAAAGTTTTAAAACCCGAGTTCCCTCGTGTTGATATTTAAATTAACAATTTTTATTATTTTTAATTTTTTTATTATGTTATAAAATTGATGGTATACAATAGGCATTATTTCTTTGTACAACATATATGTGGTACTCAAACCTTTAAATGCAATCGGCTAGGTCACTATATTTAAAAGTAGATTAATAAATTATTAAAAATTTATTAGATCAATAAATAAATAAAAAGAAGTTGTTAAAAAGAGGATTAAAATTACTCATTTAAAGTTTTTTTAAAATTTTTGGGATATCTATAAAATTGTTATTTATTAAAAAACTCTTGAAACTCTTAGGAATTTATTTATTCTATCTACCTACGTTTTATACAAATTTGTCATTTATTAATAAAAATTAATCTTTTTTAAAAAATTACTCCACTCCACATAATAATTTCAGAATAATGTCGGTCGTTATTTTCAATAATTCCCCTTCATAAATTGATGTTCTTGAGCTGCAACAATATTGGTTCTCCCATTTAAACATAAAATTTTACACACATACATTTATAAAATTATCACCAAAACAAAACTACTATCTTAAAAATAAATTATGCCTTTTATTATTCTTTAAATTCATAAAAGTATTTAATGATAAATACATAATATGGTGTATACAATATCTGGTGGTAGTTTAACATATCATGTAACTCTTGCCAGTACAGTCAAAGGGATCGAGTTTTCTTATTTATTTTTCTTCGAGTTTCATCTGCATTATCGTTTTCTCGAAATCGTTCCACCTCACTCGATAAAGGCGGCCATTGCTGCTCCGGTAGTACCATCAAAGGGATCGAGTTTTCAGAGATTGCCAAATTCGGACAACTGTTTTCTTGTCCCTTGTACTTTGCTCCGTAGAGAGCATCAAGTTGGTGAAAATATGGGCATGTATTAGAAGAAGCCTTTGGCCTTTTTCTGCTGCTCTCTTTAACTTTCTTGAAGTACTTCTTTATGCTATCCCATTTCTCTTTACATCTCTGTGCGCTGCGTTCGTGTCCAAGCTCTCTCAATCCGGATGAAATCTCCTCCCATACTTGTACTTTTAGTGCACTTTCTTGGTACTTAGCTTCGAGTTTTATCCTAAGATTTATCAAATCTTGGATCTCGATCTTTGTCCATCTTGATTTCCTTGTTGTTGAAAAGACATGACTCGCACTCTCGGTTTCTGATACAATTAGATTCACGGGTGGTGGTGTTGGTGATACAATCAAGCTCTTTTCTTGTACCACATTTTGTGTTTCGTGTAACTTGTTTACCTCGATATGTCGTTGTGGTTGTGGTTGTGGTTGTGGCGTAAGATTAAAGCTCATTACTCGTTCAGAGTTTTGCATTTGAGATGTGTTTCTAGGAGGATTAAGACTTCGTTCTTGGTCGATAGATTGCTTGTCGGACAAGCTACGCAAGAATTCCATTACAGCATTATCTTTGGCTGCGGAAATCGCTCTATCAGCAGCTAATCTTTCTCTATCGGCAGCTAATCTTTCTCGTTCTCCCCTAACTCTCTCCATTTCTTGTTCTCGTTCTCCCCTAACTCTCTCCATTTCTTGAGCCCTCCATGCTTCTTCGCGCGTAATTCTTTCACGTTCGTGTTTATCTAATTCCTCTATGAATTTCCTTTGCATTTCTTCTTGTTTCGACACTATTTCGTTCATTAATCTCTCGATAGCCTCTTTCCATTTTCTCTTCCTTTTCTTACCCAAGTCCGAATCCGAGGAGGTTGACAAAGAGGTGGAATCCAAAAGCAAATCCGGTGACTTTGAAACTGAAATCGGAAGCAAAGGTGCTGGAGGAGCAACATTACTAGGGTTTACTATTGTTTCCATTCCAGGTGGAGTACTGAGGAAACTAATGTTTGTGTTTGCAATCCCGAAATGTTGAAGCTTCTGCTGTTGCTGTTGTTGCTGCTGCTGTGGTGGCGGTTGCGGTGAAGAGTTGTGGCTTTGAAGAGCTTCTAATTGATCAAAGAACCTATGATTCTTGAGATTCGATTGACCTAATTCTTTAGTTCTTCTACGGTATTCGAATTTCTCCCTACATTTTTTTGGGCTTCTAATGTAACCCATTGCCACAAGTTTCCTGAAAACAAAAAAAAAAGAAGCACATAGTTCACGTCACATTCTAACACAACAACAGATTTCAAATCTCAAGCTAATCACTTTAAATTTAATCTTATCACTCAACCATACAGACATAAAACAGAAGTGAACCAAATACATGTGGGTCAAGTAAACTAAGTTCTTACAACATAAAACAATTGTAAGAAAGAGTGAAACAAAAACTACTAACTATATTCTCTATTTATAAACTCACCGGAAAAATACGAAACTATTCAGATAGCCGGTCTCCCACAACTCCTTAAACTCGTCCATGAGATCCTGATGATCTTTAAGCATACAATTCATCTCCTATACATAAGAATTTAAGCTCAACATCTCCCCTTTTAATAAAACATGAATATAACTCATCTTTTTTTAATAAAACATTGAAAATTCAGTAAGAAAATTATCAGGAAAAAGAATACCGCAAACAGATACTTTTGCTTTGTGATTGTGTCCACGGATCGGATAGAATACAAGGTGTCCGTAAACTTCTGGAATTCATATTTACTGCCTAACCGTTCCACGACTTTCTCACAGAATACATAGCCTCTAGAGAAATTTGTTTTCCCCACCGGTAAAATGGCGTTAAATCCATCAATCAGATTAGTATGCCCTTTGATTATATCTAGTACTCGGGAAGTAAAAGTCGCTGGATCAATCCTGAAAAAGAAATTGACGCATGCCATTTAACACTCGATAAGAGTTTAAAATATTTCCCTAAAAGATGTTTAAATGGTCCAAAGAGTTCACCTTTGCGCATGGTTGTCTTCCATGACATCATAAAACATATCACGTTTCTCTTTCTCATCTTTAAAAGTCTCCTGGACTTCCTTGAGAAAGGCGGAGGCATCCTCCTCCATCTTTTCACTAGAAAGATTCATAACAAAGGTTACTTTGCTAACAAAATTCATATAACTAGACAGATTTTCATGCCATTTGCATGGACAAGTACCAATCAACACAAAACATATAAAAAATCTTCTCAAGAACAATGGAATCTTAGCAACATCAATCATGTTGAAAAGAGAATTGACAGTAATACTGACCGTGATGTCTTTGTTAATTGTGGCTTTTCTGATTGCGAGCCTGAGGGCAAATCGTCACCACTTCTCTTCATTTCTGCACAAACAAAGACTTCAATAACAATTAGGTATCCAATTAAAAACAAATGTGTTACCGACGATATTTTCGGTGAGAATCGAAGAACACAAACTTTTTTGTTCTCCAAATTTTCTAGAAAAATAAAAATTCGACAGACAGAACAATTGAAACGAAAAAAGCAAGGCAACAGTGTTTCTTGGTAAATTACTACTGCATATTGGTGATCTTTCTGTGTAAACAAACAAGAAATCAACGATAAAACTTTAACTAAAGAGTGAAAATTGCAGGACTTGCGAAGAACTTAGAAATTAGCACTCAAGAACTAAGAAATTTGTAAATGATTATAAAAAAGAAGAGGTTAGGAATCACATAAATATGATTCTTGTAAACTATCACACAACTTTTATAGCATTTAACAGAAATAACTAACTTCTGTTTCAGCATTCCACTTTCACTTATTTCAAACTTACTCTTATATATTTCTTGTGATCAATTACATTGATATTCTATTACATGTACACCAGAAAATCCATATGGGCTGTTGAGATCAGAGACCCGACCAAAGGTTCTTGCTTTTGGTATGGCACCTCCTACACTTATGAGCATGTTGCACGTGCTTATGTTCCTAGAGACAAAGCTTGAGTCAACGCCTTAGCCTCGTCACAAGCATCTTTGTGCGGGTCTCTAATCTGAGTAGCCCATTGCCCAATAGGTGTTGTCTAAAATTTATGTAGGCTTTTAATAGTAACTCGTCGCTGGACTATCGACTTTAGTGATAGCTAGTTTATGAATTTTTCATTTTGGTGACATATAGTTCATAATTCTTTCAAAAGTCCATTGGTAGTCCATAGACTATTCATTTTGAATAAATTTAGTCTCATGCACATGTTTATTAAGGGAACTAACTTTATCAAAAATAAAAAGTAATGAACAATTGAAGGACCATTTGTTAAAAAAATTGTTAGTCAACACACGCAAGAGGACTAACTTTATCCAAACGGGTAGTCTAGGGACTACCGACGGACTTTTAAAAGTCCATGGACTATCAGTCACCAAAGTCGATAGTTCAGGGATGAGTTACTGTTCAAAGCCTACCTCGTTACGTCTCTTGTGAACTCCTAGGTAAAACAAATATCAAATTTAACTCTGGTTTTTCATCTTGCATCTCTTTAAACCTAGTCTCACTCCTCGCACTTAGACAACAAAAATCAAATTTAACTATGGTCTCGCACTTAAGGTGGAAAATAACTTGCCTAAGTACGAGATGTAGGATGCAAAACTAGGACATGTCTAAGTGCGAGATGCAAGAGCAGAAAAAACATAGTAAAAGACCAATCAAAATATAGTCCAATACCAGTCTAACCGGGTTTTGAAAAAACAAATTAAAAAAAAAGTTATTATGCATTGATCTAGTTTCGTTCGTCTTAAAAAACAAAACAAAAAAACTAAATATTAGGTGGGAAATAAGTATTTGAATGTCTAAATGGATATGCATGAATATGAGAACCACAAGCAAGGTACAAGGTGAAGAGAAGGATTTACAAAATAAGTGGAGGAAGAGAAGGACCAGTGGAGCTGTGTGACTCCACTTTGAAGGTTCGAGAAGAAAAGGGTCTAAGTGTTTCAAACAAGGGTGAAGTACTTATGGTTTAGTTCTTAAGTAACTTATACCCTGGGCCAACTAATAAAGACCCGAGCCCAACAACGAGTCCAACAAACCCAAGCAATTCACAAAGACATAACAAAACCCAAATTGAATAAAAGGCTAGTAAAGCCCAAGTAAGATTACATCCCTGGTTCTAACTCTCCTCTCAGCTCTCAGCTCTCTCTCTCTCTGTTACAACAGACAAGAAATAGTACAACCATTACTAACAGAAGAATATTCTCAAGGAGTGCTTCCCAATGTAACAACCTGCATTGGATGCTTTCACCATAGACTTGTATATATATATATACCTGCAACAATAGAATGTAAAGTATGAGAAAATCAGAAATGAAAACTTTCTTGCTCTCTGAAAATATACTCTCTAAATCACTCAAACTCTCACTTGGTATAAGAGCAGGCTTTCATATCCTGAAGAATGGTAAGCAATGACTCACCATCCTCCACTGAAACTTTTGCCACAGCTCCCTACTCTGGTAATATCCTCAATGATGAAGGCAGCCACCTGAAAATGAACAAGATGGCATCATTTACTTCTAATAGGTTAAATAGAAACAATTTTATGTTGTGGAAGACTATGGTCTTACCAATGATAAGAGGAAATGACTTACGAGATTTTATCACTGGCGAGGAATCATGTCCTTCCAAAAACATTACTGATATAGATGGCAATGTCACCAGAAATCCAGCATACAAGATCTGGATAAACAAAGACCAACTTTTTATGGGTTGGTTGTTCAACACTTTGACCCCATAAGTTGCCTCTCAGTTGATGGAAGAGGAAACTTCAAAGGGTCTATGAGATGTTGTTGTGAGACTAACTGGCTCACAAACAAGATCAAGAATAATACTTCTCAGATTTGAGTTTCAAAATACTCGAAAATAAGGAAGTTCTATGGAGGATTGCATGAACAAGATGAAGAATCTGCCTGATAATCTTGCTTTAGCAAGATTTCCCCTTCCCATTGATCACCTTCTATCTCACATACTGGCTAGATTAGATTCAGAGGTACACTCTTATTGCTGTTAGTATGGAAGAGAGGGAGGTGTATAACTGGTTGGATTTGCAGTCTACTCTATTAACCTTTGAGAACAGACTGATCCAACTGAACAAGACCACTAGATTCTGGCAAGTCTAAATGTAGCAACAACAAATTTCATAGGTGACAATAAACAGAACAACTACAATAACAAATCTAATAACTATAGAGGGCAAAATTCATATAGAGGCCAAGGCATGTCAAACAGAGGGAGTTACAACTATCAGCGTGGTAGATCTACCTACAGGGGAGGCAGAAGTGGCAGATAAACCACTCCAAACACACCAACATGTCAAATATGTGGTCGTTATGGACATACAGGTCCATATTACTGCTATAGAGATGATCACAGTTATATGGGGACTATACCTACACCTCAGGATAAGTAAACTCAAGAGCAAGAAGCCTACTTAACTACTCAAGACTCAACTGAAGAGAATGCATGGTTCCTGGACAGCGGAGCAAGCCATCATGTGACAGGGTCTCCACATCTAATGACTCAGAAAACTGAGTACTCTGGTAAGAAATCTATTGTTGTTGGCAGTAGAGAAAGACTTAGTATACATCACATAGGCAAAACTGACCTAAAAACATCTAGAAATAGCCTAATTTCTCTACAAAATATACTACATGTGCCAAAAATCAAGAAAAACCTTCTATATGTTCATCATCTTACTTTATACAATCTTGTTTATTTTGAATTTCACAAAAACTATTATTTTATCAAGGACAAGAGAACATGGATGATGCTGTTTACAGGGACAACTAATCAAGGTCTCTATCAGCTGGGCAAACTCACCAGGAATAGAAACTCTAGTGTCAAATGTCTCTGTCGGTTTCTAAAAGTTTTTACTGTATCTAGTCTACAACAGGGTTAGCCTGAGTCTAGTTTCTATGTTTCCCTAAAAGAAGGATGGCATATGAGGTTAGGCCATCAGACATAATTTATGAGTCTAGATTCTATGTTTCCCTAAAAGTCTCACTCTAAACAGGTCTCAGACCTAATTCATTCAGACATATGGGGACCATCTCCCATTATTTCTAAAAATAGTTTCAAGTACTACATTTTTTATAGATGATTACTCAAGGTTCAGTTGGGTATATCCACTCAGACAGAAAGAAGCTCTCACTGTTTTCAAAACTTTCAAAACATTTGTTGAAAATCAGTTTAATAGGAAAATAAAATCTTTTTCAATCTGATTGGGGTGGAGAGTTTAGGTTTTTTGTACTTATTGCAAAATAATGTGGTATTCTTCTTAGGACTACCTGTCCCCACACCTCTGCCCAAAATTGCAGGGTTGAGAGGAAGCACATGCATCTGGTTGAGATAAGGCTAACCTTGTTGGCTCAGTCTAAAGTTCCCTTTTCATATTGGCCAGAAGCTTTCCTCACTGGTGTGTACTGAAAAACTATTATACACTAAACTAGACTATTCATTCCTAAAAAAAATTGGTTGCGCTTGATTTCCATGTCTAAGACCCTATTAAACTCACAAATTTTCTTTTCACTCATCTAAGTGTGTTTTCCTAGGATACAGTGACTCGTATAAAGGGTACAAGTTCCTTAGCTCAACTGGTAGAATCTACATATCTAGACATGTAGTGTTTAATGAACTTTAATTTCTTTTTAACACTGGTTTTCTACATCTTAAACAACCAGAGTCACAGTGTGTAACTAGTTTTAATCATAGTCTTGCTATATTTGGTCAGTCTACCTCAACTCATATGCCTAGATTGTTACCTTTATGCTACCCTATCTCTACCAGCTCACTAGCAAACAAACTGCATACACCCACCATATCACAGTCCCCAACTCACACAAAGACAAACACACTACCGAGCTCTCCTAACACTTTTGGAGACACTGTGTCTACCTTACCATCACTCAAAACTACCACTCACCATCCCACACAAGTCACCTTTTCCTCTGATCAAACACTCACAACTTGATGTCAATAATGCATTTCTAAATGGTGAGCTTACAAATACTGTCTTTATGAAGCAGCCAAGAGGTTTTGAAGAAACTAATAGGCCTTCTCATGTATGTCAACTTCATAAGGCCTTATATGAACTAAAACAAGCCCCAAGGGCTTGGTACTCTAAACTAAAGGACACCCTAATTCAGTTGGGTTTTAGGAACTCTAACGCAGATGTCTCTATGTTCTTTTATGAGTCGAGCCTGATGAATTAAGAGTTTAAGAGTTTGCTCAAGGGTAATTTTGTGTAAAACGAATCTTCGAAGGACCAAACTGTTATGATAAATTATTTGTGAGGGTGCGTTTAGAGAGAGAAAGTGATACTCAAAGTAGAGAGAGAAAGTAGTATTATATTAATCAACAAGATTTCTCAACTCATGTGGGGTCCTTTTATAGTACAATAACAAGCCCCACACGCTTAAATTCCTAACTATTACACATCTAGATCTATATTTTACCACTTATTCATAATTAATACGTTCATAATACATTTTATAATCTTTCCCCAATAAAAATACTTCTTTCCAATTTCCCCTTATGTCTTTTATTCTCCCTTATCAGTAGCCCCCAGTCCTTGTAAAAATATTTTTACTAGGACTGCGATGAAATCTTTGAATTTCTTCTTATCTTTTAATTCTCTTCGAAAAACACTTCCTCGCAAATTACTTTCTGATGAGTAACTGCTCTTCGAAATCTAACCTACAAGATAATTTTTCCCATGCTTATCAAATATTGCAAAAATCGTTTTTGCCACATTTTACCTCCTTGACGGTAGTGATCAATAGCCCCCTCAATCCTTTCAATTTCTCAGCAAAGACTAGACCATGACCCAACACAAGCAATTTCTATCTCCTCGAAATCTCTCATCGGAATCAATCATGTGGATATTTCTCCTCCAAAGCTCTCATCGGAAATAATCATGTGGACATTTTAATACCTTCAAAGAGTCTTCTTCGAAAATAATCGTATCATTACACATATCAATAGCCCCCCAGACTTGGCTAATTAATTGCAAAGTTTAAGCTCATTGAACTTTTCAGTGTCAGTTCTCATATCCCAGTCAGCAATCTCCCGCCTCTTTTTTAATGACGTCATTAGTCGTAATTCTTTGTCACCAAATATTTTTAGGGATCTTATTACACTTCCCGACATTTTTCATCATTTAATTGCCTCTTCACATTCTTCCTCAGTTCTCAATTCAATACAATTGTACCTATGTTACATATAACACCCCTAGACAAACAAAGGAAAATGTCCCCATGCCTTTCTCACTTTAAAAGCCCATCTATTTCTATAAATACTCACCCCTTTCATTTACACTCCCAACCCTTTGTTCTAAACTTTCTAGAGAGAAAAAGATGGCTTATGCTCCCCAAGCCTCATCGAATTCCAGAGTGGTTGTTCATTAGCCAAAAATTCGAAGAGAAAGTTGTTGTCGGTACCTACGTTGAGCCTCAACTCCAACCTTCGGTTACCACTTTCTACGGTGTCTGGCCCCCATCGGAAAATTCCTCTGCCATCTTACCCTTAGAAATTTCTTGTTTACACCAACGTCCCAATCTCTAACCCCTCGAATCTATGGGTAAAGATAAAACTCACAAGCATTCTTCTGGAAAAAGGAAAAGGCATCACAAAGACAAAAGAAACTCTAAAGAACACAAACGAGCAAGAGAAACTCCTTCGGAAATGCCAGAGCCGAATTTGACTTCAGTACCTGACAATCCTCTAAAACCTGACGTCTCTAGATCAAACCTTCCAGCCACCCCTTTGATGACGGGGCAAGGAAGTCCTCGATTCTCCCCCTCAAGAACTACAATTACCGATGAAGATGTACAATCATTTCGAAACAAAACCTTGAAGAATAAGAGAAAAGCGACAGTCTTAGAAAACCATGAGCCAGAGACACAACAAATTCCGATTGCAGAGAAGAATAAATCCGATGGTCCTTCATTGGCCTCTTCTAGTCAGATATCTACAACTCACTTAGCAATTTTCGAAGAGAAAGCTCGAAGAATTGCCACCAAATCCAAGGGTGATATTACTCTTCCTTTGGAACTTGATGCTATTGTTGGAAATAACATCCGAGGAATCAAAAACAAGCACATGGTTGCACTTCACCATATCTCCTATAATTATTTCTCGCCTTCGGAAGAAACCATGCTAAGGACTTGATGGTGCATCCCCTCGTATATTAACATCAGATTCCCCTCGGAAGCTGAGACTCCTTTATCTGTTAAGGATAATGAGTTAGTTGTCTATTCAGAGATCATGAACCGGGAGCTGAGGTATCCCTTAGACACATTCTTTATTGAATATTTTTCCAAAATCGATCTCTGCCCCTCCCAAGCTGGCCTAAACATGTGGTTCACACTTATGGCATATGTTATGGCTTCAAGGATTTTTGGGAACGAAATTTCCTTAAAAGAACTCATCGGACTATCTGGCTTGGCAAAGAATCTGTTTTTCCCGTTTTACTCACTGACCTTTGGTCGAGGTCAAAAAGTAGCGAAGGACTTACTGGAGGCTGATAACAAATGGAGGCAACAATTCCTCTTCTTCTCCGGACATTGGGAGACGGGCTCTGAGTCGACCCCCTCGAATCCACACAAGTTGTCTCTTGTATGGACTAACAGATGTAAGTCTTTTCAACCCTCACTTTTATCTTCCTCGAATAATAGTTTAATAGCTTACTGTTCGAACTTTTGCACATATATGACTGGGATTTCGAAACCCTATGATGACTATGTAGAAAGTGCCACCACGGTTTTTACTAAACTTAGTGGATGGGCCAAGGACAACTGGGAAAACAAATTCCGCCTCTATTATATGAACAATAATTTGGCCAAGAGTTTTCTTTGGAGGCTAAACCCCCTCGACAGACTAACTATGAAGGAATTAATGACTCCTCCTTCTCAGCAAGAAGTCCTCGATCGAGTGGAAAAGAAAGACATCATTATTTATCTTCTGAAGCGCTCCCGAGCCAAAATCCACTTAGACAATTCTGAAGAAGAAGTATCCATAAAAGATTTTCAATCAGACTCTGAAGGATTAGGTGCTAGCCAAGAGCCAATCTCTTCGTCAAATACTATAACACCCATCTTAGTTTCCCCTCCAAGAAAAATTGTCCATCCCAGCAAGAAAAAAGATGCCAAGAAAAAAGAAACCAAGAATAAAGCTAATTTGGAGCCCATCCAAGAAATATCCAAGGACACTAGAGCACAAGATGATGTCCAGGAAACCTCTGATTGCACTAGAGCCCAAATTGTTGCAACTGAACACGAAAGTGAAGATAGAATAAATTCAGGTAAAAAATCCAACTCTCCACTCACCCAATCTTCAAGTCCATCTTCAAATGATGATCTCCCAACATTATCCCCGCTCCCAATTCCTCAAAGCGATCCTCCACAAACCGTTGATCCCATCATTTTAACTGGTGAGTCTTCGAATTTTGACTCCACGGCAATAGGTTCTCCTACTAGCTCCTTCAAAATTCCTTAGGGCGATGGATTTTCTTTAAGTGTTCGGAACTTACTTTATGCCTCTGTCAACATGGGAAGAAAAATGCAACATCTGGAAGATCGGAAAAACTACTACAAGTTCAAGGCTTCACTTGCTTCCGCACAGCTTGAAGAGATAAAGAAACAACACTTCATTCTAGAAGGACAAGATGATGAAAGTTTTGAAAAATTATATGTCTCGGAAAACTATGTCCTTGTCCCCGAAAAATGTTGTCAGGAAGAAATGGACCTCTACCAAAAGAAGACCGGTGCTCAAGAAAGACTTCTTACAGAACTCAAGAAAACTCACTAAATTGCATCAAAAGGATTTAAGGATTGTCTTGCCGACTTCGATTTTATTGTAGAGGAAAAGAAAAATTTGTTAAAGACGATTGCAGAATTTCCTCAGAAGATAGAAACAGAGAAAGAGAAAGTTGTGAATGCTTATGTAGCAAAATGTGTGGACAAGCGTAATGCTCGAGATGCTACTATCCGAGCAGGACTGATCACCCAAATTCACGCAAAGTACCCTAAGTATGACTTGGGCAGTTTTTGGATAATGTCTCCCCCTAACTTCGTCCACTTAATATTGTTGTTAGTGATAGTGAGACATCAGATTCCAAGGAGAGCGACTCCTCGAAAAATTCTGAGTAAATAAACTTGGAAGAATTTTTTTGTATAAGTTTTTGTATAAGTCCTTGTCAACTTGCAAGGCAATTTTTGTAATGGTATCAACATGTTCTGAAGAACATCTACCTCGACTTTCCTTGTATGCCATTGTTTGGAATACCAATCTTATAATTTTTAACTTCACATTTGGTATGAAAATGATTGTATGTCAACTTGCGTTGAATAAAGTAGTTGCTTTATGCCAACTTTTATTGGTCATAATAATCATTGTATGCTGTTTTAAGGCAGGCTTATAAAATATCATAACTATTAACCTAATAATTCAATCACACCTTGTAACTTAGAAAGAATAATTCGAGGCAAAAATTCAAATGTAATGATCAGCTAATAATGGCACCTCGTTAAAACCTCCGTGTGCCTAACAGGTTAGGAAAGAGTATGTCTTCGTTGTTTTTGCAAACCTGAAAATAATCATAAAAAATAATCATTACATGCCAAACTCTTCATCCTTACTCCATACACAACTTTAAATGCTCTATGTTCCACGGATTCTTAAGGTATCTCCCTTCCTTATCTATTAACCGATACGTTCCCCGCTTCACTTTTCCAGTTACTCCATAAGGGCCCTCCTAATTCGGTCCCAATTTTTTGAGGCTTTTTTCCTTGGTATGAAGAAAAACTTTTCGTAATACATTTCCCCCCACCTTGAAATTTTTATGCTTCACCTACGAAGCGTACCTGCTCCTCATTAATGTTTGATAGTGTAAGGACTTCAACTGTGCACGTCGTCTTTTTTCCTCCACCAAATCTAATTCTATAGCCCTGCTTTGATCATTCGAGTCGTCTGCATAAGCTGTCACACGGTATGATGGGAAAAAAATCTCCGAGGGGACCACCGCATACATTCCGTACACCAAAGCAAACGGAGATGTTGCAGTTGAAGTTCGAGGTGTTGTTCTGTAAGCCCGCAATACTTCATGTAAGTAATCTGGTCATTTTCCAGCCTTGTCTTCCAAATTCTTCTTTAATCAATCCAAAATCGTTCTATTGTTCACCTCCACCTAACCATTGGCTTACGGATGAAACGGAGCAGAAAAACATTGCTGTATGCCCCTGGAAACGCAAAAGCTCTTAAACTCTTTATTATCAAATCGAGGTCCATTATCCGTTGTGATTTTTATTGGCACCCCAAAACGACAACAAATGTTTGAGACAACAAACTTAATAACATCTTTTGCTTTCGTCCTCGCTAAAGGTTCTGCTTCCACCCACTTGGAAAAATAGTCAACTGCTACTATGATTGTTTGCCTTCCAGCGGATGCCAATGGTAATAGTCCAACTAAATCAATACCCCACCTATCGAATGAAACTTCTTCGGAAATACTTTCTAGCGGCACCCCTGGCTTGTGTATTATATTGGCATATCTTTCTCATGTGTCACATCATTTTACCAACTCTTTTGCATCACTAGAAATAGTCGGCCATAATAACCGGCCAGAAACACTCGTCGAATTAATGCTTTATATCCGCAATTGGCCGACCCTTCCCCGTCATGCAGTTCTGATAGGACAAATTGCGACTCGTCCTTGGCCAAACATCTAAGTAACGGTCTACTTAGGGATTTCTTGTATAAGACTCCTCCCCAAAGGATATAACCGTGATATTTAAACCTGATTCTCCTAGCCTCTGATTTTTCTGCTGGTAAGCTATCCTTTTCCAGAAAGTCCACAATTTCTGACCTTCAATCGTCTGTAACCACGTTGCTTACTTCCTCCACAATCAGCAAATGCTCTGTATTGCTTGTAACCGAAGGATACTCCTGAATTATGACCCATGGATAACCTTCTGACCACGAAGCAGTTGCTAAGGAATCAGGGATCAGATTTTCTTTCCTTCGAACATGCTCATACTGAACTTCATCAAAATTTAAAATAAAGTCCTTCAAGACTTTCAAGTACTTGACTAGTTGATCTTTTCTTTCCTCTGACTCTCCCAAAGCTTGGTTTATCACCATCTGTGAATCACTAATCAATTTAACCTTTCTAGCCCCACATACTCGAGTTAATCTTAACCCTGCTAATGTTGACTCATATTCTGCCTCGTTATTAGTAGCTTTAAAACCAAAACGGATAGCTTGAAACATCGATATCCCATCCGGGGAAATTAGATGAACTCCAGCACCACTTCAAGAAATATTAGACCCCCCATCAGTTCGGACCAACCATTCTATCTGATCTAGTTGACCAGCAATCTCCATATTTCTTTCTGAGTGAAATTCAACCAAAAAGTCAGCCAGAGCCTGAGATTTTATGGTCGTTCGAGGTTCAAACGCTATGTCAAAGTCTCCCAATTCGACTGACCATTTCGTCATTCTTCCTAATATATCTGGCCTCTGTAACAAACCTTTTAAGCGAAAGTTGTTCAACCTACTATAGGATGAGCTTGAAAATATGGCCTCATTTTTCGAGCAGCTGTTACCAAGGCCAATGCTAACTTTTCCAACTTTAGATACCGTTTCTCTGCATCTAGAAAACTTTTGCTAACATAATATACCGGCTTCAAAAAATCAATCTCTTCTCAGTGTAACGCAGCGTTGACTGTAAATCTGATACCGACACATAAGCGATCAACGTTTCTCCCACCAAAGGTTTAGAAAGAATCTCCAGGGAAATCAAATACTCTTGAATCTATCCAAATGCTTCAGAACACTCCTCGGTCCAACTAAAATATCTGGCGTTTCTCAGCACTTTAAAGAAAGGCGCGCATTTATCTGATAAGTGAGAAATAAACCTGTTTAATGCTGCCAGTCTTCCTGTCAAAATCTGGACTTCCTTAACATTCCGAGGAGGATTCATAGTCGTCAAAGCCTTTATCTGGTATGGATCAGCCTCAATTTCCATTTCACTTATCATATAGCCAAGAAACTTCCCCGATCGTACACCAAAAACGCACTTTTCCGGGTTTAACTTTAGATTGACTTTACTCAAATTATCAAAAGTTTCCTCCAAGTCAGAAAAATGATCTTTGTCTTGTAAAATCTTCACCAGCATATCGTCAATGTAAGCTTCTACATTCCGGCCAATCTGCCCCTCAAAGGTTTTGTTTACCAAACGCTGATAAGTCGCCCCTGCATTTTTCAGGCCAAATGGCATGACCTTATAAAAATATAGTCCTCTCCCCGTGATAAGCGATGTGCTTTCTTCATCTCTTGCATCTAATCTGATCTGATTATATCCCGAATAAGCATCCATGAAAGACAATAACCGATTACCCGAAGTAAAGTCCACTAGCTGATCAATTCGAGCTACCTGAAAAGGATCCTTCGGACAAGATCTATTCAGATCCGTGAAATCCACGCACATCCTCTACTCGCCATTCTTTTTCCTGACTAAAACTGGGTTCAAGGTTCATACAGGGTATTGTGACTCGAATATGGCCTATGCTTAATAACCGTTTAACCTCTGAAATAATAGCTGTCGAATTCTCCTCAGAAACCGGTCTTCTTTTCTGTACAATAGGCCGAACATCATGTCGCACTGCTAGTTTATGACAAATTATCTCTGGAGGCACACCTGCCACATCATCTGCACACCAAGCAAACATATTTAACTTTGTTGACAAAAATGCAATCAACGTTTCCATGAATTCAAAAGAAATCTTTACTCCAAATTTTTAAAAAATACCATCTTGAAACTTGTGTTCCTCATGATCATCATCCGGAATCAGAAATCTGGGGGACTCCCTCGGATCATCACAGGGAGTGATTGCAGAGGAAGTCCCCTTTAGTTGCTATGATTTCCCGATGCTTCTCCCCAAATTCCCTTCGAGGATAAATCTATCTGGTAACATTCTCGAGCCATCTTCTGGCTGCTCCTGATTGTCCCTATGTTGTTCCCCACTACATACTTCAAGCATTGATACACCGTTGAAATAACACCATGTATCTTCGACAGCCAGGAACGACCCAAAATTGCATTATAAGAAGTTGGTGCATCTACCACTATAAACAAAACTTCGACCTCATTTTTTAATGGTCCCCGACTGATTTCCACCACGCACTGAAACTCTCCCACGACAATTGTTGTTGCTCATTTAAAGCCCACTATAGTCCTGTCGGACTGTCGTATAACAGGTGGGTCGGAGATTCCCCTGTAGGTACTCATGAACAAAATATTCGCAGAACTTCCTGTATCAATAAGTATTTTCTGAACTTGATCACTAGTTATCCCTGCAGCAATTACTACCTCATCCTCATACGGGCCCGCTACATTCCTCATATCATCATCGTCAAAACATATAATAAGGGAGGGCAAACGATGCATCTGCGCTGAAACCCCTACTTCAATCTGCGTAGTCAGATTTACCACGTGTCTCTTTCGCGAGCTATTGGAATTCCCTGCAATAGTATCACCTCTAAAAATAGTTAGCGACTCGAAAAAAGCACACATGTCATTTACTTTCCCCCTTGGTATAATCTCCTCCACCATATTCACGTTGTTTCTCCCCACCTTGGATCCAAATACTCTGTTGCAATATCAAAAGCATCGACTTCCTCGGAAATAACATTTGTCGTGTCAGTATTCTTTGGGACAGCCTTTACTGCAACATTTTTCTGAGTATGCTTTTTTTACGAATTCTAATAACATTCCATACTCAATTAAAGCTTGCACCTCTTTTCTCAAAGCGATGCATTCCTTGGTGTCATGCCCAATATCATCATGGTACTTATAGAACCCGTTAGCACTTCTGATTTCCCTCGGAGTTTGAATAGGAAAAGGCTTTCTGAACTGCACTGTAGACCTTACCTTATCGAATATCATAGCCACATTTTCTGTTAACTCACCAAAGTAATCCGGACGAATCCACTTATTCGAAATAGGCCTAGCTCTTTGGTTATAGATTTGCTGATTATTATAGTTTTGCTGGTTCGTTCTCGAACTCGGCGGATACTGACCCACAACCTTAGCTTGAACATTTACACGAGGCCCTTGATATTAGACTCAGGCCTTTGAAATTGATTCTGGTCTAGCTAATCACTTGATCCTTTTTCTAATGCCTGGGTCTCCTCCACCAAAATTCTTTTTTCAACTTGATCCAATAATGCTTCAAAAGTCATCGCCTGACACTCTGCTACCGTACCCTTTAAAAGTTCGGGGAGAAGTCCCATCTTGAATGCTGCTAATGCCACAGAATCTTTACAGTACTCCATATCTGTTTTTGTTTTTACAAATTGATTGGTGTAATTCTTCAAACTCTCCCCAACCTTTTGCCTACAGTATATTATCGTATCTGCGTTGGCTCGAAATTTTTTACTCCCCACAAAATGTTGTCTAAAGATATTCCAGAACATGTCGAAATTCTTTATCGAGCCTTGTGGAAGCCTGTTGTACCACTTTGAAGCCATCCCCCTTGAAGGTCTGAGAAAACGCTCTACACAACAATTTATCATCGTCATCAAAGTTGATCATGAAATTTTTGAACTGCTCCATATGATTGTCAGGATCCTACGTTTCGTCAAACTTTTCTAGCTTCGAAATATCAAAGTGCTTTCGGAGGTTGCCTGCTAGAATTTCCGAGGACAAATGAGAATCTCTCCAGTTATGACCTGTCCTATAAACATTAGCCCTTGAATTCTCATGGTTCGGAAAATAAAGACCCTCCTCGGAAGGCAAAGTATACTGATGCCGCCACTCTGATATCCGATGGTCGACATTTTGGTTCCCAGAAGGAAAATTCATCTGGTCGTAACCTTTCTCCTTAGCATGAGTATGATAATTCTTTTCCCTCGGATATTTTCTCTCCAAACTTCTTCCCCTGCGGTGCTCCACATGCTTTCTTCCATGTCTTTTCTTTCGATGACTTCTTTCAGGAGACGACTCTAGTAAACTATAACGAGAATAATCACTTGAACCAGAAGATTCCAAGTGACCATTCCTTTTCTCCTCGAAGAACGTCGTCCATGCCCTATATATCTGTCATCTCTGTTTCTAGGACGAAGGTCAACTTCACACTCATCTTTTCCACTATCATGCTCTCTTCTAACCTCAGAACGAATATTTGCTTGGACAGTTTCTTTTTCTACCCTCAATTTTTTATCTCCATTAGTAATTCATTCCTTCGAGCTAACAGAACCGACTCGTCAAAGATTTCTTCGGTGCGCAGACCACCATGCACTACATATTCCATATCATTTCGATAAGTATTTCCAACAAGATTCTCCTCACAGTCGTTAACAAAATCATCCCCCTACTCTTCCATGATTCCGCTCAGATTAAGAACGGTTTCCAGAAAGCAATTGTCGTCAGGATAATCTTCGCTTCCCACAGACGGCGCCACTGATGAATTAAGAGTTTACTCAAGGGTAATTTTGTGTAAAACGAATATTTGACGGACCAAACTGTTATAATAAATTCTTTGTGAGGGTGTTTTTTAGAGAGAGAAAGTCCTACTCAAAGTAGAGACAGAAAGTAGTATTATATTAATAAATCGGATTTCTCAACTCGTGTGGGGTCCTATTATAGTACAATAACGGACCCCTCACGGTTAAATTCCTAACTATTACACATCTAGATCTATATTTTACCACTTATTCATAATTAATACTTTCATAATACAATTTACAATCTTTCCCCGATAAAAATACTTTTTTTCAATTTCCCCTTACGTCTTTTATTCTCCCTTATAAGAGCCAACTCATTATCACCCTACTTGTCTATGTGGATGACATTATAATTACTAGGTAACCAAGCCAGTCACCTTCAAAGTTTCATCAACAAATTACACTCTACGTTTGTTCTTAAAGACTTAGGTGATCTATACTTTTCTTATGATAGAAGTGGTCAGCGACTCTACGAGTTTTTACCAATCTCAGAAACAATACATTTTGAATCTACTACATACAATGGGACTTACCAGTGCGAATGCATGCTCCACTCCAATGCGTTCCACTCCTCCTCTTTCTCTTGGTGATGGAACTCCACTACAGCACCCTACACAATACCGAAGCATTTTAGGCTCCCTGCAATATCTACTTCACACAAGAGCAGACATTTCCTATGTAGTCAATAAACTAAGTAAATTACAAGAGAAACCTACAACTACTCATCTACATGGTGTTAAGAGAGTGTGTCAGTACTTATCTGGGACTGTCTCACTAAGACTTCACACCAAACCCATCCCTGAGTTGCAACTGTGAGGCTTCACTGATGCGGACTGGGCCTCTTCTATTGATGATCGACGCTCGGTGGGTGGCATTGTGTAGCAATTTATCTAACATAAAGTGCAATAATCTGGAGTATTCCTTTTTACTGTAAGCAGAATAAATAGATAGTTGCGGTTTTTCTGTTGGGTAAGGTGCTGCGTATCAGCTTTAAATTAATCAACAGATTTGAGAACTATCAAACTGGATAGTCTGTAGACTACCCGCAAATTTTTTATAGTATGTCACCAAAATGGATATTCCAATGACGACTTACTTTTCAACCATTGCGATTTTGTTAACATTGCTGGCTTTCAGTTAACAAGAACAACAAAACTAATTGCAAGCTTCATCGGCTGTCTGTTCTTAATGTTTAAACTGTTGATGACTACGATTGCATGGAACTACAAGGTAGCATACATAACAGACGAGATGCTATGAGGCTCTTGGATCACGTTTTAGCGAATTTTACTACGCCGAAAACTTTATCATCTATCAACATTTCGTGAAGAGTATAAATCCTTGTTAGTCCATCATGTATATCTAGTGTATCAAAGTAATCCTTCACCTTCACTTTTGTCACCCACCATTTTTTCGTTTGATATTTATTGCGCTTCAACTCCTAACAGACTCGTATTTGTCCAATAAAGATATGTATTAATCCTATATTTACTATATATGTACCCATCTTGTTTTTATTCTTGTTATGTTTAGTATTTATGTCTCTTTGTAAACACCAACCATCGAGATGGATTTTTTATGGATTCGAAATCGTTTTTTCAAATACAAGTCACCATCTTAGCCTTCCAATCTTTTTAGTTGGCACAAATCACGGTTAAATTTCTTTTTTAAGTCCGTGTGCAATTCTTTCGGATTACGCCAACTTTCTTGTTAAGGTTGACCCTTTCAAGGCTTAGATACAAAGAGAAAATCATAACATATTGAATTCAAACCCAATGTCTCATCGGAGTAGGAATAGATATTAGGACGGGTTTGATTACTCTTTTACCAATTGAATCTATGATTAAATAATCAAATACTACAGATTAGAAACATTTAAAATAGATCATTTATTTATATACATATTTGTTTCGGAGGGAACCCGCAGCCGCTACTCATAGTGCAATGAGTGTGCACAGGGTAAACCCTCAGTCTAACGCGATAGCCTGCAAACCAACGCCAGAAGGTAAACCACACAAGGTGATAGGCTCAGCCGAAAAAGCATATGTAGAGGGACTCGAACTCATGACATCTGGTCACAAGCATACCATAGTCAACCAACTCGACTACCCCTTAGGGGCATACATATTATTACTTAGTGACTTTGTAATATTGGATTATAAGTGGTAATTATAAGAATGATTAGATAACTGAAAACTATAGGATATATAATTATTGTTAAATTTGCTATGATTAATTATTGTATTATAATTAGTTGTGAATATTTTTTTTTAAATTTCAAAATAACAAATTATATTAGTGAAAGATTTTACAATAGAGTTAAATACAATGTATTAAAGTTTTATTCTATTTTGAAAATTTTATGTTTTAACTTGCTTCTTCTCTCAATATGACGGTAACGTTTTTACCGATATTGATATAATATAATATAAACAAAATAAAATTAAAATTAGAATTTTTTTAGTTACAAACTAATTGTTTTAGTTATTTTAGGTAACCCCGATTACACCTATCTTGAGAAATATATTGGGTGTACCAAAAAGAAACATACTAAATGGAGAATGTTGGAACTCTTGCGTGTTGAAGACGTCTTTGAATTAATTCATAGATATATATTCGTTAAATTGTCTACAAAATCATGTGAATGGAAAATGTTACTCAATTTCATTAATATAAAAAAATTCATGATTTAAAACCAAGGTTGAGTTGCAGCTTGGTAAACAGGTTAAATGTGTTACATCCGATCATGGCGGTGAATACTGGTGTGGATGATTTATAATCGGAGGGTATTTTGGGTAGTTTATGAGATGAGTATTAACTTTCTAAGTAGAAGGTTGAGAGACAAAAGAGGTGTGTGTTATTATTTAATATTTCTAGAAAACGTTCCACCATCTAAATGAAATTGGTTGAAGTATTTATAGTTGTTTTTTCTTGACCATGAGCCTTATGGGTCAAACCTTATAATCGGGTCACTCCTATGATCCCGCGGGCCTAGTAGGTGAACTATTAGGCGTACAACTGATTCATAGAATATTGCTTCCAACAAAATCTGAACTGATCATATAGCCCCCTTTAGCTATTTCAAAAACAATTGGAAGGGCTAATTACATTAAATAATATTTGAACTGGTCATTTTGTATTCGGAATGAATTCGAAAGGTTTGTTAATAAACTCAAAGGTTGCTAGTTTTTTATCAAACTTTCATTACACATCCCAACTTGCAGTTGGACCTACCAGCCGTTTTTTTCTAGAGATTTACATCTAGACTTTTGAAAATATAGGGGGATATAACAGGTAGAATTTAATCATTACCTTAGTCGATTTATTTCCCATAAGTGAAACACTCAAGTAGATTCTTTATTATATAAGTACCCTTTTTTTTATTGTTTTTTTATTTCTAGATTAAGAAAAAAAATCTTAAACCTAGAGAGAGTAACCTTCATCTTCTTCAATATCTCCAAACGTTTTATGTTCACAGCAAGAACAGTCTTGATTAAAGGTGGTTGACTTAACTTTTCTGAGTTAGATAGAGAAAAAAGAGAGGCCCGAATTGCAGTCGGACTGCCAGCTCTCCTAGTGAACTGGTCATTGAAGAAGTGTTAAAACCACATAGAAGTTCGTCTTCTTACACACCAGCATCATTTTCCAAGAAAAAGTTTTCTACTTCATCTTTAATCAATCTCGAACCATCAAAGCAACGAGAATCACCATTTTCTCGATTAACATAACCAGAGACATCACTCTATCAATCGAAACAACCTAAAACAACAATTCTTCAATTAAAGAAACCAGAAACACCAGTTCTTCAATCAAAGAAACTAGAAACATCAGTTCTTCAATCAAAACAACCAAAAACATATTTTTTATAGTTAAAGCCGTTACCAGCCGTAAAAATCCATCCCATTTCATTTTTATGGGTTCGAATATCGGAGGCAGCCCACCTCGAAGGGTTACTAGGTTATCCAAGGCTAGAAACACCAGTTCTTCAATCAAATCAACCAGAGATATATTTTTTATAGTTAAAGTCGTTACCAGCCGTAAAACTCCATCCCCTTTCATTTCTATGGGTTCGAATATCGGAGACAACCCACCTTGAAGGGTTACTAGGCTATCCAAGGCCAAAACTGCAACTCCACCTGTTAAAGGGGCAAAGAATCCCAAGGAATGTCCTTCAATGGTAAAATCTCCAAAACTGCCAATTTTGGATCCACGCCCATCGACTTCTCTCATCGGATCTTCTCATATTGAGAAGAAAGACACTGAGTATATATCAGGAGATCAAGTGCCAAAAATAATGGAAGAGGTGAAGGCAGACACTGGACCAGACTTCCCTATAGAGACCTTCGGACATATTGGGGACACCGGTACATTTTGGGAAAAGAAAACAGTTGTGGAGAAAACTAACACTAAACCACTTTCGGAGTGCCTCGTTGGGCAAGTTGGGGCCAACTTATCTAAGGTTACTGTTAAGTACTTGCTAGCCCTCAAACGAATTTCTTATTGTACACCCACACTTCTGAGTTGGACAGGATAAGAAAGAAATGGGGCGTTTCGGAGTCTATCAATATGGGAATTCTCATCCCTGATGAGACTCCGATGGATAGTAAAATTGGGGAGCTGGTAGTATACACCGAAGTGCTCCACTGGGGCCTTCGATATGTAGGGAATATTGGGTTATATTCCGCCTTCGTATATAAGTAAGAATCCTCCGATCTCCACAATAGTGTGATATTGTCCGCTTTGGGCCCACTGGCCCGCACGGCTTTGCTTTTGGTCCACTTCCAAAAGGCCTCACACTAATGGAGATGTATTCTTAACTTATATACTGATCTTTCTTCCCATGTTTAACCGATGTGGGATGTGGGACTTTGGTCGCACCTAACAATCCTCCTCTCGAACAAAGTACCACTCTAGCCTCCTCTCAATTGACTTCCATCCGCCTACTCTAGTCAGGTGAAGAGAAACCTGAACTCTAGAGCTTTAGGGCGGATCTATCTACTCTGTGCCGCTCCTTGATCAAGCCACCTGCTTGATGAGCCATCTGGCACTCCATCTTTAGATGAATCTGCGCCGCTCCATGATCAAGCCACCTGCTTGATGAGTCGTGGCGCTCCATCTATCCAGCAGATCATTCACCTTGAGTATGGCTCATGGCTTCTGGTATGATGTTCGCAGAATTTCACCCACATCACCCACCACATCGCGTTCCGTCTGGGCCTGGTGCTCTGATACCATTTGTAGGGAATATTGGGTTATATTCCGCCTTTGTATATAAGTAAGAATACTTCGATCTCCACAATAGTGTGATATTGTCCGCTTTGGGCCCACTGGCCCGCACGGCTTTGCTTTTGGTCCACTTCCAAAAGGCCTCACACTAATGGAGATGTATTCTTAACTTATATACTGATCTTTCTTCCCATGTTTAACCGATGTGGGATGTGGGACTTTGGTCGCACCTAACACGATAACCTGTGGACCCAGAGATAGTTAGATACTTTCATTTAGTAAAGCGATGTCTAAGTCAGTTAAGCCCCAACGATTGGTATACCCTATAAGCTAGCATCATTGCTCCAAGGCATTCCAAAATCCTAATTCATATGGAACAATTCACAGTTGTGTCCGAATTATATAGAATCATAATATCATTTTCTACTATTTCAACATGGGGAATGACTACGAGGTGTTCAATAACCTATGAGAAGGTGACAAGCCTTGGAGGATTCGATTTATTTATATCAGTGGATTTTGGGAGAATGGTAGAAAAATCAGACAAAAAAAAATCCTAACATGCTAACCAAATATTGAAAAAGCTCAGGTAAAAGTTTAAATGATTCTTTTAAATGTGCATAAATATTAAATTCTTACATCGGATAATATCAACATTAACTCATAATTCAGATTTTCTTTTCAGTATTTTTCAAAACGTTCTTAGAACATTTGGAAGAGGGTCTGACCACCTTCACTAAACTGAATCAGTGGGTAATAGAAAATTGGGAAGCTGGTTTCCACAACTATTTTAGTGCAGCTAGCATGGTGAGGGCTCACTTATGGATAACAAACTCAACTAGGGAACTTTCTTAGGAAGAACTCACCAACCCTCTCGAAGTCGTTAAGATCATCAAACATACTGAAGAAAAAGATGGTAAGCTCTTCTTACCAGCTCCGAATAAGGCTCATAGTCACTTGGAGAAAATGAAAAGGAAGAAAAGTGGAGACTCCTCTGAGGGTTTGGAGAAAAAAAGAATATCAAAAATATTATTTATGGATCTAGTTTCGTTCGTCTTAAAATACAAAACATATGGTAATTTCAGACTTTTTTCAAGATATGGTTTAAAATATACATACGTTTTAAAAAAAATCAAAAACAAATATGTGATATGTGATAAAGTGTGGATATTTGGGATATTATGAAAAAACTAAATTTTATGTGGGAGTTAAGTGTTAAGTTTTTCTGAACTTATCTGCATTTCCAATGAAGCCAGTGCTTGCCATCACTTGAGTAAGATATATCATAACCTTCAAGTAGAATGTGAAAACAGTGGAGATGAGGCAAGTGGTAAGCACATTAAAGAGAACTGGAGTGAATTGAAAAGACAGTGTAATTTTAGGGGGTTATAAATTACACATTAAGGACTGTAATATTTTTCCCTTCTTTAAGTGTTACAGTCTCTATAAAACCTAGTGTTAGGGTTTTGTGTATTCACCAAAAAAAAGGCAGTCACTGTATTCTTCCTAATAAATCGATCTGCAGCAGGTCCGGAGACGTAGGCATAATTTGCTGAACTCCGTTAACAATTGTGTCTTTGATTTCACTTTTGTTTTTGTGCTTTCCTTTTCTTTTTTTTCTTTTGATCTGATTTGACAGGAAATTAGCATATTTCCCTTAGAACTGGTATCAGAGCCAGGGTGGTAGCGATCCAAAGGAAATCAGATTTGAGTGGGAGCAATGGGTACAGACGAAGGAAAGGTGAGACTCGAAAAATTCGATGGTGTAGATTTTGGGTTCTGGAAGATGCAGATTGAAGATTATCTGTACCAGAAAAAACTTTATCAACCCCTTTCAGAAAAGAAACCAGAAGGTATGAAAGATGAAGATTGGACCCTTCTTGATAGACAAGCTCTTGGAGTCATCCGATTGACGCTATCCCGCAACGTTGCCTTTAACATCATAAAGGAAACAACCACGGCGGGTCTTATGAAGGCTCTCTCCAGTATGTATGAGAAGCCATCAGCGTCTAACAAAGTTCACTTGATGAGGCGTTTATTCAATTTGCGAATGATGGAAGGCGCTTCGGTAGCTCAACACCTCAATGAACTTAATACAATCACAAGCCAGTTGAGTTCAGTTGAAATTGATTTTGATGAAGAAATACGAGCATTGATACTGTTGTCTTCACTACCAGATAGTTGGAATGCTACTGTCACTGCGGTGAGTAGCTCATCAGGAAGCAATAAGTTGAAATTTGATGATGTTCGTGACCTAGTTCTCAGTGAAGAGATTCGAAGGAGAGAATCAGGTGAGTCATCAATCTCCTCAGTCTTACAGACAGAATCAAGAGGAAGAAATTCAACCAGAGTATATGGACGTGGTAAATCGAACTACCGAGGCAAATCAAGAGACTGGAGGTCGAGGTCTAGGAATCCTAAAAATTCCCAGGGGTTGAGAAACATGGAGTGTTGGAATTGTGGGAAGACCGGGCACCTTAAATTTCAGTGCAAGAGAGAACCAAAGGAACAAGAGAAGAAGACAGAGGCAAATATCACTTCAGAAGGAGACGATGCGTTAATATGCTCCTTAGAAAGCAGGGAAGAGTCTTGGGTATTAGACTCCGGAGCATCGTTTCACGCGACTTTGAAGAAAGAATTCTTCGAGAGGTATGTACCTGGTAACCTTGGAAAAGTATATCTTGGTGATGATCAACCTTGTGATATTATTGGTAAAGGTACTGTGAAGATTAAGTTGAATGGGTCTGTATGGGAACTGAAAGATGTCAGACATATCCCCAGTCTGAGAAAGAACTTAATTTCAGTAGGTCAGTTGGCTAGCGAAGGCTATAGTACGATATTCTATGGTGACAATTGGAAAATTTCAAAGGGAGCAATGACGATTGCTCGCGGAAAGAAGAGTGGTACTCTTTACAAGACAGCAGAGACGAGCTGTTCAATTACAATAGGAGCAGGAAACGAAAATCCAAATGTTTGGCACCATAGGCTTGGCCATATGAGTGTGAAGGGTATGAAAATTATGTACTCAAATGGGAAGCTTCCAGGTCTGAAGTCAGTCGATATAGACATGTGTGAAGATTGCATACTTGGAAAACAAAAAAGGGTCAGTTTTCAGACGAGTGGTAGAACCCCAAAGAAAGAAAAGCTGGAGCTTGTTCACTCTGACGTTTGGGGGCCAACAACTGTTTCATCTATAGGAGGGAAACACTATTTTGTGACATTTATCGATGATCATTCTCGAAAGGTATGGGTTTATTTTCTGAAGCATAAATCTGAAGTGTTTGATGTTTTTAGGAGATGGAAATCTATGGTTGAGAATGAGACAGGTCTGAAGATTAAAAAGCTGAGAACTGATAATGGTGGTGAATATGAGGACACCAAATTCAAGAACTTTTGCTATGAGCATGGTATCAAGATGGAGAGAACCGTTCCAGGTACGCCTCAACACAATGGTATTGCCGAACGTATGAACAGAACGTTGACAGAAAGAGCCAGAAGCATTCGAATACAGTCTGGTTTACCGAAGCAGTTCTGGGCAGAAGCAAGCAACACATCAGCTTACCTGGTTAACCGAGGCCCGTCGGTTCCCTTAGAACATCGAATACCCGAGGAGGTATGGAGTGGTAAAGATATAAAATTATCACATCTAAGAGTTTTTGGTTGTACGGCATATGTTCATATAAGTGACCAAGGCAGGAACAAGCTTGATCCGAAATCGAAAAAATGTTTTTTGATCGGCTATGGCGAAGATGAGTTTGGTTATCGTGTTTGGGATGAGGAGAACAAGAAGATGATACGAAGCAGAGATGTGATCTTCAATGAAACAGTGATGTACAAGGACAGACATAAAACTGAAGCAAATGACTCAAAGCCGTATGAATCAGTATTTGCAGATATCGAGGGAGTCCCAGATAGTCAAGAAATAGAGTCGATCAGATTAACCCCTCAAGAAGGAGAGTCTGTTGGACAGACCGATCGACAGCAATCCGATACCCTACCGCCGACCGAGGCAGTTCATGTTTTGCGAAGATCTTCCCGACCCCATGTACCCAACAGGAGATACTTGAACTATCTGTTACTTACCGATGGAGGAGAACCTGAATGCTATGATGAAGCTTGCCAGACCAATGATGCTAGTAAGTGGGAGTTTGCTATGAAAAATGAGATGAAGTCTTTAATCTCAAATGATACATGGGACCTAACTGAGTTACCAATGGGTAAGAAGGCACTTCATAACAAATGGGTGTATCGGGTGAAAGATGAGCATGATGGCTCTAAGAGATACAAAGCACGACTAGTTGTCAAAGGGTTCCAGCAAAAGGAAGGAATTGATTACACCGATATTTTTGCTCCAGTTGTGAAGCTCAATACTATTAGATCAGTGTTGAGTATTGTTGCCATTGAAGACCTTTATCTTGAACAGTTAGATGTGAAGACTGCATTTCTTCACGGGGATTTGGATGAGGAGATATACATGTATCAACCAGAAGGTTTCTTAAAAGAAGGGAAAGAAAACATGGTATGCAGACTTAAGAAAAGTTTGTATGGTTTAAAACAAGGTCCAAGACAGTGGTACAAGAAATTTGACGGTTTTATGCACAAAGAGAGTTTTCAGAAGTGTAATGCGGACCACTGTTGCTATTTTAAAAGATGTAAGTCCAGTTATATCATTTTGCTACTTTATGTTGATGATATGTTAGTAGCAGGTTCAGATATGGATGATATTAGAAGATTGAAGCTACAATTGTCAAAAGAATTTGACATGAAGGACTTGGGTCCGGCGAAGAAGATTCTTGGAATGCAAATCATAAGAGATAAGCATAGAAAAGTTCTGCAGTTATCTCGGTCAGAGTACATCGATCGCGTTTTGAAGAGATTTAACATGTGTGATGCAAAGCCAGTTAGTACACCATTGGCAGGTCACTTTCGTTTATCCAAGGATCAATCCCCTAAGACAGATGAAGAAAAAGACTTCATGGCTAAGGTTCCTTACGCCTCAGCTATTGGAAGTTTGATGTATGCAATGGTCTGTACAAGACCAGACATTAGTTATGCAGTGGGAGTTGTGAGTAGGCTTATGTCAAACCCAGGGAAAATTCATTGGGAAGCTGTCAAATGGATTTTGAGGTACCTACTAGGTACCATGGAAAAGTGTTTGTACTTTGGTAAGGGTGAGTTAAAGGTACAAGGCTATGTAGATGCAGATTTTGGAGGTGAAGTTGATCACCGGAAAAGCACTACCGGTTATATATTTACTGTTGGAACTACAGCTGTTAGTTGGATGTCAAAATTACAAAAAATTGTCACTTTATCAACTACAGAGGCTGAGTATGTAGCAGTGACCGAAGCTAGTAAAGAGATGATATGGCTTCAAGGTTTGTTGACTGAGTTGGGATTCAAACAGAAGAACAACGTTCTGCATAGTGATAGTCAAAGTGCAATTCAATTGGCGAAGAATTCAACATTTCATTCAAGAACCAAGCACATCAGTGTTCGTTATCATTTCATTAGATCTTTATTGGAAGATGAGGTGCTAATTCTGAACTTATCTGCATTTCCAATGAAGCCAGTGCTTGCCATCACTTGAGTAAGATATATCATAACCTTCAAGTAGAATGTGAAAACAGTGGAGATGAGGCAAGTGGTAAGCACATTAAAGAGAACTGGAGTGAATTGAAAAGACAGTGTAATTTTAGGGGGTTATAAATTACACATTAAGGACTGTAATATTTTTCCCTTCTTTAAGTGTTACAGTCTCTATAAAACCTAGTGTTAGGGTTTTGTGTATTCACCAAAAAAACGGCAGTCACTGTATTCTTCCTAATAAAATCGATCTGCAGCAGGTCCGGAGACGTAGGCATAATTTGCTGAACTCCGTTAACAATTGTGTCTTTGATTTCACTTTTGTTTTTGTGCTTTCCTTTTCTTTTTTTTCTTTTGATCTGATTTGACAGGAAATTAGCATATTTCCCTTAGATTAAGTACCATATATTAGGTGCTATGAATAATTTTTTTTAGAATTGAACAATGTGTTGAATATTATTTTACAAAACACTATTATCGGGAAAAAATATATATATTTGTTTCACATGATAAAGTTTTTGGGAATGCTGTTTTTTCTATGCATTTGTGAAATGAATTCTTTATGTGCTTGAATGTTTAAATGGATATGTATGACTTAGGTTTCGAATTACGGTAGGTGAATCTTGAAATTAATTTAATCGATTCTCTGAAAGGTTAAATTTATATTTTCAAGGATCCTACGCTTCGAAAGGTTCAATGAGTTAATTTAAATTCAGATATTGTCGGTCACCCGAAAGGTAAATATTTAAGTTTTATAATCATGAACTAAATAAAGTTCGCGAAAAATAGTCTTTGTGATAAAGTGGGTGAAATCAACCATCTGGAGTGTTTTGCTGGTACTTAATAAAATTAAATTAATATTTGTATTTTAAAAAAAAAATAAGTAGGTGAAATTGAGCCTCTTGAAGGTTAAAATGGTACTCATGAAAATTAAATTAAAATTATTTTAATTTAAGAAACTGAAATCATGTCATACAAGGTTCTACTAGTACTTAAGAAAATTAAAATAACAATTATAGTATTTTAATATCTACGGCTCAATTGCACCAATCACTTTTAACCTACACCTAACATTAAGTTATGATGAGACATTAATTTGAATCAACTTCTAGAAGATTATTTATTATTATTTAATATTTGATAAAAAAGTTCGATAAAAAAATCGTATTACTATCAAATATCTAACTTTTTAATGTAGTTTTTTATTCTTTCTATTTTGATTATTTAAAGTTTTTTAATTTTATATTTTTATAATTGTAGTTCGAAAAAAATATTCAAAAATATCAATATTTTTAAGATGAACAAATATTGATATTTTAAGATTTTTTTAAAGTTATGAAAACTATGTTATTTTAGTTAAGAAAATGAAATCCTTTATTCGGAAAACTATTCTTTTTAAGTTTGAAACCATCAATTGCGAATACTAATTTTTTGTTATTTCCGAAATCATTAATCGAAATGAAAATAATGGTTTGTAGTTGTGAATCATTAGTTGCCAAATCTAGTTCTTTTTAGTTGTGAAATCTATATTCTTCTATGGGAATTGCAATAAAACAGTCAAAACTAGTTCATGGATTGGTAAAAAAAAAACCAAAATTATTCCTAAAATTATTAATTTTATCATTTTTACTCTTACATAAAAAAACACGTATAAAAAAATTATTTTTTGAAGTTACCATTTAAAAAAAAATCTCTTCATACTCTCGATTTCTCTTTTTAAAAATAATTTGTTTTCACTTAAAACTGAACCAAGACCATTAAAGTAAGCTCTTCTTGAAATTATAAATATTGTATGAAAATTATATATTTATTAAGTCACTAACAACTATTAAAATTGTTAATAGAATATTAAAATCATATAAATATTTATGTTATATACAAAATATCAAAATATATTGAATTACGTCGGTTCTATCATAGGCTAATAATCAAAACAAAAAACAAATCATCCAGTACAACAAGTAATCAAACCGATATTGCAGAAAATGTCATATTTCCTAGTCAAGACCATGGCGACGAACACCACCTGTGCGCCATCGTTTTGGTTGAATCGAACGTTTTTTTACTTTTAAAAAAAATTACATTTTTGAAAAAACAGAAAGATAGAATGGTGTATATTTCTTTCATGTTCATGTTGGTACGTAGATGAACATGTACTTTTTTTCATTTCAACCATGATTTTTAAACTTTACAAAGTTGGAAAAAAAAACCAAGTTTTTATGAATTTATGTTTTGAGTTTTTTTAAGTTGGTTTAGGAAGTAAAATATTAGGTTTTACTAAATTTGGTGTTACGCACCTTCATAGAGTAAATAATGGCATAAAAAGTAAGTACATAAAATTTTAAAGACTCTTGGATGAGTGGCAATATTGTAAATATTGAAAAATCTAAAAATATAGTTTTTTTTAGCAATTTTTTATTTGTAAAATCATTTATTACAAATTTCAAGTTTTTGTACTTGTTTATCAATTGAGAAATCAGCTATCATGACAACTATGTCTTTTTAAGTGCAAAATCATCAATTGCAAAATCGTATATAAAACATTGTTACAAAAAAAACCTGAGACAGATTTCGGGTGCTTATGTACCTAATTTTTATTACACGGTAAAAACTGATTCGATGTTCACATATATTAGAGGCATAAAAAGTGTTTTTTTTTTATTGAAGTTGAACTAGTAAAAACGTACTTTTGGCAACGAAACTACTTTATTAATGATTTTTTTTTCAACTAAAACTCGGGTTGTTTATTAATGACAATTGAAAGTATAACAAACAGGGCCAAGGCCCAAATGAAGACAAGAGTCTAACAGAAAATATTAAAGACGACCAAACCCTAGATTATCAAATCCTAGCCTCCATTCTTCCACCATCTTCACATAAACCCTTAATCCTTTGCCAAATCCAACATGCAAGAGCAGAATCCTTGCCAAACCAAATTCTACACACCAAACCCTTACCAAATCGATCCAACCAACAACCATTGCCAAATCCAACATGCAAAGATGGAACTTTGCCAAATCCATACTCAGACTACCGAAGCCCTTGCCAAATCAACCAAAGAGACTAAAAAAGCCAATCATTGAGTCGATTAACATGAAACTTTTGCCCAAACGACAAAAAACCCTTTACTGAAGAAAAATTATTCACCAACAGTACCAAACGAAGCCACAAGCAGCCCTTGAAGACCAAAACTTCAATTTGACAAGCCGGTTGAGGAAGAAGAAAGATGCAGACTCAAAACCAGGTACACTTTCTAGCCTTCCAAGCAACTAGACTAAGGATTGGGGTCACATCTCAAGTAGTTTGTCCCCAATCCTTCCAGAAAAACAATGGCTCTTAAATAAGAAGGAGCCATGATGTTGTCGAAATTCATATTCTGATTGGATTTCAAAGATTCTTTTGCAATCCAGTCAGCAGATTCTTTCTGTTCTCGATATCTCTGAGTAATTCTCATATCAGATGAAAATAAATTTCGACAACACTTAAGCGTAGAATTAAGAAACCAAGGACACCTTCTGTAGAGAAGAAATTCAATGAGAACAGAAGAGTCTGTTTCGATGTCGAGACAGTTTATCCCTTTCTCGGAACAGAGAAGTAAACCGTCTAATAATGCTCGACACTCAGCAATTATAAGAGACCCTTTACCATAAATTCGGCCATAACAAAAAATAATGTCTCATTTACTATCCCTGACTAGGCCACCACCACTGGCGTTTCCAGTGAGGCCACAAGCCCCATCGCAGTTAAGTTTGAACATGTTCAACTTAGGGAATTTCCAAGCTAAAGACAGAGAGACCCTATGAGTGTTAAGGAAATTAAAACATCCCAGATTGAGACCCACCTTCTTGTCAATACCCCAATGCTTTATCTTGAACAGACAGACCCATCCAAACCAACCAAGAATTTGTTAATATGAATAATCATAGAGGTCTTGTTGAAACTAATACCATCAATCTTCCTCTTGTTTCTAGATTGCCAAATGACCCAAGTTACTATAGGAGGTAAACAAATCCTAATATAAACCCTTTTATCAGTTGACCAGTACCACATTCTAATTAGGTGATGAAAATTCATATTTCAGTGAATTTGAATATTGAATAAATCATCATAATGCTGCCACAAATCCCACACACGCTTACAGACAAAAGTATGGTTAACAGATTCAGTGTTATTACAAAAGCAACACTTCGACGCTAACTGAAACTTTCTATTTTTACAGTGTTATTACAAACGCAAGGACAGGTATGCTTAACTTACTCCGAGTTTTAAACACAGTAGTAGGATAGTTTTGTGCTAATTTGACCAGACCTCTAAGCAGATATTCTTCTGCTAGAATAAAGAGGCTTGGTGACAAGGGGTCACCTTGCCTCAGGCCTTTATTAAACCCCTTGGCCTCCATTAACAATTACAGAAAAATGGCAATTGTCAATGCTATTCTCAATCATCTTGATGAAATCCATACTAAACCCAAACTTCTTCAGAACACAGAGTAAAAGGGTGTGGTCCAACCTGTCGAAAGCTTTTTCCATATCCAATTTTAGTATATCATTGCCCCTTCTAGTATTTAAGTTTAAGTCGAAAGACAGGTCTTTAGCCAGTAACACATTTTCATGAATGTCCTTGCCCACTACAAAGGCTCCTTGAGCATCAGATATTAGGTTAGGAAGTATCGTAGACAGGCTTCTATTAATCACTTTAGACACAATCCTACTAAGCATATTAGTAAGACTAATAGGACAAAAATCTTTCCATTCTTTAGGATTCATAGTTTTAGGAATAAGACAAATAGTTGTAGCATGCACCCTTTTAGGAACCACAATATATTTGAAAAAACCCCCAATGGCATCCAAAAGGTCATCGGAAATAATATCCCAACAGACTTGATAAAACATGTCGTTGAAACCATCAGGCCTAGGAGAAGAATTAGGATTAAGAGATTTGATAATAGAGTAGATCTCAATCTTAGTAGGATAAGCCATCGGCATTTGATTCTGCTGGTCTTTCACAAGATTAGGAATACAGTCTTGAAGAACATTAGGATACCAAGGATTAGCGTGTCATAAATGATGTCTTTGAAATAGGAAACCGCGGAATCCCCAATCAGATTAGGATCATCAATCCACCAAGTACCATCCCAGATTCTATGAATCTTATTAGCTTTATGTCTTTTCTTTACCAGCCTATGATAGAAAGCAGTGTTCATATCACTGTCTTTAAGCCATTGAGCATGAGTTTTTTGCTCCCAAAACAATTGTTCTTTAATTAGCAGGCTTTGATGAGTAACTTTAGCTGCATCCAGAAGATCTTTATCTTCCTTAGAGTTAGTAGACTGATAGATGGACTTTTTAATATTAATCACCTCTTCAATTTCCTTGATGGAGTCGAAAATATTACCAAAAACCTCCTTATTCCACAGCTTTATATCAACATGTAGTCTTCTAAGCTTATTGCAGAATTTCTGAATAGGATTCCCATAGGTTTGAACAACCCAACTCGAAGAAACCTTGTTTAGAAAGTCTTCATATAAAGCCCACATGTTCATGAACTTAAGATATGCCTTAACTTTGAGAGACTCAGAAAAAATAGTGATACTAAGAGGCGAGTGGTCAGAACAAGTCTTAAGGAGATGAATAACGTTGGTAGATTCAAAGGAATTGAGCCATATGTTATTGTAGATGACCCTGTCAAGCCTCATCAAT
This sequence comes from Limnanthes douglasii subsp. nivea, assembly GCA_036936605.1. Taxonomy (NCBI): domain Eukaryota; kingdom Viridiplantae; phylum Streptophyta; class Magnoliopsida; order Brassicales; family Limnanthaceae; genus Limnanthes; species Limnanthes douglasii. The sequence goes on from JAUPFV010000004.1 coordinate 292,557,143, forward strand.
TGCCTGCCATTCGTTCAAGTAAACCTATTGCCTGAGAACCCTGCATCACATAAATTGCAATCTAACATGAAGTTATTAAAGTCTTCAATACTAGATAGACAATTAATAATGCAGTTTAACTTCTCATTATAGTTATAGATGGTATTAAAGTCTCCTAGAAGAAGCCATTCAGTAGATCCATCCTCGATAGACCTAAGACTGTCCCACAATTGAATCCTCTCCTGCCTTGAACACTTAGCGTAGACTGCAGTCACCCTGAAATTCTTATTAGTAAGTTTATGCTTCACATTACAATGGAGGAATTGCTCCTCATTGTGAAGATTGTCCACCAAAAAGTAATTCTTCCAAAAAAACCCACACTTTATTAGTAATATTACTACAAGAATTCGGAAAACCCAGCTTCGTAGTGACAGAGTTGATATTAGAGTTACTGATAAGAGGCTCTTGAATTGCCAAGAAATCCAGCTTCTCAGACCTTTTAAGAGATTTAAGTCTGACCATAGCGTCTTTAGTACCCAATTCACGAAGATTCCAACTCAGTACTTTGATAGTTATTTAAAAATTGGAGCTTTTGCAGTCCCTTTGAACTACACACGTTTGGAAGATCTAATCTTATTAGCTTTGGCTTTCTTATTTGACTATTTCAGGTCCTTTCTCTTCACTAACATTGTTTTCTTTGATCGAAACAGGAGAAACATGGAGGCTCCCAGTAATTTGTTTTGTTTACTTTATTAATTATCTCAGTACACGTTACTATTTCTTAGCTAATTTTGGACAATATATTTTCGAAAACAATTACAAGTTTAAGGCTTCGTAGAAACTAGAAAGGAGACTGCTAATAATTTCTCTTCAGATACTAGATTCGCTATCATAATTCAGATATTGATCGTGATGGTTTTGTTAATTGCGAATTTTTAGATTGCGAGCCTGGTAAATCATCTCTGTTTTTCTTCATTTTTGTACAAACAAATACTTCAATAATAATTAGGGTATACAGTTAAAAACAAATATTTTACTAACAATATATTCGGTGAGAATTGAAGAACACAAACTTTTTATCCTTCAAATTTTGTTCAGAAATAAAAGTTCGACGAAAAGTCTAATAAGAGTACCAAGAATATAAAAAGAAGAAAAATCGAAAGGAAAAATAGCAAAGAAACAATATAAATATGATTATAGGAAAGAAGAGGTAGGAAATAGAGAAATATGATTCTTGCAAACAATTATAGATTTTAACATAAATAACTAATTTCTTTAACATTCCACTCTTTATAGAGACCCTGTTGGATATTTTAGTGTAATTGGATTGACTAGTCGACCAATGCAATCGTAATATATTATCGAGCAAGTCGGAGAGTGTGGAGTACACGCTTGTTAGAATATATTATGATTAGTGGGTCCAAGGGGCGGCTCCTGTTTGTGGTTAAATTTATTTTGAATGATAAGGCTGTTGTGAATATTCATGGAAATTTTGAATTTGGAAAATTAATTCAAATTTGAATTTGAATATTTTTGCCCGTTTTTATCATTTAAAATTATAGCCGTTATTGGACTTAAAACTGTTTTACAGTTTTTGAAATTTGGTTGAATAAATAAGTATGGTTCTGTTGAAGAAAGAAAAACAACAACAAAAATTCATTCTCGTTGTTCAAATGTATACGCTCTGATTTTATCCGGTTGAAAATTTTGGAGAACCACCAAAATAATTTCAATCTGAAATTGTCAAAACTAGACTTCAGAGTTTATCCGGAAATCTCTAAACAAAATTCCCAACAAAAGATTGAAATTATATGTTCTTGTTTTGTGAAGAGATTTGTACAAAGAAGTTTCTGTTTCATGATTTGTATGAAGATTGAAATGAAGATATTTGTTGTCATCTTTAATCCATAATCAAGTATCAAAGCATCAATGGAACTATAGTATCATCGTATGTAAGTTCTTCTCCATTTTTATTCGATGACTTTTAATCATGGATGTCTGCTTTTTTAGATTATAAAAATGGTGAAAAGATATTTGTATAACATGATTCGTCCTTCTGAATTAATCACAATAGAGATTTGTTGTGGAAGGTATCATTGTCCTGTAAGTTTTTATTTTCTAGACGTTAAAATTATTGTCATTGAATCCTATCAAAGATCTTATTTTATGACAAAGATGTTATATTCTGGAAATGTACATGCAATTTGTGTTTGTGTACATGTAAAATCAGTTTTATGGAGACGAAAGTGTGTATATCTGTGGTCAAGAGCGGTTGCATCGGGTTGCCGAAGCAGTTGTTTGTGTTGTTTGATTCTCCTTCAAGGGCTTACTTATGTTTGTATTTGAAAGTATTCTCTTTAGCGATGGATCACTGAATTAGTTGGATTGGTTTATGAGAAGCGGGAGCAAAAGAACTAGTTAAGTTAAATATTGAATGACATGTTCTGAATTTCAGTCCACCGAGAAGTCACTGTAGAAAATAGAGTTCTTTTATCCTCTGAAACTTTCCTTTTTCGTCTAAGATCTTACGACAATATTGCCTATCAGCCTTGAGAAAGTGGCATGTCACTTCTTCACTTGGGTTTGAGAAAAGTTTTGAATAAGCTTTTGATCCTCGCTGGTCGTCTAATTGAAGTGGTGCTGATGATCCAGAGGACTCGGGTATCTCGTTCACCGCTGTTCAATGTTAATTGAATTTTTACAGTGGTTAAAGCTGAAGAAGAATATAATTGGTTTTGCCGCTGAGAAAGGGAACCGGAAGACATGGGGGTTACAGCGATAGCGAATATAGGGGGAGGGAATCGGAGTTAAATGGCTCCAGACGGGAATTGACTGGTTCAAAAGAGGATTATGGGTCTTTTAGGAACAGTAGTCGTGATAACAAGCGGGATAAGGATTCTGAAGCGAGGGAGACAATTAGGGTAAGGCAGAAGGATATCAAGGAGAGGGAAGTAATGTATGGTGGCTATCTTTCCTGTTCAAGAAGGAGTGATTCAGGTAGTAGTGAAAGAGTTGATCTGTTGGCAAAGTCTGTGGATAAAGAGCCAGGGGAATTGTCTAGTGAAACCGATTCAGATGATGCGATCGATACAGAATTATAGGCCAAAGATAGCAACCAACCCAAGGTAGTTGATAATGGAGCTCAGGCTCCTGTGGTGAAGAAATGGAAGTTCTCACCTATAGTGTGGGACATGGGTGACAAGGAACCAAGTAATGTTTCATGGAATATGAACTCCCTTGTGGTGCCTGCTCTACCTCCCCTGCCACCACTTACAAAATCGGTAAGTGCCAGCGAAATTGGCGATGCACGCGTATCACCTGCGAAACAAAAAGTACTTTCCACAGGATTCAGGTTAAAAATCAAGGTGACGTAGTAGCCTTATACCATAGTGGTGGCAGCAGGAGACAACCAAAGCGGGCTCGAGAGGAACTGAAGTGGTAAGTACATTGCGATGGCTTGTTGTAATATATGATATAAGTTGTTCCGGATTGGCAGACCTATGGATGCTAGGTGGAATTTCGCCAACAATTGATGGTGATTATTAATTGATTTACATGCGGTCCACATTATTTTATAATATAACAAGTTATTCGTAAAATAAAATTTACGATACTGGTAAATTTTGATGTTATTCATGATTTGTTTATACGTGGATGACATGTTGAATTTTGGTGCTTACCAAATTAAGTTGGATTTGTTGTTGAAAAGCTTAGTAGTATATTCGGAAGCGAGTTATATTTCGAATATGGAAGTCCACTCTTTCACAAGTGAATGTTTATTTATACTTGGAGGATTTGTTATCTCTTGGGAATCTAAGAAACAAAGTTGAATTACTGATTCAACAATGAAAATCAGAGTTTGTGGCATTAGAGACAGCGAGTAAAGATCTGTCAGATGTGATAGTGAAGATGCCTTGGCCAATGTCGATAGGCAAGTTTATAAAGGCAGGTCTAGACACTTAGTTGTTAGACAAAGTAAGATTCGTTATTTCAGTAGAGTTTGTAAGAACTCAACATAATTAGTCGATTATTTAACCAAAGGGTTAAGTAGAGAATTTGTGCACAAATCGGTTATTGGGATGAGATTAAAGTCCATTTAAAATCTCTCATGTTGAGATACCCAATTCCCATCTAATATGACGTTAGGTGCTGAATTCAATGTGGAAAGCTTAACATCTAGAGATTGGAACACATTCGTAGTATTCTCCCAAATTATGTGTTCAGACATGCAAGTTGTGGAGGTTGAAGTATATCTTCTTAATAGCTCTTTTGAAAAATTGCATATGCATGTGCAAGAGTAAAAGATCTACCTATTTAAGCATGAAGTTTAGCCGCTTCAAGAAGCTAGGACTTGGCTTTGATATGCTTAAGAATGATAAGGACACAAGGCTAGTAAAATATCGTGTCAAGTAAGAACATTTGAGAATGTAAATTTATGTGTATATTATCTTCGAGTATTCATTATGGATAGTAAAGGTTCAATCTTTAGTGATACCTTGATATTCGAATATTTGGAATGTGTAATATACTAATATGAAATTCAATCGTTACGATATTTCATTTATGCATAAATTTGTTATTTGTTGTGAGTTTGTTTTAGTTAATCATGAATTGCACTAAAATGGGGGGAGATTGTTGGATATTTTAGTGTAATTGGATTGACTAGTCGACCAATGCAATCGTAATATACTATCGAGCAAGTCGGAGAGTGTGGAGTACACGCTTGTTAGAATATATTATGATTAGTGGGTCCAAGGGGCGGCTCCTGTTTGTGGTTAAATTTATTTTGAATGATAAGGCTGTTGTGAATATTCATGGAAATTTTGAATTTGGAAAATTAATTCAAATTTGAATTTGAATATTTTTGCCCGTTTTTATCATTTAAAATTATAGCCGTTATTGGACTTAAAACTGTTTTACAGTTTTTGAAATTTGGTTGAATAAATAAGTATGGTTCTGTTGAAGAAAGAAAAACAACAACAAAAATTCATTCTCGTTGTTCAAATGTATACGCTCTGATTTTATCCGGTTGAAAATTTTGGATAACCACCAAAATAATTTCAATCTGAAAACAAGACTTCAGAGTTTATCCGGAAATCTCTAAACAAAATTCCCAACAGACCCGACCAAATAAATCAAGGCTGAGATTAGAGACCCGACCAAAGGTGCCTGCGTTAGGCTTGGCAACATCAACATTAACGAGGAAGCTGGTCGTGCTTATGTTCTTAGAGACATAGTGTAATTCAACTTCTCAACCTCGTCACAAGCATCTTTGCACGGGTCTCTAATCTAAGCAACTTGTTTGGAAAATACACAATTTGTGAGGCAAATAGTTTCTAAATTGGCTTGAGGTAAAAAAAAAATTGGAAAAATACGCAATTTTCTTGTAATCAGATCAAGAGGAAAAAAGAACATAAAAACAAAAGTGAAATTAAACATACAAATTTTAAAAGAGTTCATCAAATATGCTTACGTTTCTGGACCTGCTGCAAATCGATTTTATTAGAAAGACTCGGTGATTTTGCCTTTTTGATACATTCACCAAAACCTAGCTATTGGGTTTATAGAGAGTTTAACACACACACACAAAATTGAAACAATTGTAGGCCTTAATGAGTAATTTATGACTCACTAAATTACTATCTTTTCAAATTCAAAACTTTTTTAACTCTCTTAAATGAGTTTAACAATCTCTCAGTTGAACACTAGTTTTAACATGTATTCACACCTTGATCTATGCAGCAGATCTTTCTAGTTTTGTTACTTTTGCAGTTCAACTGAAGCTGAACACAACTTCAGTTTTTCAATGACTACTGTCTTTGTCAACATATCAGCTAGATTCTTGTTTCCTTGGATCTTTTCCAGTATTAGGACTTCATCTTCAAATAAAGATCTGATGAAATGATAACGAAGAATTCTTGGTTCTTGAATGAAATGTTGAATTCTTTGCCAGCTGAATTGCACTCTGACTATCACTATACAGAACTTTCTTCTTCTGTTTGAATCCCAACTCGGTTAGCAAACCTTGAATCCATATCATCTATTTAATGGCTTCGTTCACTACTACATACTCAACCTCTGTAATTTATAGAGTGGTATGTTTTTTGTATCTTTGACATCCAACTAACAACTATAGTTCCAACAGTAAATATATAATTGGTGATTCTTTTCCGGTGATCAACGTAACCTCCAAAATATGCACTTACGTATCCTTGTACCTTTAACTCACCCTTACCAAAGTACAAAAACTTTATTGTGGTGCCTAGTAGATACCTCAAAATCCATTTTACAGCTTCCCAATAAACTTTCCCTGGGTTTGACATAGACCTGCTCACAAATCCCACTACACGAGTAATGTCTGGTCTCGTACAAACCATTCCATATATAAAACTCTCAATAGTTGAGGAGTATAGATTCTTAGCCATAAAGTCTTTATCTTCGTTCGTCTGAGGGAATTAATCTTTGGATAAACGAAAGTGACCTACCAAAGGTGTATTAACTGGTTTGGCATCACCCATGTTAAATTTAGGCAAAATATGATCGATGTACTCTGAATGAGATAACTGTAAAACTTTTCTATACTTATCTCTTGTGATTTTCATTCCAATGATCTTCTTCGTCGGACCAAGTCCTTCATGTCAAATTCTTTTGACAATTGATGCTTTAATATTCTAATATCATCTATGCTTGAACCTACTACTAACATATCATCAACATTGAGTAGCAAAATGATAACTCGACTTATATACTTTGAAATAGCAACATTGGCCAGCATTACACTTCTGCAAACTCTCTTTGTGCATAAAATTATGAAATTTCTTGTGCCACTGTCTTGGAGCTTGTTTTAGACATACAAACTTTTCTTGAGTGTGCGTACCATGTTTTATTTCCCTTTATTTTAAAAAACCTTCTGGTTGATACATGTATATCTCTTCATCCAAGTACATGTGAAGAAATGCAGTATTCATATCTAAGTGTTCAAGATAAAGGTCTTCAATGGAAACAATAGTCAACATTTATCTAATGGTATTGACCTTTACAACTAGAGTAAAAATGTTGTTGTAATCAATTCCTTTTTTTTGTTGGAACCCTTTAACAACTAGTCGGTTTTTGTATCTCGTGGGGCCATCATGCTCATCTTTCCTCCGATACACCCATTTGTTTTGAAGTACCTTCTTACCCATGGGTAACTCATCTATTTCTTATGTCTCATTTGACATTAAAGATAACATATTATTTTTTATGGCAAGCTCTCACTTACTAGCATCACTAGTCTGACAAGCTTCATCATAAAAATCCAGGATCACATCCATCGGTCAGTGACAGATAGTTCAAGTATCTCTTGTTGGAAACATGGGGTCGGTAAAATATTATCAAAATAGGAATAACATCGGTTGGTTGTAGAGTGTCGTATTACTGTCGATCGGTCTATCCTACATACTCTCATTGTTGAGCGGTTAATCTGGCCTCCTCTATTTCTTGACTTATGGGACCCCCTCGATATCTGGAAATACTTATTTGTATGGCTTTGAGTCATTTACTTCGATTTTATGCATGTTCATACCTTGATCACTTATATGAACATATACTATACAAATAAGAGCTCTTAGATGTGATAATATTATATCCTTACCACTTCATACCTCTTCGTGTATTCTATGTTCTAAGGGAACTGATGGTCCTCGGTTAACCAGGTGAGCCGATATGTTAACTACTTATGCCCGTAACTACTTCGTAAACCAGAATGTATACGAATGCTTATGGTTCTTTCTATCAACGTTCTTATCATATATTCGGAACTACCATTTTGTTGAGGTGTACCTGGAACAGTTTATTTCCATCATGATCTTGTACTCATAGAAAAACTTCTAAAATCCGGTGTCCTCATATTCACCACCATTGTCGGTTCTGAGATTTTTAATATTCAGTCTCGTCTCATCCTCAACCATAGATTTCCATCTCCTATAAAAATCAAACACTTCAAATTTATGCTTTAGAAAATAAACTCATACCTTTCAAGAATTATGTTTCTCTCCTATAAATGAAATATTTTTTGGGCTCCAAATGTCAGAGAGAACAAGCTCCATCTTTTTTTTCTTTTGGGGTTATATCACTCGTCTTAAAACTGACCTTTTTCTGTTTCCAAGTATGAAATCTTCGTGCATGTCTATATCGATTGACTTAAGACCTAGAAGTTTCCCCTTCGAGTACATAATTTCCATACCTTTTTCGCTCATGTGGCCAAGCCTCTGGTGCCACGCATTTGGATTTCGTTTCCTGCTTCTATTCGAATTAAACAAATGGTCTTTATTGTCTTGTAAAGATTACCACTCTTATTTCCACAATAAACCGTCATTGCTCCTTTTGAAATCTTCCAATTGTCACCATGGAAGATCGTAGATTATCCTTTGCTAGCCAACTTCCCTACTGAGATTAAGTTCTTTCTCAGATCGGGGATATGCCTGACATCTTTCGTTTTCTAGACAAACCCATTCAAATTAATCTTCACAGTACCTTTACCAATAATATCATAAGGTTGATCATCACCAAGATATAAATTTCTAAGGTTACTAGGGACATACCTCTCAAAGAATTCTTTCTTTAAAGTAGTGTGGAATGATGCTCCAGAGTCTAACACTTAAGACTTTTCCCTGCTTTCTAAGGAGCATATTAACGCATCATCTCCTTGTGAAGTAACATTTGCCTTTTTCTTCTTCTCGTGGTCATTTGGTTCTCTCTTGCAATAAAATTTATAGTGCCCGGTCCTCTTATAATTCCAACACCCAATGTTTTTTAACTCGTGGGAATTTTTTGGATTCCTAGATGTGGACCTCTAGTCTCTTAATATACCTTGTAGTTTGATTTTACCGCGTTCATACCCTATAGTTAAATTTCTTCCTCTCGACTCTTTATGTAAGACTTAGGAGATTTATGACTCACTCGATTCTCTCTTTTAAAGTTCTTTACTAAGAACTAGGTCACAAACATTATCAAATTTTAACTTATTGCTTCCTGACAAGCTACTCACCACGTAGACAGTAGCATTTCAACTATCTGGTAGTGAAGACAAGAGTATCAATGCTCGTACTTATTCATCAACATCAATTTCAACTAAACTAAACTAGGTTGTGATTGTATTGGATTCATTGACGTGTTAAGTTATTGACTCACCTTCCATCATTCGTAAATTGAATAAACGCCTCATTAAATGAACTTTATTGGACGTTGATGGCTTCTCATACATATTGAAAAGATCCTTCATAAGACTTTTTGTGGTTGTTTTTTTACAATGTTGAACAACATTGCGGGATAGCGTTAATCGGATAACTCTGAGAGCTTTTTTGTCAAGAAGGGTCCATTCTTCATCTTTTATACTATATGGCTTTTTTTCTTTGAGACGTTGATAAAATAATTTATAGGACACGTAATCTTCAATCTGAATCTTTTAGAAACCAAAATCTACACCATCAAACTTTTTGAGTCTCACATTTTCTTCATATGTAGCCATTGTTCCCACTCAAATCTGGCCTCATTTGGATCGCTAGCAAACTTGTAGCTCTGATACCAGTTATTGGGAATGTACATAATTTTCCTGGAAAATAGCTTCTAAATTAGCTTGAGGTAAAAAAAAGGTTTGGAGAAAATACACAATTTTCCTGCTTCTGATGAGAAGGAAAAAAGAAAACAAACAATAAAAGTGAAATTAAACACACAAATTGTTAACGGAGTTCAGTAAATTCTGCCTACGTCTCGGATCTACTGAAGATCAATTTTATTATAAATAATTAGTGACTCTGTCTTTTTTTATACATTCACCAAAACCTAGTTATTGGTTTTGTAGATAAGTTAACGGCTAAGAACCTTGGTTAGTCACCGGACTTTGTCATGTGTATCAAAAATGCCATTGATATTTTTTTTTGTATCAAAACAGTCATTTTTGTCGGTTTCATTTTGCATATGTGGTTACTTTTATTTGTCTTGATTTGCATCCGTGGTCACCCGTGAGTGACCACGGATGTAACAAAAAACCAACAAAAGTGGCCGTTTTGATACAAAAAAAACATCAGTGGCATATTTGATACACATGACAAAGTCCGGTGACTAACCAAGAATCTTAGCCATAAGTTCACACACAAAAGTAGAAACAATTACAGACCTTAATGAGTAATTTACGACTCACTATATTAGTGTATTTTCAAATTTAAAACTTTTCAACTCTCTTCAATGAGTCTAACATAGCTCATTTCCCTCATAGGGTTTGTCTAATACCTCAGTATAGCTCTTGTGAGCTCTTGGATTCCTTGCTGCCTTAGTCTCAAATCTATCCTCGTTCTCCACTTTAAAAAATGAAAACACTTGACATTTAGTTTTTGCGATATTAGAAAAACACTGGACTTGGAAAGGAATTGTGGTTGGGTTAAAAAGAATTTTATAAGAGACGGAGTTTAAAAAGTGTGTTTGAATGGAGGTTATGAGATTTCAGTGGTCAGATGTAGTGGTTGGTGGGGAGATTTTGTTTCTGTTTTGCCGATTTAAGTTTGGAGAGGAATTTGATTGTAATAGTTTTCTTTTTATTTCTTTTCTGTACAAGGTTGTTACAACCTTGTAAAATACAGTTCTTATTATTTATTTTAGGATAAGTTACATTATAATGACTTAGGTATAAATGTATAATTTAGTTGTTGGAATGAAAATATGCTTGAGTTTTGGAATTATGTGTATTTTGGTTCTTAAAAAACAAACGTGTTCTAGTTGCAAAATTACGTATAATTTTGTTGCGAAAAAAAATTCTCTGAAAACATCGCTAATAGATTTTTCAATATAAAATGCATATATTTTTGTAACTACAAAAATATTAGTTATTTAACACCAGATTAACACTTATTTTGACAAGAAGAAGTTGTATTTTATTTTCCACACAATCACACTTATATAACAACCACAATTAGGGATGGAAATTTAAACCGAAACCGTGGGTACCCTAACTGAACCGAACCGAGGAGGTGGGTTATCCGAAAAACAAACGGGGCGGGTTATGGTTTTTATTTTTACTATCCGTTCTGGTTCGGGTTCGGTTTCGGTTTTGAATATTAAACCACGGGTAACTGCCCCGAACCCGCCCCGTAAAAATACCTTTCATTTATATAAATATAAATATTATTTATTGATTTTATTTTTAGCCCGTTATCAAGACTAAATATTCAAACTTAATAATATTATTATTTATTGTAGCCCGTTATAAATGTTATTAATTACCGTCTGTATGTAATCTAGCACAATAATATTCCTAACCATAAAAGAAAAAAACCTATCAATATCTAAATTTGTCTCGTTTTTCACTGTCGCTTCTCTCGTTTTGATTTTCTAAGATAGAACCATCACTACTACTGTACCGACTGCTATGATTTGTTGCTCCGTTCTTTGGTTTTCAGTTGTCACTCGCTTCCATCCTAATATTCAGGTTTCTTTCTCTATTTCGGTGATTTTTTTTCTTTTTCTTTTTTTCCAATGTTCTTGAGAGTAATCGGTTTTTATATTATTTTTTCTCTAAAAATTATTCATGTTTTCTAAAAATGGTTTTACAATATTTATTTCTCTTTGTATGATTTATATATACACTATATATAAATTGTTTATGTTTTTTGAAAAAACTAATAAGAATCATTATGTATTCCAACGATTTTTCTATTTGTTTGGATTATATATATTGTATATTATATAGTTTATATATTAATATATAAATCATTTTGTTTTCATAAAAAAGTAATAAAAATCATAAAATTGTATATGCATAGATTTGATACTGAATACTAAAAATCAATTTTTTTTATCATATAAAATATGTAATTTTGAATATATATAAAGATTTTTTATATATTTATTTATTATATATTCAATCTTATATTCCTTCTAAAATATATCTACATATTCTATATAGATTTTAAAATTTATTTTTGAATATATTCTATATATTTGATACAGTATTTTATGTATATTATTTGTTTTTTAATATTATATTTCAATTTTTATCATATATATATTTTTAATTTCTAAATATATATACAAATTTGATATAGATTTTTGATGTAATATTTATTTTTAGTAAATACATCGATTTATTAATGATTTGTTATATAATTTTTTAATTTCGGAATATTTTTTTCTTTTTTTAATTTCGGAATATATAATTTGTTATATATTTTTTTTATTTAATCTTATGTTTAATAAAATTTATTTTTAAGCATGAATAATGGAAGCTTTTGAAATAGATGGTCGCTTTAAGGATGGAAGCTAACGAAGACATTTATTTTTTACTTTAAAATATTTAAATTTTATTTTTAATTTTATATGTTTGTTTTATTGAGAAGATCAAGTCGATGAAGTTTATAATTTATGGTAGTATTTTGTTCAATTTATTGTTATATTTTTACTTTTATTTTTTATTTTTTTATAGATTTGGTTTATGTTCGGTTCGGGTTCGGTTCCGGTATGTACAAGGGGTTTCTTCCGCGGGTAGTTCGCGGGTATCCGTGTGGGTAACCCGAACCCACAGATTCAGATTTGGTATGGAAAAAAAATATTCGTCGGATTTCGGGGCGGGTACGGGTATCAGTTATTTATGGGGCGGGTTGTGGATATATAGGTACCCGCCCCTGATCCGCCCCGTTGCCATCCCTAACTACAATCTTATTTCTACAACTATTTTTTTATTATTTAGCAACTCATTTGCACGTACTTCTGCAACTAAAATATATGTGCTTTTTAGCAACCAAATTACACGTAATTCTGTAATTAGGACACACTCTATTTTTTTTAAAATATTTTTTAACACAAAAATGCACGAACTTTTACAACTAAAAAGATTAGTTGTTTCACACCTAATTAACACTTATCTACACAAACAAGTTGTATTTGTTTTTTCATAGAATCAGACTTATTTAGAAATCAAATTCCTATTTTGCAACTTTTTTTTTATTTGCACGTAACTTTCCGACTGGAACACAATTGTTTTTAGCAACTAAATTATAGGTAATTCTGTAAATATGACCCATTTGCATTTTAGCACCTAAAAATTACATGTAATTTCGCAACTTAAACACGATGTGTTTTTCCAAAATTATTTCGCCAATCCAATTACACATAATTACACAATTCAAAAATATTAAAAAATATATTTCATGGATTTAGTTTTTTCATTTTAATAAATAAAACTAATGGTATTTTCGGATTTTATTTGGAGCTCAAGTTTGAAAGATATAGACTTTAAAAAACGATTAAAGCGTATTTCAAACTACTAGATACTTATCTATAAATACTCGTTTATCACCAAGTGGTTATCAATAGTTTATCAAACCATGGATGGTTATTGGTAAATAAGTTGGATGTTTGGTGGTTATTGGTATATTACACTTTTATTATATATTTGGTTATTATTTTTAGAATAAACTTTTATTTTTTTAGTGATAAGGTGTTTCAACTTAAGTGTTGAGTATTGAGCCAATATTTATCGAAGCCCACTATACAGTGAGATTATCGAAGCCCACTATACAGTGAGATGCTCTAGTAGTATAGAAGCCCAATATACAGTGAGATGGTCCAGTGGTATAATAGGTTGACCAAGCTTTTTATCAAAACACATTGTTTTGACTTAACTTAATATACTAAATTTTAGTTCAACTCATTTTAAAAAAGTTCTTCAACTCAATCAACATGAACCTTGGTTGTTGTTTTTTTTACTAATTTCTTTCTTTTTTATGTAAAGCTTCATTATTTTGTCTTTAATATCCCATTTTTAATACAACAATAACGTTAGAGTCTGAGTTTATCCCAGAGAAAGATGAACCATAAGTGAGATAATAATTTAGTGAGAGAATCGGTTGTTTGATCATGTGACAACAAATGATAAATATGTGGGATATTTTGAAGAATCTGGTTTTATATGAAGTGTATATCAAGTTTGATATGTTTGATACGGGCACGGAAGGTGAGATTTGAGGCCAATCAGCTAGCTCTAAGGTTGTCATATTAGATGATTTGAGTTCACAAAAGAGGAAGGTGTAGCTCAATAAGTACATATCGCAACCAAACCAATTCAGTTCATATATGAGTTAACGATCTATATTATGAAAGGGTGAAGCTATTTTCCCCCATAACATTTCTTATTTCCCCCATAAATCCAAAAAAACCTCATCTTGATATTTTCATCAGCCCAACCCTAACCCTATTTCGAGCAGGCTCTCCACCTATAAATAATAAGCCTTCAATTCCTAACACTGTTTCAGCCTCTCAACGTAGAAATTATAATCTCTCGAAGGCTAACCCCAACACTGATTTCGACTTCACACTGAACCCTAACCGTATTTCTACAAAATTGAAAAGCCTCTCAGCCTCTCATTCGAACAACATCTCAGTCTCTCAACAACCCGTATTGATAAAGTTTATCAAGTTTAGGTTTTTTTTGGTTTGTAAGGTTTAATTTTATCAGGTAAAGCATATATGTTGGATTCAATTGGGTTAAATCTTGTGTTTGTTGATATTAGTGTTTGAGAATAGTTAATGGCACAAAATTATAAATTTTAAAAAACAAGTAAGGGCAAACAAGTAAAAGCAAGTCATGAGTGTTTTTTAGATTTGGATTTATGGAGGAAATAAGAATTGTTATGGAGGAAATAGCTCCACCCTTTACGAAATTTCATACTTTTATTATCATAAATATTATAGAAAATGAATCAACTCAAAGACTATCAGAATACACTTAATTCTTATACACTCTTTATTTTAGTTTTCGATCCATCCTTTTTGTTGAACTCTTTGCCAAATTTTATATCAACAAAATTCAAAATGATTGTCATGAACTTTTAAAAGTGATGAATAAGAATGATGACTTTGAAGAGTAACTTCTCGAGGACTATCCAATTTAATGACAAATAGTCATTGACCTTTCAAAAGTCTGCTGATAGTCTCTCAACTATCCATGTTGGTGACATATAGTCCACGGTCTTTCAAAAATCCGGTGATAGTCTCTGAACTATCAATTTTGGATGAAGTTAGTCATTTCTGTTACTTAATTAATGAGACTAAGCTTATATCAAAAATAGAAAATCAAAAAACTAAATTTATCAAAATATGTAAAGGACTATCGCACAATGATAGACTAATTTCATTCAAACTATAGGACTTTTAAAAATCCATATACTAATTAGGGATGACTAGTTAGTGGTGAAAGGCGGGAGTTATAAATGAATAATGGGTATAAAGATGGGTTAATATAATATAGAGAAAAGTACCTGAAAATACCCACTCAACTATCTTATTACCCGGCGGTACCCGCTTTTAACATAGTGTTACTTAATACCCAGACTAATAAATTGGACAAAAATACCCTTCCACTATATATACCCATTTTTCAATTCCAACCCACTTTTTCGACCCTCCTATCACCCTAAACAAACGCAAAATTCTAATTTTAGAAACCACCCGAAAACAAACCGTTCGACTTCGTAATACACTCTCTCTCTCAAACCCATAAACCCTACAGCTTCTCACCGTTCGCACCTTCGACACTATCGCACCGGTCAGCCTCTTTTACTCAGACAGACTACACACCTTCAATCTCGTTCGACAAAGTTGTCGTGAAGTCGTCTCTGAAAGCTTCAATCTCGTTCTCCGACCGGTGAAATTTAACAGGTATGTATTATCGTGGAAACTGTACTTTTTTGCGTTTTTGACGAATTTGAACCACATTTTTCTCTTAATTCACGATAGGCGTTGCTTTTTATACTAGAATGAAGTATCTACTGACGATAGTTGCTCAGTTTATGGGTTTATAGTCGAAGCCATGGTAGAATTTTAGTTGCATGTAATACTGATACCTAATTCGCATCATATCAGAACTTATTTCGCAGCTTGTCTGTTAAGCCAATATTTATATGTATGCAATTCGCAGCTTGTGATGCAAATTATTTGTGACATTCCAACTGATTTGTGTTTGTGCAGAAAGAATGACAACAAAACCCAGCTACTACAGATCAGGGTTGGTGAGCCTGCTAAAGCTACTCAAAGACATGCGTATTACAAGGGCCCACATTGAAGCTGCAAGAAACACACCCTTCTACACGCTTCTGAAAACGGCATTTGAAATCCGTAATGAGGAAGAGCTGCCAAGGAAAAAATTCTACCAAATCATTCAGTATATCATCGAGAAATTCTCTCTGGAAAGAGACGCCTTTAGGATTGGCAACAAGTATGTAAAGCTGACTGAAAACGATATCAAGATCATATTCGGGCTGAGGCATGGCACCGAGAAAATGGAGTTAACAAAAACCGGAGCTTTTCACAACAAGTATGCAGCCGGCGAGGAGGACGAATCAAGGATGATGAAGAAATACTTCATGGTAAAAACTGGCAGGAAAGTAGCAGCTAGTAATACCAAAACAATAACAAATGCCATTATAAAGGTACGTCTAAAATGGACTTCATCTTTATAAAGCAAGATTCTGTACATTTCTAACATAGCATGTTGTCATTGGTTTTACAGGAGGGTATAGAGAAGGCCATAAACAAAGGAGGGGAGCATGAATTGGAAGACGTGGCGAGACTGTTGATACTGTTTTTGTGCTCCACGCTATTCTACTCCGTATCTGGAGATATCTTGGGCTGGAGCACGGTTTATTGCGTTGAAGACCTCAATAGAATAAACAATTATGACTGGGCTGGATCGATTATGTTCAAGCTTCGACAGTCTATCAGGAGTTGCTTAGCAGTAGAAAGAGTTGATAAAGTCGTCGGCTGCGTCGCCCTTGTAGTTGTAAGATTGATCTATTCAATATAAAAATTAGTTATGTACATAGCATCGTGCTGATAAAACTTGTCCCCATGCAGCCCTTCATCATGGAGCACACAACAATTGGCCACGAGGTAGCGAAGCCAACTTCGATACCAAGGTTTTTCAAATGGTTGGGGTTAGAGTGCCAAGCATCAACCATGACATATCTTATTAGAACACCCTACCTGGATAATGACCAGGTATAAGCTTTATATATGTATTGAACTGGGGGTGCATACAGTTCGCAGCATATGATGCGTTTTGCTTATAAAAATATATCAATCATTTCGCAGCCTGATGTGAATTTTACTTCGCAACTTCATTTTCAACACAGTTCCCATCATATATTTTATACTTAGTTCGCATCATATGGTTTACACTTAGTTCCCATCATATGTTTTACATATAGTTCGCATTATACTGTCCCATACTCATTTCGCAGCTTAGCATGCGAAATGTGATTTAAAACCACACAGTTCGCATCATATGATGCGAATTGCTTATAAAAAACAATTTGTTTGTCTACACCCTCATACTTTCGAAACAATTAATTTACTTACATGTGCATCTGTTGGTAGGTTTTAGAAGGTCCATTACAGCTTACCGAGGCTGAAATTGAAGCTTTCGGAGAAAGAGAAGATGATGAAGATGGTGAAGATGCAGAAGTAATGGTACCTTCTTCACCGGAAGAAAGACCTAGGAAGAGGACGAAAAGCACAGCATCAAAACCAAAACAAAGGAGACGAGCATCACAGAATGTAACAAATAAGGTGATGTCTCCCACACTCGAACAACCAACACCACCCGAGCCATCGATTCCACCACCAAGACTCCCCAAGAAAACGATTCCACCACAACCCAAAGGCAAATCCAGGCAAGAGCCCTCCGACACCGACACAACCAGTATGAGTGAAAAGATCGGTGATTATTTATTCAAACGCAGAGACCCTAATCCCGATATTGCTGCTCAATCAAAGCGTTTGAAGACATGCGCCGACAAGAACAAGTACGAGCGAAAAATAGAAAAACAGGCCAGAGAAGTAAGTATGACTTGAACCTTAAATAATCACTACAATCAGCACTTAATATGTTTATAAAAAGTTTGCTATCATTTTTGCAGCTGAAAGAATTGAAACGCAAGATAGCGGAACTTGAAGCACAACAACTCCACAATGCTATCTCTCTGCCAATCTGCCGTACTGAAAGCCCAATAAAGCAGGTACCAGCAGCACTTCCAGAGGGACAAAAATCCACTGATCAGCAAGCATCCGTGTCTAATGCTGATCAACACACATTTCTTCCTGGAGTACTGCCGGAAGAAAGGGATGATGATGCCCACAATTCACCCATCATGGAGACACATACAAAGGAGGTAGATAATGTAAGTAGATGATATGATGTTATCAAACAAATATCAGGACTCTTGTGTAGTCCTGTCCAAACGTTTCGCAGCTTGAGCTGCGAATTATGTAATAAACTGGTGGTTTGGTTATTACACAATTCGCATGCTGAGCTGTGAATTGTTAGGAATGTATAACATAGATATCAGGTCAGGATGCGAAATGTGATTACACAATGATTAACTTATGCTTAACCCTTCCACCCTTTTGTTTTTTTTTGTATGAAATAGGAGACCGAACGACAACAACAACATCAGCAGAAACAGCAAGACCAGCAGCAACAACAACACGAACAGCAACAACAACAACAACACCAACAAGAAGAACAACCCACAGCAACAACAACAAGAGCAACCACAACAACAGCAACAACAACAACAACAGCAGCAACAAGAAGAAGAGCACCCCCAGCAACAGCAACAAGAAGAAGAACAACAACAACACCCCCAACAACAGGAACAACAGGAACAACAGCAACAACATCAACAACAACAACAACAACACGAACAGCAACAACAACAACAACACCAACAAGAAGAACACCCCCAGCAACAACAACACGAAGAACACCCCCAGCAACAACAACAACTCGAAGAACACCACCAGCAACAACACCAGCAGCCACAGGTTCAACACGAAGACCGGCAACAAGGACAACAAGAACAACAATAGTAGCAACAGATAACCTTGGCGAAGAGAGAAAGGCTAACTCAAGAGGTAGCACCTCAAGAGTCAGAACCTGTCCATCCCGGTGAGAAGACAGAACTACTCAGCCAGGAAGGACCATCCTTAGAAGACAAAACCACTTCTTCGGTGGAACCTCAAAGACCAACGGTGCTGTCAGCAAAGTCAGAATTGCTAAGCCAACGTCAAACTGTAGGCCCAGTAACAAATCAACTGCCAGCTCCAGAGTCCCACGATAACACAGTAGGTTTACCTGATGCTTTTGTTGATGGTATTAGTACTCAAGTTTCACAGACATTTTTAAATGAAATTGATAATGTATATTACGATTCTATAATACAACAGTCTCTAGAGAACATGTCGGAGGATGACATTAATGATTTCTACCGACACGATCCAGCCTCTATGCCGAACAAGTCAACGGCAGTGGTTGTCGCTGACCGTGCGGTAAGGCCTCCTTATAATGATTTCGCATCATAACATGTGACTTGTGGCAAATGCTGATTGGAGTATTACAAACAAATATCAGGGTAGGATGCGAATTGTTCGGTGGAACCTCGAATAGTTCGCACCCTACCCTGATAGATACTAATAAATTTATTTAACTGGAACCACACATTTCGCAGCCTAAGATGTGAAGTGTTTGGACTCGTTGCACTTATAAATCACTGACGCCCTCTACTTTTGATTTTTGTTATTTACTAAGCTCGAGACGGTTAATGACATAGAGGAGCCAAGTTTTGCGCTACTGACACAAACGCAGCCTCAAGTGGCAGAGGAAGAAGAAGAGTTCGTAATAACAATGCGGGAACCGCCAGTAGTAGAATACAGCGACTGGCCAAAGAAAACAAAAGTAACTGACCGTATCGATGTGGCAGAATACCACAAAATACAGCTGGTTAAAGCCTACGAGAGCGACACACCTGATCCAGTGGTATGGCAGTTACCAGAGTCCAAGTTTACATACGGAATCAGGGTGCAAGCGAGTGATGTCATGGCACTACCTTTAGAAATAGAGCTGGACGTAAAGGTATCCAATTGTCAACCAATTCTATTTTCAATGTTTCAAATATGTATTCTATATTTAACATAAATCTACAACTCCTTTGTTAGCTTATCGATGCTTGGATTCGAAAGATGCTTGAAGAAGCAGACTACAAAGTCTCATGCACTAAAGCTAAAGGAGAGCATCACGACGCCATACTGATTTCTGGCACGACTGCGGTAAGTTTAGCTCACGTAAATTGAAGAAAGTTCTCAGAAATGTTCTCACTTTAATATACTCTTGCTTGGATGCAGCATCAAATGAAAGCAAGGTGGCAAGTGGAAAATTTGGTGGACATGGCTTTTAGAAAGGGGCGCAAAAATGCCAACATCATCATGGTTCCAGTGTGCACCGAGCAAAAGGATAATGTAAACCACTGGACGTTGCTCGTCATCGACGTCGACGGCAAGACAATTTCAAACTACAACTCGCTTCTGCCTAAGCTTTATGCCACAGACATGACCACAAGGACACCTGGATTACTGGTAAATATTCCAAACTATACACTTAATTCTGAACACATTTTAAGTATGCAAGCTGCGAGCTGAGTTCTGGTATGCTGCGAATTGTGAGTAAATAAGTTGTTTTTTGCAGCCTATCCATAACTCAATTCGCAGCCTGTCCATAACACAATTCGCAGCCTGTCCATGTTGGATTTGCTGTCATATAATTCGCAGCATAAGGTGCGAATTGTGTTGGATTCATTGTCATATAATTCGCAGCCTAATGATGCGAATTGTATGTCACCAACTGTTTTTTTTGTGTGCATATTCCTAACACTAATTACTATACACAGATCAAATATTTGTTGGATAGAGAATTCCTACCCAAATATAGCACAGGGTGGAAGGTGAAGGTGGAAAGAGGCATCCCACAACAAAAGCGAGGCACCGTGGACTGTGGTGTCTTGGTCTGCAAATATACAAGGGATATTATTCAGCATGGAACAGTGCAGAGAAAATACGATGCAGATATGGTAACTGCCTTCAGAACAGAAATGTTCTATTTCTTTTTAAATGACAAAGACACCATCACATATGGCTGATTCGTGTATTGCTTGTAAATACATTAGTTGCTTGTAAATACATCTGTTGTAAATTTTAGTTTTGTTGTGCATACATAAACAAATTACAATTTCAGAAATTTGAATATTCCTTATCTTATAGTTCGCATCATAACCTGATATATAATGATTGATTATGATCCTGGTATGTATGAACAGTTCGCAGCCAAACCTGTATGAACAGTTCGCAGCCTAAATTATATCAAATAGTTCGCAGCCTAACCTGAGAGATGGTTATCACTACACACACAATTCGCAGCCTGGTATACCAGCTTAAAACCAGTTCCAGCCTGGTGCATAAATAAAATATTAAAAATACAAAGTACAAGGATACGAACAGGCTGTGGCTTATGCCTTGGTAAACGTTTTCTACATTGAGCACACAAAAAACAATCTAATCAAGTACATAATTCATTAAATGTTGATTGGACATGGAGGCTATGTAATGATCACCTCATTTCCCTATAAATACCTCTAGTAACCAAAGGCTAACTTTACACCAAACTCTATATTTTGTTAAAAACACCTCTTCTTCTCTTCAAATTCAAACAGTCATGTCTTCCACCACAACAACAACCACCTCATACTCAAACTCTGGTTCACTCGGTTCCCTGGGTGACTCCTGGTCATCCTTAACAGCTAACTGGAGTGATGAGTTGATCATGCCAGCAGCATCACCCCCTAGCCCAGTCTCTGTTTTTGGGTTAGACGTATATGATGACTACTACTCAGCTGACTCTCAACTATTGGAAGTTGTTCCACAGGTTGTTGCTGAACCTCAGCCAGAACAGGTTTCAATGCTTCCTGCTGCACCTCAGCCAGAGGTTCGAAACAACAAAAGGAAGAGGGAAGACGAAGCTGGTCCATCAAGGACAAAAATTTTAAGCATGATGGACGTAGATATTGAAGCTGAAGAGAAAGTGGAAGAGAAAAAGAAAGTCGAAGACAAAGAGGAGAAAGACAAAGATGATCAGCACAAAAAGGAAAAAGAGGAAACAGTTGGTGATGAATCCTCTACCAACTGCTAGAGTTGGTTTTTGTTTTTTGTTTTTTTGAAATGCAACTAACTAGCACCAGTAGCTTGTAGTGATATGTGTAAACAGTTGTTAGTTTCTGGAAATATTGTAATCCTCCTTTTTGTAATCCAACTTGTAATCCTCCTTTTTGTAATCCAAATACATTTTGTACATCATTCACATGTTAACCTGCTATATTACTCATTTTCAACCTTACTGAATATCCTGGTATTTTATTAAATAACAATTCGCAGCTTATCACATGACAAATATCAGGACTCCTAACTGATCTCCATTCGCATCACAATTCTGGCCCTAATTCGCAGCCTATCATGCGAAACGTAAGATATGATAAATGTTTGATATGATTTTACCAATGATTCGCACCCTGTTAAAATTTCACATAATTGTACATAATTTGCATGTAATCCTGATAGATGTTTGTAACAAACACCAACGTATTGTACATACTTCGCAGCACAGGATGCGAAATGATTACAACTCCAATAGTAGCAAATACAAAAACACAGGAATGTACAAATGTTTAGTTTGCTGTACAGAACAATAACTATGCTTGGTGAGGATAAAAGTAGCCTGAGGGTAGGCTGGTAATTTCAAGCAGAGTTTTAAGGCGGTGTGAGGGTGTTTCACGGTGGTGTGAGGGTGTTTAAGGGTGTTTCAAAGTGCTTTTAATGTGGAGAGAGAATTAAGCAGCTTGGCAGCAGTTAATTTTTCTTACCCATAGTTAATGCTGGTAGTTGGGTATTTATAGTATGAAATTTGGGCCCTTATGGGCTTTCGGGTCAAGTTTAATGGACACGGGTCATGTTTAAAGACCCATGAGTTCTAAGCAGGTGGACAGGTAGCTTAGTCAAGAAGTGTTTAGGTTTTTTAGTACTTTTGTCATAGTTCGAACAGCCTTAGGCTCACAGTGTTCGAAGTCACCTGTCCGGTTCAAATATCATGTCCGGTTTACGGAGAGATTTACATTGGGCTGCCCTTCCGGGGAGCACTTCGAATTCGGACTCATCAGGAGCCCCTTTTTTAGGTATTTGAACAAGTGTCCTTGTCAAAGAACTGAAAAACAGTCCGATTTAGGAAGTGGTTTTTCAATTCGAAGAGAGTTGAGGACAGACCCGGACAGACCAAACGTTACGAATTCCAAACGGTTCTTGTCAGAGTTAATGGGATACGTGTCACTCCCTGGTTGGTCACTTTAGCCGTTTTTTCACCTTGAAATTCGCACCACTTTCTCGAACAAGTTACCTCTTTTAAATGTCATTAATGACATCAGCGCCGTCTTTTAATCATTGCCCAACTTTTCGGATTCTCCTAGGAATCAACTCCTTTTTTCACATTTACTATAAATTCTATTCACTTTTCACTGTCTCATTATCTCTTTCAAACTTTACTCTGCCATTTTACCCAAAGCTTTATCTCTCTAAAACTTCAAAATTTTCTTAGCTGTTTTATGTTCACAGCAAGAACAGCACTGATCAAGGGCGGCTGGCTTAACCTCTCAGAATTGGAGAAAGCTCAAAGAGTTGAAAAGGAAAAAAGACTTGCAGCAGGGCTTCCAGCGGCACCTGTTGAGAAACCAGCCCCTTCAATCGAAGAATCTGACAGAGGTTCATCTTCTTCTAAAGGTACAAAACCTAAAAAACTCTTTCAATCAACACTCTCCCCCATAGTATCTGGCTCTTCAGTTCAAGAGTCGATCTCTATTGTTGAACCGGGGGTCACTGCCACAAGTGTTAGGAAAAAATCCTCTTTTATTGCTATGGGGTCTGATTCTGACCACTCCCCAGACAAATTAATCATGAAAAGGCCAAGTAGGTTGGTTAAAGGACTTCCTTCTAAAAACGTACCCTCGAAATCGGGGGCAAAAAATAGTGAATCAGGGTCTGGGGCAACTATAAGGGCTCCCCGGGAGAGACCGTCAGGAATAGAAACCAGCAGCCCACTACCCCCCCAAGGAATCTTCTACCTCAGAAACTCAAATTGAGGTAAGAATTCAAGTAAATTCGGACAGCCAACAGTCCGGAGGATCAGCTCTGCCAAGCCTCAATCCTCCCCGGACTATTTCTACTGAAGCTCCCCCAACGATTATGGAGGAGAGGATGGAGGACTCCCCTGAGGAGGTTAGATTTGAGTCCGAGTCCTCCGGACAGGCTGAAACTGCTATCGTTGTTGCCACGAAGGGCAAAGAGGACTTGTATCTGAGGCGTCCGGACCTGCCGGAGAGCCTTGAAGGGAGAGTGGGGCCATGCTTTCATAAGTTGGAGTTCAAGTACCTTTTGGCTTTGTTGAAACCCAAGTACGCGTTCATCCATACTTCATATCTGGGCAGATTGCGCACAAAGTGGGGAATCCCTGAGAACGTAAAAATAAGGATTCCCATCGATCCAGAGACCCCGATGGATTGCAAAAATAATAAGATAGTCTTCTTCACGGAGCTATTCAACTGGGGACTCAGGTTCCCACTGGACCCGGAGATAGTGCGCTATTTTCATTTAGTCAAACTCTGCACATCACAGTTAAGCCCCAATGGCTGGTTCACCTTGATGTCATGTATTATGGCGTCTAGGCTATCTGGAATCCCTCTTCCTATGGAAGAGTTTGCAGCTGTGGCCAACTTGTGCAAACACCACCAGTTCCCCTTTTACCATTTCAACATGGGGAACGATCTTAAAGCTGTCGATGATCTCCTGGAGTCGGAGAGCAAATGAAGGAGCCAATTCTTATTTGTCAGTGGCTCATGGGAGAATGGCAAGAAAATCAAGGCCAAGGAGAATCCTAGCCTTCTTCGAAGCAGATGGAGGAGTGATCGTAAGTTTTTACTTTAAGCTTCTGTTCGAATCTCTCTTTTCTTCAAGTTTATGCTAATTAGTTTCTTTTCATTTTAACAGAGCTGCCAAAGGAGTTCGGGGACTACCTAAAGACCGGACAGACTACCTGTGGCAAAATTAACGCTTGGGCTGCAGAGAACTGGGAGAACCGGTTCCATAAAGCCTTCACTGCTGGGAACTTAGCAAGGTCTCACCTGTGGAACACCACAGGTCGAAGAGACCTAACTTGGGAGGAGTTCTCCACCCAACCTGATGAAGACATCGTGCTGAGAAGGTCTCACGAACTGGATGAGACTCTCTTCCTTCCTACCCGGGCCAAAGCCCCAAGTAAAATGAAGGGCAAGAAGAAGAAAGGCAAGAGGGCAGCAGGTGACGATGAGAAGGAGGCCCCAACAGATACAGAAGGACTGGCACAGACTCAGATTGATGCAGCCCTTCTACAGGTGGTGGAACAGGAGAGCGAGAAGCAGGAAGTGAACCTCCCTAAGCCTACAAGGGCCTCTAAAAGGACTCGCAAGCAAACAAGTGAGAGCGTTGACATGGAGGCCAAGAAGAAGAAGTCTTCCCAAGGAGATGAAGTTGCTCTCCGGGACCCGGAGCCCTCTTTTCCTACTGACCCAACCTTGGCTGAAGAGATCCCAAGGGACTTGCACGGAGAGATTCAAAGGGAGTTTACTACAGATGAAGTTGAGAGGGGGGAGCTCAACTTAGATGAAATGGACATCACCGGTCTGGGTGGACTTGGTGAATACTTTCTTGGGCTGTCCAGAGACGAGTTTGCAGGGCCCTACGTCCCTCCAAGCAGCTCTAACACAGTTAATTTCAACGGTAAAACTTTTATGGTCTCCAGTGAGAGGGATGTTATAGCCCATTCTATCCTTAGCAACGTGCAA
Source organism: Limnanthes douglasii subsp. nivea (assembly GCA_036936605.1). Taxonomy (NCBI): domain Eukaryota; kingdom Viridiplantae; phylum Streptophyta; class Magnoliopsida; order Brassicales; family Limnanthaceae; genus Limnanthes; species Limnanthes douglasii. Next base: position 292,582,897 of record JAUPFV010000004.1, read on the forward strand.
CCAATACTTACCCTAGAAAGGCAAGTCCGGAGTCAAGCGGACACCATCAAAGAGCTCAAATCGGAGAAGGAAAAATTGTCCGAAGACCTCCGAGTTGCTGCCAATAAGGTTGATTTGCTCAAGGAGGCAAATGATCAGCTAAAGAAGAATCAAGATGAAAGTAATACAAAAGCTGCTTCCTTAGAAGAGACCGTAAAAGATCTCCGGGCTAAGCTGTACGAATTAGAGAAGGACCTGACAGCCTCAAGAGGAGAAACTGCACCAAAGGAGAAGCTTGTCACCAACCTGACCACTGACAAACTTGCTTTAGAGAATGCAGTGACTCAGGCTGTTGAAGAGAAATCTGCTTTGGTGAGGGATCAAGAGGCCACAATCAAAGCCAAGATTAACGCTTATATCAGGGAGATGATACGGAGTGAAGAATTAATGATTGAAAAAGTGAAGTCTGATATGGTCCTCCTGTTTCACGAAAAATTCCCGAAGAGGAGACTAGGGGACTTATGGCGCTATGTGGATGACGATGATCTCCCATACTGGACCATGGTTGACGATGAGAGGTACTCCGGTGAGTCCTCGTCTGGTGATGAAGAGGAAACCGGAGAGAGTCCAGGTGAGGAAGAGATTGATCCCAAGGGTAAAAAGATAGTCGAGGAGAAGAGCGACATCAAGGGCAAGAAAACAGATGAGGGTGAGCCATCTTCAAATGCTCAACCTTAATTTATAATTTGTTTTGTTTATCTTTTGTTTGAACTAAAGTCCTTGGAAGGCCAATGCACTTTTTTGTGATGGTGTCCATATTATTCGGACAGATTTTTGTACTGTGCCCAAACTTGCTTAAAAAGTCCTTGGAAGGCCAAGGCAACTTTATGTTGTTGAATGAATGCTTTTATTTTACTCAACCATCTTCTTCTTTTATTACTTGTCTTACTTTAGACAGCTAGAATTTAAGTAGCTTTGAGTTATTGTATTGTGAGAGTGTTTAGTTTCTCTGGCTAGAATTTAAGTAGCCCTTAGACCTTTCAGTCCGGGTAGTATGACAAGCAACAGAATTTGCAAAAACTTAGAAAATTATTGAAGAAGGCATCAAGTTTTATTGAAAGCTCTCCGCGCCACCGAAGAGGGGAAGGTATGCCCCCAAATATTTACATGGATGTTTAAACAAGTAAATATTTACACAAGTTTTATTCCAAGTACATTCGTAGGTGTTCAATATTCCAAGGGTGAGTTAAAACCCTGCCATTTTTGTCTTCCAACCAGTATGTCCGAGGCTTGATTCTTTCAACCACAGTATATGGACCCTCCCAAATTGGGGCCAGCTTTCCGAAGAGCTTTTCCTTGGTATGCAAGAAAACTTTCCTCAATACTTTATCTCCTGGTTGAAAGTCCCTTCTTTTAACTTTAGAAGCAAACCGGCTTCTCATCAAGCCCTGATAGTGTGCTATTCTAAGATGAGCTTTTACCCGTCTTTCTTCGATCAAATCAAGCTGATTTCTAATTTTCATCTCATTAGCCTGTCCGGAGAAGTTATGAACACGAAAGGAGGGGAGTGTCTTCTCTATGGGAGCTACTGCATCCATTCCATAGACTAAGGCAAAAGGGGATTCTTGTGTTGCAGCCCCAGGTGTTGTTCGGTAAGCCCACAAGACTTCTTGTAGATAACTAGGCCACTTCCCAGCAGCCCCTTCTAAGTTTTTCTTTAAACCGGACAGTATCGTTCTATTAGCCACTTCAACTTGCCCATTGGCTTGAGGGTGGAAAGGTGAAGAAAAGCAGTGCTGAATACCTCCTGAGGCACAGAAGCTCTCCATCTCTCTATTATCAATCTGTGGCCCATTGTCTGTTGTTATTTTCTGGGGGACACCAAATCTGCAACATATGTTGGATAGAATGAATTTTATAACAGCTTTTGATGTTGTCCCTGCCAAGGGAGCTACTTCTACCCCCTTTGAGAAGTAGTCAATGGCCACAATTATAGTTTTACGCCCTCCGGACGCCACGGGGAGAGGCCCAACTAAGTCCAATCCCCATCGAGCAAAAGGGATGGGCTCAGAGATCGACTCCAAAGGAATGGCCGGTACATGAATTTCATTGTTGTACCTCTGGCATGGGTCACACCTTCGTACCAGCTCCTTAGCATCTTTCATAATTGATGGCCAATAGTATCCGGAGAGTAGCACCCTTCTTGTTAAAGCTCTAAATCCACAATGGGTTGATCCCTCACCATCATGCAATTCGGAGAGAACTATTTGTGACTCATGATCCCCTAAACAACGTAGGAGAGGTTTGCTATAGGATTTTTTGTATAATACTTCTCTTAACATAAGGAAACCACGAGCCCTGTGCTTCAATGTTCTGGCTTGTGATTTATTCAAGGGTACGATACCATCGGACAGATATTGCACAAGAGGAGACCTCCAATCTTGAGGCTGATTTACTTGTATTTCAAAGACTTCCTCTTTTTCACCTTTATCGAGTTGAATAGAAGGGCTTTCGAGCACATGGATCCATGGGTAGGACTCCGTATATGCTATCGTTGCCAATGAGTCTGCTAGCTCATTCTCTGCCCGGGGGATGTGCTCATAGACAACAGCTTTAAATTTCAACGCCTCATTTTTCAGGAGGAGTAAATACTTGACCAATTGTTCTTTTCTAGCTTTTGATAGGCCCAAGGCATGGTGGACTAGCAACTGGGAATCACTTAATAGCTTGACCCTTTTAGCTCCACAAATGTAGGCCAATTTCAACCTAGCTATAGCTGCCTCGTATTCGGACTCATTATTGGATGCCCTGAAAGCAAAACAAATAGCATGGAACATGTTGTCCCCGTAGGGGGAAGTGAGACATATTCCTGCCCCAGATCCCATGGTACTGGATCCTCCGTCTATTCGGACAATCCACACTTTTTTGTCTTTTGAATCAGTATGTTGTTCTGAATCCCTATCAGAATGGAACTCAACTAGAAAGTCAGCCACAGCTTGAGCTTTTACTGCTGTCCGGGGAGCGAAGTCTATGTCGAAGTCCCCCAACTCTACTGACCACTTTGTCATTCTGCTCGAAATGTCTGCTTTTTGAAGGACATTATTTAAAGGGAAAGAGGTCCGGACAACGATAGGATGAGCCTGGAAGTAGGGCCTCATTTTTCTTGCAGCTATTACCAAGGCCAATGCTAGTTTTTCGAGTTTCAAGTAACGCCTCTCATCATCAATCAGGCTTTTGCTGATGTAGTACACTGGGTGAGGATACCCATCAACCTCCCTTACTAACACAGCACTGATGGCACAACTTGAAACAGCCAAATATACAAAAAGAGTCTCCCCATCGAATGGTTTAAACAAAGTCTTGGGAGATGACAGATGCTTCTTGATTTCATTGAATGCCTCATCACACTGTGGTGTCCATTCAAACCCCTTTGCACCCTTCAGGGTTTGAAAGAATGGAGCACATCTGTCTGAAGACCTGGAGATAAATCTGTTCAAAGCTTCCAACCTCCCCGTTAATCGCTGTACTTCTTTAATGTTTCGAGGAGGCTCCATTTGGAACAAAGCATCGAGTTGGTCCGGGTCGGGTTGTATTCCATGCTCACTTATGATATACCCTAAGAACTTCCCGGACTGCACTCCGAACACACACTTTTCAGGGTTTAATTTTAAATTCACTTTGGCCAAGTTGGCAAAAGTCTCTTGGAGGTCGGACAAGTGCAACTGCTCATCCACGCTTTTTACCATCATATCGTCAATGTAAACCTCCATATTTCTTCCAATTTGATCAGCAAATGCCTTATTGACTAACCTTTGATAAGTAGCCCCAGCATTTTTCAAGCCAAAGGGCATCACCTTGTAGCAGTGTAAACCTCTATCAGTGACAAAAGTGGTATGCTCTTGATCTTTTGGATCCACCTGGATCTGATTGTACCCGGGGAAGGCATCCATGAAGGAGAGTAGCTTGTTCCCAGAAGTAGAGTCTACTAACTGATCTATCCGGGGAACCGGATACAAGTCTTTTGGGCAAGCTCGATTGAGGTCTGTGAAGTCAATACACATACGCCATTTACCATTCTTCTTTTTTACCAAGACAGGATTGGCAGTCCACAAAGGGTACTGAAATTCTTTAATGTGCCCCATCTTTGTGAGTCTGTCAACCTCTTGTACAATGACATCAGCCTTTTCTTTTGAGAAAGCTCTCCTTTTTTGTACCACTGGTGCCACATCTCTCCGGACAGATAGGTGATGGGAAATCACCTCTGATGGAACTCCAGTAACATCAGCGTTGCACCAAGCAAAAACATGCTGATGGTCTTTCAAGAATTTCAACATTCCTTCTTTCAGTATTGGTGGCATTTTGGACCCTATCTTGACGCTTTTTCCTTCTTCCAAGCAGTGTGTCTCAACCTCTTCAATCGGAATCAACACTCCGGGGGTCTCTCTGGGGTCATCAATTTCACCCTCACCCCCAGAAAGGCCCTCAAACTGCTATTGATCGTTTATACGGACTGCCCCCAGCGTTCGTGGAGCCAAGGAAGTGGCATAGCATTCCCTTGCAACCTTTTGGCTGCTCCGGACAACCCCAACCTGTCCCTGAACAGCATACTTTAGACACTGATGGACTGTCGAAGCTACTGCATGCATCCTAGAGAGCCAAGACCTCCCTAGAATAGCATTATAACAGGTGGGACAATCCACCACAATGAAGAGTATTCTAACCACTTTCTTGAAAGGGCCCCTGCCCAACAACACTTCTTCTTCAAACTCCCCGATCACATCGGCTGAGCTGCCCGTGAAGCCCACGATTGATCTGTCCGACTTTTGAATCACAGCTGGATTTCTCATTTTCTTGTAAGTGTTTAGAAAAAGGATATTGGCAGAGCTTCCAGTATCCACCAAAATTCGCCTTATCTCATTGCCCCCTATAGATGCTCCTATGACAACAGCATCCTCATGAGGGCCAGCAATATCTCTCAAATCATCCTCATCGAAAACTATGAATGGGAATGAGTTTGGAGATTGATAGGATGTCATGCCTCCTTCTAGCTGGGAGGCCAAATTATGAACATGCCTTTTTCTTGAAGAAGTAGTAGGAGCTGTCATAGTGTCCCCTCCAAAAATTGTCAGTGACTCGAAGAATTTAATGAGCCCGGAGACTGATCTAGACCGCTCCTTAATAGTACCCACTCTGTTTCTTGTTGGATCAGGATCCAAGTACTCAGACTCCACATCAAACCTTTCAACTATTACCATAGCCCCCTCCGGGGCAGCGTTGCTTGGACCAACCCTATGAGTGTTGTCAGGCCTGTTGCCTCCTCTCCTTTTAACGTATGCACCCAACTTCCCTCTTTCAATCAAGTTTTGTACCTCTTGTTTCAACGCTATGCAATCATCGGTGGTATGGCCAATATCATTATGGTATTGGCAAAAGGAATTATTTCGATGTTCTTTGGGAGACTGCAAGGTTGCCGGTCTCCGGTAGTGTACTTCATCTTTTGTTTTATCGAAAATGGTTGCCACACTTTCTTTGAGCTCTGCAAACCACTCCGGTTGGACCCATGGCCCTCTTTTGTTTCTAGACTGTTGGCTTTGTGCAGGAGCAGCTGGTTGAGACTGAGCTTTTCCCCTTCCATGCCCCTGTCCGGTTTCTCTTGCTTTATTCCCGGACTGGTTTTGATTTGGAGTTGGTGCCACCGGGGTGGATCTCACCTGTCTGTGCACCCTGGTCTTTTTCGTTTCATCAACATTTATTTGCTTGCCAACTTGGTTCAGCAATCCTCCCCAGGTCATGGCTTTCTTCCTGGTCACCGAATCGGCCAGGTTGCCTGGTTTCAAACCTTGTCTCAGGGATGCTATTGCTACCTGTTCAAAGCAATCAGCCAACCCATTTTTTGTGTTTACAAAACGACTTATGTACTCTTTTAATGATTCGTTTGGTTCCTGGGCACAATGGATTATGGTATCTCCATTACCCTTCAGCTCCTTACTCCCCACAAATTGCCTTCGAAAGGCCACCCAAAAAGTATCAAAGTCTCTGATACAACCCTGAGGCAGGCTGTTGTACCATTTCAGAGCACTCCCCGTAAAAGACTGGGAGAATTCCCTACAGAGTAGTTTATCATCATCATCAAAGTTCATCATGAAGTTCTTGAATTGCTCCAGATGATTGTCTGGATCAGTACTACCATCATACTTCTCCATCTTGGTGCTGTCAAACCTCTTGGGGAGGTTTCCGGACAGGATTTTAGAAGACAGTGGAGACTACCTCCAATTCCTTCCACGACTGAACACGGTATCCTCATTAGGAGTTGCAAAGATACATGGCTCATCATGGAAGGCAAAAGGATCCATCAGCATTCGGTCTACATGCCTCCGGGTGTGAGATGACCCTTTTCCAATATGCCTCTTCATTCTTCCATGGTGATCTCTTTTTCTGGAATACTTTTTAACTTGCTTTTGTTTCTTCTTGGTTCGTCCCTCATCACTGCTAGAGGACAAGGACTTTTCATTTCCCTCACTGTCCGAAGAGCTGTCCGAAGACTCTGAACTCGAATCAGAACTCTCCACAGGCTTGGACCGGTGAGATTTTTTAGAGCTGGCATGCGTCTTCTTAGTACTTTCATGAGTTTTGGAAACCCCATGCTCTCTTGGGTTATCGGTGTGGTGAGCAGCTGATGCTTTGGATTTCTCTTTCACGCCCATCTTGGCTTTTTCAGCCCTCAGAGCTTCTATCTCAAGTTTTAACCTGTCGCGCTCTTGGACAGTATACTCATCGTTCTCTTCCACCACTTCGAGCAAAGCTGGTGGAAGCTCTGGATTATCCGGATTCATTCGGACAGAATTTCTTTACTTGGTTTCGAATACTTGATTCAGGCACCGTCGCCTCCCACTGTGGTCGCCAATTTGGTGAGGATAAAAGTAGCCTGAGGGTAGGCTGGTAATTTCAAGCGGAGTTTTAAGGCGGTGTGAGGGTGTTTCACGGTGGTGTGAGGGTGTTTAAGGGTGTTTTAAAGTGCTTTTAATGTGGAGAGAGAATTAAGCAGCTTGGCAGCAGTTAATTTTTCTTACCCATAGTTAATGCTGGTGGTTGGGTATTTATAGTATGAAATTTGGGCCCTTATGGGCTTTCGGGTCAAGTTTAATGGACCTGGGTCATGTTTAAAGACCCATGAGTTCTAAGCAGGTGGACAGGTAGCTTAGTCAAGAAGTGTTTAGGTTTTTTAGTACTTTTGTCATAGTTCGAACAGCCTTAGACTCACAGTGTTCGAAGTCACCTGTCCGGTTTACGGAGAGATTTACATTGGGCTGCCCTTCCGGGGAGCACTTCGAATTCGGACTCATCAATGCTAAAAAAATAAATTTCCTTAAACTGGAACATCACAAGTCCTCCAGTTATGGCCTGATTTCGAACATCGGCCACACCTTAACTTCTTGGTTGAGATTTCTCCTCTAGAAGGGATTCGCTTTTTCTTAGGCCTTCCGGAGCGTTTCTTAACGTTCGGAGGCAGAACTTCAACAAAAGAAGGATCATTAGCGCTGGACCCTTCGCCGAAATCAGTTATAGCTGGTATGCTGAAATAGTAACTTTCCCTGTAATTCTTAACCGTAAAGAAGGGTTCTATTACAGTCAATGGATCTTGGTCGGTGTATTGTAATGCCGCTAGAGCATGAGCACATGGAAAACACTCTTGTTGCCATGATCCACATGAACATTTGAAATCCAACAGATTAACAACAGCCACAAGAGTCGAAAAGACTTCGAACATGGCGGAAGAGGACTTACGTACTACCCAACTTCGGCACATGTCAACATTCTGCTTTAGCTTCTTCTCGTACTCGGGAACCAAATTAGTACTTCAGCTGAGACCTTCTTCGTATCTCCGTGAAACCTGAGTCATAAGCAAGTCTCTAATCCAATCAATAAACTCAACAATTGGTAAGCCGCAATATTTTTTAATCTGATTGTTAAACGATTCAGCTGCGGTAGAAGCCATAGAGCCGTATCGCTTCCCTTTTACGTAAGCCTGCGCATACTTTTCAGGGGGTAAATTTGCAAGAAAATCACTCATTCTCTCACCACCTTCACATAAAAAACCTGTTAGTATATCTTTAAAAAGCTCTTGACTGGGAGCATAAGCAAGACGGTGGAAGAAACTCAACATCTTTTTTTTATACTCCGTGTTAGTATGTTCCAGTTTGGCTCTCAAATTCTGCATGAGATGGAAATAACAGTACGCATGATAGCAGTTTGGATACAAGACAGAAACAGCATTAACAATACCAGAATGACGGTCTGAAATAAATGTGATTTAGGCGATCCAGCAAATGTGGTTTCAAACACCCCAAAAACCACATCCAATTGTCCCAATCTTCAATACTAACTACAGCAAGAGCAACAGGGAATAGTCCTGGAAAAAGGCAGATCAAATAAACACTACAACAGTATGCAAACGTTTAAAAATTGTAAACAATTCGCATGTTGTCCTGGAACAATTCGCAGCTTGTCATGCGAAATATGTGTGACATTTTAATTGATCATGCAAACAGTTCGCATCTTGGCATGTGAATTCGCAGCTTGTGGAACCTTTAAATAATACCTAACTCAAGCTGCGATGTAAGTACAATTTACTCAGCATAATACCTAATTCGCAGCCTCAACTGCGAAATGTGAGGATCACAACCCTGCTTAATTCGCATCACCTGCTGCGAATTACATCAGCATTTTCACACAGAAACATCGTTCATTAACTATATAAATGTAACTAACCGTTGTTTTCGTCCTTTGCTACAGCAGTGAGCAATGTACCCTTGTACTTGCCATATAAGTGGGTTCCATCGACAAACAACATTGGACGGCATGAATGAAAACCACTAAGGGACGAACCGAATGCTACAAAACAGCGCTTGAATCGGTTTGCAGCTGACAACTCCAACTGGCAGTCTGAAGTAATATCCCGGCTCTTTAAGCGTTTGAAGTATCCGCTTAGTAAACTAAAAGAACTTGAACTATCTCCAAAAACTCCCCTCCTAGCCTTCTCTAAAGCATTCCATGACAAACGATAAGAGATATCAAGACCGTAATCTTGTTTGACAGTCGATTGTATGGTTTTGGCTGTCAACGAATGGCAGGTCCGGAGAGAATCCTGAACTTCCTCTGCAATTAAATATGATGTCAAATGCCTGTGCCGCTTATGCTTATGCTTCTGGGAGAAAACAGGACTACAAGTATGGTACGGGAAATGCTTCTTGATCGTCATAAGGCCGGTGCTTGAGTCAATAGATGCATAAACCCTCCATTTTCACCCGCTTGTGAGCTTATTTTCACAATAAGCAGTGATCTTATTTGTTGTGTTGTGCAGGTATTTAAAAGAAAAACCATGCTCTAACGCAAACTTGCACAAGGATACCCTCAGACCGGCAGCACCTTCTTCAAAAGCTTGACCCACCCCTGTAATAGCATCAGCCCAACCAGCAGTAGCAAGTTGTTTTTTCCTCTGATCAGAATTAACTAAACCGTTACTACTCTCCCCGCTAACTAGTTGATCAAGAGATGGTTCTCCCAAAACCAAGCTACGCTCTTTACGCTTACCACCCAGAACCCTTATCGAAGACGTGTTGTTCTATGAGAAAACTAACCCGTTTTAAACGCTCCAAATCAAGATATAACACCAACCCAACAAAATCACTCTAGTTATTAAAGAAACAATTATTGTGATCCCCGCAGGAGTAAGTAATTAGGTACTCACCTGTGGCAAGCTCCTCCCATGTGTTCTGTACATAAGCTTGGATACTTTCGAAGCTTTCAAACTCCGTGAAAGGCACAATTGCAGTTTGGTGACCATATTTAAAAATACAAACTCGTGATTTAGACATCTCTTAACCTGGACAATACAAGTTATTTGTTATTAGTCACAAAAACTAGGTGCAAAATATTTACTACTGCATCAAACAATTCGCATCCTAAGGTGTGAATTGGGTATACCTACACGATCTATTCGCATCTTGTCCTGATATTTGTTATTAGTCACAAAAACTATGCAGATTATTTACTACACCATCAAACAATTCGCATCATAACCTGCGAATTGTGTATATACATCGAGTAATTCGCAGCCTGTCTTGATATTTGTGTATATCTACATAGAGCTATTCGCAGCCTGTCCTGATATTTCTATGTAACACCGGTCCTGATATTTGTTTCGAAATACAATACTCTAACTGACCTAAAAACTCGTAATCTACACATTCATGACAAAACTAAAGCACTACCAAATTAGAATATAACATCAGAAAACAAGGACGTAACTATATAACGAACAATATTAGCTAAACAATAACAGATCACTATAACAAAAAAAACAGAGAAAAGCTCGAAATCAGGCAATGACATCTAAAAACAGTAGAATAGAACCTATTCCAACAGAGAAAACGAATAAAAAACTTCGAAATCGGTAGGTAATTACCTAAAAAGCTCGCAACACGATTACTTGTAAGCTATAAGATTCCAAAAAGCGACGATCAACTCCTGTACGTATAAAACAGAGGTTAGACAGGTCTAACACAACAACTTACATAAAGAAACAAACCTTTAGCAGCTTCCGATCACCGGAAAATGTGATTTCAACCCAGCTCGTGGTGGTTGGTAGGGTTAGGTGGTTAGAGCGGTTAACAAATTCAAATCTTCAAAAAGCTAGAAAAATAGAAAGAAAACAGAAAATAACATTTATATAGTGGGTTAAGGGTAGTTAGGGTATTAAAATAAAATTAGGTTGTAAGTGACAATAAGGTAGTTGAGATGGGTATTAAGTAACAATTGATCAAACCTTGGGTGGTAAGTGATAATTGAATAGTTGAGTGGGTACTTTAAGTACAATTTCCCTATAATATACCACGACCCAACTGCAGCTTACCCGTCTTTCGCATTAGGGTTTGGCTTTCTCTACACTCACTTATAAATACCGCAAGAAACAATCTAACCAATCACACATGAGCTCCTGCTCTGGCTCTAACAGTTCGTCGGTAGCTTCGCCAAAAGGAAGCAGGCAATCTCTATAACTCTATTTGTACTTATTTCGTTTCCGTTTCATGTCGTGTTTTGTTATTGTAAGAAATCGACCAGATGATGAGAAACAAAACTGCAACAATATGATGGGATGGGAATTCATCTCAATCTCAATGATGCTTAGTATTTAAGTCTCTGATGGTCTCCATTTCAGCTTACATTTTAATTTCTTTTGGGATCTGATGAGTTTCTTTTGGTCCGTGTTTCTGATTTCCCGTGACCGACAACCATTTAACCAATCTCTAATCCCGATTTGATTCAACTTTTCATCTTCAATTTAGAATTTTCTTTATAAATCAATCAATGAGATTAAACTCTTATTTTTCTTTATAATTATTTGTTTAAGTTTGCATCTTTAATACAATTGGATTTGATTTGTGCACTATAAGCCGATGATCTGGATTGAAAAACTAATGAAGGTAGCCATTGCTAAGTGCACATACATTGATATCTAATTAGGGTCGATGTCTGCCTCTATTGAGATTTGTTAGCATTGATTTTGGAGGCCTGGTTTAAACCCACATTTTCTTATAGTGTATGGTTAGTATTTTAAGTCTCGGATGTCTCTTTTTCGGTTTTCATCTTCAATTTTGCTTTTGTTTCTTTGGTCCTAGGCTGTAGGTTGTTTGGCTCGGCACATGCATTGACTGCAGCAATCTGGAGTATGTTTTTTTTATACTGTAATGAACATGTTCAACTGCAGAAGAGTTAGATGGTAGAAGTAACCATCCGAAATTTTATTAACATATCGGTCTTTCCGTTTACAAGAATAACAGAACCCATTGCAAGCTTTGCATGTCGTGTGATCTTAGTATTGTAACTGTTGGTGAATGCAATTGCGTGGAACGATAAGGTAGCATACAGAACAGCCTCAGTGCTCGATAAGATTCTGATAAAAAATCTCATCATTAGGTTTACGGCCTTCATGTTTTGATTTTTATTTCTAACGGATTCTTGTCTGGGTTCTTGTCTGGCAGTTAAGTGCATAGTTTGATCTGTGTAGAGTAAAAGAGCTGGTGGTTTAGCTCGTGTAAACCCTTTCTCGGTCAGTTTTGTGTTTCTTTAAGTAACAGATATGTATTTATCTATGTTCTAAGTGATTGTCGTCCCGTTATGCCTTGAGACAAAATAAACAAGAGAGACCAATTATAGCAACATGAGCTGAGAAATGATCCTTCGAATGACGGACTTGTATGTGCTTCCTAATTGATCAGAGCTGTCAAAAAAAGGTTGAAACGTAGTATGGCGCTTCTTTGAAGAGACGATGTTACATACACATGCTTGAAATCTAGTCATGAATGCTGTGATAACAACTTAGTTGATACTTGATACTTCACTCTCATTATTAGGAGCTTCCCCAAATTTGAGTGTTTTTCCTATGTATCAAAGTTTCAGTGTTTATCCGGTCCTAACATTGGTAATGAAGTATTGCTGACAAGTTAATGGGTATCGATTGGGTGGATTTAGAGGGATGCCGGGACAATCCCAAAATATGAAAATAGAGCTGACAATTTTGATTTTTTTAAGTTTATATATATTTAGATCAATTAATTATAAAAAAAATAATTTTGTTATGAAATACTCCCTCCCTTCCAAAATACTTATCCTTCTAGGAATTAATTTTGAGTAAATGCTGCCCACGTGCATGTCATGAAGAGAGAGTCTCTTGACTCTGCAGATGCTTCAAGACATTATGGTCGGTGTACAATACAAAATTGTTATATGCCAAGTAGGAACTCCAGCGCTTCAACACACACCGCTGCATAAAACTCCTCGTTATAAGTGTTGTAATTGAGTTTTGCTCCACTATACTTCTCATAAAGTTTTGCTCCACTATACTCCTCGTCATAATGCAGTTAAAACCCTATAAAATGTCAGATAGAACTAGAATAGGTGTAGTGGTCAGTCTTACCTTAATCTCTTCAAACACAGTAGTTACTTCAGGGGTCCAACAAAATATTTTTCCCTTCATACATTTTGTAATAGAAGCAATGACAGTACTAAAGTTATAGATGAACTTCATGTAGAATGAAGCCAGCCCATGAAAAAGAACAGACTTCTGTGATAGAAGTAGGTTTAGGCCAGTCAAGCACTGCTACCTCTGGCTTATCCATTGACAAACCATCTTTTGAAATAACATACCCAAGGAATAAAATTGAATCTGTCGAGTCCTCCATAAAACTCTTTTTGCCTCAAAACAACTAATAATTCCGGCAAATGTTGGAGGTGCACTCCTCTGTAGTACTATATAACAGAATATCGTCAAAGTACACAACAACAAAAAAATCCAATGAATGCATGAAAGACATGGTTCATAACCCTAAAAGATATGATAAGAGCGATGGAAAGGCCGAATGGCATGACCATCCACTCAAACGGACCTTCTCTGGTCTTAAAGGTTGTCTTTCACTCATCTCCCATGCGAATACGAGTCTGATGATATCCGCTCTTCAAATCCAGTTTCGTAGATATTGTAGCACCATTGAACTGATCCAGTAAATCATCAAGTCAAGGGATAGGAAACCAAAACCTGATTGTAATTCTATTGATAGCCTGGCTATCCACACATATCCTCATTGAACCATCCTTCTTTGGTGTTATTAGTGTTGGAACCGCACAAGGACTGATGCTCTCATGGATGTGGTTTTCTCAATAGTTCTTTCACCTGTCTGCGGAGTTCTTCATGCTCCTTTGAACTCATCCGGTAGTGTGGTAGGTTTGGCAGACTAGCCTTCGATACTAGGTCAATCTGGTGTTGGATGTCTCTTAATAGAGGAATACCTGTTGTAAGATTATCGGGAAACATAACAACAAATTCTGCTAATAGCGGACAAACACGCTCAGGTATCCCAGTAAGCGATCACCATTACACTCGTTAACCACCAATAAATAAACAATTCGTGTATCACTAGCATGCTCTATAAATGCTTTATGAGCTAAACTATTCTTACTTGACTCAAGTGATACAACAAGTGTAGGTTACGAAGCTACCTCATTAGATGGTGTTAATCTAAATGTAATGTTATTCCATATGAAACTATAATATTTTTTTCTACCATCGTATATGACAATTCTATCGTATTACCATGGTCGACCTAACAATAAGTGACAAACATCCATAGCGATAACATCACACCATAATTTATCCTTCTAGTTACCGACAGAGAAAGACACTAGACATCTTTTAGAGATTTTTACCTCACTACTTTTCTTTAACCAGGCGAGTTTGTAAGGGTTGGGGTGGTCTTCTGTTTTAAGGGACACCTTTTGCACAACTACTTTGGAAATCATGTTCTCGCATCTTTATGAATCAATAAAGAATTTACATACCTTTCCCCCGATAGTACAACTCGACTGAAAAATATAGTTTTGCGGCCAATCATCCCCTTCACCTCTTGCTTTAGGCGTAAAACAGACACATCTTAAAACCAATTCCTATCCAATATCTCCTCCAGTAACCTGGTCCGTCCGAACCTCATCAACAACATCCTCCATCCATCATCAATTGTGGTTCACCTTCCAAATCGTAATCAGCAGCTTTGGTGAACAATTCTCTCAATTGTTGTGGTTGTTGTCGCAATTTTGGACACTGCAAAGCAAGGTGCCCTATTTCGTGATAATGGTAGCACTTGACCCGCGAGGAAGTACATGTGGGACTAGGTACTTGTGAGTTAGAACTTGCAGAAATAGGGGCGACAATTGGTATTATTGAGCAAGGATCTGGAACTGTTCTTTTAGGAAACGACAATGGTGTTGTCCTCGCAGTATCTCATCCATAAGACCTTCGCGAAAGGGCTTTATTCAGATGCAGTGCGCGTTGATGTACTTCAGACACATTAACAAGGTTGAACATATTTGGTTTGGGTCATCAAAGTGTAGTCTCGTCCTACATATGTAGCGAGATATTAATTGATCTGCAGAATCACCAATATCCACACAGTTTTGCAGCTTGAAAAAATTGTTAGTGTATTCATCAACAGTCCTCGACCCTTGTTTAAGGTTTCGGGACTGCTAGTACGTTATATATGCATGATTTAAAGCGAAACCCAAACCTTCAAATGCTTCACAAATTTAGCCCAGGTTGTCATATTTGGCTTACCTTGCCTAGACGGGATTTGTTTTAACTGCTTCCACCAAGATGCAGCTCGACTTCAAAACTTAGTTACAATATATTGTACAAGTTTTGCATCCGGAACCTCCTTGAAATCAAGGACTTCTTCAACTGATGAGATCCAATCTAAAAATCTTCCGGTTCGACACCCTCTGGAACTCTGGGATCTGAAGTTTTAATCCTGATTCACATCGATTGCTGGCTATCTGATCAAACTCTCTCGTTGGCGGTTACTCAAAGACCTGTTCACGACAGTCTTGGGGGTAATATTGACCTCTACCTTTTTTCCTCTAAGGAGCAAACGGATTCTGCTCACCATCGGTTTCTCTCTCTCAGATCTCGACGATTGGTTGCTCGAACTCGGAGCTCAAAATCCAGTGGTTTGGTTGTTCAACAGCCTGTGTATAGCTTCATGTATGCCCCTCATATAGTCTCTCAATGAATTCATCTGTTCACCCATATGGCCAAATCAATGTTCTATGTCCTCTCGATCGACCGGTTTTGTTATTAGAAGATTGGACTTCCACGTATGGATCTTTTTGGCGGCATATATCTTTAACCCACGTCGTAAGGCTATGTTGCTCTGATACCAACTGATGGCGACTATTGTCGAAACAGAGTCGTCAGTTGTACGAATTCACGAAGAAAAAAATAAAACAGTATATACAAACCCTAACACTATGTTAGAGTATAAGGGACTTAATGAATAAACAATCTCAAAATTTGATTAAAAAATGAGACGACAAAACTAAGGTTCGAAAGCCTTTTATAGAAGTGCTCGCCCTATGCCAAATTACAGATTGCCCCTCACGAAATAAAATATTTCAAAGCGACTGGAGCTGGCTAAGTATTTTAATTAAATCTAACAAAAATGGAGAAAATGGAGAAAATTAACGGAAACACCGAAAAAGAGTCTAAACGGTGGATTTTCTGGCCTAAACTTCATTAGCAGGTTTCGCCCTCGTGATGATTTCGAAATTCGTTAGGCTTCTCGACGCGTTCGTTTTGAATGGTCGCAATGGTTGGATAACCGAACTCCAAATAAAGTTCGTTTCTGTTTGTCTAAAAAAACCATATAATCGTGGTTTTGTGCAACTACATCACTATGTACGCATGCGACCAGTTGCTAGATAAGATAACTAAATCCAGCCATCTACATTGTGGTGGAGCAAGTGTTTAAAACATGATTGATCAGATGGGATTGGTTGAACTGCATTCTCACAATGTTGTAAGACAAGTTTACAACAAATACATAAAAACAAATCAAAACGTCATTGAAAAATAAACTTTCTTTAACAACAAATAAATATTTTTTTGAATGTTTTGTATAAGATTACGGTTTATATCTTGATTACTTTATCGTCTTTCGATTCTACCCTGCAACCGGAGGAAGAGTATAAAACTGAGGAAAAATAATTTAAAAAGAATGGATTGATTTAAAAATTAAAGATTCTAAGTTTCAAATGGATTTTCGTATAAAAAAGGAAAATATTCTCTTTCTAAACGCCAACGATCGAGATGGACTTCTTTATGGATTCGAAATGGTTTTTTTTAAATACAAGTCACCCATCGTAGCTTTTCAATCCTTTTAGTTGGCCCAAATCACGGTCAACTTTCTTGTTTAGGTCAGTGTCCAATTCTTTCTGATTACGCCAACTTTCTTGTTAAGGTTGACCCACGGCATGATTCTTGTCAAGGGTTAGATTTAAAGAGAAAATCATAACATATTGAATTCAAACTCAATGTCTCACGGGACTAAGAATATATATATTAGGACGGGTTTGATTACTCTTTTACCATGTGAATTTATGATTAAGTAATCAAATATACCATATATTAGAAACATTTAAATAAAATCATTAATTTATATAATTATATATATATATATATATATATATATATATATATATATATATATATATATATATATAATATTACTTGGTGACTTTGTAATAATGGATTGTAAGTTGTGATTATAAGAATAATTGGATAATTGAACAATTTAGTTAAGGGGGAAGTTATTTTCCCCATCGTATTTATTATTTCCCCCATAATTGAAAAAATATCCCATCTTATTATTTCCTCCATAAAGGAAAATCTAAATTTACCTTTTCTTCTTCATCTTTTCGTAAACAACTGTTTTCTCATAACCCTAGCCCCATATCTAGTCTGGATATTTTTTAACGAAAGTAAAAAAGTGGGGTTTTTTAGACTTATTTGATCTTGAGACCTTCAAAGATCTAATTAAAGAATTCCTTTAGAACGATGGCTGTATTTTTGGAGCTGAGATTTTTGTTACTAAACCAACTCCATAATTGGATGAATCTGATTTTCATCACTCTCCTACAAAAATTCTAATGTTTATGAATCTGATATCTGCAGTTCTGGAGGATTTAAGTGGTATGGTATATAGATTTACTAATAAAAAGAAGAGTATATAACTAGAGATTTGTCTAAAAACTTTAAAAACTTGCACATGGAAATTTCCATCTTCACAGACGAAATGCATCTGATTCCGAGATAGCATCTCGGAATTAGGTGCATATTTTTTTTATAAAACGAACACTTGATTCCTCGGAATCAAATGTATTTATTTAAACGCTTGTTCTTGTAAAAACAACTGATTCCGAGAAAATGTCTCGGAATCAGTTGTTTGTCGCTAAAATCTACAGAAATCGGATTTGTTCTAGAAGATTTTTTTTGAACATGGATTTTCAAGTTACATGGACATGGATGATGTTTCCAGTGTTAAATTTTTTTTGTTTGGTTTCTTCCTCTTCCATGATTAATATTCAATAAATTTGAAGTTTTTTGTTTTAGGACTAATTTTAGAGGTAGAATCCTATATTTTGGATTAACGTTACGTTAATGATGTGTTTTTAATATAAGACTATCTGTTAGATCAATGTTAGATCAATGACATCTAATGTTAAATTTGAAAATAAAATAAGGATAATTTGGTAAAAGCAAATCACTAGTGTTTTAGAAAGTTTGAATAATGGAGGAAATAAAAAATTCTATGGAGGAAATAACTTCACCCTTTAGTTAAACTATGTGATATATAAGTATTGTTGGATTTGCTATAATTATTTTATTGTATTGTAATTAGTTGGGACTATTAAGGTAATAAATTTTATTAGTGAAAAATTTCACATCAGAGTTCAATATAATTTTGTTTTTTTAAAGATTTTATATTTTACGTTGCTTCTCTTCCCAATGGCACGGCAGTGTTATGGCTGACATGGACATAATATAATATAAATAATATGAAATTAAACATTAGAATTTTATTTTAATTACAAACTATATCAAATCATAAATTTTAATAAACGTTTCAAAATTAAAAACAAATTAAGCTTAAAAACAAATTTCACGGTTAATTGTTTCTAGGTATTTTAGGTCTCCCTCGTTACCCCCATTTTGAGAAATGTGTTAGGTGTACCAAAAAGAACCATACTAAATAGTTGGAACTCTGGCGTGCTAAAGACATCTTTGAATTAATTCATGCATTCAAATTCGTTATATTCCCTACAAAATTATGTGAGTGGAAAAAGTTACTCCATTTTATTTTTATACAATTTTCATGATATAAATACTTGTATTTGCTTCATGAGAAATCTTATGTCTACATCTTCAAATCTTTTAAGACCAAGATTGGGTTGCATCTTGGTAAACAAGTTAAATGTGTTACATCTGACCGTGGTGGTGAATACTATGGAAGTTATGATGGTTTTGAGGAGCAACGTCCTGACTCATTTTCCTTCAATACACCATGTCGGGTTCGCACACTATGAATGATGTATATGAAAGAAAAAACCATACATTATAGGAAATAGTTAGGATTATGATTTTTTATACATCACTTCTTATTTCACTATAGGGGGCTCTTAAGTGCGCAACATACATCCTTAAGATGACACCCACTACACTAGAAGGTAAAACACGATGTGAATGTTTTAGAGGGTGAAAGCCCAACTTTAGGTATTTTCATATATGTGGATGGCTAAAGCAAAGCTTTGCTGGTCAAACGAATAAAATTTAGAATCTAAAACAACTACCTATTATCTTGTAGGTTATCCAAACCACTCAAGGGGTTACAAATTGTTTTCTCTTATTGAGTGTTCATTTTTTCTCTATTGGAATTGTCATATTTTTTTAGGATGCATAACTTAAAGAGAATGATTCAGAGAACAACATGTTCTTAGAAGAACTGGAACCAATTCATTCATCCTATAACATTGACGCTCCAACTACACTCAACTTATCAGTCATCTAAAATATGTTAATGAATTCATTTCCAAAAAATAATGTTACGCTTTCACCTTAAGAAGAAAACGTTGATGTTGTTCATAATGAGAAAATTTAGCAAACTCAAGAAATTGAGTAATACATTGAGCCTATATTATATAGAAGATTATCCAATCACCTTTTACCTTCATATTATGTGCTTTTTTAATGAACACGAGAAGTATTTAAATATTTTAGAAGATGATCCAATCACCTTTTACGATGTTATAAGAGTTTAAAATTTAAATTATGTAGTGAAACTATGAATGAATATAGGATCTTATAACCTTACCTGAAGGAAAGAAAGTAATTAGTTGTTTAAAACCAAACACGATACTTTAGGGAATGTGAAAATATATAAAGTGTGTCTTGTACTAAAATGTTACAACCAACATGAACAAATTGATTATTCTCATATTTTTCTCTAGTTTCATCGAATGGCTCATTTAGGATAATCATGACTTTAGTTTCTTATTTTGATTTAGAACTTAATCTGATGGATCGTAAGATATCGTTTCACAATTAAGACGTTGAGGAAACAATTTACATGAAAATTTTGATTTCTAAGATTTAAATTTGATGGTGTAGAAACTAAAAAAATCCATTTTTAGGCTGAAATACACATCTCACCAATGGTACCACAAATTATTAGATACAATCCCTTATCCGCTTTTGAGATAAAATTTGTAGAAGATTGTGTATACCCCAATTTCAGTGGGAGGAAAACAATATTTAATGTTGTGTGTTGATGATATACTCATTGATACAAATAATTGAGGTGTATTACATGTACAAATATTTTTCTAATTAGATAATTTAACATGAAAGGATCCAAATAATAAAGAATTGTCCATTGTACATCATGGGTTTATCCCAAAAAGCATAAATTGAAAGCATGTCATGCCTTTATGGTTTGGAAAGCAGTAACCTTACGGATACCTCCATAGTCAAATATGATGATTTCTCACTTTATTAGTGCCCCAAGATAAATTCAAAAAAATTAAATATTAAGACACCCATGTGCTTAGATGTGCACCAGACCAGACATTTATTTATATATGGAATACTATGGAGGTACTTGAGGAATACGGGAGTTTTCTATTAAAATCCAATAAAAATGGTGCTCAAATACTTAAAGAATACCAATCATTATAGTTTTACATACAGTTGATCGGATAACTTAGATATTATAAGGTATTTTAAGGCATATTTTATCGGGTGAATAAACATTAGAAGATTTACTACCAATTATTTATACATTATAATATGAGGTGTCAAGTTGTGAAGAGTATAAAATAGGCTTTTGCCACGATCTACAATGGAAACCGCGTATGTAACGTGTTTTGAGACATCAAACCACCCGCTTTGGTTAAGAAATTTTATAATATGATTATGGATGGAATTAAAAAAATACTCATGCTTGACTATGATAAAAATTAAACCCACTAAGTCTTGACATATAACATTAATTTTCTACATATATAGGAATGAATCCATAATGGTCACACGATGGTTTACTATATCGCACACACTCAATGGTTGCAGATATTTCACTAAGATATTATCATCCTCAGTCTTTTATGAACACATTATTTGCATGAGATCCTTACCTTAGTTGGTGTTTAGATTCAGTAGGAATGTCGTGTCAATTTTAGTTTAATTTTTCAATTTTTAGTTTTTAGTTCAGTTTGGAAATTGTATTATTATTTCATATTGTATGGATACATTTAATTAAATTATATAATTTTTAAGTTTACTCTTATTTCCAAAGTATTAAAATCTCAATTCAGTAGTAGGACCAATTAGAAGTCGATATGTAGTTATTACAAGGCTCTTTCATGCTACACTTCATGAAATATCAAATTTTATTTAGGTGTTAGTTGACAATGCAGTTATTGTTGGAAGTTTTGCGCATTAATGTGTCGTGACATACCCTCTTAATTCATTGTTAGATATAATGCATAATTCGGTTGGTACATTTCACTACATGTGATGCTCCAAGTTTGAGATTGTAAGAATGTTCTGAATTAAAATGTCTCGTGATATGTAGATTCAATGTATCCAAGTCTGTTGTTATAAATATCAAATTTAATAAATGTAATCAACCTATAATTTATTGGACCTGCATATAATAATATTGGAAATGTGATGGATATTTTTAGTATGGATACTAGTCGGATTGATGTGGATCCAAGGGCGAGTCTCTCACTCTCACACTTTGGTTATTGTGCCTTAAGGATCCAATAAGGTTATTATACAATACATATGTAAGAACATCGATCTGTAGCAATTTAGAACTAATTAACGTTTTTATTTAAATTGAGGAGACTAAATAAGCACTTAATATAACTTTCAGTAAACTACATGAAGTGCTATTTAATTTAAGGTAATTTAAGTACTAAATATAAATAGCAATCAATATCCCTAATTTTAATATCATGCATTATTTTTTTCGTAAACAAAAATACATCCACACTCTTTATGCCTTTTTTATGACAAAAATCATAATTAGAGATATATAATGTTTTAATTAGAGATATATAATATTTTAATTATATTTATTGGTAGTGGTTATTCTTCCTTTAAATGACTACATCTTAAGTAACTTGCATCGTGATAGGAAGATCTACAACTAACTCAGAATAAAGACTTTCAATGTAGGAAATAATTAAGCGTTGAAAATGCAAAGCAGTAAGTTTCTCTTTCATATATATAAAAATTTAATATCTAATCAAAAGGATTAGTCCTTTAACATTTTGAGGGTCTCTGCCCTACATCGAATTTATTCAAAATTAATATGGGACTAAGAATCCTAGTTAGTCAACAGAATTGGTCATATGTATAAAAAAAGTCATTGATGTTTTTTTTATTATCAAAACATCTACTTTTGTTGGTCCCGTTTTACATATTTGGTCACTTTTATTTGTTTCCATTTGCATAAGTGGTCACCTGTAAATGACTACAGATGCAAAACAAAACCAACAAAAGTCGCAGTTTGATATAAAAAAATATCAGTGATATCTTTTATACACGTGACCAATTCGAGTGACTAACAAAGATTATTAGTCTTGATATGAGAACCAACTAATTCTTTCATGGGTTGTAGTATAGATGACTCTCATTTTAGTCTCTTAAAACCAATTCTATAAATCGATTTATGTTAGGGTTTAAAGAATGTAGTACGCATGCTTGGAACCTAATTACTCCAACCAAAAGCATTTATTAGTTAAACAATATGCATAATAAAATTACAAATCGCATTTTAAAAAAAAACAGTTATATCAAAACCTTATTCCAAACAAATGTAAAGTCTTACGTTTTCAAAATTAAACACCATCGTAATCAGATTCGTTGCCTTGGTGAAAGATTTTGATTTCTTTTTTAAACGATTTCAATTCCTATCATAGTTATTTTAATAAATTTATATTAATATATATTATACGTCAAATTTAATATTATGTTAGAATTATTTTTAATAAATACGCAATTCATAAATTTCAGTAGTTAGTTTTGAATCCTTATTAACTGTATTCTAGTTTTGACCTTTTAAGAAGTTTATATACGAATGTGTAATGACATGTAATGAAAGTATTCATCTACCTGCCTTTGTGTATATTTTGTCACCCCATAGGTTGAAAAATCGAAACACCAATGCGTAATGATGTTACCGACTTGAGCTAAACGCGTTAGGTCTGACTTCATGTCTCTATGGTTCATTAGAAAGTGAAAGCACTAACTGATATTATTGATAGAAAGGAAAGTAAAAAGGTTTTTTTAGTTTTATTTTCCGTTCAAGAATGCAAAAACTATTTTCTTTTTTTCAATAGCATTGGTAACGGCTATTTTTTAAAATGTATTACTATTTTAAAAGAATAGTTTCAGGAAGTGTGTGAATTATCAAATTTTGTATCAATTGTTTATTTTATGAAATTTAAAATAATTTTAAAAAGTATAGTATCTGTGAATATATTGTCCATTAGAATTTCAAAAAGTTTGAAATGTTTTTCTGTTTTTATGAGAAATTATTTTTTATAATCTTATTTTTATTTAATAAAAATTTCAAACATTTCATGTCTAGCTAACATATTGTTTTAATTGATTAATAAAAAAAAGTTATCAATAACCATTTAGGTAAAAAAAATTGAGAATTTTTAAATTTACAAAAACGGAAGGATGTTGAAAGGGTTAGTACCTGAGAGTGAGTGACTATGGGAGTCAGATAAGAGAAAGAGGAGGGTGAAGAAGATGATGGTGAAGATAGAGTGTGGAAGGTGATGTTATGAAGCATGTTGAAATGAAGGATGCTCTAGTTGATACCAAAATGGGTTAAATTAATAGTTTAGGGGAAAACCGGATCTCCAAAGAGAATGAAGAAAGTGATCACGCCAAGGATGCTACCATTGATTAGATATAGTCTTTCGTTTTGTATAACAATGTACTTCTCGTATTTTTGAATTATTGTTTTTTGGACTTATGATTTTGTTTATGTGGCCTTGTTAACACGATTTTTTTGCTTCAAATTCAATTTTTTTCCCTTTTAATATGTTATTTGTGTTGATAATTGAGTAGCATTTAGTGCCAAAAGATAGAAGGCGTGTTGAATTTATCATTTATTTCATTGTTAGGCACATCTCGGCATGTTACGTAGCCTACTAGGCTAATCATATTAGCTAGTTCACATGTAAGGATTTGTAAAGCCAGACTCAGTATGACCTATTGTGTGGTCTTAAAGACTTGGAAGTTATGACACTTCGCTTAGCTGAGCTGCGTTTCAGCTCAAGCTCAATGTGTTCCCTTGCATGGTTATATAGGTTTGTTTTAGACAACCATTTCATTTTTGTTGACTCTGTAAGTCAAGTATGGCATGTCGCGTAGCCATGATGGTGTGGTTATTTTTAACCTTTTCGCTTGTTTACATCATTGGTCAACCTCCTGCGTACTTTGGTTGTGTTGATTAATTTTTTAAAGGAGAATTTGTTGTAGATTTTTATCTTTTAGACTTGTTATGATGATTATAGTTTATTTAATCAATTTAGCGTAAATACAGAGAAAGAAGAATTTGGCATTGGAACATTTCATTAAGTTACTGGCTTATGATGTGTCTCATTAAAGAAAACCCGTAAGCACCAACAAAAGAGAAAAGAAGTACACAAACGCGATATTTCAATGCATTATCATCCACTACCTTTAGTCAATATGCTTTGTGGTATCTTTTGGAGATTATTTGTATGGTCTGTCCCAACCTAGGGCTAGCTTACTAGTATTCGTGTCTTGTGCTCGATGGAAGATCTTCTTCATGACTAGGTCACCCACTTGGAAGTTTTGGGCTTCGGTTTGGAGTATAACTTGCTTTTCATCAAACTCTTATAATGCTTTGACCAAACCCTCACCTGAGACTGTCATTCTTCGATTATATATATGGACAATTATCGTTCTTCATCGTTTAAATTTTATGAGTAATTCATTATCTGATGTGTTGGGATTGTGGTATTTCCTTGCACTATGGCTTAATCTCATACACTAAGAAGAAGGGGGTTTCTCATGTGGCTGACCGTGGGGTAGTTCGCTATGCCCATAACACCACGGTTAGCTTGTCCGACCATTTTCCCTTGGAAGGTTGTGACGATCATGTTTTGAAACTGAGGTATGTTGTCTGTTATGAAGATGTGTGGGCTTCTAAATCTAGAGAGGATCTGATTTTACATAAAATAACATATCTTATGTGCTCTAGTTTTTAACAAAGCCTTTGTATCGACCGAATTAGTGAAATAACCAATTGCTACTATAAGATGCTACATTTTACTTGTGACCATAAAGAGAGGTCCAACCAGGTGAATCCCCCATTTTTCGAACGCGCATGGTTCTGGGACGAGACTAATTGGTTTGTTTAGTATATGGCGCCTATTGGCAAACTATTGGCATGGGTGACATCCTTGTACGAGGACTTCTATATCAGCTTCTAGCTTGGGCTAGTAGAGCCTTGCTAAGATGAATCTTCTTATCAAACTTTGATATTTGAAATGGGCCCTAGTTTCTCCTTTATACACGTTGATCAGTATGAGTTTAGCTTTTTCCTTGTTAACGCAACATAGTAACGGTCGTGTTGACTTGGAGGGACCTTGCGTGTATATAGCCACACAAACTTGGAGGGACCTTGCCCTGGCTTTGTCACTATAAAGTATTGACTTTATAAATAACCAAAATTTGTTCCTCCAATCGGTTACTATTTCGATTGTGTGAACTTCGTGCATGTCTATGTTTTCTGCCACCATGAGTCTGTTTCGGATGCGGATCATTAGGTTGTCATTATGTATAGATTCTTTAGCGAGTGTGTCTGCAGTGGAGTTATCAGAGAGAGGTATCTACTCGTACTCTATATGTGAATGTTTTTTCCCACTCTTAGTACATCGAGGTATCCTTGTGTACTTTTTTGTTTGGCCTCATATAACCTTTTATATGGCTAATGACCAACTGAGAATCTGATATGACACGTAGGTTTTTGGTTTTGCAGATGTGGGCTAACTTCAAGGTTGATAATGAGTTCATTTTACGGATCCATGATTGAATCACCCTCTTGTGTGTTCTCTTTTTTCCTGATGAAACAGTTTTTGAACATGACCAAATGTCCCTCGAACTCAACTATTGGAGAGAGTGTTGAACCAATTTAGAGTGTTCCCTTTGAAATTCATTGAGAAATCCCAACACATTAGGATGCATTAGGGTTGAATGCCATTATCATGTTTCTGAACTGTTCTAGATGGTGATCCAGGTCTCCTGATCCATTGTACAAGTTCATCTTGTGAGGGTCGAATTTTCAAGAGAACATTCCCTCCAAGATCCCTTTGACAAACGAGGACTCATTCAACATATAATCTGACATGATCATATTCTACCGCTTTAAGTCACTTTCCCCTTCGTGCGACCCTGTTACTTGACTCGTCATCTCGGTTAGAGTCAGCCATCATTTTCTCTAATTTTTTACTATTACTTTCACCGATATGTTCGTCTTCATCAGTATGTCCCTTAGTTCTTTGGGTACCATCAACTTTGCTAACTTCCTGGGGGAGATCCCGTTTTCCCCTATCTTCTGACATGACCTTCTCGGTCAAAATTTGAAGAGCTTCAGTTATTGATGTAGGTAGAAAAACCTTTACAAATATCTATTTAAATGTTTAAGTTTTATTATCTTATTTTATTTTTTTTAAGAATTGTTTAAGGTAGCAAATTAAATCTGATTACATTCAGATTTAATAAGATATTATTTTATTATGTTTATTTTTATTCTCATATTTTGTATTATGGATTTGGGCGATTCCTATTTAAGGCGCTTAAACCTTATTTTTGTGGCAGACTATTTTGATTAAATAAAAAAAACAAAATTAGGGTTTTATCCCTTTAGGCTTCTGCTACGTTTCACTCTCCATCATAGTGAGAAGCCTAAAGGGATAAAACCCTAATTTTGTTTTTTTTATTTAATCAAAATAGTCTGCCACAAAAATAAGGTTTAAGCGCCTTAAATAGGAATCGTCCAAATCCCTAATACAAAATATGGGAATAAAAATAAACATAATAAAATAATATCTTATTAAATCTGAATGTAATCAGATTTAATTTGCTACCTTAAACAATTCTTAAAAAAATAAAATAAGATAATAAAACTTAAACATTTAAATAGATATTTGTAAAGGTTTTTCTGCCTACATCATCGGTCAGCATCTTCACGATCATCTACATCACTTGTATCTCGGTACACTCTAGCGCCACCGCGACCGCTGGTTCTTGCTCGTACCATCGCGCAGGACTGCCTGTGTCTGATACCACTATGATGGAGAGTGAAACGTAGCAGAAGCCTAAAGGGATAAAACCCTAATTTTGTTTTTTTTTATTTAATCAAAATAGTCTGCCACAAAAATAAGGTTTAAGCGCCTTAAATAGGAATCGCCCAAATCCCTAATACAAAATATGGGAATAAAAATAAACATAATAAAATAATATCTTATTAAATCTGAATGTAATCAGATTTAATTTGCTACCTTAAACAATTCTTAAAAAAATAAAATAAGATAATAAAACTCAAACATTTAAATAGATATTTGTAAAGGTTTTTCTGCCTACATCAGTTATCTTTTCCAATCTTTCATTGGTCTCCTCGTCTCTTTTAAACTACATTTGGGCTGCATTGAGGTGCTCATGTTTGGGTTTCTCTTTAGGATTCTAAACTTGAACTTTAGACATGGTAGATGACATACCTAAATTATGAGGGTTATCCTCATCGGCCGCCCCACCGGTGGTGCCGTCTCCGTTTACTTGGGATTGGTCATTATTTTTTACTACCATCCCATATGCTGACTGATTAATTATTAGAGCGGGACCAAGGTCCCCTTCATCGTTCAACGTATTCTGAGTGATTAATTGAGCATTCTCCTGGTTCTCTTATCCACGATGGACTACTAAGACCTCTTTTTCTACTCATGGCCTGGTTAATACCATCAGCAAATCCATAGACACAACAATATCTGTAATTAATCGTTGTTTCCCACAAACAATGCCAAAATATGATAAGGGATTTTCGTGATAAGTATTTAACTGGAATAGCAAAAGAAAGGAGATAATTTATGTAATTTACTATTGTATATTTAGTCGTACATCACAGTATAAGGTTGTAGGCCTATTTATATATTACAATCAATGTTCGATTTCTCCAATTATCTAATAAACAATTGTCACTCTTGTTATGGTTAACGTTGATGATTCCGGATGAATTCACCACTACTCACTGAGAAATCCGGACAAGGACAATTCAGACAATAAGTGCCTACTGAACTATCCGGACAAGAAAAAAGTATTAAATAACTAAACACCTTTTGACTAAGCTAGGTGCTAATCAGCTTATTAAGTAAATGGGTCATTAAACTTGAACCAGTTTCATAACTTGACCCGAAAGCCCATGGGTCCATAATTAAGGGTATAAACACCCAAACATATAATACTCTTAAAAATATCCAAAACACTTGACAAAATTACCCTCAACCAGAAATAAATCACACCAAATTGGCGACCACAGTGGGAGCGGAAGGTGCCTGAATCTAGCATTCAAAACCAGCAAGAAAAACCAGTTCGGATGAATCCGGATGAGAAAACAATGCCACCACCTTTGGTGGAGGTGGTGGGAGAAAACCATGAGTACACGACCGAAGAGCGAGACAGGTTGAAAGCTGAAATAGAAGCATTGAGGGCCACTAGAAAGGCAGATATGGGTTTAAAAGAAAAGTCAAAAGCGTCAGCCATTCACCATACTGACAACCCAAGGAGAATGACCCATCGGCAAAGACTCATTTGAGCACAAAAAAAGACCCATGTATGTTCCAAGAAATCTCACCGGTCTAAGCCGGTGGAGAGCTCGGAATCTGAGTCCTCTAGTAGTTCTCGAAGCGATGAAGGAAGGTCCAGAAAGAAACAAAAGTTAATTAAAAAATATTCACGAAAGAGGGATAGGAATGGGATATTAAAGAGGCATCTGGGAAAAGGGTCATCTCACAGCCATAGTCACAGCCACAAGCATGTGGATTAACTGCTGATGGATCCTTTTACTTTCCATGATGAGCCAGGTATTTTTGCAATACCTAATGAAGACACAGTTTTTAGTCGTGATCGGAATTGGAGGCAATTGCCATTGTCATCCAAGATACTTTTCGGAAACCTTCCGAAGAGGCTTGACAGTACTAAAATGGAGAAGTATGATGGGAGCAAATATCCGGACAACCATCTGGAACAATTTAAAAAATTTATGATGATGACAAACTTTTTTGTAGAGCCTTCTCCCAATCTTTTATGTGAAGTGCTTTGAAATAGTACAACAGCTTGCCACAAGGTTGTATCAGAAACTTTGATACGTTTTTGGTGGCCTTCTGAAGGAAGTTTGTAGGAAGTAAGGAGGTGAAGGGAAATGGAGATACTATTATCCATTGCGCCCAAGAGCTAAATGAGTCACTGAAAGATTATATAAGCTGGTTCGTAAACACTAAGAATGGGTTAGCTGATTGCTTTAAGCAGGTAGCAATAGCTTCTTTGAGACAAGGTTTAAACCCTGGGAATCTGGCTGATTTGGTAACTATGAACAAGGCCATGAACTGGGGTGGTTTGCTGAATCAGGTGGGAAAACTAATCAACGTAGATGAAATAAAGAATACTAGGGTATATAAGCAATTGAGGTCTGCCCAGCTGTTCCAAACCAGAACCAGTCTGGATACAAGGCCAAAGAAACCGGACAGGGGCCCAATAAGGCCAAACAGACTCAATCCCACTCAACTCCAGCTCAGACCCAGCAATCCAGAAATAAACGAGGACCTTGGATCCAACTGGAGTGGCTTTCTAAGTTGAAAGAAAATATGGCAACCATTTATGAAAAAAAAAGACGAGGTGCATTTCAGGAAGTCGACAGCGCTTAAATCTCCTAAGGAAAGTCGTAATACTTGTTATTGGCCACAACACCGAAGACTGATATTGGCCATAACACCGAAGACTGCATTGCTTTGAAACAAGAAGTGAAGAATCTTATTGAATGGGGGAATCTGGGAGCCTATGTCAAGAGGAGAAGTGGAAACAGGCTTGACAATGCTCACTAGGCTGGCCCAACGAACAATACAAGGACGTCTGCTCCGGACGGGGCTATGGTAATCCTTGAAAGATTTGATATCGAATCGGAGTATTTGGATCCTGATCCAACCCGGAATAAAGTGGGAGTTATAACAAAACATACCAAAATAGTCTCTGGATTCATAAGTTTTTTTGAGTCGCTTACTATATTATGAGGGGACACTGTGACTGTGCCAACTCCTTCCTCAAGGAAGAGGCATTTTCACACTCTAGCTACTCAGTTAGAGGCATGCATGTCTTCTTTTCAATCCTAAATCCATTTTCCCTACATTGTTTTTGATGAAGATGATTTAAGAGACATAGCCGGGCCTCATGAGGATGTTGTGGTAATATGAGCTTCGATTGGGGGCAACGACATCAGGCGAATTTTGATTGACATTGGCAGCTCAGCCAATATTCTCTTTTTAAGTTCTTATAAACAGATGAAAAATCTAGTAGTGATTCAACGTTCGAACAAATCCATTGAGGGCTTCACAGGGAGCTCCGCGGATGTAATCAGAGCATTTGAGGAGGAGGTATTGTTGGGAAAAGGCCCTTTCAAGAAGATGTTCAGGGTACTATTCATTGTGGTGGATTCCCCACATATTATAATGCGATCTTTGGGAGGTCCTTGCTCTCTAGGATGCATGTTGTGGCTTCAACAGTCCATCAATGTTTAAAGTACGTTGTTCAAGGACAAGTGGGAGTTGTCCGGAGTAGCCAAGAAGTAGCAAGAGAATGTTATGCAACTGCACTTGCCCCTAAAACTCTGGGGAAGTCCGAATTAATAAAGATTAGCAGTTGTTGGGTCCCTCTGAGGGTGAGGGTGAAATTGATGACCCCAGAGAGACCCTGGTGCTTTGATACCAATCGAAGAAGTTGAAACCTACTCTCTGGGTGAATGAAGGAGTGTTAAAATTGGCTCCAAGATGGCACCAGAATTAAGGAAAAAATTGTTGTCCTTTTTGGCAAATCACCAACATGTTTTTGTTTGGTGCAATGCTGATGTGACCGGAGTACCTGCAAGTGTTATATCACACTAGCTGTCTATCGAGAGAGATATTGCACATGTGGTGCAAAGGAGAAGAGCTTTCTCTAAGGAAAAAGCTGATGTAATAGTTCAAGAAGTTGATCGGCTTACCAAGATGGGGCACATAAACGAGTCTCAGTATCCTTTATGGGCAGCCAACCCAGTTTTAGTAAAGAAAATTAATAGGAAATGGCGTATGTGTATCGACTTTACTGACCTCAACAGAGCTTGCCCAAAAGATCTATATCCAGTCCCCCGGATAGATCAGTTGGTAGACTCCATATCTGGAAACAAGTTATTATCATTCATGGATGCCTTCTTTGGTTACAACCATATACAGGTAGATCCGAAGGACCAAGAACACACTACCTTTGTTACTGATAGGGGTCTCTATTGATACAAGGTGATGTCTTTTGGGTTGAAAAATGCTGGGGCTACTTATCAGAAGTTGGTGAACAAAGCATTTGTTGATCAGATTTGGAGAAATATGGAAGTATATATTGATGACATGATGGTAAAAAACTTAGAAGAAGAGTTGCACTTAGCTGATCTTTAAGAAACTTTTACCTACTTGACAAAGGTTAATTTAAAATTGAATCCATAAAAATGTGTGTTTGGGATGCAGTCCGGAAATGTTTTGGGGTATGTAATAAGTGAAAAAGGGATATAGCCTGATCCGACCAGCTCGATGCCTTATTGAAAATTGACCCTCCTCGAAATATTAAAGAAATGCAAAGGTTGACAAGAAGATTGGTTGCATTGAATCATTTTATTTCAAGGTCTTCGGACAGATGTGCCCCATTTTTTCAGACCTTAAAGGGTGCTAAATATTTCAACTGGTCTCCACAATGCGACCAGACGTTTGATGAAATAAAGAAGCATTTGTCTTCCCCCAAAACCCTTTTTAAACCTGTTGATAGAGAAACACTGTACATATACTTAGCTATATCAGAATGTGCTATAAGTGCAGTATTGGTAAGAGAGGTGGACAGTTATCCTCGTCCTAGTGGTATCGTCGAGCTATCGACGTTAAACAAGCGCTTCGTGGGAGGCAACCCACTTGGACACAATGATCAACACTGCTGGACGAATAGGGGAGTGTTTCTTTTATCTTTTAATTTCTTGTAGTTGCATTCATCATAGTAGTTATTCATGTTAGTCATGCTTGTTTGCATATTCATGCCATGATTATATAGACTGTGTTTAGGATCGAGTTAGCTTATTAGCATATCATTTTGTTCATGCATTTTGCGTCTTTGATCCCTTGAGTTGCTGTTTCTACTTAAGTAGCCGATGATGAAAATTGTTTGGAATGATAGTAGGAATAAAATCTATTTAGGTTACTTGTCAGTTAGCTTGCTTGATGTAGAAGCACAATTAATACATGTAGACTCATCGATTGTTTTTATGCTAGTTACGGACACACTTGAGTATTGTTATACATAATCCTTTATTAGGTTCAGAATTACACCTTAATCCTTTATTAGCTCATGGATTGCAAAAAGATAAGTTTGGGGAGTTGAAAGATAAATATGCGTATTATTCAGTTAGGCGTTAAAGGCTAGTAGCCGCTCGTCGACGTACGTCCTCTCGCTGGGGGCTGCGTATTGCGAGTAGTCTAGGGGTGGAATGAGATGGAGCGAAACGCACTCATTCCTAATCTAATTAAAAAAAAACCAAAAAGACCAAAAAAAAGAGAAGAAAAAAAAAGAAGAAGGCAAAATTGGCTAGGAAGAGCTCTTTGGTACTCGAGTTATTAAGTTCTAGGGGACTTTGTGCCTAGTGACCTAAGAATTTTCCGGTCTGGGATCCGCTAACCTAAAGCTCGCTACATGGACACCATTGTATAAGTCTTTCAGGGACCTCATCCATTGCACGGTCAAATAAGCCTTTGAGTGTCTGTATATAGAGTAAAGCATAATAAATCTTTGACAACCCCGGAGAAATATGGATGTGCAACTTGACTATGAAGAATCTAGGTTGTATTTCGTTTCTAATCTTGTGATTATTATGATGAGAACAAGTAAGGTCCATTAATTTGTACTAAAAATATGTCGAGTGAGTTTAAGCACACACGCACGCTTCTTCACTTGTATTGCTAATATTTGAGTACCAAGTTATTTCGCATTCCGAGGTCATTACATTTGTTGAGGCATTTATGCTTAATTAGTTACGGTTACTTGTTCGGGATCATTGCGTTCTTGCATTCATTTAAATTCAGTTGCATTCATGCATCAATTGTTAAACCTGTTTTGCATTGCTTGAGGACAAGCAACGGTTTAAGTTTGGGGGTTTGATAAGTGCATTTCATATCACTTATTACGCTTCCATTATTCTTAAATTCTTCACCGGTTCTCAAATATTCGTTGAGTTTTAACGTATTTTTTCAGTATTCTTAAAGACGCTTGTGTCGCGGGTAAACTGTGATAATATTAATAAATTTGGGGTTGAAATTGAAGAAACGGGAAATTAATGTACTTGAGGGCAATTTTAGAATAGTTGAAAACAAAGAAAAATATATTAATGCTTGAAAAAATATATTTATGTTGAAAAAAAATATTAATGCTTGAAATATATTATGACGAGTGATTTTCCAAAGGAAAATATATTTTCTAAGATATTGTTTAAAATATTAAATTAAGAAGAAAATATTAAAGCGAAGCATAAAAGGAAATTAATGCTGAATTAAGAAAAGAATATTAGATTAATCCGAATATTTTATTTAGCTATATTGTTTAAAATATTATTTTATTTAACATAAATATTTACGATACGTAATTTAATTGTTTTTAGGGTTTTGGCAGAATATCTATATAAAGAGACGTAAAGGAGAAAGAAGGTGTGCCGTTTGTTTTCTTAAGGATTCTCAGGAAAAGCTTAAACCTTCTCTAGAAGAAGCTCCTAAACTTGAACTCAAACCACTACCAGATCATCTCAGGTATGCTTACTTAGTAGAGTCATCTACATTACCTGTTATTATTGCATCTAACCTTTCAGGTAGTGAGGAAGAAAAGCTATTGAGAGTCCTGAGGAAGTTCAAATCAGCCATTGGTTGGACCATATCAGATATCAAGGGAATTAGTCCCTCTTACTGCATGCACAAGATTCTGCTCGAAGAAGGGAGCAAACCATCTATTGAGCATCAGAGAAGGCTAAATCCTATCATGAAAGAGGTGGTGAAGAAATAAATTCTGAAGTGACTAGATGCAGGCATTATCTATCCTATCTCAGACAGTCAATGGGTAAGCTCGGTGCAATGTGTACCAAAGAAGGGAGGAATGACAGTAGTAACAAACGAAAAGAATGAACTCATCCCCACTCGGACAGTCACTGGATGGAGAATTTGCATGGATTATCGTAAATTGAATAAGGCCACTAGAAAAGATCACTTTCCCTTGCCATTTATTGATCAGATGTTGGATAGGTTGGCGGGCCATGAATATTACTGTATGCTCGATGGATATTCAGGATACAATCAGATTTGTATAGCTCCAGAAGATCAGGAGAAGACGACCTTCGCATGCCCTTTTGGTACCTTTGCTTTTCGACGTGTCTCGTTTGGACTTTGCAATGCACCTGCTACTTTTCAAAGGTGCATGATGGCTATTTTCTCTGAAATGGTTGGTGATATCATGGAGGTGTTCATGGACGATTTCACGATCTTTGGGAAATCATACGATGGTTGTCTATCTAATTTGGGTAGAGTACTTGAGAGATGTGTGAAAACAAACCTCATTCTTAATTGGGAAAAATGTCACTTCATGGTTCAAGAAGGTATCATCCTTGGACACAAGGTATCTAAGAGAGGTTTAGAAGTAGACAAGGACAAGCTTGAAACGATCAAAAAGCTTCCTCCTCTTATCTAAGTAAAAGGAATTCGTAGTTTTCTTGGTCATGCTGGATTTTATAGATGTTTAATTCAGGACTTCTCAAAGATCACCAAACCACTTTGTAGTCTACTGGAAAAGGAAGCTCCCTTTCGATTTACTGAAGAGTGTTCCGTTGCTTTTGAGCTCTTGAAGAAAAAGTTGACATCAGCCCCAATCATCACTGCGCCTAACTGGGAAGAGCCATTTGAGATGATGTGTGATGCTAGTGATTTCGCTATGGGAGTCGTTCTTGGTCAAAGGAAGCTGAAGGTGTTTCACGTGGTTCACTATGCTAGTAAAACCCTCAATGATGCACAACGAAACTACACAGTTACTGAAAAAGAGCTTTTGGTTGTTGTCTATGGTTTTGAGAAGTTCATATCCTACTTGCTTGGTGCTAAGGTCACGGTTTTCACGGATCATTCGAATATCAAGTACCTGCTATCTAAAAAGGATGCAAAGCCTCGTTTAATTCGATGGGTACTCTTGCTTCAGGAATTCGAGTTGGAAATTAAAGACAGAAAGGGGACTGAAAACCAGGTAGCTGACCATCTCTCACGTCTTGAGCAATAAGAGAAAGACAAGGGAGATGGAATTCTTATCAACGAATGTTTCCCAGATGAGCAGTTGTTCGTGATTCAAGGAGAAGTACTATGGTTTGCTGATTTTGTTAACTATCTGGTTAGCAATGTGATCCCTTCAGATTTTACTTGTGTTCAACGAAAGAAATTCTTGCATGACGTGAAATGGTATCTTTGGGATGAACCATTCTTGTTTAAACAGTGTGCTGATAAGATGATCCGACGTTGCATTCCATACATTGAGATTGAGAAAGTTTTACATGATTGTCACTCTACGGTTTATGGAGGACATTATGCTGGAGATAAGACAGCTGCTCGAGTTCTTCAAGCAGGTTTCTACTGGCCTACCTTGTTTAAGGATGCTCATCTGTACGTTCGTAGATGCGATCGATGCCAAAGGGTTGGTAATATTTCTAGGCGAAATGAGATGCCCCTTAATATGCTTCTTGAGGTTGAGGTATTCGATGTATGGGGAATAGATTTCATGGGACCATTTATTTCCTCCTGCAACAATCTTACATACTCTTAGCTGTGGATTATGTATCTAAGTGGGTAGAGGTGAAAGCTCTCCCAACTAACGATGCTAAGGTAGTGCTCAATTTCCTTCGTAAGCAAATATTCACTCGCTTCGGAACTCCTCGTGCTATAATCAGTGATGGAGGGACTCACTTTTGCAATCTTCAGTTCACAGCATTGTTGGCTAAATATGGTGTTTCTCATCGTGTTGCTACCGCTTACCACCCTCAAACTAATGGTCAAGCTGAAGTCTCGAATCGAGAAATCAAGCGAATCTTAGAAAAAGTGGTGAATCATTCAAGGAAAGATTGGTCTCTGAAGTTAGATGAAGCAGTATGGGCATACCGAACGGCTTACAAAACTCCACTTGGGATGTCACCATTTCAGTTAGTATATGGTAAGTCTTGTCATCTTCCAGCAGAACTTGAGCATAAGGCATTCTGGGCTTTAAAGAAGTTGAATTTCAACATTCAAGCAGCTGGCGAGAAGTGTGTACTTCAATTGAATGAACTTGACGAGTTTTGGTCTCAAGCCTATGAGAACTCGAAGATGTATAAGGAAAAAGTCAAGAAATGGCATGATAGGAAACTTCTACAAAAAGCTTTTGAGCCGGGTCAAATGGTTTTTCTTTTCAACTCTCGTCTAAAGCTTTTCCCAGGGAAGCTCAAGTCAAGATGGTCTGGACCTTTTAAAGTCAAGACAGTATATCCACATGGAGCAGTTGAAATCTTTGAGGAATCACCAGACAAAGCATTCAAAGTCAATGGTCAGCGACTCAAGCATTACTATGGAGATGTGGGGAACCGTGAGGCATTCACCATCAGCCTCGACACTATATGATTCCTAGTGGTATCGTCGAGCTATCGACGTTAAACAAGCGCTTCGTGGGAGGCAACCCACTGGGACACAATGATCAACACTGCTGGACGAATAGGGGAGTGTTTCTTTTATCTTTTAATTTCTTGTAGTTGCATTCATCATAGTAGTTATTCATATTAGTCATGCTTGTTTGCATATTCATGCCATGATTATATAGACTGTGTTTAGGATCGAGTTAGCTTATTAGCATAGCATTTTGTTCATGCATTTTGCGTCTTTGATCCCTTGAGTTGCTGTTTCTACTTAAGTAGCCGATGATGAAAATTGTTTGGAATGATAGTAGGAATAAAATCTATTTAGGTTACTTGTCAATTAGCTTGCTTGATGTAGAAGCACAATTAATACATGTAGACTCATCGATTGTTTTTATGCTAGTTACGGACACACTTGAGTATTGTTATACATAATCCTTTATTAGGTTCAGAATTACACCTTAATCCTTTATTAGCTCATGGATTGCAAAAAGATAAGTTTGGGGGAGTTGAAAGATAAATATGCGTATTATTCAGTTAGGCGTCAAAGGCTAGTAGCCGCTCATCGACGTACGTCCTCTCGCTGGGGGCTGCGTATTGCGAGTAGTCTAGGGGTGGAATGAGATGGAGCGAAACGCACTCATTCCTAATCTAATTTTTAAAAAAAAGACAAGAAAAAAAAGGCAAAATTGGCTAGGAAGAGCTCTTTGGTACTCGAGTTATTAAGTTCTATGGGACTTTGTGCCTAGTGACCTAAGACTTTTCCTGTCTGGGATCCGCTAACCTAAAGCTCGCTACATGGGCACCATTGTATAAGTCTTTCAGGGACCTCATCCATTGCACGGTCAAATAAGCCTTTGAGTGTCTGTATATAGAGTAAAGCATAATAAATCTTTGACAACCCCGGAGAAATATGGATGTGCAACTTGACTATGAAGAATCTAGGTTGTAATTCGTTTCTAATCTTGTGATTATTATGATGAGAACAAGTAAGGTCCATTAATTTGTACTAAAAACATGTCGAGCGAGTTTAAGCACACACGCACGCTTCTTCACTTGTATTGCTAACATTTGAGTACCTAGTTATTTCCGAGGTCATTACATTCGTTGAGGCATTTATGCTTAATTAGTTACGGTTACTTGTTCGGGATCATTGCGTTCTTGCATTCATTTAAATTCAGTTGCATTCATGCATCAATTGTTAAACCTGTTTTGCATTGCTTGAGGACAAGCAACGGTTTAAGTTTGGGGGTTTGATAAGTGCATTTCATATCACTTATTACGCTTCCATTATTCTTAAATTCGTCATCGGTTCTTAAATATTCGTTGAGTTTTAACGTATTTTTCCAGTATTCTTAAAGACGCTTATGCCGCGGGTAAATTGTGATAATATTAATAAATTTGGGGTTGAAATTGAAGAAACTGGAAATTAATTTACTTGAGGGCAATTTTGGAACAGTTGAAAACAAAGAAAAATATATTGATGCTTGAAAAAATATATTTATGTTGAAAAAAATATTAATGCTTGAAATATATTATGACTAGTGATTTTCCAAAGGAAAATATATTTTCTAAGATATTGTTTAAAATATTAAATTAAGAAGAAAATATTAAAGCGAAGCATAAAAGGAAATTAATGCTGAATTAAGAAAACAATTTTAGATTAATCCGAATATTT
The DNA here is from genome assembly GCA_036936605.1 of Limnanthes douglasii subsp. nivea. Taxonomy (NCBI): domain Eukaryota; kingdom Viridiplantae; phylum Streptophyta; class Magnoliopsida; order Brassicales; family Limnanthaceae; genus Limnanthes; species Limnanthes douglasii. Next base: position 292,621,498 of record JAUPFV010000004.1, read on the forward strand.
TATTTAGCTATATTGTTTAAAATATTATTTTATTTAACATAAATATTTACGATACGTAATTTAATTGTTTTTAGGGTTTCGGCAGAATATCTATATAAAGAGACGTAAAGGAGAAAGAAGGTGTGCTGTTTGGTTTCTTGTCTTTTGGCAAAATACAAATAAAAGAAAAAAAAAGAGAATAGAAGAAGAAAGAAGAAAAAGTCGAATGGTCTACTGACTTGATTACCAATTGGAGTCGTTCGAAAAGCCTATACAATTGGTGTTTGTTCGCCTGTGCATATACAATTGGTGTCTGTTCGCCTGTTCGAAAAGCAAAGCAGCAAAAAAGCAGAGAAACGTGTCTGTTGAAAAGCAAAGCAGAGAAACGTGTCTGTTGAAAAGCAAAGCAGAAAAGACAAAACGGACGGCAGGACAGTAGGCATGAATTGGGTTTGCGGCAAAAGCAATTGACGGTAAGCGACGGCGATTTGACTTTGAGTTTTTTATGGTTTAATATTTTCGAAACTCTTCTTCGTTTATTTTTATTTTTATTTTTATTCATCAAACTATGTTAATTTTTAAGACCATGATGATGATTTGTTCGATTATGAACTAATCGTTTTCATGGAACCTTAGCGGATTTGTTTGAATAATATTTAGGGTTTATTGCTTAATTGATTTTTTGAGATATGTTTATCGGTTACCTAGTATGGTTGTTTTTTTTATTAGATGCGTCGCGAACATCTAGATTGTTTATCTTTAATGAATGCGAAAGTATATTTAAGGGTTAGAACTTACCATGCTAGCATAGGTTCTTGAATGATTCATATTGTGATTGTTCATGATTCGTAATATGTCATTAACCATATCATATTACCCTATGTAATCGAAATAGGTAACTTGTGCTTAAAACAAATTGTACCTCAATTCATATAGACATGTAGGATTGTCAATCATGCGGTGTCTGCTTAACTGCTATCTCTTTTGTGGTTGTTTAAGTGGTTTGGATTACGTGTATTGAAAGGTAGCGTATTCTGATTTTGTGTTATCTGATTAGTAATCGCAGTATCTTACATATTGATTAAGTATATTAATACTCTGAGTAAAATAAACAATGAAGTTAGGGTTCCATGTTTTCTCTCGCATAAGTAAAACTCATTAGATATTCTCGTTACTTGATTTTTCTAGTTACATTCATACTTTATTACTCGTTCAAGCATTAGTTTAATAATCATACGTTTTTGCATAAGTGAATTCTGGTCTTATACACCTAGTCTTCGTGGGAACGATCTTTCTTACTTATTACTTGCTATGATTTAATCGCGTATACTTGCGTGAGAAAATGACTAACACCTTGGTGATTGCTGACAGAAAAATGAGACCATATTTTCAGTCTCATTCTATCATTGTCCGAACGACTTTTTCTTTGAATAATGTTCTTCAGAAGGCAAACATATCAAGCAGGATGACCAAATGGTCAGTGGAATTGGGTGATTATGATATTGATCTTGCCTCACAAACTGCAATCAAAGCTCAATTTGTTGATAATTTCTTGGTAGAGTTTCATTTGGACAGAAGTACTAAACAAGCTACAGAAGAGAAAACTAAAAAAGAGTGGGTTGTCCGGACAGATGGTGGATCAAGTATGGTGTGGTTTATTTTCGTCGGAGGGTAAGTTTGTAATTTCTGTTTAGAATTTTGTGGAGTTTTGTGAGTATTTAATGTTTGGGTAGAAAGTAGAGGGAGAATTAAGCTGTCTGGTTGTATTTAATTTTCATTACCCTCATTTAATGTTGGTGGTTGGGTATTTATACCCTTATATTCGGGCCATATGGGATTTTGGGTCATGTTTAATGGACTCGGGTCAAGTTTAAGGACACATTAGTTCTAAGTAGGGGAACATGCAGCTTAGTCAAAAAGTGATTAGGTTTTAAGTACTTTAGTTCTGTTCGAACAATTCAATGGATGATGGTGTCCGAACTGCTCATGTCCGGTTAGGTGGACATTGTCCAAACTGAACCTGTTCGAGGTGGTGACAGAATCCGGGCTCATCAGTAGCTCCTTCTTTAGGTGGTGTTCAAAAACCTTTGGCAAGACCTGAAAAACAGTCTGTTTCTAGTGACAGTTACATCCGGACATGTCCTTCAAATTGTGTCATAGATTTATCCGGATTGAAAATGGTTCTTGAATTTAAACGGTTTCTTTTCAGAGTTCGTGGGACACGTGTCTCTCTCTGGTTCGTTAATTCAGCCGTTTTTTCACTTAGAATTTCGCTCCCACCTTCTCTGAAAATCAACCTCTTCATTTAAAGAAGATGATGTCAGGGTCGTTCCCTAATCATTACAATCCTTTCGAATTCTCCTAGCCTCCTAGGTATCAAAGCCTCATTTTGTGTGTCTACTATAAATTAATCACTTCTTCACTGTTTTATCATCATCTTCATACTTACTTTGCCAAATTTCAGAGCTTTCTCTCTCAAACACAAATACTTCTTTTTGGTTGTGAGTTTATGTTTACAGCTAGGAACGCTTTAATCAAAGGCGGGTGGCTTAATCTATCAGAGCTAGAAAAGGCACAAAAAGTTGAACGGGAAAGGCGCATTGCTGCAGGCCTACCTACTTCCCCTATCGACAATCCAGTAATCCCAAACACAGAACCTGACCAGGGTTCCTCCTCAACCAGAAGTGTAAAACCGAGGAGATTGTTTCAAACCAACCTTTCTCCTATTGTTTCAGGCTCGTCAGTTCAAGAATCAGAGCCCACTGTTGAACCAGGACAAGCAGTTATCAGTTTCAAAAAGCCTTCCCCATTTATAGCCATGGGGTCAGATGCAGAAGTCTCTCCCAATAAACTAGTTGATCGGAGAAGAGGTCGCCTGGTAAAAGGGTAGGCTTCAAAAGGCACACCTTCAAAATCCGGGGCCAAAGATAGCAACACGGGGTCAGAGGCACCCATAAAAGTTCCTAAGGACAAGCTGTCCGGTCCGGAGGCCTCTAGCCCAAGCCTTCGAAGAGAAATTAACACATCTGAGCCCCAGCCGGAGGCCAGAGTTCAGATGAGTATTGAAGCCCAATAATCCGGAGGCCAGACTGAACCAACTCCTAACTCCACTCCCCCAAAAACAACCGAAAATCCCTCCTCGATAATGGAGGAAGCAATGGAGGATTCCATCGAAGAGGCTCCGTTTGACTCCAAAGTCTCCGGACAAACAAGTGACGCTAGTGCTGCCAAGAAGGATAAAGGCAAAGAAAAACTATGTTTAAGGCATCCGGATTTGCCGGAGTGTCTTGTGGGAAAAGTGGGACCTTGTTTCTACAAGGTCAATGTTAAGTATTTACTTGCTTTACAAAAAATTAATTATGTCTTCATCCACACAGCCAAACTGGGTCGGATGCGAACGAAGTGGGCGATTCCGGAGAACATAAAAATAAGGATCCCAATAGACCCTGAAACGCCAATGGACTACAAGCTTAGTGAAGTGGTCATCTTTACTGAACTCTTTAACTGGGGATTAAGGTTTCCTTTAGATTTGGAGATAGTCAGATATCTGCACCTCATAAAGCTCTGCCCAAGTCAACTGAGCCCTAATGCTTGGTACACCCTCATGGCCTGTATCATGGCTTCCAGGCTCTCTGGAATTCCTCTTCCGATGGAGGAATTCGCTATTGTGGCCAGCCTCTGCAGAAACCCTCATATCCCCTTTTATCACTTCAACATGGGTGATAACTATAAGGCAGTGGATGACCTGCTTAAGTCGGAGAGAAATTGGAGGACTCACTTCCTGTTCGTGAGTGGCGCTTGGGAGAATGGGAGGAAGATCCAAGCCGGAGTGAACCCGAGTCTCCTCACCACCAGATGGCGAAGTGATCGTAAGAATCCCACCTCACATTCTCATTTTTATTTTTATCAAATTTGTTTAACTGACTGGTCTTGTCTTTTTTCAGAGCTGCCTAAAGACTTCAATAATTATTTAAAGGCCGGGCAGACCACTTGTACCAAGATCAACACTTGGGCTGCTGAAAAGTGGGGAAACCATTTTCATGATGCCTTTATGGAGGCAATCTAGCAAGGTCCCACCTCTGGAACACTACTGGCCGGAGGGACTTGACCTGGGAGGAACTTACCACTCCACCCCCTCCGGATGTAGTCCTTAAAAGAACATATGCACCGGACGGGTCACTATATTTTCCAGGTCGAGCCAAGGCCCCAAGTAAAATGAAAGGCAAAAAAGGGAAGGGCAAGAAGAAAGTGGTTGAAGCTAATCCTACTGAGGCGGAGGAAACTGATCCATCAAACCAAGAGGGGCCAGTTCCAAGTCAGATTGATGCTGCTCTTCTCGAATCTGTAGAGCAGGAGAGTGCTAGAGAATAGGTAGGATCTCCAAAGCTTCCAAAGGTTCCTAAGAGGGACAAGAAACGGGGAGCAGAAAGTAAGGACAGGAAGGCCAAGAAGAAAAAGACCTCCATGGGCGATGAACTTTCTCTCCGGCCTTCGGAGCCCTTCCCTCCTGTTGACCCTACTGATCCAACAAGACCAAAAGAGATCCCCGGTGACTTTCAAACCGATGAGGTTGGAGGAGGAGACATTAGCATCGACGGTGTCGACATCACAGGGCTTGATGGACTTGGTGACAATTTTGCAAACCTTCCCAGAGATGACTTTGTTGGGCCTTACCTCCCTCCGAGCACTTCGAACACCGTTACCTTCAATGGTAAAACTTTCACCGTTTCAAGTGAAAATGATATTATAACTCACTCTATATTAAGTAATGTTCAGCCGGTGCTGGTTCTGGAAAAACAAGTGCGAGGTCAGTCAGCAATCATTACTGCCCTTAATTCTGATAAGGAGACACTGTCTGATGACCTCCTTACTGCCACCCAAAATGCTGATGTTTTGAGGAGAGAAAACGATGAGCTAAAGAAGAGCCAGGAGGGTTGGACCACAAAGGTTGCTACCATAGAAGATACCATCAAAGGCCTACGGGAAAAGCTGTCCGGGCTAGAGAAAGATCTCATCTCTTCCAAAGAGGAGATGAAGACCAAGGATCAATTCATTCTTACTTTGACCAACGACAAGATCGCACTCGAGGACTCGGTGTCCAAGGCTACAGAGGAAAAATCTGATCTGCTAAGGGAGCAAGAGGAAAAAAATTTAGGCCAAGATTGATGCTTATACCAACAATGTGATAGACAGACAAGAAGAGATGTATGCCAAGGTGAAGTCGGACATGGTCTTGATTTTTCACGAGAAGTTTCCGAAGAGGAATCTGGGAGACTTATGGACTTTTGTAGAGTATCCAAACCTTCCCTTTCATACGATGGCTGAGGGTGACAAGTTTTATTTCTCGAGTGCATCCTCATCCGATGAAGAAGATAATTTTGGGGAGAGTCCAGGTGAGGAGGATGATGAACCCAAGAATAAGAAAACAAGTGAGGCTGAGCCGTCTTCAAAGGCTCAGTCTTTAAATATCAATTATCTTTTACCTTTTGTTTTGATTGAACTAAAGTCCTTGGAAGGCCAAGGCATTCTTGTAACTATGTCCGGTGTTTGATCGGAGAGATCTTATTGCTTTGATTGACAATTTAAAGTCCTTGGATGGCCAAGGCACTCTGGTCGTTTTAATAAGTATGTTTATTTTGCAAAATTCTTGCATTCTTTCATAGTTTTTAAATTTTGGTGGCTAATGTTTAAACAACCCTTAGTTATTTCATAAACATCTTAAAGTGAGAGTGTTTAAATTCTCTGATGACAAATGTTTAAGTAGTCATCACACCTTTAATTCAATTCGGCCGATGTAACAAAAATTTGACAAGAAACAAAATAAGAACACTCAAAATTTTTAAGAAGGCATCAAATTTTATAAAAAAGCCCGGACACCTCATTAAAACCTCCCCGCGCCACCAGGGTAGGAAAGAGTATGCCCCCAAATATTTATATGGATTTTTAAACAAGTAAATATTTACATAGTTTCTATTCCAAGTACATCCGGAGATGCTCAATATTCCAAGGGTGATTCAAAACCCTTCCATCCTTGTCTTCTAGCCAGTATGTCCCAGGTTTAAGACTTTCAATGACCACATAGGGTCCTTCCCAAGTTGGTGCTATTTTGCCGAGCAGCTTCTCTTTAGTGTGTAAGAAGACTTTCCTTAACACTTTGTCCCCCGGCTGAAAATCTCTTCTTTTAACTTTGGAAGCAAACATGCTTCTCATCAAACCCTGATAGTGCGCAGCTCTAAGGTGAGCCTTAACTCTTCTTTTGTCTACTAAGTCAAGTTGGCCTCTGATTGCCACTTCGTTAGCGTGTTCGGTGAAATTGTGAACTCGAAATGAAGGGAGAGTTGCTTCTATGGGAGCTATGGCATCCATCCCATAGACCAAGGCAAAAGGTGACTCTTGTGTTGCAGCCCCAGGTGTAGTCCGGTAGGCCCACAAAACCTCTTGTAAATAGCTAGGCCATTTTCCAGCAGCCCCTTCTAGATTTTTCTTCAATCCGGACAGTATAGTTCTATTAGCCACTTCAACCTGACCATTTGCTTGTGGGTGGAAAGGTGAAGAGAAACAATGTTGTATACCTCTATAGCCACCAAAACTCTCCATTTCCTTGTTGTCGAACTGTGGCCCATTGTCTGTCGTTATCTTCTGTGGAATGCCAAATCTGCAACAGATATTGGATAAAATAAATTTTATGATAGCTTTGGATGTTGTACCTGCTAGTGGGGCTGCTTCGATCCACTTCGAAAAATAGTCAATAGCCACAATTATTGTTCTGCGCCCTCCGGACGCCATAGGTAGAGGTCCCACCAAATCCAGCCCCCATCGAGCAAAGGGTATTGGCTCAGAAATTGAATCTAATGGGGTGGCTGGAACATGAATTTCGCTGCTATGTCTCTGGCATGGGTCACGCCTTCTCACCAGCTCCTTAGCATCTTGCATTATAGTGGGCCAATAATAACCAGCCAACAAAACCCTCCTTGTTAGAGCCCTGAACCCACAGTGAGTTGATCCCTCACCATCATGTAGTTCGGAGAGGACTATTTGAGATTCATCAACTCCCAAACATCGTAAGAGGGGTTTACTGTAAGACATTTTATAAAGAACATCTCTTAGTATGACAAAACCACGAGCTTTGTACTTCACTTTTCTTGTTATTGACTTATCCGGAGGCAAGATGCCATCAGAGAGATATTGAAGGAAAGGAAACCTCCAATCTTGGGGTTGTCCCATTTGTATATCGAAGCTTTCTTCCTCCTTACCCATATTGAGTTGAATGGAAGGGCACTCCAGCACATGGATCCAACGGTATGATTCAGTATATGCTATGGTTGCCAAGGAGTCTGCTAGCTCATTTTATGTTCGAGGTATGTGCTCATAAACAACACTCTTGAACTTAAGTGCCACATCTTTGAGAATAAGTAAGTGTTTTATTAGTTGCTTCTTTTTAGCTTCAGATTGACCTTGCGCATGGTGGATAAAAAGCTGGGAATCACTCATCAACTTGACCCTTTTGGCCCCACAAATATGAGCTAACTTTAAACCAGTTATAGCAGCTTCATATTCAGACTCATTGTTAGAAGCCCTAAAAGCAAAACATATAGCTTGGTACATTTTGTCACCATACGGAGAGGTCAAGCATATCCCTGCACCACATCCCATAGTAGTCGATCCACCATTCGTCCGGACGACCCAGACCTTTTTGTCTTTCATCTCAGTCATTTAGTCTGTATCCCTATCTGAGTGGAATTCAACTAAGAAATCAGCCACAGTTTGGGCTTTGATTGTTGTTCGAGGAGCAAAATCAATATCAAAGTCCCCCAGTTCCACTGACCCCTTAGTCATTCTACTCTAAATATCCACCTTTTGTAAAACGTTTTTCAGGGGATAAGACGTCCGGACAATAATAGGATGAGCCTGAAAATAAGGCCTCATCTTCCTAGCAGCAATTACCAGGGCTAGTGCTAACTTTTCAAACTTTAGATAGCGTTTTTCTGCATCTAGCAAGCTCTTGCTGATGTAATACACCGGACGGGGGTAATTATCCACCTCCCTTACCAATACAGCACTGATGGTACAGCTGGAAACTGCCAATTATACGAAGAGTGTCTCCCCATCAACAGGTTTAAATAAAGTCTTGGGAGAGGACAAATGTTTTTTATCTCATTGAAAGCCTCATCACATTGTGAAGTCCAGTCAAATCCCTTTGCACCTTTTAAAATTTGAAAAAACGGGGCACATATGTCCGAAGACCTCGAGATGAACCGATTTAACGCAGTCAACCTCCCAGTCAACCGTTGTACCTCTTTAATATTCCGAGGAGGCTCCATTTGAAATAAAGCACTAATCTGGTCCGGATTAAGCTATATCCCTTGCTCACTTATTATGTACCCTAGGAATTTTCCGGACTGCACTCCGAACACACACTTCTCTGGATTTAGTTTCAAATTTACTTTTACTAAGTTAGCAAAAGTTTCTTGTAGATCTGCCAAGTGTAGCTCTTCGTCCACACTTTTTACCATCATGTCGTCAATATACACTTCCATATTTCTTTCAATTTGATCAGCAAAGGCTTTGTTTACTAACCTCTAATAGGTAGCCCTAGCATTTTTTAACCCAAAAGGCATCACCTTATAACAATGAAGGCCCCTATCAGTGACAAACGTAGTATACTCCTGATCGTTCGGATCTACTTGAATCCTGTTATACCCGGAGAAGGCATCCATGAAAGATAGTAGCTTATTTCCAGATGTAGAATCCACCAGCTGATCAATCCGGGGGACAAGATATAAATCTTTTGGGCAAGCCCTGTTGAGATCTGTAAAATCAATACACATACGCCACTTGCCATTTTTCTTTTTCATCAAGACCGGGTTGGCTGTCCATAAAGGATACTGAGACTCCTTTATATGCCCCATTTTAGTAAGGCTGTCGACTTCTTGAACAATGACATCAGCCTTTTCCTTGGAAAAATCTCTTCTTTTTTGTATCACAGGTGCTATGTCTCTCTGGATGGACAAGTGGTGTGATATGATATATGTTGGTACCCCGGTAACATCAGCATTGCACCAAGCAAAAACATGTTGATGGTCTTTTAGGAATTTTAACATTTTACCTTTCAGTTCAGAGGCGATTTTGGACCCTATCTTATCATTTTTTCCCTCTTCCAAAGAATGTGTTTCAACTTCTTCAACCAGTATTAAAACTCCAGGGGTCTGTCTAGGGTCATCGATTTCACCCTCACCCCCAGAAAGCCCCTCAAACTGTTATTCTTCATTGATACGAACTGCCCCCAACGTCCGAGGGGCCAATGTTGTTGCATAACCCTCTCTTGCAATCTTTTGGCTGCTCCGAACAACTCCCACTTGTCCTTGCACAACATATTTCAAACATTTGTGGACTGTTGAGGCCACTGCATGCATCCTAGAGAGCCAACACCTCCCTAGAATAGCATTGTAACAAGTGGGACAATCCACCACGATAAACAGTATTTTAACCATCTTCTTAAAAGGGATTTTGCCCAACAAAACTGCCTCTTCGAACTCCCCGATCACATCTGCTGAGCCTCCAGTGAAATCCACAATTGACCTGTTCGAACGCTGAATTACCGCAAGATTTTTCATCTTTTTGTAAGAAGTTAAAAAGAGGATATTGGCTGAACTCCCAGTATCCACCAAAATTCGTCTTATGTCATTTCCCCCAATGGATGCTCCTATGACAACAACATCTTCATGAAGACCTGCTATATCCCTCAAGTCATCCTCATCGAACACAATGAAGGGAAATGAAATCTGTGATTTGGTGTGGTTAATTTATGTCTGAGGGTAATCGGGTAATTTGTTCGGAGTTTTGTGGAAGCTTATGGGTATTTAATATTTTGAGTAGAGAGTAAAGGGAGAATTAAGCTGTCTGGTTGCAGTTAATTTTTATTACCTATATTTAATACAAATGGTTGGGTATTTATACCCTTACATCTGGGCTTTATGGGTTTTCGGGTCATGTTTAATGGACCCGGGTCATGTTTAAAGACCCATGAGCTCTTAGTAGGAGAGCAAGCAGCTTAGTCAAGAAGTGTTTAGGTTTTTTTAGTACTTTTGTCATAGTTCGAACAGTCCAATGGGCTAAGTGTTCAAAGTGGTCTGTCCGGTCCGATGGCCTTGGTCCGATCTGTCCCTGTCCGGAGAGGAAGCAGTTTTTGGACTCATCCGGAGCCCCTTTTTTAGGTGTTTGTTCAAATGCCTTTGTCAAAAACCTGAAAAACAGTCCGATGTTCAGGGGCAGTTTTAACCCGGACAGGTCTGTCCGTGTTGTGGTTTTATCCGGACTGATAAAGCTTCGTGAATCCAAAAGGTTTTTTGCCAGAGTCTATGAGACACGTGTCACTTTTTGGTTGGTTTCTTCAGCCGTTTTTTCACCTTGAATCTCGCACCCACCTTCTTCAAAAAGTAACCTCTTCATTAAAGAGGGTGACATCAGCGCCGTTTTTTAATCATTACCAATCTTTTCGAATTCTCCTAGGAATCAAACTCCTTTTTCAGATTCACTATAAATTGAAATACTTTCTACTGTTTCACCATCACTCTCATTTTTACTCTGCAAATTTCTCAAAGCTTTTTTCTCTCCAAGATAAATTTTTACCCAGTTTGTTTATGTTCACGGCTCGGAACGCTTTGGTCAAAGGCGGGTGGCTCAACCTCTCTGAACTAGAAAAAACGCAAAAGGTCGAAAGGGAAAGGCGTATTGCGACAGGTTTACCCACCTCCCCTATTGACAAACCAGTGACTGCTGCCACAGAGTCAGACCAGGGCTCTTCTTATTCAAAAGGTATCAAACCGAAAAGGTTATTTCAAACCAATCTCTCACTCGTCGTCTCTGGTTCCTCGGTTCAAGAATCGGAACCTGTTGTTGAGCCAGGTGTAACTGTTACCAGCTTTAAAAAACCCTCCCCCTTCTTAGCTATGGGGTCAGACGCTGAAACCTCCCCTCAAAAATTAGTTGACTGAAGAAAAGGCCGGCTGGTCAAGGGTCAAGCTTCTAAGAGCACTCCTTCAAAATCGGGTGCTAAGGATAACAGCACTGGGCCAGAAGTTCCTATCAGAGCTCCCAAGGACAGGCTGTCCGGTCCGGAGGGTAGTGGCTCAGGCCTTCGAAGAGAAACATCTGCATCATAGCCCCAACCGGAGGCCAAAAACCAAGAAAATATTGAAGCTCAGCAGTCCTGAGACCAAGCTGAGCCAAATCTAAACCTTCCCCTTGCAATTGCTACTGAAAACCCCTCATCAATCATGGAGGAGGTAATGGAGGACTCTATCGAAGAGGCTCCATTCGATTCTGAGCCTTCCGGACAGACCAGTAGTGTTGTTGCTGCCAAAAAAGATAAAGGCAAGGAGAAGTTGTGCTTGAGGCATCCGGATCTGCCGGAGAGTCTTGAAGGAAGGGTGGGGCCTTGCTTTCACAAGGTCAATGTCAAGTACCTCATCGCTCTGCAAAAGATCAACTACGCATTCATCCACACAGGTGAACTGGGCCGGATGCGTACGAAGTGGGGAATTCCGGAGAACGTGAAGATAAGGATCCCTATAAACCCTGAAACTCCCATGGATTGCAAATTGAGCGAGATAGTCATCTTCACAGAGCTGTTTAATTGGGGACTCAGATTCCCCTTGGACCCAGAAATTGTCAGATAGTTTCATCTGATAAAGCTCTGTCCGAGCCAGCTGAGCCCCAATGCTTGGTACACCCTCATGGCATGCATTATGGCTTATAGGCTCTCCGGGATCCCTCTACCAATGGAGGAGTTTGCTGATGTGGCCAACCTTTGCAGAAACCACCACATCCCCTTCTACCACTTCAATATGGGGGATAACTTTAAAGCTGTTGATGACATGCTAGAGTCGGAGAAGAATTGGAGGACTCAATTCCTGTTCGTGAGTGGTGTTTGGGAGAACGGGAAGAAGATCAAGGCTGGAGTCAACCCAAGTCTCCTCACCAGCAGATGGAGGAGTGATCGTAAGTCTCATATTTCACATTCTTGTCTCTCTCTCTTTTTTTATAAGTTAGTTTAAACTAATTGGTCTTACTTTTGCCTTAGCAGAACTGCCCAAGGACTTTAGTGACCACTTGAAAACCGGGCAAACCACTTGCACCAAGATCAACGCTTGGGCTGTTGAGAAGTGGGGGAACCGGTTCCATGCTGCTTTTACAGAGGGCAACTTAGCAAGGTCTCATCTGTGGAACACCACAGGTCGGAGAGACTTAACATGGGAAGAGCTCACCACCCAGCCTCCTCCGGATGTAGTGCTCAAAAGGACGCATGAACCGGACGGGACACTTTACTTGCCAGGCCGGGCCAAGGCCCCGAGTAAGATGAAAGGAAAAAAGAAGGGCAAGAAAGTAGTGGGTGGAGCTAACCCTGCTGAAGTGGAGGAGGATGTTCCAACGCATCCGGAGGGGCCAGCCCCTAGTCAAATTGATGCTGCTCTCTTGGAAGCAGTAGAGCGGGAGAGTGTTAGGCAAGAGGTTCACTCCCCAAATCCTCCAACGGCTTCCAAGAGAGACCGTAAACGGGGAGCTGAAAGCAAAGATAGGGAGGCTAAGAAGAAAAAGACCTCTAAGGGTGACGAACTCTCTCTCCGACCTCCGGAGCCTCTTCCTCAAGTTGACCCCACAAACCCAACACAAGCAGAGGAGATACCTGGTGACTTCCAAACTGATGAGGTCGAAAGGGGAGATCTTAGCATTGATGGGGTAGACATCACTGGTCTAGGTGGGCTTGGTGAGTACTTCATCAATCTTCCCAGAGATGATTTTGCTGGGCCTTATCTCCCTCCGAGCACTTCGAACACAGTCACTTTTAATGGTAAGACTTTTACTGTTTCATGTGAAAGGGATGCTATAGCTCGCTCTTTATTAAGCAATGTTCAGGCGGTGCTCGCGTTGGAGAAGCAAGTTCGGAATCAGGCAGACATTATTAAAGACCTCAAGTCTGACAAAGAGAGGCTGTCCGATGACCTTCGTACTGGCCACTTCAAATGCTGCCACTCTAAAGGGGGAGAATGACGAGCTGAAGAAAAACCAAGAGGTAAGTTCCACAAAAATCGCCACTCTAGAGAACACTATCACAGAGCTCCGGGAGAAGTTGTCCGGATTGGAGAAAGATATTGCCACTTCAAAAGGGGAGACCAAGGCCAAGGACCCAATTATCACCAATTTGACCAGTGACAAAATTGCTCTTGAAAACGTAGTGTCCCAAGCTGCATGGGAGAAAGCTGATCTGCTAAGGGAGCAGGAGGCCAAAATCCAGGCCAAGATTGATGTTTATGCCAACAACGTGATAGATACTCAAGAGAAGATGTATGCCAAGGTGAAATCAAACATGGCCCTGCTCTTCCATGAGAAGTTCCCCAAGAGGAACTTGGGTGATTTGTGGCTTCACGTAGAGCCTGAAGACCTCCCATATCACACAATGGCCGAAGGCGACAGGTATGGCTACTCCAGTGCATCCTCATCTGATGACGAAGGGAACACCGGGGAGAGCCCAAACGAAGAGAAAAATTATCTTAAGGGGAAGAAGAAGGTAGATGAAGTTGAGCCATCTTTAAAGGCTCAGCCTTAAATTATGAATTATTTTTTACTTTTTATCTAAACTAAAGTCCTTGGAAGGCCAAGGCACTCTTTTTGTAAGTGTCTCCGGTATCTGACCGGATAGATCTTTTACTCTTCTTGACAATTTGAAAGTCCTTGGAAGGCCAAGGCATTTAAGTTATTTTAATGAACATCCTTGTTTTGCACAATTCTCACATTATTTCATAGTTTGTTTTAATTTTGGTGGCTAGTGTTTAAATAGCCCTTAGTTATTTCATAGTGAGAGTGTTTAAATTCTCTGATGACAAATGTTTAAGTGGTCATCACTCTTTTATTTCAATCCGGATGGTGTGATAAAAGACAAAGTAAGAACACTTCGGAAAATTTTTAAGAAGGCATCAAATTTCATTAAAAACCCGGACACCTCATTAAAACCTCCCCGCGCCACCAAGGTAGGAAAGAGTATTAAATTTTTAAGAAGGCATCAAATTTCATTAAAAACCCGGACACCCCATTAAAACCTCCCCGCGCCACCAGGGTAGGAAAGAGTATGCCCCCAAATATTTACATGGATTTTAAACAAGTAAATATTTACACAAATGTTACTCCAAGTACATCCGGAGGTGCTCGATATTCTAAGGATGGGTCAGAACTCTTCCATCCTTGTCTTCTAGCCAATATGTTCCAGGTTTAAGCCTTTCAACAACCATATAAGGTTCTTCCCAAGTCGGGGCCAATTGGCCGAGCAACTTCTCTTTAGTGTGTAAGAAGACTTTCCTCAATACCTTGTCTCCCGGTTGGAAATCTCTTCTTTTAACTCTAGAAGAAACTTTGCTCCTCATTAAACCCTGATAGTGAGCAGCTCTAAGGTGAGCTTTAACTCGTCTTTCTTCCATTAGGTCGAGCTGACTTCTGATTGCCACCTCATTAGCGCATTCGGAGAAGTTGTGAACACGAAATGATGGGAGAGTTGCTTCTATGGGAGCTATTGCATCCATCCCATAGACCAAAGCAAAGGGTGACTCATGTGTTGCAGCCCCAGGTGTTATCCGGTAGGCCCACAAAACTTCTTGTAAATAGCTAGGCCACTTCCCAGCAGCCCCTTCTAAATTCTTCTTTAAACCGGACACTATAGTTCTGTTAGCCACTTCAACCTGACCATTTGCTTGTGGGTGGAAAGGTGAAGAGAAACAATGTTGTATACCCTTTGAGGCACAGAAACTCTCAATTTCCCTATTGTCAAACTGTGGCCCATTATCTGTCGTTATCTTTTGTGGAACTCCAAATCTGCAACAAATGTTGGATAAAATGAATTTTATGACGGCTTTTGATGTTGTTCCTGCCAGAGAGGCTGCTTCAATCCACTTCGAAAAGTAATTGATAGCAACAATTATAGTTTTGCGCCCTCCAGACGCCATAGGGAGAGGCCCCACTAAATCCAATCCCCAACGAGAAAAAGGTATAGGCCCAGAGATTGATTCTAAAGGAATGGCTGGGACATGAATTTCATTGCTGTATCTCTGGCATGGGTCACACCTTCTCACCAGTTCTTTAGCATCCTGCATGATAGATGGCCAATAGTAGCCAGCCAGTAAAACTCTCCTTGTTAGAGCCCTGAATCCACAATGAGCTGATCCCTCGCCATCATGCAATTCGGAGAGGACTACTTGAGATTCATTATCCCCCAAACAACGCAGAAGAGGTTTACTGTAAGACTTTTTATACAGAATGTCTCTCAGTATAATAAAACCACGAGCCTTGTGTTTCAGTTTTCTTGCCAGTGATTTATCCGGAGGAACGATGTCATCGGAGAGGTATTGCAGGAGAGGAAATCTCCAATCCTGAGGCTGTTTCATTTATACGTCAAAAATTTCTTCTTCTTTACCCATATCAAGTTGAATGGAGGGGCTCTCCAGCACATGGATCCATGGATACGACTCTGTGTATGCTATGGTTGCCAATGAATCTGCTAACTCATTTTCTGTCCGGGGTATATGTTCATAAATAACGCTTTTAAACTTGAGTGCTTCATTTTTAAGGAGAAGTAAATACTTCACTAATTGTTCTTTTTTAGCCTCAGATTGACCTTGAGCATGGTGGATAAGAAGCTGGGAGTCACTCATTAGCTTTACCCTCTTAGCCCCACAAACATAGGCTAACTTTAAACCAGCTATAGCTGCTTCGTACTCGGACTCGTTATTGGAAGCCCTGAAAAGCAAAACATATAGCCTGGTACATTCTGTCACCATATGGAGAAGTCAAACACACCCCTGCACCACATCCCATAGTACTGGATCCGCCATCCGTTCGGACGACCCAGACCTTTTTGTCTTTTAACTCAGTAGCCTGCTCCGAATCTCTGTCAGATTGAAATTCAACCAAAAAATCAGCCACAGCTTGGGCTTTGACTGCTGTTCGGGGAGCAAAATCTATATCGAAATCCCCCAATTCTAACGACCATTTAGTCATCCTACTTGAAATGTGATATAGAGTGAAACGCAAGAGAAGCCATAAGGGAATAAAACCCTAATTTTATTGAATAAAAAACAACTCCCCTCAAAAGTAGGGTTTAAGCGCCTTAAATAGGAATCGCCCAAATCCTTAATACAAAATATGGGAATAAAAAATAAACATAATAAAATAATATCTTATTAAATCTGATTGTAATCAGATTTAATTTGCTATCTTAAATAAATCCTTAAAATATAAAAATAAAATAATAAAACTAAAACATTTAAATATATTTCTGTAAATGTTCTCCCCCTACATCAAAATGTCTGACTTTTGGAGAACATTCTTCAAAGGAAAAGATGTCCGGACGATAATAGGATGAGCCTGGAAATAAGGCCTCATCTTTCTAGCAGCTATTACCAGGGCCAATGCTAATATTTCAAGTTTCAAATAACGCCTTTCTGTATCTATCAAGCTTTTGTTGATGTAGTACACTGGATGGGGGTAATTATCTATTTCTCTTACCAACACAGCACTGATGGCACAACTTGAAACTGCCAAATATACGAAGAGTGTATCCCCTCAACTGGTTTAAACAAGGTTTTGGGGGAAGACAGGTGCTTCTTTATCTCATTGAAATCCTCATCATTCTGTGAGGTCCATTCGAATCCCTTCGCACCCTTCAAGGTTTGAAAAAACGGGGCACACCTGTCCGAAGACCTTAAGATAAATCTGTTTAAAGCAGCTAACCTCCCCGTTAGCCGTTTTACTTCTTTAACATTTCGAGGAGGCTCCATTTGGAATAGAGCATTAAGCTGGTCCGGATCGGGCTGTATCACATGCTCACTTATAATATAGCCTAGAAACTTCCCGGATTGTACTCCGAGCACACATTTTTTTGGATTTAACTTTAAATTCACTTTCACCATGTTGGTAAAAGTTTCTTAGAGATCAGCCAAGTGCAATTGCTCATCCACACTCTTCACCATCATGTCATCGATGTATACTTCCATATTCCTTCCAATCTGATCAGCAAAGGCTTTATTTACCAATCTCTGATAAGTAGCCCCAGCATTTTTCAACCCAAATGGCATTACCTTATAGCAATGAAGACCCTTGTCAGTGACAAATGTGGTATGCTCTTGATCCTTCGGATCTACTTGGATCTGATTGTATCCGGAGAAAGCATCCATAAAGGACAGCAGCTTATTCCCAGAGGTATAGTCAACTAGCTGGTCAAACCGGAGAACTGGATACAGATCTTTTGGGCAAGCCCTATTGAGGTCTATGAAGTCAATACACATACGCCACTTGCCATTTTTCTTTTTCACCAAGACCGGATTGGCAGTCCACAAAGGATATTGAGACTCCTTGATATGCCCCATCTTTGTGAGCTTGTCCACCTCTTGCACAATAACATCAGCCTTTTCCTTGGAAAAATCCCTTCTCTTTTGAACCACTGGTGCTACATCTTTCCGGACAGATAGGCGGTGTGATATCACATCTGCTGGAACCCCGGTAACATCAGCATTGCACCAAGCAAAAACATGCTCATGGCTCTTTAAAAACTTTAGCATCTCTTTTTTCAGATCGGGTGGCATTCTGGACCCTATTTTGACACTCTTCCCTTCCTCTAAACAATGTGTTTCTACCTCTTCGACTGGTATTAACACTCCAAGGGTCTCTCTGGGGTCATCAATTTCACCCTCACCCCTAGAAAGCCTCTCAAATTGCTATTGCTCATTGATACGAACTGCCCCCCAACGTCCGGGGAGCCAGGGTTGTAGCATAACATTCTCTTGTAACCTTTTGACTGCTCCGGACAACTCCCACCTGTCCCTGAACAGCATATTTCAAACATTGGTGAACTGTTGAAGCCACTGCATGCATCCTAGAGAGCCAAGACCTCCCTAAAATAGAATTATAGCAAGTGGGACAATCCACCACAATAAAAAGTATCCTGACCATCTTCTTGAAAGGGCCCTTGCCCAACAAAACTTCTTCTTCGAACTCCCCGATCACATCGGCTGAGCTGCCTGTAAAGCCCACAATTGATCTGTCCAAACTCTGAATTACAGCTGAATTGTTCATTCTCTTGTATGTGTTTAAGAAAAGGATATTGGCTGAGCTTCCAGTATCCACCAAAATTCGTCTTATGTCATTGCCCCCAATAGATGCTCCTATGACAACAGCATCTTCATGAGGGTCGGCTATATCTCTTAAATCATCTTCATAAAAAACAATGAAGGGGAATGGGATTTGCGATTTATAGGAAGTCATGCCTCCTTCTAGCTGGGTAGCCAAAGTATGAACGTGCCTCTTCCTCGAAGAAGCAGTAGGAGCTGTCATAGTATCCCCTCCGAAAATTGTAAGTGACTCAAAAAACTTAATGAGCCCGGAGACTGTCCTAGAACATTCCTCAATGGTACCCACTCTATTTCGAGTTGGATCAGGATCCAAGTATTCAGACTCCACATCAAATCTTTCGATTATAACCATGGCTCCCTCCAGAGCAGCATTACTTGGACCAACCCAGTGAGTATTGTCAGGCCTATTACCTCCTCTTCTTTTAACGTAAGCCCCCAGCTTTCCCTTCTCAATCAAGTTCTGAACCTCTTGTTTTAAAGCTATACAATCATCGGTGGTATGACCAGTATCATTGTGATACTGGCAGAAAGAGTTATTACGGTGTTCTTTAGGGGATTGTAGTGTGGTTGGTCTTCTATAGTGAACCTCTTCCTTTGTTTTATCATAAATGGTGGCCGCACTTTCTTTCAATTCTGCGAACCACTCCGGTTGAACCCAAGGCCCTCTTTTATTTTTGGATTGCTGACTATGAGCAGTGCAGCTGGCTGATATTGAGCTTTAGCCCTGTCATGCCCCTGTCCGGTCTCCTTCGCCTTGTTTCCGGACTGATTCTGATTGGGGTTTGGTGCCACCAAGAGCAAACCTCACCTGCATATGCACCCTTGTTTTCTTTGTTTCATCAACGTTAATCTGTTTTCCAACATGATTCAGCAACCCTCCCCAAGTCATAGCCTTCTTTCTGGTTACTGAATCAGCTAAATTGCCAGGGTTCAAGCCCTGTCTTAGAGATGATATTGCAACTTTCTCGAAGCAATCAGCCAACCCATTCTTGGTGTTCACAAAACGACTTATATATTCTTTTAAGGATTCATTCGGTTCCTGGGCACAATGGATTATTGTGTCCCCGTTGCCCTTTAACTCTTTACTCCCAACAAACTGCCTTCGAAAGGCCACCGAAAAACTACCGAAATTCTTGATACAGCCTTGTGGTAGGCTGTTATACCATTTTAGAACACTCCCAGTAAACGATTGGGAGAATGCTCTACAAAGTAGCTTGTCATCATCATCAAAGTTCATCATAAAGTTTTTAAATTGCTCTAAATGGTTGTCCGGATCAGTACTGCCATCGTACTTTTCCATTTTGGTGCTGTCAAACCTCTTACGGAGGTTTCCGGACAGAATTTTGGAAGACAATGGAGATTGCCTCCAATTTCTGCCACGACTGAACACATTATCCTCGTTGGGAGTTGCGAAGATACTTGGTTCATCGTGGAAAGCGAAAGGATCCATCATCATCCGGTCTACATGCCTCCGGCTGTAAGATGACCCTTTGCCGATATTCTTCTTCATCTTTCCATGTCTATCCATTTTCCTCGAATATTTTTTGATCTGCTTTTGCTTCTTTTTAGTTCGACCCTCATCGCTGCTAGAGGATAAGGATTCTTCAACTCCCTCATCATCCGAAGAGCTATCAGAAGACTCTGAGCCTGAGTCAGAACTCTCCACTGGCTTATACCGGTGAGACTTTTTAGAACTAGCATGAGTCTTTTTGGTACTAACATGAGTCCTTGAAGGCTCATGCTCTCTAGGGTTATCGATGTGATGAGCAACTGATGCTTTTGATTTTTCCTTCATGCCCATCTTAGCCTTCTCTGCCCTTAGAGCTTCTATCTCGCCTTTTAGCCTCTCGCGCTCCTCGATAGTGTATTCATCGTTTTCACCCACCACTTCGAGCAAAGCTGGTGGCACTCCCGGGGCGTCCGGATTCATTCGGACTGATTTTTGCTGATGGTTTCGAATGCTTGATTCAGGCACCGTCGTACTCCCACTGTGGTCGCCAATTTGGTGTGGTTAATTTATGTCTGAGGGTAATCGGGTAATTTGTTCGGAGTTTTGTGGAAGCTTATGGGTATTTAATATTTTGAGTAAAGAGTAGAGGGAGAATTAAGCTGTCTGGTTGCAGTTAATTTTTATTACCCATATTTAATGTAGATGGTTGGGTATTTATACCCTTACATCTGGGCTTTATGGGTTTTTGGGTCATGTTTAATGGACGCGGGTCATGTTTAAAGACCCATGAGCTCTTAGTAGGAGAGCAAGCAGCTTAGTCAAGAAGTGTTTAGGTTTTTTTAGTACTTTTGTCATAGTTCGAACAGCCCAATGGGCTAAGTGTTCGAAGTGGTCTGTCTGGTCCGATGGCCTTGGTCCGATCTATCCCTGTCCGGAGAGGAAGCAGTTTTCGGACTCATCATGATTGATAGGAAGTCATGCCTCCCTCCAGTTGGGTAGCTAATGTATGAACGTGCCTCTTCCTTGAAGAAGTAGTGCGTGCTGTCATGGTATCCCCTCCAGAAATTGTGAGTGACTCAAAAAAATTAATAAGCTCGGACACTGTTCTACAACGTTCCTCAATGGTACCCACTCTGTTTCGATTTGGATCAGGGTCCAAGTACTCTGACTCTACATCGAACCTCTCGATTATCACCATAGCTCCCTCCGGAGCGGATGTGCTTGCATTGTTCGGGCCAGGCCGATGAGCATTATTAGGCCTATTTCCTCCTCTTCTTTTAACATATGCTCCCAACTTTCCTCTTTCAATCAAATTCTGGACTTCTTGCTTTAAAGAAATGAAATCATCAGTGGTATAGCCAGTATCATTGTGGTACTGACAGAAGAAATTGTTACGATGCTCCTTAGGAGATTGTAGTGCAGCTGGCCTTCTATAGTGTACTTCTTCCTTTGTTTTGTCACAAATGGTGGCTACACTTTCTTTTATCTCATCAAACCACTCCGGTTGAACCCAAGAACCTCTATTATTTCTAGATTGTTGACTCTGGGCAGGCGCAGCTGGCTGAGACTGAGCTTTAACTCTGTTATGACCCTGCCCGGCCTCCCTTGCCTTGTTCCCGGACTGATTTTGGTTGGGGTTTGGTGCAACCGGGGCAGACCTCACCTGCATGTGCACCCTAGTTTTCTTTGTTTCATCCACGTTAATTTGCTTTCCGACCTGATTCAGTAAACCTCCCCATGTCATGGCGTTTTTTCTGGTCACTGAATCAGCCAAATTTCCAGGGTTTAAGCCCTGCCTCGGAGAAGCTATTGCCACTTGCTCGAAGCAATCAGCCAACCCATTTTTGGTATTTACAAAGCGACTTATATATTCCTTAAGTGATTCATTCGGTTCTTGGGCACAATGGATAATTGTATCTCCATTGCCCTTCACCTCCTTACTTCCAACAAACTGCCTCCGGAAGGCCACCCAAAAGGTATCGAAATTTCTAATGCACCCCTGTGGTAGGCTGTTATACCACTTCAAGGCACTTCCCGTAAAATATTGGGAGAATTCTCTACAAAGCAACTTATCTTCGTCATCGAAATTCATCATGAAATTTTTGAATTGTTCCAAATGATTGTCAGGATCTTTACTGCCATCGTATTTTTCCATCTTCATGCTATCAAACCTCTTGGGGAGGTTTCCGGACAGGATCTTGGAAGACAATGGAGATTGTCTCCAATTCCGGCCACGACTGAAAACAGTATCCTCGTTAGGAGTTGCAAAGATACCTGGCTCATCATGGAAGGCAAAGGGATCCACCAGCATCCGGTCTATGTGTCTTTGGTTATGAGATGATCCTTTTGCTCTATGCCTCTTTAATTTTCCATGCCTATCCCTTTTTCTTGAATACTTCTTAACCAACTTTTGTTTCTTTTTAGATCGGCCCTCATCGTTGCTGGAGGACAAGGATTCTTTTATTCCATCATCGTCCGAGGAGCTACTGGAAGATTCTGAGTCTGAATCAGAGCTCTCCACTGGCCTGGACCGGTGAGACTTTTTGGAGATAGCATGAGTATTCTTCGTACTCACATGGGTCTTCGAAGGCTCATGCTCTCTAGGTTTGTCAGTATGATGAGCACCTGATGCATTTTATTTCTCTTTTATGCCCATCTTTCTTTTTTCTGCCCTCAGAGCTTCTCTTTCGCCCTTTAATCTATCACTCTCCTCGATTGTATATTCATCATTTTCCCCCACCACTTCGAGCAAAGCTGGTGGTACTTCCGGTACGTCCGGATTCATTCGGACTGAATTTTCTGATGGTTTTGAATGTTATATTCAGGCACCGTCGCTACTCCCACTATGGTCGCCAATTTGGTGTGGTTTATTTTCGTCGGAGGGTAAGTTTGTAATTTCTATTTAGAATTTTGTGGAGTTTTGTGATTATTTAATGTTTGGTTAGAAAGTAGAGGGAGAATTAAGCTGCCTGGTTGTATTTAATTTTCATTACCCTCATTTAATGTTGGTGGTTGGGTATTTATACCCTTATATTCGGGCCACATGGGATTTTGGGTCGTGTTTAATGGACTTGGGTCGAGTTTAAGGACCCATTAGTTCTAAGTAGAGGAACAGGCAGCTTAGTCAAAAAGTGATTAGGTTTAAGTACTTTAGTTCTGTTCGAACAGTTCAATGGATGATGGTGTCCGAACTTCTCTTGTCCGGTTAGGTGGACATTGTCCGAACTGACCCTGTCCGAGGTGGTGACAAAATCCGGACTCATCAAAGTACAATGGGTTGTGGGGCTGGGATATGTTTAAACTCTCCATATGGCGATAACTTATACCATGCTATATGTTTTGCTTTTAGGGCTTCTAACAATGAGTCCGAATATGAGCCAGCTATAGCTGGTCTAAAATTAGCTTTTCTAAGTGGGGCTAAAAGAGTCAGATTAATGAGTGATTCTCAGCTTCTTATCCATCATGCTCAAGGTCAATCTGAGGCCAAGAAGGAGTAGTTGATCAAATACTTGTTTATTCTTAACGAAGTGGCGGCCAATTTCACAAATGTTAGCTATAAGCATATTCCTAGATCAGATAATGCTGTCAGACTCTTTAGCAACTATAGCATACTCTGAGTCCTACCCATGGATTCATGTACAAGAATGTCCATCCATACAACCAAATTAGAGCAAAGAAGAGAAAGAGAGTTTAAGTGTACAAGTGGTTCAACCCAAAGACTTGAGATTTCCCCTTCTTCAATACATCTCTGATGGGATTTTGACTCCAGAGAAGGTTGTGGCAAGGAAAATGAAACACAAGGCTCGTGGTTTCTTAATCATAAGAGAGGTTCTTTATAAGAATTCGTTCAGTAGACCTCTCCTACGTTGTTTGGGGGTTGAAGAGTCCCAAATTGTCTTATCTGAACTACATGATGGAGAGGGATCAGTATAATGTGGCTATAGAGCTCTTACCCTAAGGGTTTTGTTGGCCGGATACTATTGGCCATCCATAATTGCATATGCCAAGGATTTGGTGAAGAAATATGACCCATGTCAAAGATATGGTAACGAAATTCATATCCTAGCTATTCCTATGGAGTCGATTTCTGAGACAGTGCCTTTTGCTCGTTGGTGACTGGATTTAGTTGGGCCTCTACCAATGGCGTCCGGAGGGTGCAGAACTATTATTGTAGCCATTTATTATTTCTCAAATTGGATGGAAGCAGCCCCACTGGCAGGAACTACTTCGAAATTTGTTATACAATTTATCTTGTCTAACATTTGTTGCAGATTTGGGGTTCCACAAAAAAATAACCACAGATAACGAGCCACAATTTGATAACAAGGATATGGATAATTTATGTGCCTCCCGGGGCATTCAGCATTACTTTTATTCTCCTTTCCACCCACAAGAAAATGGTCAAGTTGAAGTGGCAAACAGCTACATCATGTCCGGTTTAAAGAAGAATTTAGAAGGGACTGCAGGAAAGTGGCCAAGCTATTTGCAAGAAGTATTATGGGCATACCGGAATACTCATGGAACTGCTACACAAGAATCTCCTTTTGCCTTGGTATATGGGATGGATGCAATTGCTCTTATAGAGACAACTCTTCCATCATACAGAGTCCACAATTTTTTCGAACAGGCTAATGAAGTGGCAATCAGAAGTCAGTTAGACTTAATAGAAGAGAGAAGAGTTAAGGCTCATCTTAGAACCACCCATTACCATGATGAGGAGCAGATTTGCTTCCAAAATCAAAAGAAGGGATTTTTGGTCAGGGGATAAAGTATTGAGAAAGGTTTTCTAGCATACTAAGGAGAAGCAGTTCGGCAAGCTAGCTCCGAACTGGGAAGGGCCTTATGAGGTATCCAAAAAACTTAAGCCTGGGACATATAGGCTTCAAGACAAAGATGGAAGAATCTTAAATCACCCTTGGAATATTGAACACCTCCGGTTATATGTGGAATGAAAGTTATGTAAATATTAGGGGGCATACTCTTTCCTACCCTGGTGGCGTAAGGAGGTTTTAATGAGGTGTCTGGTTTTTTTAATAAAATATAATGCCTTCTTAAAATATTCGGAGTGATTTGATTACAATTCCTTTCAAGTCTTCAATTTTACTAAGGATCTCTGACAGGTCGGATTAATTTGGTTGAATGATGACCATTAAACACATGTCATCATAGATTTTAAACACTCTCATCTTAAATATTTGTAAAGTAAATAAGGGCTCTTTAAACATTATCCATTAAAATTGAAAGCAAGTATGAAACAAAGCAAAAATTGAGTAAGATAAACCCGTCCGGGTAAAAACCGGATAATGATATTAGAACACATAATATGCTTTGGCCATCCAACGACTTTCAGTTTTGACAAAGGCTTAATCGAACTCAAACAGGATACGATTACAAAAATTCCTTGGCCATCCATGGACTTTAGTAGTTCACAGGATTAAGAAAAAAAAAAGATAGTTAAAAACCTCAGGGCTTATTCCCTTTGGATGTTCCTGCATCATCTCATTTCTTAGGGCTTTTGAGCTCAACACTTGAACTCTCCCCAGTCCCTTCTTCTTCATCAGTAGTGTCATCAATTCCACTAGAGTAGTTTTTTTTATCACCATATGTCATCCTATGGAATGGGATGTCTTCATAATCTACGTATTGCCACAAGGTACCAAGCGTCCTCTTCGGAAACGTTTGGTGGAAAAGTAGTACCATGTCAGACGTCACTTCAGCATACCTTTTTTCTAGGGAATCTATCACCCCATTGGTGTATTCATCGACGCGAGCCTGAATTCTCTGATCTTGCTCTTTTACCAAGTCTTATTTCTCCTTGTTTTCCTTGGACACAACTTCTTCAAGGGAAGTCTTATCACTGGACAAGGTCTGAATGGCATCATCTTTAGTCTTCACATCTTCCTTCAAGGTGGAGAGATCTTTCTCCAAACCAGAGCACTTAGTTTGGAGCTCTGTGTTAGCTTTCTCCAAAGTGGCCAGCTTGGTTGACAGATCTTCCTTGTCCTTCTTCAACTCTTCAAGATCCTTCTTCAGTGCCTCAATGCTCTGGTTAGCGTTGAGAAGATTAGTTGACAAAGTCTCCTTGTTTGTGTTAAGGGTGTTGATGAGGGCAGACTAAGCTTTTACTTACCTTTCCAAGTTGAGTACTGGTTGAATATGACCCAGAAGAGAATGAGCCATCACATCGTTTTCCCCTGAGACAATATAGGACTTGCCATTATAAGTCACTATATTAGAAGAGCTTGAAGGACGGTAGGGGCCAGCGAAGTCATCTTTCTCAGAATCATTGAAATAAAAATCAATGTCTTGGAAGGCACTGATGTCTACTCCATCAATCTCCCCTCCAGTACCCTCTCCGGATTGCAGTACGATAGGAATCTTCTCTTCTAAGGTGGGATCAATTGGGTCTGCTGGAGGAAGAGGCTCCGAAGGGCGAAGGATTACTTCTTCCCCTAAGGTAATCTTTTTTTTCTTAGTAACCCTCTCATCGCTGCTTGCTCCCCTCTTTTGGTCCTTTTTAGGGGGCCTTGGTGGATTTTGCGATTCATCTGCCTCTTTAACATTTTCATCTTCAACTACCTTGAGCAAGGTAGCATCGATCCCTCATGTGTTCCCTGGAGCAGTCTCTTCTACAGCAACCCGAACTGCCTCTGCTGCAGCCTTATTGTTCTTTCATTTTCAAGGCCAGTTTGCCATCTTTTTCCTCTGTTCGCTTAAGAATAACAGCTGCGGGAGGTAGTGTGGTCAATTCTTCCCAGATGAGATCTCTCCGGCCTGTGGTATTCCACAAGTGGGATCTCACCAAGTTGCCAGAAGTAAAACAATTGTGGAAAGCGTTCCCCCAACGTTCTGTAGCCCACACATTCAGCTTGGCACATGTGGTCTGTCCCTCCTCCAGATAACCGGTGAACTCCTTCGGTAATACTAACAATGAGGAAATAAGGGATTCAGGAGTGGAATATTTTTAAAAATAAGAAAGAGAAAATGACTAACAAGGTTAAAGACTTACTTGTACTCTTCCACCTGTTGGTAAGCATGCTAGGGTTAAACTTAGCTTTGATCTTTCTCTCATTCTCCCATGACCCACTGATAAATATGAACTGAGTTTTCCAGTTCTTCTCTGATTCCAACAAATCATCCACCACTTTGAAGTTGTCTCCCATGTTATGGTGATAGAATGGGATGTGATGATTCTTGCACAAGCTGGCCACATCGGAGAATTGCTCCATAGGGAAAGGGATGCCGGACAGCCTCGATGCCATTATGCAGGCAAGGAGGGTAGACCAAGCGTTTGAACTTAACTGGCTTGGGAAAATCTTAATCAGGTGGAAATACGTGACGATCTTTGGGTATAAGGGGAATTTAAGCCCCCAATTGAACAGTTCGATGTAGATGATGATTTCATTGAGTTTTCAGTCCATCGGAGTCTCCGGTGTGACTCGTATCCTCACCCTCAATGATTCTGGGATCCCTCACTTAGTCTGGATCCGGCCGAGCTCTGCGGTATGAGTATAAACTTAGTTGATGTTCTGCATGACCAACAAATATTTCACGTTGACCTTCTAGAAGCAAGGTCCCACCTTGCCCTCCAAGCACTCCGGAAACTCCGGATGAGCCAATCCAACCTTCACTTTACCTTTCCCTTTTATGTCAGAGGCAGCGTCCCCATTTTTCCCAGAGGCTTCAGTTTCAAAGGGGGCCTCTTCGATATTATCTTCCATCACTTCTTCCATCATTGTGGAAGGTTTATCAGTTGTTGAGGATGGAAGAGTGTCAGCTTCTGGCTCAATGGTCTGTCCGGATGGTTGAGCACCAGTTTCTTCTAGAGGTCTGGTGTCCGGTTGGGGCTCAGCTCTAGAGGACTTATTTCGAGGGGCTCTTATGGAAATCTCTTATCCGGAGGGTTTGTCTTTGGTTGCAGACTTAGAGGCCCCCGGTTTGGAGGACTTTGATTGTGAACCAGTCGCTTGGGCTTTCACTAAGCGTGTTGTCCGGCGTAGATTGGTTTTCTCTGGGGATTTTTCGATATCATATCCCATGGATATGAACGGGGAGGGTTTTCTAACACTTGATACTGCTTTTTCTTGGGCAATAGAGGGTTGGGACTCTTGAACGGGGGAGCCTGATGGGATTGGCGAAAGGTTTGGCTTGAATAGGCGTTTAGGTTTTGGATTTCTGGTAGAAGATGATCCCTGATCAGCTTCTAGAGATGGTTTATCAGACTTGTCGTCTGGGGAGAGTGGGAGACCAGCAGAAATGCGTCTCTCTCGTTTAACTTTCTTTGCATTCTCTAATTCAGAATGATTCAACCAGCCGCCTTTTACAAGAGCGTTTCTAGTTGTGAACATAAAACTATCCAAGAAAGGTTTTGAAAGAAAAGGTGAAAGCTCTGTAAAAGATTTGTAGAGTGGTGAAGATAGTGAAACAGTAAAAGAAAGTGGTTTATATATTAATAAGGAAAAAAAACAACTGACACTTAGGAGAAAACGAAAAGATTCGAGCAATGATTGAAGACGGCGCTAATGTAGGAAGTATTAAATGCAAAGTTACTTTTTAGGCTTAGTGGGAGCGTCGTTCTAGGTAAAAACTGGCTGGTAGGTCATATCAAGATGCAACACGTGTCCTACGATCCAAAGAAAAACTCTTAGAATTCTGAGAAGAAATCAGTCCGGACAAACCTCGAACCAAACACACGAACGGGCCGGAAAATATTGTTATTGACTAAGTGAGTTTTTTAGTCCTGCCAAAGATTTTTGACAAAGCCTAAAAAAGGGGCTACTGATGAGTCCGGACGAATTCACCACTACTCACTCAGAAATACGGACAAGGAAAATTCAGACGATAAGTGCCTACTGAGCTATCCGGACATGACAAAAGTATTAAATAATTAAACACCTTTTGACTAAGCTAGGTGCTAATCGGCTTATTAAGTAAATGGGTCCTTAAACTTGACTCGGTTTCATAACTTGACCCGAAAGCCCATGCATCCATAATTAAGGGTATAAATACCCAACTACTTTCATTAATAAGGGTAATGAACATTTAATACAACCAGTCAGCTTAAATCTCTCACTACAAAACACCTAAACATTTAATACTCTTAAAACTCTCCAACACTTGACAAAATTATCCTCAACCAGAAATAAAAAACACCAAACGTAAGTAATTTTTAAACCTCCAACGTTCTTCATATCTTCCTAGTGACATGTTTAATGGATTTGTGCGTCGAATAACCATCTTTTTGCCGTATTCTTTGGTCGACAATTTCTTGTTTATATTACTGCCATTTTGCTCTGTTATACCTTGCAAGGTAATGTTGCATGTTTGTTACCCACCGAGGATATTGTACTGATAGTCTTGACTGGTCACCTTTACGCACGGTCCTCTTCTAGTAATTTACTGATCTCACCTCGTCCATGTTGATATATGTAGTCCGACTGAGGGGTTTATGCCTTATCAATTATTTGAGTTTATAGTTTTGGTTTTTAAATTTTGGAATTTGTCTTGTATTCCATGTTTATGCTATGCATGTATGGTTTGATTTAATAATATTAATATGTCATTAGCTCGAGATATATTTGACTTAGGTTTGATGGTTTATTTTTTCTTTTTTCTTACAATTGATTTTCCTTTTGGGGTTTTTACCTATAAGCACCATTAACAAATCTATTGATATATGTTCTATTTATCATCACTTTCGCTATTTTATGCATCCAATAGAGGATCTTCAATATTAGTAAATACTAGATCATCATTCAACATATAATCATAAACGAGAAACAAAATTCTTTATTCATGTTAATCAATTAACCAAACTAAAAAAAATTAAACATACATAAGCTATAACACACGCTGAATCACACATTTATTCATGTTAATAAATTAACCACTCAAAACCAAACATATATAAACTATAACACACTTTGAATCACATATTTATTCATGTTAATCAATTAACCAAACTCAGAAAGCATCATAAAATAGCTTTAAAACATGTTGAATAACACATTTACTCATGTAAATCAATTAATCGATCTAAAATCCGACATATATTAGCTAAAAATACGTTGAATAACAGAGTTACTCCTATTAATTAATGAACTTAACTAAAACCAGACTTAAACTAATATATATATATATATATATATATATATATATATATTAATTTTTAAAATATGATGAATCACACATTTTACTTATGTTATCGCAAATTATTATATCCAAACATCCATCTAAAGCACGACAAGTAATTCAACATATTGCATACCTTCAGGGCAAAGTAATAATATAAAACACCAATAAATCAACTACTCCATGGGATCTGATGAGTCCGAATTCTGCATGCTCCCCGGACAAGGACAGATCGGTTCAAGGCCTTCGGACCGGACAGGTCACACGAACCGAACAGATCACTTCGAACACTCTGACCATAGGATTGTTCGAACTATGACAAAAGTACTAAAAAAACCTAAACACTTCTTGACTAAGCTACTTGCTCTCCTACTTAGAGCTCGTGGGTCTTTGAACATGACTCGGATCCATTAAATATGACCCGAAAGCCCATAAGGGCCCAAACATCAGGGTATAAATACCCAACCACCTGCATTAAGTGTGGGTAATGAGAATTAACTGCTACCAGGCTGCTTAATTATCTCTCTACTCTCTACTCTAAACACATAACACCCACACACTACTATAAAACACCAACCAAATTACTAAGCCTACCCTCAGGTGATAATTATCCACACCAGGATCAATCTACCAAAATTCATCAATGTAATTGTAACAAGTCCATGTTATTTCCATGAAAAAAAATAAAGAAATGTAAAAAAAAATATTAAATAGTTACAATGGAAGCAATTTAGGTTTCTGCATTCTGCTTTCCGATTTAAGATTTTATGAATTATATTTTTTAGAAACTAATTGTTTGGAGAGAACGAGATTGTTAGGATATTCTCGGTTGGGGTTTTGAAAATCAAAACGTATAAGAATAGTAACAATGAAGAAATTTAAGAAAACATGGTCGAAAAATATCAACAAAAATGTAAGAGAACATTGAAAGTATTGCTTATTTTGAAAGCGATTCAGGGTTTTACAAATTAAGATTTTCATAAACCAAAAGTTTTGAGATAAATGGGTTTGTTAGGATGTTGAAGTTTAGGGTTTTCATAAACCAAAAATCTTAAAAGAACAAGATTGTTAGGATATTATGATACAAGGTTTTTTTAGTTAAAATTTTAGAAAGAACGGTGAAGGTATGACTATCAGTGAAGATGAAGAATAGAGAAGGTATATCTAAGACAATAAAGTGAAGTGAAATATGGTTTGATTTATTTTGGGCTGAGGGTAGTTTTGTAAAATGTTTTAATAAGTTTGGGGTGTTTTGTGTATAGTGTGAAGAGTAGTGAGATAATTAAGCAGCCTGCTAGTATTAAATTCTGATCACCCTCATTAATGAGAGTGGTCGGGGTACTTATACCTTAATTATTGACCTATGGGCTTACATGGTCGGGTTGTAAAACCGGGCCGAATTCAAAGACTCATTAGTTTTTAAGTAGATTAGCAAATAGCTTAGTCAAAATTTATTTATGTTTGTCCTGTTCGGATTTATAGTGGTGTGATATGGTCCGAATTACCCCTGTTCAGATTAATAGGTTGGCTGTGACTGTAAGATGCCTTGCAAAGCATCTTTGGAAGGGTTAAAAAATTTACCAAGTCAAGATCAATTTCATCCGATCTGCTTGCATCCTCTGAACTGAAAAGCTTCCTTTCACAAACAACCGAGTTCGAATTTTATCAGGACTGCTTTCTCTTTCCAGAATTCTACGAGTTTTTTCATGAACCGTGGGACACGTGTCAATATTTGGTTTGACCTCCCAGCCGTTATTTTTCCTAGATCGTCACACCCACTAGGTCTAGAAAGTTACCTAGGTTTTGATTTTTCACACGTTGCGCAGCCCTTAATCATTGCAAAGAACCCTATTCAGCTTCTCTTTGGTAACTATTGCTTTTTACTATTCCATTGTCTTCCACTCTCAAAACTTTATTAGAGAGAAAAAATTATGTTTCATCTTCATCTTCAAACTGTTTTTGAAAGATATATGTTCACAGCCAGAAACGCCTTAGTTAAAGGAGGTTGGTTAAACTTATCTGAGTTAGAGAGGGCAATCAAAGTAAAAAGAGAAAGCTGTATCGTCTTCGGTCTCCCTATTTCTCCAGGTGAGAGAAGCAATCAACCAAACCAGGACGCCGATCAGGGGTCATCTTCCTCAAGAAACCCTAGACCCAGAAAACTTTCATTCATACCAAACATCTCACCCATCCCTTCTGGTTCTCTAGTACAAGAATCTCAACACTCTGTTTCCAAGGAGAAAGTTGTTTTAACCATCAAAAAACCCTCACAATTTATAGCGATTGGCTCCGATACAGAAAGGTCACCAGAGAGGATAACTCCTCGTTGGACGACCAGTCAAACAAAAACCCAGTCTAGACCATCATCTTCAAAACCCTTTGGATCGGAGGTGGCTAAAGTTGCTCCACAGGCCAAGCCCTCCGGATTGCAACCTCTACCAGATATCAGGCCCTTAGAGGCAACAAGTACACAACCACCCGCACAACTTTCGATGAAGCAACCGGAGAAACCTTCTTCAAAGACAACTGAAAAACCTTCTAGAGTGATGGAAGAGAATATGGAGGACAACATTGAAGAGGCCGCTTTAGAGACTGAGACGTCAGGTTAGACAGGGGCTGCTACCTCAGAAAAGAAAGGTAAAGGTAAAGTTAAAGTTTGCATGACTCATCCGGACTCTCTTCCAGAGGGTCTAGAGGGTAAAGTAGGCCCTTGTTTTAAACGCGTCAGCGTCAAGTATTTGTCGGCTTTGCAAAATATTATCTATGTCTACAGCCACAGTACCAAGTTGGGTCGAATTCGGACCAAATGGGGGATTGCGGAGTCTGTAAAAGTGAGGATACCAATCACTCTGGAGACCCGCATGGACTGTAAATTGAATGAGGTGGTAGTATACACTGAAGTGCTGAACTGGGGACTTTAGTTCCTTTTAGACCCAGAGATCGTCAAGTACTTTCATTTGGTCAAACTTTTTCCAAGTCAGCTAAGCCCCAATGCCTGGTATACACTCCTAGCTTGTATCATGTGTCTAGACTATCAAAGATCCTTCTTCCAATGGAGAAGTTTGCTGTTGTAGCAAGTCTGTGCAAGAACCATCAAATTCCCTTCTACCACTACAACATGGGGAATGATTTTAAGGTTGTGGACGACCTGCTAGATTCCAAAAAACCTTGGAGGATACAGTTTATTTTTGTCAGTGAGACATGGGAGAATGGTAGGATAATAAAGGCTTATACAAACCCTAGCTTGCTGACTAGCAGGTGGAAAAACACTAGTAAGTTTCTCCTTCTCTTTCATTTTTACTTCTTAAACTACAAATTTTCTTCTTCTCACTAATTTGTTATCTCTCTTCAGTTTTGACGAAGGAGTTCACCAGCCACTTGGAATAAGGGAAAAATACTTGTGAAAATCTCAATGCATGGGCTTCGAAAAACTAGGGGAATGCCTTCCACAATTGCTTCAAGTCGGACAATTTTGTGAGGTCTCACCAGTGGAACACCACAGGCAGAAGATACCTTTCGTGGGAAGAGCTAACCATCCATCCTCCTGCTGACGTGATTTTGAAAAGGACAGATGCCAAAGACGTCAAGCTGTACTTTCCTTCCATGGCTAAGTTCCCCAGCAAAATGAAGAACAAGAAGAGGAAGGCTACAACAGACCTGGCTCAAACAGCTACGGAGGGGACTGGTTCGGGGAACCAGGATGGTATTGATATGGCCTTGCTTAAGGTAGTAGAGGTTGAGACTGTGAGGGAAGCTGGAGGGTCAAAGAACCCACCAAGGCCTCCTAAAAAGGACAAAAAGCGCAAGGCCATCAGTGATGAAAGAGCTGCCAAGAAAAAAAAGATTACTCTGAGGGAAGAGATAATCCTTCGCCCCCCCCCCCCCCCCCCGGAAAACCCACCACTAGCTCCTGCTGACCCTACTCTGCAAGAGGAAATCCCAACAGACCTCCAATCTGGACAAATTGTTGGTGGAGGAAACGACGAAGTGGACCTTTCTGCCCTTCAAGACATCGATCTGTACTTTAATGACTTTGACAAAGATGATTTTGCAGGTCATTATCGTCCCTCTAGATCCTCCAATATGTACAATGGAAAATATTTTTCCATATCCGGAGAACATGTTACCTTAAGTCATGCTCTCATTGGTTATATCCTGCCAGTACTCGATCTGGAGAGGCAGGTAAAAAGTCAAACCAACATTATCAACTCTCTCACTTCTGACAAGAAATCTCTGTCAGACAGTCTTCTAAGTGCTCAGCAAAGCATAGAGGTGCTGAAGAAGGAAAATGAGGATTTGGAAAACCAAGTTAACCGCATCGGAAGCAGCCAATACTGAGCTCCAAACTAAGTACTCCGTCCTGGAGACTAGCATAACTATGCTAGTGGAGTTGATTCTACTGATGATAAAGAATGTACGGGTGAGAGTTCAAGTGCTGAACTCAAAAGTCCCCAAAAAAATGGTGGTGAAGAAACATATGAATGGAACAAGCCCGAGGGTTTTTATCATGTATTTTTCTCATTTTTTTGAACAATCAAAGTCCTTGGATGGCCAAGGAATATTTTGTACTAGTGTTCGGTTTAAGTCCGAACAAGTTTAATTTATCCAATTTCATTTTTGTTTAATATTTTACTTTAAATTTTTCATGGCTAATGTTTAAGTAACCCCTGGAATTTCAGAAGTATTGAATTGAGAGTGTTTAATATCTCCAATGATATGTATTTAATAGTCGTGACCAACCACCAAGTTTATCCGACCTATTAGAGATCTGGGGTATTGAATAAATGATTTATACTTGAATTGAACTGAAGTAAAATCACACCGAATTTTTGAAGAAGGCATTATGTATTATTGAAGAAAAAACTGGACACCTCATTCAAACCTCCCCGCGCCACCAGGGTAGGAAAAAGTATGCCCCCTAATATTTACATTGGTATTTAACAAGTAAATAGTTACATAAAAACTTTATTCTAAATATAACCTGAGATGCTCAACATTCCATGGGTGCTTCAAAGCTCTCCCTTCTTTGTCTTGGAGCCTATATATCCCAGGTTTGATTTTCTCACAGACCCATAAGGGCCCTCCCAGTTTGGAGCCAATTTACCGAACTGCTTCTCTTTGGTATGTAAGAATACTTTTCCTAATACCTTATCTCCTGGTTAAAAATCTTTTCTTTTGACCTTGGAGGCAAATCTGCTCCTCATCAAATCTTGGTAGTGTGTTGTTCTTAAGTGTGCTTTAACTCTTCTCTCTTCTACTAAGTCCAACTGATTCCTAATTGATGTCTCATTAGCCTGTTCGGAATAGTTATGGACTCTGTATGATGGTAAAGTAGCCTCTATGAGGGTAATTTCATCCATCTCATACACCAAGGCAAAAAGAGACTCTTGTGTAGCAGCCCGAGGAGTAGTTCGGTAGGCCCACGATACTTCTTGTAAATAGCTTGGCCATTTCCCCGCAGTCCCCTCTAAATTCTTTTTTAATCCAGACAAAATGGTTCTGTTTGCAACTTCAACTTGGCCATTTTCTTGCGGATGGAAAAGAGAAGAAAAACGATGCTGAATGCATCTAGAAACACAGAAATATTCCATGTCTTTATTATCAAACTGTGGCCCATTGTCTGTAGTAATATTTTGAGGGACTCCAAATCTGCAGCATAAATTGGATGAGATAAATTTAATGACAGCATTCGACGTGGTCCCTTCCAAGGGAGTTGCTTCTATCTATTTTGAGAAATAGTCAATAGCGACTATAATAGTATTGTATCCCCCGGATGCCATGGGTAGAGGTCCAACTAAATTCATCCCTCATCTAGCAAAAGGTATTGGCTCAGAAATAGACTTCACAGGTATTGTTGGCACATGAATTTCATTCTCATACCTTTGACTTGGATCAAATTTCTTCACCATTTCTGTAGCATCTGCCATTATGGTTGGCCAATAGTATCCAGCTAATAAGACTCTCCGGGTTAGTGCCCTGTACCCATAGTGTGTTGAGCCCTCCCCATCATGCAGTTCGGAAAAAAAAACCTGGGATACTTCAAACCCCAAACAACGTAGGAGAGGTCTACTGAAATATTTTTTGTAGAGAATTCCCCTTATCATCAAAAAAACCACATGCCTTGTATTTAATCTTTTTTCCAAGCTTTATCCGAAGGCAATGTCCCATCAGAAATATATTGAAAGAGGGTATATCTTCAGTCCTTAGGTTGGATCACATGTATGCCCATACTTTCCCCATCTTCTTTGTTCTGACCTAGCTGTATGGACAGGCATTCTTGTATGTTAATCTAAGGGTGGGATTCAGAATATGCTATAGTTGCTAGAGAGTCTTCATGTGTATTCTCCGATCTGGGAATATGTTCATAGCAAACACTTTTGAAGTCTGCTTCCGTTTCTTTCAGAATGAGTAAATACTTGACCAGTTGTTCTTTCTTGGCCTCAAACTGAACTTGAGCATGGTGGATGAGCAATTGAGAATCACTCATTAACTGAACCCTCTTAGCTCCACATAGGAGAGCTAATTTAATACCAACTATAGTTGCTTCATATTCGGACTCATTGTTAGAGGCCTTAAACTCAAAGAAAATAGCTTGATACATTTTATCACCATACAGAGAGGTTAAGAAAATTCCAGCTCCACAACCCATAGTGATTGATCCACCATCAGTTCGGACCACCCATTATTTCTTGGATTTATCTTCTGAAGTTTGTTTAGAGCTCTTGTCCGCATGGAATTCTAACAAGAAATCAACTATTGATTGAGCTTTAATTGTTGTTCTGGAGGAAAAATCAATGTTGTAATCGCCCAATTCTACTGACCACTTGGTCATCCTGCTTGATATATTTGCCTTTTGAAAAACATTCTTTAGTGGAAAAAACGTCCGGACAATAATAGAATGAGATTGGAAATACGGCCTCATCTTTCTTGTTGCAATCACTAAGGCTAGTGCCAACTTTTTTAACTTTAAATATCTTCTTTCAGCATCCAACAAACTCTTACTGATGTAGTACACCGGACGAGGATAATTGTCCACTTCTCTTACCAATACAGCACTTATAGCACATTCTGATACAGCCAGGTATATATAAAGCTTTTCTCCTTGAATGGGCTTGAAAAGAGTCTTTGATGAGGATAAATGTTTCTTTATCTCAACGAATGCTTGGTTACACTGTGGGGACCAACTGAAGTCTTTGATGACCTTGAAATAAACCTATTTAAGGCAGCCAACCTTCCGGCGAGCCTTTGAACTTCTTTAACATTTCGAGGAGGATCCATTTCAATAGTGCATTAAGTTGATCCGGTCGGGATGGATACCTTTCCTATTTATTATGTAACCTAGAAACTTTCCAGGTCGGACTCCAAACACACATTTCTCTGGATTCAATTTCAAATTCAGAGCTGCCAAGTTAGCAAATGTTTCTTGAAGATCACTTATGTGCAAATCCTCCTCTAGGCGTTTAACCATCATGTCATCTATGTATACTTCCGTATTTCTACCGATCTGATTAGCAAATTTTTTGTTCTCCAACCTTTAATAAGTAGCTCTAGTATTCTTTAACCCGAAGGGCATTACCTTGTAGCAATGGAGACCTCTATCTGTAACAATAGTAGTGTGATCTTGATCATTCAGATCTACTTGTATCTGATTATACCCTGAGAATGCATCCATGAAGGACAGCAACTTATTTCCAGATGTAGAGTCTACCAGTTGATCTATTCGAGGAACATGATAAAGATCCTTTGGGAAAGCTCTGCTAAGGTCCGCTAAATTAATACATATACGTCATTTTCCATTCTTTTTCTTGACTAACACCGGATTGGCAGTCCATAGAGGATGTTGAGATTCTTTAATGTTCCCCATCTTGGTCAGCCGATCAACTTCTTGAACTATCACATCTGTTTTTCCTTAGAAAAATATCTTCTTTTCTGTACAACAGGTGCAACATCACTCCGGATGGACAACTTGTGTAAAATAACGCTTGTTGGTAGCCCAGTTACATCACTATTGCACCAAGAAAACACATGCTGATTGTTTAGCAAAAAAGACAACAACTTCTTCTTTAAATCTGGCGCCATATTGGAACCAATCTTGACATTCTTACCCTCTGCAAGGGAGTGAATTTCAACTTCTTCAATGGATATTATAACACTAGGAGCCTCTTTGGGGTCATCAATCTCACTTTCCTTAGTAGAATGCTCATAGTAACTCTTAATCTTCATTAATTCGAATTGCCCCCAATATCTTAGGAGCAAGAGTTGTTGCATAACACTCTCTGGCTATCTTCTGACTACTTTGGACAATGCCTACTTGTGCCTCAACTGCATATTTTAAACACTGATGGACTGTTGAGGCCACAACATGCATTTTGGAAAGCCAAGACCTCCCAAAAATCATGTTGTATGATGTGGGGCAATCTACCACAACAAATGGCACCCTCGTCATATTTTTAAAAGACCATTTGCCCAACAACACTTCTTCTTCAAACTCCCCAATTACATCCGCAGTACTATCTGTGAAAGCCACAATAGTTATGTTCGAACGTTGAATAACGACCGGATTCCTCATCTGTTTGTAGGAGCTTAAGAACATGATGTTTGCCGAACTGCCTCTATCTATCAGAATTCGGCGTATATCATTCCCCTTATTGATGCTCCTATAACCACCACATCCTCATGGGGTCCAGCAATATTCCTTAGATCCTCCTCATCACAAACTATGAATGGGAAATTGGATTGGAACTGATGGGAAGACATTCCCTCTTCTAATTGAGTTTCCAAATTATGGACATGCCTCTTCTTTGATGAAAGGATAGGTGGAGTTACAGTATCCCCTCCAAAGATAGTTAATGACTCAAAGAAATTTATCAGTCCGGATACTATCTTGTTTTGTTATGTTATCACACCCACCTTATTCTGAGTTGGATCTGGATCCAAATATTTTAGAATCCACGTCGAACCTCTCAAGGATGACAATTGCCCCTTATTGAGCAGACGTTCCAGGGTTGTTTATAGGACCTGTCTGAGGAGCATTGTCAAGTCTGTTTCCACTTCATATTTTAACATACGCTTCCAGTTTTCCCCTCTTAATAATGTTCTGAACTTATTGTTTCAATGTTATGCAGTCTAGAGTATTATGGCATATATCATTGTGATACGGACAAAAACAAGTGTTTCGGTTTTCTCTGAGGGACTGCAATGACGCCGCTTTCGGAAATGTACTTCATCCTTAGTTTTATCATACATTGTAGCTACATTTTCTCTTTAACTCTGCAAACCACTCAGGTTGGACCCAAGGACCCCTCTACCCCTTGATTGTTGGCTTTGGGTCTGGTTCTGGTTGGATTGAGTTTGCTTAGACCAGTTAGATCCTTGTCTGGTCTCATTAGCCTTGTATCTGGACTGGTTAGCGGTTGGAAGAGCTGTTATGGTGGACCTCATTTGACGGTGCACCCTGGTTTTCTTTGTTTCCTCCACATTAATATGCTTTCCCACTTGATTTAACAAGCCACCCTAATTCATAGCTTTCTTTTAGGTTATAGAATCAGCTAAGTTCCCAGGATTCAACCCATGTCTTAGATAAGCAATTTCTACCTGCTCAAAGCATTCTGCTAATCCATTCTTAGTATTCACAAATCGACTTATGTAGTCTTTCAAAGATTCGTTTGGTTCTTGGGCATAGTGGATAATGGTATCCTCGTTACCTTTCAATTCTTTATTCCCAACGAATTGCCCCCGGAATGCAACCCAAAATGTATCAAAGTTCCTAATACACCCTTGAGGTAAGCTATTATACCATTTAAGAGCACTTCCCGTAAAAGTTTGGGAGAAGTCTCTGCACAAGAATTTATCATCATCATCAAAATACATTATAAAGTTCTTGAATTTCTCCAGATGGTTGTCTGGATCCCGACATCCATCATATTTTTCCATCTTGGAGCTATCAAATCTTTTAGGAAGGTGTTCGGACCGTATTTTTGCAGACAAAGGTGATTGCCTCCAGTTTTTATTACAACTACAGACTGTATCTTCATTAGGAGTTGCGAAAATACGTGGTTCGGAATGAAAAACAAAAGGATCTATCAGCAACCGATCAGCATGTTTATGTCACGATCCTTTACCCAAGTGCATTTTAAGCCTACCATGCATGTCCCTCTTTCTTAAGTGATTTTTGGTCAGTTTTATCTTTTTACTAGATCTCCCCTCTTCACTGCTTGATGACAAAGATTCTTCGAGCTCAGCCTCATTCGAAGAGCTACTGGAGGACTCTGGCCTAGAACTTTCAACAGGCTTAGACCGATGTGTCTTCTTTGAACTGAGATGAGTCTTTTTTGAACTAAGGTGAGTCTTTAGTGATGGCTCATTCTCCCCAGGATTTCCAGTATGGTGAAGGACTGACGCTCCAGATTTCTCCTTGATACCTTTCTCTGTTTTTTTTTATGGCCCTCAGTGCCTCTATCCCTGTCCTCGGCTAATCTCGCTCCTCAACAGTGTATTCCATATTTTCCTTCCCTGTTTCCACCTCAGGAGGTAAAGTACGTTTCTCATCCGGATCCATCCGAACTGTTTTTCTCACTGGTTTTGAATATAAAATCCAGACACCGTCGTGCTCTCATTGTGGTCGCCAGTTTGGTTTGGTTTATTTTGGGCTGTGGATAGTTTTGTAAAATGTTTTAATAAGTTTGGGGTGTTTTGTGTTTAGTGTGAAGAGTAGTGAGATAATTAAGTAGCTTGTTAGTATTAAATTCTGATCACCCTCATTAATTGGAGTGGTCGGGATATTTATACTTTAATTATTGACCCATGGGCTTACCGGGTCGGGTTGTGAAACTGGTTCAAGGACCCATTAGTTTTTAAATAGATTAGCGAATAACTTAGTCAAAAGTTATTTACGTTTGTCCTGTTTGGATTTATAGTGGTGTAATATGGTCCGAATTACCGCTGTTCGAATTAATAGGTTGGCTGTGACTGTAAGATCCGAACTCATCAAAATAGAAAGTGTAATTGTAGTTCTAAATTCCACTGTATTTGTGTGTAAATATGAAACTTTGCAATACTTTTATATACTTTCAATCTGTTTGCAATACTTATATTTAAATCGTCATATTTTCAAATATAAAAAAATAATACATCTATATAAACCAAATTTATTTTCAATGATTATTAAATAAAAAAATAAGATAACGGTTTTCTTTAAAATAAAAATAAAAATATTTTAAATTATAGTAATATATAACATTTTCTTGTATTTTGAAAGTACTAAATAAATAAAAAATTGTTTTACACATTTGCATAGCATACCCTAGTGAAGCAATGTGTCTAAAATAGGTACAATAAACCGAAAAAATTACAAAAACAAAGTATAAATAACTAAATTAAAAGTACAAAAAACCAAAAAAAAATACAAATCATTAAGAATGAATGACGAGGAAGTGGTGGTGACCGCATACGATGAAGAGAACGCAACGACTCCATATCATTCATGTAAAAAACTTATGTGGCATATATCATTAAAAAAATACCTCAATCGTGATGAGTATTTAAAAGCTATACCATAATCGAATACGGGTCATGGTTTCACAATAGATAGAGAACCATGGTTAGTAGAGGAAATTTTTTGTCACAACAATATACATCTTAGAGATTTTGATATGAGAATTTATGCATTACTTTTGATTTAGTGGGATACTAATTTAAAACAAACCACAATGTTAGAGAGAATTGTATAATTTACTTTTATAATCGAAAGTTGTAGATTTTTAAAAACTTTCTTTCTTGTGATATAACTGAGGGTTATATGGGTTAAAGATTTTAAAATAAAATCTAAAAAATCGTCGAAAATTGTAAGATATTGAGACAAAAGAGAATTAATAATGAAATAAATATAAAGATTGAACATTGTAGATGTTAGTCATCGAAAAAATCAAATATTTAGATAATAAAAATATTCAACCTCCATAAAAATAGATGGAAAATATAAAATCAAAATTGATGAGTACTACATATGATTTAAAAAAAATTAATGTTTTTAATATATTTAATTTAAAACCCGGTTATTTTGAGACTCATTTTTAAAAAACGAAATATTTACTTTTTTTAGTTTGACAAAACCAAATGTGACATCATCATATTTAATGTTAAAAATCTTAAAATATTCAAAATCCATAACATAAGGGTAAAAAGTACTCCCTCTGTCTCATAAGTGTCTTTCTAGAAGAGATTTTTTTGTCTTATAATCTATGTCGTTTTCGTTTTCCAATGCAGTATTATTACATGTATTCCACTTCCAACCAATAAAATAATTAACTTTATGTAAAAGTTATTAACTCCACCAATCAAATTTATTTTCTTATATTCTTTCAAAGTCATTATTACATTTCTTAATATTGGTGAAGAAACCTTAAACGACTAATATTATGAGACGGAAAGAGTATTATTAAAAGAAGGGTGAAGCTATTTCCCCCATAAATTTTATTATTTCCTCCATCATTCATAAAAGACTCCATCTTGTTATTTCCTCCATAAAGGAAAATCCCAATTTATCCTAGTTTTAATTTTACATCAAAAATTCAAATTTCTCCAGTAACTATCCACCTTCACCTCTTATCTTCTAACCCTAAAAAACCCTAACCACACCAAACAATTTTGAAGCAGTTTCTGGAGTTCCAAAGATAAAAATCTATCGTTAATCTTATTTTTATTTTAAATATAAGGGTTGAAATATCGAATAAAATCTCTTTTTAAATCTATGATTTTTTTTGCATAATGAGTTATAGGAACTCTATACGCAGATAAAAAAAACTTGTTAATCGTTTATAATCGAGTTCCTGCATATCGAGTTACTAGTTTAATCGTTTTTTAATATCAATTTCTGGTTTATTTGTTTATTTCTTGTATATTGAGTTCATAATATAGATTTTATGTGGTTTGATCAGTGTCTGTTGATTGAGTTTTTTTTAAAATATTATATGTGATTCTGAGTTCACGTGCTTTAAAAAACATGTTATTCGGGTTCCAAGTCTCGGAACTACATGTTTTGTTTTTGAAAAAACATGTAATTTTGTGACTAATTTTAAAAATAATTGAGTTTTTATGTTTTTTATTGTTTAATTTTAGAAATTAAATCATATTTATCTTAATGATGTGTTTGCTGTAATAAGGGTTTCATAATAGATAGTGGCATCAAATTATAAATTCGAAAGTAAATAAAGGGCAAGAAGGTAAAAACAAGTGTTTAGTGTTTTATTAAAAATTTAAAATGGAGGAAATAATAAATCTTATGGAGGAAATAGCTTCACCCTTAAAAGAAAGGAAAAAAATAAAAAATACTATAGAAGTCAAACAACAAAAAGAGAAAAAAAAAATTAAAAAAAAATTCTCTATGTCAAACATTGGTGCTAAATTCCGGAAGTAAAAGTTGAAAGAATATAGAGAAAGCAGTGCATGCTGATTGGGTGAAAGCCCATATAAGAAGAGAAGGTGATCCATCAAAATCAAATCAGATTCACATTTTCAAATCCCAAAGTCCAAGCCCTATTCTATCATCTCCAATTCTCTATCTATCAACAATTTTCCGTTTCCGATTCCAATTCAGATTCGATTCGATCTTCTTCTATGGCGTAGAAGCTAATTCAATCACTCTTCTACAAACAAGCCTACATCTGAAACTGTATCTATCAAAGACGGCCTTAATCGAATTCGAGAATACAGAACTCATTTCTCTGTTGTTGTTGTTGTTCTTGTTGATAAGAGTGTGATTTTTGGTGGGTCTGGTTCATTTTTCGATTTAGGATAGAAAATCCTATGCTTTGATCGATTGTAGATTTGTGTCCCCTGTTTGTGTTTTTGATGAATTTGATCGATCTTGAACCAGTTCTAGATCGGTGAAATGGTCTGTTTCCATACCTCGATCTCGGTCTGCAATTCCGTTGACCGACTTCCAACAACAATCATGGCGAACACTATGAATTCACTCGATTCGAACCACAAAACCAGGCTTATCAACAACCACAACCACAACCATCTACACAGGAACAGAAAGATATCCAATTCATCGTCTCAGAACAGCTACTCCAAATTCCCGGTGGACTGCGATCAATCTCGA
This sequence comes from Limnanthes douglasii subsp. nivea, assembly GCA_036936605.1. Classification (NCBI taxonomy): domain Eukaryota; kingdom Viridiplantae; phylum Streptophyta; class Magnoliopsida; order Brassicales; family Limnanthaceae; genus Limnanthes; species Limnanthes douglasii. The sequence goes on from JAUPFV010000004.1 coordinate 292,665,335, forward strand.
TCCGCGGCGGTCGACGTTTTAATCCTAATCGCCGTGATCACAGCTTTCGGTTTCCTCTTATTCCCTTACGTAAAGTTTCTCTCGATCAACATGGTCCAAATCATCGGATCGATCGGTTATTTGGTGAAAGAGGAAATGATGGAGAATCCATTGATTTACGGTTCCATTTCGCTTAGCGTCTCTTTGGTGGCTATTGGTTTATGGCTTGTGCTAATCTGTACAAGCAGGAGATGCAGGAACCCAAACTGCAGAGGACTTAGAAAAGCAGCTGAATTCGATATTCAGCTGGAGACAGAAGAGTGTGTTAAGAACTCCAATATTTTGGTGAAGAATGGTGGTGTCAAACGAGGGTTGTTCGAATTGCCTCGCGATCATCACAGGGAATTGGAAGCTGAGCTGAAGAAGATGGCACCGCCGAATGGAAGAGCTGTGCTGGTTTTCAAAGCAAGGTGTGGATGTTCTGTAGGAACATTGGAGGTTCCTGGACCGAAGAAGCAAAGGAAGATCAAGAAGTAGGATTCGGGATTCGGGGTTTTTTTTACCGGATTCTGCAGTGGAGTTTAGCTTCTCTGGTCAGTTTCATTCTCATGCTAAACATTTATAGAAAGTATGTTGTTTTAATTAAGATATAATCAGAATAAATTTGTATGGAGACTATATACAGCAGTTTATAGATTGGAATATAAGAATCTGTTTACTCATATCGAATCGTTCTGTTTTGTGTTTTGTTGTTTGTATGATTTGCGTCGAACCCTTTTAGGTTTGTGATTAAGCTTAAAGTGAAGGAATTCGAATGAGTAGGGTAGGATTTGTTATCATTTGTTTTTGAGCTTTTCGGATTGTAGATATATACATATAGGATGATTGTTGTTAAGGTGGTGGAATTTAGAATTGCAGGAATTCATTTGCTATGCATTGTTCTTCGAACTTTTTGAATGGGGTCGATAGAAATGTGTTAAAGTTCGTTGCTACATGTACTCATTGTAGAAGCTTAAATTGAAGACGAAAAGTTTTAGAAAATCGTTGGTTTTCCATCTACTGAACAAAATGTTGCTATACCATTACAGATTATTGCGTCGAGTCTGCAGAAAATGAAACGAAACCAGATCATTCTTGTGTTTTGTTTAGATTGAAAGTTTTGTCTGTGTTGAATATCTATACTAGTAGTTGTGATTCGTGATTTAGTGATAGATAGATTTATTGGTATCACGTTGTTTCTCTCTAAGTAGAAGATAGTTTTACTTGTGTACACTGTAGTGTTTTCTTGAGCTAGTAGTCTGTATATGCATGATGTTGTCTGAGAACTAAAGGAATAGCCGAGACCTTAAAGGAAGAAGAAAAGGAAATTCTTGATAGCAGAATCATTCGAATTTATGACTTTTGGTCTAGACAAAAACTTTATGCAACCAACTCGGCTACAGTTTAGAGCAGGAACAGCCGTATTGTTTTTTCCGAACCTGCAGACGCTACTCAACGAGTACGCATAGGGTAAACCATCAGTCTGACGCAATAGCCTCCAAACCAACGTCAGAAGATAAACCACGCAACCATTTCGGCTACTGCTTAGGGCAGGAACTGCTGTATTTTTTTTCGAGGGAACCGCAGCCGCTACTCAACGAATGCGCACAGGATAAACTGTCAGTGTGGCAGTAGTCTCCAAATCAAAACCGTCAGTCTGACGGTAGTCTCCAAACCAACATCAAAAAATAAACCACACAAGATGCCAAACTCAATTAGAAAAAAAAATAGGTAAAAACACTCCGCTTAAAGACATGAAAATGAAAACTATATTTTCTTAGTAAGAATTGTTAGAAGTAAATCTACCCGAAGAAAACCAATGTAAAACTATATTTTCTTAGTAAGAATTGTTAGAAGTAAATCTAACCGAAGAAAACCAATGTTTTATATATCTGTTGGTTTTTATATGAAAATATAAATTTACTTCTATCCAAAAAGTGTAATGTTGAATAATATAGTCATACGTTTAGGATATTGTAGTAAGTTAGTTTCACGTTTCATCAACTTTTAAAGGTAGGTGGTCACCAAACTACTCATTTTTTTTCAAACTCCCTACTATTATTAGTTGGACATACCACTAATTCAAATATCTACGTGTAAAATTTAAGATAAATATCACATCACACACCACTAGTGCTAATTTTTCGTGGGTTCCAATAGAAATTTAAGTTAAATATCACATCCACACCACACGCCTACTGCTGTTATCGACCGGATCCTTCTCGGTTCTGAACGGACCGGACCGCTAAGCTTCTCGGTTCGAAACGGATCGGACCGCTAATTTTTCGGTTCTAATTTTTAGAATCGGACCGAACCGTTAAGTTTTCTTAACAGTTTTATCCGATCCGGTCCGATTCGATTCGGTTCTGGTTCCAGTTCGGTCCGAGTTTGGTCTGGTCTCGTTTCGGTCTATTTCGATTCGGTCCGGTTACGGTTCGGTCCACTTAAAAAAATTAAATCCCATTAAAATTTGATTTTTAACTTTTTATATTGAAGTACATGATATAAAAACTAAAGTTTATAAGTTAATCTTTCGATTTTTTTAAAAAATCGGTAATTAACTATTAATTTTGGTACTATAAATAATAATAATAATTAATTGGTTCTCACGGTTTTATTGGTCCGATTTCTTATCGGTTCTATCGGTTATATCGGTTCGATTCCGTATCGGTTCTATCGGTTTACTGGTTTTATGGGTTCGATTCCATATCGGTCCTATCGGTTTTATCGGTTCGGTTCCTAACCGGTTTTTTGTTTCGGTTCCTTATCAGTTTTTTGTTTTTAGAATTGAACCGTGAACCGAACCGTTAAGGTTCGGTCCGGTTCTTATCGGTTCGGTGCGTTGACAACCCTACACACGCCTAGGGGTGGCAATTCAGGTGGTGTTTGGCCCGACCCGGCCCGACCGGGTTTTGTCCGGCCCGGCCGGGTTTTGTCCGGCCCGAACTTAGAACGGGCTGGGTTCGGGCTCAAGTGTCAAAAAAGCGGTTCAAACAGGCCGACCCGAACCTGACCCGCGGACGGCCCATTGCCATCCCTACACACGCGGTTGCTATTTTTCGTGGGTACCATTAGATATAAATATTTTAATTAATAATTTTTTTTAATTCAATAATAATTCATGATTATTATTTTTTGATAGAACTATTAATCCTGATATAAAAACATCGAAGTTGATATAATTGATAAGAAAAAAATCATAAAAATAAATATATAAGTGGTATAAATAAATAGTGTAATCTAAAAGAATAAAGAATAAAATAATTAATATATGAATAGTAAATGAATTTAGTATTTTGGATATATTATTGGATATTTATTATTTGAAACATTCTCTTATTTATAATTAATATATAAATAGTAAAAGAATTTAGTATTTTGTGTGTATTATTGGCTCTTTTCGTAATATTGTAATATTGGATATCGTAATATTCTCTTATTTACAGCAGAAGATTTTGGGAATTGCTAAAAAACGGCCAAAACTATTCCGCGAAGTTGCATGTTTCTGATTTTCAATATTTACAAAAATGCCACTAGGCAAAAAACTCCAAAAGCCCTTTGAAGTCTAAATATTTACAAGTGATGCCATTGAAAAGAACCAAACTACTCCATGAAGTTGCAAACATAATTTCAATCTTCATCTTCTCCAAACCTACTAAAAATAGAAACTTAACAACCAACAAAACCCATTTTTTAAAAAAATTCAAAACCTTTACAACATGGACGGAAAAGGGTCGGAAGTGCTTCCCACGCAGAGCAGCATGGTCGCCGAGGAGGTACATTGCATTTCCCTCTTTCATTTTCGCCAAAAAATAGATTTTGTGAAAAATCCCGTATATGGTGTTCGTCGCCAGCCTCCGGCGTGGACGACATGTCGTACGTCATTCCATAAGCGTATGGCACCTTCCCTTCGCCATGGCTTGGCGTGGGGGACCATCCGTACGCCACACGTGTGGCGTCCTGTATGTCTCCCACGCCAAGCCATGGCGAAGGGAAGGTGCCATACGCCTATGGAATGGCGAAATATGCTTCCCTTATCCGGAATGCCAGTTTAATTTGTTTTTCTACTTCTTACGTATTGCAGGAGGTGAACGAATGTGATATTTCGCTTGTTTCGGACTACGCTCACCATTTCACCACTTACGACGAGTATAGCTTAGAGTCGATGACCGAGTGGGTGAAACTTAGGGGGAAAACGCTGGGTTTTTCGATAAACGTAGCATCGAAGGAGGTAGGGAAGAGGGGGAGAACACCGAGAGTGGATTATCGGTGCGAGCGATCCGGAATTTTCAAGTCGGCCGTTAAAGAGTGCGACCGTAAACGTAAGGCCACCGGTAGCAAAAATATAAATTGCCCTTTTCATTTTGTGGGTAATCCGTTAAAAGGAGACGATAAGTGGGCTCTTAGTGTCCTTTCCGGGAAGCACAACCACGAACCGATCAAGTATGCCGAAGGAAATTTGCAATGGTCTAAGTTAAAACGTAAGGAAAAAGAGCTCGTTGATCTTTTGACGGTGAACGGGACAAGTCCGCGACAAATATTTGGTGCTTTGAAAAAGGCCGATCCGGAGAATGCTTCAAATATCCGTCACGTTTACAATCACCGTCAGAGAACGAGGATGGCTGAAAACGGCGGTCGATCACAAATGCAATGCTTGTTAGTTAAATTACAATTGCACAAGTATAAGTATTGGACACGGACGGGGAATGACGGTTCTAACGTCATAACCGATTTGTTTTTCGCACATCCGCTTAGTATTGACTTACTACGGACCTTACCACGCTTGCTAATCATGGATAACACATATAAAGTCATTCGTTACGAGATGCCTTTGTTCGAAGTAGTCGGGGTAACATCTACCAACAAAACATTTTGCATTGGTTTCACGTTTATGGTGAGTGAAAAACAAGACAACTACGAATGGTCTTTGGGATGCTTGAAAATGGTAATGGAGGAGAATGATTGTGAATTACTGTGTGTTATCGTTACGGACCGCGAACTAGCCTTGATGAATAGCATCGACAAATTTTTCCCTAGCGCTAGTCACATGTTATGCGAGTGGCATATCAACAAAAATGTTAGCGGGAGAACCAAAAAAATGTTTGAAGACGGAAATGTGGCTAAAAGTTTTTTGGTGGCTTGGAACGACGTTGTTTCATCCGATACCGTTGAGGTTATGAACGAGAGGTTGGCTAAGATGCGGTCGATGTTCAAAGACCAAGATAAGGCGGTGGATTGTGTGGTTGACTCGTGGATTACGCCTTATAAAGAGAGGTTTGTTCACGCTTATACTAACAAGATCATACATTTTAATAACCACACCTCTAATACGGCCGAAAGCTCGCATGCTACATTGAAAAAATATGTGGGGTCTAGCCGATTGGATTTCGATGGGTTTTGGGATAAAGTGCATGGCTTGTTAGCGATGCAACATTCTACTATTAAAGAATCGATGGAGCTTAGCAAGTGCCGTTTAATTCACAAATTCCAAGATTTCAAATCGTTTAAATTTTTACGGGGGTACGTATCACCTATTGCATTGGCGATAGTATACGATAACTATGTTGATAAAAGCGGTGGTGAAAAATCTATGTGCGTTTGCACCGATCGTACGATCCATGGTTTGTCGTGTTCCCACGACCTTGAGGCAATCCGAAGAGTGGACGGCCACGTACCTACTCGGATTATAGATGAGCATTGGAAGAGACTAGATATCGTTCCGCGAGTTAAACTCACCGGTGAAGAAGAAGTGAAATTTAATTTCGCAAATCTAAATGCGAAACTTGAAGAGTTTGATGTTTACGAACAAAGTCATTGGCTCAAAAAATTTCAAAAAAATTTGGATCCTTCGACTACACTCCTTTGCGAACCCCTCGAGAAGGTTAAAACCCGCGGTAGAACTCCCGGACGTGTTGGAAGCTGTGGTCGTGGACGGGGCCGGGGTCGCGTTAAGGGTAGCAAAGTCCAACGTGATTATTCTACGAAAAGAGATACTTCGTATCACAAATACGTCGAACAAGAAATGTTTGAGTCCCACGATAGTGCCGAAACTCCACGAGTTGTAACACCCGCCGCTAGTATAGCAACCCCGGTCGGCACTCTCGGTAGCACCGCAAGAACGGTTTCCGCACATACTCCGACTAATTCCGGAGCAAAACCCCCAAAAAATATAGCAAAATGGGTTCATTGCGTTGGTTTAGGCACTCCGGATACGTCGAACCACATCAAGGCTATACCGTCATTCACGGCTAAACCATTCCCGACTAGATTACCAAATGTTTTGGACTCGAGATTTTCAAAAGACATACCTCAATATATGCGTCCTTTCATAAGCCGAATTACAAATGTAATGCCTGGTGAGGATAAAAATAGCCTGAGGGTAGGCTGGTAATTTCAAGTAGAGTTTCAGGGTGGTGCAAGGGTGTTTCAAGGTGGTGTAAGGGTGTTTCAAGGTGGTGTAAGGGTGTTTCAAGGTGGAGAGATAATTAAGCAGCTTGGTAGCAGTTAATTTTCATTATTCGAAGTTAATGCTGGTGGTTGAGTATTTATAGTGTGAGGTTTGGGCCCTTATGGGCTTTCGGGTCAAGTTTAATGGACTCGGGTCATGTTTAAAGACCCATGAGTTCTAAGCAGGAGGACAGGTAGCTTAGTCAGGAAGTGTTTAGGTTTTTTAGTACTTTTGTCATAGTTCGAACAGCCTTAGGCTCACATTGGTTCGAAGTGATCTGTCCGGTCCAAAGTTCTGTCCGGTTTTCGGAGAGAATTACACTGATCTTCCCTTCCGGGGAGTATCCTGAATTCGGACTCATCAGGAGCCCCTTTTTTAGATGTTTGAACAAGTGTCCTTGTCAAAGAGTTGAAAAACAGTCCGATTATAGGAAGTGGTTTTCAATCCGGAGAGAGTTGTGGGTATACCCGGACAGATCGAACGTTACGAATCCCAAACGGTTTTTGCCAGAGTTAATGGGACACGTGTCACTCTCTGATAGGTCACTCCAACCGTTTTTTCACCTTGAATTTTGCACCACCTTCTCGAACAAGTTACCTCTTTAATTGCCATTAATGACATCAGCGCCGTCTTTTAATCATTGCCCGACTTTTCGGATTCTCCTAGGAATCAACTCCTTCTTTTCACATTTACTATAAATTCTCATTCACTTTTCACTGTCTCATTATCTCTTTCAAATTTCACTCTGCAATTTCACCCAGAGCTTTATCTCTATAGATTTCGAAACTTCCTTGGCTGTTTATGTTTACAGCAAGAACAGCACTGATCAAAGGCGGCTGGCTTAACCTCTCGGAGTTGGAGAAAGCACAAAGGGTCGAGAAGGAAAAAAGACTTGCAGCAGGGCTACCATCGTCGCCTGTTGAGAAACCAGCCTCTTCAATCGCAGAATCTGATAGAGGCTCATCTTCTTCCAAAGGTACTAAGCCTAAAAAGCTCTTTCAATCCACCCTTTCTCCCATAGTTTCTGGCTCCTCAGTTCAGGAGTCAATCCCAGTTGTTGAACCAGGAGTTACTGCTACCAGTGTTAGGAAAAAATCGTCTTTTATTGCCATGGGGTCTGACTCTGACCATTCCCCGGATAAGCTAGTCATCAAAAGGCCAAGCCGGTTGGTCAAAGGGTTATCCTCTAAAAACACTCCCTCGAAATCGGGGGCAAAAAACAGTGAGTCTGAGTCTGGGGCAATTATTAGAGCTCCCCGGGAGAGGCCGTCAGGACTAGAGACCAGCAGCCCACTACCCCCCAAAGAATCTTCTGCCTCAGAAACTCAAATTGAGGTGAGAAGTCGAGTAAATACGGGCAGTCAACAGTCCGGAGGGTCAGCTATGCCAAGCTTGAATCCTCCCCGGACTACTTCTACAGAAGCTCCCCCAACAATTATGGAGGAGAGGATGGAGGACTCCACTGAGGAGGTCCGTTTTGAGTCCGAGTCCTCCGGACAGGCTGATACTGCTATTGTTGTTGCCAAGAAGGCCAAAGAGAACTTATATCTGAGGCGTCCGGACCTGCCGGAGAGCCTTGAAGGGAGAGTGGGGCCATGCTTTCATAAATTTGAGTTCAAGTATCTTTTGGCCTTGCTGAAGACCAAGTATGCGTTCATCCATACTTCAGATCTGGGTAGATTGCGTACAAAGTGGGGGATCCCTGAGAACGTAAAGATAAGGATTCCCATCGATCCGGAGACCCCGATGGATTGTAAAAAGAATGAAATAGTCTTCTTTACGGAGCTATTCAACTGGGGACTTAGGTTCCCACTGGACCCGGAGATAGTGCACTACTTTCACTTGGTCAAACTCTGCCCATCACAGTTAAGCCCCAATGGTTGGTTCACCTTGATGTCATGCATAATGGCATCCAGACTATCCGGGATCCCTCTTCCTATGGAAGAGTTCGCTGCAGTGGCCAACCTGTGCAAGCACCATCAGTTCCCCTTCTACCATTTCAACATGGGGAACGATCTTAAAGTTGTTGATGATCTCCTGGAGTCGGAGAGCAAATGGAGGAGCCAATTCTTGTTCGTCAGTGGCTCGTGGGAAAATGGCAAGAAAATTAAGACCGGAGAGAATCCAAGCCTCCTCAGGAGTAGATGGAGGAGTGACCGTAAGTTTTTATTTTAAATTTCTGTTCGAATCTCTCCTTTCTTCTTTGTACTAACCAATTTCTCTTTTGTTTTAATAGAGTTGCCAAAGGAGTTTGGGGACTACCTGAAGGCCGGACAGACTACCTGTGGCAAAATCAACGCATGGGCTGCAGAGAACTGGGAGAACCGTTTCCACAAGGCCTTTACCACTGGAAACCTAGCAAGGTCCCATATGTGGAACACAACAGGTCGGAGAGACCTATCCTGAGAAGAGCTTGCCACCCAGCCTGATGAAGACATTGTGCTAAGAAGGTCCCATGAGCTGGATGGGACACTCTACCTGCCTGCTCGGGCCAAAGCCCCAAGCAAAATGAAAGGCAAAAAGAAGAAAGGCAAGAAGGCGGAAGGTGATACTGAGAAGGAGGCCCCAACAGACACAGAGGGACTGGCCTAGGTTCAAATTGATGCAGCCCTTTTACAAGTGGTGGAGCAGGAGAGCGAAAAGCAGGAAGTGAATCTCCCGAAACCCTCAAGAGCTTCAAAGAGGACTCGCAAACAAGCAAGTGGAGGTGCTGACATGGAAGCTAAGAAGAAAAAGACTTCCCAAGGAGATGAGATTGCTCTCCGGGACCCGGAGCCCTCTTTCCCTACTGACCCAACATTGGCCGAAGAGATCCCAAGGGACTTTCAAGAGGAGATTCCAAAGGAATTCCATACAGATGAAGTTGAGGGGGGAGAGCTTAACTTGGATGAAATGGACATCACCGGTCTGGGTGGACTTGGTGAATATTTTCTGGGCCTACCCCGTGACGAGTTCGCAGGGCCCTACATCCCTCCGAGCAGCTCCAACACAGTCAATTTTAACGGTAAGACTTTCATGGTTTCTAGCGAGAAAGATATTATAGCCCACTCTCTTCTTAGCAATGTACAACCAGTGCTTACTTTGGAAAGGCAAGTCCGAAGTCAGGCAGACACCATCAAAGACCTCAAGTCTGAGAAGGAAAAACTGTCCGAAGACCTCCGGACTGCTGCCAATAAGGTTGATTTGCTCAAGGAGGCAAATGATCAACTAAAGAAGAATCAAGATGAAAACAACACAAAAGTTGCTTCTTTGGAAGAGACCATAAAAGATCTCCGGGCTAAGCTGTCCGGACTGGAGAAAGACCTGACAATCTCAAGGGGAGAAACTGCAGCCAAGGAGAAGCTCGTCACCAACCTAACCATTGACAAAATCGCTTTAGAGAATGCAGTGACTCAGGCTGCTGAAGAGAAGGCTGTTTTGGTGAGGGACCAAGAGGCCACAATCAAGGCCAAGATCAACGCCTATGTTAGGGAGATGATACAGAGCGAGGAGCTAATGATTCAAAGGGTGAAGTCTGATATGGTCCTCCTGTTTCACGAGAAATTCCCGAAGAGGAGACTGGGGGACTTATGGCGTTATGTGGATGATGATGACCTCCCATACCATACTATGATTGACGAGGGTTATTTCGGCGAGTCCTCATCTGATAATGAAGAGGAAACCGGAGAGAGCCCAAGCGAAGAAGAGATTGATCCCAAGGGAAAAAAGATAGTCGAAGAGAAGAGCAATATCAAGGACAAGAAGACAGACGAGGGCGAGCCATCTTCAAAGGCTCAGCCTTAATTTAAAAATTTATTTTGCTTATCTTTTATTCGAACTAAAGTCCTTGGAAGGCCAAAGCACTCTTTTTGTGATGGTGTCTGTATTATTCGGACAGATTTTTTGTACTGTGCCCAAACTTGTTAAAAAAGTCCTTGGAAGGCCAAGGCAATTTTAAGTTGTTGAATGAATGAATGTTTTATTTTGCTCAACCATCCTCTTCTTTCATTATTTGCTTAAATAACTGGAGTTTAAGTAGTTTTATTGTATTGTGAGAGTATTAAGACTCTCTGGCTAGAATTTAAATATCCCTTAGATCTTTTAGTCCGGGTAGTATGATAAGAGATAAAATTTTGAAAATACTTAGAGAATTTTGAAGAAGGCACCAAGTTTTATTGAAAGCTCTCCGTGCCACCGAAGAGGGGAAGGTATGCCCCCAAATATTTACATGGATGTTTAAACAAGTAAATATTTACACAAGTGTTATTCCAAGTACATTCGAAGGTGTTCAATATTCCAAGGGTGAGTTAAAACCCTGCCATCTTTATCTTCCAACCAATAAGTCCCAGGCTTGATCCTTTCAACCACAGTATACGGACCCTCCCAGGTTGGGGCCAGCTTTCCGAAGAGCTTTTCCTTAGTATGCAAGAAAACTTTCCTTAATACTTTATCTCCTGGTTGAAAATCTCTCCTTTTAACTTTAGAAGCAAACCTGCTTCTCATCAAGCCCTGATAGTGTGCAATTCTAAGATGAGCTTTAACCCGTCTTTCCTCGAACAAATCGAGCTGATTTCTAATTGCCATCTCATTAGTATGTCCGGAGAAGTTATGAACACGAAAGGAAGGGAGTGTCTTCTCTATGGGGGCTACTGCATCCATTCCATAGACCAAGGCAAAGGGGGATTCTTGTGTCGCAGCCCCATGTGTTGTCCAATAGGCCCATAAGACTTCTTGTAGATAACTAGGCCACTTCCCAGCATGCCCTTCCAAATTCTTCTTTAAACCGGACAGTATTGTTCTATTGGCTACTTCAACTTGCCCATTGGCTGTAGGGTGGAAAGGTGAAGAAAAGCAGTGTTGAATACCCCTTGAGGCACAGAAGTTTTCCATTTCTCTGTTGTCAAACTGTGGCCCATTGTCTGTTGTTATCTTCTGTGGGACACCAAATCTGCAACATATGTTGGACATAATGAATTTTATGACAGCTTTCGAGGTTGTCCCTGCCAAGGGAGCTGCTTCTACCCATTTTGAGAAATAATCAATGGCCACAATTATAGTTTTGCGCCCTCCGGACGCCACAGGGAGAGGCCCAACTAAGTCCAATCCCCATCGAGCAAAAGGGATGGTCTCAGAAATTGATTCCAAAGGAATAGCTGGTACATGAATTTCATTGTTGTACCTCTGGCATGGGTCACACCTTCTCACCAGCTCCTTAGCATCTTTCATGATCGATGGCCAATAGTATCCGGAGAGAAGTACTCTTCTTGTTAAAGCTCTAAATTCACAATGGGTTGATCCCTCACCATCATGCAATTCGGAGAGAACCATTTGTGATTCATGATCCCCTAAACAACGTAGGAGAGGTTTGCTGTAGGACTTTTTGTACAAGACTTCTCTTATCATAATGAAACCACGAGCCCTGTGCTTTAATGTTCTGGCTTGTGATTTATCCAAGGGCACGATACCACCGGACATATATTGTATAAGAGGAGACCTCCAATCTTGAGGCCGATGCACCTGTATTTCAAAGACTTCCTCTTTTCCACCCTCACCAAGTTCAATAGAAGGGCTTTCAAGCACATGGATCCATGGGTAGGACTCCGTATATGCTATCGTTGCCAATGAATCTGCCAGCTCATTTTCTGCCCGGGGGATGTGCTCATAGACAACAGCTTTAAACTTTAACGCTTCATTTTTGAGGAGGAGTAAATACTTGACCAATTGCTCCTTTCTAGCCTCTGATAGGCCCAAGGCATGGTGGACAAGCAACTGGGAGTCACTTAGTAGCTTGACCCTTTTAGCTCCACATATATAGGCCAACTTTAACCCAGCTATGGCTGCTTCGTACTCGGACTCATTATTGGACGCCCTGAAAGCAAAACAAATAGCTTGGTACATGTTGTCCCCGTAGGGGGAAGTGAGACATATTCCTGCCCCAGATCCCATGGTACTAGACCCTCCGTCTATTCGGATAATCCACACTTTCTTGTCTTTTGAATCAGTAGGCTGCTCTGAATCCCTGTCAGAGTGGAATTCAACCAGAAAATCAGCCACAGCTTGGGCTTTTACCGCTGTCCGGGGAGCAAAGTCTATGTCGAAGTCCCCAACTCTACTGACCACTTTGTCATTCTGCTTGAAATGTCTGCTTTTTGAAGGACATTCTTTAAAGGGAAAGACGTCCGGACGATGATAGGATGAGCTTGGAAGTAGGGCCTCATTTTTCTTGCAGCTATCACCAAAGCCAATGCCAGTTTCTCAAGTTTCAAGTAACGCCTCTCAGCATCAATCAAGATTTTGCTGATGTAGTACACTGGGTGAGGATGCCCATCAACCTCTCTTACAAGTACAACACTGATGGCACGACTTGAAACAGCCAGGTACATAAAGAGAGTCTCCCCATCAACTGGTTTGAACAAAGTCTTGGGAGAGGAAAGATGTTTCTTGATTTCACTGAATGCTTCATCACACTGTGGTGTCCATTCAAACCCCTTTGCACCCTTCAAGGTTTGAAAGAATGGAGCACACCTGTCCGAAGACCTGGAGATGAATCTGTTCAAGGCAGCCAATCTTCTTGTTAATCGCTGCACTTCTTTAATGTTTCGAGGAGGCTCCATCTGGAATAAGGCATTGAGTTGGTCCGGGTCGGGCTGTATTCTATGCTCACTTATGATATACCCTAAGAATTTCCCGGACTGCACTCCGAACACACACTTTTCAGGGTTTAGTTTTAAATTTACTTTGGCCAAGTTGGCAAAAGTTTCTTGGAGGTCGGACAAGTGCAACTGCTCATCCACGCTTTTCACCATCATATCGTCAATGTAAACCTCCATATTTCTTCCAATTTGATCAGCAAATGCTTTGTTGACTAACCTTTGATAAGTAGCCCCAGCATTTTTCAAGCCAAAGGGCATCACCTTGTAGCAATGTAGTCCCCTATCAGTGACAAACGTGGTGTGCTCTTGATCTTTTGGATCTACTTGGATCTGATTGTACCCGGAGAAGGCATCCATGAAGGAGAGTAGCTTGTTCCCTGAAGTAGAGTCTACTAGCTGATCTATCCGGGGGACTGGATACAAATCTTTTGGGCAAGCTCTATTGAGGTCTGTGAAGTCAATGCACATACGCCATTTGCCATTCTTCTTTTTCACCAAGACAGGATTGGCAGTCCATAAAGGGTATTGAGATTCTTTAATATGCCCCATCTTTGTGAGTCTGTCAACCTCTTGCACTATGACATCAGCCTTTTCTTTTGAGAAGGCTCTTCTCTTTTGTACCACTGGTGCCACTTCTCTTCGGACAGATAGGTGGTGGGAAATCACCTCTGATGGAACTCCAGTAACATCAGCATTGCACCAAGCAAAAACGTGCTGATGGTCTTTCAAGAATTTCAACATCTCTTCTTTCAACATTGGTGGCATTTTGGACCCTATCCTGACACTTTTTCCTTCTTAGAAGCAGTGCATTTCAACCTCTTCAATTGGAATTAATACTCCGGGGGTCTCTCTGGGGTCATCAATTTCACCCTCACCCCCAGGAAGACCCTCAAACTGCTATTGATCATTTATACGGACTGCCCCCAGCGTTCGTGGAGCCAAGGCAGTGGCATAGCATTCTCTTGCAATCTTATGGCTGCTCCGGACAACCCCAACCTGTCCCTGAACAGCATACTTTAAACACTGATGGACTTTCGAAGCCACTGCATGCATCCTAGAGAGCCAAGATCTCCCCAGAATAGCATTATAGCAAGTGGGACAATCCACCACAATGAAGAGTATTCTAACCATTTTCTTGAAAGGGCCCCTGCCCAATAACACCTATTCTTCAAACTCCCCGATCACATCGGTTGAGCTACCTGTGAAACCCACAATTGACCGGTCTCCGGTAGTGTACCTCATCTTTTGTTTTATCAAAAATGGTGGCCACGCTTTCTTTAAGTTCTGCGAACCACTCCGGTTGGACCCATGGCCCTCTTTTGTTTCTGGATTGTTGACTTTTAGCAGGAGCAGCTGGCTGAGACTGAGCTTTTCCTCTCCCATGCCCCTGTCAGGTTTCTCTTGCTCTATTCCCGGACTGGTTTTGATTTGGAGTTGGTGCCACCGGGGTGGATCTCACCTGTCTGTGCACCCTGGTCTTTTTTGTTTCATCAACGTTTATTTGTTTGCCAACTTGATTTAGCAATCCTCCCCAGGTCATGGCTTTCTTCCTGGTCACAGAATCAGCCAGGTTGCCTGGGTTCAGACCTTGTCTTAGGGATGCTATTGCCACCTGCTCGAAGCAATCAGCCAACCCATTCTTTGTGTTTACAAAACGACTTATGTACTCCTTTAATGACTCATTTGGCTCTTGGGCACAATGGATTATTGTGTCTCCATTGCCCTTCAGCTCCTTACTCCCCACAAACTGCCTTCGAAAGGCCACCCAAAAAGTATCAAAGTCTTTAATACAACCCTGAGGCAGGCTGTTGTACCATTTCAGAGCACTCCCCGTAAAAGATTGGGAGAATGCCCTACAAAGTAGTTTATCATCATCATCAAAGTTCATCATGAAGTTCTTAAATTGCTCCAGATGATTGTCCGGATCAGTACTGCCATCATACTTCTCCATCTTAGTGCTGTCAAACCTCTTAGGGAGGTTTCCGGACAGGATTTTAGAAGACAGTGGAGACTGCCTCCAATTCCTTCCACGACTGAACACGGTATCCTCATTAGGAGTTGCAAAGATACCTGGCTCATCGTGGAAAGCAAAAGGATCCATCAACATCTTGTCCGTATACCTCCGGTGGTGAGATGACCCCTTTCCAATATGCCTTTTCATTCTTCCATGGTGATCTCTTTTTCTCGAATACTTCTTTACCTGCTTTTGCTTTTTCTTGGTTCGACCCTCATCACTGCTAGAGGACAAGGATTTTTCATTTCCCTCACTGTCCGAAGAGCTGCCCGAAGATTCTGAGCTTGAGTCAGAGCTCTCCACAGGCTTGGACCGGTGAGACTTTTTAGAACTAGCATGTGTCTTTTTAGTACTCACATGAGTTTTTGAAGCCTCAGGCTCTCTAGGGTTGTCGGTGTGATGAACAACCGATGCCTTGGATTTTTCTTTCACGCCCATTTTGGCCTTTTTAGCCCTCAGAGCTTCTATCTCAAGCCTTAACCTGTCACGCTCTTGGACAGTATACTCATCGTTCTCTTCCACCACTTCGAGCAAAGCTGGTGGAAGCTCTGGATTATCCGGATTCATTCGGACATAGTTTCTTTGCTTGGTTTTGAATACTTGATTCAGGCACCGTCGCCTCCCACTGTGGTCGCCAATTTGGTGAGGATAAAAATAGCCTGAGGGTAGGCTGGTAATTTCAAATAGAGTTTCAGGGGGGTGCAAGGGTGTTTCAAGGTGGTGTAAGGGTGTTTCAAGGTGGTGTAAGGGTGTTTCAAGGTGGAGAGATAATTAAGCAGCTTGGTAGCAGTTAATTTTCATTATTCGAAGTTAATGCTGGTGGTTGAGTATTTATAGTGTGAGGTTTGGGCCCTTATGGGCTTTCGGGTCAAGTTTAATGGACCCGGGTGATATTTAAAAACCCATGAGTTCTAAGCAGGAGGACAGGTAGCTTAGTCAGGAAGTGTTTAGGTTTTTTAGTACTTTTGTCATAGTTCGAACAGCCTTAGGCTCACATTGGTTCGAAGTGATCTGTCCGGTCCAAAGTTCTGTCCGGTTTTCGGAGAGAATTACACTGATCTGCCTTTTCGGGGAGTATCCTGAATTCGGACTCATCAATGCCCAACGGTAATTATGGTTTTAGAGCCATCGCGCATGGTATGGTTGGTAACGAAAATGGATGGCTAATGGTTAGAGAAGCCTTGGTTCACAAGCTAAAGAGCGATCAGGAGTTTTATAAACGGGTTGCATATTACGACGATGAAAGCGAAGTTGATAAGGAGATAAACTGGTTGACTTTTAATAAAGAGAATGCACCTTACGCAAAATGGATGTCCTTGCCTAGTTGCGGAAAACTGGTCGCGACTACATTCAATTGCGTTTTCTATTGCCTCGCTCCCGGTGGATGTACGACTTACCTACCGGTGAAAAATGCACCGCCGAACGATGGTTCTTTAAAGGAGATCGGCGTGGCATTCGTCAATAAAAACCATTTTGTTCATGTGAGTAAATAACTTTAACTTTCGCACGCATTTAAGCATTTATTTTGTAAACGCGCATTTATATTGAACGGAAATTTGTAGGTTGAGTTGGTTAAAGGGTCACCCATACCGACTATAGATCCTACGTGGATGAGATCGGCGAGAGAAGACGTTATTTCTTGGTCGATCCCTTTGCTAGATAGAGTCCGTGTATTTTCAAGACTTCAAAATCCCACACCGACACACTCCGTTGAACATGATGATTCGATATTGGACTTAACCAAAGATTGAATTTATTTCAAAATCGAATTTATTTTGTGTTCGGTTATGTTTTTGCTTTTTTGTTGTAAACTAACAATGTGTTGTACCCTTTTAACCACGTTCCTTTTAATGAATTTTTTAAAAAAAAAAAAATTGACTTAATAAATTCGGGAATGGCGTAACTGACGTTCAGCGCGCCATCGGTTGGCGTAACTGCAGCTCCGCACGCCAAGGGATGGCGTGCAGAACGTCCCCTACGCCATTCGCCTGGCGTAGGGGACACTTTTGAGGCCTCTGTCCAAAAAGAACAGAGGCGACCCTAAAATTTAACCCTATTGCCGCCACACGTTGGCGAAAATAGGTATCCCTACACCGTTGTATGGCGGCAATAGGGTAGCCTTAGTAAACAATTTTTTTATTTTTTTAATAATTTTTTAAATTGAACTGCGATTTTACTTTAATTATAGGCATAATTGTGTGTTTGAATGATTATGTATTGTTCTAAACTCATTATGTATTGTATTCACGTTCCAATTTCTGTTCAATTAGATTTTAAAAAAAAAAATTGAATTCGAAATTTAAGAGGTAGACCAGTTAAAGGAGCTCAAACATTAACTTCTTGTAAACCAAAACATCAACTGTAACACAAACACATAAATTACGATACAGACGAACGCATAAATTACTCTGTGAAGTTGCATAAATTATTAAATTCAGCCGAGACCCACCAACACAATAACTCCCGCCAACACAGAAACTCCGGCAAAAAAAAAAACCCGCCAACGTTTAATCCCCGCCAACACAAATACTCCCGCCAAGAACTCCAGCCAAAAACTCCCGCCAAGGAGTCCACTTAAGAAAAACTCCCGCCAAAAAATAACTATACTATATAAACATGTCACAGGATACAATATTCGTAATAGAAACAAAGAGTCCACTTAAGAAAAAAAACACAAACACTTGAACACATGGAGTTTACAGCTGATGAAGACTACCATATGCTCAAGGCGGTTAAGGTTGTCCGCCGACAAATGGGGGAAGATAGTAGCGATGCTTTCTTCGACCGCCTCCTATGTCAGATGTATTTCAACTATGGGCATTTAGGAGCAGGAGATGTTCAAGTGCGAAGTCGTGATGAAATCAAATCAAGGTACAACTTCATCCAACCGCTCACTGCCCTGCTTTTTCAACCAGCCAGGATTAAGATAGAAGCACCTTTAGTCTGGAACATGACGGTAGTAGACTACATCAGTAGGGATATGGTGGCGGATCTGGAGGATAGGATTGCGGCAAGGAATGGGGGGGGGATGATTCGGATGACAATTTGGGATACGATTTCGAGGACTGATCATTTCACTAATTCCGTGTTTGTGCCATCGAGTCATTAGTTTAGTAGTCTGTGTTTTTTTTAAGTAACTCCAGAATGTGTGTTGTTTTAGATAGTACTACTATTTCAACTTGTTATTTTCGTATCGGTTGTTATTTGAACTTGTGATTTTCCTTTCCAGTTTTTGTTTGAATTTTTTATTTCGTTAGTTGTTGTTATTTGAACTTGTGATGTTTCATTCCAGTATTTGTTTGAAGTTTTTATTTCGTTAGTTGTTGTTATTTTAAGTTGTGATCGAATGAATGTAAACATCAACGAGAAATACTTTTTTTATAATATCAAACATAAAGGAAAAAATATCATACATGGACCGAAACATCAACGAGAGCACCAAGATATAGAAAACACTATCATACAATCCGAAAGTATCATACAATCCAAAAACCAAAATGATACGTTTGATACAAAGTAGCAAACCAGCAAAGTAAGCGACAACAGAATCAAAGTATCATACAAACAGAAAAAACATCATAATGTATATGCAAGCCTCCTGGCTGTGGACAAAACATCGTCATAAGCCCCAGCCAGACGATCGAAATCATGATCAAACTCGCTCACTCCAGGAAACAACGAGATCCTCAGCATACCAGCACGCAAATGTCGGATGATAGCTCCCTCTCGATCATCGTGGACGTAGTCATCGAGCGAGTAGATTGCGGTGTTGACGAGGTCGAACCAGCTAATACTCTGGTGAAGTAGTAGGTACTCAGGCTCGCAGAAAGACTCCATATCATCTGTCACCATCCCTCCTCGAAAACCACGATGCAACGTGTTCCTCTGCCGCCGCTCCCAATCATTCGGATCGAATGCATACGCCATCGTCTTCGGTTTTCTCCTTGATTTCGACTGCATGTCTAACAAAGGATGCGCGATAGTCCGCCGGACATGTCCAAACTGCCGCTGAACTCGCTCTGGATAGTATGCCTGAGAGTGCTCCACACCGTATATGACATCCCGAAACCACGATATCTCTTGGAACGGGAAATGATCGCGTATAGCACGATAAGGATCAAACAATACCTGCAATATAAACGGATATGAACATAAACACAAAAATAAATCAATTTTGGGATCACTAAAGAATAACACTTACATCGCTCTCTTCCAGGTTGTTGACGGAGATACGAAGGTTCAGCTTCGTCCGTGAGTCAGATACTGCTGCAGCAGCGTCCCATCTACCAATAGTGGGGTCGCGCTCAGTGTAGGTGCGTCGAGTAACAGGCCGGAGCATGGAAAAATGATCCCGTATCCACGTGTCTACCATACCGATACATCCGGCCATAGTCCTCGTGTCGTGCAGGGAGGCCTCACCCAGATGGTGGTACAAGTAAGCGAGAACAGCACTACCCCATGAGTACCTGCCAACACCCTCCGGAGTCAAATCGCGCAACAAAAACAAATACTTGTAATTGGAGTACATGTTGCTCTTGTCGGGGAATATGACTGTGCCGAACATATGCAATATATAGGCGCGGGCTGCCGCATCCACCATCTGATCACTCAGACCAGGGTTGTCATCGCAGAACTCTGGCCCACTAAACCTACTTCGGAGCCATTTAAATCCCAAACCAACGCCCTTGCATTTCTCAACCTCCGTCACGAAGGATAGATCATCCACCATAAGCATTTCAGCGCACTCGTGCATGGCCAGAGTATTGTCAGAAATATAGGAAAACACAGCAAGCTCACCATCAACTGGGAGTCCCAAAATAGTGTGGACGTCGTCTAGAGTAATCGTCATCTCACCGAAAGCGAAATAGAAGCTATTGGTCTTCGTATGCCACCTCTCTAGGAAAACCTCTGTCATGTTGGAGTGTGTCTGCATCTCATAGAACGGCTCTATGAGACGACCGAACGGGGTGGCGTCAACTACAGCGCGTACCCTAGTCTGTGCAACCAAACTCCATGCTCGATGACTAGGATAATGGGCATACAGCCGCATCTCTCGCTCCTGAAAAGATTTGTTCCCATTATCATAGGACAAAACAAAATAGCTTCGAAAAATGTAAAATTAGAATTTCGATAGTACCTCTCCCATCCAAATGTGGTATGCAGTGTGGGAGGTGAAAGCCTCGCCGAACAGCGGTGGCAATCTGGCCGGAGGAGGAGCTCTACGCTGCCCTGTAGCCGGTGGGGGATGGCGTCGTCCGCGGGAAGCAGAAGCAGAAGCTGAACTCGATCCGGACGCATGCGGTCTGGAGACTATAGGGAGCTCATCCATCTGGACAGGTAAAACTGGCTGACCAGCGTCACGTACCCTACTCCGCTTTTTTATTCTCCTCGTCCGCGAGCCATCAGCAGACTGTGCATCGTCGCCGTGATCCATCACCTAAAAAAAAAGTACTAAGTATCAGGTTTCGTCGAAAACACAAAATCTCATGCAAATACATTTTTTAGACAAATAATAGCATAATGCGGGCTAACACACACCAAAGAACAAGAATAAACCACTCCCGGATAATTCCGGTGACCGGAGCTGCCACACGCCACCACTGTGGCGTGGGAATGAAGGCGTACGCCATAGTGATGGCGTACTCCTTCATCCCCACGCCACAGTGGTGGCGTGTGGCAGGACACCTACGCCACATGCTGGCGTAGGGAAGCTGTTCTTCACCCGGCGTTGGTGAAGAACAGTTTCGCCATGACAGAAGCTTGAAGCTTCTGTCATGCCTTAAGAACAGCCCAAAACCCTATTTTTTTACGGATTTACCCTAACTAAACCTAACTAACCTATCTAACAACAACGAAATATACTTACAATGATTTTTCGATTCCAAAATGCAGATTTTGCTCCGCTGTGTCAATCCGGTGTCGATTCGGAGATAGGAGAGTGATGTGGGTTTCGGATATGGGAGAGTGATGTGGGTTTCGGGATTTTGAGCGGTTGGTGGGTGGGTGTGGGGGTGGGTTTCGGGTGAGGCAGGGGGTTGGGTTTCGGGTGGGTGAGGCAGGGGGTTGGGTAGAGAGAGAAGGAGATAAGGTAGGTTTAGGGAATAAGGTTAGTTTTGTTTTGTTTAATATTTTAGGTTTAATTTAGGTTAATTGAAGTTACTTTAAATTTTAGGTTAGTTTTATTTAGGTTAGGATATGTTAATTTAATTTAGTTTAGGTTAATTTTAATTTTTAGTTGTAATTATAGTTATAATTACAATAATTGTTTTTAGAGAGAAGGTAGAGCAAAGGTAGAGAATTTGAGTTTTTTTTTGAAATTATGGTAACTTCGCGGAGTAAATTTGACTATTTATACGATTTCGTAAGGGTAAAATCGACAAACAAAATAACTTCACGGAGTAATTTTAAAAAAAAAATTATAAGCGACTTCGCGGAGTAATTTTGGCCGTTTTTTTAGCAATTCCCGAAGATCTTTTCGTAAGTATAAAATATTTTCGTAAGTATATGATCATGGAATTAGATCATGCGTATTGTTTTTTTTCCACGTAACAGCACAATATCCTATTTTTTAATAGATTATATAATTTTTACTGAACAAATTTCGCCATAGTTTTTACAGAAAAATCGACAAATGACTATGAATTTGTTAAATGTTTGGTACATTTATTATCTAGTTGAATCTTTGCAGTATTTTTTATTTTTGGCCGGATATAAAACCATACGTTGTTCGACTAGAATTCAAAGAGTCTTAAGGTAGATGGGTGTTACTTTTTTATGTATGAACTGATTCTAGTTGAACCAAACCTAAGAGTCGCATCTCTAAACATCCTTATTATTACTATGTTAAAATAAATGTAAAATTCATGTTTGACGGTACGAGATCTCATAGAGTGTTGAGTCCCCATATGGTTAATAGGTTTTTTGTGGTCATTAATAAGATAATAAAAACTATGATTTTATTGATTTTAGACTCATGCTTCTTACCAAAAGTTAATGATGATAAGATTGTTTAAAGTATGTACCTTACGAATTATTTTCTTACACAATATCTCTCTTATTATCACGTTCAGATGAATATATAACCCATATGAGAGGATATGAGCTCTCAAGGTGTATCACTCACCCAGATGGTTACTATTTATTTATTTATATTTAGAGGTTTTAAGTATGCATTGGTGGTGCTAGAAGAAGCCTCCTGAAAATTTGGTAGGTTTTTTATGATGTTAAAAAATGAAACTAAAGATTGTCTTATAAAAGAATCGTTAAAAATATTTTTATTTTGGTTAAAATATTTATTCTCTCATATAATCATGAAGTTCCAAAGGTCTGAGTTATAAAAGTAGTGTGTTTTCGTCCTATATATGTAAACAAGCAAACAGAAAGCCGACTCGGGTTAACATTTACAAGGATATGTGTTATCGCTAGGGAAAAAAGAAAATTTTCTAATATATGTGCACTTATTGTATGGGTCACCATACATCTCTCATGATTGAGAACCACGGTCTGGCACACTATTACAAGTAATCTGAGGTGTTTAATGATGGCTTTCAGTTATGCCCAAAAATCCCCTCCCACAAATAATATCAAAGCTTATATACAAGTTTTACATTTTTCAGTAAGTAAAGTGTCATTTTATAAATTAAACTGTATCTTGATTTGTAATTGTACAATGAACCTTACTTTGTTTTCTTTCTGTTTGAATTTGTTTTAGGTTGTTTAAGGTAGTTTTTACCATAAATCTTATCGAGAAGGGGTAAACCATTTTTTTCTTTCTTTAGACCGTCTAAAAACAAAGACTATGTTGGTTTGTAGTTTTTTCTTTCTCCGTTTAAGGACAAAGAGCTTGTTGAGAATAAGAGGCTTGTTTCGACTAAGGGATTTGTCTCCATGCATGGTCGTGTTTCGTCGGGCATAAATTCAATGGTGGCAGTTGTAGAAGTGAAAACTATATTTATTATTATCATATATTTAATGTACAAACTAAAGATTTATATTTATAGGCTTTGAATCTATCATAATTATATTATAGTCTACTCTAATTATATACACAATAGATTATACACTTTACTATTGACTAGATATCTTATCTTATAGTAATATATTATAAGATAATATATTTATACAATAATATATTTTATTATTATTTTTAACATTCCCCTTCTAGTCTGTGCGAAAGTACTTGAAGTTTGACAATAATATTTCCCTTGAAACTTGAAGAAAAGTACTTTGAGTACAAGCTTGATCAAAATATTGAAACGAAATGACACTTCTTTTCAAGCTGGAGTATATCTATGAAGCACGCATAGCTTGTTACAAATATAATTGATAAGTTATTCATTAACTGCTTTTGTAAATATATCTCATAATTATTTATGTTTTGACATATTCTATATGAATGAGATTTTGTTGAATTTTTTCGTGGATAAAATGATAATTAATTTTAATATGTTTCGTTTTTTCGTGAAAGACGTGATTAAACGCAATATGCAGCGCCACTTGATTATCACACCAATATCATTCAAAAATTGAGCATCCAAATTATCTCACAAGTAGATTGAGTCATGGCTCTATATTCAGATACATCACTCGATCTTGATGTAATATTTTGTTTCTTACTTTTCCAAGATACCAAATTATCTCATACAAAAACACAATAACTAGTTTTTGATCTTCTATCAGCTTTAGATCCAACCCAATATGCATCAACAAAACACTCTATATTAGTGTGACCATTATTTTAATACTACAATCCGAGTCTAAGAGTTGATTTGAGACAACACAAGATATGTACAAATGATGTTTAATGATTAACAGTTTGTGATGATATAATTTGACTTACAATATTGACTGGATACGTAATGTATGGTCGAGTTACTATAAGATAATTAAGTTTTCTTATCAATCGATGATATTTTTTGTGGATCACAAAATAATTCCCCATCATTTATTAGTATATGCAAATTAGGAACCATTTGTGTAGTACATGGTTTTGCTCATAACTTTCTTATTTCTATCAATAAATCCAAAATATATTTTCTCAACGGTAAAATAATACCTTTCTTGCTTCTTGTTATTTCGATTCCCAAAAATAACTTCAATGATCCTAAATATTTTGTTTAAAAGTTTGAATACATAAATATTTCAAGTAAAAAAATGCGTTCATTATCACTTTCGGTAATAATAATGTCATTAACATACACAACCACGAGTACAATAACATATGCATAATGATTATGAATTATATAATGATCACAACTTCTATTCTTTAATCTGAATTCAATGAGTATTTCACTAAACTTACCAAAGCAAGCACATAGACTTTGTTTTAAACCATATATCGATTTTTACACACGACATACCTTTCATTTATCCTCCTGAGCAACAAACCAAGATGATTGCTCTATATACACTTCTTCTTAGAGATGTCCATGTAAAAATATATTTCTTTATGTCTAATTGATGGAGTAGCCAATCATGTGAAATTACCAAAGAAATAAATAAACGAATAAAAGTAAAATTAGCTACCCGAGAAAAATAATCAAAGTAGTCAACACCATAAATTTGAGCATATCCTTTTGCGAGAAGTATTTCTTTGAGACAAGATATCATACATATGGATTCAATTTTACATTAAAAATTAACCTACAACCAATAACTTGTTTTCCGGAAGGTAAGTTAACCAACTTCCAAGTACATGTATCTACTAATACTTTTATTTCTTCAAAAATTGCAACTTTCCAGCCATAATAACATATAGCTTCGTGAACAGTTTTTAGAATAGAAATAGAATCAAGAGTTTCAACGAAACTGTTGTAGAAGGTGAAAATGATCATATTTTATTAAAGAGAAAATTGGATAAGTACATTATCTTTTACCTTTTCGATGAGCCATAAGAAGGTCAAGATCAGAGTCATTATCGTTTGTAACAGGACCTGAAGAAAAAAAAATAGTAGCGACCATGTTGGAGGAGGTTTTGTACATCGTAAATTAACATATGTAATAGAAGGTCGAGACGGTGGAAAGAGTGCAACAAATTGGGTAACAAACTCACTAACAATTTTAGTAATATAAGAGGACTAAACTAAAGTGTAAATAATGATGTCATCGTCCTTTTATCCTATTTGAATGTTAACATTAGGCATAAAAAATGAAACATGCTCTAAAAATCTAATATCTTTAGACACGACATACTGTTAAGAGAGGAAGAAAAATACTTGTATACTTTTTGAACTTTTGAGTATTCAAGAAAACTAAGTTTTATAGATTTTGGATCTAATTTTGTAGGGTTAGGATAAATATTCATAGCAAAACAAGTACAACTAAATATGTTGGGTTCAATATGGAATAAAGGTTTTAAAGAGAAAAAACACAGAATATGGAATTTTATTTCAAGAACAGCAGACGACATTTGATTTATTAAAAAACAAGTAGTAGAAACAATAATTGCCCAAAATACTTTTGGTACTTTAATTTGAGAAATGAATACATCTGTAACTTTTATAAGATGTATATTTTTCTTTTGGCTATATCATTTTGAAATGGTGTGTCCACACAAGAGGTTTGATGCTAAATTACATGTTGTTCCATAAAAGATTGAAATGCAGTTGAACATTATTTTTTACCCTTACCATTTTTAAAAGGCGAACTTTTGAATCAAATTGAGTATTAATTTCCGCATAAAAGTTGCAATATGTGAAAATTAATTTAGAATGATTTTTCATGAAATAAATCCATGTAACTCAAGCATGATCATTGAGAAAACAAACAAAATAATTAAAACTTGTTTTATGTATAATTGGAAAATGACCCTAAACATCTGAATGAATTAATTTTAAAAAAAAGATACTCAATACGTTTATTGACACAGTGATATGATGAAAGATGATAGTGTTTTAAAATTAACACGAATCACATTCTAATGAGACTAAGTGTTTAAATTGAGGAAAGCTCTATTTAAAAAGACTAAAAATGGATGATTCATGCGACAATATGCTTCAAATGGAGATTGGAAACTAGAACACGTAATGGAATTATTAATAAATTTATTAAGATAATATAGACCTCCAGACTTATGTCATTTACCAATAATTATTTTCATCTTAAAATGATAAAAGACATAATAATCGGAATAAAATATGATAAAATAATTTAAGTCTTTAGTGATTTTGCTCATAGAAATAAAGTTAAATAAAAACTGAGGAAGATTAAAAACGAAAGTCAAACAGTTCAAGAACCTAACAGTTGATAATGACCCATTTGCCAATGCCACTTATGAATAATGTGTGTTTGAAAAAGTAGAAAACAAATTATGGATTACTCGTCATATGTTCTATAACAGAAGTATCAATGACCCAATTTGATGGTGAAGAAAAAAATATATTTGAATTTATCTGATCCATAAGCTGCACTATTTGTAAGATTTAAAGACTTTAATGATTCGTGGTACTTGGAAAACTGAGTGTATTCTTCAACAGATACCACAATTGGTTGTTTGAAATATTTCTTAGTAAACTTTCGCGTTTGTTGTGGTTGTTGTGGATAATACCCTTTCATGTGACTGGATTCATGATAATCAAAACACTTTATATCGCTGAAATCTCGAAACCACATCTTCTATAAATATTAAATCTATCTTGAGTACCATAATAAATGCTCTGACGATTTTTACTTTCTTCAATCGGATAAAATTAAGAACTAATATATATATATATATATATGGATAAAAACAAATTTTATTTTGATTACAAAATAATCAAATTAATAAACCATAAAATCAAATACCGAATCGAACTCACTATAAAAAAAACATGTTGAGTCCTCATATGGTTAATAGGTTTTTTTGTGGCCATTAATAAGATAACAAAAACTATAATTTTATTAATTTTGGACTCATGCTTCTTACCAAACAGTTAATGATGATAAGATTGTTTAAAGTATGTACCTAACGAATTATTTTCTTACACAATGTATCTCTTATTATCACGTTAAGATGAATATATAACCCATATGAGAGGATATGAGCTCTCAAGGTGTATCACTAACTCAGATGGCTACTATTTATTTATATTTAGAGCTTTTAAATATGCACTAGTGGTGTTAAAAGGAACCTCCTGAAATTTTTGGAGGTTTTTTATGATGTTAAAAATGAAACTAAAGGCTGTCTTATAAAAGAATCGTTGAAAATATCTTAATTTGGTTAACATATTTATTCTCTCATATAATCGTGAACTTCCAAAGGGCTGGGTTATAAAAGTAGTGTGTGTTTCGTCCTATTTATGTAAACAAGCAAATAGAAAGCCGAATCAGGTTAATGTTTACAAGGATATGTGTCATCGCTAGGGAAAAAGGAAAATTTTCTAATATATGTGCATTTATTGTATGGGTCACCCTACATCTCTCGTGATTTTGCACCAGGGTCTGGCACACTATTACAAGAAATGTGAGGTGTTTGATGATAGCTTTCAGTTATGCCCGACAATCCCCTCCCACAAATAATATCAAAGCTTATACACAAGTTTTACATTTTTTCAGTCAGCAAAGTGTTATTTTATAAATTAAAGTTTGTATCTTGATTTGTAATTATATAATGAACCTTACTTTGTTTTTTTTCCGTTCGAATTTGTTTTAGGTTACCTAAGGTAGTTTTTACCATAAATCTTATCAAGAAGGGGTAAACCATTTTTTCTTTCTTTAGACCGTCTAAAAACAAAGACTATGATGGTTTGTAGTATTTTTTATCTTCGTTTAAGGATAAAGAGCTTGTTGAGAATTAAAGGGTTGTTCCGACTAAAGGATTTGTCTCCATGCATGGTCGTGCTTCGTCGGGAATAAATTCAATGTTGGTAGTTGTAGAAGTGAAATCTATATTTATTATTATCATATCTCTAATTTACAAACTAAGGATTTATATTTATAGGTTTTGAATCTATCATAATTATATAATAGTCTAATTTAATTATATAAACACTATAGTATACGCTTTACTATTGACTATATATCTTATCTTATAATAATATATTCTAAAGTAATATATTTATACAATAATATATTTTATTTTATTTTAACACTCCCCCTTTAGTCTATGCGAAAGTACTTGAAGTTTGACAATAATATTGCCCTTGAAAATTTAAGAGAAGTACTTGGAGTACAAGTTTGATCAAAAGACTGAAACGAAATCACACTTCTTTTCAAGCTGGAGTATATCTATGAAGCATGCATAACTTGTTAAAAATATAATTAATACGTTATCCATTAACTGCTTTTGTAAATATATCTCATAATTATTCTAATGTTTTGACATATTTTGTATGAATGAGATTTTGTTGAATCTTTTCGTGGATAAAATGATAATTAATTTCCATATGTTTCGTTTTTCGTGAAAGAAATGATTAAACGCAATATGCAGCGCCACTTTATTATCACACCAATATCATTCAACAATTGAACATTCAAATTATCTCACAAGTAGATTAAGCCATGGCTCCATATTCGGATACATCACTCGATCTTGATGTAATATTTTGTTTCTTACTCTTCCAAGATACCAAATTATCTCATACAAAAATACAATAACTAGTTTTCGATCTTCTTTCAGCTTTAGATCCAACCCAATATGCATCAGCAAAACACTCTATATTAGTGTGACCATTATTTTCATACTACAATTCGAGTCTAAAAGTTGATTTGAGATAACACAAGATATATTCTAATGATGTCTAATGATTAACCGTCTGTTAATATATATAATTTACTGGATACGTAATGTATGGTCGAGTTACTATAAGATAATTAAGTTTTCTTATTAATCGATAATACTTTTTTTGGATCACAAAATAATTCCCCATCATCTTTTAGTATATGCAAATTAAAAACCATTTGTGTAGTACATGGTTTTGCCCCTAACTTTCTTATTTCTATCAATCAATCCAAAATATATTTTCTCAACGGTAAAATAATACCTTTCTTGCTTTTTGTTATTTCAATTCCCAAAAAGAAATTCAATTATCCTAAATATTTTGTTTGAAAGTTTGAATACATAAATATTTCAAGTAAAAATGCCTTCATTATCATTTTCGGTAATAATAATATCATTAACATACACAACCACGAGTACAATACCATCTCCATAATGATTATGAATTATATAATTATCACAACTACTATTCATTAATTCAAACTCAATGAGTGTCTCACTAAAATTACCAATGCAAGCACATAGAATTTATTTTAAACCATATAACGATTTTTATAGATGACATACCTTTTATTTCTCCTCCTAAGAAACAAACCTAGATAGTTGCTTTATATACATTTCTTCTTAGAGATGTACATGTAAAAATATACTTTTTATGTCTAATTAATGGAATAGCTAATCATGTGAAATTACCAAAGTAATAAATAAACGGATAAAGGTAAAATTAGCTACCAAAGAAAAATTATCAAAGTAGTCAACACCATAAATTTGAGCATGTCATTTTGCGAGAAGTATCGCTTTGAGACAAGATATCATACATTTGGATTCAATTTTACATTAAACATCCACCTACAACCAACAACTTGTTTTCAGGAAGGTAAGTTACCCAATTTTCAAGTACCAGTATCTACTAATACTTTTATCTCTTCATAAATCGCAACTTTCCAGCCAGAATAACATAGAGCTTCGTGAATATTTTTTGGAATAGAAATAGAATCAAGAGTTTCAATAAAAAAACTCTTGAAAAAGGTGAAAAATGATCATATTTTGTTAAAGAGAAAATTGGATAAGTACATTGTCTTTTACCTTTTCGATGAGCCATAGGAAGGTCAAGATTAAAGTCATTATTGTTTTTTACAGACCTGAAGAAAAAATGGTAGCGGGCATGTTGGAGGAGTTTTTGTATATAGTAAATAAACATATGCAATAGAAGGTCGAGACAGTGGAAAAAGTGCAACAAACTGGGTAACAAACTCACTAACAATTTTAGTTATATTAGAGGATTGGACTAAAGTGTAAATAAGGATGCCATCGTCCTTTTATTCTATTTGAATGTTAATGTTACGCACACAAAAATGAAATATACTCTAAAAATCTAACATCGTTAGACACGACATACTGTTAAGAGAGGAAGAAAAATACTTGTATACTTTTAAACTTTTCAGTATTCAAAAAAACTAAGTTTTATAGATTTGGGATCTCATTTTGTATGGTTAGGATAAATATTTCTAGCAAAACAAGTACAAATAAATATGTCGGGTTTAATATGGAATAAAGGTTTTAAAGAGAAAAAAAACAGAATATGGAATCTTATTTTCAAGAACAGCAGACGACATTTGATTTATTAAAAAACAAGTAGTAGAAACAACATTTGACCAAAATAAATTTTGTACTTTCATTTGAAAAATGCATGCATTAGAAACTTCTATAAGATGTCTATTTTTCTTTCGCCTACACCATTTTGAAATGATGTGTCCACACAAGAGATTTGCTGCCAAATTACATGTTGTTCCATAAATAATTAAAATGGATTTGAGCAATATTCTTTACCCTTACCACTTTTCAAAAGATGAACTTAACAATCAAATTGAGTATTAATTTTCGCATAAAAGTTGAAAAACGTGAAAAATAATTCGGAATTATTTTTCATGAAATAAATCCACATAACTCAAGAATGATCATTGAGAAAACTTTAACAATATATTTAAAACTTGTTTTATGTATGATTGGAAAAGGACCCTAAACATCTGAATGAACTAATTCAAAAAAAAGACTCAATATGTTTATTGACACAAGGATATTATGAAAGATGATAATGTTTTAAAATTCACACGAATCACATTCTGATGAAACTAAATGTCTAAATTGAGGATAAAGTTATTTAAAAAAGACTAAAACTGGATAATTAATGCGGCAATATGCTTCAAATGGAGATTTGAAACTAGAATACGTAATGGAATTATTAATAAATTTATCGATATAGTATAGATCTCTAAACTTATGTTATTTACCAATAATTATTTTCATCTTAAAATGATAAAAGACATAATATTCCGAATAAAATATGATAAAACAATTTAAGACTTTAGTAATTTTGCTCATATAAATAAGGTTAAATAGAAACTGAGGAAGATTAGAAACGGACGTCAAATAGTTCAAGAACCTAAAACAATAGATAATGACCCATTTTCCAATGTCACTTATGAATAGTATGTGTTTGAAAAAGTAGAAAACAAATTATAGATTACCCGTCATATGTTCTATAGCAGAAGTATCAATGACCCAATCTGATGATGAAGAAAGAAAATATTTTGAATTTATCAGATCCATAAGCTGCACTATTTGTAAGATTAAACGAGTTTAATGATTCGTGGTACTTGGAAAACTGAGTATATTCTTCAACAAATACCACAATTGGTTGTTTGAAAGATTTCTTAGTAAACTTTCGTGTTTATTGTGGTTGTTGTTTTTGTTGTGGTTGTTGTGGATAATACCCTTTTGTGTGACCAGATTCATGATAATGAAAACACTTTATATTACTGAAATCTTGAAACCAAATCTTCTATGAATATTAAATTTATCCCGAGTACCATAATAAATTCTCTGACGATTTTTTACTTTCTTCCATCGAATAAAATCAAGAACTAATATATACATATAGTTAAAAGAACAATTTTTTTTAATATCATGTATAAGTGAAAATAGATATATTATTATCATATCTTTAATATACAAACTAAGACTTTATATATATATATATATATATATATATATATATATATATGCTTAGAATCTATCGTAATTATATACACAATAAAGTATATGATTGACTATGGACCATATATATAATATACTATAAGATAATATATTTTTACAATAATATCTTTTTTTATTTTCTTTGACAGTATTAAAGCAAAACGTACAACGTAACTGCTTACCGAATTATCAATAGTAAGTTATCTAACATTTATTATGTGGTAACGATTGATAAGATCTAATATTTTAGTCCTTCATATGATCTGATCTTGAGTATGATGAAAGTTTTGTTTGGAAAATATCATTTTCAAGGTGTAACCTCTATCTCCATATTTATTCATTCATAATAAAACTCTCAATATTTCATCCTATTTGGATACCCAAACTTTCTAGCAACAAAATACCTTACTTTTAACCATTGGTTGGTGAAAGCTCAATCGATAAAGATATTTCTAAATCTAAGGGTACCAAATTTTATTGAGGACATGAAATATCTATATTAACTTTCATCATTTTAATATTATGGTCCATGTGACCAACCATCTTCTTACCCATTTATAGGCTCAAATATGTTTTGGTGTTAAGAAAAATATATCTTTTAAGACCACTAGTAAGGTAAAAAAATCTTGAATATTATTGACTTGAACTCATGCTCCATATGGTTGGAGTTAATGGTGATAAGGATAGTTAATGTAAATATCTCATATACTTTTTGTTGATATTACATCCCTCTTATTACCATATTAATATGGATATAAAGTTCATATGTGGGAGTATGAGTTCTCGAAGTATGTCGTCAACCCGAATGGTTGTTATTTTTTATTTTTAGAGCTTTTGATCATAACTTGGCGATACTAGAAAAATCCCGTGATATTTTGCAGGTTTGATGTTAAAAAATAATAATTATTACCTACTTTATCTAAAGATTCATTGGAGGAGATCCCCACATGTTTAAAAATATTTGATCTCTCGCATAATTCTAGAATTTTGAAGGGTTGAGTTTAATAACTAGTGTGCTTAGTAGTCATATGTAGTGTGGTTTATTTTAAGCTGGGGGTACTTTTGTCAAGTGTTTTGGGGAGTATTAAGAGTATTAAATGTTTGAGTGTTTTGTAGTCAGAGATTTAAGCTTCCTGGTTGTATTAAATGTTCATTACTCTCATTAATGAAAGTAGTTGGGTATTTATACCTTAATTATGGACTCATGGGCTTTCAGGTCAAGTTCTGAAACCGGGTCAAGTTTAAGGACTCATTTACTTAATAAGTTGTTTAGCACCTAGCTTAGTCAAAATGTGTTTAGTTATTTAATACTTTTGTCGTGTCGGGATAGTTGAGTAGACAATTATTGTCCAAATTTCCTTTGTCCGGATTTCTCAGTGAGCAGTGGTGAATTTTTCTGGACTCATCAGTAGCCTCTTTTTTAAGCTTTGTCAAAAATATTTGGCAGGACTAAAAAACTAATTTAGTCAGTAACTATATTTTTCGGCCCGTTCGTGTGCTTGGTTCGAGGTTTGTCCGGACTGATTTCTTCTCAGAATTCTAAGAGTTTTTCTTTGAATCGTGGGACACGTGTCGCATCTTGATTTGACCTACTAGCCGTTTTCCCTAGAACGGCGCTCCCACTAAGCCTGAAAAGTAACCTTGTAAAAGGTAGAAACGCTCTTGTTAAAGGAGGCTGGTTGAACCTTTCTGAATTAGAGAAGGCAAAGAAAGTTGAACTAGAGAGGCGCATTGCTGCTGGTCTTCCAGTCTCTCCAGGCGACATCTGATAAACCATCTCTAGAAGCTGATCAGGGATCGTCTTCTACCAGAATTCCAAAACCTAAACGTCTATTCAAGACAAACCTTTTTCCAATCCCATCAGGCTCCTCTGTTCAGGAGTCCCAACCCTCTACTGCCCAAGAAAAAGAATTATCAAGTGTTAGGAAACCCTCCCCGTTCATAGCCATGGGATCTGATATCAAAAAGTCCCCAGAGAAAACCAATCTATGCCGAACAACACGCTTGGTGAAAGCCCAAGCGACTGGTTCCCAATCAAAGTCCTCCAAACCGGGGGACTCTAAGTCGGCAAGTAAAGACAAACCCTCCGGATCAGAGGCATCCAAAGTGGCTTCTCACACCATATCCTCTGGAGCTGAGCCCCAATCGGACACCAGACTTGGAGGAGAAACTGGTGCTCAACCATCTGGACAGACCATTGAGCCAGAAGCTGACACTCTTCCATCCTCAACCACTGATAAACCTTCCACAATGATGGAAGAAATGATGGAAGATAGCATCGAAGAGGCCCCCTTCGAAACTAAAGCCTCTTGGCAAACGGAGGACGCTACCTCTGACAAAAAAGGGAAAGATAAAGTGAAGGTTGAATTGGCTCATCTGGAGCTTTCGGAGTGCTTGGAAGGCAAGGTAGGACCTTGCTTCCAGAGGGTCAATGTGAAGTATCTATTGGCCATGCAGAACATCAACTACGTATATACTTATACCGCCGAGCTGGGCCGGATCCGGACTAAGTGGGGGTACCCAGAATCCGTAAAGGTGAGGATACCAGTCACACCGGAGACTGTGATGGACTGCAAACTTAATGAAATCGTCATCCACACCGAGTTGTTCAACTGGGGTCTCAGATTCCCCTTAGACCTAGAGATCGTCAGGTATTTTCACCTGATTAAGCTTTGCCCAAGCCAATTAAGTCCAAACGCTTGGTATACCCTCCTTGCCTGCATAATGGCATCAAGGCTGTCTGGCATCCCTATCCCTATAGAGCAATTCGCCGCTGTGGCCAGCCTGTGCAAAAATCACCACATCCCATTATATCAGTACAACATGGGAGACAACTTCAAAGTGGTGGATGCTTTGTTGGAATCAGAGAAGAACTAGAAAACTTAGTTCCTATTTATCAGTGGGTCATGCTATAATGGAAGAAAGATCAAGGCTCAAGTTTAGTGTGGGTTATTTCAAGCTGAGGGTAATTTTTCATGAGTTCTGGGGAGTTTTAAGAGTATTAAATGTTATTAAATGTTTGGATGCTTTGACGTAAGAGATTTAAGCTGCCTGGTTGTATTAAATGTCCATTACCCTCATTAATGAAAGTAGTTGGGTATTTATACTCTTTATTATGGACCCATGGGCTTTCGGGTCAAGTTTAAGGGCCTATTTACCTAATAAGCTGATTAGCACTTAACTTAGTAAAAAATGTGTTTAGTTATTTAATACTTTTGTCTTGTCCGGATAGTTCAATGGGCACCTATTGTCCGAATTACCCCTGTCTGTATTTCTCAGTGAATAGTGGTGAATATGTCCGAACTCATCAGTAGCCCATTTTTCAAGCCTTGTCAAAAATTCTTTGATAGGACTGAAAAACTCATTTAACTAGTAGCAATATTTTTCGGCTCGTTTGTGTGTTTGGTTCGAAGTTTATCCAGACTAATTTCTTCTCAGAATTCTAAGAGTTTTTCTTTGGATCGTGGGACACGTATCACACCTTGACTCGACCTACCAACCATTTTCTCCCTAGAACGGTGCTCCCGCTAAGCCTGAAAAGTAACCTCTGCATTTAATACTTCTCACATCAGCGCCGTTTTTAATCATTGCTGGAATCTTTTCGTCTTCTCCAAGGTATCAGTATATTTTTCCCTTACTAATATATAAATTACTTTCTTTTACTATTTCACCATCTTCATCACCTTACAAACCTTTTTTCAGAGCTTTCACCTTTTCTTTCAAAACCTTCCTTGGATAGTTTTATGTTCACAGCTAGAAATGCTCTTGTAAAATGCGGTTGGTTGAATCTTTCTGAACTTGAGAAGGTGAAAAAATTTGAACGAGAGAGACGCATTGTTGTTGGTCTTCCAGTCTCTCCAAGCGATAATCCTGATAAACCATCTCTAGAAGCCGATTAGGGATCGTCTTCTACCAGAAATCTAAAACCTAAACGTCTATTCAAGTCAAACCTTTCACCAATCACATCAGGCTCCTCTGTTCAAGAGTCCCAACCCTCTATTGCCCAAGAGAAAGCAGTATCAAGTGTTAGGAAACCTTCCTTGTTCATAGCCATGGGATCTGATATCGAAAAGTCCCCAGAGAAAATCAATCCACGCCGGACAACATGCTTGGTGAAAGCCCAATCAACTGGTTCACAATCAAAGTCCTCCAAATCGGGGGTCTCTAAGTCTGCAAGTAAATACAAACCCTCCGGATCAGAGTTTTCTATAAGAGCTCCTCCAAATAAGCCCTCCGGATCAGAGGAATCCAAAGTGAGGACGATGAGCCCCAACTGGACACCAGACCTTTAAAAGAAACTGGTTCTCAACCATCTGGTCAGACCATTGAGCCAGAATCTGACACTCTTCCATCCTCAACAACTGACAAACCTTCCACAATGATGGAAGAAGTGATGGAGGATGGTATCGAAGAGGCCCTTTTCAAAACTAAAGCCTCTGGGAAACTGAGGACGTTGCCTCTGACAGAAAATAGAAAGGTAAAGTGAAGGTAGGACTGGCTCATCCAGAGCTGCCGGAGTGCTTGGAGGGCAAGGTGGGACCTTGCTTTCATAAATTCAACGTGAAGTACCTGATGGCCATGCAAAACATCAACTATGTCTATACCCACACTGTTGAGCTGGACTGGATCTGAACTAAGTGGGGGATCCCAGAATCAGTGAAGGTGAGAATACCAGTCACACCAGAAACTCCAATAGACTATAAGCTCAATGAGATTGTCATCTACACCGAGCTATTCAACTGGGGCTTAGATTTTCCTTAGACCCAGAGATCGTCAGTTATCTTCACCTGATCAAGCTTTGTCCAAGCCAGTTAAGTCCAAATGCTTGGTATACCCTCATTGCTTGCATAATGGCATCGAGGCTGTCCGACATCCCTCTCCCTATAGAGCAATTTGTCGTTGTGGCTAGCTTGTGCAAAAATCATCGCATCCGATTCCATCACTATAACAAGTGAGACAACTTCAAAGTGGTGGATGATTTGTTGGAATCAGAGAGGAACTGGAAGACTCAATTCCTATTCATCAGTGGGACATGGGAGAATGGGAGAAAGATCAAGGCTAAAGTTAATCCTAGCATGCTTACCAGCAAGTGGAAGAGCACAAGTAAGTATTCAATTTTATTTTTCATTTTGTCTTTCTTATTTTTACCAACATTCCACCATTGAATCACCCATTTTCCCTTTGTCAGTATTACCGAAGGAGTTCATCGGTCATCTGGAGGAGGGGCAAACCACATGTGACAAGCTGAATGTGTGTGCTTCATAACGTTGGGGGAACGATTTCCACAACTGTTTCACTTCTGGAAACTTCGTGAAATCCCACTTATGGAATACCACGACCCGGAGAGATCTCAACTGGGAGGAATTGACCATACTACCTCCCCTAACTGTCATTCTTAAGTGAACAGAGGAAAATGATGGAAAACTGGCCTTGCCCTCCAGAGCCAAAGCCCCTAGCAAAAATAAAAGGAAATGGCAAGAAAAAGAAGGCTGCAACAGAGGCAGTTCGGGTTGTTGTAGAAGAGACTGATCCGGATAACCAAAGAGGGGAGAACCAAGGAGGGATTTATATTTCCTTGCTCCAAGTGGTTGAGAATGAAACCGTTAAGAAGGAAAGTGAATCGCATAATCCACCAAGGCCTCCGAAGAAGGACCGAAAACGGGGAGCCAGTAGTGATGAAAAGGTTGCCAAGAAGAAGAAGGTCACCTTAAGGGGAGAAATAACTCTTCGCCCTTCGGAGCTTCCTCCTCCACCAACTCCTGTTGACCCTACTTTGGCAGAGAAAATTCCAACAGACATGCAATTTAGAGAAGGCACCGAAGCGGAGATTGATAGAGTAGACA
This sequence comes from Limnanthes douglasii subsp. nivea, assembly GCA_036936605.1. Classification (NCBI taxonomy): domain Eukaryota; kingdom Viridiplantae; phylum Streptophyta; class Magnoliopsida; order Brassicales; family Limnanthaceae; genus Limnanthes; species Limnanthes douglasii. The sequence continues at coordinate 292,703,019 of JAUPFV010000004.1, forward strand.
TCAATGTCTTTCAAGACATTGGTCTTTATTTCAATGATTCTGAGAATAATGACTTCGCTGGCCCCTACCGTCATTCAAGCTCTTCTAATATGGTGACTTACAATAGCAAGTCCTATACTATCTCCGAGGAGAACGATGTTGTGGTTCATTCTTTTCTGGGTCATATTCAGCCAGTGCTTAACTTGGAAAGACAAGTAAAAAATCAGTATGCCCTCATCAACAACCTCAATACCGACAAGGAAACTTTGTCAACTAATCTCCTCAATGCTAACCAGAGCATTAAGGTACTGAAGAAGGATCTTGAGGAGTTGAAGAATGACAAAGAAGATATGTCAACCAAGCTGGCCACTTCAAAGAAGGCTAACTCAGAGCTCCAAACTAAGTGCTCCGGTTTGGAGAAAGATCTTTCCACCTTGAAAGAAGATGTGAAGACTAAAAACGAAGTTATCCGGACCTTGTCCGGTGACAAGATTTCCCTTGAAGAGGTTGTGTCCAAGGAAACCAAGGAGAAGGAAGACTTGGTTAAGGAGCAGGAAATAAGATTCAGGCCAGCATAGATGAGTACACCAACAGGATGATAGATTCATTGGAAAAAATATATGCTGAAGTAAAGTCTGACGTGGTACTACTCTTTCACGAGAAGTTTCTGAGGATGACTTTTGGTCTCTTGTGGGAATACGTAGAGTATGAGGACATCCCGTTCCACACACTAGAAGATGGTCATAAGAAGAGTTACTCTAGTGGGATTGATTCTACCACGGATGAGGAAGAAGGAACCGGAGAGAGTTCAAGTGCTGAACTCAAAGGTCCCAAGAAAGGAGATGATGCAAGAACGTCCGAAGGGAATAATCCCTAAGGTTTTTAACTATCTTTTTGGTTTTCTTTATTCTGTGAACTGTTAAAGTCCTTGGAAGGCCAAAGAATTTTTGTAATCGTGTCTGGTTTGGGTCCGGTTAAACCTTTTTTAAAACTTAAAGCCCTTGGATTGCAAAGGCATATTCTGTGTTCTAACATTATTACCCGAATTTCACCCAGACGGGTTTATCTTACTCAACTTTTGTTCTGTTTTATACTTGCTTTTAATTTTAATGGCTAGTGTTTAAAGAGCCCTTATTTACTTTAAAAATATTTAAGATGAGAGTGTTTAAACTCTCCGACGACGCGTGTTTAAGGGTCATCATTTAACCAAATTAATCTGATCTGCCAAAGATCCTTAGTAAGTTGAAGACTTGAAAGGAATTATAATCAAATCACTCCGAATATTTTAAGAAGGCATCATATTTTAATTAAAAAAACCAGACACCTCATTAAAACCTTCCCGCGCCACTAGGGTAGGAAATAATATACCCTTTAATATTTACATGGACTTTAAACAAGTAAATATTGACACAACTTTCATTCCAGATATAACCAGAGGTGTTCAATATTCCAAGGGTGCTTTAAGATTCTTCCATCTTTGTCTTGAAGCCTATATGTCCCAGGCTTAAGTTTTTCGGAGACCTCTTAAGGGCCTTCCCAGTTATGAGCTAGCTTGCAAAACGTTTTCTCTTTAGTATGCAAGAAAACCTTTCTCAATACTTTATCCACTGACCAAAAATTCCTTCTTTTGATTTTGGAAGCAAATCTGCTCCTCATTAAGCCTTGGTAATGGGTGGTTCTAAGATGAGTCTTAACACTTGTCTCTTCTATTAAGTCTAACTGACTTCTGATTGCCACCTCATTAGCATGTTCGGAATAATTATGGACTCTGTATGATGGAATAGTTGCCTCTATAGGAGCAATTGCATCCATCTTATATACCAAGACAAAATGAGATTCTTGTGTAGCAGCTCCAAGAGTAGTCCGGTATGCCGATAACACTTCTTGCAAATAGCTTGGCCACTTTCCTGCATCCCCTTCTAAATTCTTCTTTAAACCGGACAGGATGGTTCTGTTTGCCACTTCAACTTGACCATTTGCTTGTGCGTGGAAAGGAGAAGAAAAGAAATGCTGAATGCCCCGGGAAGCACATAAATTCTCCATATCCTTGTTATCAAATTGTGGCCCATTATTTGTGGTTATCTTTTGTGGAACCCCAAATCTGCAACAAATGTTAGATAAGATAAATTTTATAACAGCTTTCAAAGTAGTTCCTACCAGTGAGGATGCTTCTATCCATTTTGAGAAATAACCAATGGCTACAATAATAGTCTTGCACCCTCCGGATGCCATTGGTAGAGGCCCAACTAAATTCAATCCCCAACGAGCAAAAGGCACTGGCTCAGAAATCGATTCCATAGGAAAAATTGGGATATGAATTTCATTACCATATTTTTGGCATGGGTCACATTTATTTACCAACTCCTTAGCATCTACCATTATGGATGGCCAATAGCATCCGGCCAACAAAACCCTCCGGGTTAAAGCTCTATAGCCACAGTGCGCTGATCCTTCTCCATCATGTAATTCGGACAACACAATTTGGGACTCTTCAACCCCCAAACAGCGTAGGAGAGGTCTACTAAATGACTTATTATAAAAGACTTCTCTTATGATTAAGAAACCACGAGCCTTATGCTTTATTTTCCTTGCCATAGCCTTCTCCGGAGGCAAAATGCCATCAGAGATGTATTGAAAAAGGGGATATCTCCAGTCTTTGGGTTGAACCACTTATAAACTTAAACTCTCTGCCTCTTTTTTGTTCTCATTTGGTTGTAGGGATGGGCATTCTTGTACATGAATCCATGGGTAGGACTCAAAGTATGTTGTTGTTGCCAAAGAGTCTGCCAGTATGTTCTCCGATCTAGGTATATGTAAATAGCTAACATTTTTTAAGTTAGCTGCCACTTCTTTAAGGATAAACAAGTATTTAATCAACTGATCCTTTTTTGCCTCAGATTGACCTTGAGCATGATGGATAAGAAGCTGAGAATCACTCATCAACCTGACTCTTTTAGCCCCACACAGAAAAGCTAACTTTAGACCATATAGTGGCCTCATATTCAGACTCATTGTTAGAAGCCCTAAAAGAAAAGCATATATCCTGGTATAATTTATCGCCATATGGAGAGGTTAAACATATCCCATGCCCACAACCCATGGTACTTGATCCACCATCGGTCCGGACAACCCACACTTTCTTAGTTTCTTCACCTGTAACTTGTCTAGTACTTCTGTTCGAATGGAACTCTACCAAGAAATCGGCAACAGGTTGAGCTTTGATTGCAGTTCGTGGGGAAAAATCAATATCATAATCACCCAATTATACTGACCATTTGGTCATCCTACTTGATATGTCTGCCTTTTGAAGAACATTATTTAAAGAAAAAGACGTACGGACGATGATAGAAAGAGACTGAAAATACGGCCTCGTCTTCCTAGCAGAAATCACCAAGGCTAGTGCCAGTTTTTCAAGCTTTAAGTGCCTCTTTCAGCATCCATCAGACTCTTGCTGATGTAGTACACTGGACGAGGATAATTGTCCACCTCTCTCACCAGCACTGCAGTTATAGCACATTATGACACAACTAAGTATATATACAGTGTTTCTCCGTCAATAGGTTCGAAAAGGGTTTTGGGGGAAAACAAATGCTTCTTTATTTCATCAAACTCACGGTCGCACTGTGGAGACCAGTTAAAGTCTTTAACACCCTTTAAGGTCTGAAAAAACGGGGTACACCTGTCCGAAGACCTTGGAATAAAATGATTTAATGCAACCAACCTTTCCTGTCAACCTTTGTACTTCTTTAACATTTCGAGGAGGGTCCATTTTCAATAAGGCATCGAGCTGGTCCGAATCAGGCTGCATCCCTTTCTCACTTATCACATACCTCAAAAATATTCTGGATTGCACTCCAAACACACATTTTTCTGGATTCAATTTTAAAGTAACCTTTGCCAAATTGGCAAAAGTTTATTGAATATCAGTTAGGTGCAATTATTTTTCTAAGATTTTCAACATCATGTTATCAATATATACTTCCATATTTCTCCCAATATGATCAGAAAACGCTTTGTTCACCAACCTCTGATAGGTAGCTCCAGTATTTTGCAGCCCAAAAGGCATCACCTTGTAACAATGGATACCCCTATCTGTAACAAATGTAGTGTGTTCATGGTCTTTCAGATCTACTTGTATCTGGTTATAACCGAAGAAGGCATCCATGAAGGACAATAACTTGTTTCCAGATGTGGAGTCTACCAAATAATCTATCTGGGGGATATGATAGAGATCTTTTGGGCAAGCTCTATTGAGGTCAGTAAAGTCGATACACATACGCCATTCCCCATTCTTCTTCTTCACTAACACTGGGTTGGTTGTCCATAAAGAATATTGAGACTCCTTTATGTATCCCATCTTGGTAAGTCGGTCAACTTCTTGAACTATTACATCAGTTTTCTCCTTAGAAAATACTCTCTTTCTTTGCACAACAGGTGCAACATCTTTTCGGATACACAGCTGGTGTGATATAGCACTTGCAAGTACTCCGGTCACATCAGCATTGCACCAAGCAAAAACATGTTGGTGATCTGCCAAAAAACACAACAATTTTTTCTTAAATTATGGTGTCATCGTGGAACCAACTTTAATATTCCTTCCTTCAGCCAGAGAGTGGGTTTCAACTTCTTCGATTGGTATCAAAACACCAGGGGTCTCTATGGGGTCATCAATTTCACCATCACCCTTAGAGGGCCCCAACAACTGCTAATCTTCATTGATTTGGACTGCCCCCAGAGTTTTAGGGGCAAGTGCAGTTGCATAACATTCTCTTGCTATTTTTTGGCTACTCCGGATAACTCACACTTGTCCTTGAACTGCATCATTTAAACATTGGTGAACTGTTGAAGCCATAGCATGCATCCTGGAGAGTCGTGATCTTCCAAAGATCACATTGTAACATGTGGGGCAATCCACCACAACAAAAAGTACCCTGAGCATCTTCTTGAAAGGGCCTTTGCCCAATAATACTTCATCTTCAAATTCTCTGATCACATCCGCAGAGCTCCTGGTGAAGCCCACAATGGATATGTTTGAACGCTGAATCACTGATGGATTCTTCATCTGTTTATAGGAACTTAAAAAGAGAATATTGGCTGAGCTGCTAGTGTCAATCAAAATTCGCCTGATGTCGTTGCCCCCAATCGAAGCTCCTATCACCACTGCATCCTCATGAGGCCCAACTATGTATCTTAGATCATCTTCATCAAAAACAATGAAAGGAAAAGGAATTTGAGATTGATAGGAAGACATGCATCCCCCAACTGAGTAGCTAGAGTATGAACATGCCTCTTCCTTGAAAAAGAAGTTGGCACTGTCATAGTTGATAAGGGAGGAATTTACCTATGTAATTGATAAGGGCCTAATTATGATGAAAGGCTTTTTTGTGTAATAATTAAGGAATTTAGGGTCTTTCAGGGACCAATGTGCAAAGGTAGAATTAACTTAGGGGCGTCATTAAACATTTGGTCAGCCCACTAAGGCCTCAAACAGGGCCCACCTTATTTTAATATAAAAGGTGACCCACTTGTTTGGTAAAGGGGACACTTTTCGACTATTCTATTATATTTCCTTTCTCTCTCTAGACTTTCTCCCTCTAGTCACATCTGACACAAGATCTGAAATATTCTCCTAATCAATTATTAACTCATCATTGGCGCCGTCTGTGGGAAACGAGTGATACTGAAAAAGGAATCTTTGTTTCTTTAAAAAAATCACATTTTACAGGATGAATAATGAGGCTGTGATAGAGAGGGTCGGTAGAGAAGTCGCCCGAACAGTCTCAGCGTCGGAAGGAGAGGAAGCCCTTGGTCGGGAGCGCGACGACCGAGGTCGGAACAAACGGTCGACTTTGATAATAACGCGAAAACAGCTCCTTGAAGACATTGCCAGGTTAAAGGAAGAGAGAGAGCGGGCACTAAGTGAGAAACGGGTTCGGGAAAGAAAAGGCAAGGAACCCGCATTGGAGGATGAGGAGGTAGCAGGCCATGATGTTGGTCCACGAATCGAAGCCCGACCTGTTAGGTATTACCGAGAATCTCATCCCGACGATGAGCAAACTGCTAGGGCTCGGAGGTACCCGGAGAATCAGTGTGGCACAACGGAAGACTACCCCTCGGATGACTCTTCGGGTCGAGAGTACAGGCGACGGGAAAGGGTCCAGCGTACACAAAAAAGTCGTTCCCGACGCCTCCGAGGACCCAGGGCAGACCCTCTGAACTATAAGAAGGGGAGCACCGATAAGCAGACCCCGGTATCCTTTGAGAAAGAAGAAATGCATGCCGCGAGCCGAGAAGATCGGTCAGCGTTGCCACCTATGCCGTGGCAGCCGTCGAACAACCGGAACCACGGTTACCAAACTAGCAGCCAGTTTGTTAGCCCAGGAGTTGAGGGACTCTACGGAATTCAAACAGAAGGCCTCGGGGGAGGCACGTGTGAGTTTGGGGTCAATTGGAGGGCATCCCCACTGTCCGACGAAATACTCGCGAGACAACTCCCGAAGCGATTCGACATTTCTAAATTGGAAAAGTACGACGGGAAGAAGGACCCGGACAACCATTTGGAGGCCTTCAAAAACTTCATGCTAAGCTTCGACAACGATGACAAGCTCCTGTGCAGAGTCTTTTCTATGACCTTCAAGGACCGAGCTTCTAAGTGGTACAACTATTTACCGCAGGGTTGTATTCGGAACTTCGGGATGTTCTGGACGATGTTTAGGCAACATTTTGTGGGAAGCAAAAGCTTCCGAGCCAACGGAGACACCATCATGAATTGCAGGCAGAAACTAGGGGAAAGCCTCAGAGAATATACCAGGCGATTTATCGACGCGAAAACCGACCTAGATCACTGCGAAGAAAACGTGGCCTTAACAGCGTTTCGCTTGGGTCTGCTCCCCGGGCCAATGAAGCAAGCGGTGACAAAGAAACAAGCCTTCACGTTTTCAGCACTACTAGCGCAGATAGAAAAGCATATATTGATCGAGGAGACCGAAGCGTCTGAATTGGCAGCACAGATTCAGCAAAGCACCCAAGCGTCGGTAGTAATAAGGCAGAGCACCCGGTCGGATTACGCAACGGCAGCCCAACCGGTTAGCACGATACACCCGAACCCTCCTGTGACAAACAAGCCTTCGGTACTAGCCAGTTCGAAACCGAAGGGGGCGAATCAAACAACTTCGCGACCCATGTCTAACAAGTGGATCCGACCAGCATACTCCGCGGACCTTACGAAATGTGTGGCGTCGACCTACGAAAAGACCAAGAGGAGCGGGATGTACCGAAAACCTTTCCCGATTCTGACGCCTCGGGAGCAAAGAAATAATCGATATTGTCGTTATCACGAGGACGTCGGGCATGATACGAAAGACTGCATTGCCTTGAAAAAAGAAATACAGATCCTCATAGAATACGGAAACCTTCTAGAGTATGTAAAGAAGGCACAGCAAGGTACGGCTTCGAAAGAAGTCGTGGTGGTACCAAAATCCGAAATCACCATGGCCATCTCAGAGGTTACCGACCAATTCGATGTCTCCATTGAATATCTCGACCCAGAAGCCAACCGCAACATTATCGGGATCATTGAGGAGGAAGCTGAGGAGAGCGTCGGTAACGTTCGGGGCCTTTGTAATTTTTTCGAATCCTTGACGATCTTCGGGGGGGGATTCTTCGGGGGGATTCTCGACCCTTTGGAAGAATTTTCGATACCCCATCGATCTACAGAACCTACATGGGTTTTTCAGTCTTCTGATCTACATACATGTTCTCTCCGACCTTTCGGGAGAATTTTCGATGTCCTATTGATCTACAGAACCTAAATGGATTTTTCAGTTTTTGTAGGTACCCGAACGACTCTGTAGGTCCCGAACTACTTTGCAATTCACCATAGCAGACCCTATCAGGGTTTTCCAATCTTATTTAACTTAGAATCTTTTTCGTCATTTAATTACTACATCATATAGATCACAATTTATGAAGGGATATAACCGCGAACATCAATATATTAAAAGGGGACCCCGCAGCCCCCAAAGCAAGGGTAAAAATGTGCAGCAGAAACATTGATAGGGGGCCCTGTGGCCCCCAAAAGAGTTATGAATAACAAAACAAACAAAAAAAAAGAGGAAGAGGAGATCCCAACTTCTGGGTCATTCATCGCCATCCTTCTCCTCGTCCTCCTCGTCATCGTCGGATTCTTCTTCCTCCCCGCAGTCAACCCCCTCGGGCCGGTCCTTTTCGGGCACGTCCAACCACATCGACCCGAGTTGAAGGTCGGGGAAGCGATTGTGGAGTGACAGCACATACGCGGCTTTAGCGTCGGCAGCTCCTTTATCAGCCCACTGCCTACACCGATTCGCGAAGGCGACATTTGAAGACTTTAACTTCTGGACTTCCGAAGCCAAAGCAGCAGCGCGGTCTTCCACGGCTTTCTTCGACTCCTCCGCGACCTTCTTCGCCTCCTCCATGGCTTTCTTCGCCTCCGTTGCAGCACGCTCGGATTCGGCAATACGGCCCTCCGCCGTGGCCAGAGTCGTCTTGTCTTTATCCAACTCCCCGGTCAGGCTGACGATTTTTCCCTCTGCAGAGGCTAGCTGCTGACCTAACTCACTCGCCCGACGCTCTTTCACCGCTACGGGAATAAGCAAGTTGTACAAGGATAACGCCAGACCATCCGACCCCCACAACTGGAACGTGTGCGGACCGCCAAGCATGGACAGCATTGGATACTTTATGCCACTCGACGAGGCTGCGGTTGGATCCGATGCGCGGGAGGGCTCAGCATCATCGGGAATCTCCACAAGGTCCACCGGTGGAATACTATTCGCACCATCGTCCTGATCGGACAGCTTCAGACCTTTGGAGCCAACCCCCGCGCCGTCACTCGTTTTGCCCTCTACCTTTGAGTGCTTAGACTTTTTTGCTTTAGTCTCATCCACATCAGCACGAGCCTTCCTCTTCTGCACGGGCGTCGGGTCATTACTAGCCTCTGCCCCTTCCGTCGCAGGTGCCTCTTCCCGAACCAGATCGCCAGCAACCACAACCGCATCTTCCTCCCCCTCATCATCCGGCTTCGGACGCTTGCTAGGCGCCTTGTTGCGTTTGGGCAAGAATAGCTGCGATCCAGGGGCGCCGGTTTTCGCAATAACGTCCTCCAAGGGAGGGGGTTGTCGAAGCTGCTCGATAGTGAGAGGGTCGGACGAGCAACGCCAGAGGTTGCTCATGATTAAGTTTGTGTCAACGAAGGTCCGATGCATAGCTCGACCCCAGTGCGCCCGAGAATAAGCTTTCAGGACCCCGAACGTAACCCCAACGGCTTTGGAGAAGTCCTTTTTCAGACCTTGCAACCATTCCTTCGACACTACACGAAGAGTCGATATATAATATATATATATATATATATATATATATATATATATATATATATATATAACATATATAGAGAGATCGGAGCAGTACCATCATGAACCCAGGTGCGGAGAAGTTGCCTCTTATTCTGCGGGGAGTAAGGAAGACCGTTCTCCCAACACCCGCTCAGGAACACGAACCGATGCTTCCAGCCTTTGTCCCTCTCCAGGAAGTCGTTAACCACCTTCCACTTATTCCCCAAGGAAGAGTAGAAGAACGGGGACTTTGGCGACTTGGACAGACCCGACACAGCAATATACTCCTCCATAGGCATAACCCGACCAGAAAGACGGGAAGCCATTATGCAGGACATTAGAGTGTACCAGCCGTTCGGCGTCAACTGCGATGGGCAGATCTGAAGGGTTTGGAAGTAAAGCGCGATCTCGGGATCTAAGGGGAAGCGCAGCCCCCAGTTGAACAGCTCGGTAAATATCACGATCTCCCTAGATCGGACATGAACGGTGGTCTCCCCGGGAACCGGAAACCGAACGCTGACACATTCGGGAATTCCCCATCGGATCAGCAGATCCTTATAGTCCGACTCTGGGAAATAGAGGTATTTCCCCTCATAAAGAGAAACGACATCCTTCGTTTTAAGCCAACTGAAGTAGGGAGTGGTGATGGCAGCCTCAACTTCTGCGGGCAGGGGCTCATCCGGAGGGTTGGCAGCATTACCGACAGCGGCAACGCATATCTCTGTGGGCGCGATATCCGCCTCTGACTCCCCAGCATCGGGATTCGAGGCCTGGTCAGAGCTCCGGGCAGTAGCGATGTTCGGGTCCGATGCCCGTACCCTAGAAGTGGAAGGCTCAGCCGCATTTATTTTCTAGGCCCGAAGCGCTGCCTCTAGTTCCTCTGGCGTCAGATGACGTTTAGGCAAACGTAGAAAAGTTACCGCAGTGTTAGTACCGGTCCGATACCCTCGAATTGAGGGAGTAAGCTGAACCATTTCATGAGTGTTACCTCCCGCGGGAGACGAAGGAGGACTGCTTTCTCCCATAGTCAAGAACTTGATTTTCCGACTGCGTCGGGGAAGGGACGGAGATGGAGAAACTCGCGAAGTAACCGGTATAGGGAACGAATGTTTTGACCGAGCTGCAAGGGAATCAGAGGAACTACTGCTGGAAGAAAGGATTACAGTTTCAGGAGAAAGACTAATCCCGGGCGATAAAGAAACAAGAGGATCGGGTAGAAGGAAAGACTCAGCGGGGATCGGGGTAGCTAGGACAGGGTCGTGAGGAAGTGGTGCGGGAATAAAAGGCTTGGAGTCAGACCCCCAGATTAATCCGGCGCGACGGTATTCTTCGGCTCGGTCTCCGATGCTAGACCACTCTTCAAAACTCCACTCAGGTTTTTTCTTCTTCTTTGCGGGTGTTAGCTTCGGGAATTTTGGTTTCATAAAACTAGCATCCCAGATCTAAATCAGGTCTGATAAGCACTATCTCTCTCTAGAAACGGTCTGACAGCACTTTCTCTCTCTAGAATGCCTCTGAGAGAGATTAAGGATCGAGGGGTATTTATAGGCGAGGATGAATGATCGGAGGATACAAATCGACAAAAGCACAGCGGGAAGACGAAGAGTCTCCCTAAGAGCCTAGTCTGGAAAAGACGCACCCCTAGGGCTGGCGACACGTGTTGATCGCCTTCTGACGAAGGCCTACCTAAGCAGACCTCTACAAATCAATTGACGCTATGGGCCTCCGCCGCCATGACCTCTAAGAAAAATCGGCCCAGCACAGAAAGGCCCGGGATAGAAGCCCAAAAGGAGGTGGAAACCGACCCAACACATGGTCAAGAACGTCGGGAAGGAAAGATTTGATAACCTGAATTTTGCCTGAGGGGACAGATCTGGTTATAAAGCGTCAAAGCACAACCGAAGCGAAAGGGGAAAGATTAACTCGCCTAAAGATGGATTGGAATCCGAGGCGCAGGAAGACGCAGACGACCAGCACGGGTTCGGCAATAAGTCTCCGCTCCCAATACTCCCGAAGACTGGGGGGGCTACTGATAAGGGAGGAATTTACCTATGTAATTGATAAGGGCCTAATTATGATGAAAGGCTTTTTTGTGTAATAATTAAGAAATTTAGGGTCTTTCAGGGACCAATGTGCAAAGGTAGAATTAACTTAGGGGCGTCATTAAACATTTGGTCAGCCCACTAAGGCCTCAAACAGGGCCCACCTTATTTTAATATAAAAGGTGACCCACTTGTTTGGTAAATGGGACACTTTTTGACTATTCTATTATATTTCCTTTCTCTCTCTAGACTTTCTCCCTCTAGTCACATCTGACACAAGATCTGAAATATTCTCCTAATCAATTATTAACTCATCAATAGTACCCCTCCGAATATAGTAAGTGACTCAAAAACGTTTATTAGTCCAGACACTGTCTTGGTATGTACTGTTATAATCCCCACTTTATTTCGGGTTGGATCGTGATCCAAATACTCTGATTCGACATCAAATCTTTCAATGATTACCATAGCCCCGTCCGTAGCAGATGTCCCTACATTGTTCGTTGGGCCAGTCCGATGAGCAATGTCATGCCTGTTTCCATTTCTTCTCTTGATATAAGCTCCCAGCTTCCCCTTTCAATCAGATTATGTACCTCGTGTTTCAAAGCGATGCAATCTTCGGTGTTGTGGCCAATATCATGATGATATTGGCAAAAATAAGTATTACGACTTTCCCTAGGAGATTGAAGCGCTGATGGCTTCTTGAAATGCACCTCGTCATTTTTTGGCTACTCCGGACAACTCCCACTTGTCCTTGAACTGCGTATTTTAAACATTGATGGATTGTTGAAGCACATTCTATCGATGTGGGGAAATCCACCACAACGAATAGTACTCTGACCATCTTCTTGAAAGGGCATTTGCCCAGCAACATCTCCTATTCAAATTCTCCGATGACATCCGCAAAACTCCCTGTGAAGCCCACAATAGATCTGCTCAAACGCTGAATCACTACCGGATTTTTCATCTGTTTATAAGAACTTAAAAAAAGAATATTGGTTGAGCTCCCAGTGTCAATCAAAATTCGCCTGATGTCGTTGCCCCCAATCGAAGCTCCTATCACTACATTATCCTCATGAGGCCCAACTATATCTCTTAGATCATCTTCATCAAAAACAATGAAGGGGAAAGGAATTTGGGATTGATAAGAAGACATGCCTCTCTTTAACTGACTAGCTAGAGTGTGAACATGCCTCTTCCTTGAAGAAGGAGTTGGCGCAGTCATAGTGTCCCCTCCGAATATAGTAAGTGACTCAAAAAAGCTTATGAGTCTAGTCATCGTCTTAGTATGTTCTATCATAACCCCCACGTTATTCCAGGTTGGATCAGGATCCAAATAATCAGATTCGACATCAAATCTTTCAATAATTACCATAGCCCCGTCCGGAGCAAACGTCCCCGCATTGTTTGTTGGGCCAGTCCGATGAGCATTATCAGGCATGTTTCAACTTATTCTCTTGACATAAGCTCCCAGATTTCCCCTTTCAATCAGATTCTGCACCTCATGTTTCAAAGCGATACAATCTTCGGTGTTGTGGCCAATATCATGATGATATTGACAAAAACAAGTATTACGACTTTCCCTAGGAGATTGAAGCGTTGATGGCTTCTTGAAATGCACCTCATCTTTTGTTTTTTCATAGATGGTTGCCATATTTTCTTTCAACTCAGCGAACCACTCCGGTTGGACCTAAGGTCCTCGTTTATTTTTGGACTGCTGGCTCTAAGCTGGAGTTGGGTGGGATTGAGTCTGTTTGGACCTATTGGGCCCTTGTTCGGTTTCTTTGGCCTTGTACCCGGATTGATTCCGATTCAGAGCAGCTAGGGCAGACCTTACTTGCATGGGTACCCTAGTCTTCTTTGTTTCATCTATGTTAATTTGTTTTCCCACCTGATTCAGGAAACCGCCCCAGGTCATGGCATTCTTCCTAGTTACTGAATCGGTCAGATTTACAAGGTTTAGCACTTTTCTCAAAGAAGTTATTGCTACCTGCTCAAAGCAATCAGTTAACCCATTCTTCGTGTTTACGAAACGGCTTATATAGTCTTTCAGTGATTCATTTGGCTCTTGGACACAATGGATAATAATATTTTCATTTTCATTCACCTCCTTACTCCCCAAAAGCTGCCTTCAGAAGTCCACCCAAAACGTATCAAAGTTTTTGATACAGCATTGTGGTAAGCTGTTGTACCATTTCAAAGCACTTCTCGTAAAAGATTGGGAGAAGGCTCTACAAAGAAGTTTGTCATCATCATCAAAATTCATCATAAATTTTTTAAACTGTTCCAGATTGTTGTCCAGATCTTTGCTCTCATCATATTTTTCCATTTTAGTACTGTCAAACCTCTTATGAAAGTTTCCAGACAGTATCTTGGAAGACAGTGGCGATTGCCTCCAATTTCGACCTCGACTAAATATTGTGTCTTCATTAGGTGTTGCAAAAATACCTGGCTCATCATGGAAAGCAAAAGGATCCATCAACAGTTGATTCACATGCCTACGACTATGGTTGTGGCTGTGAGACGACCCTTTTCCCAGATGCCTCTATAGTCTTCCATGCCCATCCCTATTTCTTGAATATTTTTTAACCAGCTTTTGTTTCTTCTTGGATATCCCCTCATTACTGCTGGATGACAAGGACTTTTCAAGCTCATCCTCATTTGAGGAGCTACTAGAGGACTCAGACTCTGAGCTCTCCACCGACTTGGACCGGTGAGATTTCTTGGAACTCACATGGGTCTTTTTTGTGCTCACGTGAGTCTTTGCTGATGGATCGTTCTCCCTTGGGTTGTCAATATGTTGAATGGCTGACGCTTTTGATTTTTATTTTAAACCCATCTCTGTCTTTTTAGTGGCTCTCAAAGCTTCTATTTCAGCTTTCAACCTGTCTCGATCTTCGGTCGTGTACTTATTGTTTTCTACCACCACCTACATCAAAGGCGATGCCACTACTTGCTCTTCCAGATTCATCCGAACTAGTTTTTCTTGCTAGTTTTGAATGCTAGATTCAGGTACCTTCCACTCCCACTGTGGTCACCAATTTGGTGTGGTTTTTTAAAATTGAGGGTAATTTTATCAAGTGTTTTGGAGAGTTTCAGAGTATTAAATGTTTGGGTGTTTTGTAGTAAGAGATTTAAGCTGTCTGGTTGTATTAAATGTTCATTACCCTCATTAATGAAAGTAGGTGAGTATTTATACCCTTAATTATTGACCTATGGGCTTTCGGTTCAAGTTCTGAAACCGGGTCAAGTTTATGGACCCATTTACTTAATAAGCTGTTTAGCACCTAGCTTTGTCAAAAGGTGTTTAGTTATTTAATACTTGTGTCCTCTCCTGATAGTTTAGTAGGTAATTATTGTCTGAATTTCCCTTGTCCGGATTTCTTAGTGAGTAGTGGTGAATTCGTTCGGACTCATCAGTATGTATGTGAACTAACAAGCATAAAGCCATGTTAGATTAGAGTTTGTAAGAATATGTATCCTTGTTAGAACAAAACATGAGATTTTTTAAGAGATGCACGTATGGTGTATGAGTTATTCGACATCTCTAATAATCGAGTATGAAATTCTGATACATTTCTGTAAAAACAAATTGATGTGTTTGGTCACTAATAAACTTACTAGCTTAGTTATGGTTCATTGACGATTATATATTAATCATGGATCGTCATGATGTCCTTGATCAAGTATCACATTGTGCCATTTTTAGGCCTCTTTGTACCTGTAATGGGCCACAACATGCCATTTTTGGGCCAAAACATACATTATAGAGAAGATTCGAGTATGATGAACAATAGTCTCCCATTTTAGAAAGAAGTACTATTTTAAATTTCACCACATCATGAACATTTGTAGAAACATATAGAATATCCATTAGTATGCTAATATATTTTTAAGATAGATGAATTTTATTCAAACTCTAAAGCTGAAATAGATAATCCTTAGGCATCTAAGACACCACTTGGACGATTGTAGGTCATTACTGATGTATTTCGATGACCATACATTCATATTATTACTAACATACTTCCTAAAACTCACGAAGTCAAAACAAACTAAATACATCCCTTAAAACACCGAAAATATATACAAGCATACACATTATACATAAAATACAAAAAATACATGTATAAGATATGAGGCAACACAACATAAAATCCCTAAAATAAAATAAGAAGGAAAATAACATAATAATTCTTTTGTGGAACTAAATAACTTGGTCGCGACTCAAATATCCTCTAAAATAACAGGTTGTGGCATAGTGCTAGAATCAAACGCCCATTAATTGCACTTTTTAACACCCTTTAGTTATGACTTTCCCTTATTCCATGTTGAAGTTTGGGATAATGAACAAGGGTTCATGGATGTTTGGGGAGATTTTTGCTCTCTATCACTCTCCAGTGCGTAGGTATGTCATATATGATAACTCAAGTAGCTATGAGACTATTGTTGAGGCCATGAGGTCAAAATATACCATTTTAAAACACTAAATATGTTTATTGGATGACATAGGCTAGTAAGGACTCCAAAAAAACATGGGAATAATAATGGTATCGCATGTTATGATAATTCTGAATGTGATCTAAGCATAAAATAGGTTCTGAAAGAAGAATTATACACATTCCTATGTACTATAAAGCAAACTAAGCCTCTAGACTTGACTCATTTGTGATTTGATCATAAGGCTCTACTTTAGTTTTTATTATTATTGTATTGTAGAATGAAATAGGACTAAGTGACCATGTACACCTAAAAATGTTAAAAGAAATTATATTTATAAATTATATTTCTCTTATATGTGGTTTTGAAACCAAATTTTGTGAACCAAATTCAAAGGTTAACCTCAAAGTTATTATTCGGTTATGTTCCTCAACCGATAGCAAATCTAGTCACTGTGAGGTTGGATTTGAGTTATATTTAACCCTAATATGGTTGACAAAAACATTAATTAAATTCGCTCCCACTTTATAAACTGCAGTACTACCTTACTTCATACTCGATATTCTTTCAATATTTTATTGTTTATGGTTTTGATATAAAGTCGATAAATAACCCATTTGTTCTTACCTTCTAAATCAAATATTTGTCCAGTAAAAGGTTAAAGTATGATAAAAGTTTATCTCATCTTTCTCACGAAAAAAATGTAGAGAAATTTGGTCTAAATTTGGAGACATAAATTATAAATACTTTAAAAATTTATTAAAAACATGTTTTTCTATACTAAAATTATGTTATAAATGGTATTATCACTAGTATTTACTTAAAACGTTGTGTCCACTTTGATTAGCTATTATAAGAGGTTTTCGGGAAAACCTAATATCTTGGGGTTATTGGGGTCTCTACTAGATTAGTGGCCTTGTCATGAACAAAGTACCAGAACAAGATAAAGTTAGTATGATTTTTCATATTTTTAACCTTAAAAAAAAGATTCCTTAGTTAGTATCGGTTTTTATACCATGGTGGGTTTAATGCAGATATTTTTAAAAAAATCATAGGATAACGTGGATACAAACATATACTCGGTATACTAAAACATTTTCACCTTTAAGAAGATTAATCATTCATGGAACTCCTCTTTTGTGGCTTAGATTTCAAAGTATGTGGACACGTATAAAACTAAAGAGTTTAGACTCATAGCTTGTCACAATGTAGTATATAAAATTACTTTTAAAATATTTGCAAGCATAATTAAAAGGTACTTCCTTAAACTGGTTAATGTCTTACAAAAAAAATTCACTAAAGATATGGAAAATTCAAATAATATATTTGTCTTGTAGGAGTTGATGAGAGAATACCAAACTAATAGAATAAAACACCATATCTCCCTTCAAAAACAGATATTTTTCAAGTTTTTGACAAAGTAATATGACACATTATCCTTGATATTCTTGTTGTAAACTTCTCATATAAGATAATCACCTAAATCCTTCAATACCTCAGATTTCATTTCTATTTTATTAATATCAATAATGTTTCATATGGATTTTTTTAAAGCACATAAAGTTTCCATCAAAGGAATTTTATCTCACCTTATATATTTTTTGAGGTAACACAAATATTAACATACATCATAAGATATAAAATCATGACTAGTAACTTTGCGTTCCACTAAAAATACAATATAATATCATAAACTTTTATGTTGTGAAAAGTTGTCAAGATTTTTTGTCATGCCAAATCCCAATCCCCATCGATATAAATGAGGTTTTTTATGAATTTGAGGAACTCTCCGACCTTGGTGTCATCTTAGAGAAATTTAGGATTTTTTTAATTATTTATCACATCAGCGAGATTATCCTAGAGATCTTTAACTTTGAGTTAGTATCTCTTCTAATCAAGTATATTTTAGTTATCCTTATTTTCTATCTATTAACATATTCTTACTGTAAGCATTTTCAATGAACGAATAATTAGTTATTATAGTTTCTCAGTTATCACCAAAAATATGTTAAGAACCAAGATTAGTAATGGACGGTCAACTTTTCTTTCGCACGACGTATTAATATCACATGATTCCTTTATAAAACTAAAGCGTGTACTAATGATGATGCTAAAGTTTCATTTATAATAATTGGAAATTTATGGATTCGGTCCTAAATAAATGATAAAAGAAATGACTGGAAATAATTCTAAACTTGATGAGTTCACACGTACAAAAATGTTGATTAATCAATGACATTATATAATTTGGTCGACACTTTTCATATCCCTTATCTTTTGGTTGGTCTTGCAGGAAAAACTTACTATTAGGTATAAAATAGTTGTGTAAGATATAACTAATACTAATGCGTTTGTGATAATAGTGCTAAAAATATAAACTATCTAACTAATGGGTGTCTTATTATTACTTATATTTGAGACTTCACAAATTCGCGACTTAACCTGAAATGACAAGATAATTTTTAGTCAAACATGGTTATCTTCGTCTTCCGAGTGGTCGTTCACCAATTCAAACATCTAGTTTCGTATGTACTTTAATGAAGCTACTAATGAGAAAAGAATAGAAAAATTCGATCTTCTCGAGTTCTATATCTCTAATTTGTGAGTTTCAAAGTGTATCGTCTTTGATATTCGTTAATATAATTTATGAGTTTCCAAGTGTATCGTCTTGGATATTCGTTATGATTTTGTAGTAAACGAGAATGTACAAGTTAATATTCTTATGATTTCTTTATTTCATATATTTTTTATACATATTTTTTAAAATTAAATCATTGATTGTCTAAGTATTATTAATTTTGATTTTTAGATCATTTTTTATATTGTATTTTAAACTGTATAATTTTTAACTATATTTTATAATAAATATATTTTTGGTGCACTATTATACTATCTATAATTAATTATTAATGATATAATATAATCTATTATTAATGATATAATATAATTTAATCATAAAATATCATAATGTATATTTACAAACAACATAATTTTTAATATGTGTAAATTTCGTCACAAATATATTTGTTTACAACTTGATTCGGCCGAATAGGTCGTAATATAATTTGTATATTATATTTAATATATTTTTAATATAAAATATATTTAAAATAGTTAAATATTAACAATAAGATTGAAGATATTATATTCAACGGAGCCTATAACTGGTCTACTCAGGCTAAGTCAGAAGATAAAAGACATTAAAACTATTAATAAGAAATCGATAATCTCATTTGTGATCTCCTCCACCCACCCCCACAGATAAGGAATACATATCCAATTAGAGAAGTAACATTTATATTATACAAATATAACATAATTGTTCATTCTTTCATCAACTGGTTAGTCATTCAAAGAAGATTCTCTATAGTGAAAAATATTGGCATGGATGAACAATACAACACCTATTTTTGTTATTTGAATTATTGGCATGGCCGAAAATAATTCAACATTGCATTAGCAACATATTCGTATTGGCCTACTTGACTTCTTCTAACCAGTTATTGATCTTTTATTTTTTGGTTATACCAACTTTTGACGCACCAATTTTTGTATATTGGTTTAGTAAATTTTTTGAAAAAAAAACTGCGATAATTTTCGCAAATGATATTCGCATCAACAATGTCTCATTACATTTATTTTAGACGGAAGTTAAAATTTTATTGATGTTAGAAACATGTCCATTGTGATACAGAGTATTGAAACGGAGTATTAATATTTACAGATTGTATGTAATCTTTATTTGTGAGACATTATATTAGAAATTTAATTGTTTCCCTCCTTGTTCTTTAGTGTGATCTGGTTTGAATAACTCAAATGTCTTCCTCTTTGTTTCATGGTATTCCTCCAACTATTCAACCATATCTACCTGTCATTGTTGATGCTTGCGACCTCCATCTAGCTTGTTACTCCTTATGTTTCAACCTGCAACAGAGAAAGATTATTGGTCAGGTTTTAAAACTTGCCTAGTGGTTAGTAAACATAAAACCATTAGTTTAAGAGTCTTAAATAACCTAGAGCCTGATTTGCGAAGAATAGACAATCAGATTATTCTTTTAAAGTGAACTTAGCTAACCAATCTGCAACATCACTTTGTTCTCTAAAGATGTGTTTGATGATCATTTATGATTGAACTAAATTCCTGTAACATCTTAGAATATGTTCTAAATATCAATGAAATTTACCTAAAGCAAACATGTTGAACAACACTAAGGAATATATATCAACATCAATATTTTTCATATCATTTGTCTTATAATATATAAAACCATGTAATAAAGCTTGTGTTTCAGCAACTAAGGGAGAACATTAACCAATAAGAAAATATTTGACAACAATTAACTCACTATGTTCATTTCGTATAATGAACCCACAGCAAGACTCACCATCAAAAAGCGTGAACCATCATAATTGAGTTTGAGCAATGCCTCCTGACTCCAAAATTTACTAATCATTTTATATTTTCAAAATTGAAATAGCATTATATACCGAATCATATATTGATTTTGAAATCTTCGATTAGCGGCATCAAAATTATTCGGATTCTAGCAAATTGATTACCACCAACATCTTATCGAATCGAGACTTTTTACCTTAAGATTATATTGATATCGTTTAACATGTTATGGAATTTCTATTTTGCTATTTCAAAATTTCTTACCTCAAAACTATGTTTCAATCATAACCATCATTCAAATTATATTTATGTGTTATTTTTGTTGGAAGTAAAAGTTAAAAACTCATTTTTTAATTAATTTATTACTTTTCAAAAAAATATTAAATAAACAACCTTTTTATAAAGTTACTAAAAATGTATATTGGTGCATCTATGTATATGCTCTCGTATCTTTCATACTCGATCCATCACGTTTTTATATTCACTTTGGTTTACTTTCATCTCCTCTCTTCCTCCAGAAGAAAGCGTAAATCTTTTGTTCACTTGGAAATCAACCAGTCCCCTCTCTATCTCTCTCTCTCAAATTTAGATAGCCAATCGCACAGAGCTAGTGTCTCATCGAAATTCCGCCTATAGCTTTTCGCTCACGGATTGGTGAGCATTTATCAGCTCTAATCCATGGATTCATTCGACATTCTCGGCATATATCGCCGATATTGTGGTAACTCCCCCAAACTCTTCTTTACTATACTATTCTCATTCAATTTTGACAATTTTAATTTAGATGCCAAGCTTTTGTATCTTTTAGTTTGTTGAAACTTGATTTGTTGTTCCAAAGGTAAGATCTTTTGAGGAACAAAGTTTACATAGCGTCTGTTGTTAGCTAATGTTATTGAAACCTCTAGTTTTCTTTAGCTGAATTGCATGTAGATTGTATTTTGTTGTTGTTGTTGTTGTGTTGCTGTTGTTGTTTGCAATATATGATCGGTTGATTAGGGTTCTTGGGAACTTTGGGCTGTAGAAATGAGTGTTGTTTGGCTGAACTTAGGTCTTTAACAACAATGCATAAAGTAAATATAGATTTCTCACCTTTAAGAAGTGAAATGTTGATACTTTGGTTGCATTCGATGTCCCTTTGATTTCTGGTTACTTCTAAGGCGATGTGAAAGGTGTTGTTAAGGCACAATTTGGATACCAGGGCTTCTTTTAGAAAGGGTTTGTTCCAAAATTGAATTTGCTTAGAAAGGAGATGCTGCAGATTATGAATCAAATAATTTACGGCAAAGGAAAGAGATTTCGGTCTATCCTCGTGTTCCATTTATTGACTCCGTAATCTTTCCTTGCAGACATTAGATTGAAAATTCCAAAACATTACCAAGAAGAATGTTACAGACAAGATGACGAGTCACATAAAGGCAAAGCTGCTAGAGACGAGTTAGCGCGGCTCTTACAATTAGTTGATTCAAACTTTCATGCTAGGTATGCAACTCGTGATTTCCATATACTGTTACATTGGGCATTGAGATGATAAAACACCCTTCATTTTGCCATCTGAAGTTATACAAAACTATATCGAATGCAGTTTAATGTGTTTTTTCTGGCAGGTATTCCATTTTTGATGAATTGTCCGTGCTGAAGTCGCAATTAGACTTCATGGTAGGATTTTCTTTCGTTGAAGTTCTTCAATATAAAAAATCATTACGATGAATGTACTTGTTCAACCAACTTTGCTCTTGTTGGGAGCATACGTTTGCTGTTGGACATGCCCATTGTAGTGTTACGACAGACACCGTGGCTGTTACCTAATATACTACGTCTTAAACAGGGAGAATATTCTGAGTTTTCACGTTTCTACGATTTTGCTTTTTTCATATGTCGAGAAAAAGGACAAAAGAATATCAGTAAGTTTTTTCTTTTATATATCAGTTAGAATTTCGCAATTACCTTCAATATAAATGTGGCCGGTTGTTTCTATAAGTTTTTGATTTGCTTACCCACTTTGTTTTCTCTGAAAAAAAACAGCTGTAAGCAGAGCAGTCACAGCATGGAAATTGTTGTTAGCCGGGAGGTTTCGTTTACTTAACCAATGGTGTGACTTTGTTGAGGTATGACTGGTAATATGCTTTCAGTTTCCTCCCATTTGATTGTAAACATTGGTAATTTGGTACACTCTTAGAAAATTATGTGACCTTGGTGGTTTGCTCAAAAAACTTCACCGTAAAACCAATCTGTTATTTTATCAACTTTGAAGATGGCTAAAACATTTGTGCCGGGCCCTCGACAATTAAGCAATAGTTATTTTTTTTTTTTTATGGCAGTAACAACAATAAATTTAGGAACTAATCATCTTTATCTTACTGAGCCCGCCATCATGTTATACTTGATATATAAGTGACACAGCTATTGGTACCTTATACGATATTGCATAGCCTCTATTGTTGAGCACACTTGTTAGAAGGCTTTGTGCTCCCATATTTTTCCTTACCTGTACCGGAGGATGAATTAGGAAACTAATGTCTATCTGTTGGTCAGGCTTCACAGAGCCGATTGTATTATTAACCTTTCTTTACTTAGATATGAAGAGTACTAATCTCTTAAACTCTTTAATAGAAAAATCAACGACATAATATCTCCGAGGATACTTGGCAACAAGTTTTAGTATTCAGCTGGTGTGTACATGAGAATCTTGCAGGTTATGATCCTGAAGGTATTTTTTCTTTAAAAATTATGATGAAGAAGAAAGTTTTATATTTCCTTTTTTTGTAAGTGAATTTAATAGACATTTGATGTAATTATTGTATTCGCAGGTGCTTGGCCTGTTCTGATAGACGACTTTGTGGAGCATATGTATAGGTTTGCTAACTGAACATCTAAGAGCATCTGAAACCTAGATTACGTGTTATAATAAATTGGTCTTAAACACACATGCATACAACAAATTGGCCAAAATAGCAATCAGCTACGGTAATTGTCATTTGGTTTACCCGAATTGCTGAACACTATTCATGTGCCAAAACATTATTTTCATACATCTTCTCTAACTTTTATCTCTCAACGGTTACTTAAATCTTTTATTTTTCCCTTTTCAACAAACTTTCTTACATAAATAGTGTGTTATGTTTTTCCATTATATAGAATATTTTGCGACACAAGAAAGGTTTTTCTTTTCTTTCATTTTCTCTCAATGATTTTCAGTATTTAGCTAGTGATATGATTCATTTATTCATAAGATTACGAGTATACTGAAAACTATTGTATTATTGAAATATTAATATACAAACTTAAACATATTCGACTAAATAATCACTGTTTGAAATATAACCGGGGGGATTGAGCCTTAGCTTTTGTGGATGCTCTAAGAAAGCTACGGCTTCTTTTCCGGGATACTACACAAGTACTTTGTCTTATCTAGCTACTACTAATCAAATAGATTCTTCCCCTAGTTTGTTATATATCTCGTTAAAATTATGTACATTCATTAGAGGGTCATATCGATACATGATTTCTTGAAGTTCAGCCAGTTATTAATGTGAATGAATTTTCCATCGTAAATTCGGTTACTTCTCTTGTATATCTTAAGCATTGCATGAAATTTCACGGAATGTAGGATAATATCTACTAGGAAAGTAGAAAGTTGTTAAATCTAACTGCATTAGCAATTAAAATAAATGTTGGAAAGAGGTTTCAGTTCTGATATATATGTATGTATACAATTTTTACACATGCATAGTTTGCAGGAGAATCTGATAGATCAAGTTAAGTTCAAAAACAATAGTGGATATCTAAGCCGTGATGCTCTCACTTTTGTAAAACCTCCATAGAATGAGGAAAGATCGAAGTATATGCTAAAAATGAATCATCATCCATCTTGCAGAATCTTAGGCCCCAAGGCAAATGCTAAAAGCCTCTGTAGCTGCGGCGAGTGGGAGTCGCAAACAAATCTCTGTGCAGGTTTTCTTCACAAAACAACAATTACTCCTGTTCCAATTCCAAATTTGTAGTTCGAGCTTTAACATACATTTTTGCTACAGGAATCGAAAATAGCCATGGTTTGAAAAGGAAGTTGGGTGACGAAGACGAGGAGATGGGATCCTCAGAAACCCTAATTTCTCCGTCAAGTTTGAAAAGAAGTAGGCTTTTTGCTCACAGAGAAGTAAACGGCGAGGGTAGTTCAGCTACTGGTGGTGATGCTATGGAGGTTGCGAAACAAAGTGGTCCAATGGGTTCTAATTGTGCAGTCGAAGGATGTCTCTCGCAAGGATTTGCGAGTCTCTTATCACCGACTTCCTCTTGTTTGCAATTTGGTCGTGAAAGCAGAGCGTCCTCTTAAATGTAGGTCTGCCGGTCTACGAACATCAGTGTCAGAATCTCCATTTATACCTATCTGTAACTATCTCTTGACAGAGTTCTTGTTGGATATTGTTAGTGTGCTATTGTACTGTAGCTGTTAGGAATCATGCTCTATACTTCAGTCTGCATTAAAACATACCTGTAAACTAATTTTGTCCGATCTTTTGCATTAGTTCTGTCGCTGGGACTTTGGGTTTTATAGGTTATATTTTAGAGAAAAGTACCAGTAAATACATTTTCAATTATTTAATTACGTACCCGTTTTTTATAGTGTAACTTGGTACTTCGAATTGAAATTTTGACGAAAATACTTCCGACCATATATACCTGCCGGTACCTCGAGGTGTTTGCAATTTTCAAGGTATCATGAGACTTGTTTGCAATTCAGGATTTCCTGAACAACTTTTAGGATATTATGAGAGTTGTTTGCAGCTCACAGGATTTTCTGAACAATTCTCATGATATCATGAGAATTGTTTGCAACTCAGGATTTCCTGAACAACTCTCAGGATATCATGAGAATTGTTTGCAACTCAGAATTTCCTGAACAATTTTCAGGATATCCTAAGAGTTGTTTGCAACTCAGGATTTCCTGAACAATTCTCAGGATTTATTGAACAACTCTCAGGATATCATGAGAATTGTTTGCAACTCAGGATTTCCTGAACAACTCCCAAGATATCATGAGAATTGTTTGCAACTTAGGATTTCCTGAACAATTTTTAGAATATCATGAGAATTGTTTGCAACTCAGGATTTCCTAAACAACTCTTAGGATATCACGAGAGTTGTTACTGGTGAAATTTTATTTTTTAAAAAAATCAAAAAATTATCAATTGATCTAGTTTTGTTTATTTTAAAAAAACAAAAGTGATGGTACTTTCATTTATTTTTTTCGAGCTCCGGTTTGAAAGATACAGATCTTTTAAAAATAAAATAAAATAAAATAAAAAGTAGGAAAGATAAATTTTGGTTATGTGGTTGTTCATGAAGGGTGAGGGTAGTTAGAATATTAAAATAATGCTAGGTATTATGTGGTAATTAGGTAGTTGAGATGAGTATTAAGAAATAATTGATCAAACCCTAGATGACAATAAAATAGTTGAATAATTACTTTAGATGTAATTTCCTTATATTTTTTCAATGCATATATAAGGACCAAATACAAAAAAAAGTGTACAAAAATAAAAGTTGTGAAATATTAAATAATTTTCAAAACCGTTTAGGTTTTGACCTGTCTTAAATATGTAACCCAATTTAGTTTATAGAAGTAAAGACTTTATTTATAATAAAAAAATTAATATTTTAGTACAACTATATGAAATAAAAACATACAAAAGAATCCGTACATTAAAAAAATTTATAAGTTAATGAAGATAGAAAACGCATGGGTTAAAAATCAATCTTAATTATCATTTAAATTTGGGTTCAAATTTAGATCTATAGAATTTAAATCTACAATAATATAACACAAGAGGCTTATAACCGTTAAACAAATAACTACTACATTTTACATGCTTAGATATTTATTTGATTTGTTTTTATGTATTTTTTTTGAAAATAAATTATATATGATGTTACTTTAAATATAATTTGTAACATGGAAATTAATAGATCAAAATAATAAAAACTTTAAAATACATTAGTTTTAATATACGAAAATAAAAACTAATATATATAAATAAATTAAAGGATTTTTATAAATATAACCGAGTAACTAGGTTTTAGTTTAGTTATAGAAAATCATGTAAAAATGAAGAGACTTATGTTCAAAAAAATTGTGGCTTTTTTAGTTTAGCAGCCTAGTTGGTATGGGTTATTAATGTTTTTGGGTACATTATCACCTAACGCTCCTAACTAACGAGGAATGAAGTCATTGATCCAACGTTCGTTAATGAATCAGTTAGAAAGCTTGAGAATACTAGACAACACACAGATGGTTAATGAATTAGTTAGAAAGCTTGAGAATACTAGACAACACACAAATCACGTATATATTTAAAAAAATCATTGCATTTGTTCCGCGTTTATATGTCATTTAGAGCATCCCGGACGGATACTCTACCTTTTAGCTAATACATATTATGTTTGAGTAATGTAAATTTAAATATTACATTTTTGTTCCAACATGTACCGTATATTTAAGGTAGTTATTAATCCCTAAATAATGGAAAAAATAAGAAACAAAAATAAATAATTTGTACCTATTGTATAACTGGTACTACAAATATACCTAGCATATTTATGCTAATAAATATCGATAGTCTTCGTTGGAAAGAAAAAATCATATATAATCGTTAAATTTACTTTCAACTCTCAAGTAACGTGTTGGGATGCTCTTTATATGTTTTATCACATAATGATTTATGTCAATTGGCTTGAGATTTATGGACTCTCACATAGATAAATAAAAGTGACAAAGAACAAACAAAAATTTGAATATATATATATATATATATATATATATATATATATATATTGGTGACTACTAAAAAAGTTATATTATTTTGCTTTATTAACAAAAATGTATAAGAATATTCAAGTAGATGATTATATAATAAAAACAAAAAATTTAAAAACAAATTGAACATTTAGACTTGTTCAAAAATTTATCTATAAATGTAGTTAGAGATTTTTCGCTTGTTTTATTAATTTGTCTTAAACATAAAAAATTTGATCTTATTTTATACCCCTAGAATAATATCTTTTAATCGTATATATTTTGGGATATTTGATATTTATTTTTTATACCTGATAATTGTTAATTGGATGATTACAATCTATTCTTGTTTTGTTTGATTTGTTCCATTTATTTATTTATTTAAATATTAGAAATCTCACTTCGATCTTCGTGTCAACAATTAATTTGATTAAATAATATATAGGTATTCAATTTGTGTGAGGATTTTCGAATGAAGTGATAATAGTTTGAACTTAAAAAGGAAAATGATTGATACCAATATGTTTTTTTATTACTCTAGAAACTATGCACTTACATCTATGACATTTTCCTTATTTATACTTAGTTATCAAGATTTTGTTATTCTCACTAACCGTAAATCGATTATTTATTTCGATCAAGTTCTTAGTGGGTGTAACAGGCATTGCACTCCTTGATTAGTCGCTTCCGACACTGTGGAATATAATGCAGTGATACGTTTCCTTTTTTGGTAACTTTCGTTTATCGTTCCCTCTCGGTCGGTCGTCATTTTTTTTCTGTGAACTCTTCTTTCCCTGGATTGTATTATTTTGTCGATCGTACTCTTATTGAGGGATTGATTTGCTGCTCGATCATCATTCGTATGATCGATCTTTGTCTTGTTGTTTACCAATCTCCATTTACTATAATTTTGTTTTGCTCTTTATTTCATTTACCCTGGTGTATTAACCATCTTTTACTCTAGTCACAACATTTTGCTCAAATTATGCTTCTCTGTCGAGCTTACCTCGTTGTCATGAGGGGTATACCCTGCTCGAGGGGTATATCATTATCAAGACTCCCCTTAGTCTTTTGTTTTTAGATTTGAGAAGTAAAAATAATGGTAGACTATGTGAGTTGTTCATGTGAGCGTTCGTTGTATAGCATGTGTTCGATTTGTTTTTATATTTGATTTTATTATACTGGTATTAGCACGAACGCGGATTCTTCCTTGTAAGTTCGATGTTTCCACATGTTAAATTCTCTATCTATTTACCGTGTTGTCACTCCAACACCTCAAAAATTTCTTTCACATGCATCATAAAGATGGCTTTTTAACTTTTATAGTGTTTGGTATATTTTTTATTTTTATCTATATGTAGAAGTGGTTTAATATCATGGGTCATTGATCAAATTTTATTAAAATCCTAGTAGTAACTAGTTTGGTGTTATAGAAGTTGAGATAGAAAAAAAAACATATTCACTATCTTTTTTTGAAACATCAGGAGAAAACTCAAAGCACTTGCGTTGCTACCGTTGTTGTCATACTCCTTATGCAATTATCACTTTCGTCATTCCTCTTAATAAAGTTATTTATAGCTAATATATGTTATTTTTTTCTTAATTATACAATTCGTAGCTATTTGGGGGTAAGTATAAACGAAAATTGAGGTAAGATGCTTAGTAGCCATTGTAGAAAAACCCTTGGTAAATAAGATTTTAAGTGTAGAGGTGGCGTAACCATTGACTTCACTAGACCTTTTATGAGTGATTTAAGTTTAAGTTGAGGACTTATCTTCTTGCATATCATAAATGGCTCGCAAAAGGATTTCAAAGAAGAAAAAAACGTTAGAGGACGCGACCTCTAACCTTCCACCCGAGGATAAGGTGGAGGGAAAAAAACTAGACCAGATTTTTGGTCGGTTGACTAAAACTTACAAACAACTAACACGATAAGGCCATCATAGAATCAGAATAGAATATAGCTTTCCTGACTCAGTTGTGACGAGTACGGGAGCCCGACGAGTAGCCCCATATGGGCTGCGATAGGAAGACTTGCTTTTAAACTACTCTTTTTTACTGGAACTTCGCATGCCACTTCTCTGGTTCATAAATGAGTTATTTAGGTATATACGTATATGCCCAACATAGTTGACTGTGAATAGCTGGGGAATGATGCTTAGTATATTTGTTAGCTCGAAGATGCTAAAAATCCATGTTTGTTTGGCGGACTTCATGTCTAGTCTGGATGTATACAAGTCGTCAGAGGACCTTTTGCTTTTACTATATATAGATACAGAGTAGAATAAAATTGTTAATTTTCCCTTGCCGGACAAACTTTAAAATACCTCTTTTCTTTTTATGCCAGGTAACTGGGAACACCCGGTCGAGAGGGAAAATCTCCAATTTGAACGGAGATGAATGCAGGCATGTTAGCTAGGACTCATGCCATTTTTTGTTATTTATATATTGTTAGATTTAATTTATTAATATATTTCCATGTATTCCTTAAGTTATAGACTCGCGCAAGTACCAACAATTATGGAGAAAAATATACGAGAGGCCTGAGATTAATCCTTTGGAGAAGTTATCTACTACAGCGTACTCAGACTGGTCATTAGAGTATCATCGTTTGGTTACTCAAGTAAACTTCTTTTTAGCTGGGTTATGGCCGATTCCTAAGCTGACAATGACTCAAGATCGAGTTCTCAAGTTGATTGTAACATAGGAGGAAGCCAACGTCGATAGATTCGATGGTTTATTATTGTAACACGTCTATAATAAAAACATTGTTGTTATTGGCTTAAATGTGCCAATAAAAATAATTGGCAAAGAATATGAGGTAACATCCTCTAGTGAGGGCGGTGAGAAAAATAAGCTAGTCAGGATGCCGACCCCCATAAACAAAATCCTAAAAAGAAAAGAAAATAAAGTCACCCATGGTGTTGAACCCATCACTCGGGTAGCGAAAACTAAATATATGCCCATCCAGTCAGACATAATGATTCAAGTGACTATGTTATGGTTTCACCCCTTGTAGGGAGTAAAAAGGTAGTGAGACATATCAACCCTATCCTATTTGATTGTTCAATGGTAAAAACAATATAAGTGTTGGCAAAAAAAGGCATTCCGGTTGATACCTAACGGAATCATACTAGCTATTGTCGCTGGCGCAGAAGCCTTAATTAACCGAGAAGATACTAAAATTAAGGGGGTTACTAACGGGGTTTTTGAAAAAGATAAAGCTTTTTCACAATCTACTTGTGAGACCGAGGGGGTCGAAGTGGTTGATCATATGAAAGTTCCCCCTTAGCCTCTGGTCGAGAGCTAATAATAGTTAATGAACCTTTTGTTAGGGGGTGCACAAGTGAGCAGACTATCGTTGGTTCCATCGTTGCTCCTACCGAGACTAGCAAAGAGACAGCAAGTCATCAAATGGAGAGGGGGGAGCATGTCTGAGGGGCCCAGTGTAAAGCCTTTCATTATCCAGTATTCTTCTTTAGTGAATGGTGATGATCGCCCAAAGGTGATTAATATGTTGAGGCCTTCTTTGTTGATGTACTACCAACCCAAGCACTATCTTGAATTGACTTATGATAACAATATATCGATGGCTAACATCCTTCAGAGAAAATTGGAACTGAAAAATATAGGTAAATTATACTTTGGTGTTATTTTTAGGCGCCCGGTAGGATTATATTGACTTATTCATTTCTTCATTGGTTTTAACTTTACATACTCACCATAATTTAATGATGTTAGCGTATTGGAGGATAACCTATGTAGATGTAAAGGTTTCAGAGGAGTTTAAACCCGAGCCTTTAGTGTTTGGCTCGGGTAAGGTTGTAAATCTAGAGTTTGATGAGATAAATACGATCCTACATTTCTTTTAAACTTCGTTTTGAGAAGCTGGTGAAAGAGAAGACTCGTGCTGATGAGGCTGCGACTGCAACATGTGCAGAGAGGGATGTTTTAAGGGCGTAAAAGAAAGGTATATTAAAGTTGAAAGCATCTTTGATATCCCAAAGTGGAGAGCAGACTGGTCAAAAAGATGTGTTGGTGAAGTGGACAATTGAGCTTGTGGCCTAAAATACATCGGTTTTGAAAGAGATGGAAGAGGTAACAACAAAGGCGTGGGCAGTACGGGTAGAGAATGCTGATTTGAAGGTAGAAGTTAGCAAATAAAAGCAGTCATGGAAAAATCTAAGAATAAATGGACGAAGAAGACTGCTCAAGCCTAGAAGGATGGTGAAAACAATAATATAACTGTTGCATAAGGCCTATCAGAGAGGGTACGGAAAAACATATTAGTAGACATATAAAAGATAAATTTTGATGTTGTATTAGAGGGACTGAAAAACTTAGTTCCTACGGATGAGCGTCCATTTTTGTCGGATGAGGAAGAAAATGATGAAGAGAGTGACGAAAATGAAGATGGGGCTTTATAGAAGGTAGAAGTAAAATTTGTACCGATCTGTACCATGGTAGACCGTGTTCTCGATGAGTCTAAAATTACGTTACCAAACCAAAGTAATGTTCCATAAGATAAAGCTGACACACAATTCTCATAGCTGATGAAGGATATGGTGGTTCAGTAGGGTTCCCCTTCTCGTATATGATTATACTTGGACATTATTACTAAGGACCTAGTTTTGGAGAGTTTTTGTCTGTATTTTTGTTGTTGAACTCTTGGATTTTTAGTATGATGACTTGTACTATTTTTTCTTGGAACCAAACAGTTGTGTAAGTGATGTTTATATTTTCACGAAGTTTGACTTGTTTAAGTATTTTATAAATCTTGATAGTGATATGTTTGTAGTGGGGGAGGGGGGATGGGGTCAGAGTGATAGTTTATCTTTAATAATGCACAACATGGTCTCTAAATTGGCATGCTAGGCTTGGTTTATTAACCAGGTCGCATATTGGACTTTCTAAGTCAAGGTTCGGTATGTCCTCTTGCGTAACCTTAAAGGCTTGGTTTGTAAACCAATTTGCTTGGTCGGTCAGTAATGATTTTGCTCAGTTTGGCCCATTTGCGTAGCCACGTAGGATTTCTTAAGAAACCAGTTCGCTTTGGTTGACTATGGGATTTAGGGTACAGTGTGTCCCCTTTGGTAGCCATAAAGACGTGGTTTTTAACCATTTTCCTAAGTTGTAGCTCTATCCGACCCTAACAAGATTTTATTATATTGTTAAAAATAGGAGAGTAATCACAATTTATTAATGGCTAAATGATTATCTTGTGGTGATTATAGCTAAATACGTCATTATTTGATGAAGATAAAATTAGAAGAGGAGTTGGCAGTGGAACATTTAATTACATGAATGGCTTACAATATGCCTCCTTAAACAACATTTCGCACCACCAGAAGAGAAAAAGAGTGCACAACCATTTTACATGGTACAATGGTACAATATCAAGTGATTGATGTTCCATAGATATTTCAACATGTTACCATTCATGTCCTCTATCAATAGGCCCCATGTTATCCTTTGGAAATTACTTTGTATGGTTCGTCCCAACTGGGGGGGGGCAGCTTTCCTCCATTCTTATCTTGTGCTCGTTGAAATATATATTTTCATGACTAGTTAGCCTACATGGAAAGCTCGTGGCTTTTTTTAGTGTTTAGTCTGAATCACGTCGTTCTTCGATTAAGTCGAGGGATAATTTTCGTTCTTTTGTGTTGAGCTCCTCTAAGTAATTCGCGACTTGATTCCTAGGAATGATGATTTCGATATGGATCATAACTTATATTCCATACACCAAAGAGAAAAGGATTTCACCTATGAACGACTGAGGGGTCGTCTGATATGTCCATACGACCTCAACTAATTTATTATGGCATTTTCCCTTGCCCCTATAATTTATTTTTTTATGCCATGCTGAATTGTTCAATTTGTTACCTCGACTTGACAGTTTGCTTGTGGATAATATGGTGTCAAAAAGTACTGATTTATTTTGTGTCTCCTGCAGAAAGTTATTATAATTGTAATTTGGAATTGGGGTTTATTGTTCGTTATCAAGATGTGAGAAATTCCGAATCATGACAGAGTCTGATTTTGAAATAAATTACAAATCTCTTAGGCTATATTCCTCATATTCATTTCTACTACTTGAGAATTTTTTGATGAAGTCACCTACCGTTTTACCTTTTATTATTGTGTGGGGCTCATATATAATTTCGTATTCTTCTAATTCTACAGACCACCATGTAAGCCTTCTTGAGGTATCAGGTTTCTACAACGTATTTTTTAGCAATAAATACGCGCATAAGATAATGACGTGGCTCTAGAAATATAGTCTCATTTTCCTAACAGCCACCACTAGCCCAGGGCAAGATTTTCTAGGTTCAAGTATCTCATTTTGACATCGAGCATACCTTTTCTTACGTAGTAGATCGGCGTCTGTATCCCACCGAATTATTTTACCATGATACGATTTAATGCATAATTTGAGACAAGGAAAGAGATAGTGGCTCACTAGCACCGACGTTGAGAGTACCCCATGTGAAGTTAGGTATACCTTGAGCGCCTGAAATGCATCGCTGCACTCGTTTTTCATGAAATTTAGCTCCATTTAACACTTTGAAAAATGGGTGGCTCTGATCTTATGCATGGTTAAATGTTGAACCTCCTTCATATTTCATGGTGGTTCCATATTTAGAAATGTTTTCAAGTGATCAAGGTTATCATCTATTCCATTTTTGTTGACGATGTGACCTAAAAACATTCTACTTCGAACATCAAATGAACACTTTAATGGGTTAAGTTTAAGATTGTAACCGTGAAGGTTTACGAAAATGTTGTCTAATTCTTCAAGTTGACGATTCTCACTGTTACTATTTACAATCATATCATCGATATAGGCTTCCATGTTCTTATCAAGCTGATTTTTGGATATATGATTCACGAGTCACTGATAAGTTGATATTACGTTCTTTAATCTGAACGATATAACTTTGTAACAATAGATGCTTTACTTTGTCTGTAAATTTGTGTGCTCCTCATTAGAGAGGTGCATGAAAATTTATTTTTACCCCGAGTATGCATCCATGAACGAGAGGAATTCGTTACCTAACGCGACATTCACTAGCTGGCCGATTCAGAGAAAAAAGGAAGAAATATTTTAGGCATGCTCGATTGAGGTCAGTGAAGTCCATAAACATTCTCCATTGACAGTTTTTTTCATAAGCATGGGGTTAGCTATCCAGGTCGGATTCTTCACTTTTCGGATATGCCCAAGTTGGAGAAGCTTGTCCACCTCTTTGAAAATTACCTCTAATTTTCAAGAGAGAATGTTCGACATTTTTGAAAGATTGCTCACATATTTTATCGATGGATAGCTCGATACATATAACCTGCAAAGTAATCCCAGGGACCTCGTCAGCACTTTAGGAATAATGTCCAAGTTTTGTTGCAATAGGACCACAAGCCTGGCTTTGAAGATTCCTAATGTGAACCATTTTCCCTATGTTAGTGTTACATCGACAACATTTTTAATGGGGCTTTAATCCTGGGTTTTTTCTTTGGGATCGTCAACCTAAACTTTCAGGGTATCAGTTTCTTGTTGTCGATCCTCACCCCGCGAGCTGGTTTATTGCCATTGTGTGGGCTTTATAGGATCCAGTTTTTAGCAGTTCTCTGGCCACCTCGCAGAATTCAAGCTAAGTTTCCAACCGGGTACTTTTAACATTTCTAGAAAGAGTATGAGGTTTCCTCGAGTCTGTATAGCCAGCGTTGTCTAACAGTCACATGGTAAGATCTAGGATAATTTGCAATCATATATAACGGTCTCACTAGCTTATTAGTGTTTTTGTGTCCCACGTTTACTTGGAGTTCCCTTATGGGTGGCCATGATCGTTATAGTACGTGCATAAGTGGCGACAGGACCTCTCGTAACTAGCAGCTAGTATACAATGCAGTGTTTGGTACTTTGTTCAGCCTTTGGTTTTCTCATAGATGGTCATTATGTTCTAAGTAAAGAGCATGAATTTACGAGTGAGATTATCATAATAAGAAGGCCTTGGACTACTTACGAGGGCTCTTTCATTTTCACCTCTAGGTGCCTCGTCAATGTGCCTCTTCTCTCCGAATGGAGCTTTGGATTTTTAGGATTTTTGGTGAAGGGGTAAGAAAAATCCCCCTTCTTCGAGTCGTTGACCCTGATGAACTGGTCAGATCCTGCTAGAATGTCTCACATCTTTCTAACTCAGCACATCTTTTTTTAACATATAATTTAGTATTGCTCATATGGGATAGAAAATGATTCGAATAAGCATCTAAATTTGATATTTCACGTAAATCTTGCGACCACAACACAAAACCAATAAATGGGTTGTAACAAAACCAATAGATCAATGGTTTAAGTGGCTGAAAATAATTCTTTACTATATTGATGACACTTAGTTTTATTCGTTACAAATGTTGCAAAATAAGTAAGGTATTTTTTTGCATATATTATTTCTCATTTGTTTCGCATCAAACAAACTACAGGTTTTGCATATAACATATATAAGGTCTTGCATGTATATTATATTATATTTTGTATGCATTAACATAAAATTTTATAATCCTAGTATAGGTTGAAAAC
The DNA here is from genome assembly GCA_036936605.1 of Limnanthes douglasii subsp. nivea. Taxonomy (NCBI): domain Eukaryota; kingdom Viridiplantae; phylum Streptophyta; class Magnoliopsida; order Brassicales; family Limnanthaceae; genus Limnanthes; species Limnanthes douglasii. The sequence continues at coordinate 292,738,606 of JAUPFV010000004.1, forward strand.
GATAAGAACAAACATCTAAAGTTAATATTTCAGTGGAATCTTCCTACCCCGACATAAAGACAACATATAGATCCTGAAAAATAAAAATATTTATGGTTTGAAGGGTCAAAATTAATTCGTCGATACTTAGACGACATAGTTAGTTTTATCCGCCAAATATGTAGCAAAACAAGTCAAGTAATATTTTGCATATATCATAATTTTTTTGGTTCACATCAAACATACTCTAGGTTTTGTATATAAACTATATAATATTTTGCATGTGTATTATATTAGATATCACAAGCATAAACATAGAATTTATTATTTTTGGTATAGGTCGGAAAACAATAAGAACAAGAATATAAAGTTAGTGTTTCACCGAAATTTTCTTACAATGACGCAAAAACAACAAATTGGTCATAACAAAACCTATATATGGATGGTTGGAATGACTGAAAATAATTTGTCATTGCATTGGCGACATAGTTAGTTTTATTCGTCATTGATGTGGCATATGTTACACGCTAATTCACTAGCATTAACATAGAATTTTGTATTCATGGTCTAGTTTGGAAAATGATAAAAACAAGAATCGAAAATCAATATTTCACATAAATCTATATACCACTGATGAGGAGAATAAATGTGTAAGGGCCAAAATGCATAGAAATAAATGTATAAGGGCCAAAATGCATAGAAATAAATGTATAAGGGCCAAAATGCATAGAAATAAATGTATAAGGGCCAAAATGCGTAGAAATGAATGTATATAGGCCGAAGTGCGTGAATTGTAAAGATATAGCCAAAATAGGAAAGAATTTTAGAGTAGGGACCAAAAGATGTAATTAACCCGAATTAAAGCGTGTGGGGTCCACAATTGTACTATAAAAGGACCTCACACGCTTCACGAATTTCGAGATGAATAGTACGACTTTCTCTCTCTACTACTTTAACACTTTCTCTCTCTAAGTTTGACTCTAAAGTATTTCTCTATCTCCAAATCCCCCTCGGACTATCTTTCAACTCTTCAGTGGCGCCGTCTGTGGGAAACGAGAATCGTTCCGACGATCATCACTCCCTAGAAATAGTTCTTGTTCCGAGGAGAACCATGGAAGGTCGGGGGGACGATCCAGTTGATCCCTGCGAGGAAAACATGGAAGGGGATGACTTTCGAAATGACTTGGAGTCCGAAGGAGAGGGAGGTCGGCGAGTTGAAAATGATTTTGATGACTCCGCTCTTTTGGCTCAGAGGAATGAACTGTTGCTGGAAATCGAAAAGTTGAAGGCGGAGAAAGAAGCCGCCCAAAGAAACATTCGATCTGAGATAAGGAGAGAGCCCGTCGAGCAAAGAGAGGAACGGGACGCTGAAACTCGTCCCAAGAAAAGGGATGATAGGTCTCGGAGGCGTGAGCGACGATCTCCAAGAAGGAAAGACAAGTACCGTTCGGACTCAGCTTCTTCGAGCGGCTATTCGCGGTATAGCACTTCCGAATCTTCTCCTCGAAGATGCCACAGGAAGAAAAAGCGTGGTCGAAGGCAAAATGGAGCTCGGAGGGGAAGGAGTTCGGAGAGGAAATCCTCGCGGGAGAGGAGTCGTCACGACCGAATAGATGATCGCTCTCATGAACAGGTGAAGTGCCCAGGGAAGGATAATGTAGGTCCTCGGAATTCGGAATGGCAGCAACAATACACTTTGCCCTCCGAGGAGGGCTTGTACTTCTCAAACAATGATAATTTGAGGTCCAATGTTTATCGAACAGGGCACAATTGGAGAGCCTCTCCTTTGTCTTCGGAGATCTTAGTAGGGAATCTCCCAAAGCATTTTGACATTTCGAAGCTTGAAAAATTCGACGGAACTCAAGATCCGGATAATCATATCGAGCAATTTAAGAATTTCATGATAAACTTTGACGACGATGATAAACTCCTGTGCAGAGCATTCTCTCAAACTTTTAAGGGAGTGGCGTCCAAATGGTACAACAGGTTACCTCAGGGGTCCATTAAGAACTTTGACATGTTCTGGAACATTTTTAGACAGCACTTCGTGGGAAGCAAGAAGTTTCGGGCCAACGGGGACACCATAATATACTGTCGACAAAAAGTGGGGGAGAGCCTCAAAAATTACACCAATCGTTTTGTCAAAACCAAGACAGATATGGAATACTGTAAGGACTCGGTGGCGCTCGCAGCGTTCAGAATGGGATTGCTCCCCGGGTTGTTGAAAGACACAGTGGCAGAAAGTCAAGCGATGACTTTTGGAGCATTGCTGGATCAAGTCGAGAAGAGAATCTTGGTGGAAGAAACCCAAGCCTCAGAGAAAGGGTCCGGAGAGCAATTGGACCACAATCAGCTTCAACGGGTTGAACCAAGCACTCAGGGCCCTCGATTGACCGTTCAGGCTAAAAGCACGGGTCAGTATCCTCCAAGGCAAAAATCAAATCAGTAGTATTATGGCAATCAATCGAACCACAATCAAGGGGGAAGATACATGTTAAACAAATGGACTCGGCCCGACTACTATGCGGAGTTGACGGAAAATGTCGCTGCAATATTTGATAAAGCCAAAAATTCGGTCACATTTAGGAAACCCTTTCCTATTCAAACACCGAGGGAGAACAGAAGCGTTAACAAATATTGCAAGTATCACGAGGATGTGGGCCACGACACCAAAGATTGTATAGCCCTGAAAAAGGAGGTGCAGGCTCTCATCGAAAATGGAATGCTGTTGGAATATGTCAAAAAGCACTCCCAGAAGAATGCCGTGGTAAAAGCTGTCTCAAAGAATACTGACACAACAATGGTAATTTCCGAAGGGGTTGACGATTTTGACATCGAGCAGGAATATTTGGACCCGAAAGCTGGGAGGAACAATGTGAACTTGGTCGAAGAAGAAATCCCAAGGGGGAAAGTGGATAGTCTGTGTGCATTTTTTGAGTCTTTAGCAATCTTTGGTGGAGACACCATCGCAGGGAATTCGAACAGCTCGCGCAAGAGGCACATGGTGAATTTGACCACCCAGATCGAAGCCGGAGTCTCCGCACAAATGCACCGATCGCCTTCCCCTATTATTTGTTTTGATGATGATGATATGCGTAATGTAGCAGGCCCTCATGAGGACGCCGTAGTGATCGCGGCGGGCATCGCCGGGGATCAGGTTCAGAAAATACTTATCGACACAGGAAGCTCTGCGAACATTTTGTTTATGAGTACCTATCGCCGCATTTCTGACCCACCGGTCATCCGAAGATCAGACAGAACGATAGTAGGTTTCACTGGTGCTACGGCGGTTGTCGTGGGAGAATTTCAATGTATGGTGGAGTTGGGTCGTGGACCATTCAAGAAAGAGGTGGAGGTACTTTTCATTGTGGTCGACGCGCCCACCTCATATAATGCTATCCTAGGTCGCTCTTGGTTGTCACGGATGCACGGCGTCATCTCCACGGTGCATCAATGTCTGAAATATGTAATCGGGAACAATATTGGCACGGTCAGAAGTAGCCAGAAGATGGCACGAGAATGCTACCAAATCGCCTTGTCTTCCAAGGGAGTTCGAGGGGGACCCTCTGATTCAGCATAGCAATTAAAGGGGCCACCCTCCGAGGTCATTCCTTGTGATGATCCGAGGGAGGCCCCCGGATTTCAAGTCCCGGAGGAGGACTCTACGACACACGAGTTCATGGCTGGGAAAGTTCTGAAAATAGGGGTTCATCTCTCCCCCGAATTTAGAGGAAAGTTAATTAATTTTTTATCTGACAGGCTCGATATGTTTGCTTGGTGTGCACAGGATGTCACGGGGGTGCCGACGGAGATTATATGTATTTGTGGAATAAAAACAATAAATAAGTCGTAAAAGACTAGTAGATTGGTGGTTGAAATGACCAAAATTAATTAGGCAGTGCATTGTCGACATAGTTATATGTATTTGTCACTGATGTGGAGAAATAAGTATGAAAATTCACTAGTGTAATGTGGAAAAATACCGTATGAAATTCGCATGTAGCCGAGCGATTTTGTTTTCGAAATCACTATAATCCAATGAAATATATTGAAATACGCTAATGAATTCGCGATGATCTTACGAAATCGCTATGTTTCACATTTTAAATATGACAATTTTGTAGGGACAAATGTTATTTAGGTTCAGTTTAAATATTAATTTTGCTATGCATATGTTGTCTAGGTTTTGCAGTTTGAAATATACGGTTTTGCAGTTTGAAATATACTAATTTTGTAAGACATGTGTTACCTATGGTTGTCAATTTAAATACGATGTCCACCTTCGTTCCCAAAATACCATAAGTTTCAAAAAATGATCTGCAAAAAATATCTAACATCGACATGCGAAACCCTATCAAAATTAACTTTACTTTTTTCGCAACGTATATAGACTAAGTTTTTCAAATAACATCTATAACGTCATTATCGTGGTGAAGAAAAATAAAAAGCTCTATATTTTTTAGAACTTACAAAATTATCAATAATCTACCTTACAATGGAAAATCAATTCGTATGTAGGTCTAAAACTTGATTATGATACTAAACAACAATAATCTGACTTACAAACCACCGATCGAGAGTTTTCAAAAAAAATTCTAGTTAACCAAAAAAAAAAATTTAAAACCACTGACCTAACAATAATCTGCCTTGAATTAATGGTTGGAGATGGTTTTGTTAAAAGAAAACAAATAATAAATTTCTCTTTGTGCTTGTGTTTTAGAATTTTTTCTCTAAATTGCTTAATAAATAAAATCGACTGTTTTAAGGGTATTATTTGAAATCATAATTACAATTAAAACAAATTATACTACCCCCCACAACAATAAATAAATACAACTATAGCAGTTGTACCTCTATAAATTAAAAAAAAAAAATTGACTATCAAACATGGTCCATTCACCAAATAACATCTAACTTTTATAATATATATAAACGAAAACAAGTTTTCTCTAATGAAAACAACTAAAAGAAATTAAGAATTGAGCAAAAAAAAATATTGTAGGGTTTATAAAGATTGGTAGTAATTTGATAATCGTGATTATCATTGAATTAAAAACATAATGGTATTATTACTCTAAACATGTGAAACATGGTTCGAGAACAAATGATTCGTGAACTAGTTACAGCAACTTTCAACTGTCCTGTCTTCAGCCTAATTTTGTCTCAACAAAAAATTACTTCCAAACTATACAATTTCTACAACTCTTCTCTTGTTGCCTCACATTATAAAAAATAAAATTGATCACCACTGGTATTTGGCAGCAATGAGGACCTCCTCGTAAATTTGCGCAGCGTTATCCCAGCTAAGATCTTGTGTCATCCCCCGTCTTTGTAGCCCTTCCCAGCTCTCTTTAAACTCACGATATGTCCAAATGCAATTTCCCAACGCATGTATCAGTTGGTTCGTGTCAGCGCCATCAAACGTCCACCCAAGTCCTGTCTCGTTAAAAGGGTTGAACGGCTCAACGGTGTCTCTCAATCCACCAACACCGTGAACAACTGGAACCGTACCATATCTCATGGCGTATAGCTGGTTCAACCCGCACGGCTCGAATCTTGATGGCATTAGCAGTATGTCTGCACCCGCAGTTATCCTATGAGCTGTCTTTACGGAAAACCCGACCCATCCCCTGACTTTGTCGCGGTATTGGTTTTCAAAATGTCTAAGCAGCTGTTCGAGATCAGGACGACCTGTGCCTAACATAATTAGTTGCACATCTTGGCTCATCATCCACGGAATCGCCTCGGCTATGAGATCGACGCCTTTTTGATGATCTAGTCTCCCGATGAAACCTACTACTGGGACATCATTGCGTATGGGTAAACCTAGCTCTTTCTGCAGCGCTGCCTTGCACCGAGGCTTGCCAACTTTTAATGTCTCAAGAGAGTAGTTAACGTAGTCATCGGACTGCAGGTGAACGTCGGACTCCGGGCTCCACTCTTTTGTATCAATCCCGTTCACAATTCCTCTTAGTTTCCAGTTGTTTTCGTTTATAATTCCATGCAAACCCCAACCTCCTTCAGAAGTTTTGATTTCCCGTGAATATCCGTGACTAACAGTAACAACCCGGTCTGCAGTCTTGAGACCTGCCGCAAAAACATTGGCGTGTTCACCTCCGATCGGATCGTGTAATTTGAAAAGGTTGACATATCTTTCTGGCAGATCCAAACAGTAGAAATCCTTGACTGGTCCCCGACCCTGTACGTCACTTCTCTCATTAGCTCCCGAAGTAGCAATATATAGAAAATTATGATTTTTTTTTAATATCGGTTTCGTACAAAAGTGAAGTATTTGCAGATATTAATTAAATCTGCAAAAAAATGATTCTACTTTTTGGTAGAGATGTTATCAAGGTGCTCAATGGGATTTTATACAAACAAAACCATATCAAATGAGTTTATTGAGTTGAAAAATAACCTGGTGAGCTATGTTATGGATTACAAGAACCGATCTTGTGAAATTCATCATCCCGTGATCCCGATAGTATGCCTTCAAGTAAACCGGCAGCAATGCAGTGTGCCAATCGTTTGCAATGAAAACCAAATTTCCGTCTCCGTAACAGACACCTCCACATGGCACGTGCCAAGGAACCTAAATATAGTAATTTAGGCATCAAGGTATGTTGAAAGGGAAAGATGCTACATTTAACTTTTGTAATGATGAAAAACATATACATTCTCTTTTAACCCAACAAGTTGATGGGAAAAAAATCACTTGATTTTTTAACAATTAATATATGATCAAAAATATTGTTGGACAATCGAGACAAATAATTGTGGCTTCACAGTTTACACTGTTTCTTGCGGAAAAAAAAGTAGACCGTGTGCCGTTGAAAAGCATGAATAGCTACAAAAGTTAAGTTCAGACATAGAGATAGAGATAGAGAAATAACATTTCTATTTTGATCTCAGAATCTTTACCTCAACGGCTGCCTTGCAGAGCAGGGCCATTCGTTTTAAGATATCCTGTACCACGAAGCTAAAATATGTAAGATAAAGAATTGTTAAAGATGATAATTAGGGAAACTATATTCACGAAATAATAAACAATCACGCAGGAAACTACATGCAGCTCAAAGCTCGACCTTTATATGAGTTTGATCTTGGTGAGACTAGCTAAGGGTTTGAGGCTCAAAAACATTATTTGCTCTTTAAAATCTCTTAACGATAAAATATAATATAAAAAATCTGATTTGAGCTGGACAAGTGGCTTCCAAGCCTGTCAAACACAGTTCCCCATTGGTCCATTCAAGCTCTAGTAATTATATTTGAGTTCGAATCCTAATGTTTATCCTTTCATGTTCCTTTTCCTTATCAATATTATTAATTTCAATGGGAGAAGTTGCAAGTTTATCTTGGACTAACCGTGAGAATAAGCTAAATTACCTGATGCTTTCCTCCATATATATTGTTTCCCAAGTGGCGAAATAAAGAACATTCGATGAAAACAAAATCAACACTATCGATATACGCATGGAAATACGTCACTTCAATATCCTGTAAAGTAAGATAATGTGATGTGAAGCAACCTCTGGTTTTACTCACATGATCACATCTAACCCGAAAAGTCAGCAAAATTACTTAAAGGCAACCCTGATTAAGAGAGAAAAACTGCTTTCGCACCGCGGCCATCATCACGCAAAAAAGAAAGAAAAAAGGAGGTTTGTCTTCTCCTTGCCTCAGTCAATCAGTAAAAGAAAATATTACATCAGCCTCGTACCTGACGATCCACTGTATACCTCTTCCGGACTCCAGTATTTTGAGGTTCAGCATATTCGCTATACATAGGTGCCACAACCTAAACAGATAATGAGGAAACTTCATTGATTGTGAAAGAAAAAGAAGAAATCAAGGGCATCTGTTTTGAATTTCTAAGCCTATTTTAAGAGAACTCTAGCACCAAAAACAATACTGGGATAGAAAAAGGCCATTACCATGACCCTATGCCCACGCCGTGCCAAAGCCTTTGGCAAAGCTCCAGCAACATCTCCAAGCCCACCTATAATAATATTTCAAAATGAGAAATCTACAAAGGATAGCATATAAGAAACTATATGTAAAGCACTATAACATATAAAACGAGCACATATCTGATTTATAGTCTATATAACACAGATCAAAGACCAGTATTATAATAATACCTGTTTTAGACCAAGGAGCACATTCCGCAGCTACCAAAATTACATTCATAACATTCGGGCCAGCCAATGGAGGGGGGTTTACATCTTCGACCGCTGTACCGTTTAAATCGTCGCTGATCTCTTCCATACTTGGTCCTCCAGAGTATTCATATACTCGGTCCTTTGGACTAACAACATTAGTCTTGCTAGGTAGAAAATATGGCAGTTCATCAGACCAATCTGCTTTAGAATTCGAATTATCTCCGAAGGAGGGCTTCTCACGCGGCAATCTATGTCGCGAATCCTTGTTCTTTTCATCGGAACTACTACTAACATTTGAAGTCGGTTCAACGTCTCCGTCTTGATGTCCACCTATGTTTTCAGTATCTTTAGAAGTTGAATCCAAGTTTGTGAAAGACTCCATTTTTGTCTCATAAGAAGCTTCATCTATCTCTAAGTCAGCCATACTGTTTTTTATAGATGAAACCAATTTCTTTCTTTTGGCAATCTGCATAATAAAGCTACAGAGGTCATGATCCCTCACACAATGCTTACTTCCTAGTTTAGAAACTATCCGGCCACCGATTGTTTATTGCACACTGAACTTCTTAAAAGCCTATATGGCTTTACATTTTATACATCGAAATGTTAAAAACAAAGCTAGTGATCAAAATCTACCTGTTTAAGAAGGTCCCTTTGAATAGCAAGAACCTTCTTGCTCTTCTCGATGGTAGCTTGAAGAGTGTCATCTGGTTCATCACCTTCACTAGAATCCTTATTTACAGCTTTCACGTTCCTTCTTCGTCTTCTACTACTACACCCACCAACGAGTCGAACACCCGCAATCGCATAACCCACAGGAGTTTTTGGTTTAAACGTCGAAAAATGATACGAACCAGGTCGATTCCAGTTCTTGTTTTGAACAAGAACTGAAGTGTCGGTTTTTGTTTCAATGGTGAAAGACACCGAACCAATCGACGCCATTCACTGTAGATTGTAGTTCTAGTGAGAAATGAGGCTGAACAAGTAGAGAAAAAGAGTGTATCGAACAAACCCAGAAGATGAATTTGGAAATGAGTGAGAGATAAATTTGTTTTGGAAAAAGTTCAGGAGATTGTGATGGTGATTGTGATCGTGGGTTTGGGTCTCAATGAGACTATTTTGGAAGATGATTATATGTGGATGAGGTTTTGAATTGAATGAGCTGAGAATTTGGGAACATTAAAAACTTCAGCAGACAATCTGAAGACTGTTTTTATCAGTTTTCGCTAGAGCAGTGTCCATAGTTTCCATTGTTATTGTTCCTGCTAGGTGGGCCCTTGATGGGCTTGAGCATAAAAATTTGTTAGAAAGCTAAGCCTTTTACTCACTGGATATTTACAAAGGGCCAAGTAGAGACCCACTTTTTCTTTCTCTTCTCCCTCTCCGAAGTTGTTTTATCAATTTCATTTGTACAAATAATTCTAGAACAAGATAATTATTTCAGATTTATATGGTTTTTTTTTTGTTTTTTATAATTGATTTATTTGATATAAATAAGATGGGCGAGTCAAAATAATTAGGAAAAAAAACACGTTGAACAAAGTATATACTTTATTTAACATATATATGGAGCAATCAGAATAAAAATGGAGTGAAAGAAATGTACACAAGATAAAGAGGGTTACGAGATCAAAAATGATATTTGAAAAAGTTATAGATATTTGTTACTATCCTAAATGGTTAGAGGATGAATTGGTAATTATAAAATAATAAGTGTAGTGGACGAATGTCGCGTGTATAAAAATCATCATTATTCTTTAGAACTATTTATATTGTAAATAAGGACATGTCATTAAAACTAAAGGGATCAAAATGATTTAGAGATAGAATCCGTAAAATTTGTTTATATTCTTTTATTATTGAGTTTATTAGTTATTTAACCATTGAATTTTACTTTGACAAGGTAATTCATCATCCAAATTGGCGCTGACTGAGAGAAAAATCTCTTTGAAGTACTTACATTAACCAATGGTGATGACTCGCTTATGAGTTGAGAGATATGTCATTTGCACAAATGATGTGTGGTATTTCAACGATTACATTATACCTAACAAGAATTATTCCGCCAAACCGAGAGAATCTAGTTAATCCAGACTTGTCCTAGCAATTTCAAACAATATGCGAATTTAAGATTTCAATTCCCTTAATAGTTAAGTCATTAAAATTGCAAAAATATTAGTTAAGGCAAGAACATCATAGATCTAATGTATTGCGAATGTAAATAGATGAATAATGAGAAATTTGATTAGAGCAAATATATAAAACTTTGCAACTTTAACCGGGAAATGTAGCCTTAAGGGATAATTTCAATCAAGATGAAATATGCGCTAAAAATGATTTGATTCATACTAAAAAAATGTGTAAAATAAAGTAATCTCAAGTTAACAATGATAAACGATCAACTAATTATATTGTATCAAATAAAAAGGTCTAAAAATAAAATAAAAAATGATAGATGTAACTCAAAGAACATTTAAAATATTTAAAATAACTCATTATACATTGGCTTGATCTTCACTTTCCTAAATGATTCTTGAAGGATAATTTCTTATGAAATTTGATCCTTACACAGTGGACAAATATAACAGAACGGATGATGTAAAACATAAAAAAAATTGTAATAGTATGCTTAGTTTTCATCCAGAAGATACTCTCATGTGATATTGTACCAGTGAAAGTATCAAAAATAAAGAAAAATTATTCTGATTAAAAATGTAATGATAATCAAAGAATTTTGGCTCTTTTCGGAACAGAATCCAACCAATCTCGTTTTGCTTACTTTGATAGTCATAATAAAATACTTACACTTTTACGGTCATTGTATCATTCATTTATGATAATATGAATGCTAAATTGAATTATAAAATAACGCGAGTTATAATTGCTAATGAGAATAAAATATCTACGATATTTTATCACTCATATCATTGTGATCGCAGACGTGTTACAACTTATTATTTTTATTTAAGAGATGAAATAAAATGATTAATTGATAATAAAGATTCATTTCAGTTCGGTAAGAATAAAGAGAAAGCAAGACCTAGTTTTAAAAATGAAGGTAAGAATTTTAAGAAATAAAAGGCAGATAAGCAAATCATTTGTTCAATCTCTATAGAGAATACGTTGGTTGGGATGTCTTAATTATCAATAAATAGGCATTCATATAAAAGGACTAAAAGTAATCTTGAAACTTTTATAGGACGGTCTACCGATTGTATAGGGAAAATAAAAGTACTAGTTACTAGGGGATATAGCCGAATAAAGAAAGTAGCTAAAAATATTGTTTATGGTTATTGTCACATCAAATTCTTACAATGAATTTTAAGGCGTTTGTGACTTCATAATATTGAATTAGTTGGTTCGTCTTACCACTAATGTACCAAATTGGGCTAAAAAATACGGTTAGTCCCTCATGTTTACCACTTCTTTCAACATAGTCCCTTTCGTTCACTTCTGTATAAAACTCATCCTCTTCATTTTAAAAATTTGCACGATTAGTCCCTCAGCATATTCTGGGGGATCAAAAGTGATACAAAACTTAGGATTTGGGGACCAAAAGTGATACAAAAATTAGAATTGAAGTGTCACGTGTCAGTTTTTAAATGGTTTATATGTGCGGGGGTACTATATTTGCAAACTTTTAAAACGAAGGGGATGAGTTTTATGCAGAAGTGAACGAAAGGGACTATGTTGATACAAGTGGTAAAAATGGAGGACTAACAGTGTTTTTTACCCTACCAAACACTTAGTAAGAGAATAAATTGGGATTATACGTAGTAGTCAAAAAACAATAATGAATTATTATACAATGTCTTTTGTACATAAAATATTTTTTGTAGCAATTTAGTCCATTGAAAATAAAAAAAAATTAATAGAATATGATGACCCCCGAATAGAGATTAGAGAAAAAATATTGACGACCCCCTAGAAGAACCTCAAGCAATGAAGCTTTTATGATTAAACAATTATTATAATCCAAATTTAAAAATTATTTATTTAGAGGATGAACATGACATTCTTAGGATGTGTGATTAGAAAAATAAATGAAAGTTGATTTATTACAATCTAGATTAATTTTAATTAAAGAACAAGAATCGAATTTTCGAACATATAGAGTTTATAATTCAAAGGGTAATGGAGTTGTAATCATTTTAGCTAGGCGGGTTGGGGAAAGAATATGACAAGTTATTAAATTAGGATCCACCATATAAAAAAAGTTAAATACAAGACAATATTTGTAGGAATGCATTTATCTCGTATATGAATTTTTTGGGCAATTCGAAATGACTTTGTAATGAAAGTTAAATAATAAATTTTCTGACATGACTTTGTAATTTATAGCGATATGACCGTAAATCAGGCTAACGATCTGTAAAATTAAAAGCCGTGCAATAACAACATGATTTAACTCAAGCCAAGTGTTCTAAAAGGTTAATTGGTTATAAAATATAGAACATAAAAGTCACATAATAAAAGTTTTCATGAAATAACTTCAATTTAATCCAAAGATTCATTAGAGGAAAGGCAACGCATCATAGGTCATAAAGGTCGTTAGTTAAAGCCATGAAAGTCAAGTCAACGATCAAAGATTGCATACGTCATCAAAATTAAGTTATAAAGTTTAATAAATTAATTTATGATTAAATTACTTTAGTGAAAATAGAGGTTGACAAGATCTATATATGTATACAAGTAAATTTGATGATGATGAATATCCAAATCTATTCACAATCAACTATATTGATGTGTATGAAAATGATTTCTATAACATGAACATTATAACGAGATCTAAAATAAAAACTACCATAATGAGATCAATCAAATATATAGCATTAAACATGTAAAGAGTCATTGAACATCTGATACAATTTTTAAAATAAAGATAGATAAAAAATATGTGATGGAAAATTAAGTCACAAAAATTAGTAACCGATCGTTACCCGATAAAAAAATATTAATGATTCAAGGTGAGTAAATAAATATATAAAAAAATATCTTACATGAGTTAAGGTATTGATTCAATAAAACAAGAAAGTAAATTTAAAAATATAAAATTAAGCATGTTATTTGAGTCATTCTGTCAATAATAATATCTTTCTTTTAATGTTAATATCAATATTAAAAAAATTATCTTGAGAAGAGTCGTTACTATTGGTAAAATTATCATCATCTGAATATTTATTTTCATCTTCAAATTGAGTTCGTTATTCAACATAGATAAACTTCAAATAAGACCTGATATCCATGCGAAGATTATCTTTTAGGAAGTTTAAAAGAATTTTATAATATTTTTCATTAATAAATGATTTTTTTTTAGTCTAACACTTCTTCGATCACTTCGTTCTTCATATTTATTTTGGTTTGCTGATATTTTTCTTCCTTTAAGTTTAGATGTTTTTGCTCGAGCTTGGGTTATTTCATTAACTTGTTTCTTTAAAATATTTTTCCTATTTGAATATTTTGGAGAGTAGTTTGATGTGTTGTTGCATCCGTCTTCAGTGAAGATTATTTGTTTCCAAAGTTTTATAAAAACTAATTACTGTTGAGTACTCATCCTCCCGTTTTGGTAGCTTCTCATTTCACTTGCCCGTTATTTCACCAAACTCAAGTCATGAAGTGGGTCTCTTTGATAGTATGTTGATATTTTCAGTTGATATCATCTTTCTAATAAGTAACACATAGTTAAAAAAACTATGCATCAAATAAAATTATACAATTATATGTGCAATAAAAAAGAACAAAATTAGTTAAGGATATAAACTACCTCCAAATCGATTTTAGCCTACCTTTTCAAAATATCAACAACTGATTGAGTACATATATAAGACCCTAGACACTATGCTAAAATAAACTAGTAAAAATATTAGGTCGACTTTTTTTACGAACCCACATAGTCTAGTGGGAAAGCTAATATCCCAATTGGAAGGTTTTTGGGGTAGTAATATCAATATTTGTATTCTCACAAGACCTTTTGACAATCATTTTCTTCTTTTTTGGAATATGTTTTTTGGTATCATTAATAATAGCAAAATTATCATTGATAGATGTGGTCTGAATTCCATCTCGTTAGATGAGCACTTTTCGCGTTTAATTTTGGTTTTTATTATTTTTAGTTTTGAGATGATTTTCTTTTGAAAACTTTGATGAGTTATCGCATATATCATAAATAACTCATTTTTTGGAAGTCAATTCTTTCGTTATTGAAATATGAAAGTATATACCTACATCATCATTTGCACTAAATATTCCTTCAAGTTTCTTAGCATGATCCAATACTTTAACAAGAGAACTCATTTTTGTGTTTATTATTTCACCATTATTAGAGATTGTTACTAATTTCCATAATACCAAATTGAAGAAATTATATTGGGTAAAAAATAATGGTATTGATGTTTCCGAATATTGGAAATAACATCTCATAACCTATTTAATACTTTGTATAAAAAAAAGATGCTTGAGATTCTTGGTAATAAGATTGGATTATGAAAAATTAAAGAAATGAAAGATAAGATTTTATTTAGTAACACAAGTTAAAGAAAAGAGTTAAAGAAGGAAAATGAGGTATGTGAAAGAAATATCACGGTTTTTCTCTTATTTTACTTATTGTCATCCATTTTTGCTCTCTTTAGCCCATACTAGCTGACAAGTTACACTCTCAATTTTCACTCACATACATAAACTTTGTTTCAATACATGATCAAAATCTGGTAGTTTGACAAAACGATGTTTTTAGGGAGAAATAATAGAAATAGGTTTTTTATACTTTCGATGATTTTACTTGTAAAGGATTTTCAGTATATTAATTGGAATTTTAAAGAAACATCAGATGAACAACGAGACTTGTAAATAATGAAGTTCTTGTTTTCTCACTTGAACTTATTAAGCATATTATTGCTTCATCATCTAATAATTCTCAATTAAATATTATTATACAAAAAAAACAAAATCCATTCGAACCACCAATAGTTTCCAAAAATAATTCACTCATCAACAACTATATACATAGATTGAAAATTATAATATTAAGATTAATAAAATTGTATTTAGTTTTTATGGACATATTCTTACATACTCAAATAATTCGAATATTTTAGCATGAACATGAATCTAATATCCCATTGCAAGATGTTATAGAAAAAACAAAAAAAATTATCTTTTATGTCAATAGAAATATCTTCATCTTAAGGAAAACAGAGTGTTACATCACGAAGAATACCTCTTTTACAAATCACCATGTTTTTCTTTGTCATTTTCAATCTATGTATATAGTTGTTGATGAGTGAATTATTTTTGGAAACTATTGGTGGTTGGAATGGATTTTGTTTTTTGTATAATAATATTTAATTGAGAATTATTAGATGATGAAGTAATAATATGCTTAATAAGTTCAAGTGAGAAAACAAGAACTTCATTATTTACAAGTCTCGTTGTTCATCTGATGAAGCTTTATTCTTGGTACATGAATTTTTCCCCTCATATTACCGTAACTAATAAGTATATACTAAGAATACGAGGATTTTACCGGAGAATAATTGAGTTTGAGACTACACAAAATGAAATATATCGTCAGAGGACTAATATAAAATACATCATCTTAAAATAAGACAGAGATAAATTTAGATAGATAAATTTACATGAAGTAAATATGGAATAGGATTTATTGTATTTACTCTTCTCTTTATATATCTACTTTGAAATAAATTTTCACCACTAGTTCATGGTGAGATCAGCGGTTTATAAGTTGTGTAGCTTAAACAATTACTCATGAAGATAATGTGTTTCTTCTGCCACACTAATAAACGTTTAATTTTAGTTATTGATTTACGATGTCATCAAACGATTTGAATGCAATATAAAATCCTAAGAAATATGTCGAATAGGTTAAATATGTATGATTTTATAGCATGATGTGGGTCCGTGTAGAAATTTAACTTTTTTGAACAAAAAAATTAATAAAAATTAATAAACATTCTCTTGTCATAATTATATTGATAGTACCTAAACATATAAGATATTTTTGAAAGACTAAGAAGAGTCTTGATAAGAGGTGAGGATCCATAAAAGAGATCTAATATGTTATTTATCATGAGAACAATTAAAATTGTTAAAAAAATATGTAAACCAAACTAGATGGGTCATGTTATGAAACAAGTTGGATGGGCTATATGGAGCAAGCTGGATGACGTAAATAAATTATACTATGTTGAAGAAGGTTTGGCAAAACAAATGCACAAGACATGCTATTGAACAATTTAGATGAGTCATTTGATATGAAACAAGATGGACGAGCTAGGATATAAACCAAGTTGTATGAACTAAATATATGAGATTATTGTGAAGAAGGCTAGATGAGACGAATTAACAAGACTTGATATAGAAAAAAATGGATGGGCTACTTTATATGAGCAAGTTAGACAAAACAAAAGAATTATTTTTATTGAGAAACAAAATTGATGAGTTAAAGTATGGATAATATTTGATAGATTTGTGAAAATATCATAATAAGTATAAAGTCAAAGCAATGTAACCTAGATAAAGAGGTTAACAATATTTACCTGGTAAGAATAGTATTCTATAAGATTTTAGGCACATGATGAGATTACAAGACTATCATAAAAGGTTAAAGGATAAATTAGTAATTATTAAGTAACACATATAATAGATTAATATCGTGTGTCTTATAAAAAAACCTCTTATTAATTTAGGATTATTATTATTATTAGAGACATATACCCTTCAAACTTAAGGTGACCAAAATATTACAGTTTGTGAATTAGTCACTTAATCATTGCACTTCACTTTGACAATGTAATCCTCCATCAAGTTTAAGAATATACTAGTGTGGAAGTGGCTTGGTAAGAGCATATGTTAAATGATCTAGAAGATACACGAACCACACGAAGAGCATCATTTTAAACATGATCCTGATAAAATGGAAATCTAGGGTAATATATTTATGCGAGAATGAAAAATTAGATTTGAACACAGTTGAGTTGCCCTTATATTATCACACTAAATTATTAGGTAGTAGATAAGTGAGATACTGTTAGAATATTCAGTGTACAAGAAACGAAGAGAGTGACTATGAAGGTGATGGAGGGAAGTGTGTTAATGAGATTAGCATGTTTTGATATTATAATGTGTTAGAATATTCAGTGTATTAAGTTTCCTTGTATAGGCCTCTAAGTTCTCTATATATTGAGAGCCTTACTTAGGTTTGCAATATAAATAAAACCCTTCAATACAAAAGGGAATTTTTTTCTAATAAACACAAAACCCTAGCCGCCTCCTGCGGATACTTCTCTCTTTGTTTTTTAACATGGTATCAGAGCACGTGTGATTTTTTTTCTAATAAACACAAAACCCTAGTCGCCTCCTGCGGATACTTCTCTCTTTGTTTTTTAACATGGTATTAGAGCACGTGTGATTCTGGGAATTCTGAACATCCTCAACAAAGATGGCTGGCAATGAAGTCGTGGTCAGTCAAATCCCTGATGAATTAACAATGCAGATAGCTATCATTCTGAGAAATGGTCTCGGAACACAACAACAAACAACTAACCCTGAGAATTTATCCCTGAGGATTAAACTCGGTGGTGACAACTATGCCCTATGGGAAAACCTGATGAAGAAAGCAATTTGGGGAAGGGGGAGAGGTTCTCACATTACAGGGGAGCCGACACCTCCATCCAAAATTGACAACACATATATAAGGGGGGAACAAGATGATCAATGTGTTTTCACATGGATTATCCAGAATCTTGAATCCATCTTGGTGAATAATGTCTCGCAATATCCCACTACAAAATCCCTCTGGGATGGTTTATCCACCACATACGGTGCTGGTACAGATTCGTTACAGGTGTTTGACCTTCATAAGAGGGCTAATTCATTAAGGCAAGGGTCTGATACACTAGAAGACTTGTGGAACAAACTGAAGAACATCTGGATGTCTATAAATATGCGAGATCCAAAACCTATGAAAGACCCAGAAGACATTCAGATCTAAAATAAGAAGACTAAAGAACAAAGACTCTATCAATTGCTAATGGCAATTAATGACAAGCTGGAACCAGTCAAGAGAGATATCTTAAAAAAGGATCCTCCTCCTTCCGTGGAAGCAGCATATGCTACAATACGAAGGGAAGTGGCCAGGCTTAATATACTACAATCAAGTTCTTCTGATAGTGACTCAATTGAAATTGGAATGGGTTCGACTGCTAAAGATTATGCACAGAGGTTTAAATTTTGATCCAAAGAGAAAGAAGATAAGTCCAAGTTGTATTGCACTCATTGTGGGATGAAGAAACACACTAAAGAGACATGTTTTCAGCTGGTTGGCTATCCAGAATGGTGGGAGGACGGTCATAAGGAGAAAAATAACCAGCGTTTCAGATCTAATGTTAAACGGGCTTCGTCTACAAGTGGTGGTGAAGATCTGACTAAAAATGAGCAAGGAAGTGGCACTGGTTTTGGAGGAATGGCGGCGAACTCCTATGAAAAACTTGGAGGTAAAGGGTTTGAGAAATCAATGAATTGGATCTTTGATTGTGGGGCTACGGACACCATGTCTTATGATCCTGAAGACTTTGGTGACATGTCGCTCACGGAACAACCGAAAAGAAACTTTGGTTATGGCACCGACGACTTGGTCATCCTTCTTTTAGCTATCTTAAAAGTTTGTTTCCTAGTCTTTTTTGAATAATTCCATTCATGAGAAATATGAAACCTGCATTCTTGCAAAAAATCGTATGGTCTCATTTAATCAAAGTGATACTAGAGTTGATTATGTTTTTTCGCTAATTCATTCTGATGTTTGGGGTCAAGCACCAAATTCCACTAACAATCAAATCAGATACTTTGTTTTATTTGTGGATGATTTCTCAAGAATGACTTGGATATACTTCATGAAACATAAATCGGAAGTACCAAAAATATTTGTTTGTTTTTACAAAATGATTTTGACTCAGTTTGAGAAAAAAATACAGATTCTCCGTTCTGATAATGGAACAGAGTTTGTCAACCAAACAATGCATAATTTTTTCAAAAAAAATAGTCTTATCCATCAAACCACTTGTCCAAACACACCTTAACAAAACGGTACTTCAGAACAAAAAAATCGTACTTTACTTGAAAAAGCTCGTGCTATTATGATTGAATCTAGAGTTTCTCATTCTCTTTGGCCAGAAGCTCTTGCTACAGCCACGTATCTTGCAAATCATCAACCAACCCAATGTCTAGGAAATAAAACTCAATTACAAGTGCTTGCCACCCAAGTTACAATTCCATCTGTTATGACCTTACCACCCCGTGTCTTTGGTTGTTCGGTGTTTGTTCATATCCCTAAAACTAGTCGAAACAAACTTAATATGTGTGTTAAAAAGTGTGTATTTGTTGGGTATTGTGTCCATCAAATGGGCTATCAGTGTTACAATCCGGTTACTCGTTGAATTCATGTCACCATGGACTGTGACTTCTTAGAATCTGATTACTTTTTTGATCACCAATCTCGTACTCATGGGGAGAAAGTAAGTGAATCACTCGACTGGTTGTTATATGAAAGTTACTTTGAGGATGTGCCGACAGAGTCGGTAGATGGTGTCATCGAACACGCCTCTTCCAACATAAAGAAGACTGACGAGGCAGTTCTTACCACCAATGATTCTCCCGAAGACAATGTCCAACAAGAAACAAATGCCATGGATACTACCAGCGTTTTAGCCGAAAAAAATATCCATTAAGAGGTAAACAATTTACAATATCATAACTCACAAAATGCTACTGATCATGACGTTTCAGGAAGTTCATTTGTTGAAAATCAAACTCTGGTTCTTCTCCCAAGAAAAAATAGAGGGGTTCCTCCTGACCGGTATTCACCGGAACACATTCCTCGTGCTTCCACATATCCGATAAAAATGGACAGGAAAGGAATGATGAAGATTGCAAAGGCGTTTTCAGCTACTATTCTCTCTGAACAAATCCCTAAAACAGCTCAAGAAGCTAAAAAGATGACTGAATGGCATGAGGCAATGAATACCGAAATGGAAGCTCTAAAAAGGAATGGTACATGGGAGAATTGTGTGTTACCACAAGGGAAGAAAGCAGTCGGGTGTAGATGGGTGTTTAATATAAAATATAAATCTGATGGCACCATTGAGCGACACAAGGAAAGATTGGTTGCCAAAGGATATACACAAATATATGGTATAGACTACTCTGAAACGTTCTCTCCGGTTGCAAAGATTTACATTATCAGAGTTTTACTTTCAATAGCCGCGAATAAAGATTGGCCTCTTCATCAATTTGATGTAAAGAATGCTTTCTTACATGGAGACTTGGAAGAAGAGGTATATATGGAACCCCCACCAGGGTTCTCTGATGGTTTTCAAGAAAATGAGGTATGTAAACTGAAAAAGGCATTATATGGGCTCAAACAGTCTCCTCGTGCTTGGTTTGGGAGATTTACAATGGCAATGAAGGAGTATAGCTACAAACGGAGTAATGGTGATCATACCTTGTTTTACAAAAAGAGAGGAGAATTAGTCACTTCTCTTATAATATATGTCGACGATATAATTATAACGGGGAATGACGAAGAAGAAATTAGCTCTCTTAGGGAAAAACCTCTTCAAGGAGTTCGAAATGAAAGACCTTGGAGGATTGAAGTATTTCCTAGGAATCGAGCTTCTTAGGTCAAGAGGAGGGATTTATATCTCCCAACTGAAATATATATTGGATTTATTAGCTGAAGTTGGCATGGTGGATTGCAAACCAAATGACACTCTTATGGCTGTGAATCAAAAACTAAAGATAATTGAAGGGGTCAGACGAGCGAGTAAAGAAATGTACCAAAGGTTGGTGGGAAAATTGATTTACATGGCTCACACTCGACCCGACATTGCATACGCGGTGGGAGTAGTTATCCAGTTCATGCATCATCCTCAGGAACACCATATGGAGTCAGTAATGAGGATTATTCGATATCTCAAAGGCACACCAGGAAGAGGCATAATTTTTAAGAAAAGTGGACACCTTGATGTTGAAGTATTCACAGATGCTGATTGGGGAGGGAATCCTAACGACAAGCGATCAACTGCTGGCTACTTTACTCTTCTTGGAGGTAACTTGGTGACTTAGAGGAATAAGAAATAGGAAGTAGTTTCACTGCCAAGTGCTGAATCAAAATTTAGAGGAATCGTTAAGGGGATTATCGGGATACTTTGGTTAAAGAAGATAATGAAAGAAATCGGATCCCCCCTAAAGGGTCCAACTCAGTTAATGTGCGATAATAAAGCTGCGATTAATATTTCAGAGAACCCGGTACGGCACGATAGAAAAAAGCACGTTGAAATAGATAGGCACTTCATAAAAGAAAAGATTGAAGATGTGACAGTCGAACTTCCATTTGTTAGATCCGAAAACCAAATGGCAGACATCCTGACAAAAGCGGTTGCTGCAAGAACATTCGAATCAGTTTTATCCAAATTGGGTATTGGTGATCCCACTACACAACTTGAGGGGGAGTGTTAGAATATTCAGTGTACAAGAAACGAAGAGAGTGACTATGAAGGTGATGGAGGGAAGTGTGTTACTGAGATTAATATGTTTTGATATTATAATGTGTTAGAATATTCAGTGTATTAAGTTTCCTTGTATAGGCCTCTAAGTTCTCTATATATTGAGAGCCTTACTTGGGTTTGCAATATAAATGAAACCCTTCAATACAAAAGGAAATTTTTTTCTAATAAACACAAAACCCTAGCCGCCCCCTGCGGCTACTTCTCTCTTTGTTTTTTAACAGATACCAATATCATTCAAGAGATTAGAAAATGATATTGACTTCAACATTTGTATTTGCAACGGAGTGATACTCTGCATGAGTGGAGATTTTGATAGTATGTTGCTTCTAGAGCTCCAGAAAATAGGATTTTTACCAAAAACAACATAAAAATTTGGTAGAGCAAAGAGTATTTTTGTCTCATACCAGATAAATGTCAAAAAAGTCTTGTAAACTGAGGGAGATATCTAAGAATGCATGTAAGATGTTATTAGATTCATTTTAAAGTTGTATAAGAATCATCATCAATACCAACAAGATAACATAGTAGTCGTTTGATAAATGATATAATGTTAAGTTGTGGGACAATGCATATATTTAGACAACCCGTTAACAACAAAATCAATGTCATGTTTTGTTATTAGTAAGTATTAAAGTATCACCTTTATCTGGCGATAGCAAGTGAGACCATAAAAATGAGAGATCAATGGGAGTATGAGAGTAGCACTCATTGGCATGCGAGTGAGAATAATCTCTGATTTTGCATCTTGGTTTAAGTGAGAAGATCCATTATATATGTCTTTTGTGAGAGAAACAAACCATTGATGTTTAGATAACTTCCAAACCCATAAATTAAGTGAAAAACCAAGACCTTTGATGGAAAATTGTAGAGCAAGAATATAAATAAGCAATTAACTACGATATCATTTTTTTCATGTGATAATTAAATCATCAACTCCGATAACCACACTAACTTTTTTGGAGTGTTCAATATACCTTTATTCAGGGGTTTCCCAATATAAAAATGACATGGGCCTGAACATATCGTCGTAGCTTTCAAGTTGTGGTCACCAATGTTAATCTGAAGTATGCTAGTTATTTTGGTTACTAGTCCATTAGGTTATTATGTAATTCATATATTTTGATTTATAAGCTTTTTGTAAGATTAACTTGTCTAATTGGTAAACCTAATTATATTTTATTTCTTTATATTATCTATATACATGTTTATCATTTAACAGGGTCTCAAAGCTGTATTTGATCCTTGTTTGGTTTTATTGAAGTATAGCATCTCTCTCTTTTTATTTTGATCCGATTTTTGTGATCTTATTCGAGTTTTTATTTTATCATGCTTTTAATATTCTTATTTGTTTGATGGTTCGAGATTGTTGATGTTTTCATATTTTATATTTTTCATTTTTTGTATTCAAGATTTTTGGTGGTTCGCTTGTTAGACTTGATTTACATCTATTGTTTGATGAAAATTTGTAGATTCATATTGCTAATATGACAAAAAATATGACTTTTTATAGTCTATTAGTACCCAACCGAATGGGAAGAACTTTTCATATTAGAGTTATGTTATGAATGACTTTCTTTCTTTGGTGAAAAGATATGCGGAGATATGACATAGGCACAAAAATTAAACCTAATGATAAAAAAATACGAAGAAATTTATTATGTTATTTTATTTGTAGGAAACCGATAATTCTAAGGTTATCACTTGGATTAGTAACTTTATAATTCAAATGACTGACTGTGTAATCAGTCCAACTTTGATATGTTCTTTTTTTTCTTGCAACGGTGTCGTCGATTCTTGTTCTGGATGGATGATCATTGGTCTAAATATTTATATGTCGTCATTGTCAGTTTTGTTAAAGGATAAGTTTTTATGTGAGTGATGTTTTTTAAGCGATCTCTCAACGTGGAGCTTGCTTAAAAAACATCAACGTGGAGTTTGTTGCGGCATCTCCTTCTTCTTTTTAAAAATGATGGACAACGGACTTGGCTCTAGAAGCCGGGACAATCAACAGTTCTTGTAAAATTCTGAAATTGTTAGTTTTTTATTCTTTTATCTCTTCGTCTAGTCGTTCAAATTCAGTGATATGGACTGTAGGGGTTACCAGAGCTAAAGGTGGTGTTAAAAGTCTATACTTCAATTTCTTCATCAGTGGATAAATCAAATTATTCTTTATAATTTATCATTAGTTTGGTTCTCACTTTTTTTATTGGGCAGAAAATTTGATTTTTACCTAGAACGCAAATTGATGAAAAAATTGATAATAAATAGATTAACCAAATAATTACGCAAATAAACAAACAATAGCAAAGGTAATAAATATTAATAAAGGAATGATCGGTCTATTGATTATTATCTTTTTATCTTTATTTAGTTTATAATATGATCTAATAGGAAAATAATATCTTCTAAACATAAAAAAGAATAACTTAGTTTGCATGATTTTATCTAACAAATTATATTTGAACTAGATATGTTATATATTGATAATTTTTATTAAGTCTATGAATATTTATATATATATATATATATATATATATATATATATATATATATATATATATATATGGTTAATGGACCAAATACTAAAATGTTGACAGTAACTTGATAAATTATTTTTCAAAACAAAAACAATAAAATTTAATTTAAAACAAATTAATATCTTATCTTTTTATTTATGATATATATATATATATATAGTTAATGGACCAAATACTAAAATGTTGAGAGTAACTTGATAAATTATTTTTCGAAACAAAAACAATAAAATTTAATATAAAACAAATTAATATCTTATCTTTTTATTTATGATTTCAAAATATAGTTTAAAAAATTATTAATTCATTAAAAAGTAACTTTCAAATGATAAACTATTACTAAAATATATATTTTCATTCAATCAACCAAATACTAAAATATTTAAAATTTATGTTTGAAGAAATGATATTAAAGATTAAACCATCACACTATATGTTTGTAAAATTTTAACACATGAGTTCAAAAAAAAAGCTTAATATTACGGAAACTAATTAAAATAAATAATTTACAAATTATAGTTTTTTACTTCACTCATTGAAAATATATCTCAGACCAAACTAGGATTTAAGATCGTAAATTCAGAGAGTTTTTTTTTACTTAGAATAATTGGACCTAAAAGCTTCATCATATTGACAATTTATACCAAGAAACTCATGAATGGAAAAATATAATTGTATATCAATAATAGTTTTAATCAACAAATATTAAATTTACTATTGTTTGTTTAATAAAATATTATTTATAATTTACTGATTGTGAATAACTTTTAGAAATAAAACATGTAGGTAAACAAAAAAAGATTGTTAGGCTTATATAAGTATGTATAGAATATAAGACAATGGTATATCAACAAGCTGGTTTGCCCGAGAGGTTAAGGGGGAAGACTTAAGATCTTCTGCACATAAGTGCGCATGGGTTCGAACCCCATAGCCAGCAACTTTGTTTTTTGTGACTTGATATTCTACACAATAGCTCGGAGCAACATGTGCATCATTTACTCATACTCAAGCCCTCTGCCATATAGCGGGGTGAGTAGGGGTTGAACGAACATTTATAGGCTTGAGCTTGATTGAAATCATTGTTTTCGAAAACCCAGGTTCAGGTAAACTAAATAACTTGATTTACAACGAAGAGACCAAAAAAGACACTTAATGGAAGCTAGGCTCATTTTGGGTTTGCCTGAGCTTTTTCGATTTCTATACTTAATACCACTTATGTATATTATCAAAAATAATTTCATGGCAGCTCAATGGTGGCTCGCAAGCTAGCATTCTGGGCTTCGGCTTGGCTCAAATCGGGATCAAGCGTAAAATTTCAAGTTCGAGCCGACCCAACCGGGCAGCGCGATTGTTACCCAGCCCTATGTATCACGGGATTCTGTCAATGAACAGACCCAAATAAGTCTGGTGACCCATAACAAACTCAACTGTCCAAACTAAATAATTTCTTAAAATATGTCATACATAACCATATCAGGTGGATCAATGAACCCAGCAAGGAGCATAGGTCCAGCAATTGCTAGTGCATACTACAATGCTTATGATTATACGTTGTAGGACCAGTGACCGGAACCCTAACAGGAGCTTGGTCCTATAATTTAATCAGAGTTTACAATAAGGGAATTTCTCCTGGGCTACGTTCATTCCAGCTCCGTAGAATGAGGAGCCAGAAAGAACAAAACAAAGACCCTCTGTCATCTCTGTTAATAATAAATATTTTACTTGTAATCTGGTGAAATGTAATGTTCAAACATATACACAAACTGAAGAGACCCTAGATCAGTAAAATGTAACTAAACTGGAACTGTACATTGTCTTTACAATAACTAATGATTATACATAAGCTTCTGTTTCTGAGTCGCATGGTAGAATGTCTTGACGATGAAGATTCGGCACCCAATGTGACACTAAAAAGAGGCATCTCAAACTTATTGGGATATTTAATCTGAATCATCGGATTCTGGAGATGACAACCTGAGGAAACGAGACATGCGCCGGGTATGTGATGTTTCAGGTTTTTTAGAGATTTGTGATCTCTTCCGTTTACGCATAAATCCTTTTCCAGTTAGTGAATCACGCAAGTCTCCCGAGTACATTTGCTTCCTCACATTGTTATTTTCGTCCAGGAAACTTTACGAAACAAAGGTAAATAATTAAGATTGATTTAGAACTCTAAAGGGAAAAAAGAATAGCAAAATCAAAATAATAAGATCCCAAGATTAGTTGTAGTGTGAAATCAGAAACCATACCGTTTTCGTATAGTTTTGAAAGCTTCAATAGTTGCGTAAGGCAAGCCTGTCTTTGGATCTCGATATCTACAATGCCAAATGGTGAATTTTTAAAACTTGGTACACTTCATATTAAGGCGATAAAAGAGCAAACTCCCAATGAAAACTTTTCATACATAAACAAGGATAAACAATCAAAATCATTATCTTACTTGGCTGGCAATCCAGTAACAACGCACACAGCCTTTTCTGGATCTGGAAAAGAGTTATGAAATGTTAATAAAAAAACTGTGTCGATCAACTGTATAAACAACAAAGAAGATTAAAAAGAAACATCATCGTCCTCTATGACATGCCGAAACAATCTTTAAGCACACTTATTCAGAAATATATTTAGGTAACAAGACATCCATGGTCCGTAGTTAGTATCTCAACTTATTTCTGCCGCATAATCCTTTTAAGTTTAATAGAGTTATAGTGAAAGAATACCTAAAGCCCCTTGTTACTTTAACACCAGCATAAATACAGAAATATTTTCCTGTCAAGGTGGTTATTAGAGTAAAAACATAACATTAAGACTAATACCAGCCTGATAGAAATATGATCATACAGAATAACAAGAATAACCAAGACAATCTTAAGCATTTGTTCAGAAATATGTTTGGGTAACAGATTGTCCATGTTCTGTAGTTAGTACTAGTATCTCAACTTATTTCTGCAGCATAATTCTTTTAGATTTAATAGAGTTATTATAGTGAAAGAAGAACTAAACCCTTTGTTACTTTAACACTAGTATAATTAGAGAATCAATTCCCTCCGTCTAGGTGGTAATTATATACATAATGTTAAAACTAATACCAGCCTGACAGAAATGTGAACATACAGAATAAAAAAGATGACCAAAAAAAAACCCTTCAACCCAGCAAAGCCCCTAACCAAATAACTTACATGGGACAGCATTCGTCGAGATATCCGACTGAAATGACGCTCCTTTGCTGAATTCTAGGTAAGAATAACCTGCGAAATTATTAAACAAAGAAAAGGAAAGACAAATCAATAATCCCAGGTTTGAAAAAAAAAATCAATTGTAGGACTCAGTAGGAAATATTGACTGAGAAGAGATATATAAAAGTAATAAAATGAAATCAATTAAAAAAATTATATAAGCTTGCCATTTCTAGACAAATATCGTATCTGAGGACCATTGTAGACAGCTTTATGCACTATTGCCTTTTTCTTAACTTCCTCCTCCCTTGCCAAAACCCGGTCTAGATTCCTCTTATTCATTATTTCTGCAAAAAGTAAAGTCCAGTTTGCCAAGTTCATGATCAAATAGAAAGCCCAAACAGAATGTGAAATTGCATGAAACAATCAAGAGACACAAAATGTTTGAGCTGAAACCTGTTTGTGCGGCTTCCAGGAGCATTTCTTCTTGGGTCATCCTCCTCTCCTCGCCTTCCTTCTTCCTTTTGATTGGCTACATGTCGAATTCCTTTTACATCAACTTTATACTCATAAGACCCGGATGAATTATTTACAATTTAAAAGATTAACATTCTTTAATGACCCTAAAAATTACTTTTTATTGACAAACAAAAACTGATATTTCAACTCTTAACAAATTGCAAGATGCAGCCATGGCCGCAGCTATTACATAGCCATTCTTAAGTTATTGTCAAACAGTAAATCACATATAATTTAACTACAAAAAGTAGATAGAAATTTTAAAAACCAGAGTCAGAACGCAATTCAATTGTTACCACGATCAAGTCCAAGAGTTTCTCCAGCACGTGAATTTGAAACTCCAGAGCAAGATAATAATCTATAAATATGGAAAAAAGTGCCTAAGCCAAATTCTATGATTAACCTTGGCTGTAGCTTGCATTGCAGCTCGTATTGCATCTCGCTCAGCTTGCCTGACAATGACGGAAGTTCTTGTGGATTTCCGTACAACTCTCTCACTTTCTGCATCATCATTAGCATCAGCATGATCAGGGTCGGTGGACGGCTGAGCTTGGTTTTCATCCTTGGAAAGACTTTCCTGTATCGAAGTAATTGCTTTTTTCTTAATTTTTTTCTTCGTCACAGGATTCCCAGGATAACTCGGTCGTTTCTTTTTGGTCCTACAAGAAAAAAGGTATATAGAAAGGACAGGAAATTAGAAGTACATGGTAACTTGACGAGCTGAAAGAGTTCAAACCTTTCTTCCACATTGTTTTCAACTACTTCATCTGCATCAGGTTCCTGCTCCAAGGAAAGAAACGGGGAAAAGGAAGTAAATAACATTTAAGACGCTCATCGACAAATAAAGTTGAAGTGAATAACAAGAACAAAAGATACAAAAAGAGTTCTGTATAGAAATTATTATTAAGTAGTGGAAAGTACTGACATCTTCATCAAAATCACTATCAAACTCATCTGCAGCCTCAGCTTCTTCTTGATAATTGTCATCATTCTCTTCCTATAAAACATGAAAACAACGGTCTTTACAAACATGCGTCAGTAGGGCGTAACTACTTCATCAGCTTGTAAGTGATGCATTTCGACATTACGTTAAGAGAATAAAAAGATAACCTTGATCAGCTAACATCAAGAAGGATTCAAAACTATGTTGTCTTACAATTTGAAGTACACGAATAAAACTTCGAAAGTCAATGTAAAAAAGCTACCTCTTTAAGAGCATCCTGATTCCAAAACAACTCGTCCTCTTCTATTTCATCATCAATTAACTTGCTTATCCTGGAAAACAGAAAGGTCCAGATAGATTATTAAAACTCTAACAAATCGAAATGTAATTTATCCTTTTATATTCTTTAGCCTTGCAATATTATTTACAAACAAACACATATATTTAACAAACATGAGCAAGAGCTCAACGATACACAATTTAGCTCTAATATTCTTACCGCTTCCCTCTGGTTGCTCTAGTACTTCGGTCAAGGAAAATATGTGGGTTTTCTTCTGAGGTTTCCATGACGCCTATAATGTGTATAGTTCTTTCAAAAACCCTATCAGGGTCCTAGATTGTCTCCTGAAAAGAGTAAAATAAAATCAAGAACGGCAGCTATATTAATAACTATAACAATTAAATTAAAATTTGGAACAAACACGTGCTACACTACTTCATGCAACAGCTGTGCTACAAGGTTCTTTAGTGTAAGAGAGACCAAAATTTCACATAAGGCTGTAAAAAATTTCAAATTCGTCTCCCGATTACTTTTAGAAGTATAAAAACACAGGTGATAAATTTATTAAAAAAATTTCCAGGTAGGATAACTAGCTGGAATAGCAGTTGACTATACGGTATGCATAACATCTATCTTAGGTGGGTAAGTAGGAGTGGGAGCTGAATATCTAGAGGCCTGAGCTCGAAAATTTATATTTAGGATCGACTAGAGCTTCATCCATTTTTTTTCTTTCAAAACTTATCGTGGGTAAAAGGAATCACTTATGCTTACTAACGAAGACACCAAAATAAGACACTTAATGGACGCTCGGGCTACTTCAGGCTTGGCTCGAGCTCAGTGCGTTCTTGACCTCTATACCTAATACCATTTATGTATTTTATTTAAAAAACATTCATGCCAGCTCACGGGCGGCTCGCAAGCTAGCATGCAGGAAGCGGACTTGGCACAAAGTGGGCTCAAGCTCAATAAATTCAAGTTATTGTTCGACAAGGGGCTTCTATCAATGGCCAACTGATAGCCAACCTAAAGATTTCTTAAACTGTTAAACATTAAAAAAAATTCAAGTAACTGGGCAAGCCTAGATCTAAATCCGACCTCAGGCAGCTCGACAACCCTAAGTATCAAGGGACTTCTATCAATGGCCAAGTTAACCAGTTAAGGATAATCAAAATGAAGGAACCCAATCAGGCTTGTTCCAATAATCCAAAACCAACTCAATTGTCCAAAACTCTTAAAATATGTCATACATTGCCGTAGACTCAAATTCCTTCTGTAAGAACAAGACCATATCAGGAGGATTAAACAACCCAGCAAGGAACACAGGTCCAACACTCGCTAGTGCATACTACAAGGACTTATGGTTATACTTTGTAGGACTGGTGATCGGAACCCTAACAGGAACATGATCCTATAATCTAATCAGAGCTCCCGACAATGGAACTTATCCTAGGTTAAGCTCATTCAAGCTCAAAAGAACGAGGAGCCACGAAGAACAAAACAAAGATCATTTTTCTTCTCTGTAATTATAGATATATTACATGCAATCTAGTGAAATGTATCGTTGTAGAAGTACACAAACTTAAACCCTAGATCGGTAAAATGAAACTAAATTGGAACTGACATTGTGCTTAACGATAACTAATGATCATAGATAAGCTTCACATTCTGTGTCTCATGGTAGAATAACTTCACGATAATGGTTTCGGCAACAAATGTGACACTAAAAGGAAGAGGTCTAGGTCTCTTAAAATCACCTGGATAGTTAATTTGAACCGTCGGAGATGAGGAAACGAGGCGTGCACCGGATATATGACGTTTCACGTTTCTTTAGAGATTTGCGATCTCTTTTGTTTATGCATAAATCCTTTTCCAGTTAGCGAATCAAGCAAGACTCTCTGTAAACCTTGAGCTAGGTTTACAGACGATTTGGAGACGACGATGATGACGTGGCAAATACCTTATTTGAGTATGATCAAGAAGCCCAAATTTTGATTGTGGGCCTTATGGTCCAGTATTATCAGCAGCAGACTTTAAAATCCGATTAGTTTCATCCCGACTCGTATTTAATTTCGAAATTTTCTACGAAGTGACACCGTTTAATATAATCATTCTTTATAAAAATGTTAATTAATCAAAATATGACAATATCATCCTTACCAAAATATTGTTTTTGTTAAATTAGAAAAAATAATTTTTAAAAATTAAATTTAAAAAAAAAATCGATCTAATATATTACCCTTATTTGATTTAGCTTTTTTTCAATCCAAGAGGAAGGGAAGGTTCGCACATATGGAAAAATAATATTTACTTGACCACAACGTTTTTTTAAAGAAGTATAATTTTTTTTATTTTTTTTTTTACGTTTCTAAAAATGGTATGATTACTTTTGTTGTTGTATTTTTTTTATCCGAAAAAATGTTGGATCTAAGACTTTATACAAAAAGAACAAAAATCTCAACATCGTCTTGCAAATCTTTTGGTATTTTTAGTGAAAGTTTGGGTAAAAAAACATGATATTCTTCATCATAATCTAGCAAATTACTTCATTATTTTTGTAGTGAAGTGACGAAATGTAGTATACATACATTACGAAATATAATGTAATTAAATTTTGAAACATAGTAAATATATGTTTGCGTATGTTTTGCAAGTCATGTGTTAAGCATGTTTCATAAATTAAGTTTTATTAAGGTTGTACATGTTATAAATAAGTTTAAAATATTTTGTAATCATATTGTAAAATATAATGGGTTTTACTTATTAAACATGGTCAAGTAAATTGCGTAATTTTGAATTGCAAAATGTTACTAACACGTGACTTGCAAAACTTTCGCAAGTTTATATATACTATGTTTCATAACTTTTGTACACTATATATCACAAAACACCAAATAATTCATCGTAGCGTGGAAAAATCGTGCATAGATTTTGTCGGACTTTCAAAAATAAAATTCAAAAATTCCATGTGTTGACGAATTTTATTTTATTTTTACCAAAGTTGCGGCGAATTATATTTGGCCTCACTAGTCTATTTGTTGTTATCGTATTGTATCAGATAATGTTTTACAAAATATTACAATTATAAGATTAGTCTCATGATTTTGTAACCTACAATTATTATAGTCTATATACAATAAAATAATGAGTGAAAGAGGCCGATAAACAAATCGGCTTCGTAATTATAGTCAAAACATATGATCTAGGTTATAGATATTACTAAATGATTCATGGGTTGAAGGTAGAAAATTATATTAATTGTGTGCCCTTTTATTATAAAAGTAAAGCTCGATATATTTCAGATAAGAATTGTGTGCCCTTTGAATAATCAAATGGATTTGGAGTAATACATTTAAACTACAAAACAACTTATCAAATTTTTATTTTATAAATGTTTCCTACAAGTACGATAAACTATGAGGTAAAATGATTTTAATATTGTAAATAAATATCATGCAATATGTACTTTTTTTTTAAGCAAAAAAGTAACTATATTATCGAAAAATTGAAGGTTTACAAAAGATATAGGCAAAATTATAAAACAGAACAAAACATAAGCCCTTAAAACAATAGGCCCAAACCCATAACCCGAATTACCCGAACCCGTCTTTGACAAAACCCTAATAGACTTTATCGATCTCCATCCTCATAGAACCATCAGCCCCAAATCACAACCTTAAAACCCTAGCAGTAAGTACCCTAATCAATCTCCTCCAAGGTAACAAGGGTTGATCTTTTGGCAAGTTTGCTTCACTAGCTGCACCAGTTGCTCCTGCTGCCTCTGGTGGTGCTAGTTGCTCCTGCTGCCTCTGGTGGTGCTGCTCCTGCTGCTTCGATGCAAAACGCTCCGATTTAGCTAACTTATACCAAGAGGGATCACTAGTCTTGCCTTCCAGCAGTGCAAGCATCACATCACCACCGTTGATTACCAACCTTCAGGTCCCGCAGGAGGTATGCTCGATTTCCGGTAATCTCCAGCTTGCCGGCGAACAGCACGCTCTTAAGTTCAGTCAGGTATTTCTTTCTCTCTTTAGCTTCCGGAATATTTTCAGGAGAATTTTGTGAATTTCTAGTTGTACCTGAGAGTGACATTATTCAGCCTTCAGAATGCTGATTGCTCGATTCTACATGCTAAGATCTTGCCTTATGAACCTTGTCTGGGAGTGGCCGCAGATCAGACATGTGTAAATCCTTGATTGATAAAGTTCTGCAAAAACTTCTTGACAGCAAGGTGTGCACCAGTTTTAGCAGGATTTCCATTCAGCCTTTCGAAAACAGATAAGTCTCGCCCTCTCTTCGAACTCTTTCTCCCTCTGGGCACATGGAAGCGCAAGTGCCTACAATACTTGGCTTTTATGTTGCTACTTCGAAAATTCCAATTTAGATGTTTAACATCTTGAACTTGATTTTGCAATCTTTTTTGTCCCTGAGAAGATGAGACATTTAGAAGCCTCCTTTCTTTGTCTGATTCTATTGGAGCTTCTAGCAGCTTTTAGCTTTTTGCCTAACACTATATGCAAGTCCTCATCCTCTTCATCTTTATTGCAGGTTGGAGTAGTTTGAAGGCTTCCTATATTTTGAGGTAAGACCTTACAGTTATTTTCACATTCTTTTTTGTGCCTTTCATCCAGAAGCTTTACTGCTTTTGTAATATCATTTTCATTTGGTGTAGGAGGGTCATCTTCTTGAATATTTAGATTTTGAGGCTTAGGGACTCTACTCTCTGTATTAATAGAGTCAGCGTCATCATTCTTTTTATCCACATTGTTAGCTTCATTCTTAGCAGCCACATGATTATTGATGCTGCTTTCATTGTTGTCAATGTTGATTGTTTCATAATTCTCTTGGGTTTTTGACTTTTCTTGAGTTTTGTTGCACGACTTCTCATCATGACCTATATGACTGCAGATTCCGCAATATTTGGGAAGATCCTTATAGCTCGTCGTAATCCAGCACCCATCATTCTCCCCAAACCCGATCCAGATGTCTCTGTGAATCTTTCTTGTTAAATCAAGCTCAACCCATACAAGACACGAGTTGTGGTAAGCCCGATTTTTGTCTGGAATTTTTATTTGAAGAGGATTTCCTATAGACTTAGCTATAGAAAGAATCATTCTTTCATTATACAAAAATTCAGGAAGATTACCTAATTTAATCCATACAGGACAGACAGGACATTCTCTTTTGACATTGAATTGTGGCGTCCATTTAAGAAGACGCATTGTTAAGGATTGAACCTGCCAAACACTTCTCCTCCACAAACAACACAAGTCCTCTTTACAGTTAAATTCAAGGAGCAAATGTCGTGAGTCCCATATACTCACACTACATTGCATTTTCATATTCATTTTTTGCAAGAAGTCCTCCATTGTCTGTCTTTTAGGGATTCCTCGACTAAACTTGGAAACAAGAGTATGTTTTCTTTGCTTTTCAAGGCTTTCTTTGATATGTTTCTCGAATTGAAGGGAAATATGGTCTGTTTTGTGGAAGTATTCCATTGGAAGGCATTCTAACTCTTCTTTGTTTTCTTTGACAGCTGCAGCGTAGGACTTGCGAGGCGGCTCAGATGATTTAAGATTTTCCATCAACACTGCAGCGTAGGACTTGCGAGGCGGCTCAGATGATTTAAGATTTTCCATCAACACTGCAGCGTAGGACTTGCGAGGAAGCTTAGATGATATGGGATTTTCCATCAAGATTTTCAGAGGAAAATCAAGGAGCTTAAGGGGAGAATAATACTCGAAGACTCGCCGATCACCCAGCGAATCAGATGATTAATCTGGTATTAGGATTCTTGATTCAATCTTAGATCACTGCATAGATTATTTTCTTGTAAAAGTATCGGACGAATAATGTAAGTTCTTGGATGATTCAAATTGAGCAACCTGGTACTTTCTTTTCTCTCTAGATGGCCTCCTTCTTGATTTCTATTTTTTCATCTGTTGCTTACGTTTACAATGTACTTTTGATGATAATCAAAAGGATCATTCGAAAAAGCAAGAACCGGTGTTGATTCTTGGAGAAGACCCTTTCTCTATCTTGAGTTGGAGAAAAGCCCTGCAGATTAGAGAACTTGGCAATGACAGAAACAGTACTTTGACTCCTGAGAAATTTCCTATGCATTGTCACGTAAGTCCCCAACCTTTTTTTACGCAGTGCTTCAAAAACCATTTTCAAACTAAATTCAAGCCTGCACCAGCCGGAAACGAAAATTACAATATGATCGTATAAGATGGATATAATATGGTATACTATACAATAGTATTTTTTTTGTTAATAGTATTTGTTTCGTAGCATTTAAAAACTGGCTTTACGAGAATCATAATCCTACTTTCTATGCAAATAACTATGAAACAATATAAAATACTTTTTATTAAGTAAACATGCTAAAAAAACATAGGGTTGACTTCAACAAATGTTAATATAAGCTTCACCAAATGTGAAAACTTATTGATAATATCTTAGCAAAGAGAGATTTCAAAAACAATCACATTAGCGAAAATTCTTATTCTCAAACAAAAGTTATTTCTAATACATATATTTATAGCACTCAAACAAAAGTTATTTCTAATACATATATCTATTGTACAAATTAAATTTATAAGAAATATAAATTTCGATGAAGAAATATTTTGCTATCTTTTATTTATTTATTTTAAAAATATTATTACATGAATGCATAGTATAAATACAACAATATTTTACTATTATTTTTTACAACTATAATAGATTATTCTAAAAATTTGTTACCTAAATTTTATCATGTATAGAACAAATAAATATATGATGACACTTAAGTTTTATTAGTAAATTAAGCACCACTTATATTAAGTCCAACAATATTTAGAACATAGACAACAGATAAATTATCTATAATGAAAATCAATGTGAGATTGATTTATTTTTTGTTCATAAATTTCGCCACTATCTGAAAATACCTTTTATGTTGTTTGTTAGAGCCCCATAAATAAAAAATATTATTTGTCAGAGCTATGTAAATTACTTCATTAAAAAAATATAGTTAAGTTGTAAAATTTAAAATACAAAGATTACGAAACACATTATAACTAAATTGTGAAATGTAACATATATAAGTTTTAAAATGTTTTGCAATTCAAAATTACGCAAATTTTAGATTATTGTGTTTTGCAAGTATAATGACATTATCATTCACGACCTAGTTACACCATGTTTCGTAACTCACTTATATCACGCAAACTAATGTTAATCTAACAAAATAATCTTACTAAATTTAACCTTTTCATTTCAATACATCAAATCATTCTTACTAAATTAAAGAAATTATTAGTCTTTAAAAATCAAGCCTTAACAAATCAATTCAAGATATCATATTTACTAAATATAACCTTTTTAATCCTAAAATCAATTTGTATTTCAAACAAATGAAAAAACGATATATATTTGAACCAAAATGCTTATGCATGGGATATATTGCTTTTATATTTTTTTTTTGTTTTCTAACAAAGATCCAAGAGTTTATACCACATAAAACAAAGATTTCTTTATCGTATGGCAAACCTTTTGGTGTTTTTCACAAAATTCATGGTCAAAAGTATGATACATTTCATCATAACCTAGAAAATTACTTCATTTTTTATGGTCAAGCTATGAAATGTAGTATACATACGTTACGAAGTATAGTATAATCAAAATTTTGAAATATAGTATATATAACTTTGTATAGATTTTTAAAGTCATGTATTAAGCATGTTTCATAAATTAAGTGTTATTAAGGTTTCACATGATATAAATAAGTTGCAAAATATTTAGTAATTAAGTTATAAAATATAGTGTATTGTAATCATTAAACATAACATACTAAAATAAAATTGCGTAATTTTGAATTACAAAACATTACTAACACCTGACTTACGAAAATATCGTGAATTTATATGTACTATGTTTCAAAAAACATGATATACTCTATATTTTGCAAAATACCAAAGAATTCATCGTAGCTTGGTAAAATTGCATATGGATTTTGCAAGGACTTCACAAATAAAATTTAAAATTATATGTGTATAACGAATTATATACATGTTTTTGCCAACGCTTCGGTGAATTATGTTTGGCCCATTATATGAGTGATCCATTTATTATAAATATTGTATGTAGGAAATAAATTTTGGTGATATGTTACAATTAGAGGATTAATCTCATCAATAGCCTACAGTTGTTATAGTCTGAATATTTGTGATTATACTCAAAACATACAATATAGGTTATAGAGGCATAACTCATAAATTTGTGTAATAATGCGTGATAAAATAGATTGTTATTTTAATAAAATCTTTAACGAAAAAGGTAAAAAAAAAAATCAATGTATATAAAAAATAGATTGTTATTTTAATATGGTTGGTCGGTCTATTGAAGGTGATAATATTTGGTTTTTAAACATACTTTCTGAAGCGCACAACTATGCACCGATTATAATTTTTAAAGACATGCGGTCATGGCGAAATTGAAAAGAAAGTGAAAAAATATTGGTACAAATTATAATTATCGCATAAGCGCGTCCCCTTGGTATATTTTTTAGCTTAAAGATTATCGATACAAAGAATGTCTCAAACATCCATAAAGTATACAATCACAACCAAAAAAATAAGATAACTAAAAAATACAGTTGGTTGTAAATACAATTTTTATTGTTTAATTATAAACACACAATTACATACAATGGCATGAGATTGTAAACGAAAGATCTTATATTATAATAGAGTTTTTTTGTTTGCACACCCGGAGATAATAAATTTATTACAGACACTCTTCTAAGGGCTTATAATATAAATATGACGATTAGATGTGGATGTCAATTTTTGAAATAATATTGATTATATTCACGTACATTACATTTTATGTTGGGTTCTTATTTATATTGAAAGAGAAACAAGATAACTACAAACGAGCGTTATGATATATATAAATAGTTATATAAGAGAATGATCGTGAGTTATTTTGTGTTATACGAACCGATTATGAAGTTTCTTAGATGAATAATATAGATAAAATTTTATATTCGTGTATAAATTTTATACAATAACATACTTCCCAACATAAAGAAAAGAATAATAAGGAGTTTTAAAATTTTATGATTGATAAATGAAAGAATTATTTGAAATAATGGCCAGATCGGTTGGATATGAGGGTGATTTGGCTTTATAAAAGTTTTGTAAAAGAAACCTAACAAATGTGTAACATTAAGGGTGCATTTTGTAATAAATAATGATTATGGTTGAGATTAGTGCAACACTAGGTAGTATGGAATGATCTTAAATGGGCTAATCATGTGATTTTTGGGCCCAGTTCTTGTATTATATAAAACAACACCCCTTTTGGGGAAATGGTGAACATTTATTACTTTATTACTACTTTTGTCAACTTATCTTTTTAACTTTCTCATGTTTTTATCTCTAAAAAATATTTACCAAACATATTTTAGACTCATAATATCTTTAAGAAATTTGTGGAACTATCATTGGCGTCGTCCGTGGGAAAAGATTGGTATCTGGAAATGTGTTTTCCAAAACTAATATTATATTATCAAACACATTGAGAGAAATGGATACGAAAGTACTATGGGATCCTCATGGCATTGGTGGTTTGGTAATTTGATCATTATCTCAAGATCATCCCCTCAAAAAGCATATAGTAGAGGAATGACGCTATGATGGTCAGTATGGCCACGAGCTACTCGAAGAGTCTATCTTAGTGGCTCGGATGAAAGAACTCTTAGAATATATAGCAAGGTTAAATTTAGAAAAAATACGGATTTAAATTTTAAAAGGCTCAGGTCAAAGGTCTGAATAGAACAAATAACTGAAAAATATGAGGCTCATTAGACTAGTGATAAATATGAAACGCTTCAGAGATGAATCTGTTATTATTCGAGGAGAAAGATGAAACCCATGTGTTGTTACAATTCCACTAAATGTAGTGATTATTATATTTATAACTCGGGACGAGTCTTCCTCCCCAAAAAGGGAGAACCTGTGAAAAAAAAGTGATAAGATAAAAGATTCGATGAGGCGTAGGAATAACCAACAGACATCTTATCAGGATAGAATTTTGAAAATATAAATTAATGATCAAGAGAAAATGATACTTGGGTCCGAGGAACGAGATAAAATGGTAATTGTCACTAAAATAAAGCAAGTTATACCTCATGGTCACATCCCATTGGGAAGTCAAAATTTTGAGTATCGTATGAGTAACCAATTTACGCACCCATCTGAAGAAGGTTTATATACCGTTGCAAATGAAGGCCCCCGTGACAGTATGTATAAGACCGGGCACAATTGGAGCTCATCTTCTCTGATGACGCGGTGGTAATAGAAAAATAAGTAACGATAGATGAAGCCCTAATTCAAGGGTAACATGATGAAACCCTAATCTAAGGGTAACAAAAACTAGAGTTTTCAGAGATAAAAAATATGTTATTCCAAAAACTTAAAATAACTTAAGGGATATGAGGCTTTATATAAGAGTTGCTTAAACCTCTAAACTAGAATACAAGGAAATAAAATAATATTTTTTTTAAAATTAAATCAAATCAAATCGTAATACAATCATATTTGAATTTGAATAATATACGATATTTTAATAAAATAAAACAAAATTTAAAATTCTTTATTTAGACTTTCTAGGCTACATCATTATCTTTCCTCGATAATTGTGTCAGGGCACATGCCGAAGCGATTCGACATCTCAAAGTTGGAAATTTTCGATATGACTCAAGATCCAAACATCTACATCAATCAATTCAAAAATATTATGATTAATTACGAAAATGATGATAAATTTTTATACATGGAGTTCTCCTAAACATTTAATGATGTCGATTCAAAGTGTTATAACCACATGCCACAAGGTTGTATCAAGAATTTTGACATGTTTTGAAATATCTTCGGCTAACACTTTGTGGGAATCAAAAATTTATGTGCAAAAGGATATATGATTAATTACTACAAACAAAAATTTGGGGAAAGCCTGAATAATTATACCAATTGCTTCATCAAAACTAAAACCAATATAGAGGGTTGCGAAGACAAAATAGCTATATCAATTTTTTGGATGGGACTCATCCCCGCTATTTTGAAAGATAACGTCGCGAAAAAACATGCCATGATGTTTGGAGCATTGTTGGATCAAGTAGAGAATAGAGTTTTAATAGAGGTAACACAAGCTCTATGAGTGGCTTTTATGGCACAAATGAAGCAGAATCAGTTAGAACAATCTCAGATGATTACATATAATCAACCTCATACATAAATTCCTCCGACTTATATTCCGACAACCATATTATACCAAGACTATCAATTCAGTTTCCCCCGAGACCAAGGTTAAATTCTTTAAGTTAGAAACGTGCAACAGAATGTATCCAATACCAAACAAGTGGGGCCGACCAGCTAATTTTTCCGAATTAACAGAGTGTGTAGCTACAATCTTCGATATGGCTTGAAGTCGTGTATAGTTCCCAAAAACGCATCCAACACAAACTCCAAGGGAAATTAGAAGTAACATATGTTTCAAGTATCATGAAGATGTCGGGCTTGACACGAA
The DNA here is from genome assembly GCA_036936605.1 of Limnanthes douglasii subsp. nivea. Taxonomy (NCBI): domain Eukaryota; kingdom Viridiplantae; phylum Streptophyta; class Magnoliopsida; order Brassicales; family Limnanthaceae; genus Limnanthes; species Limnanthes douglasii. The sequence goes on from JAUPFV010000004.1 coordinate 292,779,353, forward strand.
GGATTGTATAACATTAAAATAGTTTTCCAAATATTGATTAAAAATGGGAAACCAACAACGTTCATTAAAAACAGTCACAACGTGATCCGATAGTCAGGGAATTTGTAACAACTCCAAAGCAAGATAATTCTTTGATGATTTCGGAACCAATCAATTTCTTTGATGTCTCTTCGAGTATTTGGATCTGAAGCCAGGCAGGAATAAGGTTATGTTGGTAGAAGAGCCAACTACGAAAGGAAAGTTTATTGAATTGTGCGCTTTATTTGAGTCATTGACTATTTTTTAGGGTGATACTGTTTCAGGAATAATAAGTTTCTCTCGAAAAAGCATATTGTAAGCCTGGCTACATAGTTGGAGGCGGATTCTTTGCCACACTTATACCAAAACACATTATTATTTCTCTATTTTGAGGATGATGAAATGAGGGAATTAGCTGACTCGCACGATGATGTTGTAGTAATTATGTCATGAATTGCCGAAGATGAGATACGAAGAATTTTGATAGACACCGGTAGCTCTGCCAACATATTATTTATGACAACTTATGAGAAGATGGAAAACCACCGTGTTATTATTCACTTGAACCAAATGATTATGGGTTTCACTAGGGTGACTATTCAATGTAGTTAAAGAACTCAAGGGCACAATGGAATTAGGTCGCAGACCATTCAGGAAAGAGATGACTGTGTTGTTCGTTGTAGTTGATGCGCCTACATCGTACAATTAAATATTTGGGAGATCTTTGTTGTCCATAATGTATGTGGTTGCATCGATTGTTCATCAATGTTTGAAATACATCGTAAGAAATAATATGGGAATGATTAGGAGCAACCATAAAATGGCGAGGGAATGTTACTGGGCGGTTTTGGCCCCAAAGCAAATTAAATGGGATGAGTCAAAGAAGGCATAACAGTTAGTGGGGTCTTCTTTGGGGTTTGATCCTGTTGATATTAGAGTGAAAGCCCCAAATTTCTAGTCTCTAATGAAAGTTTCGAAGACTATGTTATTCTAATGGGAATAGTTAAAAGATTGAAACAAAATTATCTCCATAGGTAAGGGTGAGGTTAATTCAACTTTTGTGAACAAGGTTACACATGTTTGTGTGTGGCCCACCGAAGATGTTACAAGGGTACCCACTGAAATTATCTGTCATAGATTGACAATTTGAAGCAATGTATGTCCGATCATTAAAAAATGAAGGGTTTTTTCTCAAGAGAAATCTGAGGTAATTATGGTCGAGGTAGATCATTTATCTAAAGTTGGGCATATACAATAATCGCATTACCCATTATGGACGGTTAATCCAGTTTTAGTAAAAAATAAAATGAAAAGTGGTGAATATGCGTAGATTTCACCGACTTGAACAGAGCATGATCAAAGGATATTTTTTTCCAGTTCCTCGAATCGATTAATTGGTAGATTTCACGTCTATAAATTAATTTCTATCTTTTATGGATGTATACGCAGGGTACAATCATATCAAAATGGATATAAATAATCAAGAAAGTACTTCGTTCTTCACTAGAAGGGGCCTGCATTGCTATAATGCTATGCCATTTAGGTTGAAAAATGTTGGGGCCACTTACCAACATTTGGTGAACAAGGATTTCAAGGCTCAAATCTTATGAAACGTCGAGGTATATATTGACGATATGCTAGTGAAAAGTGTTAGAGACGAATACCATTTTACAGAGCTTTAAAGGGAGTCAATAGTTATTAAAAGCAATTTATAATTGAGTAACGAGTATAACTGCCTACGACTGAAGTAATGGCCATAAATATAGGTCCATGTTAATTAGTAAAGTAATGTATATAGTGGGAGAGAGAAATTATACGATGAAAGTATAAATAGGATTGTGAGTGTGTAAAAATGACAGCTTTTCTTTATGGATTAATAATTACTACTTGGAAAATATTTGTGAGATGTTCCTCTAACAAACTTAGCGTCATCTGTGGGAAAATTGTAACAAAAATATAATCTTTGAACTAATGGTAGTAACACGATCTGGGATTGAAAGGGAAACTTCTGAGAGAAACACTGCTGTAGAAAATCGAAGGTTTGTAGTGGATCAAGTTGAGGGGAAAATTCAGGTACAACCCTCCGACCATCAACTTGGGAAATTAGAATGCAAACGTCTTTGAAACACAAATAGAGGGTGGCCAGCCCCTTACTACAACTGGCCCAGAAATCGCTCATTGGGGGCGGTGAGTATTGTAATGCATGTTGAGCCCGCGGCGGGAGCCGACAACCCTGCAACCGTTTCCACAGTTCACCAGTTAAAACAACATATAAGAAATATGCAGAAAGAATATCAAAGGATCGACCATGACCAGAAGGTCAAAGAACAGGAAGCTAAAGCAAACCTAGCAGAAATGAATGATGCCCTCCATGCGTTAACAACTAAGGTGCAAATAAAAAATCGAGGGAAACAATGTTTAGGAGTTGAGGCCATTTGAGCACATTGAGGAGACAAGTCTTCTAAACCAAAGGAGGATGGAGAAGGAGAGGGCAAGAGTAGTGGCAAAAAATGGTCCAAGAAGCGGGAGATCCACATAGATGTACGACAAGCGGCTCCCAAAAGGGCTAAGGAGAATGAAATCCTACAATACAACAAAATCCGCCCAAAAATGGCAGCCCACGTGCTTAAAGAATCTTTGTTCATCGAAAAGATCATAGAAGTTGAATTCCCATAAAGTTTGATCTGTTCCGAATGGAAGCCTACGATGGCACAGGAGATCCAGAAAGGCATTTGTAGTAGTTTATGAATATGATGATGACTTTCAATCCAAATTATGCCATGCTCTGTCGATCCCTCTTCATGACCCTTAAAAGTAATGCAATAGAGTAGTTTAACGGTTTACCTAGAGGGTTCATTCATGATTTTGCATGACTTTGGGGCGCCTTCAGAGACAGATTGGTTAGCAATAGAGAATTCTGACGCGAGAGCGACTCCATTATGGACCTCTACCAAAGAAAGGGTGAGACATTGAAAAGCTATATCAAGTGATTTGTCCATACCATGAACGAATTGCCATATTTAGAATAGGCTATGGTGATCGCATTCCTCAAAAAAGCCCTTGCCAAAGGGGGGAATTATACGCAGACTTAGTCCATTGTCAAGTAAAAAATATGGGAGATCTCATAACTCAAGGATATCAATTCATGCGGGTTGACAATGTAATAAAAAGGGAATCACCATACAAAGTCTTGCCAGACACCAAAGGGGGATCATACGATAAAAGAATGATGGAGGAAGGACCTCGCCCAGATGGTACGCGAGGCACAAGTAACCTGGCGGACGCACTACGAGAATCCAAAACGGTGTTTTAATCCGCTTAACCATACGATCTTGGTCATCTACGATGGGACCAATGGAAGGACACAGTATTTTCCCCCTCGCACTATGAGCGCTCCTAGCCACAAATGTTCGAGCAGATATTTATGCTCTTATCACAACGACTATCGCCATCCGACCGACGAGTGTTGGCAAATCAAAGAGGATATTCAGAGGCTAATCGACAGCGGCGAACTTGTTCAATTCGTTAAATAACAAGACCATCATCGCCAGCATGAAAAGAAAGATGAGACTCACCCGGAAGACTGCGATGCCGCTTGGGAAGATAAAAGGGTTGACAAGTGCAAGCAATAATGGTTGTTTACGATTTCAGGGGGAGCCTTACTAGGTAACGACCAGAAATACGGTACAAAAGATTAGACTGAGCACAAGGTGCAGGAAGTCGAGGGCTCTTCCTATCAAAATTACCGCGATCCATTAGCCGACCTCACTTTCAACAACAAAGATCTACGAGAGATTGTTAAACCACATGAGGATGTTTTAACGATCAACCTAAACATTTGATGAGTAATGGTTACCAAAGTATTGGTCGATTGGTGCAGCTCAGCCAACATATTCAAAGCCAACTATGATCGAATGTTAGAGGTCGAACTTATGGTTAAAGTTGGCCGCAAAGCTACTAAGAATGAACTCACGACGTTGTTATGATTTCCGACGCCCTAAGCTTTTTCCACGCCATTATTGGTTAACCCTGGCTGCATTGGATGAAGGCTACTTCTTGTACTTTCAGGCAATGCATCAAGTATCATGTAGGAAACTCGGTTAGTATCATAAAGGGAAACCAGCGAACAACCAGAATCTGTTATGCAGTAAATGTCGATCCCACCAATCATTTGTGATAGCAACTAACCAGCAAGGATGAGAGCGACCAATCCAACAGCAACACTCCATCGCCCGGTCGGATGGACGATCCTAGGTAGAGTGAACGACGGGATAGTGCTCCTGAGGACATAAAGGACAAAATTGTGGCTGAGGGCCGCATCTTACAAGTAGGTAACAATTTAGATTCTATTTTTAGAATTTTTTTGATAAGTTTGTTACATAAAAATTTGGATATTTCTGCAATGGAATGGTAGTGATGTGTCAAGGATAAACCCATCGGTAATTTTCTCTGAGCTAGCAATAGATATATATGTTAAGACTGTACAACAAAAATGTCGATCATTCTCAATCGAAAAGCAAGAGGCCACCAATGTTGAAGTAAAAACGTTGTTTTGGCTGGGGCATATACGTCAAGCCCTGTATCTGGTTTGGTGGTGTACCTATGTTGGTAAAAAAGAAAAGGGGACAGTGGCGCATGTGCATCGATTTCATCGACCTGAATCATGCATTTCCTAAGGATTATTTCCTATTGTCTCTCATCGATCAGTTAGTAGACTCAGCTTCGGGTTGTGAGTATTTATCGTTCATGGACGCATACTCAGGCTATAATCAGATTCGTTTGTACCCAAAAGATGAGGATCATACGGCATTCCAAACAGAGACGGGGCTTTATTATTACACCATGATGATTTTTGGGTTGAAGAATGCATAGTCTACATATCAACGCCTCGTTAACCATGTCTTCAAAGATCAACTCGCGCACAACATGGAAGCGTGTATCAACAATATGATCGTCAAAACCAATACAATTGAAAAATGTTTTGAATTACTACACAATATTTTTGGCATCCTGCGTGACTTTAATCTCAAGCGGAAACCCGTAAAATGCTTGTTCGAGGTTTGCAGTGGTAAGTTTCTCGGCTATGTATTCAACCAAAAGGGGATTGAAGCAGACCCTTTTTAGCTACGAGCATCAGGCCTTCATCCAAGGAATATCAAAGAGGTTCAATGCCTAATGGAACATCTCACCGCATTATCCCGCTTCATATCACGGGCCTCAGATAAAAGCTACCCTTTTTTAAGGTACTCTGAGGCGCAAAGAAATTTGCACAGAATGAGGATTGTAACACGGTTTTCATTGCGCTAAAAAATTATCTCACATCCACAGAAATCCTATCTGCTAATGTGGCACATGAACCCTTATTCCTATATCTATAAGTTTCTCTTTCTTAGTTAGCACGATGCTAGAATCGGGAACCAAACAGCTTCAAATGACTAATATATTACACCAGTAAGACTCTGGTAGATGCAGAGACTCATTATCTTAACCTGGAGAAACTGGCCTTAGGACTTGTACTTGTTGATTGCAAGATGCACCCTTACTTCAAGGGCCACACTATTACCGTACAAACCTCATTTCCCTTAAAGAATGTATTTCAGAAGTCCGATATCGTTGGCCGCCTCACCAAATGGTCAATCGAGTTAGGGGAGTATGACATAAAATTTGAGAAACGCACTACGATCAAGGGATACTGACCACACCTACTAAGGCTACATAAGGATCATATTGAGCTCGAACCAATTGAGTTGAATAATACAAAAGGTTTAACTGGACACGCCCACTGGGGCTACGTAAGGGCCACACTAAGTCAAATACCTTTTACCGGCATTAATAAGCGAACTAATAATATGTCAAGCCTATAAAGTTCATGAAATTGGTCGAAACGAACTCTCTCACGAATAATCTAATGGGAAAGTCCTACTAAAGTTACGCGATTTGCCATACTGAGCTCGATTTTATAAGGACAAGCTAAGTCACTACTTGGTTAATAAATACATAGATTTCCACTTAAATAACTTACAACTATTCTTTACTTCGAAACACTGTCAACAAACTGATTCCTAAAATATTGCTAAATATATTATTTTATACACTTAAAATATCATCACCACCATAATTCAAGTGGTAAACAAAAGTTTTATGTTTTCAATTTTATAGCATACAAAATCAGGCATTAGGCAGTAGAGCAGTAGTCCCTGTTTCCATCACGCATGTTGCAACTGTAGCATTAGCAGACACCTTGACCAATTCAATCTTTGACCCATATGCACTAACCTCAGGGGCTCCTACCCCCGGTTTCTTAAAAACAGGATCTGCAGCCGCTATGTCGGTACCCTCTATGGTTAGTTTCTCACCTAGTGGAGTGAATTTTTTATATTGCCTCAATACCATTCCAGGTTTTAATTCTAGAAATTCCGAAATAGGTCCCTATTAATTTTTTTCCATCATACCCATCATCACCTCCATGACTTGTTGCTCCCGCTCTTCTAAGTCATGCTCCACTTTCTTCTGCAATTCCAGCCTATGTTGATCTTTATCTGCCTTAGCTTCCCCAATGGTCACTTTTAAATTGGCATTCTTTATAGTCAACTCTGCTATCCTCTTTGGATTGGTCTTCTACCCTTTTAGCCAGGGCCATATTTTATGTCAGCAGGACAACACTTTGAGACATTAACCCATCATTCTTTTTATCAGGTCATTGGTTTGCGCAAATAATAAGGCACTACCGCTGACTAGTTCCAGGCACTTATTCCGACATGAATCCCGTTCATCAATAACTAAGGATAGCTCGCATAAGAGTTCATCATTTTTACGCAAGGCTTTCTTGTGACGAGCCCTTGCCAACCCTCAAAATGTAACTCAAAATACTCTTTTTGCTCTAGTGTATGAGATAGATATGGTCAACCTAGTAGAATCTACTCTTCCATCTTATAAAGTACTTAACTAGTCCGAGGATGATAACGAAAAGGCTGGAAGAGCAAAACTAGATTTGATAGGAGAAAAAATAATAATAAGGGCACATTTGAGTTCACTTTATTACCAAACGTTAATGAGGAACCGATACGCTTCCAAGGTAAGATAAATGGACTTTAAAGTAGGAAATAAAGTTTTGAGAACATAGTTTTGTATACTAAGAAAATGAGGTTGGGTAAGCTGGGTCCAAACTGTGGATGACCGTATACGGTGGTCGAAAAAGGTCAAACTAGGGATATATCGTCTGAAGATAAAGAGGGGAGACCATTACAACACCTTGGAATATTGAACATTTGAGACTGTATTGTGAGTAATTTTGTAAACGTCGATGGGAACATTATATTGTGTGTATATTAACCGGTGGCATACTCTTTCCTCTCTTGGTGGCTCGAGAAGGTTTTAATGAGGTGCATAATAACCAGAATTGTGAATACAATAATTCTTTTCCCAATAAATCAAGTGTACATTGTCTTTATCATGGTCACAAAATTAATTTTTTTTTTATAATTCAAAAGTAAGGAAATGTTTTAAATTAAACAAGGATTGATCACCCTTGTAATAATTTACGAATTGAATATTTTCTAAGTGTCAATGTGTGTGGCAACATTTTTCTAAGTGAAAATGTGTGTATAGATATTCCTCGAAGTGCCACTTTGTGTGGCGATAATTTTCTAAGTACCAATATGTATGGAGATGTTTTTCTAAGTGCTAATGTGTGTGGTAACAATTTTTGAAGTACCAATGTATTTGGAAACATTTTTCTATTGAAGTGTCAATTTATTTGGAGATATTGTTCGAAGTGCTAATTTGTATGGTGATATTTTTTGAAGTACCAAATTATGCGGTGATATTTTCCGAAGTGCCAATTTGTGTAATGATATTTTTTGAAATGCCAGTTTGTCTAGCGTATTACGAAGTGTAGGTTCAAAGTGTTAAGGTGATTGAAATGCTAAGATAAGTTACGAGATTTAAAAAATAACAAACATAAAATTTGATTTTGAAACAACAAACAGTGACATCTGATAGTCATTTACCAAAATACATGAAGGATCATCTAAAACATAAAATTCACCAACACAAAATTCAATTACTTTCTATTTGCCTTCATAGTCTTTCGATGGGCTACTTGAGCTGTTTTCAGATGAGCTATTTTCATCATCTAGGTTGTCATCTCCAGAAGAAGTAGACCTGTTATTTTCATCATTGTCAGATTCAATTCCTTCTAAATTACTCACAACAGTTTTGAAATAATCCTTAGTGCGTCGATCTTCAGGAACCATGTACCAGTAATCCACTATATTAGACTTTGTAATTTTTTTTATGAAAGTCAATAATCATGGAGATTTTGGCTTCCTTTTCACGAGTCTTTAAAATGTCAAGGAAATCTTTCGCGCACGTGTTTACAACATCATTAATGGCAAATTTTTTTTTGCAGTCTCGATTTTGAACCTCTTCAGTTATTCGAGGGCCTTCTTCTTCGCATCTTCACTTTCTTATTACAAAGTCTTAATTTTATCATAGTTGGATTGTTCTTCTTAAAGTTTTTCATGGTGCTTCACGTTTTAGTCAATTCGAATATGCATTACAGTTTTGTGAAAATTGGCCTTGTTATCTTAAAAGACAAGGAATTGGTTAATGAGAGTTCTTTGAGCACTTCCACTCCATCTCGAACTGTCTTGCATTAAGTTCAAGAGTTACCACATGTCGGACCATATTATGAAAATTCACTAACAATTCATTGGTGTGGTATAAAAGGAATGAACCTTTTGATGCAGATGCTTGAGAATGATTCACCGAAGGGTCTGCTGATTGTTTTTCAGAATAAGGCTTTCTTGGCCTTAGTTTAAATTATCGGCAGTCTTCTTCTAGTGGATATCAGTGTGATTATCATTTTGTTGAAATTGTGGTTTGGAATCAAAAAATTGATTGTCTTAATTGTCCTCTTCATCCCCATCAATTGCAGGGGTCCGATTTGAAAAGGAGATGTCAATAGCTTGTTCATGTACAACTTCAATGGAATTTGTAGAGGAGCAAGATTTCAATTTTTTGATGCAATGGTGTCCTTCTTCTGTGAGCTTTAGGGATGAAGTGTTTAGTACATGGGTGATAATATCATCATTTTTTATTTTGGATTTATTTTTCGGTTCATCTTTGTTTTATTATTCACCTGGTAAGACTTATCTTGAGCATTCTTCTTTAGATTCTTCTTTGGTTTATAACTTGGAGCTCTATTCTGAGCATGAATAACAACTCGAGCATTTGGGATAGCTAATCTTTTCACCACATTAGCTACTGCTAAGGAATGCTTCATTAGCAAAGTTTAATGGGTCAAAACATTAGTGAAAATCGTTAGACCGCTCATTTTTTCCCCATTCACTCAACTTAGAAAAGGTCTCATTAGCAGCAACTAGATGTATTTAGTAGGGGTCATAATGTCTATAGAGCACCAACAAAGTTAATCAAATTTAAAGGACAAATATATATGTTAAATAATAGAACTTACTATGTATTTTCCACTTGAGTGATAGCCTCTGCAGATTTTCTATAGAGATTTTTTGTTGGATATAATGGGAACAAAAGACCTAGTTCAAAATATCTGGATAAACGACTAACTCATTTACACCGTATGTGAGATGAGTTTCTTCTACAGAGGGAAGGCTAATTGAAACGTTTTCTAGACTCCCCCACTATTTACGAAGTTTCGTTAACTCTGATTGATCAAATTATTCGTATTGCACATTATTAAGTGCAATCAGATATTAGGGGAGAACGTCTTTGAGATTTACACTAACAGTGATGCCATTTCTTTAGGCAATGTGATCATTTATTTTGTTTTTTTTTACTTTTTTTTCCTTCGGTTTCTTTTTCACAATATTCTCTTCGGAGTCAGGATTATGGGTATCATCTACTATTTGAAATTTTGAATCAATATTCGGTTTTGATTCAGAGACGACTACTTCCTCAGAAGGTTTGTCTCGCAATTGAAGATGTGGTTTTGAAGCAGCAATTTTATCTTGAATTGGTGAAGGTTCCTTCAATGCAAGGGTTCTTCTTGAGGATTGGAAGGTGCTTTTGAAGCATTTTTATTGGTTTTATCCGAATGAATCGCCTTTGAGCTTTTGTTTTTTATTGTTGTTCCTTTCGAGGGATGAGGTTTTAGCTTACATTGTGGTTATGTGGTACTGATTTTGGATTTGGGATGATAATACTGATATTTTTTTCTTTGAGATGTTTTATTCCTCAGATTCTCCTAAGGCAAGAAATTGACTTTTTTAAGAGACTTTTGCGAACAAACTGTGGGGGTTATGCAAGAAGGGTTGTCAGAAGAAGATCTGAGGTTGATGGATGGTGATTATTTTTTATAGGTGGCCATGGATCGCAGGTAAATGTTTGAATGGCTTAAAGATTTGGTTGGAAACTATCATTGTAGTTTCTGTCTTAACATTTTTTTTTATAATACTAAGCCAGTTCCAATCATTGTTTTAGACCAAACATAAACAAAATTAAGTTGCTAGATTGAGAGTAAAAGTGGGTCGAATAGAAACACATGGATGAAACACGGTTGTAATGGTGGTTTATAATAAAATAGAGGAGGGATATGGACGGAAAACTTTCTCTTTCTATCTCTATATTTGGTTTGAGTTAAGAGTTTAATGATATGAAAGTAAATTTATAGGAAATGATTGAAGGATGGTTAATGGGATTTTTCGAGGAATAGTTGAAGAGTTAAGCAAAATTCACATTGGTTAGCACTGATTTGATGTCTAACGTTTATCTAGTGATGATGACTTGAGTAGTTTGACAGGTGTTAGGTGTGTCAGAGCAAACGATACAAATTCTTATCATCTTTTGCTACTTTCCACTTTATTTTATAAAACAACTTTATTACCTAAAATAAATTCAGAGGGAAATATAATGTCTTGTATTGTTAAAAATTTCAAACAAAGTGAATGACCGGTCTATCTCCAAACGAATGGTCGATGTGCCACCGACAAGAGACTAATTCAAAAGTGACAATTTTAGTCATTCCTCCAATTTATTCGCAAGGACTCGGGGGCTATTGATGGGGATAATATAAATATAGAATAATAATTATTATTTTATATTTGGTGAAACAATAAATAGATAATGTAGTTGGTAGATCTTGTGTAAAATATAAATGTAAAGGACTAGAAAGACAATATATTGTAAGTATAGTTACACTAAGTTTAAAAGTGGGGGGAGATATCCCATGTAACAATCTTTAATATATTGCTTGTGGTGATGGTAAAACCTGTTTTAATGGTAAAGCCATTAGAAAACCTTTAGTAGGTTAATATTAAGTATATGTAAAAAATTGTGAAAGAAAAAGATGAGTATGCTTGTATTTAATAATTTTGAAAAAAGTCCAACCTTCTTAATGATGTTGGTTGGGGTATTTATAGTGTTTTCCTTGACCCATAAGCCATATATGTCAAATCTTATAATCGGATCATTCATATGAGCCCCTAGGCCCAAAAAATGAGCTACTAGGCACGTAGCTGAGTCATTGTTCCACTCAAGTTACTATCCATTGTCTTTTATTCAGCCTGCCCGAAATGCCCTTCGAATATTATTAGAATTACTAGAGATATGCTTCCAGCAATATCCAAACTGATCATATAACGCCCCTTATATTTTTCAAAAAACTTTTGGAAGAGCTAATCGTACTGAATAATATCCAATCTGTGTTAGAAGTGAATTTGAAGGATCTATTGATCAACTCAAAGGTCGCTACTTTATTATTAGTCTTCAGTTACACGTGTCAGCTTCCAGTTGGACCTACTAGGCCTTTTTTTCTAGCGACTTACATGTAAACTTCTAAAATTAATGGGACTATAGTTAATAGACTTTAATTATTACATATTCGATTTACTTCCCCTAGGTGAAACACTCAAGTAGACTATTTAGTATATAAGTATGCGATTTTACTGTTTCCATTTATAGAGTAAGAAAAAAAATCAAATCTTAAATATATAGAGAGAACCTTAGAAATCGCATAAAAATTCAACTCCTCTAATATTTCCTAAGGTTTTATGTTAACAACATGAACTTCCTTAATCAAAGGAGGCTGGCTCAGCTTGTCTGACTTAGACAAAGAGAAAAGAGAGGCCAGAATCGCAGCCGGACTACCTGCCTCTCCTGGTGGATTGATCATTGGAGAGGTATCAGAACGGACATGAGTTCATCTTCTTACAAACCAACATTATTTCCCAAGAAAACTTTCCCTACTCCATCTTTAATAAATCTTGAACAACCAGAGCAACCAGAACCACTAGTTCACCAACCAGAACTACTAGAACCACCAGTTCACCAACCAGAACAACCAGAACCACCAGTTCAACTAAACAAAAACCCTTTTTCCAGAGCTAGAGCCGTTACCAGCCGCAAAACTTCATCCTCTTTCATTTCTATGGGATCGGATATATGGGAAAGCCCACCTCGAAAGGTTACTAGGCTGTCTAAAGCCAATACCACAACTCGACATGTCAAATAGGCATATAAACCAAAGGAAGGTCCTTCAAAGGTAAAGTCTATAATATTGAAAATTTTGGATCCAAGCCCATCGACTTCTCCCATTAAAACTTCTCATATTGAGAAAGAAGATATTGGGCACAAGTCGGCTGATCAGGCGTAAAAAATAATGGAGGAGACGATTGAAGATAATGGGCCAAACACCCCATTAGAGACCTCTAAATATACTGGGGACACTAGTATAGTTTGGGAAAAGAAAAAAAGTAGTGGCAAAGCCAGACGCCGAACTGGTTCCGGATTTCCTCGTTGGGCGAGTGAGGCCCAACAAGGTCAATGTCAACTACTTGCTAGAACTTCAAAGAATTTCTTATGTGTATACCTACACTTGAGTTGGATAGGATAAGAAAGAGGTGGGGCTTTCCGGAGTCCATCAAGGTGAGAATTCTCATCCCCGATGAGACTTTAATGGACAGTAAAATCGGGGAGCTAGTGGTATGCACCAAAGTGCTCAACTAGGTCCTTCAGTTCCCTTTGGATCTAGAGATAGTTAGATAGTTTCGCATAGTAAAGCTATGTACAAGTTAGTTAAGACCCAGTGTTTGGTATACCTTATTAGCCAACATCATTGCTTCAAGGCTTTCCAAGATCCAAATGCCTATGGAACAGTTTGCAGTTGTGGCCGGCTTATGTAGAAACCATCATATCTCTTTATATTATTTCAACATGGGGAATGACTACAAGGTAGTTAATGATCTGTTAGAAGCTGACAAGCCTTGGAGGAGTCGATTCCTCTACATCAGTGGTGCTTATAAGAATGGTAGAAAAATACGCAACAAGGAGAATCCAAGATTGGTAACCAGATACTGGAAAAGCTCATGTAAACGTTTAATGATTCTTTTCAATGTGTATTAATATCGATCTCCGCATCGGATAATGTTGACATTAATTCGTACTTCAGATTTGTTTTTCAGTGTTTTACAAGATGTTCTAATAACATTTGGAAGAGGGACGAACCACTTTTATAAAACTGAATCAACGGGTCATGGAAAATTGGGAAGCTGGTTTCCACAATTTTTTCACTGCAGCTAACATGGTAAGGGCTAATCTATGAAGAACAAACACAATTAGGGAGATTTCGTGGGAATAGTTCATCAATCCTCCTAAAGCGGATGGAATTTTCAAATGGACTGAAGAAAGAGATGGTAAGCTCTTCTTACTAGCTATGAATAAGGATCATAGTCATCTCAATAAAATTAAGAAGAAAAAAAGGAGAAAGTTGGAGACTCCTCTCAAGGATCCCGATGCGGGTAGTTGGGGATTGCCGTGAGAGATTAATGCTGCACTATTGGAGGTTATGGCAGTAACAGTTGGTGAGGCTAAAAGGCCACAACTTTCTCCAAACATCAAGAAGAAGAAAAAAAGGCTCAAGAGACGCCAGTAAGGTAGTGATGACAAGGCAGAAAAGAAAAATAAAGTAGCTATCGGTTCGGGGATCATACTCTCATCCAAGATCATTTCTCCCATCCCTTATACTAAACTTCCTACCGAAGTTCCTACTGAAGAAGAGGTTCATGTTGATTCTCCCTCTCCAGCTTTCCCTAACGCTGACCAACCTCTTGCTGAAGGTATGTTAACCTAGAAGATGTATGGAACTTATACTTTATCGATTTTGACAAAGATGATTTTGACCGAACCTTCCCTCAGTCAACCAACATATCCAATACAGTGATTCATGACAGTGAATATTTTGAAGTGTTCGATGAGCATGACATCTTGAGCTACGTTGTCTTAGGCTACATCAGGCCCATAGTTGACTTAGAAAGACAAGTCAGAGCTTAAACAAAAGATACAACTTCCTTTCAAACTGACAATCAAAGCCTAAAGGTCTCCCTCGCATCCGAACAGAAAAAGGTCGAGACTTTAGTCACAAAAAAGAACAATTGAGTGTTGAGTTGAAACCGGCCAAATATGATTGAGAAAAGACACAAACCAGTTATACCAAACTACAAACTTCCACTTCTTATGAAGTTAAAAACTTGAATGAAGCATTGGCCAAGGAAAAGGCTACCAATGAACAACTATCTAAAAAGAAGAAGGATTATAAGATCTTTTTAAGAAAAAGGATGATAAAATCACCGCTTTGAAGGACAAAAAGGCCCAAGATATAGCTGCTACAAGAAATGAATATGTTGAGGGGGTGTTAAGTCCATGGAATGAACAGAAGAATCTGTCAAAGCCGATATGGTCCTTTTGTTGCACAAAACTTTTCCCAAACGGGATCTTGGGAAATTGTGGGAGTTCGTGTCGGATGATGAAGTTCCCTTTCATACTTTAGCACAAAGTTACAAATACAACATGACCTCAGATATTTCAAAATATGGTGATGAGGTTGAGGATGGCTAAATTGATAATAGAGAGGAGAAGGAAGAAGTTAATGTTAAGAATAAAATCAAAGGGACCAAGTCCTAGGGTTAATTATTTTTAATTGTAATGGTATTCTGAACTGAAGTCCTTGGACAATGCAAGGAATTTTTTTTGTTTTTATATCGGATGTTTTGAAACTATAATTATATAAGTCCTTGTAGTTTACAAGGCATTTTATAATGTCGATCGTATTCTTTATGATCCTACTTGCATTTCATACTACTTCAACTTTTACTTAGTATTTTTCTTTTATTTTCTTATATACTTAATCAATCTTATATTTATCATTTATTTAAAAACAACAAGTGTTTAATAATATTTTAATTCATCATGTGTTTAATGAATCTTTAATACTTTCGTTCCACTTAAAGGTGATCTATTTGAGGGCTACAAGTATTTAATAAGCCTTTAAATCACCAGATGTTTAATGAGTCTTTAATACTTCTGGTCCACTCAAAAGTGATCTATTCGAAGGCTAGAAGTTTTTAATAATCCTTTAATCCACGAGGTGTTTAATAAGTCTTTAATACTTTTGATCCACTCAAAATAACAATTTTCTGAAGAAAAAACCCGTAAATTATAGTATATTGATTGAAATCTGGGCACCTCATTAAAACCTTATCGCGCCACCAGGGTATGAAAGAGTATGCTCTCAAATATTTACATTGAAGTAGAGCAAAGGAAATATTTACAGTATATAATTACTCTAAGTATAACCTGAGATGCTCAACATTCCAAGGATGTCTCAACAAATTACCTTCTTTATCTTGGAGTTTGTATGTTCCTTGTTTGACTCTTTCATATACGATGTATGGTCCTTCCCAGTTCGGAGCTAACTTTCCAAATTGTTTTTCCTTGGTGTACAAGAATACTTTTCTCAATACTTTGTCTCTAACCTGAAAATATGTTCTTTTTACCTTAGAGACAAACTTGCTCCTCATCAACCCTTGGTAGTGTGTAGTTCTTAAATGTGCATTCACCCTCTTTTCTTCAACTAAATTCAATTGAGCCCTCATGTCTATCTCATTCTAGCCTTCGGAATAATTTTAAACCTCGAAAGAAGGGAGAGTTGCTTCTATGTGCCCTCATGTGTAATTTTATCAAGTGTTCTTTCATGGCTTCATATTTCCCTTGAGCCTGATGAATAAGCAATTGGGAATCACTTATTAATTTGACTCTTTTAGCCCCACATATATGAGCTAACTTTAACCCAGTTATGGTCTCTTCATATTCTGACTTATTACTACATACTCTGAAACCAAAACATATAGATTGGTACAGGGTATTACCATAAGGAGAAGTTATGAAACTTCCAGCTCTGCAACCCATCGTACTAGACCCATAATCCGTTCAGACTACCCATTCTTTTTTAAACTTAGTAACTTATGCTTCTTCACGAGGCCGTTTAGAGTGGAATTCTACTAGTAAATCAGCCACATGTGGAGCTTTGACTGCTGTTCGAGGCGCAAAATCAATGTCATAATCTCTAAGCTCAACTGACCACTTAGTCATTCTTGCTGATATGTCGGCCTTTTATAGCAAATTCTTTAAGGGAAAATAAGTTTGAACCTTGATTGAATGTAATTGAAAGTAGGGCCTCATCTTTCTAGCAGCTATCACTAATTCCAACGCCAACTTTTTCAAATTTGAAATACCTCTTCTCAACTTCCAACAAACTCTTGCTTATATAACAAAACCAGACGTGGGTAATTGTCAACTTCTCGTACTAATATTGCACTTACAACATACTCTGATACAACCAAGTACATATAGAGTATTTCTTCATCAATAGGGTTGGACAATTTCTTGAGTGAAGATTAATAACTCTTAATTTCAAGGAAAGCTTGATCACAAGTTATGAGACCAATTGATTTTTTTTTTGCATTTCTCAAGACTTAGAAAAATTGAGCATATTTGTCTAATGATCTCGAAATAAATCGGTCTAAGGCTACTAATATCCCAGTTAACCTTTGGAATTATTTGGTATTTTGAGGTGGATGCATAGCCAATAATACATTCAATTGGTCCAGCTCAGCTTGAACCTCTTTTGTCACTTATTGTATAGCCCAAACATTTACCTGATCAAACACCAAATGTGCACTTCTCTGGATTTAACTTCAGATTGATGGCTTCTAAGTTGGAGAAAGCTTCTTGGAGATCAGAGATATGATCCTATTCTCTAAGACTCTTGACCATCATATCACCAATATAGACTTATATATTTCTTTGGATCTGATTAGCAAAAACTTTATTCACCAAATGTTGGTAAGTAACCCATGCATTATTCAAGCTAAAAGACATTACCTTGTAAAAATATAATCCTCTACCAATGATGAATGTGATATGGTCGTAATCATCATGATTCATTTGTATTTGATTGTACCAAGAGAAAGCATCCATGAAAGATAACAACTTGTTCCCTGATGTAGAGTCCACAAGCTGATCTATCCAGGGTACTGGGAAATGATCTTTAGGGAAAGCTTTTTGACGTCTGTGAAGTCAATACACATACGCCATTTTCCATTCTTTTTTTTTACCAAAATAGGATTAGTTATCCAAATGGGGTATTGAGACTCTTTGATATGTCCCATCTTGGTCAACCGGTCTACTTCTTGGACAATCATTTTGGATTTTTCTTTTGAACAATATCTTCTTATTTGCACCACTGAACCAACATCAGATCATATAGATAATTTATGACTAATCACCATAATTGGTACTCCACTTACATCCTCATTACATCATGCAAATACGTTTAAATTATTAGATAAAAATATAACAATTTTTCTTTTACCTCTAAAGGCAGTTTAAATCCAACCCAAATATTTTTACCGTCTACTAAGTAATAAATGTTTACTTTTTCCACTATGATTAATGCACTAGGATCCTTCCACGGATCATTTATCTTGTTTTGATCAGCAGAAGGCTCCACTGACTATTATAATTTGTTAATTTTCACTGTTTTTACGGATTTTGAAGCAAAAGCAGAGACATAACATTCACTGGCTATTTTTTGGATACTTCGGATGAGGTCTACTTGCCCTCCCACAAAATATTTCAATCACTGATGGATAGTGACAGCTACTGCATGTATCATGGACAGCCAAGACCTACCAAATATAGCATTGTAGGATGTCGGACAATCAACTACCACAAACAAAACTCTTACCAACTTCTTGAATAACGATTTGCCCAATAAAATCTCTTTTTCAAATTCCCAATTACATCAGGCGTAACCCCACTATGGTCCTATTCCAACGTTGGATTACTGAGGGATTCGTCATCTGCTTATAAGTTGATAGGAACAATAAGTTTATTAAACTGCCAGTAGCAATTAAAATCCTTTGTATATCATTGCCTCCAATAGATGCCCCTATTACCACAACATCTTCATGTGGCCTAACAATTTATCTTAAATCATCTCCGTCAAAGACAATGAATGGAGCATGACTTTGATAAAGATCAGTAGACATTTTTCCTTATATCTAAGTTGTTAGGCTACTGGCATGTCTTTTCTTTGAACAACTTGATGGTCCCGTCATAGTATATGCCCTAAAAATAGTAAGGAATTCAAAAACGTTACGCGGTTCGGATACTGTAGAATTCTTTTCTTTTATTACTCCAACTTGATTCCGATCTAAATCGGGATCTAGATATTATAAATCCACATATAAAATCCTTCCTTTGAGTGTTGACTGACCTATTCCCCCTTGTTTGTTTTAAGAAAAGTTGATAACTTCCCTCTCTCGATTAAGTTTTGTACTTCATGTTTTAGTGCAATGCATTCATGACCCGTATCATTGTGGTATTTAAAAAATGAGTGTTCCGGGTCTCTCTAGGAGACTGAATTGGCTCCGGTTTCCTAAAATGCACAACATTTCTTGTTTTATCATAAATGATTTCCACAGTCTCCCTTAGTTCAGCAAACCACTCAGGTTGAACCCATGAACCTCTCTTGGGTTTAAACTTTTGAGACTAACTTAATTGATTTGGCCTTGGCAGATGTGATCCTTATCTGAATCTTTAATCCTGTGATTAAGTGTGGCCTAAGATTACGTAATAGCTTATGAGATTGCTGCTGCTGGAGCAGACTTATTTTGGAGTGGTACTCTAGATTTCGTAGTCACTTCCATTGTAATATGTTTTCCGACCTGACTTAACAGTTTGCCCCATGTCATCGTTTTTTCCGAGTTACTGAATCAACTAATTGACCCAGATTTAAACTTGCCTTCGTGAAGCAATTTTCACTTGCTCAAAACAATCGGCTATCATGTTCTCTGTATTCACGAAACGGTTGATGTATTCCTTCAAAAATTCATTTGATCATTGGGAACAATAGATGATAGTGTAACCATTCCCTTTAGCTCTTTACTCCCCACAAACTGTCTCTGAAATTCCATCCAAAACATATCAAATTTCTTTATTGATCCTTGTGGCAAACTATTATACCAATTTAAACCACTTCATTTGAAAGTTTGTGAGATTTCCCGGCATAAAAATTTGCCATCATCATCATAAAAATTCATCATAAAATTCTTGAAATTGCTAGATGATTATCAGGGTCTTTGCTCCCATCATACTTCTCCATCTTGGAATTATTAAACCTCATAGGGAGAGGTCCGGAGAGTATTTTTTATGATAGGAGTAATTGCCTCCAATTATGGCTATGACTGAAGACTGTATCTTCATCATGAGTGGAAAATATACCTGGTTTAGATAGAGTAGCAAAATGATCACTCAGTAGGTGATTAATACAGTGATCAATCGATCCCTTTATTTTTTTCCTCATGCTGATTCTTTTTCATTTTCCCTTAATATCTCTTTTTCTTGAATATTTTTTAGTTAACCTTATTTTATTTTTCTGACGGCCCTGCTCACTACTATATGAGGAAGACCCATTTGAGCCAGAAGCAGCAGTGGAACTATAAGAAGAGTTCAATGTACTTTTTACTTGTTTGGCCCGATGTGTCTTTTTAGGTTTAGTTTGAGCTTTTGTGGACTGGTCATTTTCCCTTGCTTTTTATTATCCGCAAGCTCATTTGTAGATACTTCTCATGCATCAGATTTTTCTTTGAACAATACTTTAGCCTGCCTTTGGGCCCTCAAAGCTTCAATTTTAGCCCTCAACTGATCACGCTCTTTGTGCATGAACGGTCTTTTCTCAGTATTGTGATTGACATGAGATACCGTAACATGCTCATTTTCCTCTCTTATTTTTTTATTTTCCTAAGCAACACCTCATGTATATTAAGATCCATATCCCAAGTATTTCTAAACTTTATATTATAGGTAAGGTTTTGAATAGACTTATTCAGGTACCTTTAGCTCCCACCGTGGTCGCCAATTTGGTGATGTTAAAACCTGGTTTAAGGGTAAAACCAGTAAAAAAACCTTTAGTAGGTTAACATTAAGTATTTTTATAAGAAGTTGGGAGAGAAAGGAGGAGTATGCTTGTATTTAATGTTTTTGGAAAAAGTCAAACCCTCTTAATGATGTTGGTTGGGGTATTTATAGTGATTTTCCTTGACCCATGGGCCATATGAGTCGAATCTTATAATTGGGTTCATTCATATGAACCCCCATGTCCAATAAATTAGCTACTAGGCATGTAGCTGAGTCATTGTTCTACTCTCAAGTTATTATTCATCCATTTTCTTTTATTCAACCTCTCCGAAATGCCCAATGGATATTATTAGAATTACTAAAGATATGCTTCCAGTAATATTGAACTGATCAGCTTGTAACAAACCACCTATAAGTTGGTATACTTTTCTAGAAAAAAGAATAAGATCTGAGATAATATTAGTTGACACTTTATTATTTTCTCTCTCTAAAAAAATACATTAGCTACTTTATCTCTCTAAAAATTCATCAATCTACAAAGTAAATATCTTAGACCAATTTATCACCCACGAAAATATCTTAGACCGATATATCACTTACAAAAACATTTGAAGCGATTAAAAGAGAGGATTAGCTAAGCCTCTATTATACAATGTAGTCTACGTCTGAAAAAATCTTGTTAAGTTTTGTATAATGTTGTGTGCTTCTATTTTACATTCAGGTTACAATATTTTTATTATATATTTTTTATTATGGTTAGCCTATTTTCTTTATCTACTTCTCATTAGATTTCTATTGTTCCTTCGGGTGTGATGATAGATAATAAATGATTTGGAAACACGATGGAATGATTTTTGGAGTATTATTCATCATGCTGAAGATGTATAGGCCAAGGATGTGAATGCCTCAAATGCTGCATTTTCGACCCTTGGGACTTGCTTGAAAATGACATGCTCAAATTGAGTAACGGATCGATGTAATCCTTTAAATATTAGATTATGTTCTCATTTTTTCACATTCGGCCTATCCTGATACTTGATTAACCACTAACTGAGAATTGGTTAGAGTTTTACTATATTTACTATATAATTATTTATTAGACGAAACCCTACGATAGAAGATTCATACTTGATTTTATTGTTAGATGTTGTAAATCTAACCTTGATAGACTAGTTTAGAAAATCTCATGTTTGAGATATGAGATGGATTCATGTTCTCGAGCTTTATTTTTTTTTTTCATCAATTTTGACACTCTAAGTTCCTTCTGACTCCTCGGCCAGTGAGATATGTATCTCGGATTTAGAATTCGTTAAAAAGTCAGCCAATGCATGGACATTTATTATTGTTTTTTGTTCAAAATAGATATCGCAATCTCATAATTTTACTAACAATTTTGTCAATATTCTCGAAATAACAGGCTTTTACAACACATTTATTATGAGGGATTGATAAAGTTCTAACAACTATTGTATGGGTTTGAAAATACGGTCTCATTTTCATAGACGTAATTACTAGAACTAATCCAAGTTTTTTTAATTATAAATACCTAGTTTCCATTATTAATAAAGATTTAATTATATAATATACGGCTTTAGCTTTCTTTATTCCTCTCTGTTTAGTGTTACATCAACTGCATAGTCCAATACTTATACGTATAAGTACCGAATCTTCATACCTTAGTCTTCGTTATTATTTCAGGGGTGCCCAAGAATTTCTTTATGTTGTTTAGTATTTCATGTCAGGGTCCATTGAAAATTTCCTTCTACTTTCAACACTTGGAAGAACAATTGGCACTTATGTCTCAGGATTGTGATATAAATATGTTGTTAAGTGTTGTTAGTCTTCCATACATAATTTGGATTTTTCGTATTCATTAAAGGCTTCATTATTGCCAAATTGACAAGTTGTATTGGGTATGGTTTGATTGTTTTTGCTCACCATGTATTTGAAGAATTTTCTATATGAAATACCAAAGGTGCATTTTTACGGACTTAGTTTCAAATTTACTTTCCTAAGATTGTTGAATGTCTCTATGGGGTCTGTTAGATGATCATCTTCATGCATGTTTATTACCAGCATGTCATAAATATAGTCTTATATGTTTATGCTCATTTAAGTTGGAAATATATTATTTACTAGTGTTCGATAGGTTGTTCAAATATTTTATAGTCTGAAGGGAATTATTATGTAGTTATATAGCCCTCTTTAGGTGATAAATGTTGTGTATTCTTGGTCATCTTCTTCCATTTTTATCTGATTATATCGTGCAAATGCATTTATGAAGGTTTATTATTTTGTATCTTGATGTTGCATCTACAATTTGGTCAATTCTAGGTAGTGTGAATGGGTACTTTGGACATGCATTGTTGATGTTGCATCTACAAGTTTGTAAATTATACGCATGTCTTCCATTTTTCGTTTTTATTTTCTATCAATACAATATTAATTGTTCATATTTGATAGTATGACTCTCTTATCTATCATACGAACATTAGTCTATCTATTGTAGCAACAATTGTTTTTGTCTTTTATTGGGAGTAAGATCTTATTTTTTGTATTATCGACGTAAAGTTATTGTTAACGTTCAAATGATGACAATTGACTTTTGTTAGGACTCCAGCTACGTCGTGTGTGCTCCATGCATATATATATATATATAATCTACAGTAAAAATTCTATAAAATAATACACTTGAGACCACCAAAATTTATTAATTAAAAGAGTTATTAATTAATCGATAAATTAATAATTATTAATTTATATATTGATTAATATTTTATTAATTTATCGTAAAATACTTAGTTTACAAACACCTTTCAAGCTTCCACCTAATTATTGTACAGTATACAATGCATGTATATCAAATGAATGACCTAATTTGAAAGAAACCTTCAATCTGCCACCTTATTATGCTTCTTGTGTTCAATGTATCACTTTATGGACATTAAAAATATTTTCATGTAATATGCTATATATAAGGAATTATTAATTTATATTTTATACGGGGTCTAAAGAAATTATCAAAAATGTATTATCTTATAATTTTAACGAATTATTAATATAGCACCCTATCCCCGAGTCGGGACCGACCAAAAATATTATCTTAGAGAGTTTATTAAATAATTGAGTATTAATTTATCGAGTTTCTACTGTATTTTTTAACAAGATTGAAATTTTGTACATGAGATCGATTAAAATGGCTCAACCGATCTTCGGGATTTTTCATGGTTCCACGGTTACATCTTCTACTTCTTTCATCGGCTGCACTAGTCAAAGACCTTCTTAGGGGTTATCTACCTTATACAAGACCCTTTCACTTTTTATTTTATATGTTTTGAAATCTAGTAATGTTGTATAACATTCCCTGGATATTTTCTGATTTTCTATGATCACAATCATTTTTCCATTTCTAAGATATCTTAAACACTAGTGGACCGTAGACACTACGTCATGTATTTGATCGAGTCATGATCGACATGTATAATATTATAAAAAGATGACATATTTACCACAATGAAAAACATTGTACTTTTTTTAAACTCTTTTGTCCCACCTCCACATCTATAGTTAGTTCTCCTAGGAAACTGTATATGTTACAGTGAAGCTAGTTAAGATTTTTTTTGTTTGGGATTTGTACTCGAGCTTCTTTAATTTTCTCATAAGTTCAAATATACAAGATATTTGCTGAGTTAACAGTGTCAATCATCACCTTCTTGATCTGTACTTCTGTCATCTACACTATTATTTGCATTGTGTCACAATATGGAGATCTCACTCCCTTTATATTGTCATCCGAGAAGGATAAGTTTGGATATTGGTTTATGTACAAGGATAGGGATGTCTACACTTGCATACTATATCGATTTCGTATGTGTATCGTTATTTTTTCCTATTTTAATGATTATTGAGTATGGATATCTTGTGGTTTATTTATTTAGATATAGGTCTATGTATCCTTTATTTTCCTCTGGTTTCGTCACTATGATAAAACTTGTATCCAGTTCATCCTCGATTGGGCCCGAAGTTTTTTTTGTAGTATCTCTTGAACCTTGTCACGACTCTTTATTTGCTCTATTCTTCACGAATTCACTTAATTTTATTTTATTTATTAATATCTGAATTTGATCATGTGAAGAACAACAATCTTTGTTAGAATTACCTATTTCACCATGAAACGTATAATATAATTTTTTATTCTTATTTGCTCTAAAAAAAATCTAGGTCTATTGTACTCGATTAAGTCCTTAATTTTGTCATAAATTTTATATAGTGATACCGTCAATTCTATTAATGGTCTATTCGGCAGGTACTATGTTTTATTGTTGTCGTCAATATTGTATATAATTTTTTTACTTTCCTTTATATCTTTGGGACTGACTAGACCTTGTCATGGCTGAATCTGAAGCGTCATTGCTCCTTAATGTATTGTATTTTATGTTAAATTATACTATAATGTATGTTTTGTTGGTCAAAGCTCATCCGGTTGGATTGTTCGTGTCTCTTAATTTCTTTGCTCTAGAACTTCATTCATCTTTATAAAGCATTCCACTTGAGCTAATAAATCTCCAAACTTCATCATTTTTTTCTTCATTATTACATCAAACATGGTTTATTCTCGGCCTTATATCTTAAATATCGTTACGAGGATCAAATCGCGACAACGTTGTAGTTAGGACTATATTTCAACAAATTATTTTGTGTGCTCTCTCAAACTTTTGTTAGCTTTTGTCTTGCAATAAGTTATATAATACTCATCTCCTCGATTTTCTTAGATTCTACAAAATGGTTATTGAATGTCACCTAAAGCATCTTCAAGTTTTTTATGTATCATTAGGGGAAGTAATTGAACCATTGTAGTGTACCTTCTCTTATGGTCATGGAAAAGGCTTGACATTATATCCTATCACCAGCTCTGTATTGGAACAACTATTGAAATGTTGATGTGGTGTTCAAGATCTTTTTTTATGTAGTATTTGTCTATTTTATGACTATGATAATATGATGCCATGATGTAATATGATAATTTTAGGAACAGTGGGGACTCTTTGTATGAATGATCATCTTCATATTCATAATAGTCGTTAGACCATCCATTGACAAGTATATTTGTTGGAACATTGACACGTTCTATTTTTTTCCTCGATTTTTATCGTGTCTCGATATGTGGCTGGTAACCCGGATATGGGTATATGTATCCTGGTTTATATTGTGGGATTCTCCTTCATATGGATCAAAACTAATAAGAATGGTTGGTACAAAAAACTTCAATCTCGTTCGTACTTTTAATACCCGTATAACCATTGAATACTTTTGAAGTAACTAATTCTTGGAAATTAATCATGTCGTATGTGCCTCTACATGAACTTCGGGTGACCAAATGTGAACTGGTACCATAGGCAGTGGCGGATGTACATAGGTTCCCAGAAGGGCAGTGGCCCGCGCATACGGTAAAATATAGATTAATTTTTATAGTTTAATTGAGATAATATGTATTTTTAAGGAAAAAGTTAATTTAAAAATCTGAAAGAATGATTATTTTTAATGAAAAATTAATTTAAAAATATTTGATGACTACTTTTAAGGAAAAATCTAAATTAAAATCTTGATAATGACTATTTTTAAGGATAATTCTATTTTAAAATCCTAGATAATAGCGATTTTAAGGGAAATTTAAGTCAAAATATTTATAAATGGGAAGATGTAGTTCATGTCCTCCCAAATATAAAACTCAAGTTGATTATGTAAGTGTTCTTATTTTTTTATTGTATTTTTTTCCAATAACTTATTTCGATTTTACTTACTTTAATCTTTCTCCCGAAAATTGATTTTTTCTTTATTTTCGTCTTCTTATATTATTCTATATTACTTATTTGATTTAAAAATTAAGGGATGATGGTTTATCAAAGAGAGATTGTAATTAAATAAATTTTAGAAGAGGGAGGAAATGAAGAAGATGAAGATTTTAATTAGATAGATTAAAGAATATAAGATTTTAATTAAATAAATTAAACAAAAGGGAGAAATGATGAAGATGATTTAATCAAATAAATTTAAGAATACCTAGATTTTAATTAAATAATTCAAACGAAAAAATGTAAAAGATAGATTTTTTGATAAATTAAATTGAAGAATGTGAAGATTTTAATTAAATAAATTAAACTTATAGAAAAATGGTCTTAAATAAATAACATGATAACCCAAATTTAAAGTTATATATATGTAAAATATTTACATATTAGTTAGTACATTTACTTATTTTTTAGTAAACTTATATTTACTTCAATCAAATTATTTAAAATATTTTAAAGTATATTTTAAATAACAAATTTTATTTTATATTTTTTAAAATATTTTTAAATTACCAATATAATATGATTGACATTTATAAAATGATTAATTTTATTTTTAATATGTTTACACATAATTTTGTTAAACACTATTGAAATATATTTTCATTTTTAATAAAATTATTTATTTATATTATAAATTATGTTTGATACAAATTTAATTTTATTTTCATATATTTTTTTATATAAAAAACTTAGTTTTATTTCCATATATTTTTTTAAAACAATTACATAAATAATTTGATTTTATTTCATTTCAAAAATATATTTTATATAATAAATTTGATTTTGTTATATTTGATTTTTTAAATATCTTTTAAAATAACATACTAACAAATATTAAGATCTATTGTCAATATATTAAATATACCTTAAAGTAGTTGTATACAATGAGAGAAACATTTTTAAAAAATGATAATTTAACCCCATTAACCATATGCACTATTACGGTGAAAAATGCGAAAGAAGTATCCTCTAAAAGATTTGGCGCGACCGAAATCATAATCACTGTCAATAATGGACATTTCCTTATTAGTCCAAGAACTGAGCAAGCACGAATCAAATTGAACTAAAATCGAGCTAATCATTGGAAACCTCTTTTAGAGCCTTCCGTTGCAAGCTCATTTATAGGGATTGATGAGTGAACCTCTCACTCAGTAAGCAGTAATGACGCTAGTCTCCCCTTGGAAGTTGTGAGGGGTCTTACCATGTATGCGCATTTTTAGAGATTTTTCTCTTTTTGTCCCCTCAATTTCTTTTGTTTATGCGGTTTCTTTTTTTAGTAAAAATAAGTGATGATATTCTGTCCAAATTGTAGATACATGTACTCCTTCTGTCCCAAATTGTCAGACGTTTTAGCATTTGCTACATTAATTAAGGAATGCAATAATCGCCCTTGAAATCATAAAAAGTCTTTTTATTTTCCACAAATGACCTTCTTATTTAATATAGATTCTCAACAAGATTTAGGTAAATAAAATAAATGGTGAAGGATAGAAATGTAAAACAACAATCAATACCATCTTGGTATTCCCAAACGTCAATTATTTTGGGACACTTATTTTTCTCTAGAACGTCAATTATTTTCGGACGGAGAGAGTAATAAATAAGATAATACTAAATATTTGATCCATATGAATCAAGTTTTTCACTAATGTTTACTAATATAAATAATAGTGAAATTACTTGTGTATAGTAAAAAAGAGAATTCTAACTAAATATCATTGATGAAACACTCCTATAAATCTGCTTAGAATAAAATGGAATTTTTTTGGTGTCTCGGAGTTGTAATATTCATAACGATTGTGACAACTTTTATAGGATACGTACTACCTTGGGGTCAGATGAGTTTTTGGGGAGCTACAGTAAATACAATCTTAGCTAGCTTCATACATGTAGTATGAGATACCATAGTGAATTGGATTTAAAGTGATTTCTTCGTGGACAATGCCATCTTAAATTGTCTTTTTATTCTTTAGCCAACCAAGTATGTCGTTATGATGTTGCTTCCCTTGTATAGGGTTTGGTCGATAGCCTTATGGTACTCAATGGGTGTTCTGGGGCATAACTGATGGGACACCTTGGTTTTGGTGATATGTTGGATAATATCCATGGTATTTATGATAGCCACATTGAGGAATGTAGCTTGGTGAGGACAGAAGATATCCCTACTATTCAAATTTGGCGGAATTAATGGGTTATTTCCGCCTTCCCTCCGAGGCTATATACTCATCTTTGTACGATCATGGTTAGAAGTGAAAGTTTGGCTCTTGTTTATGTGTTTGTGGTATCATTGTCGCATTTTATCTACGTTGTTCGATCCTCAATTAGGATTGTCAAAAAAATTCGAAAAATCCGATATCCGACCGAAATATTTGATATCGAATCCGAATAAAACGGATAATATCCGTATTCGAAAGAAAACGGATAATATTCGTATCTGAATTCGTATCCGAAAATAGCGGATATGGATATAGT
The DNA here is from genome assembly GCA_036936605.1 of Limnanthes douglasii subsp. nivea. Lineage (NCBI taxonomy): Eukaryota > Viridiplantae > Streptophyta > Magnoliopsida > Brassicales > Limnanthaceae > Limnanthes > Limnanthes douglasii. The sequence continues at coordinate 292,807,930 of JAUPFV010000004.1, forward strand.
CATATCCGTATTCGAAATATCCGATATCCGAATTTTATAAATAAATATATATATAATATTTTTATATATTTAAGCATATTTTTTAGCTATCCCACATTGTAAAAATCAAAACAAATTACTAACAAAGTTGGCTATAAATATATAGGGTTGCTTCTTTAAAAAATGTATCTTATCCCACATCTAAAGTTCGAAAAACGAGTATCTACCAATCTATCTTTAAAACACATGGTTGCTTTTATCTTTTTTCGTCTTGTGACTCTTATCCCACATTTAAAATGTGGAAAAGAAATGCTACCAAATTTTCTATAAAAGACATGGTAGCTTTTCAAAATAAGTATATTTAGTTTACTCTTATCCCACATCTAAAATGGGAGTGTGAATTTCTACTAAGGTGCTTCTAAAAGTAGTCTATCCAATAGTGCAATTAGTTAAAAAATTTAGTGGAAATTCGGATTCGGATATTATCCGTATTCGGATAATATCTGTCGGATACGGATTCAGATGTTGGTTTCTATAAAACTTCGGATTCGAATTCGGATTCGGATAGTGATTCTGGATTTCGGATTCGGATTCGGATATATGCAGATTTGTATTCGAAATATCCGTTTGACAGCCCTATCCTCAATCTTAGTTTTCTTTTCCTCCATTTCGGGTTCCCTTATAGGGTTCTTTCTTTCTCTGAGTTTCATTTGCTATGCGTTTTTTTAGAATTCCCGAAGTGACGTTATCTCATTCTTCATCACTCACTCTCTGGATAAAAAAAATTGACTCTAATAGTTTGCAACAATAGTTGCTCATGCAAGAATAAAAATAATAATTTGTTCATCTCCCAATTGTTGATTCAGACACTCAGTTTTGGCATGAGTAGTGCAAGATCCTTCGCGGTTGCCCAATCCTTGAGATGTCCATCATGATGCTCAACGTCAAACTCATTGTCTACGGACGGATGATTTTTTTCATTGAAATTTGACTTTAGTTTGCTGAATTTTCAGATTGTTTTGATTATAATGTGGAAAAACTTCATTTCGTACCTACGACACAAATTGATAACGATTATTTTAGGTAAATAAGTTAATCTAGTACCATAAATAGACTTTGATTGAAATAGAGGAGTTTTGGAAATAGAAATGAACATTATATAAAAAAAAATATTACAATATTAAATTATCAAATTATTACGTATACATCTTAAATAATACTACGATAATAAAAAAATTATTATTAAAATTTTACAATTGACTACTTTTAAAAGGTTAGATATCAGATACTCTGTTTAGATGGACTAATTATATTTTTATCAAATAATTATAATTTTTATATTTTTAGTATATTTTGATGGAATTGGAAATCATTAACCTAGATATGATAAGGTATGGTTGTAGACTCCAAGCGGTAGCCGAATTGGTGGTGTATGATATGTTTGTCACCGAACATTTTTTGGTTGAGTTGCATCAGACTATGTGCGCATTCGTTGAGTAGTGGCTGCGGGTCATTTTTAATGCTTATTGATAATAATTTATTTATTACTAAAAGTCTAGTGAGGAGTTGTTTGATTAAGCTGTAATTTATCGACTGATTATATTGTTGATGAACTATATTTTATCGCACCAAACTATGGTCTTTTTTGTTTATCAAACTATCGACTGTTCTAATTGTTTATTGTTTGATTTGTATTTCCTCATTTTTAACCTATATATATTGAAATTTTCGTTGCAATCAAACTTAAAGAACCTTGGTTTACCGTTTAAACTTTTTACTTTTTATTTGAAATTTCCAATGTAATTCATGGTAAGATCGTAGATTTTTTTTTAAAGAATTTCAATATTAATGTTTCATTAATATGGAGATAAAATATTAGTGGATCTCATTTACTGCCACCTCTACTTTAATTCTCCCAACGTATATCTCCAACTACTATCTACTACAATAAAAAAGAGTAACAAAAAAATGCAGTAGGCCATGAGTGCTTTAATTGAGACCACTGTGAGAAAAAGAAAGAACCCTTATCATCATTGATTTTTGCCGCAATTATCGGTGCACAATCTCTTATCAAATCAGCCCTACCATGATCTGGTCCATCCACAAATACCCAATACCTATACCATAACAAAAGTGATTCACTTTATTATTCTTCTTTAATTATAATAATATATTTAATAAAATAGATAAAATTATTCATACGATTATTGGGAATATAATAAAAGCAAAACAAAATATAATAATTCCAAAAAAATATTCAAAGGATTGGAATTTAAACCAACAATATGTAAAAATCTAAAATATGAATCTAAATATAAAACCAAAAGCATATAATCTAAAAATCGATAAAAAAAACAATTACTCAAGATCATAAATATACATATTGTTCGAAAGAATGCATGATTAAAAATACAAAAATAGTAGCTGGAATCTAAAAAATGCGGAATATGTGTCAGTTAAATAAAATCGAACAATTGAACTAAAAACAAATTATAACGAGCATTGAATCTTAGAACCATATGATTTAATATATAATTGCTGCAACCACAAAAAATAGAGGAGGATAATTGCATGCAACTAAAATAAGTTAGAAAACGAGCAAAGTATTAAACCGGTACATGGGATGAATAATTGCATATATTATATTTATTCCATACTAACGTAGTACATCCGACATAGGGGATGAACTATGGATGACATTGTAAATGTCTTTGATTGTGAATTCTAAAATTCCAACATTGACGGTCTAATAGTGGATGTTATTGTATCTAATACTTGGATATGGAAGCAAGATGGTGATATTATTTATCTCTTAAAGTCTATGAACATTTCTAGCACCTGCAAATCTAAATTTGGGGTCAATCAGTTCCAATGACTATCGAGTATGATGTCGGAAACTTTGATATTATTGTCAAGTTTAGAATTACGAACAATATTATACCTATAATGGTTTACTTGGGAGATAGGGAGCAGTCACAGGTCATATTAAAAATAAGTTGACTCGCAATTGTTGATTGTCATCCAGTACTTTTTGCTCGCAAAATGCATTAACTTTAAAATTCTCCTCATGGTCCAAGAAGGAGATAAGCCCAAATTGAAGATCCATTTTTTATAAATTTTACAGTTTTAATCCAATTACACCATATAAAGTTTTTGTTATTACTAATAATATAACACATATATTTAAGGACAACCACTTGATTATGTTAGAAAAATATAGTTGGAAACAATAACTTACAACAATAGGTAAATAAAAGATTCACCAGAAAGTTGTTGAAAACAATGGAGAAGCTTGAGACACGTATGATCAATACATTCCTTTGATTGTACATATAAAATTAAGGTGGTGCATCCACTCATCAGAAAATGAGTTTATCTCAAGTTATGGTTCTTGAAATGATAGAGCCCACAATCAAAATAGTGTTAACGGTAATATGAACAAATCGTATTAAAAGTTTCATTGGACTTACCCCTTCATGATAACAACTAGTATATTACACACACATCATACATGGGACTCTAATATATATAACGATAAACTTTTCATACCCAACTTGTTGTTATCCATTGCAAATTCAATGTTTAGGTTCTTTATAATCGATTTGGGTTGACATTGATTATAAAATATTATTTAAGAGTTTAATCTCATTTATCTAAACGTAGAGTTTACCAATTCTTGAGCTAATGGTTTAGTAAACGGATCATCTAAGTTCTCATTATAATGCACGTATTATATTAATATAATTCAAGATTCAATTTAATTGTCTAACATACTCATGTCTTAAACTTATATGTATAGACTTCCAATTATAGATTCCATTGCATATTATACTTAATGTTTCGTGACTAACAAAATGTAATTTTTGTCATATTATCCTTAAAGGTGAATGATATCTCAAACAAAAGATCTTTCAACCATTCAACCTCTTTATTCATTGCGACTAACGCTATGAACTAATATTTATAGTTGACTAGGATATTCATGTTTGTTTGTTTGATCACTAAGAAATAACACCATCGGTAAAAATGAATACATACCTCGTAACCGATTTTATTATCGGCTAGATTGATGATCTAACTTGCATATGTATATTCTTCAAGTATCCCACAAAAGGTATAATATTATACATACATCGATTTTTTCTTTTTCAAATACGCAAAACCCTTCCAACTGCATTCCAATGTTCCATACCTCGGTTACTCATAAATTGACTTAATTTACCTACCGCAAAATATTTATATGATATAGTGCCGAAGACTGTATACATTAAATTTTCTATTGCACTAACATATTCTAATTGAGTTGATGATCTTACTTCATTCTTTCCAAGTTTTAATTTATGATCAAATGGTGTATGTATTTCTTTGAATTTAAGATATTTGACCTTATCAAGTGCATTCTCAATATAATGGTATTGATGTAGAGCATAAGCCCGCTATTTTTGAATATTTTTATTTTTAAAATCATGTATATTTTATTAAGATCATTTAGCAAAAGACAAAAGTCTATTTGTTTTAATAATCAAAATTTTTATTTAATATAAGAAAGTCATCTACATATAGATATACAATGATTATTATATCATCATAAATTTTAGTGTATTAAAACTCGTATGTCGTATCATGTCTAAGCTCATTAGATACAATTACATGATCAATTCTTCTGTGATACTTCTTAGGAGTTTGTTTTAAACCATATAATAACTTAACAAGCCTACATGTATTGGACTCGTTGCCCAGAAGTATAAAACCATCGGGTTGTTCCATATAGACCTCCTCGTCGAGATCTCTCTTTAGGAAACTTGTTTTGATATCCATTTGGTGAATCATCAAATTATATATGGATGTAATTCAAATAGAATCCTAATATGCATGGTTCTTAGTACCGGGGTATATGTGTCAAAATAATATTTTCCTTTTTTTCGAAAACCTTTAGTTGCCAATCTTGTTTTAAATGTTTAAATGGTACCATATGTGTATCATTTATTCATAAGTGTGATTTAATATTATTTAATCACTTCTTCCCAAATTATTAAAGGTAAAGCGACCAAATCACGAGTGTGATTTCATATTATTGAATATATTTCATCATTTATAATCTCTTACCAAAATGTAAAATACAATAATTTTATGACTTTACGATTATTTTTTAAAAAACACTACCATATTTTTTTGGATGATTTATTCACAACTTCCTTCTACCAAATAGGAGAAAATCCTTAGAAATCTATCTCATCAGATCATAAATTTGTAGGTCTCTTTTCTTTTTTACTTATATGAGGTTCATGTGGGTCCTCATCAATCAAATGTGCTTCTTTTAAAGCTCTTACCTTATTTCCTCCATATGTTTGGATCTCATTATCCTTAAATGATTTATATTCAAAGAACATGCGTTTCTTGATTCAAATACCATATTAGACTCCAACTAATAGCATATAACACACAACTTATAGTTATAAGACTCATTGTTATTCATTTTATATTTTTACTTTTATAAAAACTACCCCACTTTAGAATATTTAACATTTGGCTTTATTTCTTTTTATACGATTATAAATATGATATACGATTAAAACAACTTCATCTCATAAATTAATTATGCAATTTTGAATTAACTAATAAGATAGTAGCGTGGCCATCTTAATCAAGCTTTATTTTTATGCTCAGACAATTTATTTTGTCGTGACGTATAAGACCCCGAACATTTATGAAATATCACATGCTTTTAAAAAAACTAAAACTCCACATGAGAAATATTCTTCACATCTATTATTACGCGATATTTTAATCTTAATGTATAATTGATTTTACATTTCCACTTTGAAGATGTTAAACATGTTAAAGTCCTCATATGTATGTTTAAGAAAATAAACATGAGTAAATATATAAAATTCATCAATGAAAGTTATAAAGTATCTCATACTCCCACGTGTCAAGATGTTATATAACTCACATATGTTAATGTGTATTCATTCTAATAATTTCGTACATCTTTGTACGGATTTTTTTAACTTCTTAATCATTTTCTATACTACACACAAGTCACATTTTTTTTCTACAAACCTATATCATATTTTATAAGTCTGAATTTTATAATTCTATTCATCGTGTTATGTCCTATATGAGCAAGTCTAACATGTCATATCTGTTATTTATTTTAGTGTAATTGGATCGACTAGTCGACCAATTTAATCATGATACATTATCAAACAAGTCGTAGAGTGCGGAGTGCACGCTTGTTAGATTAGATCATATTTAGCAGGGTCAAGGGGCGGAGCCCCTGGCTGGGATCGAGCTGACAGGTCAACAGAATTTCGAAATTGAAAATTTGACCGTTTTATTCAAATTTTAAATTTCAGTCGTTTTATTACAAAACCAGTTTATAGACCCTAACTGCCCTAACTTCCAAACTGTTTTTTTGTTGGTCGAATTGATAAATATGGGTTCTATTGAAAAAGAAAAATCATTTCATTTCATCCTCTCTGTTCAAAATATATCTCTGATTTTATCCAATTGAAATTTTTGGAGAACCCCAAAAATATTTCAATAAGAAATTGTTTACAAGACTTCAGAGATTATCCGGAAACGAAACACTATTTTCTACAATATCAAATAATTATTGCGAGAATAACTATAAATAGAACTGTTCATTCTACTCACTTAAAATTTGATAGTACATAGTTTCACCATTATATTACTTGAATATCATTTCCCAAAAAATATATATTATTTTATAATGAGTGTACCATATTTGTAAATAAAATGAATTCTTGATTTAGCCAAAAGAACCAGACATCTAGTTTTTGTTTATTTCTGGAACATATAAAACATTGTTTAAAGTTGTCATTTTTCAATTTATACACATTAACTCGATGTTTCCACGTTCTTCCACTGTTGATCTGTTGGTGCTCATTATTTGCACCTCACATGCATCGCTACTTATTTCAAATGATTTAAATATAACTATATTATGAGCAATATATACCACTTCACATGTATCATACCACCGGAATATTTACTTCTGTTACCATTACCATAATTTTATCTTTCATGTTGTTTACAATTTCATCTTCTTTCAAAGATTACCATCTCTTGAAATTTTGACAAATCTATTATAAACATAACACATAATTCTACTCGGTTGGAAATAATTTTTGTTAATACTCATGTATTTGTTTTTCTTATAACATTCCTACGTCTTTGCAGACATGATAATTATAATCATGCTTCTATATTCAGTAGTTTGAGAGAAAACAAGTTTCTTACCAAAAACTTATGAACTACACATTTAGTTATATAAGATTTAGGCGTACAAATATTTATTCTTAGCATATTTCATATACGAATACCAATGTCGAGCACGTCATATTGTCATTTCACCTTGCATAGTTGGCTTCACAACACCGATCTAATCGAACTTGGCATTTTATAATGACTATACATGTTCTATGATCATAATTATTTTTATTGTGAACTATATATTTAGTTATACAAGACGTAGACGTGTGATTACCAATGTCATGCGCATACACTGATCTTATCCAATCAAACTTGGCCTTCTTTGATGACCATACTTGTTCCATTATCACAATTCTTTTTTAATTGTTGGCAAACTAGAGTTGGAAACAAAAACTTACAATATTAATAAAATAAAATATTCGTCAAAATATCACCGGAAACAATAGAGAAGGATGAGACATGTAAAATTATGATTTCCAAAAAGAATTATTTTGATGGTTCCATTACTTTGGTCTTTAAAGTAACTTATTTTGGGATATAAAAAACTTTACGAACTTAAATACAAAAAAAAAGTTTAGATTTGACAAAGTAAGATGAAAATGAGAGAGACGATATTTAGAGAGAATTTGAATTTTTTAGTCTGTTTTCTTCATTCTTGAAATATCTACGTATTTATAAACGTGATTAAACATTTCCAAATAATTGTAAGAATTTATAAAAATCTATATAGAGACATACATTTTGAACAAGTAAATATTTATAAAACTTTAATTTTTGAAAAACACAATATTTCAATTTGTTAGAATCAGCCTTTGTTGATCGTAGTGAAGTTGTTGGTTAACGGTTAAGATTTGAATTTAGTCATGAACAACATTATGAAATTTTAAATATGCCTTGAGCTGAAGCTCGTTGTGGTGAAGTTCATCTCACCGTGATCTATACATAGCTGATTGCGACAACCATTGGGGAGAAACACTTATTGCTTCGGCATTGCTACTAACTGCGATAAACAATATCTTGTTCACGGGAAACACTAAGTCGAAGGTCTAATAGCTTTGACTTGGCAATTTCATGGTTTTTCTAACCAGTTTAACTCTGATGATCTGAACTCTCCTTCATATCGATCTCATTTAATCAATAACTTCTACATATTCTAGGGTTTTAGGTCTATAATCCCAAAAAGGTTCTAATATTTGGCAATGTAATTGTGCACCAACTTAACTCACTATTTGTAGCCTTCTTCTCATAGCTATAATAAAGGAAGAACCAGAGAGATCGCGACAATTTATTGAGGATCATATTAGGTATAATGAAAACAATTGACCTGTAAACTTGTCCAACAAAAATAACTGACTTCATGAGCTGAGATCTACCATCATATGAAATATGCTTATAGTTATAGGAGCCAATACACACAATTATGTTACTGAAGAGAGGTTAAAACTCATTATAGAAGAGTTGACCTAAGATAAATGGAACACCCATGTATTTTACTCGAAGTGAAGCAACATTGTACCGCATGATATTAATAAAGTCTTGTCTAAAAGTGGGGTTCATCTTATAGAGACAAATATAGTTTTCCTATGTTTGACTTGGATTTGTAAGATGTCAGAAAGTTTAATTAGACCCTCATTAATGAAGTTAAAAGAATTAAGACCATTGCGACATAATATTGCTAGACCATCGACAAAACAAAGGTTAAGTTTTTTTTAAAGCTTTTCTCATTTCCATTGAAAATTGAAATTCATATAATCACTTTTCTCCTTAAGGATACTTGAAAAGACTTACATTTCAACGAAAAACAAGAAAGCATATAAAATGTCCCATCGTCAGAGTCCTTTCATACCGTAAAAATTTCATATATCCATATATAATCCCCAAAATCAATATATGATTGTTTAAAAATATTTAATACTGATTTAGTGAAGTGAAACTATATGTTTTTATATTTTGACTATTATGTCGAAATACAACTGTGAAAATGCTTTGATGGAGTTCTAATCAAAACCTCCAAACAATTGCAGTAACATGAATATTTGTCTAAAAAAATTATGTAAGAAACTATATCATTTTTTAAATCTTAGAAAAAATAAAATAATTTTTGTTACAAATCTAAATTGTTATTAGTGTTAGGTTGTATCTCGTTAACCTATTGTTAGATCTTTCATTTTTTTTTAATTCAAATTATTTTTAAACATGAAATTATCTTTTACCTCTCACACCCCTAACTTGTAAACAAAAACCCTAAAGCTATAAATTAAAGAAGAGTTGACCTAAGATAAATGGAACACCCATGTATTTTACTCGAAGTGAGCCAACATTGTACTGCGTGATATTAATAAAGTCTTGTCTAAAAGTGGGGTTCATCTTATAGAGAAAAATATAGTTTTCCTATGTTTGACTTGGATTTATAAGATGTCAGAAAGTTTAATTAGACCCCCATTAATGAAGTTAAAAGAGTTAAGACCACTGCGACATAATATTGCTAGACCATCGACAAAACAAAGGTTAAGTTTTTTTAAAGCTTTTCTCATTTCCATTAAAAATTGAAATTCATATAATCACTTTTCTCCCTAAGGATACTTGAAAAGACTTACATTTCAACGAAAAACAAGAAAGAATATAAAATGTCCAATTGTCAGAGTCCTTTCATACCGTAAAAATTTCATATATCCATATCTAATCCCCAAAATCAATATATGATTATTTAAAAATATTTAATACCGATTTAGTGAAGTGAAACTATATGTTTTTATATTTTGACTATTATTTCGAAAAAAAACTGTAAAAATGCTTTTATAGAGTTCTAATCAAAACCTCCAAACAATTACAGTAACGTGAATATTTGTCCAAAAAAATTATGTAAGAAACTATATCATTTTTTAGATCTTAGAAAAAATAAAATAATTTTTGTTACGAATCTAAATTGTTATTAGTGTTAGATTGTATCTCGTTAACCTTTTGTTAGATCTTTCATTTTTTTGTTCAAATTATTTTTAAACATGAAATTATATTTTACCCCTCACACCCCTAACTTGTAAACAAAAACCATAAAACTATAAATTATAACATTAATTCTTGAATTAGCAAGATATTATAATTTCAAGTTATATATTCAAGTTGCAACTTGTCAGATGATATCAATAGGTATAAGCGATGATATTTGATGAACTCCCTAAAGGAAAACGAGTTTCATAATATATTTTACTAATACTTAGCGAACTTTGTCACATATTTTGCTGACATTTAGTGAGTTCAGTAAGCATCGTCGACTCTTCATAACATTTTTCTCGTATGTATTATTATTTATAATGAATTATAATATTCGTACTTGGAACATGTTGGATATTGATTAGTCTTCGTGGATTACGCTATCTATAACTCACATTATATAAATTGAAACATTAGTCTTCATGTAAATTAAGCCTTAAAAACTAACAAAAAAACTAAAAAATGTGGATTACATTCGAAGATAAATATTTAAACAAAATTGTAGAATAAGTTGGGAAAGTAATGCGTAGATGATTAAGATGAATTGGTATGCAATATTACATGGATCATGTCAACCCATCACAACACAATCGTGGTGATGTTAAAGTTATGTAGAAGCATTTAAGGATCCTCAAAACACACATGGTTTTCAACCTCAACGGTGAATAACGTCAAATTACGTTTGAATTATTTTAGTGTAAAGTCACTGAGAGTCTAACTAAAAAATATTTGAAGCACGTGCACAACATAATCACATCCGAAATAGAAAAAGCTATGAACATGGCCTCACTTTTAAGAAATTTGTTCATTTAGCATTTCCTATCGTGTTTTAGTTTTGTTGATTCCATTTAGCATTCTCTTATCGTATTATTGTAATCATTGTTCCTCATATTCCCAATTCTAAGTATTCGTTAGCGTGTGTAAACTTTAATATTCCCAATATTATATACTTTTTAATGATTGTCAATTATATTCTCAAGTTATGTAATGTAGTATATTTAAGAGAGTTTTCAATAATCAGCTGGTTAGAAATTAAATTACTGATAATCACATGGATTTTGCACCATAAATTCTTCAAACAATACCCCCAATACACAAACATGTACCACATTCAACAATTAGTTATTTTTAACCTTCAAAACTCAATATATTTCAATCCCAAACTCAATATATATATATATATATATATATATATATATATATTGAAGACAAACAAAATGACATTCATGATTAATATTTTTGGAGAAATTATTTTCTTATTATTTTTAAACCAAAATACACTTGACTCCACCACTGGAACAATTGTTTTTTACAACAAAATTACACTTACTTTTGCAACTAAATACGTTCATTTTTTTCAAACTAATTTTGCAACCAAATTACACGTATTTATATAACTCGAACACAATTCAATTTTTAAAACAAAAATCAACACAAAAATGCATATATTTGGACAACCATAAAAAAGTTAGTCGTTTCACACCAAATTAATATTTATTTTAATAAAAACAAGTTATACTTTATTTTTTGTTTTTCATACAATTAAACTTATTTAACAATCAAAGTCTTATTTCCGCAACTACTTTTTTATTATTTCTGTAATATATGTGCACATAACTCCGTAACTGGAACACAATTGTTTTGTAACAACCAAATTACACGTAATTTCGCAACCATACCACAATTATTGTTTAACAACCAAATTACACATAATTTATTGCCCTTCATTTTGCTTGGGGATTTAGCTCTGCTCGGTAAGGCTAGCTGCCCATCCTTTGCATCTGTCTTCTGAAGAATCACCTCCGGAGGGGGTGGAGTGGTTGATTCCTCCCAGGACAAGTCTCTCTGGCCGGTTGTATTCCAGAGATGGGATCTTACCATGTTGCCTCCGGTGAAACAGTTATGGAAGCGATTTCCCCATTTCTCAGCAGTCCAAGCATTTAGCTTGGCACAAGTAGTCTGCCCCTCCTCTAGGTAGTCATTGAACTCCTTCGGCAACACTACCAAAAAAAGAAGAGAAATTAAACAAATAAACTTATTATAAGAAAAGACAGAAAGATGTAATGAAATATTTACATGTGCTCTTCCATCTGCTGATAAGCATGCTTGGATTGTCACTAGCTTTAATCTTCCTCCCATTCTCCCAAGCACCACTGATAAACAAAAACTGAGTCTTCCAGTTCTTCTCCGACTCAAGCAAGTCATCCACCACTTTGTAATTGTCACCCATATTATAATGGTAGAAGGGGATGACATGATTTCTGCAAAGGTTGGCCACAGCAGCAAATTGCTCCATCGGAAGTGGGATTCCGGAGAGCCTGGAGGCCATGATGCAGGCCATGAGGGTGTACCAAGCATTGGGGCTCAGTTGGCTGGGGCAGAGCTTTATCAGATGGAAATATCTGACTATCTCTAGGTCCAAGGGGAACTTAAGCCCCCAGTTGAATAACTCTGTGTAGAAAACAATCTCACTGAGCTTGCAATCCATTGGCGTCTCTGGATCTACTGGTAACCATGAATATCCTCACAATTAAGGGTATAAATACCAACCACTTTCATTAATGAGGGTAATGGACATTAAATACAACCAGACAGCTTAAATCTCACTTTACTAAACACTTAGACATTAAATACACTTAAAACACCACAAAACACCTGACTAAATTACCCTCAATCGAAAATAATCCACACCGAAATACATTCATTTTTTCCAAACTAATTTTGCAACCAAATTACACATATTTATATAACTCGAACACAATCCAATTTTTAAAACGAAAATCAACACAAAAATGCATATATTTGGACAACTACAAAAAAGTTAGTCGTTTCACACCAAATTAATATTTATTTTTATATAAACAAGTTATATTTTGTTTTTGTTTTTCATACAACTAAACTTATTTAACAATCAAAGCCTTATTTCCGAAAATACGTTTTTTATTATTCTGTAATATATGTGCACATAACTCCGTAACTGGAACGCAATTGTTTTTTAACAACCAAATTACACGTAATTTCGCAACCATACCACAATTATTATTATCCATTGCAAATTCAATGTTTAGGTTCTCTATAGTCGATTTGGGTAGCCATTGTTTATAAAATATTATTTTAAGACTTTAATCTCATTTATCTAGACGTAGAGTTTACCAATTCTTGAGCTAATGGTTTAGTAAACGGATCATATAAGTTCTCATTATAATGCACGTATTATATTGATATAATTCAAGATTCAATTAATTGTCTAACATACTCATGTCTTAAACTTATATGTATAGACTTTCAATTATAGATTCCACTGCATGTTATACTTAATGTTCCGTGACTAATAAAATGTAATTTTATTGTCACCTTATCCTTAAAGGTGAATGATATCTCCAACAAAAGATCTTTCAACCATTCAACCTATTTACTCATTGCGACTAACGCTATGAACTAAGATTCATAGTTGAATGAGATATTCATGTTTGTTTGTTTGATCACCAAAAAATAACACCATCGTAAAAAATGAATACATACCTCGTAGTCGATTTATTATCGGCTAGATTGGTGATCCAACTTGCATATGTATATTCTTCAAGTATCCCATAAAAGTTATAATATTAGATATACATATATTTTTTCTTTTTAAAATACCCAAAACCCTTCCAACTGCATTCCAATGTTCCATACCTCGGTTACTCATAAATTGACTTAATTTACCTACCGCAAAATATTTATCTGATATAGTGCAGAAGACTGTATACATTAAATTTTCTATTGCACTAGCATATTCTAATTGAGTTAATGATTTTACTTCATTATTTTCAAGTTTTAATTTATGATCAAATGGTGTAAGTATTTCTTTGAATTTAAGATATTTGACCTTATCAAGTGCATTCTCAATATAATGGTATTGATGTAGAGCATAAGCCCACTATTTTGAGTATTTTTATTTCTAGAATAATGTCTACTTTTAGATCATTTAAAAGCAAAAGACAAAAGTCTATTTGTTTTAATAATCAATTTTTTTATTTAATATAAGAAAGTCATCTACATATAGATATATAATGATTATTATATCATCATAAATTTTAGTGTATTAAGACTCGTATGTCGTATCATGTCTAAACCCATTAGATACAATTACATGATCAATTCTTTTGTGATTCCTTTTAGGAGTTTGTTTTAAACCATATAATAACTTAACAAGCTTACACGCATTGGACTCGTTTCCCAAAGTATAAAAACCCTTAGGTTGTTCCATATAGACCTCCTCCTCGAGATCTTTCTTTAGGAAAGTTGTTTTGATATCCATTCGGTGAATCTTAAAATTATATATCGATGCAATTCAAATAACATCATAATATTCATGGTTATTAGAACTGGAGTATATGTGTTAAAATAATATTTTTCTTCTTTTTTTTGAAAACATTTAGTTGCCAATCTTGTTTTAAATGTTTAAATGGTACCATATGTGTGACATTTATTCATAAGTGTGATTTGATATTATTTAATAACTTCTTCCCAAATTCTTAAAGGTGAAACAACCAAATCCTGAGTGTGATTTCATATTTTTTAATATATTTCATCATTTATAATCTCTACCAAAATGCAAAATCCTATAATGTTGTGACTTATTTATAAGAGTTATAATTATCTTAAAAAAATATTACCATAATGTTTTTGGATGATTGTGAATCAATTTTATTCTACCAAATAGAAGGAAATCTTTTAAGAATCTATCTCATCGGATCCTGAATTTGTAGGTCTCTTTTCTTTTTTACTTCTATGAGGTTCATACGGGTCCTCATCAATCGAAGGTGTTTTTTTTAAAGCTCTTACCTCATTTCCTCCATAGGTTTGGATCTCATAATCCTTAAATGATTTATATTCAATGAACATGCATTTCTTGATTCAAATACCATATTGGACTCAAGTCTAATAGCATATAAGATTCTATTGGTTGCGTAACCAATGAACACACATCTTATAGTTATAAGACTTATTTTTATTCATTTTAGATATGTATTTTTATAAAAACTAAACACCCACACTTTATAATATTTAACATTTGTCTTTCTTTCTTTTTATAGAATTATAAATATGACATGCGATTAAAACAACTTCATCTCATAAATTAATTATGCAATTTTGAATTAACTAGCAAGATAGTGGTCATCTTAATCAAGTTCTATTTTTATACTCCGACAATCTATTTTGTTGCGGCATGTAAGACCCCGAACATTTATGAAAAATATCTCATGCTTTTAAAAAAAACTAAAAACTTCACATGAGAAATATTCTTCGCCTTTATTATTACGCAATATTTAATCTTAATGTATAATAGAATTTATATTTCCACTTTTAAGATTTTAAACATGTTAAAGTCCTTATATGTATGTTTAAGAAAATAAACATAAGTAAATATAGAACATTCATCAATGAAAGTTATAAATTATCTCATACCCCGATGTGTCAAGATGTTATTTAACTCACATATGTTGATGTGTATTAATTTTTATAATTTTGTACATCTTTCGACGAACTTTTATGACTTCTTAATCATTTTCTATTCTACACACAATTCACATTTTTATACGAACCTGTATCATATTTTATAAGTCTAATTTTTATAATTCTATTCATCGTTTTATGTCCTATATGAGCAAGTATAACATGCCATATCAAATAATTATTTCGAGAATAACTATAAATAAAACTCTTAATTATACTCATTGAAAATTTGTTAGTACATAGTTTCACCATTGTATTGCTTGGGTATCATTTCCTAAAATATATATTTTATTTTATAATGAGTGTACCATATTTGTAAACAAAATGAATTCTTGATTTAGCCAAAAGAACGAGACACCTAGTTTTTGTTCATTTCTGGAACATATAAAAAATTATTTAGAGTTGTCATTTTTCAATTTATACATATTAACTCGATGTTTCCACGTTCTTCCACTGTTGATCTGTTGGTGCTCATTATTTGCACCTCACATGCATGACTACTTATTTCAAATGATTTAAATATAGATATATTATGAGCGACATATACTACTTCACATGTATCATACGACCGTAATATTGACTTATGTTACTATTACCACAATTTTATCTTTCACGTTGTTTACAATTTCATATTCTTTCAAAGATTACCAACTCTTGCAATTTTGACAAATCTATTATAAACGTAACACGTAATTCTACTTGGTTGGAAATAATTTTTGTTAATACTCATGTATTTGTTTTTCTTACAACATTCCTACGCCTTTGCAAACATGAGTACTATAACGATGCTTCTATATTCAGTAGTTTTAGAGAAAACAAGTTTCTTACAAAAAACTTATGAACTACACATTTAGTCATAAGATTTAAGCGTACAACATCAATATAATCAAACTTGATATATTATAATGACCATACATGTTCTATGATCATAATTATTTTTATTGTGAACTACATATTTAGTTATACAAGCTGTAGGCGTATGATTGCCAATGTCATGCGCATACACTGATCTTATCTAATCAGACTTGACCTTCTTTGATGACCATACTTGTTCTATTATCATAATTTTTTTATTATTAGAAAACTAGAGTTGGAAACAAAATTTCTAATAGTAAGAAAATAAAATATTTGTCAAAATATCACCGGAAACAATAGAGAAGCATGAGACATGTAAAGTTATGATTTCCAAAAGGAATTATTTTGATGACTCTATTGCTTTGGTATTTAAAGGAATTTATTTTGGGATATAAAAATTTTTACGAACTCAAATACAAAAAACAAAAAATAAAGTTTAGATTTGACAAAGTAAGATGAAAATGAGAGAGACGATATTTAGAAGAGAATATTTAATTTTTTATTATGTTTTCTTCATTCTTTAAATATCTACGTATTTATAAAAATGATTAAATATTTTTAAAGAATAGTAAGCATTTATAAAAATATATGTAGAACCATACATTTTGAAGAAGTAATTTTTTAGAAAACTTTAATTTTCGAAATAACACAATATTTCAAATTCGTTTGCCTTTGTTGATCACAGTGAAGTTGTTGGTTAACTGTTAAAATTTGAATTTAGTCATGAACAACATTCTGAAATTTTAAATATACCATGAGTTGAAGCTCGTTGCGTTGAAGTCCATGGGAAACACTAAGTCGAAGGTCTAATAGCTTTGACTTGTCCATTTCATGGTTTGTCTAACCTTCTTGTCGACCAATTTAACTCTGATGATCTGAACTCCTCTTCATATCGACCTCATTTAATCAATAACTTCCATATATTCTAGGGTTTTAGGTCTCTAATTCTAAAATGGTCCTAATATTTGGGCAATGTAACAGTGGACCAACTTAACTCGCTATCTGCAACCTTCCTCTCATAGCTATAATAAAGGAAGAACCAGAGAGATCGCGATAATTTATTGAGGACCGTATTAGGTATAATAAAAATAAATGACCAATAAACTTGTCCAACAAAAATGACTGAATTGATGAGCTGAGATCTACCATCATATGAAAGATGTTTATAGTTATAGGAGCCAATACACACAATTATATAACTGAGGAGAGGGTGAAACTCATTATAGAAGAGTTGACCTAAAACAAATGGAACACCTATGTATTTTACTGGAAGTGAGCCAATATTGTACCGCGTGATGTTAATGAAGTCTTGTCTAAAAGTGGGGTTAGTTCACCTTATAGAGAAAGATATAGTTTTCCTATAATTGACTTGGATTTGTGAGATGTCAGAAAGTTTAATCAGAACCTCGTTGATGAAATTGAGAGAGTTAAGATCAGTGCGACATAATATTGTTAGACCATCGACAAAATAAAGGTTAAGTTTTTTAAGCTTTTCACATTTTCATTGAAAATTGAAATTCATATAATCATTTTCCCTTGAGGATACTTAAAAAGACTTACATTACAACGAAAAATAAGAAAAAATATAAAATGTCACATTGTCGGAGTCCTTTCATACCATAAAAATTTCATATATCCATATATAATTCCCATAATCAATATATGATTATTTAAAAAAAATCGATTTAGTGAAGTGAAACTATATGTTTTTATATTTCGACTATTATGTCGAAATACAATTGTGAAAACGCTTTGATAGAGTTCTAATCAAAAACCTCCAAACAGTTGCAGGAAACTAAATATTTGTCCAAAACATTTATGTAAGAAACTATATCATTTTTAGATCTTAGAAAAAATAAAATAAATTTGGTTACAAATTTAAATTGTTATTAGTGTTAGGTTGTATCTCGTTAAACTTTTGTTAGATCTTTCATTTTTTTAGTTCAAATTATTTTTAAACATGAAATTATGTTTTACCCCTCACACCCTTAACTTGTAAACAAAAACCCTGAAACTATAAATTATAACATTAATTCTTGAAGTAGCAAGACATTATAATTTCGAGTTATAGATTCAAGTTGCAACTTGTCAGATGATATCAATAGGCGTAAGCGATTATATGATGAACTCGCTAAAGGCAAACGAGTTTCATAACATAATTTACTAATACTTAGCGAATTTGGTCACATATTTGCTGACATTTAGTGAGTTCAGCAAACATAATTGACTCTTCATGACAATTTTCTAGTATGTATTATTATTTATCATGAATTATAATATTCGTACTTGGCACATGTTGGATGTTGATTAGTCTTCGTGGATTACGCTATCTATAATTGACGTTATATAAATTGAAACATTAGTTTTCATGTAAATTATGCCTTAGAAATTAACAAAAAAACGAAAAAATGTTGATTACATTCGAAGATAAATATTTAAAGAAAATTGTAAAATAAGTCGGCAAAGTAATGCGTAAACTATTGAGATGCATCGGTATGCAATATGTACATGGATCATGTCAAGCCATCGCAAGCAAGACACAATCGTGATGATGTTAAAGTTATGTAGAAGCATTTAAGGATCCTCGAAACACAAATGGTTTTCAACCTCAACGGTGAAGAACGTCAAACTGCGTTTGAATTGTTTTAGTGTAAGGTCACCGAGAGTCTAACTGAATAATATTTGAAGCTATGAACATTGGCCTCACATATAAGAAATTTGTTCATTTAGCATTTCCTATCGTGTTGTAGTCTTGTATTCCATTTAGCATTTTATTATCGTATCATTGTAATAATTGTTCCTCGTATTTCCAATTTTAAGTATTCGTTAGCGCGTGTAAACTTTAACATTCCCAATTTTAAATATTTTTTAGTGTTTGTCAATTTTAATATTCTTAAGTTTACATAATGTATTATTTTAAGAGAGTTTTCAATAATCACATGGTTAGAAATTAAATTACTGATAATCACGTGGATTTTGCACCATAAATTCTTCAAACAATAGCCACAAATACACAAACATGTACCACCTTCGACAATTAGTTATTTTTAACCTTCAAAACTCAATATATTTCAATCTCAAACTCAATAATATATATATATATATATATATATATATATATATATATATATATATATATTTGCGGAAATTATTTTCTTATTATTTTTGCAACCAAAACACTTAATTTCACCACTCGAACAATTGTTTTTTACAACAAGACTACACTTAATTTTACAATTACAATACATTCATTTTTTCCAAACTAATTTTGCAACCAAATTGCACGTATTTATATAACTGGAACGCAATCCAACTTTAAAACAAAAATCAACACAAAAATGCACATATTTAGACAACTACAAAAACGTTAGTCGTTTCGCACCAAATTAATATTTATTTTCATAAAAAGAAGTTATGTTTAGACAATTAAACTTATTTAACAATCAAAGTCTTATTTCCGCAACTACTTTTTTCTTATTTCTGTAATATATGTGCACATAATTCCGCAACTGGAACACAATTGTTATTTATCAACCAAATTACACGTAATTTTGCAATCATACCACAATTATTGTTTAACAACCAAATTACACGTAATTTCGCAACTATAACATAATTATTTTTTCCCGACTTATTTCACAACCTAATTACACGTAATATAATTTTCATTCATCTAGTTTTGTTTATCTTGAAAAAACAAAACTAATTGTATTTCCAAATTTATTTTTAAAGTTATGATCCGAAAAATATAACATTTTAAAAAAACTTAAAATAAAAAAATGATTAAAAAATATTTTGTACTATCGAACGAGTGATCATTTTTTTTTCGAAGGGAACCCGCAACCGCTACTCATAGTGCAATGAGTGCGCACATGGTAAACCATCAGTCTGACGCGATAGCCTGCAAACCAACGCCAGAAGGTATACCACACAAGGTGACAGGCTCAGCCGAGAAAGCGTATGTAGAGGGACTCGAACTCATGACCTTTTGGTTATAAGAATGCCATACCCAACCAACTCGGCTACCCCTTGGGGACAACGAGTGATCATCTGAAAATATTAATTTATCATCAAGTGATTCACAATAACTAATCTAACATTAATATTAGAGGGTATTTATAAATACTTTTATATTAAAATACTCGAACTCGTAATCTTTTGTAATAAACATGTCTTATTCCATCCGCTCGGTTTTTCCTTCCAATACAATATACCTCTTTGTTATTCGTAATAGAAGTTGATAAATGTTGAATTATTGGATATATAAAAAACCATTATATATTTAGCGGTAATTGCGGTTTAGTGATATTAAATCAATTTCCCCTACCATACATGCTCTTCAATCGAAATAAATGGTTAGAAACAAACATATTAACCAGGAAATTTAGATTTCTAATTTAATTTCCTTTACATGGTATGAATCCTACTTATTGTTAGTGATATATTACATGGTGTATCCCAAAACTAATCATGTACTCAAAACAAAACAACTACTACTTCATACGACTAAACGATAATCAATTCGTAAATACAGCAGTAGACCCCTTACATCGTTCATAGTTATGGATTAAGCATACATTTTCCAATAAAATACAAAACAGAACTTCAACAATCAAACAACAAATTCATGGTAATAATAAATTAAGATAGGAGTAGTAATTTCAAGGGCATTTAGGTCCTCCTTCCTTGGTCTTCCAGTTATTGTAGCAGGGGCAAATTGCTTTATTCCCATAATACCCTGGGGGGACACACAAACATTTTGTGCAGCACTTCTGACAAAAGAACATGCATGGCTTGTGGTACTGGGTCTGGCTACACCTTCTTGTGCACTGTGATGGGCATTCTGGTAATAGTTTTAAAAACAAAATTATGTGGTTATTGATATTATATATAAAGATTCAATTTAAAGGTTGTTAAATTTCGATCAAACTTTGTTAAATTTTGTCTGTATTTTTGTTTTTATATATAACTAACATTTTTAAAAAATCGTAAAGGATTTTAGAAAATTTATTTTTAAAAAAGTATAAAAAAAGTTAGAGGTGGAATTAAAAAAATTGGATCTAGGTATAGTCTCGTTCAAATATAATATAATGTAGTTAGTTACCGAAATTGGTCACGTGTATAAAAAACTAATGATATTATATTTTTATAAAATATAATAATAGATCCAATAAAAGTGATTGAGTTGATAAGAAATAACACCAATCTTTGAGACAAATGAAGAATTTTAATGATTAATCATAATTTTTAGTCGGATTTATACAAATTAATTGAGATTTAAGTAATTTTTTTTGTTAAAAATATAATTAGCCACCAGAATTAGTCATATGTATCTACAAAATAAGTAGTGTATCAAAACATTGTTTTTATCTATTTCATTCATACGAAAATTAAAACGAAACAAAAATAAAAAATACAACAAACCTAACAAAAATAATTATTTTGATAAAAAATAACATCACCAATTCTTTTTTATATTAGGTACGAATTTCGATGACTCGTTATTATTTTTAAATTCGAAAAAAATAAAAATAAAATTGCATTGTTGTAAAAGTTTACTACTTACCGTAGCTTTTGAGACTTCCGGGTCCGAAATGTTTCTACCAAAAAAGCACAAAACTAGAGTAAGTATAAGATTAAAAAAAAAATTGTATATAGCTAGATTTTATATAATCGAAATATAAATTTTAGTTGAGACTACTTTATCTCGATGATGCCCTCCATGTCCGTGAGATGCAATAACCTTGTCATTGAGAAAGAAAATTAGATAGGAATAAAAAAAAAATTAAAAGAATTGTTTCTTTATTTTAAAGAAAACTAGGAGAGGGTTTGTTTACCGAATGGATTTGGAGGATTGAGATAGAAATGACGAGGAAAAGAAATATTGTTGCTCCAATTCTAGCCATGCTCTAATTTGTGTATGAGAAAACCCGAGAATAAGAGAGAACGATAAGGGAGTGGTGTGGTTCTTTGTGTTAGTATATGTATAAATAGAAGTGATTGTGTCTTAAATTCAAGGGCCTACCACGGGTGGGTGGTGTGTTTGGCATCCGATGTCTACATTATTTACCATTCGGATTTGGACTTAAAAATTTATGTTCCGATTAGAAAAAAATACAAATCTTGGATCCGTGTTTTTGAGATAAAATATAATTTTTGGTTTTGTTTTTTTAAAGAACTGTAACCGTTATTCAAAGTGCAATGAGTGCGTACAAAATAAATTTTCAGTCCAATAGTTAGCAAACCAACGCAGAAGGTAAACCACACAAGTAACAGACTCAGCGGAGAAAGCGTATGTAAAAAGATTCAAACTCATAGCCTTTGATCATGAACATGTCTTACTCAACCAACTCGGCTACCTTGGAAGACAATTCAAACTTTTTCGTTAGTATGGATCGATGGGTTTTATCCCCTCGTATTTTCTTTTTATAATTTTTGAATAGTTTAGTTTCAATACGTTTCGACTAGAGATGACAATTCGGATACTGTTCGGTCTAATCCGACGCAGTCCGAACATAGAACGGACCAAAGACCGGGTTAATAAATTATAACCCGCAACCGGACCGTCCCGGGTTCGGATTTCTAGTTTGTCTGATCCGTTCCGGTCCAAAAATTATAAAAATATATATAAAATAATATTTGTATATATAATAATAATAATATATATAAACGATAAATCAATATATTTAAAATAAATTAAAAAAATATTCAAATTAATGTCCGCGGATTGGACCGTATTGACCGACAAACATGAACGGACATGCTCAGAGTTAAAAATATAGACCCGAAAGCGGAACGGACCGGATTCGAATTAAATGTTAAAAAAAGGCTCGAACGGATCCGAACCCGCCACGCAGACCCATTACCATCACTATCCCTCGACACATTATATTTAATTTATTTCTGTTAAAATTATTAGTTTTATACGATGCAATTTTACCAAAGCATTTTGTAAAATTAAATCAAGATTTATTAGTTATTAGATGGTTCATTCCAACACCATTCGGTTTTTTTAAATAAAAATAAAAAATAAAAAATAAAAATAACAATAAATAGAGCTATTTGTTATATTATAATATTTTACGTAATATAAATTTTATTTTTATTATTGTTGGAATAGTTTTTAATAAAAATTTGGTACATTTTGCCTCGAGAGTATGAGATTTGGATTAACCAGTCATGTATCTGAATATCGAATTTATTTGTTATTTATCCAAAAATAAAATTTATAAAATTTACAAGTCTTCGGAAAGAGAATGATTTATTTTTTTAATATGGGATATTTTTAAAGTATTATTAATATTTTTTTTTATATACCATTGTCATTGTCGGAATATTGTATGGACTTGAATTTATGAAGAAAAATGCAGAATTTTTTGTTATGGACTCGAATGAAGGGAGAAAAAATGAAAGTTTTGATGTATTATTTTTTGAAGTTTTATTAATAATACAAAACAAAAATGTATTTTTGAATAAAAACTAATTTTTCTATCAATATATATAGCAACTTTATCATGGTTGTTCTGGTCCATGTTGTTTTTTATATTTTTTCTTATCCTCTTAATTATATTTCATACGACTTTTATGTTTTATTTCATGAGTTTTATATTCACATAATGATGATAAGAGTATTTTTAATGGAACAAGTAAAGACATGGTTATACAATCATAACATTTTTTATATCACATAACTGTAATTTAAATAGTACTATTTAATATTTTAACATAACTTAAACATACTATTATATAATTCTTAGAACATCTGAGTCAAATGACAAACACAAAGACTAAAATATCCAATTATAAAACATCCAATTACATAATTCGTAAAACATCCGAGTCAAATGACAAGCATAGACTAAAAAACATCATCATCTGAGACAACATCTTTATACCTCTCATTTCCATCATGTTCTCCATTTATATCCCATAATGGAGTATCTTCTTCTCTGAAGTCTTCATCAACAAGCATGTGATCTCTTGAGCGAGCCATTGAAGACGATGAATTCTTAGACCAAAGTGTGCGGTTGCTTGCTTGGGGAAATAAAGAAGGGATTCGGCTGCTCGGGGAAGAAAGAAAGAAGGGTGTGCGGCTGCATGAGGAAGAAAAAAAAGAAAGGTAATTGAGACACAAGTCTTTTAGTTTTAGGTTTTCATTTTTAGTTTAAAAAAAATATCAGACTAGTGTGGCGCGCTATGGTGAGCGCCTCGCCACACACTTTATGGCGAGCCACACCCACCAATACAAGCGCCACACTAAGGGCCTCGCCATGCCCCAACCTGCGGTGATGAGGCCTTATCTTGCCTCGCCATACCGCCACGACAATCGTCACGTGACAACTATACACATGATACAACGTTCCAATTTAGGGTTTCCTTAAAATCTCCCACTTAGATCATTCATGTGTACTAAAATTGTATTCATTTGAATGTGCACTTATGAAACGTTGGTGTTTATAAATAATCAATGAACGTCTATTGATGAGTCCGAATTCGGAGTGCTCCCCGTAAGGGCATCCCAAGGTAAATCTCTCCGTAAACCGGACAGACTCCAAGAGCTTAATTCGGACAGGACTTTTGAATCGGACAGATGACTTCGAACACTGCAAATCTAAAGCAGTTCGAACTATGACTAAAGTACTAAAATACCTAAACACTATCTGACTAAGCTACCTGCTCATCTACTTAAAACTCATGGGTCTTTAAACATGACCCGGGTCCATTAAACTTGACCCGAAAGCCCATAAGGGCCCAAACTACATACTATAAATACCCAACCACCAACATTAACTATGGGTAACAAAAATTGACTGCTGCCAAGCTGCTCAATTCTCTCTCCACCTTGAAATATCTTGAAACACCTTCACACCACCCTGAAACACCCTCACGCCGCCTTAAAACTCAACTTGAAATTACCAGCCTACCCTCAGGCTACTTTTATCCTCACCAAATTGGCGACCACAGTGGGAGGCGACGGTGCCTGAATCCAGTATTCAAAACCAAGTAAAGAAATTCTGTCCGAATGAATCCGGATAATCCAGAGCTTCCACCAGCTTTGCTCGAAGTGGTGGAAGAGAATGATGAGTATACTGTCCAAGAGCGCGACAGGTTAAAACTTGAGATAGAAGCTCTGAGGGCTGAAAAAGCCAAGATGGGCGTGAAAGAGAAATCCAAAGCATCAGCTGCTCACCACACCAATAACCCAAGAGAGCATGGGGTTTCCAAAACTCATGAGAGCACTAAGAAGACGCATGCCAGCTCTAAAAAATCTCACCGGTCCAAGCCTGTGGAGAGTTCTGACTCGAGTTTAGAGTCTTCGGACAGCTCTTCGGACAGTGAGGGGAATGAAAAGTCCTTGTCCTCTAGTAGTGATGAGGGACGAACCAAGAAGAAACAAAAGCAAGTTAAGAAGTATTCCAGAAAAAGAGATCACCATGGAAGAATGAAGAGACATATAGGAAAAGGGTCATCTCACCACCGGAGGTATACAGACAAGATGCTGATGGATCCTTTTGCCTTCCATGATGAGCCAGGTATCTTTGCAACTCCTAATGAGGATACCGTGTTCAGTCGTGGAAGGAATTGGAGGCAGTCTCCACTGTCTTCTAAAATCCTATCCGGAAACCTCCCCAAGAGGTTTGATAGCACCAAGATGGAGAAGTATGATGGCAGCACTGATCCGGACAATCATCTAGAGCAATTCAAGAACTTCATGATGAACTTTGATGATGATGATAAACTACTCTGCAGGGCATTCTCCCAATCATTTACGGGGAGTGCTCTGAAATGGTACAACAGCCTGCCTCAGGGTTGTATTAAAGACTTTGATACTTTTTGGGTGGCTTTTCGAAGGCAGTTTGTGGGAAGTAAGGAGCTGAAGGGCAATGGAGACACAATAATCCATTGTGCCCAAGAGCCAAATGAGTCGTTAAAGGAGTACATAAGTCGTTTTGTAAACACAAAGAATGGGTTGGCTGATTGCTTTGAACAAGTAGCAATAGCATCCCTGAGACAAGGTTTGAACCCAGGCAACCTGGCCGATTCGGTGACCAGAAAGAAAGCCATGACCTGGGGAGGATTGCTGAACCAAGTTGGCAAGCAAATAAATGTTGATGAAACGAAAAAGACCAGGGTGCACAGACAAGTGAGATCCACCCCGGTGGCACCAACACCAAATCAAAACCAGTCCGGGAACAAAGCAAGAGAAACCGGACAGGGGCATGGAAGGGGAAAGGCTCAGTCTCAACCAGCTGCTCCTGCACAAAGTCAACAGTCTAGAAACAAAAGAGGGTCGTGGGTCCAACCGGAGTGGTTTGCAGAGCTCAAAGAAAGTGTGGCAACCATTTTCGAGAAAACAAAAGATGAAGTACACTACCGGAGACCGGCAACTTTGCAGTCTCCCAAAGAACATCGAAATAATTCCTTTTGCCAATACCATAATGATATTGGCCATACCACCGATGATTGCATAGCGCTGAAGCAAGAGGTACAGAACTTGATTGAAAGAGGAAAGTTGGGTGCATACGTTAAAAGAAGAGGAGGCAACAGGCCTGACAACACTCATAGGGTTGGTCCAAGCAACGTTGCCCCGGAAGGGGCTATGGTAATAGTTGAAAGGTTTGACGTGGAGTCCGAGTATTTGGATCCTGATCCAACCAGAAACAGAGTGGGTTCTATTGAGGAGCGTTCTAGATCAGTCTCCGAGCTCATTAAATTCTTTGAGTCACTGACAATCTTCGGAGGGGACACTATGACAGCTCCTACCACCTCTTCAAGAAAAAGACATGTTCATAATTTGGCCTCCCGGCTAGAAGGAGGCATGACATCCTATCAATCTCCAAACTCATTCCCATTCATAGTTTTCGATGAGGATGATTTGAGAGATATTGCTGGCCCTCATGAGGATGCTGTTGTCATAGGAGCGTCTATAGGGGGCAATGAGATAAGGCAAATTTTTGTGGATACTGGAAGCTCTGCCAATATCCTTTTTCTAAACACTTACAAGAAAATGAGAAATCCAGCTGTGATACAAAAGTCGGACAGATCAATCGTGGGCTTCACGGGCAGCTCAGCCGATGTGATCGGGGAGTTTGAAGAAGAAGTATTGTTGGGCAGGGGCCCTTTCAAGAAAATGGTTAGAATACTCTTTATTGTGGTGGATTGTCCCACCTGTTACAATGCTATTCTAGGGAGATCATGGCTCTCTAGGATGCATGTAGTGGCTTCGACAGTCCATCAGTGTCTGAAATATGCTGTTCAGGGGCAGGTTGGGGTTGTCCGGAGCAGCCAAAAAGTTGCAAGAGAATGTTATGCCACTTCCTTGGCTCCACGAACGCTGGGGGCAGTCCGTATAAATGACCAATAGCAGTTTGAGGGCCTTTCTGGGGGTGAGGGTGAAATTGATGACCCTAGAGAGACCCCCGGAGTGTTGATCCCAGTTGAGGAGGTTGAAACACACTGTTTAGAAGAAGGGAAAAATGTCAAGATAGGATCCAAAATGCCACCAATGTTGAAAGAAGGAATGTTGAAATTCTTGAAAGACCATCAGCATGTTTTTGCTTGGTGCAATGCTGATGTTACTGGAGTTCCATCAGAGGTAATTTCCCATCACCTATCAGTCCGGAGAGATGTGGCACCAGTGGTACAAAAAAGGAGAGCTTTCTCAAAAGAAAAGGCTGATGTCATTGTACAGGAGGTTGACGGACTCACAAAGATGGGGCACATTAAAGAATCTCAGTACCCGTTGTGGACTGCCAATCCTGTCTTGGTAAAAAAGAAGAATGGTAAATGGCGTATGTGCATTGACTTCACAGACCTCAATCGAGCTTGTCCAAAAGACTTGTATCCGGTTCCCCGGATAGACCAGTTAGTAGACTCTACTTCAGGGAATAAGCTACTCTCCTTCATGGATGCATTCTCCGGGTACAATCAGATCCAAATGGATCCAAAAGATCAAGAGCATACCACTTTTGTTACTGATAGAGGTTTACACTGTTACAAGGTGATGCCCTTTGGTTTGAAAAATGCTGGGGCTACTTATCAAAGGTTGGTCAATAAGGCATTTGCTGATCAAATTGGAAGAAATATGGAGGTTTACATTGACGATATGATGGTGAAAAGCGTGGATGAGCAGTTGCACTTGTCCGACCTCCAAGAGACTTTTGCCAACTTGGCCAAAGTGAATTTAAAGTTAAACCCTGAAAAGTGTGTGTTCGGAGTGCAGTCCGGGAAGTTCTTAGGATATATCATAAGTGGGCATGGAATACAACCCGACCCGGACCAACTCAATGCTTTGTTCCAAATGGAGCCTCCTCGAAACATTAAAGAAGTACAGCGATTAACGGGGAGGTTGGCAGCTTTGAACAGATTTATCTCCAGGTCTTCGGACAGATGTGCTCCTTTCTTTCAAACCTTGAAGGGTGCAAAGGGGTTTGAATGGACACCACAGTGTGATGAGGCATTCAATGAAATCAAGAAGCATGTGTCCTCTCCCAAGACCTTGTTTAAACCAGTCGATGGGGAGACTCTTTTTGTATATCTGGCTGTTTCAAGTTGTGCCATCAGTGCTGTGTTAGTAAGAGAGGTTGATGGGTATCCTCACCCAGTGTATTACATCAGCAAAAGCTTGATTGATGCTGAGAGGCGTTACTTGAAACTTAAAAAACTGGCGTTAGCTCTGGTGATAGCTGCAAGAAAGATGAGGCCTTATTTTCAGGCTCATCCTATCATCGTCCGGACATCTTTCCCTTTAAAGAATGTCCTTCAAAAAGCAGACATTTCAAGCAGAATGACGAAGTGGTCAGTAGAGTTGGGGGACTTCGACATAGACTTTGCTCCCCGGACAGCAGTAAAAGCCCAAGCTGTGGCTGATTTTCTAGTTGAATTCCACTCCGATAGGGATTCAGAGCAACCTACTGATTCGAAAGACAAGAAAGTGTGGATTATCCGAACAGACGGAGGGTCCAATACCATGGGATCTGGGGCAGGAATATGTCTCACTTCCCCCTATGGGGACAACATGTTCCAAGCTATTTGTTTTGCTTTCAGGGCGTCCAATAATGAGTCCGAATACGAAGCAGCTATAGCCGGGTTAAAATTGGCGTACATCTGTGGAGCAAAAAGGGTCAAGCTACTAAGTGACTCCCAATTGCTTGTCCACCATGCTCTAGGCCTGTCAGAGGCCAGAAAGGAGCAATTGATCAAATACTTGCTCCTCCTTAAAAATGAAGCGTCAAAGTTTAAAGCTGTTGTCTATGAGCACATCCCCCGGGCAGAGAATGAATTAGCAGACTCATTGGCAACGATAGCATATACGGAGTCCTACCCATGGATCCATGTGCTTGAAAGCCCTTCGATTCAACTTGAAGAAGGTGAAAAAGAGGAAGTCTTTGAAATACAAGTAAACCGGCCTCAAGACTGGAGGTCTCCTCTAATGCAATATCTGTCCGATGGCATCGTGCCCTTGGATAAATCACAAGCCAAAACATTGAAACACAGGGCTCGTGGTTTCATTATGATTAGAGAAGTCTTGTACAAAAAGTCCTATAGCAAACCTCTCCTACGCTGTTTAGGGGATCATGAGTCACAAATGGTTCTCTCTGAATTGCATGATGGTGAGGGATCAGCCCATTGTGGATTTAGAGCTTTGACAAGAAGAGTGCGTCTCTCCGGATATTATTGGCCATCAATTATGAAAGATGCTAAGGAGCTGGTAAGGAGGTGTGACCCATGTCAGAGGTACAGCAATGAAATTCATGTACCAGCCATTCGTTTGGAATCAATTTCTGAGCCCATCCCTTTTGCTCGATGGGGATTGGACTTAGTTGGGCCTCTCCCTGTGGCGTCCGGAGGGCGTAAAACCATAATAGTAGCCATTGACTACTTCTCGAAGTGGATAGAAGCAGCCCCCTTGGCAGGGACAACATCAAAAGCTGTTATAAAATTCATTCTGTCCAACATATGTTGCAGATTTGGTGTCCCCCAGAAAATAACAACAGACAATGGGCCGCAGTTTGATAATAGAGAGATGTAGAGCTTTTGTGCCTCAAGGGGTATTCAGCATTGCTTTTCTTCACCTTTCCACCCACAGGCCAATGGGCAAGTTGAGGTGGCTAATAGAACAATACTGTCCGGCTTAAAGAAAAACTTAGAAGGGGCTGCTGGAAAGTGGCCTAGTTATCTACAAGAAGTCCTGTGGGCCTACCGGACAACACCTGGGGCTGCAACACAAGAATCCCCCTTTGCCTTGGTCTATGGGATGGATGCAGTAGCTCCCATAGAGAAGACACTCCCCTCCTTTCGTGTTCATAACTTCTCCGGACAGGCTAATGAGATGACAATTAGAAATCAACTTGATTTAATTGAAGAAAGGCGGGTAAAAGCTCATCTTAGAATGGCACATTATCAAGGCTTGATGAGAAGCAGGTTTGCTTCTAAAGTTAAAAGAAGGGATTTTCAACCAGGAGATAAAGTATTGAGAAAAGTTTTCTTGCACACCAAGGAAAAGCTCTTCGGAAAGTTGGCCCCAACTTGGGAGGGTCCGTATATTGTGGTTGAAAGAATCAAGCCTGGGACATACTGGTTGGAAGACAGAGATGGCAGGGTTTTAACTCACCCTTGGAATATTGAACACCTTCGAATGTACTTGGAGTAAAGCTTATGTAAATATTAATTGTTTAAACATCCATGTAAATATTTGGGGGCATACCGCTTCCTCTCTTCGGCGCCACAGAGAGCTTTCAATAAAACTTGATGCTTTCTTCAATAATTTTCTAAGTTTTTGCAAAATTCTGTTGTTTGTCATACTACCCGGACTGAAAGGACTAAAGGCTACTTAAATACTAGCCAGAGAAACTAAACACTCTCACAATACAATAACTTAAAGCTACTTAAATTCTAGCTGTCTAAAGTGAGACAAATAATAAAAGAAGAAGATGGTTGAGTAAAATAAAAGCATTCATTCAACAACTTAAAGTTGCCTTGGCCTTCCAAGGACTTTTTGAACATGTTTGGGCACAGTACAAAAATCTGTCTGAATAATACGGACACCATCACAACAAAGGTGCCTTGGCCTTCCAAGGACTTTAGTTCAAAACAAAAGATAAACAAAACAAATTATAAATTAAGGTTGAGCCTTTGAAGATGGCTCACCCTCATCTGCTTTCTTACCTTTAATGTCGCTCTTCTCCTCGACAATATTCTTACCTTTGGGGTCAATCTCCTCCTCACCTGGGCTCTCCCCGGTTTCCTCTTCGTCACCAGACGAGGACACATCGGTGTACCCTTCATCAACCATGGTCCAGTATGGGAGATCATCGTCATCCACATAGCGCCATAAGTCCCCTAGTCTCCTCTTCGGTAACTTCTCGTGAAACAGGAGGACCATATCGGACTTCACCTTTTCAATCATTAATTCTTCACTCCGTAACATCTCTCTGGCATAAGCGTTGATTTTGGCCTTGATCATGGCCTCTTGATCCTTCACCAAAGTATCTTTCTCTTCAACAGCCCGGTTTACTGCACTCTCTAAAGCAAGTTTGTCAGTGGTCAGATTGGTGACAAGCTTCTCCTTTGCTGCAGTTTCTTCCCTTGAGGCTGTCAAATCCTTCTCCAGTCCGGACAGCTTAGCCCGGAGATCTTTTACGGTCTCTTCTAAAGAAGCAACTTTTGTGTTGCTTTCATTATGATTCTTCTTTAGCTGTTCGTTCGATTCCTTAAGTAAATCAACCTTAGTGGCAGCAATCCTGAGGTCATCGGACAGCTTCTCCTTCTCAGACTTGAGGTCTTTGATGGTGGTTGCCTGACTCCGGACTTGCCTTTCCAAGGTAAGTACTGGCTGCACGTTGCTAAGGAGAGAGTGGGCTATGATGTCCCTCTCACTGGAAACCATAAAAGTCTTACCATTGAAGTTCACTGTGTTGGAACTACTTGGGGGAACATATGGTCCTGCGAATTCGTCTCTGGACAGGCCAAGGAAATAATCACCTAGTTCACCAAGACCGGTGACGTCCACTTCATCCATGTTAATCTCTCCCCTTTCGACCTCATCAGTATGGAATTCCATTGGAATCCCTTCATTAAGATTCCCTGGGATCTCTTCGGCTAACGTCGGGTCGGTTGGGAAAGTGGGCTCCGGATCCCGGAGAGCGAGCTCTTCTCCTTGGGAAGTCTTTTTCTTTTTGACTTCCCTGTCAGCACTGTCACTTGCTTGCTTACGAGCCCGTTTAGAAGCCCTTGACGGTTTTGGGGGCTTCACTCCTTGTTTCTCGCTCTCCTGTTCTACTACTTGTAGAAGGTTTGCATCAACTTGAGCCTGGGCTGGCACCTCTGAATCCATTGGGGCCTCTTTCTCAGTATCCTCTACCGCTTTCCTGCCTTTCTTCTTCTTGCCCTTCATTTTACTTGGGGATTTGGCCCGGGCAGGAAGGAAGAGGTTCCCATCCAGTTCATGAGACCTTCTCAGCACGACATCTTCATCAGGTGGGGTGGAGAACTCCTCCCAGGTTAAGTCTCTTCGACTTGTGGTGTTCCACAGGTGAGACCTCGCTAGGTTTCCAGGAGTGAAGGCTTTATGAAACCGGTTCTCCCAGTTCTCTGCGGCCCGCCACAGGTGACCTGTCCGGCCTTCAGATAGTCCCCGTAATCCTTTGGCAGCTCTGACAAAACAAAAGAAAAACTAATTAGTATAAACTTAAAGGAAAGAGAGGTTCGAACAGAGACTTAGAATAAAAACTTACGATCGCTCCTCCATCTACTTCGAAGTAGGCTAGGATTCTCCCCGGTTTTAATTTTCTTGCCATTCTCCCATGAGCCACTGACGAACAGGAATTGGCTCCTCCACTTGCTCTCCGACTCCAGGAGATCGTCAACAGCTTTAAGATCGTTCCCCATGTTGAAATGGTAAAAGGGGAACTGATGGTGTTTGCACAAGTTGGCCACAGCTGCAAACTCTTCCATAGGAAGAGGAATTCCGGATAGCCTAGACGCCATAATACATGACATCAAGGTGTACTAACCGTTGGGGCTTAGCTGTGTTGGACATAGCTTGACCAAATGAAAACAGCGCACTATCTCTGGGTCCAGTGGGAACCTAAGTCCCCAGTTGAATAGCTCCGTAAAGAAGACTATCTCATTTCTTTTGCAGTCCATCGGAGTCTCTGGATCGATGGGAATTCGAATCTTTACATTCTCAGGGATCCCCCACTTAGTACGCAGTCGTCCCAGATCTCTAGTATGAATGAACGCATACTTGGTCTTTAACAGAGATAAAAGATATTTGAACTCTACCTTGTGAAAGCAGGGCCCTACTCTCCCTTCGAGGCTCTCCGGCAGGTCCGGACGCCTCAGATACAAGTCCTCTTTGCCCTTTTAGCAATAACTATAGCAGTTTCAGCTTGTCCGGAAGACTCGGACTCAAACCTAACCTCCTCAGTGGAGTCTTCCATCCTCTCCTCCATTATTGTTGGGGGAGCTTCTGCAGAAACAGCCCGGGGAGGGATGAAGCTTGGCACAGCTGATCCTCCGGACTGTTGGCTCTTTGTATGTTTTTGAGTTCTCACCTCAGTCTGAGTTTCTGAGGTCGAAGTTTCTTTGGGAGGTAGTGGGCTGCTAGCCTCCGGACCAACCGGCCTTTCCCGGAGAGTCCTAATAGTTGCCCCGGACCCTGATTCGCTATTTTTTGCCCCCGATTTTGAGGGTGTACTTTTAGAAGGAAGCCCTTTAACCAATCTACTTGGTCTTTTCATGATTAGTTTATCTGGAGAATGGTCGGAGTCGGACCCCATAGCAATGAAAGTGGATTTTTTCCTAACACTTGTGACAGTGACCCCCGGTTCAACAATAGGGATCGACTCTTGGACTGAAGAGCCAGATACTATGGGGGAGAGCGTTGATTGAAAGAGTTTTCTAGGTTTTGTACCTTTAGAAGAAGATGAACCTCTGTCAGATTCTTCGATTGAAGGGGCTGGTTTCTCGACAGGCGACGCTGGAAGCCCTGCTGCAAGTCTTTTCTCTTTTTCAACCCTTTGAGCTTTCTCCAATTCTGAGAGATTAAGCCAACCGCCCTTGATCAGTGTTGTTCTTGCTGTGAACATAAACAACTAAGGAAATTTTGAGGTTTTAGAGAGATAAAGCTTTGGGTGAAATGGCAAAGTGAAAGAGATAGTGAGACTGTGAAAGGTGAAAAGAATTTATAGTAAATGTAAAAAAGGGGTTGATTTCTAGGAGAATCCGAAAAGTTGGGCAATGATTAAAAGACGGCGCTGATGTCATTAATAGCATTTAAAGAGGTAACTTGTTCGAGAAAGTGGTGAAACTTTCAAGGAGAAAAAACGGCTAAAGAGACCAACCAGAGAGTGACACGTGTCCCACTAACTCTGACAAGAACCGTATGGAATTCGTAACGTTTGGTCTGCCCGGCTCTGTTCTCAACTCTCTCCGAATTGATAAACCACTTCCTGAATCGGACTGTTTTTCAGTTCTTTGACAAGGATACTTGTTCAAATACCTAAAAAAGGGGCTCCTAATGAGTCCGAATTCGGAGTGCTCCCCGTAAGGGCATCCCAAGGTAAATCTCTCCGTAAACCGGACAGACTCCAAGAGCTTAATTCGGACATGACTTTTGAATCGGACAGATGACTTCGAACACTGCAAATCTAAAGCAGTTCGAACTATGACTAAAGTACTAAAATACCTAAACACTATCTGACTAAGCTACCTGCTCATCTACTTAAAACTCATGGGTCTTTAAACATGACCCGGGTCCATTAAACTTGACCCGAAAGCCCATAAGGGCCCAAACTACATACTATAAATACCCAACCACCAACATTAACTATGGGTAACAAAAATTGACTGCTGCCAAGCTGCTCAATTCTCTCTCCACCTTGAAATATCTTGAAACACCTTCACACCACCCTGAAACACCCTCACGCCGCCTTAAAACTCAACTTGAAATTACCAGCCTACCCTCAGGCTACTTTTATCCTCACCATCTATAAATGTTAGATGACAAATAACAACCAACCAAAGAGGTGCACCATGACTCGTTTTGCGTAATAGTTCTACAATAAACCAAATTGATAAGTACCACCTTCGTGGATCCTAACCTCTTCGAAGTATATTATGAAATTAAGACATGATAATGTAAACAACGTGTATTTACTATTCAAATAGTCCTACTAAATTTAGATCGTTGAACTTTGGGGCAAAACTAGAGTATTGAAAACTAAATCCTTGTATTATTAATATCTTAAGTGATATGATAATAATACATTATAAAATATTATAAGCTGATTTAATTTAATTTTAAATTGGAATCAAAATATTTATTCTAATGAAAACAACACTTCTTAATCTGAATATCCTATAGATTAAAAACCATATATGAATATTATATTTATGAAAGACTTTGAGGTATGAAAACTTAGCAAAAATATATATAAAATAGAAAGATAACTCTCTATACTATATTGTAATTTCAACTGTATTAAATGAGTTTGTTCAATATGCTCTATCTTTATTTCTTTGATATAAAAAACTAAATAATTCACAGTATTGACTCTTATCAAGGGTGTTACAAATTTTATCTTCGTAAAATATAAAGATCTAAATCACACTGTAACATCCACTTGTCATATAAAGTCGTGTATTTTAAATGATATGCTTAATTTCCCGACTTTATTTATGTCATCATGCGATGTTGGAAACTTAATATTTGATGACCAATAACATATGTATAATGGTCCATCCCTAGGGTCTCTTAAGTATTCAATGAAGACAATTTTATACATTATCCTAAATTAACCATCAGCGTACAATAATAGTTCAATTCTTAAAATATATTAAATCGTTTGCATATCTTAAAATTCTAAATAGGCCTTCTAATATTTGACTAAAAGACTTATCTTAAATCAACTTAAACCAACTGGAGGTTTTTTGTTCTCATACCATAACACTTTAGCATGATATTAATGAATGTTTTTTGTGATAAACCCACTGAATTATCAAAAGTAATCGTGATTATTCTTAGCTCCTTAATATATATGACACATTACCTATTAATATTGAGAATTAACATAATTTTCTTGATGGCATGCAACATCTTAGTGTAATTTATGGTAATTAATATGACAAGCAACTATAGATCTGAATCCACTCTTATCAAATTAATAATAATTTACTATGATAATCTCAAAACCGACAAAAATTGTAACTTTGATAAATTATGATAGAAATAACAGAGACAGTTAAACTTAATATCACAAATATATTTTCAATTGATATAGAATATTAAATTTATTAGATCCAAATATGATTGTTGATAATGGAGAATAAAAGATGAAGGAGTTAATTGCAAAGAAGAAAATATATTGAAGAAAGATTGTTCATTATGTAATAGAAAATGACTAGTTTGAAGCAAAAAAATAGAAGTAAGGACTAATTATGCAATTACCAAGTTGTTAGACTTGTAAGACCTACTATTGTACTATAAAGCATCAACTTATTCTGGAAAAAAGGTGATTGATAAACAAATATATTTTCTCTCTCTAAAAGTGTAGAGTTTCTCTCTCTAAAACAAGTAACTAAGTAATCATTAATACAAAACAAGTCCACAAAAGTATTGTTTGACTCTAAAAACTCCCTCAAATACTTCTTACCACATCATTGGCATGGTCTGTGGGAAAACTCCGTTTGGTACCCGGAATCATTTTCCAAAACCAGAATTGACTTAAAAATGATGGAAGAGCAGAGAGAGTTAGACATGAACAATTGCGAGAAGAATCTCGTAGGAAACAATTACCGTAATATGGATTTCAAAATGCATGATGATCAGTGTGTTGGGGAAATTTTAGATGAATCAGTTTTAGTGGCTCGAAGAAACGAGTTGTTGGAGGAAATTGAGGAATTAAAGACTGAAAAAAGAAACGACACTAGGAAATATTCCTTCTAGAAATCTGTAGGGAAAACGATAATGAAAAGATCGAGTGTGAAACTTATCATCAGCATAGGGGCAAGAATGATAGGTACAGGGGGCATGGTCATTATTCTCTGAAAAGAAGGGAGATACGTCACCAAGAATCTTCTGAGTCAAATGATTATTCCCTTTACAACTCATCAGAATCATCATTTGAAAGAAATCATCGGAAGAGAAGGTATGACATGTAGATCACCATCGAACTAGAAGTTCAAGAAATAAAATTTTGAGGGAAAATAATCATGTTGATAAAAGAAAAGTTGATGAGCAATCTTATAACCAGAGGAATTTTCCGACCGGGAACCAAAATTTCGACCAGCAGAATTTCGACCAGCAGAATTTCGAATGGAAACATGAGTACAACTTGTCTTCTGAAGAAGGACTTTATACTTTGAATCATGAAAGTTCAAGGGCTAATGTTTATAGGACATGTTACAATTGGAGATATTCTCATTTGTCCTCGGAAATTCTTGCAGGCAACCTCCCAAAATATTTTGACATCTCTAAGTTAGAAAATTTCGACGGAACACAGGATCCTAACAACCATATTGAGAAATTTAAAATTTTCATGATCAATTTCGATGATGACGATAAATTGCTGGGTATTGCTTTATCTCAGAAATTCAAAGGGGTAGCTTCCAGTGGTAAAATACGCTTCCGCAGGGTTACATTTTTAGACAATATTTCGTGGGAATCAAGAAATTTAGAGCTAACGGGGATACAATAATATACTGCATGAAAGGGTTTGAGAGAGTTTGAAAAACTATACCAATCGGTTTGTGAAAATAAAGACTGGTTTGGAATATTGCAAAGATTTGGTGGCATTGGCAGCGCTTATGATGGGACTTCTCCCTGGACTTTTAAAGGATATTGTGGCTGAAAGTCAGGCGATGACTTTTGGAGCTCTTCTTGACTAAGTCAAAAAGCGGATTCTGGTTGAAAGAAACTCAGGCTTCGGAAAAAGGGTCAAACGATCAATTGGAGCAGAATCAGTTTTACAGATCTGAATCTAACAGTCAGGCACCTCGCGCAAATATGAAGCCCAAAGCAGTTAATCAATATCATATGAGGCCAAGAACGAATCAACAGACGTACAATATGCAACAAGGAACAAGACCTATATCAAATAAGTGGATTCGTCCGGACTATTTCGTGGATTTAAGAGAGTGTGTGGCGATAATTTGACAAAGCCAATACTACAATATAATTCCGGAAGCTTTTTCCTATTCAGAATCCAAGGGAATATAGAAGTGCTAGCAGGTACTGTAAATATAATGAAGATATTGGACATGATATCAAGGAGTGCATTACCCTGAAAAAAGAAGTGCAAGCATTGATTGAAAATGGTAAGTTGACGGATTTTGTCAAAAAACACTCATAGAGAAATCTGACTGCATAAGTTGTTCCAAAGGATGTTGATACGATGATGGTTATTTCCAAAGAAGTCGACGCTTTTGATATTACTACAGAATACTTGGACTCAAATAAGGGGAGGAATGATATTAATTTTGTATAAGAGGTTGTTCTGAGGGGAAAATTCAATGAACAATGTGCATTTTTTGAGTTGTTGGCTATTTTTGGAGGTGACACTATTGTAGGGAATTCAAACAGCTCCCGAAAGAGGTAGATTGTTAATATGACTACCCAGTTGGAAGTAGGAGCCTCAACACAGATGCATCACCTTTCCTCTCTGATTATTTGATTTGATGATGATAAGATGATAAATGTGGCAGGTTCACATGAAGATGCAATGGTAATTGCTCCGAGAATAGCCGGTGATCATGTGCATAAGATCTTGATTGACACTGGCAGTTCTGCTCATATTTGGTTCATGAATACTTACAGGAGAATTGCTAATCCGCCCGTAATTCGACGACCGGATAGAACTATTATGGGTTTTACGGGGGCGACAACAGAAGTTGTCGGAGAATT
Source organism: Limnanthes douglasii subsp. nivea (assembly GCA_036936605.1). Classification (NCBI taxonomy): domain Eukaryota; kingdom Viridiplantae; phylum Streptophyta; class Magnoliopsida; order Brassicales; family Limnanthaceae; genus Limnanthes; species Limnanthes douglasii. The sequence continues at coordinate 292,847,399 of JAUPFV010000004.1, forward strand.
GAAGAGTGTAATGGAGCTTGGACGAGGGCCTTTAAAGAAAGAGGTCGAAATTTTGTTTATAGTGGTTGATGTTCCAACATCTTACAATGCTATTCTAGGAAGATAATGGTTGTCAAAGATGCATGGTGTATTTCCACGGTTCATCAATGTTTAAAGTGCGTGGTGGAAAATAATGTTGGAACGATAAGGAGCAGCCAGAAGATGGCCAGAGAATGTTACCAGACTGCTTTATCTTCAAAGCAAGTTCGGGGGAGTGAGACAGAGAAAGCATAGCAGCTAAAGGGGACTCTCCCCAAAATAATGCCTTTTGATTATCTGAGAGAGTCCCCCCGACTGTTAGTGCCTAATGATGATTATGAATATTATGAATATCATGATGGGAAAGTTTTAAAGATTGGAATAAATCTTCCTTTAGAGTTAAGGGGGAAATGATTATGTTTTTATCTACAAAGCTAAACATGTTTGCTTGGTGTGCAGAAGATGTAACAGGGGTTCCCCCGGAGATAATTTCTCATAAGCTGTCAGTCAGGAACAATGTAAGGCCTATCATACAAAAAAGAAGACCATTTTCTCAGGAGAAATCTGAAACAATACTTACAAAAGTTGAGCGGTTGTTAAGCATAGGCCATATTCGAGAGTTGCAATACCCTTTGTGGGCTTCAAATCCAGTGTTGGTAAAGAAGAAGAATGGTAAATGGTAAATGTGTGTGGATTTTACGGATTTGAATCGAATTGATCAGCTAGTGGATTCTACGCCAGGAAACCGGTTGCTGTCTTTTATGGATGCTTATGTGGGGTATAATCAGATCATGTTGGATCCTAGGGATGAAGAAAACACTTTGTTTATTACTGGAAGAGGTTTGTATTGTTACAAAGTGATGTCATTTGGTCTGAAGAATGCGGGAGCAACTTAATCAGTGTTTGGTAAATAAAATTTTTGCGGACCAAATTGGGCGAATGTAGAAGTTTACATTGATGACATGCTGATTAAGAGTTTGAAAGATGAAGATCATTTTGTTGATTTGGAAGAAACTTTCAACAACTTGAGAAAGGTCAATTTAAAGTTAAATCCGGAAAAATGTACGTTTGACGTTTGATCGGGAAAGTTCCTCGGTTATGTGGTAAGTGAAAGGGGAATCGAGGCAGACCCACTACAGATAAAATCTCTAACAACAATGACTCCTCGATATATTAAGGAAGTTCAGATATTGATGAGAAGGTGATGCAGACAGTTCGGTGAATTGACAGTTCGGAGCTCCGGTGTCAGATTTTGACCCACAACACCTTGTTTGAAGGAAACGACGTCACGAACACAAGTCACTAGCCTCGCTCGTGAGCTATTGGCTTTTTTGGGCATTCGGGATCAACTATCCTCTTTTTTTGCAATTTTAATACTTTAGGCTATTTTTGTAATTTTCATATTTTTAGTTTTAGAGTTTTGCTTCAACTCTATATAAACCTATCTTCTATTCATTGTTCTGGGAATTGTTTTTTATTAATAAAAAAATTAGGGTTTTATCCCTTTAGGCTTCTCTGCGTTTCACTCTATATCAGAAGGTTAGCAGCGTTGAACATATTTATTTCTCGATCCTCATATAAGTGTGCACCTTTCTTTCAAGTACTTAGGAATGCACACAAGTTTAGTAGGACAAAATAATGTTCTAAAGTGTTTAATCAGATTCAAGAATACGTTTCATCCCCATAAATACTTACCATTGTTGGGGGGGGGGAGAAATTGGTTATCAATATATCAGTTTCAGATTGTGCAGTCAGTGTTGTGTTAGCTCGAGAGGAAGAAAATGTTTTGAAGCCGGTATATTACATCAGTAAGAGTTTGTTAGATACAGAAAAGTGATATTTGAAATTGGAAAAATTGGCTCTTGCTCTAGTAACAGCTGCTCAAATATTGAGACCATACTTTCAGGTGCATTCTATAGTAGTTCGAACGACATTCCCTCTTAAGAGTTTCCTGAAGATGCCGGATATCTGAGGGAGAATGACAAAATGGTCGGTCGATTTAGGAGATTTTGATATAAAATTTCGATATTAAAGCTCAAGCTTTGGCGGATTTCTTAGTCGAATTTCATTTGGAGCAGTCGAATATGGAAGTTGATGAGCATAAAGTTGAATCTGAGTGGTTAGTTCAGACAAATAGAGGGTCGAACATATTTGGAAGTGGAGGTGGAGTATAGTTAATTTCCCCGAATGGGGTAGCAATGTTTCAGGCTATTCGGTTTGGCTTTAAAGCGGCATACAATGAGGCAGAATATAAAGCGGCTTTAGCATGTTTAAAGCTGGCTCATGTATGTAGAGAAAAAATGGTTAAATTGTTGAGTGATTCACAACTTCTGATTAATCATGCATTGGCAGAGGCACAGAAAAATCACCTAGTCAAATACTTGAAGGTTTTGAAAGATTTAGCACTTGCTTTTGAAGAAATTAGATATGAACATGCCTGACGAGAAGGAAATTTGGTGCCATATTCTTTAGCAGTTGCTTCACGTTTAGAGGATTATCCATGAGTGATTACACAGGAACGTCCTTTGATTACCAAAGATATAAAGAAATCATTGATAATAGTTGAAGAAAACTTTCAAGGGACAAGTAAGTTGGTGGCAGATGATTGGAGGTCAGAAATTGTTGACTTATTGGAAAAGGATGTGTTACCAGCGGATAAGTTGGTGGCAATGAAAATACGTTTCAAATCTCATGGTTACATCATCTTAGGAGGAGTTTTATACAAGAAATCGTTGAGTAGACTTTTGCTCAGGTGTTTGGCTAAGGATAAATCACAAATTGTTTTGTCACAATTGCATGACGGAGAAGGGTCTGCGCACTGTGGGTATAAAGCTTTGATCTGAAGGGTATTTTTAGTTGGGTATTACTGGCCAACTATATCTAAGGATGCAAAGAAATTGGTGAAAATATGCGATGCATGTCAGAGGTATGCTAATATAATTCATAAACATGGGGTTCCCTTTGAAAGTATTTCCGAAGCATTGTCATTCGATCGGTGGGGTATTGACTTGGTTGGCCTATTACCAATGGCAACTGGGAAAGGCGGACAGTAATAGTGACGGTTGATTATTTTTCTAAATGGGTGGAAGCAGAGGCTTTAACGGGAACAAAGGAAAATGATGTCATTAAGTTTGTTTTTTCAAACATTTGTTGTCGTTTTGGAGTTCTAATGAAGGTTACAACAGATAATGGACCCCAATTTGATAACAAAGAATTTAAGAATTTTTGTGCTCCTGATGAGCATACAACAATGTTTTTCAGCGCCATTTCATCCGCAAGCTAATGGGCAGGTGGGGGTTACTAATAACACGATCCTTGATGGTTTAAAGAATAATTTGGAAGGAAAAGCTGGGAAGTGGCCAGACTATTTACAAGAAGTACTTTGGGCCTACAGAACAATCCCTCAAATGACGACTTCAGAATCTCCATTTTATTTGGTTTATGGAATGGACGTTAAAGTTCCTTCGGAAGTTATTTTCCCATCATATCGTGTGGAAGTATATACCGAGGAGTTAAATGATCAAGGTAGAGCAATAGAGCTTGATTTGGTGGAAGAAAAAAGAAGGTGTGCGCAGTTAAAATCTTTACATTACCAAACGCTAATGAGAAGCAGATATGCTTCGCGAGTAAAGCGGAGGGGATTTAAGGAGGGGGATAAAGTGCTACAAAAGATTTTTCTTCACGCTAAGGAAAAGAGCCTCGGAAAATTAGGGCCTAACTGGGAAGGCCCTTATGAAGTAACACATAAATTAAAGCATGGGTCGTATCGATTGAAGGATAAAGAATGAAGAAGTCTCAATCATCCTTGGAATATAGAACATCTAAAGCTATATATCAAGTAAGAATGAGAATGTTTTAATGTTTTATTTTGTCTTTTTCTTTGTAATATAGCGACGACACATTCTTTCCTACCCCGGTAGGCACATGAAGGTTTTAACGAGGTGTCATTTTAGCTGATAAATCCATATGAAGTTTTTTCCTTGAAATTTTGTGTTTGAGCTTAAAGTATGACTCAACAAAAAAGTTGGCGCATAACTATTATCATGTCCAACTAAAATTGGCACACAACTATTATCATGTGTGACAACTATTATCGTGCTCAACAAAAGTTGACATACAACTATTATCAGGTCCAACAAATGTTGGCATGCAACTATTATTATATCCAACAAAAGTTGGCATACAACTATTATTATATCCAACAAAGTTGGCACACATTTATTATCATATTCAGTGAAAGTCTCAGATTTCATAAGAGTGGGCTTACAAAAGATATAGCAAACAAAGTTATAGAAAGTTCATTGGATAAAGCAAGCACTCCTCAGAAAACATTGGGAGCATTACAAAAATTGTCTCGGATGATAAGAGGTCTTATATAAGAAAGCCTCGAAAATAACGAGGACTTGTACAAAAAAGTGGGAAAAGTGAGATTAACTACTTAGAACTTTTAGAAGAATATCTTCGGAATCCGATGCTTCACTTTCGTTGGCGACAATACTAGGCGAACGATTTTCCGGAGGGACAAGTTTCCAAAAACTACCCAAGTCATAATCAGGGTATCATTGATGAATTTCTGTGATTAGCCCTGACCGGATGGTAGCATTCCTTGCATTCAGCTTGTCCACACATTTAGCGGTGTATGCTTCTATAGTCGCGGTCTTTTCTTTCTCAAGATTCCTTTAAATATATTTTTTCTCTTCCATTACCCTTTCAAAATCTGCGAGGCAATCTTTAAATCCTTTTGTTGAAAGTCCATTTGCATATTTAAGAGTTGCAATAAGTCTTTCTTGGGTGTCAGTTTTCTTACTGTAGAGGTCCATTTACTTTTGACAACATTTCTCGAGCA